>JADMNL010000023.1:478375000-479633571 GCA_016271365.2 Neoceratodus forsteri
ATTCAACCGCGAGTGTGCGGCGCATGCTGGCATAGCTCTCACATGTGCCGCACACTGGTGCACAAAGTTGAGCCAAAAAAAGGCTCAAATGCTGGCCACCCATAGGTGGACAGCTGTAGTGCATAGCACAACACAGCTGCCACCAGCCATGGGTGGCCACCCAACCAGCAGGTACACCATCCGCAAGCACCCTGCTCTGGGAGACATGTGCCCCCCACCCCATTGCCCAACTGCAGGCATATGTAAACATAAGATCCCTGGTGGTCCAGTGGGAAGCCCCTACCACCCAATCATGGGCATCTGCACAATTAGATCCTTGGCGGTCCAGTGGTAACTCCCCCATTGCCCAATCATGGGCATTTGTAAGTTCAGTTCCCTGGTGGTCCAGTGGTAATCTCCCCATCACCCGATCATGGGCATTTGTAAGTTCAGATCCCTGGTGGTCCAGTGGTATGCCCTTTTTGCCCGATCGCAGGCACATGTAAATGAACTATCTCTGGTGGTCCAGTGGTACTGTACCCCTGTAAATTCCTCCAGCCCCTGGTGTCTAATGGTCCCCTACCTACCAATTGACGGTCCCCTGTAAAACAAAACCCTGGTGTCTAGTGGCTCCCCACCCACTGATCACTACCCTCAAGTAAAACAAGCATTTGTCAATGCCGAATGTTGATTGCGTTGGTCCGTTGAGGTTTACTCACTCCCCCTCTCTCACTCACTCATTCTGTTTCTCCTAGCGCTGCAGGCTACCTTTTGTACTGGGCTCCTTCCTCTGTTGGTGGCTTTTTCTGCCCACAAAGAAATCCTCAGCAGTCCCAACACAAGTCTGTTGAGACTCACTCACCCCCTCTCTCACTCATTCATTCTGTTTCTCTGCCGCTGCAGGCTGCTCCTTTGTACTGGGCCTGCTCATGCTACCTTTTATGCCCACAAAGAAAACTGCAACTGTCCCAACAGAACTCTGTTGACCTCGCCTCACCCCCACTCATTCATTCTGTTTCCCCGCTGCAGGCTACCTTTTGTACTGGGCCCTGTGTACATTGCAGCCTTTTTCTGCCCACAAAGAAATCCACAGCAGTCCCAACAGAGCTCCATTGAGATCACTCACTCCCCCTCCCTCACTCACTCATTCTGTGTCTCCTGGCACTGCAAGCAGCCCTTTTTTACTGGGCTCCTGCCTCAGTTGGCACCTTTTCCTGCCCACAAAGAAATCTGCAGCAGTCCCAACAGAATTCAGTTGAGTTCGGTCACTCCCCCTCTCTCACTGCTTGATCCTAATCTGTCCCAAACACTGATTTCCAACAGCGACTGCAGTATTCTGTACCGGAAGTATGAAAACACATTTTGGCCAGGATGTGAAAAATGACAGCTGTACTGTTCATAAGGAGGTGTGAAAAAATGCCAGTGTTGAAAATCTGGAGTGAAAATATTAGTAATTTGCGAAGTTACAAAGGTACATGGAAAATGCACAATGCATGCTCATAACACAGTCATTGTATGGAGTTTCATCACAAAATTTTCAACATAGGCATTTTAGGATCTCTTCTCATGAACGGTGTCAGTGTGATTTTCTTAATGTGTCCCGGACACTGATTTCCCACAGTGGCTGCGCTATTGTGTGCCGGAAGAGTGAAAACACATTTCAGCCAAGATGTGAAAAATGACAGTTGCACTGTTCATAAGGAGGTGTGAAAAAATGGCAGTGCTGAAAATCTGGAGTGAAAATATTGTAAAGTTGCAAAGGTACGTGTGTGCGTGGAAACTGCACAACGCACGCTTGTAAAACATTCATTTTATGGACTTTTGTTACCAAATTTTCAACATAGACATTTTAGGACTTCTGCTAATGAGCAGTGTCACTGTCATTTTCATAATGTGTCCTGAACACAGATTTCCCACAGCGACTGCGCTATTCTGCTCCGGAACTGTGAAAACACGTTTTGGCCATGATGTGAAAAATGACAGCTGTACTGTTCATAAGGAGGTGCAGAACAATGGCAATGTTGAAAATCTGGAGTGAAAATATTGCAAATTCACAAAGTTACGAGCATGCGTAGCAACTGCGCAATGCACACTCATAAAACAGTCATTTCTTGGATTTTTTCCACCAAATTTGCAACCTAGATTTTTCGAGAGCCCACCTCATGAACACTGGCACTGTTGCTTTAGTAATCAGTCCTGAAAGGTGATTCCGTGCAGTGACCATGAAATCACCTTTCGGGGATGAATAATGCCATGCCAGTGGCTGAATTTATGATGAGGGGTCACAAAAACCCCATGTTGAAAATTTGGTGCGAAAATGCCAAAAAATGCCTGAGATATGCATCAAAGTTGAAAACACCTTATTTATGCCATTATACAGCTTACTGGCATTTCCTCAGTTCGCAGCCAGCTTTGAAGAGTGCAGACGTGTTCCCAGTCCACCGAAGATCGTTGTGCCGGACTCCGCAGGTAAGTATGGGGTGAAGGGGGGTGTTGGGAGGCAGGGTGCACAAAGGGTGGGTGTGGGTTGTGGGCAGGGCCAGGGAGACTACAGGAACTGTTTTATTTTTGTACAGGTTAAAAAAACATTGTGGGATGTTTTTTTCTTTACAGGACATGTGGCACATTGGGTTGGGCTCCAGCATGCCAACATAATAGTTTTTTTGGGGGGGGGCAGCTGTAGCCAATGGGGGATTGGGCACCCTTGTCAGCACAAAGGGGAAGGCACATGACCCAAAGGGGACTGGGCACCCCCCTCGGCACAAATCTAGTGTTTTTTTTTGTGGGGGGGGTCATTATGCCGACGAGAAGTGGACTCCCCCGTTGGCAAATCAAACTGGGAGGGGACATAAGCTGCCGGGAAGTGGGATCCCCCAGCAACTTAAACTCAGATGGGACTGAAGCCGACAGGGATTGGGGCCCCCGTCGGCAAACAAAAACTGTTCTGGTGGGGCAAATGCTGCCAAGGGGGATTGGGCACCCCCTCAGCAGTGAGGGTTAATTAGTATTGTTTGTGAACATGGTGGCAAGCCACCACCATGTTCACAAACAATATTACACTTGGCAATGTTCTGCCCAGCAATGACGGGTCGCTCCCTCAATGCAGCAGGATAGCTGATGCTGTAATGATGAGGCGGCCCCTGATTGCAGCAGCTGAAACGTTTTAAGGTGGTGGCGTGCTGGGTGAACTAGTGTCAGCAGCAGCATGCCATGGCATTGGGGAAAGCGGGCCAAGCCTTTAAAGGTCATGGGGCATTGGCCACAACAGTGCCATGCCTCCACAACCTGTTTCTGGCAAGCTGCCGCAATATGTTTCTTGTGCATAAATGCAATCGACATAAAAAAAATACCTGGTGTTTAGTGATCCCTCCACCCACCAATCACTGGCCCCATATAAAAAAATCCCACTACCTGGTGTTTAGTTGTTCCCCCCCACCCACCGAACACCAGCCCCATATAGAAAAAAATACCTGGTGTCTAGTGGTCCCCCCCACCCACCGATTGTGGGGCCAATGTAAAAAAATAAAATAAAAAATGTCCCTTGCTGGTGTCTACTGGACCCCCTTCCTATCCCTGATCCCCTTAGTAAAATATTTCCTTCATTTCCTGGTGTCCAGTGGACCCCCCACCCTGGCAGGTAGTCCCCCACCACCTTGCTCCCTGTTCCTACCCCAAGCAGGTGACCAGCAAAGCCCTCCTCTTTCCTCCTTGGCTGGCCACCCACTGAGCTGTCAGTAAATGAGCACGTGCTTGTACAAGCACATGCTCATTCATTGACATTCCAGCTCTTGCTCACTGGTAGTATCACACTCTGTGAGCTAGCGGACAAGAGTGAAGGGCTGTTCTGATGGCCGGCAGGTGGTCAAGATGGTGGACAATGGTGTGCTGGACCTATCAGGGGTCACCACTCTGTTCTCCCCATCCCATCCCCAATGACAGCTACTGGAACACCCCTCAGCTCTTGTCTGCTGCTTTACAGAGTTATTGATACTATCAGTGAGCAAGAGCTGTCAATGAATGACTGTGAGCTTGTACAAGGACATGCTCATTCATTGACAGCTCAGTGGACAGCCAGCCATGGAGGAGAGAGGAGGGCTGTACTTGTTGCCCACTCAGGATTGGGATGGGGGAGCAGGGTGGTGGGGGACTACCTGCCAGGGTGGCATGTCTACTAGACAACAGGGAATGAGGGAAATATTTTACTAAAGGTATGGAGGACAGAGAAGGGGTCCACTAGACACCAGAGAGGAAAAATTATTTAAATTTTTTTTTACATAGGGCCCACAATTGGTGGGTCAAAGGGGAGCACTAGTCACCAGAGATTTTTTTATATATGGGTCCAGCAATTGGTGGTTGGGGGGACCACTAGACACCAGGGATATTTTTTATATATGGGGCTGGCAATCAGTAGGTAGGGGGGACCACATTTTTTACATGGGGCCGTCAGTTGGTGGGGTGGGTGCAGTAGGTGGAGATTGGTGGGGGGATTACTGTGTTAAACTGTGGGTAAAAAGCCACAGAGCTGACCACTGACAGTGATCAGTTCTGTGGAATTTGTTTCCCACAGTTTAATATATTAACTTGCTACTGGTACATTTATTCCACCATTTTAAGGCAGATTTTCTGCAAAAGATGCCAAAATGATTTCCGAACTTTACGGAAATTCTGCTAGCGGAATTTTTTTTCACACACCTCTGCTGTGGATTTCTCATCTTGCAGCCCCATCCTATCAGATCTCAGTAATTGAGCATGGATGGTAAGCCTTGTCTGTATCTAGAAGGGAGACCTCAACAATCACCAGGAGCTGCAAGAAGTGGTGTCAGTAGATTTGCAGAGGGAACGCTTGTCTTGGTTATAAGTAACCATACATATGTCCCAGCATGGTGAATGGAGGACACTATGCAGATGCAAGATATTCTCTTTCACTTGAGACATTAAACTGAAGGCCCATCTGTCTGTTCTTATAATTGTTTAGGTGGACGTTAAGGATCCCATGGCAGGTCTGGAAAAAAAGAGTTTTGTTTTTTTTATTTAAAAAAACTCAAAGCAAAAGTATATAACACATCAATAATACATCACACGGACATATTACAAAAATTGCAATAAATATACCGTTCATTGATGCAGAGGTGACAAAAGATACAGAGACTGGTCAACTACAAATCTGATCAATATTAAGAAAAGACATTCAAAAAGGGAGATAAACTTTCATTTGGAGAAGGGAATCCTTTGTGTCTCAAGACAAAAGCCTCCATAGGCTATTCACTTATTGGTCTTAAAATAGTCAATGTTCTTTTTGATAAAAGGACTGTTTGAATTAAACATTCTAATGGGTCACATGTCATACAGTTTTTCTAAGCAGGAACATTTCTCCATTGTCTTGCCAAATGTCCCCTTATTCACTAAACCATCAATAGCTAAGCCTGGTTCAGTATCAATCAGTACATCCAGTACTTCACCCACCCTCTACCACCCCCACAGAGAAGGCTAAAAACAGGAAAGTTTTTCCTAGTCTTTCTTTTACAGCCAACAATAAATAAAGGTGGCTGCACAGCATGGCTCTCTACACTGTAGAGAATTCTTTTGAAGAATACCTAATCAACAAAGCGGTGAATTAAACAATAATGATTGAGAAGCTAATAGTTTTCGAGGCATTAATGACTGGTTGGGGTGACGGGTGGGCCGAGGTGCTGCAGAGGGCCCCTTCGCTGCAGCCAGTCATTAATCTAAGGAAATGACTGGCTTCGAGGTTGTTATTTTGATTATAAGTCTAATTGCAATAGCACATTTCATTTTTGTCCGATTTATTTAGGTTTTATCTATGTGGTGCAAGCAGTGCGTGCCACACAGCATCAGGCTTACTCAGATTAACGACCTGTCCGTTCAGGTAACACCCTCTCCCCAGATCTCCTTTGGCCTATCTTCTTTTACTCCTTTCTTGATCCTGCTGAATATTAGTCAGTTTGTTTATTGGTCTTGGTTGGGAGGAGGGGCTTCATTTGACCAAAAGTCAGTTGTACTTATGACGATTCTTTTGTATCTCATTGTCTGCTGTATATAACTCGCATCTGTATTCTGTGGCTGACTTACTCTTTTAACTATGGATTGTCCTTCCTCTACACTTGTATATTAATGTTTTGCCTGTTGATGTTCTTACTTTGGTTATCTGTTTTGTTATATGGTCATGCATTTTGGCCCGGGTTGTGTCTGTAAATGGTCCTTTGGATCAATACACTTTACCCGGTTAACAAAGTCATGAATAAATACAATTAATAAATAAGTCTGCAGCTGGATCAGTCATTTTCCAGATGTTAATGATTGGTCCAGTAGTCAATCCAGAACCTAGCTAGGCTCATGAATAATTAATTAGACTTATAATTGCTTATACTTCATGGTGTGACCTAATGTGATTTCTCAGTTCCCAGCCAACCAGTCTCCACAGCTAGCAAGTAAGGAGACATGGGACTCACTTGTGATAACCAGAATAATAATACTTAATTGTTGTTATTATTTCTTATACAGTACATACGAACGTACATACAAACAAATTTGTCAGCAGATACAAACCTTATGCTCTATCAAGTTTGCTTGAGTATGCAGCACCCAGTTTATGAAATTGCAGCTGCCCCCCTCTCCATGCCTGCCCTTCCAATTTATTGCCCTTACCTCTGAATTTTCTCCTCCCAGTTTCTCCTCAGTTTTGACTCTCCCTTTGACCCTGTCCCACCCCCTCTTGACATTGCCCACTGTCTGCAGTGATATCACTTCCTCTGGCAATGCATTCCAACCTGCCACCACCCTTTCAGTGAAATAGTGCCTCCTCCTCATCTCCTTCTTAAATATTCCTCCTTTCCAATTTCAGACTGTGCCCCCTGGTGTTCCTCCCCTTTTTAACTTAAACAAACCCTCTGAATTAACTAGGTTCATGCCTTTTAGGTACTTGAAGGTCTCAATCATATCTCCTTTCTCCCTTCTATTCTCTAGGGTATACATGTTGAGCTCCCACAGTCTCTCCTCATATGTTTTGTCCCCCATCCCCTGGATCATCTTGATCATCCTACACTGGATCCCCTGCAGCAATTTGATGTCCTTTTTCAAATAGGGGCACCAAAACTACATGCAGTACTCCAAGTTCATTCTCACCAAGGACCTGTACTGGGGCAGAATGACTTCCTTCCTCCTAAAGGTGATTCCCCTAGTGATGCATTCCAGAATTTTTTCACCTTTGCAGCTGTCTTCCTACACTGCACTGAGTCATTCATGTCCCCTGTTACCAATACCGCCAGATCCTTCTCCTCAACTGAAGTGGATAACTGCACTCCCCCCAACCAGTAGCTGATCCCAGGGTTTTTAGCCCCCATGTGCGTGACTTTGTACTTTTTAGCATTGAATCTCAGTTGCCAAGTGTCTGACCAGTGCTCAAGTCTCCCCAAATCCTCTTATAATGATTTACCCCCTTCCTCATTATCCACCTCCTTGCAGATCTTGGTGTTGTTTGTGAAGAACTTGTTTTTACTCCTTATTCCAATTAACATATTGGCAATGAAGATGTTAAAAAGTACTGGTCCTAGCATCAAGCTATGTGGGACCCCACTGGTTACAGCCCTGGGTGCCGAGAGCTATCCCCCAACTATCACCTTCTGCTGCCTGTTTTGCAACCAGCTCTTAATCCACCCAACCAGTTTTCCTCACACCTAGACTGCTCAACTTGTTGGTCAGCCTTCTGTGAGGCACTGAGTCAAAGGCCTTGCTTAAGTCCAGGTAAAGGACATTTACCACATGGCCCTTATTGGCTGACCATGTCAGCTAGTCAAAAAAGTCAACCAGGTTTGTCTGATATGATCTCCCATATACAAACCCATGTTGCCTGTCATCCTGCAGATCATTCCCCTTCGGGAAACTCACCAGCCTTTCCTTAAGGATAGTCTTCATTAGTTTCCCAACAATGGCTGTAAGGTTCACTGGTCTGTAATTCTGTGGTTAATCCCTGGGCCCATTCTTATGGAGGGTCAGCACATGTGCCAACCTCCAGTCCCTGGGTACTCATGATGGCAGCACTGAAAGATTATATGAAACTTTCCTTGAGGTATTTATCTATGTAACTAATCATTAATTACATGCATCAGGATATTTATACTGTAGATACATGTTTGTTGCATGCAGCTATATTGCAATTGCAATGCAGTTACAGTGTAGTTACACTATAACTACAGTGTAGTTAACTGACACTTAAAGTATAACCTAATCAATTATACAAAACTACAAAACTTTTCCTCCAGGACATTACAGTTGTTATGGTAAGTCCAGCTTACCATCAGATTCTGGTAAGTTGGATTGGCTATCCAAAGAATATACCACAAGCAGTATGTAATAATAAGCAGTTTAAATACAAATACTCACATTAGACATGTAACACATCAATCACAGGGGAGCCGATTTCCTACCATTCCTCCAGTATGGTCTCTTTCTCTCTGAGGAGCTGGTGTGCATACAGTGTATATATATATATATATATATATATATATATATATATATATTGCTTTTTATTAAATTTTTGCATTTACACAATAGGTTGTGAGACCAAATACAAGGTATATTCAGGTACATAGTCAAAGTTTTCTCAATATCACTAATCTGTATATAATATGTCCAATTCTAGTAGGTTTACAAGCTCATATGACAGATGCTGATGGGGTAGATAGAAAATAAACAAAATTATTCTCATGCAGTGTCTGTTTTGGGAATAAATAAAACCTACCTTGTACACCTCAGTGATGGTCGTGTCTTATTTTCTAGAGTGTTTTACTGTCTGATTGGTATTCCTCCCTTATAGGAGTTAGGTTAGAAAGATAGTGCTGTCATCCTTGTGTTTAATATATAATGAGAAAGACTCATGGGCATTAGAGGGTTTGTTATATGTAAAATTAAATTTGAATCAGTCATTAAAACAGGTATGAAGATGTGAAATGGTTAGAAAATATATATAGAGAGAGGGCCAGGAGGTAAATGTTTATGTAAAGGTAGGTATTATCCAGGAGAGAGTCATTCAGTGAGTGTGGGTATGAATATCAATCTTAGTAGGCTAAAAAGAAGTTAGCTATGGGATAAAGTCAGGGTAATGAATTGCTTGATAGGTTACTCATGCATGCCAAAACATCTTGAAAGATTTGGTGCGTGAGTTTATGTTCGCTATTATTCTATCTAAATAGTACATTTCAAAAGTCAAGGCTCTCCAACATTCCTTCATGGGAATGCTCCCAGTATGTCATTGTTTTGTAATAGCCTTCTTAGCTGCTAAAATTATGGTTGTGGTTATTTTGAGTATTTGCTTAGATATCTTCATGCCCTTTGGAGGGGTAGCCGTTAAAATATTTGCGGGAGTAAAAAGATCTTGGTGACCAAAGAGATTTATCAATTCTGAGATACTGTATTTCTGTCCAGTAGAGGCTCAATACGGGGCATTCCCAAAGTATATGGGTTATATTAGCCAGGCAGTTACCACATTTTCTCCAGCATTATCCCAGTTCTGGACTGCAGTATTTAGCAACTACGACTGGAGGCCTGAAAAAACAAATCCTAGATTTCCAATCAAATTCTTGCCAATAGGAAGAATTTAAAACTTTTAGAGTTGGGAGGGAGCTAGCATTCCATTGGTCACTATTTATGTCTTCTTTTAGTTCCAGGGCCCATGCTTGCCTTTCATGATCTGTGGAGTCCTCCTTATAAGTTTTATAGCTTTATATAATTGACTAGTTAAATAGAATTGTTCTTGCCCCTTTAGGCCTGCTTTAATAAGTATTATCAAATAATTTGGAGATTCTGTTATTTTAGCTAGGCGCTCCTCAAATGGTAGTAATGAATTTTTTAACTTATATTAGTAGGAGCCGGAGAATTGTGGGAGTTTGAACCTTTTTTGAATGGCAATAAAAGATGACAACCTGGTTGGAATAACTAATTGGCCTACATACCAGACTCATATTGACCAAGATTTAATTATTTCCTCTGTTTGTTTAGGTAATAAATGCATATCTGCATTTAAAGGCCGAAGATAAAAGTTTTTCAGAGAAGGAAAGTATTGAATTTGACATGGCAAGCCAAGTCTTGTAAGGTTCTGCTATAAATTCAGGAAATTGACTTAATGGGATACATTTTGAATGATTTCCGAACAGAAGGGAGAGTATATCTGGATTATTCATTACTGTTATCTTGAGTTCCTTCCACAGAGCTTTATACATTGGGTTGATATGATTTAGTAGGATCTGTAGGTGGGTTGCTTGCTATGGCATATGTCCTTAAATCTGGTAGATTCAGGCCACCTTTTGACTCAGGCAGCTGAAGGATTGACAATTTAATTCTAGGGTGCCTCCCTTTTCAAATAAATCTAGAGATTACTTTATTGCAATAATGGAAATAAGTATTATTTGGGGTTATGGGGAGGGTCTGGAGAAAGAATAATAAATGGGGAAGAACGTTTTGGTGTATAGTTCCTATCCTATTAATAAAAGTCAGAGGGAGCTCTTCCATCCTCCTAGATCTTTAGTTATTTTGTTGTGTAATGGGTTTGAAATTAACCATTTCCAGGTGTGTTAAATTATATGGAAGTTGTATTCCCAGATATCTCATTGACGTTCTACTCCATTGAAAAGGAAAGCTTTGTTTAAGGGAAGGGGAGGGGCAGAAGAAGCATGTTAGGACTTCTGTTTTAGTATTATTGATCTTATAGCCTGCCAGGGACCCAAAGTGTTCTAAAAGTGGCCATACTGTGGGAATTGATGTTTCCGGGAGGTCAAAGTGAGCAATATATCATCTGCATAAAGGTTAATTTTGTGTTGCCTTTCTCCTACAGTGAGGCCAATTGTGTTTGGTGAATTTCTGATAACCAAGACTAAGGGCTCTAGGTAGGGGCAAATAACAGGAGGGACAAGGGACAACCCTGGCGGGTTCCTCTAGTGAAGGGAAAGGGTTTAGATACAGCACCATCCAACTTTAAATAGGCTTTGGGAGACTCATATACCTGCATGATTTGTCAGGTAAAGGCTGCCGGTAAGCTGAAGTATTCAAGGGTGGATCACAGAAAGGCCCAGTTGACCCTGTCAAAGGCCTTTTCTGCAGCAAGCCCAAGGAGGGTCAGAGGGATACTATGTTTAGTAGCATGCTCCATTATGAGAGCAGTACATTGTACTGCATCTCGGGCCTGCCTTTTTTTTTTTATGAAACCAACCAGATCTTCAGTGATTGTAGAGGGGAGTAGGTTATTCAACCTATGCGCTGGTATGGACATACAGATTTTGTAATCACAATTTAATTTTGATATGGGGCGGTATGATTCTGGATATTGTGGATTTTTTTCTAGGTTTTAGGATGGCGCCTATCTCAGCATATTGCCTGGGGGGGATTTCCTAATTGAAGTTCCAACATAGCCTCTGTAAGGGTCGGGGATAAATTTCTGTTAAAATTTGTGTAAAATTCCATCGGGTACCAGTCAGGGCCAGGGGCTTTCATTGTTTTTGCTTTTTTAATTATAAAGGTGATCTCTTCATTAGTTATTTGGGCTAGTAGTGCCTGAGTCTGGGCCTCGGAGAGCACCGGTAGGTTGGTTCTGGCAAGAAAATTTGCAAGTTGTGCAGGAAGGGGATTGATACTGTGGAATTGATTTATTTCACTATAAAAAAAGTCTTGCTATGTTCACTGTAGAAAGAGACCCACTAAATTAATTGAACAGCTAAGTTAGTTTTCTATGTCAGACTCATTATATGGAAATACAGGACAGTGAAATTTAACTGCAGCTAATAAGTTCCATAGCCTTGGACTGCTAAATTAAATGAACGTGATCTTTTTCAATTCTACAGCATCTTCCTTATATAATTTCTCATAGTATTTGGCTAAAGTCTGTCTAATGGCTTGTGCGTGGTTTAAAAGTCTGCCAGAGTTAGGGTCCATAAGGTACAGTACCCTAGCACATGATGTGGCTCCCCTTAATTTTCTAGCAAGATTTCTAGCTGCCTTCAGTCCTCTTTCGTATGTGTTTAGCTTAAGGTATAAGAGCTGCTGTTCTACTTTCAAATCTAGTAGTTTTTGAATTTTTTGTTTTAAAAGTTGTAACTTGGGAACAAGAGTCTTATCTTTCCCTTGCTGAGTCTCCTGTAGACAAATCTATTAATTCTGTAATTCTATAAGGTTTTGTTCTCTAATCTTTTTTCTTATATGATGCATACTTTATTATTTCTCCTGTGAGAACTGTTTTCAAGGTGTCCCATTGGATTGTGTCCAAGGTGGCTCCCTTAGGGTTATCAGCTAATAGCCTAGTAATTGTTTTTTGAATTAGCTTTTTAAATTTTGGATCTTTTAATAACATAAGATTTAGGTGCCAGAAAGAGTGGCCCTGTGGGCAGCCCAGTAACAGCTTGATGAACACTGGCCTGTGGTCTGACAGTGGTATGGCACCTTAATAAATATCTTGGGCAGGATATTCAGAAGGGTTGCAAATGGTGCAACACAGTTGTGCCATGCACAACCCACTGATGCAACCCAGTGCGATATTCAAAGGGGGATTGTGCCTGGCACAAATCCCGATGCGGGCATCAGTAATGTATGCATTGCAGGTAGGGTGGGCGTGCCCATGCATACTCCGCACATCCCGATATTCAGCCAAGGATGTGCTGAGCCCATGCATGTGCAACCCCTACCTCGCTGCACCACAGGTGAGCCCCAAAAGAAGAACAGCTGGCCACCCACAGGTGAGCTGCCGTATTGCAGGGTGCAACACAGCAGCTGCCATCTGTGGGTGGCCACCCGAGCTCTGGCTGCACCTTCGTGGTGGTGCCTCCCATGCCCAATAACAGTCATTTGTAGTAAAAATATCAGTCCCAAATCCCTGGTTGTCCAGTGGAACACTTGCAGCCCGATCGTGGGCATAAATAGTCGACTTATAAGTCCTATATCCCTGGTGGTCCAGTGGACTGCTTCCAGACCAATGGCCGGCATATGTAATAACAAAAAGAGGTCCAAACTCCCTGGTGGTCCAATGGACCATGTCCAGCCCGATCGCGGGCGTATGTTCCGCAATAGAACACACCAAGCCATCCATGGTGGTCCAGCTGTACCTCCTCCCCACCGCCCACTGAGCCCCAGCACCCTGCTCCCCCAGTCAGTGGTGGGCTGCAGCTCCCCACCGCCAGCTGCCCACCGCCCACTGACTGACTGCGTCTGGTAAGGGCTGTCGCCCATTGGTCCACAGCATGGGCCAATGGGCGTACGAACTCTACCATCGCACAGTCCAGATATGTGAATGGATCATTCACATATCTGGACTGTGTAGTACGGTATGGTCTGTATGCCCATTGGCTCATGCTGTGGACCAATGGGCATACAGCCCTACCATACACAGTTAGTCGGCGGGCAGCAGGGCAGCTGGTGGGTGGAGAGCTGCCACCCGCTGCTGACTAGGGGGAGCGGGGTGCTGGGGCTCAGTGGGCAGGTGGGGAGAGAGGTACTGCTGGACCACCAGGGATGGCTTGGTGTGTTCTATTATGAAACGTACGTCCGCAATCGGGTTGGACGTGGTCCATTGCTCCACCAGGGATTTTGGATCTCTTTAAGTTTTTACATATGCCTGCGATCGGGCTGTGAGTGGTCCACTGGATCACCAGGGATATAGGACTTTTATGCTGCAACATATATATGCCCATGATCGAGCAGTTGAGCGCTTTGCCACTTGTGCAGGGGGCATCAGTCCCTGATGGCTGCAGCGTGGCAGGGCACCAGGTGCAAGTCATCAGGGAACGGTGCACCTGCATGCAAATGGGGCCATAATGACATGCAAATGGCCCCATTTGCACCTTGCATACATTATGGCCCCATTTGCATGTGCACTTTTGAATATCGTGATTGTTGCACTTAGCACAATGGAACTTGTGCTAGTGCATCCCCCTGCTCCACTCTGGCCACTTGTGCTGGTGCAGTGCCACTGCACCATGTGCACTGTGTGTGGCCAAGGTGCGATATTCAGCGATGCTGTGCCATGGCGCAGCTCCGTTGAATATCACCCTGTCAACACCCCTGTGCAGCCAAGTTGGGCTGCTCCCAGCCTTTCACTACAGCCTGGTGCAGTCTAATTATCCCACCCCTTGTGTATATTCCAAACATTCAACTGAGCTAAAAATATAATCATGTCTGGAGAGACCATGTTTTTAATGGATTGATAAGTATATTTTTATGTTTTAGGATAAAAGTGCCACCACAGATCGACAAGGCCCAGGCTAGGGGTGGTTTTGACTAGATATCTTTCTAATGGGGAAGCTCTATGTTTCAATGGGGGACACACATCCAGAGTAGGGCTTATGGTGGTGTTTATATCACCACTCAAAATTAACTGACCCTGTAGGATAGATAGCAAATCTTTGAAAAACTTCTTAGCCAATTTAGGTGCAGAATTCAGAGGAAAATAAATGAAGGCTAGGGTTACCAGTTTTGAATAAAGAAGTCCCCTTACTATCACATAGCATCCCTCCTGATCAGTGATCTGAGATTGAAGGATAAAAGGGGTGGCATGGAGGATTAAAATTGCTACACCTCTCCTACAGCCAGAACAGTGTGAGGCTGACAGCACCTTTTGGTAACCAAATTTTCCATGTTCCTCAGCTGAAAGGTGGGTTTTCTGAAGGAATATCAGGTCTAGATGCTGAGATTTTAAATATTTTATCAGCCTGGCTCTTTTAATTGGATTGTGAATGCCATTAATATTGAGTGACATTATTAATGACTTATTAGCCATGTGACTAGTAAGTAATATAGCATAATGACAGGGCTATTCACCTTTCTCCTGCACTGCCACAAATAGCTGGTATGAGTGGTATTCTGGATAAACTGGAGTGCTCCCACGAATGAAAAAATAGATCCTAAATCTAAATCTCTAAAAACTTTATATTATCTTCTCTGTTGGCTCATCTAACCTATTATTGCTATTCATAAGAAGACAATCGACAGATTTTATAACATCTAGCCAGACATTCTGATAAATAGGTCTCATTTCAAATATAACAAGGTTAACCAAATATCTAAAACCTGCAATCAGGTTCAACAAGGGTTGGGCCACAAATTTATGCAACCACAGTTTAAGGTTGACCAACTGGGTCCAAACTAAAAAACTACAGAAATGTTGTCCTAAAGATAGAACAACAATTGAAAACAGTATAAATGCTATATACAGTGTGGTAACTTCCAAGGTAGGGGCGAGCTTATATGCTCTCCCTGTAAATCCCCAAATGCCAAAAAAAAAAATGATTGGCAATCAGGGTAAGGGTTAAAGCCAGAAGAAGGGTTCTCCTGGGCCTCCCAGGTGCTCAAAGAGCCTCAACATAAAGTGACTATTACAGCATAGCTGATAAAGCTTATGGGGGTCAAAAGAAAAAGTAGGGAAATAAGAAGGTAATCAATCATTTATGAAGGGTTGTCTGATGTCAGTATAGTCACCTGGAAAAAAAAGAATTATAATGAAAACAACATCTCTGGCTCCCTGCTTTCAGAGTACTAACACAGCAAATAGTAAGGTTGTAAATCAAATCATAAGCTTTAAGGTAATGTCCAACATGTGTCTGTGGAGAGAAAGTTTTCATGATTGAGTCCCTTCATATTTACAGATTAGTACCCCAGTCCACAGTCTGTGAATATCAGATTACATTGTAATCCAGGATGGAGGTTAAGGAGGGGCCCCTTCTGCAGAGTAGGGGGATAATGGTTCTTCACGAACACAAGTGGTATCTGATTCCAGGCTCCCAGTTATAGAGGGAGTAGATAGAGGATCCAAGGCCTAGAGAGCTGTCTGAACCAGGGAAATATAATATGATTTCCCTATCACCCCACTCCAACCGGTCGTCCTACCTGAGGTAAGACTCAGACAATTTAACAATGCACAGCCACCTTCTCTATTCAGGTTGTTAAAGCGTTGGTGCTACAGAAGGGCTCAAATTTCTGTTGTAAATCCTGGGCCACTTTCCTATTATTATTTGGTGTTCCAGCAGCTTTCATCAGTGTTTGCCATCTCAGGGTCCAAGACTCCTTCGCAGCAATCACAGTCTGCCTTTCAGGAAAGGTTATGCCACGGGCTGTAAGATCATCTTTAGCCTCTTGCTCATTGGCATATTCCTTTTTCACTCCATCAGGAAGATGTACAATGAGTTTAGCAGAATATGGAGTGGTGAATTTAATGCCCTTAGCTTTAAGAGTGGGGAGGAGAGGAAGGTAGGCCTGGCAAAGTCGGAGAGTTTTCGGTGTAAAGTCATGGTCGACATAAAATCTCTGTTGCCCACAGAAGACCTTCTGCTTGCACCATGGGATGTAATGATTTGCTTCTTAATGGCATAGGAGTGAAAGCATGCAATTATGGATCTGGGTGCTGCATTCGTTGAAGTGGGCTTTGGGGCAAGTGCATGATGAACCCATTCGAACTGTAAATCAAAGTCAAGAGGAATCTCTAGGTCCATTTTTAATACAGTTGCCAGAAAGTCCTTAATATCATTACACTCGGAGACTTTGGGGATACAATAAATCATGATGTTTTTTCTGTGGGCACAGTTTTCCGCATCCTCCTGTGTCTCCTCGATCATCTCCTGCTGGGCTTATAACTGCTGAACTAAGGATTCCATATCATCTACACAATTGCTCTTATCTGGCATTCGGAATCGTCAGCTCTCTGTTCTAGTTGCATTATGTCTTTCCTAATTTCGCCATAAAGTTGTTTAATTTCAGCTCAAAAGGAACAGAGTTTGTTGTAAATAGTGTCCAGCTTAATTATTTGTTTCATTTTTTGGAGTGCAGCCTGCTGCTTTGGCTGATTTGGAGGCCTGAGAGTCTGTAGCATCAGGATCGGGTTCGAGATCAGAGTGCTTTGTAAGTGAATCCTCGGCCATTTCCATCTGAATTTTTGCAGGTATCAGTTTGGTATACTTGCTCCCTCTCGGCATAATAGGAGGTGGATCTTATAAGTAGTGATGTTTATTAGAGAGGGATGTTTTTTTCCCAGTTTTGGCTGAGCATGAGGGCTATGCTGCCATTCCCCTGCAGACCGGAACTGGAAATCCAATACAATATATATATATGACAGATAACTGTGTAGTTACATATATAGTAAACATACAGCATTGGATAAGGCATGTAAATAAGGTGGCTCCCTTGGGTAATTACGTAGGAAATAAAGTTGCAAAGTAAGTAAGAATCTTGGAACAAAGAAAATGCATTGTTAGCTGTATGCTATGAACAAAGAGAATGCAGCATAAGCAGAAATGCACATGGCATGATACTTTCGAATAAGACATAAATTATACATGATTATATGACTATATCAGAACATAAAAGGAACACACATAACCTAGGTAAACACATTACAATAAAATATATGAATATCAGGTGTACTAAACATAAAACATGTATAAAACCATAAAATGATGTAAACATAATATACAGAAGCAAATATCAGTGGCAAGCATAGTCCTAGTACCCATTATTGTATGATGGATACCTATATCTATATGTTAGTGCAATACAGCAATATAACAGTGCAACAATGAGATTACTTATGGTATAAGCATGACATTAGTATATGGGATAAAACCCAGGCATAATAATCCCCTCCGTATTTCCTTGCAGAAGAGGCAACACAACAAAAAGAAGATGTTAGGTTACATATCATTTACAAGTCTGAGGCACGAGTCTTGTAAAGGAAATTCTGCTGTGCACAATGCTGTTTAAAAGTACACCTCAGACAGCAAAGGGTTAGTAGTGGATGAGTTAAAGCAAGATATAAATTACTATTAAGCCTTAAAATATTGATTTGAATATCTGATTTTCAAAGCACATAAAAACTCATAATGTAAATGAATTACAATTTTATAGCATGCAGATAGTCAGGGTAACTGTGAAAGTAATCCTATTCAGGAGTTGGCACTGGGGTAATCACAGATCGTCATATTATAAAACACAAAACAGAAACTAGGCATGTCAACACCACAGTGGATATGTGTATAAGAAAAATTGTTAATGTTTATTATCACAGAACATTGTTTGTAAAAACAGTGTTAAAGTCATTGTCCATTCTTAAAGAACAGTCCATATTGAGAGTGGAAATGGCAGATAATGGCTGTGTACAGGACGGCAGCATTCGGTCTTGATTGAAGAAACTAAAAGCAATGTCCTTAAAGAGGAACCAGTCCATAAGGTTCGAGTTGGTAACCACAAAACAGTGTAGTCACATTTGAAATGTTATTTGTTGAAAGTTCGTAACCCCATATGGCACATGGGGCAGTGCAGATGTGTACCAGCATAGTAAGATAGGCAATGTTCATGTAGCTGGCTGCTGGTGGCTGGATTGGATTGGCGTAGGCTTTGGCAAGGATTGCATGAGATTGTCCATTGAATGTTTCAATGCAATAGCCACACCCACACAGGTACAGCTTTGGTAAAAAAAAGCAAATTTTTGCACAACTATTGACAGTTCATAACAACACAATAAAGAACACAGTTCATGAAAGAGCAACCAACAACACAGTCCATAAAAGAACAACCAGTTCATTTGAGGTGCCAGCCAAGTTTGGAATACCAGCCATGAAGAAAAGTTGCATATTTTGCTTGAAGATCTTACCAGTACCACTCTGCGGAAACCTAAAAACTTGTAAAACATTGTTAACAACTTAGCTTTAAAACACACATGTAGTCATTTGGAAAGGGAAAAAAGGAAAATGGTATGGTTATTAACAATGACTTTGATTATGGTGTGGTGTGACATAGACAAGTGATGGCATTGGTCATGCACTCAGAGGTGCTGGTCGAGGTCCAATAATGAGAATATACCATTTATTCATCTGTGAATACACCATGTTTCCAGGTTTCAGAAGAGGCTGTGACAGTAGGAAAAAAAATGGTGTATCTGCCTATGTTTTGCTGTTTGGCCTAGTTTAGACCTTTCTCATGAAATGAAAGTGCAATATTATGCTTATTATGTGTACTTTGAACCATTATCTTATGGCAGTATGTCATTCACACCATGTAACACTGGGGTATACAACAGTGCCTGTTGTGCCTGTGAGATCTGAGAAGATCCCTTCTATTAAGTCTGTTGTCCAGGGTGAAATACTCTTAGGTATTCAGTAGTGTGGCACTCATATACTGGGTCTTGAATATGTATCATATCTGTTGCAAAAGGGTCTGGTAACAGGGTGCTAGGAAACCTAGAAGTGTCTGAATTGAAGCAGAATCTACATTCTGACATATTATGTGTGTATTACACATTATTTGCTAGGGTACCTGGGAGTGATGAAGCAGTCAGACCATTAGTTGGTCTGGGTTTTTGCTTGGAACATTGGGTAGGCTTTTCCTCTGTTGGGGAAACAATAGTTAAAAACATGGCAGTATAAGCATGATGTGTACAATAACATTATTAGTTTTTAAAAAGAAAAGCCATTTTGTTTCTGAAGTTGTGGTGTAACCCCCCCCCCGAAATGTCAGGTGATATATTTAACCTGTAATACACTCCCCATCAGGCTTGTTACACCCAAATTTTCAGGAGGCATTTGAGTGGAACATTCCTAGATGTGGATCAAGTTCCTGAGCTTATACTTGATAAGCTACAATTATATGTAAAAACATAATAACCTGAAACTCAAACATACAGGTATTTGTAATGACACAATGACCATAGGGGGCATATTGCATCACAATATCCTTACGTTTGTAAAGACACAAATGTCATGAACATTTGCAATTGCAGTCAGGCCTTCCTTGTGAAGGCTATAGTTAAAGTATTTTGCATTGTCCTGTGAAGACAAAAAGGAACAGGTGAAGATACAACACCCCCCCCTCCCAGCTCAGCTAATTACTTATTAAAGGCTTTATTTGGCCTTTACACCAGACTGGTGCTGGCTGGCATAAAGCCACCTGTATATAGCTTTTTGTGTGGTTTGATCACTGCACTTAACAAACAAATGGGCTGTGCTGGTGTACAATGTTAGAATAGTTTAATCTTTTCAGATTATAAGCAGCAAACAGATTAATTTCAAATATACACTTTTCTTTTTATTTCCACTGATTGGAGGTACAGTGGGGTTACCTCCCTCATCCCTGGATCTGCTAGCTGTGGCTCAGTCAGGTCCAGAGGGACTTTTGTTTGTTTGCAACTGCCGTAGGTGTTACACTGGAATGGGGCATGATCCAGCCCCCTCCCGAGCTCCTTGTGTGGGTCAGGAGATTTGGCTGTAGTATGTCATTGTCTATGGAAATTTTATAGACTATGTGAATCACATCAAGAATGGTAACACTTGCAGTATTCCACAAACCCATCACTGATGAACCATAAAAGCCTTCTATCAGTGAGTGCGGCCTGAAATAAATAGCACACATACATCTGACTCCATTCCTAGAATGTTATTCTCAAACAAATAGGCATGAAGTGATTTGTTAGTAGCTGTTAATGTAAAGTGTGATTAATATTTCCAATAGTTATCTGCCCCTTATGGGCACACCAGTTGTTAAAATATAGTCTACTGTAAATGATCAGTTAATAGTGTTGTGGCATACATATGATTCATGTCTTTGGCTCCCACAAGCTCCTTCTTTGGTGAAAGAGGCAGGTTGAATAGTATAGTTTACTGTGGGTGACCAATGCTGGAGCAGAGGCCAGACAATACAGTAGTAAATTCTATTAAATTTATCTGTAACAGTTTTCTGCATAAATGTTAGATAGCACTTTATTCACAATAGTGATGTGGATATTTATCCACAATTATTTTGGCAGTCCTTCTTTGCCAAGTAGTTATCCCCTTAAAGGTTGTATGCTAAATAAACCACTACTGGGTAGACCTTAATTTTTTATAAAAATAAGAGCTATACAGTATCCCACTATTACTTAAATGGTAATAACATTATATTGAAATCAGACTACTGTTTAAAACATTTTTATACATTACCAGCGGTTGTCTCTTCCCTGCAAGAGAGGAGACAGAAAGAAAAAACAAGCCACAAAAGGGAATGTCTTGTCAGCATGTTCTCCCTGTGGGAGGTTAGCACTGATTTTAAAAATGCTGATACTTATATGAACTCTGTACAGATGTATGCTTTTAGCTACCCTTGGGGATAAGTATTTGGATTCCTGAAAATCAAAATAGCATTACAACTAATGCCAGAGAAAGAAGCATCCTAATTTCTCTGTCTTTAACATCAAAAAACATGTCACTTAAATTTACACATCCTCTGGATTAAATGTCACTAGCTGTATTTCATCGCATCATGTAAGTACTTTATAAAAAAAAATGGAAACCCAGGCCTGGATTCAAAAGAAAAATTATTAAGTAACATAACTGGTAAAATTTTCTAAAACACTTATAATATTTCTTGTAGCAGTGAAAAACTGTGTAGCTAGTTTTGTTAAAGTAAATGGCTTATTAGAGATAGGAAAACTACTTGGCTGGAAGCCAGGAGAAAATGGCAGTACTTACTTCTCAGACAGAAAATGAGGACTGTAAAAAAAGTAAACATTTTATAAATTATATTTGATGTGTGCCCCCTATTAAAACTGGTATTTAGATAAGAAATAATAATTTAATTAAGGAACCACATCAATTCTGAGCTGGAAAACAGGTACAGCTCAAAAGCACAAGGAGGTCAAGTGGTTTGCCAAAGGTCACACAGTGTGCAAATGATGGCTGCTGGGATCAAAACCCAGCTGTAGCTCTAGTGTCCTTAAACACTGCACTGTATGAGAGTTCTTACTGATACAAGAACAATGAGAGCTGCTGACTGAGGCAGCAAAAAAAATTGCTTAACACAAAATGTTTTACGTGATGGCCAATGGAGAGGCCATATGTCATATGGAAAAAAAAACCCTTTAAATGTATTTGCGAGGTGCTTCACCTTCTTGCTGTTTATCAACAACCTACAATTAACTAGAATCAACCTTAATGAAACCATTCCAAATCTAGCTAAAATATACACATATGTCAACCTCGAACCACTAGCAATGTTGAATCAGAATATCTGAAAAGTTTGAGCATTACAGAACATATGGTCTGGCTGTGGGTGGAAGCACAGCTAACAGACTAGACTGCCTTGGTGAAAAGACAAATTTATCAGCCATTTTATGAGCAGATTTTTCTCTGTAGAAAAGACAAAAAAAAAATAGTTGCTTTATTAAAACCCCTGTTAGAGGCATTGTTAACTGGTAAAAGTGACATTTGGCATAGCAGTTGCCTAATTTGGCACATTGTCTGCAAACTACAAATCTTTTCCACAAATTACAATCCATGACGTCATAGCCCTACACCTACAAAAGCACATTCTTCAACCCTATAACACTTACTAAAGCCAATCTTTATCAGGCAAACAAGATTCTTCTAATTTAAAATGAATTAACTATAGTGACCAAAGCCACATGACATAACCAATCTAAAAGACAGACTAGACTTTTGCTAGAGAACACTAATAACTGTAAGCAAAACAGTTTTAAAACAAACACACAATAATTGTCAATGAGGCTGTTATTATTAAACCATAAGTTTCATTATAGAATACAGTACTGTCTCTGGTGTTTTGAATGTTCATCAATTAGCCATTATCTCAGTTGCAGGGTACAGAGCAACCTTGACAGTGGAAGATCTTAGTTTAGCTGAAAAAGTAAACATTGGCATTCACGTAACAGAGAACAAAACATAGCATATTACTATTAAGTTTTAGTGCTTCTTAAAGTGAGTAGCAAGAAACATTTGTAATAGTCAAAAGTTTTACCTCTAGAACTGTTGCAAGGTGGACAAAGCAATGGGTCCTGATGTTATTCACCCCAGAATTCTAAAAGAACTAAGAGAAGAGCTAGTAACACCATTGTCTACCCTTTTTAACAAATCATGGGAGGATAGTGTGGTACCTGAGGACTGAAGGAGGGTGGATGTGATTTCCCTTCACAAAAGTGGGAGCAAGACGGGGCAGGAAACTACAGACCTGTCAGTTTGACCTCTGTGGTAGGGAAAATGATGGAATCACTTCTGAAAGAAAGAATCATTGAGTACCTAGAGGCCAGTGGGGCACAGGACCCAAGGCAGCATGGATTCATAGTGGGAAGGTCATGTCAAATGAATCTAATCAATTTGTTTGACTGGGTGAACAAAGTAATAGACCAGGGAGGGGATGTGGACAAGGCCTACCTAGACTTTAGCAAGGCATTTGATACAGTCCAGCATAAAAGATTAATAAACAAATTAGCCAGCCTGGGAGTAGGTCCAGGGTGGTAGCCTGGGTAAAACATTGGTTGGACAACAGGACACAGAGGGTAATAGTAAATGGAGTCCACAGTGAAGAAAGGGGGGTAACTACTGGGGTACTGCAGGGTTCAGTGCCGGGTCAGGTCCTTTTCAATGTCTTTACAAATGACATTGCAGAGGGACTGGAAGGAAAAGTATGTCTCTTTGCAGATGACACAAAGATCTGCAACCGGGGTGATACACAAAGGGGGAGAGGGATGAGAAGGTACTTAGCAAGGTTGGAGGACTGGTCAAATGTATGGCAGCTTAGATGCAATGCAAAGAAGTGCAAAGTAATGCACCTGGGAAACAAAAACCCATGAGAATAGCATACAATGGGAGTGAGATACTGACAACAAAAATAGAAAGGGGTCTCATGACCTAAAGGTGTGCAAGCAATGTGAGAAGGTAGTAAGGAGGGCTGGGGGGATACTGGGATGCATAGGGAGATGCATCACCAGTAGAAAACAGGAAGTTGTTATCCATCTGTACAGACAGTTGGTGAGACCCCATTTGGAGTACTGCAAGCAGTTCTGGAGACCCCATCTCTGTAAAGACATAGAGAAGGTGAAGGCTGTCTGGAGGAGGGCAACCAAAATGGTGAAGGGTCTGCACCAGAAGGCATATGAAGAGAGACTAAAGTAGCTTAATATGTATACCCTCGAGGAAAGGAGGGAGAGGGGGGACATGATAGAAACTTTCAAGTACCTCAAGGGAATCAACAAAGTCCAAGAGGGTAGCATCTTTAAGAAAAAGAGATGTGTAAGAACAAGGGGGCACAATCTGAAGATAGAGGGGGGATGGCTGTGAAGTAATGTGAGGAAGTATTTTTTCATGGAGAGGGTTGTGGATGCATGGAACAGCCTTTCTGAGGAGGTTGTGGAGTCAAAAACAGTTGGGGAATTCAAGAATGCATGAGACAGACGTAAATCGATTCTAGTGAGGGGGTAGGAGGAATTTGGCTATTGGTTAATTAGGATCTGCAGCTTATCCATCAGGTAGGGAAATGGGCAGACTAGGTGGGCCAAATGGTCCTTATCTGCCATCAAATTCTGTGTTACTATGTATGTTTGTTGTAGATTGCAGTAGACACAGAAAGAAAGGTTGACCAACCAAAAGATATAATTAAAAGTACCCACCATGGACAAGGTTGAAAAGAAGCATTAGGACAGGTTTAGCACCCAGCCAGAGGGGTTTTCTTTTTTCTTAAAAAAATAAATAAAATTCCTCCAGGGTCATAACAGACAAATATTTATTCCAGGAACTCCACTAGTTTCAAGTATGCCTCATGAAAGATTATTTGAAGGTTTCTTGATGGTACTGCTGCCGACCGCTCAGCAGTCATTAACTCTTTAGGCTGCAAAGCCAGAGTTTGGGATAAGGACTGGAATACCTCTTCCAGACTGCATATAGCCTGTACAGGATTATCTTTAGTTTTAGCTGCTATAGCAAAATCATCCCATTCACCGTGGGCAGTGAGATAAGTTGAGACATTTAGTCTCAGCTCTGCTCATGTTTTAGACATGTCAATAAGCAGGGAGATCTTTAACCGCTTGTGGTGCAGCAACCTTGTTTAGAACCACAGTAGTTGAAGGCATACAAATGGCTCTGATGTATATCAGCATCTGTGAAAGGACCCCACAACCTACAAGCAAGCAGCCCGGCATCACAGAGTCCAAAAGCTGCAGAAGATTCAGCCAAATGCAGAGTGGCAGCCTGCCTGTACAGAGGTTCAAAGCTGCCTAAGATCCACTCAGAAGAGGAGTGACAGCATGCTTTACATCAGAGTCCCTAGTGCCAGTGCTCTAGCAAACAGAGAACTGCAGTCCATGATTTTAAACTGGAGTCCCAAGCTGTAGCTCACAGCTACTTGTAGGGGAAAATTAATTCCCAGAACTCAGTTCCCAATAGGAAATGGGTGTACCTTTGTTAGCCAAACAACATTTGTTGCTGTCGCCATTGTTATGGTAAGTCCTGCTTACCATCAGATTCTTGTATGTTGGCTTAGCTACCCAAAGATTATACCACAAGCAGCATGTAATAAAAATCAATTTTACTACAAATACTCAGTTTCATGTGATTAGAGTGACCCCTCCAGTGTGAGTCCCAAAACGGTGAAGGCACCACAGTAAGTGCCACAAGGGCAACAGGGAAGTAGGGTGACCAGCGGTGTGAGCAATGGTGACAGGCCAGGGACACAAAGGTGACATGAACACGGTGACCATGGCAGGGCAGAATCGGAAATAGGCAATGGAACAATGGCAAAGGGGGGAAGGCCAATGTGAATGTGGCACACGCCACGGGGTGGCATGCGATGAGCAAGTAGCCATGGGCATGAAGCACACCCTAGAGGGCAATGCATCGGGGGCTGTAGCCACCAGAGTGATAGCTGTTCCTGTGTCTGCCTTCCTGTGGGTGCCATTGCAGTGGGTGCCATACCAGGGCGGGATGTTGGTGAGAATGCCTCCTGTGAGCATGGCTGGGTGGTGTTTGCTGTCTAGACTGTAGCCATGTGGGAAGCGCCCTTACAGGGCTGTGGCTGTAGTCACTGTTTTACTGCCGGTCTTCCGTCTTTGGGAGTCGCTCATTGGGCATCCGCTCTTCCTGCATCACCCACCGTCCTTGTACATCTACAGTGGTGCTCTACATGGCTGCTACCCAAATACTCACATCAGACATGTGACAAAGCATTCTCAAGGCAGCAGATTTCCCACCATTCCTCCAGTATGGTCTCTTTCTGTCTGAGCAGCTGGTGAGCATATAATGTATATATGACAGATAACAGTGCAGTTTCAGACATAATAAACATACAGCATTGGATAAGGCATTTAAAGAAGGCAGCCCCCCTGGGCAATTACATAGGAAATAAAGTTGCAAAGTAAGTAAGAATCTTGGAACAAAGAAAATGCATTGTCAGCTATATGTTATGATCAAAGAGAATGCAGCATAAACAGAAATGCACATGGCATGATACTTTGGAATAAGACATAAATTACACATGATTATATGACTATATCAGAACATGAAAGGAACACACATAACCTAGGTAAACACATTACAATAAAAGATATGCATATCAGGTGTAATAAACATAAAACATGTATAAAACCATAAAATGATGTAAACATAATATGCAGCAGAAAATATCAGTGGCAAACATAGTCCTAGTTCCCATGCTTGTATGATGGATACCTATATCTATATGTTAGTACAATATAGCAATATCACAGTGCAGCAATGAGATTACTTATGGTATAAGCATGATATTAGTATATTGGGTAAAACCCAGGCATAACACAGTCTAATTAAATTTCATATATGTTCCCCAAACTATGCTTTTTATGTTTACTGTGCACACATATACAGCAAGCATTTTGCTGTGAGAGTCTTTTGAGGAGTTTGACACTGTCAGTCGAATACAGAGTGGTCTGCAAGGAGCTTGTCATTGTCACAACAATCATCAGCTAGGCTGATCATGACACTGTTCTGGCTTTTTGGGAAGAAACTTCATGTGTTTCAAAGGATAGTGATGACCCAATCATAGGTTGGCTCTTTCCTTTAATCTATGCTGCCCAGCAAGCACAGCTGATCTGTCATGATCAGCCTGCTGAAGAATTACACCCTGTAACAAAGAAAACTGTCCATCAATGACTGTTGCTGCCCCAACCTTACAGTTCCCCCACCTGACCCTCCCACTTGGCACCCACCATCCAAACCCACTCCACCCCCTTACAAACATAACACCGACACTGGGGGTGCACAATCCCCCAGTGTCACCACCTCATAGATTTCTTTTTATACCCTGCAAAACAGAAAAACATCCATAGATGTCTGTTGCAGTCATCACCATAATTACCACCTCCCTGCAAGCCCAACCCATGTTAGAAGGCACAGGGTGCCTAATCCCCCATATCAGCTGCTAACACCACCCTGCCTGTTTTCTAGCATATTTAGTTCAGATACCTATTGACCTCAAGTGCCTGCACAAGATCCCAGGCATCAGTTGAGATGGGGTGCCACATTACTGCCGCCTTGCTTCACTACAGCTAGGTAGCATAGAGGTGAGGCAACAGCAGGGCACTGTAGGGCATGAGACACTGACAGTGCAATGTTGTGCATCTTGAACTATTTCATACAGAGTGATGAAAGTGATGCAGGCACTAGAGCAACAGCTGGTAAGACGGCTGTCACTAAGGTCCGTGTTGAGGTCCAAGAAGTTTACAGGTGACCAAGATGTGCTAGATGTTGAGAATTTGTGTGAGTTCCTCACAAAAAAAATCTTCCCTTGTCGAAGTGCTAATGATTTACTGTATAAGAGGAAAGTAGCTGGATGACAGTGTCCCACCTCAGCTCTGCCCGAACTTGTCCAGTTTGGTAGAATGGCGAACCAACCTACAGTAACCCAGCAGGCCTGCTGCAGGGGACAGGGTTAGTGTACAAACAGAAAGCGGTCAAATAGGACACTTTATTTATATAATGTGGTCACAGTTATGGAGTTTTTCATGATGGGGGTTAGTTAACCTATATCTGGCCTCTTATCATGCAACAATTTCAGTGGTGCTCTATATGACATTTTTTTCCAAAAAGGATTTTATTATTTGTCTGTTCTATATTGTAATTTTACTGCATCGTTTTACCATAAGTTGTTGTCTAATTTTTTTAATTTTTTTGTATTTTGTATGATCGCAAATTATTTTCAGTTATAATATTGTGACATAAACTGCTTACTTTGCATTTTGGTTTGGATTCTAGACTGGTTAGAAAATCTAAATGAGACTCTGCAAATTATCTGCATCAATAATCATTAAGAAATCTTTATTCTTCAAAAAGAATACAGCATCACTACTTCATATTGTCTGTTTAGAGTTGAATTTAACAACGTTAAAGGCCAGACTTTATACATATTTTTAAAAAGTTTGCAGCCTGTGTGATCTCTTGGTATAAAGACATGAAAGCATTTTGCCAGCTAACTTAGGAGTCTGGGAGTGGTTTCAAGGTATATGACTGCTTCCTTTTTAACCAATCAGTTTTTACGTCATGGGTGTTACCTGAAGCATTGTGTAGTTACAGCCTAAGAATCATAAAACATAAATCTGATTGTGTTTTAATAATATAGTTATTTGCATGATCAAAGTACTAAATGTAATTCAATTCTGAGACCAGTGTGTACACTAAGTCAGTGTTGACTTTTGGATAAAGCTTTCATGAGCCTCTGGAGTCTGCTCTGTGATGTGGATAACTATAGAAAAACTGCAAAGCATCAAAGATTAGAACTAAGACAAAAAGTACAAGCAGTTATGCATTTTTATGGACTTGAGGCTTGTGTATAGTTAACATGCTCAATATATTTAGAAGCAAGTGTAGCAGGAGGTGTTGCTAAATGAATGATACTGTCAGACCACATCAGTAAAGTAAATCTGATGCTGGGCTATAGTAAAGTCATTCAGCTGGACAGTGATCATGTGATCCTGATAGCAGAGCTGTACCTTTAAAACAGTATAATGTATGGGGAGCCCTTATTAACCATAATAATCAGCAGCAGCAAATCCTTGTTATCCACTGTTCAGAATGTCAGAAGTTGTTAACCACTCTTCGGAACGTCCAAGCAGTGACATACCTAGAAAGAATCATGACTTGCACAGTATTCTAGCCCCACAAATTGCGAGCACCATTTATGGGTAAAAAATTCAAAATTCACATTAGTGGTAATTAACTGACAGAGCCGATTACAATGGCGGAATTACACATGACAATGTAAAATGAAAATGACAGTGTAAAAAAAGCATAACCTACTACTAGCTGATGATGCATAGCTCTACAATTTTCTGTTCCCCTTGTAGATATTCTATGTTGAATCGCAACCTGCATGCATGTGGTCATCATCGCGAATGTTTGTTTGGGCCTCAGACAAGACGTCACGTCGTTAACGCTTTACACCAGGTGACCATCAGCAACCAACCGGATTTCTTTCATAATTTGAACCTGGCATTCCATTGATTGTCTCCGTTTTTAAATGGCCATGCTGAGAATATATTTGAATTTAATTTCTATTAGCAGTAATAAGTGTATGTAAACAAAATAAATCTTGCCATGGCAAAACATCTCAAAGCCCAATCGTCGCTGTATAATAAGAGCAAAGCATTCAATATTGTGTTTCACAAATGTTTTTACCATACACTATAAAAAAGTAATGTCTGGGAATCAGGAGTTAACCACATTGAAATCACCTCTAAGTGGTTGCTAAGGGCTGAAGTAAACCTCTCGAGCTACGCTCTCGAGGTTTACAAACGCTGTCTTTAGCAACCACTCGAGGTGATTACAACGTGGTTAACACCTGATTCCAAGCCATTATTCTCTATATAATGAATAATGATAATAAATAATTGCACTGCTTTTTAAAGTTGTTCGTTTTTGCAATTTTTCCCACTGTTGCATAAGCACACTTATGTAATGAAAATATTTATTCTGGGTAGTATTTGCTTCAGAGATCACATTAAAAAAGTTATGAGACTATATTGAAATTTGAGAATGCAGCACATAACATTGGTCATTTTCAATATTTTGAACACAAATTTTCAACATAGCCATTTCTTTATGGCATCTCATTAATGTGACAGCTGTCATTTTTCAAATCCTAGCCAAAATGTGTTATCACATCTCAAAAGGTGATTTCACTGTCACTGCGCTAAATCACCTTTTCAGCAGAACATGAACATTTTCTACACCCTTGTTCATGAGGTGGGGTCATAAGAAGGCTATGTTGAAAATGTGGGGTAAAAATATTAAAAATACAACAAAGTTGTGAGCCTACATTGAACTTCATGAACACAAGCTTGCAGCTTTGTAATTTTCAATATTTTTACCCCAAATTTTCAATGTAGCTGTTTCTTCACAGTACCCCATGAATGTGACAGCTGCCATTTTTCAAATCCTGGCCAAAATGTGTTTTTGCACTTGTGGTGTGAAATCACCTTTTGAGCAGGATTTGAACATGTTCTCTAGCCTTGTTCATGAGATGGCTCATAAGAAGGCTATGTTGAACATTTGGAGTAAAAATATGAGTTTGCATTGCAATTTTTCAATGCATGCTCATAACTACAGTATAGCAATTCTCAATGTTTTGACTCCAACTTTTCAACATAGCCATTTTTTTCACACCACCTCATGAGTGCGACAGCTATCCTTTCTCAAATCTTAACCAAAATGTGTTTTAACACTTATGGTGCAAAATAAAATTTCAGCTATTGTGTTATAAATGACACCTTTCATGCTCAGAAGGAGTGGTCATAAAAAAATTATGTTTAAAATGTGGGGTAAAAATGTGAAAACCCAACTAAGTTATGAGGAAACAAATTATTCCAACATTTACTCATAATGTTATTTTTGCAAATGTTGGACCCTAATGTTCAATATAGCCCCGTGTTACCCCACATCCTGAACATGGCAGGTGTCTTTTGTGTTTGCTTGCACATGTGCAAGAAACATTATGTGACTGCTTAGGAGAGAAGCGGTTTGGGGAGGTGGGGCAGTGTGGCATCCAAAAGCAGCATTGCATTTGGGGGCCTGGCCTTGGTGCACCAATGGAGGCACAGTGTGCTGATGACACTGGCTTCCAGAAGGTGCACCAAGTCCTAACGTTTTCACCACAGCAATCACGGGCCACCTGTTCACTGCAGCCTCAGCAACTGCTGCAATGAGGGAGTGACCCATCATTGCTGGGCGGAACATTGCTAGTGTGATATTCTTTGTGGACATGGTGGTGCATTGTCGCTGTGTTCACAAACAATATCAAAGAGCCATAGTGCCGAGGGGGTGCCCAATCCACCTCGGCAGCATGGGTCCCTCCCCACAGATGTGTGTTTTTGCTGACAGGGGCCCCAATCCCCATCTGCATCCATCCCGGCATTGACTTGCTGGCGGGGAGCCCACTCCCATTGGCAGTAGTGTCCCACTCCCTGTGTGATGTGTCAATGGGGGAGCCAACTCCCCATCAGCATCAGCCCCCCAAAGAGTAACGGACAGACTGAGGGTTTGCACAATCCCTCTCAGCTCTTGCATCCCCCGCTTTTGTACCGACAGGGGTGCCCAATCCCCAGTCGGCTACACCCCCCAAAAAAAACAATGCTCAGGTGGCATACTGGGAGCCCACCCCAGTGTGCTCAATGGCCCTGCAAAGGAAAAACTGTCCCACAATGATTTTTTTTTTTACAACCTGTAAAACAAAAACGGTTCCTTGCAGTCTCCCTGGCCCCTCCCCCCACAACCAGCACCCACCCACTGTGTACCCTGCCTCCCCACACCCCCCCTCACCCCATACTTACCTCCAGAGTCCGGCGAGACAATCTTCGGTTGACTGGGAACACGTTTGCACTCTTCAAAGCCGACCGCGAACTGAGGAAATGAGGGTAAGCTGTGTAATGGGATAGATAGAGTTTTTTCAACTTTTTAGAATATCTCAGGCATTTTTTGGAATTTTGGCACCACATTTTCAACATGGGGCTTTTTGTACCCCTCCTCATGAATTCTGTCACTGTCATAGCATTAATCGGGCCTGAAGGGTGATTTTGTGGTCACTGCATGGAATCACCTTTTGGGACTGAGTAATGAAAATATTGAATGCCAATGTTTATGAGTGGGCTCTCAAAAAGCCTATGTTGCAAATTTGGTGAAAAAATTCCTAAAAATGACTGCTTTAGGAGCATACGTTGCACAGTTCCTACTAAGTTCCTAGTAAGTTTGCAAATTTGTAACATTTGAGGTCCAGATTTTCAACATTGTCATTTTATCACACCTACTTATGAGCAGTGAAGCTGTCATTTTTCACATCTCACCCAAAATGTGTTTCCATGCATGTAGCGCACAATGGTGCAGTCGGTGTGCGAAATCAATGTTTGGGACAGATCCAAAAAATCACAGAGACACTGTTTATTAGCAGAGGTCATAAAATGTCTATGTCGAAAATTTGGTGAGAAAAGTTCATAAGATGAGTGTGTTACGAGCGTGTGTTGCGCAGTTTCTACACACGCTCATACCTTCGCACATTTGCAATATTCTCACTCCAGATTGGCTACATTCTCATTTTTCTGCACCTCCTTATGAACAGTACAGCTGTCATTTTTCACATCCTGACCAAAATGTGTTTTCGCACTTCCAGCACTGAATGGTGCGGTCGCTATGGGAAATCACTGTTTGGGACACATTACAAAAATCACAGTGACACTGTTCATTAGCAGAGGTCCTAAAATGCCTATGTTAAAAATTTTGTGATGAAAGTCCATAAAATGACTGTGTTATGAGTGTGCATTGCACAGTTTCCACTCATGCTGATAACTTTGCACATTTGTAATATTTTCACTCCAGATTTTCAACCTTGCCATTTTTCCACACCTCCTTATGAACAGTACAGCTGTCATTTTTCACATCCTGGTCGAAATGTGTTTTTGCAGTTCCAGCATAGAATACCATGGTTGCTGTGGGAAATCAGTGTTCAGGACACAGTAACAAAATCACAGTGACACTGTTCATGACCACAGGTCGTTAAATGCCTATGTTGAAAATCTGGTGATGAAACTCCATAAACTGACTGTGTTACATGCATGCGTTGCGCGGTTTCCACGTATGCTAGGAAGTGCTAGCATTTTTAATATTCCCACTACACATTTTCAACATTGCCATCTCTTCATACTTCCCTATGGATGGTACAGCTGTCATTCTTCACATCCTGCCCAATCTATGTTTTTGTACATGTGGTGCAGAATGCCACTGTCACTGTTGGAAGTCAGTTTTCAGGACATACTGACAAAATCACACTGCCACTGTTCATGACAAGAGGCCCCAAATGCTTTTATGAGGTGGGGTCACAAAAAGGCCATGTTCAAAATTTGTACTATGAATACCAACAAACGCCCATGGCATTACGGTTTCTAATCATAACGTTCTACCCTGTACAGACAGACAGGCATTGGGTTGTGCCTTTGGATTGCCAACTGTACTGCTCATGCCATCCTATCCCACCCCCCAGCCACTGACAGGCATCGAGGTGTACCTTGGACTCTTTGTCCCAAGACTTCACCCCATTCTCCTATGCTGCACGCATTTCAATGTATGTCTTTATGGAATGGGGTGACTGTAAAGCCAAACACCCTAAGGCACAGCTCAACATGTGTCGGTGTCTGCAGAATAGGGTGAGGTGATATGGCTTGACCATCATGGGTGACGACCCAAAAACTTACCCCAAATCCTGTCGGTCTCTACAGGATGGAGGTGGGGTCCATGTGAAGTTCAGTACTTCACTGCAATTTCTATTCTGCATCTGTCTAACTCCTGCATTTCTAATGCTAATACCAGCAAACAAACATTCAGCATTGACAAATGATTGTTCAAATCCCCTATGAAACATATTTCCACAGTCACATAGTAAAATCACCTTTCAGACAGGATTTTAAAAATTCTACCTGTCTTGATCAAAACATCAGGTTGTAAAAAGACTGTTGGACATTTGAGGTCAGAATGTGGGAGCCCACTTGAAAGTAGAATAGTGTCTCTCAGCTGCCGTATCCTGGGTAATTACAATCTTACAATGTGTCAAACCAGGACACCACTGAAAGTGAGATATTGCATCTCACCTGCCTTATATAGGGAAAATATATAGTAAAAATGTGTACAAGCAAGACCTAGTATAACAGCAGTAACAGCAGTGAACATTCAGCATTGACAAATGCTTGTTTAAAATTCAAAGTACATTCATTTTTTTCTGGATCTGATAATTTTTTCTTACTCAAAGTCATTTTACTTCAGCATCTAAAAAGAAAATGAAATAAGGCCTGCTGCTTAGGAATTTGTACAAAAAAAACAAGTTAAGGAAAAGTGAACAGGTTTGGATACAGATGCAGACATCGCCTCCCCAAGGGCTACAGCAGTTCACAACAAGCATTTCCCAATGCCGAATGTTCGCCACTTGCACTGCTGTTGTACCAAGTCTTGCTTGTACACATTTTTTTATATATTTACTCAGGACAGACCAGAATAAATGCAATATCTCATTTTTAGTATTGTCCTGATTTTACACATTTTTAGATTGCATTTACTCAGGCTAGGCCAGCTGAGAGGCAATATTTAATTTTCACTGGGCTCTCATATTTTGACCTCACATTTCCAGCAGTCTTTTTATGACATGACATTATGATCAAGACAGGTGGGAATTTTTTAAATCACATCTGAAAGGTGATTTTGCAGTTCAACTGCAAAAACAAGTTTCAGAGGGGATTTGACAAGTGACACCTATCATGTTCAGGAGGTGGGGTAACACAAGGGATTTCTTGAACATTTTAGAGGCCAAAATCTACAAAAATACAGTTATGAGCAAATGTTGGAAGAATTCAATGTTTTTTCACATTCTGACTCCAAATTTTTAACATAGTTTTGTTCTGTCCACTCCTTCAGAACATTAACAGCTGTCATTTATAAAATAATGGCCAAAATGTCATTTTGTGCCACAAGTGGGGAAATACATGTTGGCCAGGATTTTAAAAATGACATCTGTCATGTTCATGAGGTGGTATGAACACAAAATGGCTATGTTGAAAACTTGGAGTCAAAATATTGAACATTTCCAAAGTTACAGGTGTGCATTGAAAATATTCAATTTATACTCATGACCCTTTTGTTGTTTTTAATATTTTTACCCCAAATTTTCAACATTGCCTTCTTATGACAACACCTTAAGAACAAGTATGGAGAAAATGTTCAAATCCTGCCTGAAAGGTGATTTTCACCACAGGTACAACAACACATTTTGGCCAGGATTTGAAAATTGGCAGCTGTCACATTCATGAGGTTGTATGAAGAAATTGCCATGGTGAAAATGTATGGTCAAAATATTGAAAATTACCAAAGTTATGAACGAGCATGGAAACATTTCAATGTGCACTTATACCTTTGTTGTTTTGTAATATTTTTTTCCCAAAACTTTTAGCATAGCCTTCTTATGACCCCATATTGCCTTCCTATGACCCCACCTGATCAACAAGAGTGAAGAAAATCTTCAAATCCCACTTGAAAGGTGATTCCACACCACTAGTGTGAAAACACATTTGGGCCAGAATTTGAAAAATGACAGCTGTCACATTCATGAGGTGGTGAGAAAAAACTGCTATGTTGAAATGGTGGGGTTAAAATATTGAAAATTACCATTTGAGTCTGCATTGGAGGATTTAAATATACACTCATTGTATTGTTTTCAAATATTTTACCTCATATTTTTGACATAGCCTTCTTAAGACCCAACCTCATCAACAAGGATAGAGAAAATTTTCAAATCCTGCATGAAAGGTGATTTCATGCAGTAACAGTGAAATCAACAATCAGGGTGGATTTGTATAGTTTTACTGTCATTGTTCATGAGACTGCATCACAAAAATGGCATGTTGAAAATTTGAGGAAAAAATATTTAAAACTGACCAAGTTATGATGACAATTTCAAAACCCATTGAAATATGTTGGACTGCTTACTTGATTTTCTCAGTTCCCACTCCAGCACTGAAGAGTGAAGAAATGTTTCTCGTCCAGACAGGATTATGGCATTGTATCCCAAAAAGGTAATTAAGGCATGAGGGGGTGGGTACTAAGTGGGAGAATTGGGTGGGGTGAGGGTAACAGAGGTGGAAACAAACATCAATGGACATTTTTCTTTTTTACAGGCTATATAAAAATAAAAAAAAACTCTATGAGGGATGATTTTCTATATTTTAGATAGTGACAATGGGGATTGGGCACCCTAGTGTTATGCATGGTGGCACCAGGGTGGGCTCCCTAGTGTCGTACAATGAAAACTGGTGGGGTGGGAAGTAGTAGCCAGCACTGAAGATTGGGCACCCCAGTGTTGGAAAATTAAGAAGGAAGGGGTTGGAGGGATTGAGGGACAGTTTTCTTATGTTTGGCAGCACTGGGGGTGGGCTTCCTAGTGTCACACAGTGAAAACAGGCAGGGTGGAGGGTAACATCCAGCATTTGGGATTGGGCACTATGGTGTTGGAAAATTAAGAAGGAAGGGGTGGGAAGGATTGAGAGATGTTTTTCTTTATTTCAGGTTACATTCTGGGGGAGAACCATAGCAGGCTGATCAGGATGCTGATTTGCTCTACTTGCTGGGCAGCATTATGCAGATCAAAGGAAAGAGCCACCCCATGATTGTACTGGCTCTTTCCTTTGAACTATACACAGTTTCCACCCAGAAAGACCAGAACAGTGCCATGATCAGCCTGGCTGATGATTTATCTGACAATAATGAGCCCCTTGCAGACTGCCCTGCATTGGACTGACAGTGGCACACCTCTCAATTCCATTCTCATACCAAAATGTTCAGTTTGCACACAAGGGTGAACATGAGAAAGATTAAGACATGACTGACCCACTCTGTTGCAGAATGTAGAGTGCCAGGAGTGACCAGTGGTATTACATGGAACCAAAAAGAGAAGTCATCTCTCTATAATGTGTATCTCCAAGAATGGGTATAGAGCCAAAAGAGTTTTGATTGATAATCGCTAATAAATTAATTCTGGTGTTCCAAAATTAAAAAAAAAACAAGCTAATTTGAGTATTGCATCCTGTGGAAAACAATCACTGTCTTCCAATAGACAATAAATGGCAGATGGGGCCTGCTCATCTGTGTGTGTATGCTTAGCTGTTCTGCATAACAATGTTTTCCTTCTGTAAATGGTAAAGGATAAATGCACACAAACAGCAGCTTGTTTACAGCATGTGTTATGAAATGTTAATGTAAAGGTCAAGCAAGCTTTCTTTTCAAGTGTTGTTTTAAATACAGCAGAAGGGAATGAACTATGAGATGTTCTAAATTGCCAGAGTTGAAAGAAATGGATGTGTTGTGCTGCAGCTGCTTTGAGCTTTGTAAGGTTCAATTTGTTCAATAATTGTTGATATCTAATTTCCAGTGTATCCATATTTTTAGTATCAACTATTAAATTCAGAGATTTCTTGTTTGTCACTATAATATTGATCAAGAATTTTCCTCAGAATCATGGAAAAACAGTATACCTTGGGCCAAATATTCAAACGACAGCAGTGGTGCTAATGCATTTGTACCCACTCTATGTGTGTTTGCACCCTTTTTCAAGGTGGGGTCTATATCCACAGGCCACTGTGGTGCATGCTAACCCATTAACATCCAGGTGCTAACACAATGCTATGCCCATGCAAGTGAAGGGGTCCCCACCTGCATACAAGTGAAGGAGCATGTTCAAAGGTTTGCGATGGTGGTAAGAAACATCCAAAGCAGTGCTAATTACTGCTTCTAAAAACCTTAACTTAAGCAGGTGCTAAGCCAGTGCCCCCACCCTGTTGATGGTAGTACAGCTGTTCTGCAGCTACCCACCCTCAATTGCCGGGATGCCAGTGAGGATGCAGGCCCTTGGGTCTAGTGGCACCCCTGTCCAATTGCCAAACCCATTTTAATTACCAATCTCCCTGGTGTCTAGTGGCACCCCAATCACTTGTCCTGAATTGTCACACTTCTTCCTGGTGTTTAGTGGCTCCCCACCCCCCAATCACCCATTCAGTATCTTATACACATATCATGAGTGATTAGTGGCCCCTCATTGCCCTATCGCCTGTTGTGTATGCCAAGACATAACCCTGGTTTCTGGTGGCCCCCCTGCAATCATCCATCCTGTATGCCAACACATATCCCTGGTGTCTACTGGCATCCTCCCACCCCTTGATCACCTGTTCAATATCTTATACATATATCCCTGGTGTCAAGTGGCACCCCCCACCCATGAGCATCCATTCTGTATAGGTTTTATAACTCCCTGGTGCATAGTGGCACCTCTCACACCAAGCATATCTCCCATTTAAGAAAACATATCACTGATACCTAGTGGCACCCCTCCACCACCACTCAATATATTGGCACCACTCCATGGTGTCTAGCGGCCCTCATCTAATCGCATATGTATCCAATAACATCTCTAGTGTTTAGTGGTACCCCTGTCTCCACCCCTCAAGGTCAGTTGACAATTAGACTGAAACAAAGAAACATAGAAACATCAACTTTGATGGCAGATAAGGACCGCTTTGCCCACCCAATCTGCCCATTTCCCTACATATTGGATAAGCTGCAGCTTCTAGTGAACCAACAGCCTACTTCTTCCTAACCCCCACCAGAATTGTCTTATGTCTGTCCGATGCATTCTTAAATTCCTCCACTATTTCTGACCCCACAATCTCCTCAGAAAGGCCATTCCATGTGTCCACCACCCTCTCCATGAAAAAATGCTTCCTCACGTTGCCCCTGAGCTGTCCTCCCTCTATCTTCTAATTGTGCTCCTTGTTCTTGCACTTCTCTTTTTCAGAAAGATGCTACCCTCTTGGACTTTGTTGATTCCCTTGAGGTACTTAAACAGTTCTATTATGTCCCCTTCCGTCCTTTCCTTGAGGGTATACATATTAAGCTCCTTTAGCCTCTGTTCATATGACTTCTGGTGCAGACCCTGCAGCATTTTAGTTGCCCTCCTCCGGACTGCCTCCTCCTGTCTATGTCCTTGTTGAGATGGGGTCTCCAGAACTGCATGCAGTACTTCAGATGGGGTTTCTCCAACTGTCTGTACAGAGGGATAACAACTTCCTGTTTTCTACTGGTGATGCCTCTCCCTATACATCCCAATATCCCCCCAGCCCTCCTTACTGCCTTCTCACATAGCTTATTTACCTTTAGGTCATCTGATATGACTACCCCCAGGTCCCTTTCCATTTTTGTTGTTGTCACTACCTCTCCCGCCTTAGTGTACTCTTCCCCTGGATTTTTGTTTCCCAGGAGCATTACTTTGCACTTCTTTGCATTGAATCTAAGCTGCCATACTTTTGATCATTCCTCCAACCTTGCCAAGTCCCTTCTCATCCTTTCCACCCCCCCCTTGTGTATCAACCCTGTTGCAGATCTTTGTGTCATCTGCAAAGAGGCATACTTTTCCTTCCAGTCCCTCTGCAATGTCACTTATAAAGACATTAAAAAGTACCGGTTCCAGTACTGAACCCTGCTGTACCCCACTAGTGACCCTCTTTGTTCTAAGTGGACTCTGTTTACTATTACTTCTTGTGTCCTGTTGTCCAGCCAACTTTTTACCCAGGCTAACACCCTGGGACCTACTCCCATGCTGGCTAACTTGTTTATTAATCTTTTGTGTGGGACTGTGTCAGATGCCTTGCTAAAATCAAAGTAGACCATATCCACAACCCCTCCCTGGTCTACTACTTTGATCACCCAGTCAAAGAAATCTATTAGATTCATCTGACATGACCTTCCAGCTGTGAATCCATGCTGCCTTGGGTCCTGTACCCTGCTGGCATTTAGGTATTCAGCAGTTCTTTCTTTCACAAGTGATTCCACCATTTTCCCTACCACTGAGGTCAAACATCTGCTTTGCTCTCACTTTTGTGAAAGGGAATCATATCCACCCTCCTCCAGTCCTCAGGTACCACACAATCCTCCCATGATTTGTTAAAAAGGGTAGTCAGTGTTGTCACTAGTTCTTCCCTTAGTTTTTTTTTTAATTCTGGGGTGAATCCCATCAGGTCCCATTGATTTGTCCATCTTCAGTTTTAATTCTTTCAGAACCTATTCTTCTGTGAATGGTCTGGCATTGATCTCCTATCCAGAGTGCTTCTATTGATGGGATTAGGTACCTCCCCTCCTTTTCTTTTGTGAATACTGAGCAGAAGTATTTGTTCGGTATCCCTGCTTTTCACTGTCACCCTCTGCCCACCCACCTCCCCTTTTTAAACCTCACTATCCCTCCATTGGTCTTTCTTCGGTCCCTAATGTACCTATAAAAGGTTTTCTCCCCATTTTAAACTGAGTTGGCTATCTTTTCCTCGGTTTTGACCTTTGCTATTCTGACTGCCTTCCCCACTTCCTTCTGCTTTAACTAGTATAGTTCTCTGTCCTGCTCCTTCTGTGTTTCCTTATACTTCCTGAATGCCATCTTTTTCTCCCTAACCTTGTTTCTAACCACCTCTTTTGAGAACCATAATCATTTTTTCCTTTGTTTTGATTTGTTTATTTGCTTCACACAAAGGCTTGTTGCCTCTGTGATGGCAGTTTTCATGTTTCCCCATTGTTCCTCCACCCCTCCTTCTTGCCCATTTGCTAGTGCTTTTCTGAGGCACTCTCCCATTTTGCCAAAGTCAGCCATCCTAAAGTCCAGTACCCTCACTTTTGTATGGCTTGACTCTATGGCTGTGTTTATCATGAATCACAGTGTTTGGTGGTCACTTGTTCCCAGATGGCTACCCACTTCTAAATCTAAGATCCTTTCTCTGACCCCATTTGAGAGTACCAGGTCTAAGATTGCTCCCTCCCAAGTGGGTTCCAGCACTATCTGAGGCATGCCCCCGCTAGGGCATCAAGAATGACCCTACTCTTGGATGTGGCTACAGCAAAGGTGCTCCAGTTAACATCTGGTATATTCAGGTCCCCCATCAACAATACTTCCCCTTTTTCTGCCATCTTAAGGATGCCTTCTATCATTTCCTTGTCCATTTCCTCCCACTGAGATTGGGGTCTGTATACAATCCCTGTGTGGATTGTGGTGCCATTTCTCATCTCCAGGGTAACCAACAGTGCCTCCTCTCCTCCCTGTTTACCCTTTAGTACCATTGCTTTTATCCCTTCCCTTATGTAGAGAGCTACTCCTCATCCTCTGCTACCCTCCCTGTCCCTCCTGTAGATTTAGTACCTGGGTATGTTGACCTCCCAGTCATGGTTCTCTGTGTACCATGTTTCTGTGACTGCCACAATATCCAGACATCCTTCTTTCATCAAGGCCACTAGTACAGGGAGCTTCTTACCCAGACTATGGGCATTGGTACTCATTGACCTCCATTTTTTTGATGGCCTTACCCCTTTTAGCCCCATCCCTTTCCTTACTGCCATTGTCTTTTTCTCCATTTACCCCTGCCCATCTCCCTATTGACTTCTCTATTTTGGTGTTTACCTCGCTATCTACCCTGTTTTGTGTGGGGAAGGCCTGGGATTTTCCTGCTCCTTTTCAGTGCCTCCCCCCTTGACTAGTTTAAATGCTTGCAAATGAAGCATTTTAAACCTATCACCAAAGATCCTGGTTCCACTCCTGGAGAGATGCAGACCATCATGCCAGTATAGGCCTGCATCCTTCCAGGTGTACTCCCAGTCTTCAATGAAGCCAAAACCCTGGGCTCTGCACCAGTTTTTCAACCACTGATTGAATCCCATTGTGCAAAGCACCCTTGCCTCACCCATGACATAGGCAGGCAGCACCTCCTAGAAGGTTACCGTGCATGCTACTTGTCTAAGGTCTCTCCCCAACTTCTCAAACTCCCCCTACACTGCTCTGATCCCATTCCCAGCCAGGTCATTTGTCCCTAGGTGGACAATGATGTCCAGCTCCCTCCTCCATGCAGCTGCTCCTGCAATCCTGAGGATTCACTCCCTGTCCCTCCAAGCCATGGAGCTGGGCAGACATCTTACCTCCCTCTCCCCTTCCTCCCTCCCTCCCCAGTTCTACCCCCTAACAATTGAGTCCATCACAAGGAGTAGCTTCCTTCCCTTGTGGGGTTCTGTGACACCCTCCTGTGGGTCTCCTTTGTGGAGGTTCCCAGCATCCTCCTTTGTCTCCTCTGCAGGTGCCTCCATAGAGGAACCAAGCTCTGCCAGAATGGTATATGAATAGTGGAGAGGTACAAATGGAGGAATGCACCTCTGTTCCTCCACCCTCACCCTTCCTGAGCCCACTGGAGTCTATCTTCTCCTCTTTCTTGGCAACCTCTGAGGCAGCAGCTGTGGCCCTGGTGGTCTGTGGGTGGGAGAGGAGGTTCCCTGAATCCTGGCCAACCCAGCCTGGAGACAGGCAACCTCCTCTCTCAGCCCAGAGAGGTGTACATAGATAGGACAACACTGCATCCTCCAGAATGTCTCCCTGAAAACATTGGCAGTCTAGTGATCCCCCACCGGCCCAACCGGCACCCAGAGCACAACTTGTCCAACCGCCCCTTACCAGTCAATCCAGGAATGTGCATTGAATTCCAATGTAGCAACTCCCATAGCCCTCCTCCTACTCCTTGGTCAGCTGCCATATGAGCTGACAGTGAATGTGAGTATAGTATACAGTACACTGTACACACACTCACTGTAAGCTCATACAGGGGTTTGCCAAGGTGATGAGAGGAGGGCTGGGTTGGTCACCATATCAGGATTCAATGTGTGTCTCTGGATTGACTGGTAAGGGGGGTTGGATGGGTGGTGCTCTGGGTGCAGGCAAGACAGTGAGGGTCACTGGACTGCCAATGTTCACTGGTCAGTTTGTCAATCAGCCTACAGGGGGTGGCATGGGGTAGCACTGCATGCCAGGGATATTATAGAATACATGAGCTGGGACAGCAAGGGGGTTGGGGTGCCACTAAACACCATGGGTGGTGCCAATATATGGACCTTGAGATTAGGGATGAGGGGGTGCCACTAGGCACCAGGGTTATGTTTTCTCAAATGGGATGGCTGTCTGGTAGGAGCCACTGGACACCAGGGAGTATTAGAACATATACAGAATGGGTTCTTGGGGGTTGTTGTTGCCACCAGACACCAGGGATATGAGTATAAGATATTCAATGGGTGATCAGGGTGGGGGGCACTAGACACCAGGGATAAATGTGACAGTACAGGAGGGGTGATCTGGTGGGTTGGGGCTGCCACTAGACACAAGGGATATACAGTGAAGTCTGCTAGGATCAAGTGCAGTATCCATTTCCCTGCATGACAAAAGGGATTGACTCCCATTGAAACTGCATTGTTCTCTGCAGTAACTCTACTGCACAATTCTGCAGAGTTGGGTTTCATCCTGGCGAGTTTCACTGTACTGTATGTATAAAATACTGAATAGGTGCTCAAGAGGTGGTGGTGCCACTAGACACCAGGGATACAGGTATGAGACACTCAAGGAGTGATCGGGAGGTGGGGGGGTGCCATGAGATGCTAGGGATATGTATATACAAAACTGAATGTGGGATTGGGATTGTGGGGCTACTAGACACCAGGGATAAGTGTGACAATACAGGATGAGTGATCGGGGGGCCCCACTAGACATTAGGGATACATGTATAAGATACTGAACAGATAATCAGTGGGGTACTAGGCACCAGGAACAATAATGTCAAACCAGGAAACATAGAAACATAGAAACATAGAATTTGACAGCAGATAAGGACCGCTTGGCCCACCCAGTCTGCCCATTTCCCTACCTAATGGATAAGCTGCAGATCCTAGTTAACCAGCAGCCTACTTCTTTCTGCCCCCGCCCCCTAGAATTGCCTTATGACTGTCCCATGCATGCTTGAATTCCACCACTGTTTTTGACTCCACAGCCTCCTCCGGAAGGCCATTCCATGCATCCACAACAGGACAGGACAGGAGATCGGGTGTGGGTGGTAACACTAGACACCTGGTAGTTGTAGAATCTATATGGAATAGGTTATCTCCCAGATCACCACCTGGGGGTGGGTGGGTACTGCCAGTAGTTTACACCAGGGAGTTGCAGAACCTATATGGATAGATGATCAGCAAGTGAGTTTGCCAGTAGGCACCAGGGATTCATTTGACAATACGGGGCAGGTGATGTGATGGGGTAGTCAGGGTGCCACTATACACCAGGGATGACATGTCCGATGCTCACAGGATGACCGTAAAATGGTCTCTGCTCACCATGCAAATGAGCCTCTAATGGGGATGCTAATTGCTCCTTAGCTTCTTGAATGCCCAAAGGGCTCATTTGCATGGTGCAGCTGAAAATAATTAACATAGCTCCTGCTGCTATCTGGTCCTATGGTACAATTCCCAGTGGGCTAGTTACAGCCCAGATCCATGTCAGGGCAATGCAGTTTGACTTAGTGCTTCACCGACACAGGCTGATATTCAGTCAGATGGTGCCAGTCTGCAATATAACAGCCTCTGGGTTGGGCACAAGCATGGCACACAACCTTGCACCAACCTTGCACCCATTTTGCAATATCCAGGCCCTGTTGTTTTTCTCATCCTGGTCATACTGAAGTGTAGTTTCTGCTGCAGGAAACGTGAAGTAAACTAAAGGTAGCTTGCACAGTTTCAACCTTATCTATAGCATGTAAACACTAGACATGGGTGAGACCTACTCCATTGTTTACTAGATTAGCATAATCATTTTTTTCAACCTAACAACCATTATAGTTTCCATCCGTCTCTTGATATACCCACATTTATGGACCTTAAACTGAAATAACTATCGGATGTAACTTCCATAATTATCCTTTCTTGTTTCTGAACATCCTTTTAGAACTTTAAAAACATAACACGACTTTGTTAAGGGGTGAATTGTTGCTGACTTTGTAAAATCACATGCATGCAGTATATCTCTTGAGCTGCTGAAGCTGAAGCATCATTTGCAAAACACATTTCTTCTTCCTTCCTTCCTTCCTTCCTTCCTTCCTTCCTTCCTTCCTCAGCTAAGCATCATCTGTCACCTACTGACTTACTGTTAATATAGAAACACAAACAATGACAGCAGAAAAAGACCAGAGGTCCATCCAGTCTGCCCAAGTTCTGCCCAAGTTCTCTGTAATCCCTGGAACCTACGGTTCTTCCAGGATACTAATCCTCCCCATCCTCTCACCATTCTCCTCCTTGGCCTATCACCAAAGGAAACCACTATTTCCTTCATTCTGTCCCCGCCCTGCTTGGATCCTGTGACTGTTTTCACACCCACCACCTCAGCTGACAGACTGTTCCAAGGTTCCACCACCCTTTCTGTAAAGTAGTACTTCCTCACATCCCTCCTGAACTTCCCTCCTTTTAATTTCCACTTGTGTCTGGGGGCCCAAAGTTCACTTTGTTAATTCCCTTAAGGAACTTGAAGGTCTGTGTCAATTCACTCCCTCCCTTCTGTTATCCAGTGAGTACACATTTAGTGTAGAGATGTGAGAAGTTGGCAAAATGTGCTCCGCAAATTATTTTGTGAATGGTACAAAAATCACGAAGCAAAATTCACCAATTCACGGAGTGTACACAGACAGCAAAGTGTGGAGCTTCACAGGTGAAAGTTCACACTTAGCATTTAAATCCCTGGTGTCCAGTGGTCGCCTCCCCCCACCGATTGTTAGCCACAGTTTAAAAAATATGATTATTTATATCCCTGGTGTCTAGTGTCCCACCCCCACAGATTGCCAGCCACAATGTAAAAAAATATATTTAAATCCCTGGTGTCTAGTGGGCCCCCCCCCCATCAGATATTGCACCCCCACCCCACTCCCCCCATCCGATGTAAATAAAACTATATATTAGATCCCTGGTGTCTAGTGGTCCCTCCCACCAATTGCTGACCCCAATGTAAAAAAAAATTTAATAATTTTAAATCCCTGGTGTCTAGTGGACACCCCACTCTGTCAGGTAATACCCTACCACCCTGCTACCCTCACCTCCACTCCAGGTGGGCCACTGGCACAGCCTTCCACTCACCTCAACAGCTGGCAGCCCAATTGAGCTCACAATGAATGAGCACATGCTTGTAATTGCCCATTCTCTCCCCCACCCAACCTATGTACTCCACACCTACTAACTTATCCCTAACCAGTTCCCTCATCCTATTGAAGTCTGCCCTTCCAAAGTCAAGGACTTCGGTTTTCAATTGTGGCTTGCTGGCCTCAAGGGCCAATTCAAACCAAAGAGAGTTATGGTCCCTGTTCCCCAGGAGCTCCCCTACTCCCACAGCTCCCTCCACCTCTGAGTGGAACATGACATCAAGAATTCTGGTCTTCTACTGGCTGTACCAGTAGACAATCTTAGAAGGCATCCATCAAGGCCTGATTCCTGGTGTTCTTGGCCACTGAAACATCCTAATCGGTGTCTGACAGGTTCAGTTCTCCTACCACCACTACTTCCCCCTTTGCTACCCCTCTTTCAAGTTCCTCTATGAGTTCTTTGTCCCTTTCCTCCCCTTGTCTTGGAGGCCTATAGATCACCACCAAGCATACTTTCCTGCCTGAGGCTGCTTTGAGTTGCACCCATACTGACTCAGTCTCCCCATTCCTACCCCTAATGCGCCCATCTTCTACCACCTCAAAGCCCTCCTTGACATAAAGGGCAACTCCTTCCTCTCTACCAGTTCCTCCATCCCTCCCAAACAGTGAATGCCTAGGGACCATCATCTCCCAGTCATTATCTGTGGACCATATTTCTGTGATGTTCACAATGTCCACCTCAGTGTCTGCCATCAGCACCTGGAGTTCACTGAATTTGTTACCTATGGTCCCGGTGATAAGACATGCCCCTTTCCATCTGACCCCTGCTCTAATTTTGGTACTGTCCATTTGTTTTTCATGTGTTCTCCCCACCTTGTTGGTGCTTTTGCCTTTTAGTTCCCCCTCACTACTGCCTATTCCCTTGGTCCTGTAAACACTATTGCATTCCTTGTACCTTCTTTGCTACTCATTTTGTATTCATGATACAATTTAGCTTATGAAAGAGTTCCATTCCTCTTTAGGTTGAATACAGAAAAAATATTCTGAGTCTCATATTTACATAAAAATGTAAAAAACTCAGTATCACAATACTCTGCACTACACACAAAAAAACACCACCAAATGCTAATGTGTTTCACCAGAGCCACTGCTCTTTGATCTCTTTCACCTTTCTAAAAACTGCTTTTTTCTCATACCTGGCTGCAGACATGAAGGGCAGGATTCACAAAGAGGATGCGCTGGGCACATCACAAATGCACTGGTGGAAATCAGATGTGCCGAGCAGAGACAGTGCCATTCACAGAGGCATGCGCAGTGTGAATCGTCGAGCGCAGCTGCACTGTGAATCACCGTGAAACAGAACAGCACAACTGGAGATGCTCTGGTGCAACCTGAGATGTTCCAGGGCAAGCTGGATACCCTGCAGCTACACAGGGGAGCTATTCAGATCAAGTGAAGTAAGTCAGCAGGGCATGAGGAGCAACCACAGAGCTGGAACAGTCACACCCATGGACACAAGTGCTGAGAACAACATGTTTATAAAAGATTCATATCATAAATCACTGTACAACAGAAATGTATAACAAAGCACAACAAGAACAATACCAAAAGGGGAAAGGGAAGTGCAGGGATGGGAAGGAGGGCAGGAAAGGGACAGTAACAGTGGGCTATGAACAATAACTATGTACAAGGGACGGCACCTGGAAGAGGCAGGGGGCCACTAGCATCACTGTGCCCTGCCACGTAGCACCCTGGCATGGCCACCAAATGGGAGCCACAGCAGGATGCCCTGCAGGGCAGCTGAAAGGCATTGAACAGTCCTGGACAGTTGGTGCAGGGCTGCCTGGATGGCCACATGGATCCTCTGGTCCACATCAAAAGGGACACCACCCCCAGCCACAGCATGGTGATCCTGGAGCCCTACAGCAACGACAGAAAGAACACACACTGAGGGCCTGAACGTGGACAACACCCCCACCCACCTGTAACCCTACAGCATCTGAAATGCAGCAATAGCAGAATGCATTGCTCACCTGCCCCTGGAAGGGCACCAGGCCTGGCATCCATGATCCCCCACCTCCGCATCTCAACTGTGTCCATGGCCCACTGCCTGGCATCTGGTCCTGCAAAACACAAAAGACAGCACCATGAACAACCACTGCCACTGTGCAGGATGCAGTGCCACAGTGCCCCCCTCACCAGCCTGTGTCCATGCAGCAGACAGTGGTGACCAGCTGTGAAGCACCCAGCAGCCCACAGGCAGACACAGCCATGCCCAGCGCCCCCCAATGGCACACATGGTATGGCAGCACTGGACAGGTGCAGCCACTGCCTTGTGTGCAGGATGCCGTGAGACCCATGAGGGTTCCCCATGAGGGCCTCGACACACACCCAGCATGCACCACAAAAGGAGCCAGATGAACAACACCTACCTGGTCTTGGCAGTGCACTGCTGTGTGCACGGTGCCACAGCTGCACCAGCTTCTTCGGGTCCTGCCTCTGGAGGTCACTGTAATGATGCCTGAACAGCTCCCCTGTCCATGGCATCCCCATGCGGCGCACAATCCTAGTGGCAATGGAGGCCCACACCTGGACCCTGGGCTCATGGAGGTCATCCTGTCCAAACAGTTGCCCCTCCACAGACACGACAAGTGCCACCAGATGTAGCAGTTCCACCTGGGACCAGTTCATGGCCCTAGGTGTCTGTCTCCCTGCCCTAGGCATATCACAATGGTAAATGACAGTGGCAAGGTGCAACAAGGCAATGTGCAGTCGAGCGGTCATTATGCGCTATGTGAAACACTGAAGCACATGCAGCACAGTGCTCACTGAGCATGAAGTGCAATAGGTCAAGGGCTACCCACCCACACATGCGCAATGCAGTCTGCAACAGTGTGGCAAGGCCAGGACCCGGTCGAGTATGCGTGATGAGTGTGCGGGTGCCATGTTGTGCACGGCACATGCTATGAACAGCTACCACATGCTGTGTGCGATCCATGGGTAGTACAAGCACAGTGCAGCATGGATGGTGCATAGTGGAACACACTGTGCAATAGGGTTCACAGCATCATGGCCAGCAGGGCTGCAACGGCACATCGGATTAGCAGTGGAACAGCGCATCGTGGGAGATGTGCCACCAGACAGGGTGACCATGCATGCATGACAGAAGTGCCACCTAGAATGCCCCAGATACAGGAACATGCATCTAATGATACGCGCATGTGCTGGAGATGCACTGTACGGCCATCAGCGAATCCCTCAGATGCTCCATGTAAAGTGAGATAAGTTGGGGGCAATTGTGAAGTTCACAGAGAATGCACCCAAAACAGCCTCATCCAACATTCATGGGCAACTCAGCTAATTAGCATCTCATTACCAGGGGCTCAGGCCTCATTTGCATGCCCTGAGCCATAAATGCTCCCAATTCAGCAGGCTGAGACCAGATCACTGAGAGGAGTCAGTGTCTTGAGGGTGAGTACACAGCCAAGTTTATAGGGCAACAGAACAAACATAGATACATAGATACATAGACAGTGTCGGCAGATAAGGGCCTATGGCCCACCCAGTCTGCCCATTCGAGCTTGTAAGTTCAGTTTATGTTTTCCCAGAAGTCTGTTGCCCCCTTACCCCTGACCTCCAGAATTCCTTTATGTCTATCCCATGCATTCTTAAATCCTGTGATTGTTTCGGCCCCCACCACTTCCTCTGGCAGGGTGTTCCACTTGTCCACCACCCGTTCTGTGAAGAAATTCTTCCTCATGTTTCCTCTGAATCATCCTCCCTCCAACTTCATCCCATGCCCTCTAGTCCTGGAACATCTTTTTTGCTTAAAAATAGTGTATTCCTGCACCCTGTTCCTCCCTGTGAGATACTTGTATGTCTCTATCATATCCCCTCTCTCCCTCCTCTCCTCCAGGGAGTACATGTTATGTTCAGTTCCTTCAACCTGTCTTCATAGGACTTGTGATGCAATCCATGCACCATCTTTGTTGCCCTCCTCTGAACCTTCTCTACCCAGTCTATGTCCTTACGTAGGTATGGTCTCCAGAACTGTACACTGTACTCCAGGTGGGGCCTGGACTGGGGTGAATGACTGTGAGCATGCACACCAGGCAATGCTTCCAGTACCCCAGATGTGGAACTATTACTACCAATATGTGGAACCCATGGCCATAATGTGGAATACAGCAGCAGGGCAGTACAGAAGGTGCACAGAGCACCAATGGACTGTTCCCTGTCATGTCCACAATGGCTGTTTGTGAACCGGGATGTACAAAACCCAGCATGTACAACGCAGTTCTGCTGAATGATGATACAGTCATCAGTGGGCCTAGACATTGCAATGTGGAACAAGGAAGTCATGCAATGTAAACAGATGAGCCTTCCACTGTACACAGGGACACAGGGGAGGTATGTGTGAATGGGTGGCACTGGCAATGTGCGATGGACACAACAACATGCAACAGGTTGGTCTGAGACACACAGCGGCACTTGTGCAGGCACGATGGCAGTGTCACCATGCTGCACACTGCTGCCAGCTGCATGGTGGCCGTTGCCACATGTCTGTTGCCCCCTACCCTGCGGCCTTCACATTGGTGTCTCCCAGGATGGAAGTGGTACCACGGGAGCAGCACACACGCTGCAGAGGTACCAGGACATGACCATGGCAGACAGCACAATGTGCCCCCCGGGGCAGCTGCACTGTTCTCCCAGCCGTGGACTGGATGTCATACATAGTGTGTGCAGAATCCCCCATAGACCACGTACCAAGATGAATGACCACCTGTTGCAGGATGGCCACCCACAGACCACCGCCTAGAACAATGGCATCATGGACCATGGGGGGGCAACGGACAGAGGCAGATGGGAGCGGGACCATGTGTACCCACAGACGTGAATGACACCTGGATGCTTCCCCCCACAGTAACTAGTATGTCAGAGGAAGCAGGTGCCACCAGCAGGTGGTGCCCCAGCTTCACAAAGGATGAGGAGAGGGCACTCATTGAAACATGCCACCTAAGCTTGGATGTCCTCACTGTCAGGGAAGGCAGCTGGACGGTGTGTGCAGAAGGATGGGAGGAGGTGGCCTGGCAGGTGAATACAGTGGCACCATACAACTGCATGATCCAAGAGTGCCACAAGCACTGAAACGATGGCCGCAGGAGGGCCAAGGAGAAGGTGGCCAGTATCCAGGCATCCCTGTGGCTGGCAGGGGGTGGACCCAGCGTGGCAGAATGGCTCAGCCCCAGCGAGGCACTCCTGGCTGCCAGTGTGTCCAGGACAGCCATGCATGGTGTCCTAAGTGGTGGATTCCAGATGTGTGGCATCCTGTCGCAGCATGGTGAGTAGCTGTGTGTCCTAGCCAGGCTCGCCCACCCGTGTGCCATGGTAGGCACACCTGTCCCTGCATGCAGAGCACTGTCACCGTACACCCAGGCACAGTGTCCCTGGGATGGTCATCCCTGGCATGGCATGTCATGCCCTGTGGTGCTGTGGGTGCTATGCTGCAGTGCTGGAGGGCATGTGACCAGTGTGCACCCAAGTGCCATGTGAGGCTGCTGCTACACAATGTGTACAATGGGACAGTGGCAGGCTTGACCACACCGTGGGCTGCATATTGCTGTTGTACCCTGGCCCTGCTGTGGACAGGAGTGCAGCCCTGGCATCACGTGGATGGCCGTGTTCTGTTGTGCTTCGCCACTATGACATGTGTGTACTGTGCATTAACCATGGTCTCCCTTCCTCTCTCTGTAGCACCATTGTGCCACCAGGGTGCAGCCATGCCCATGGCTGACTGTGATGTCCTCGTGATGATGTGGGCCCATCACATGGGGCTGATGACACCACTTTGGATGACTCCACACCTGCACCATTCATGTCCCATGCAACACCAGTCATGGCCATGGTGACAGTGGGCCCTGTGGACCCCTTGGCCAGTGATGGCAGGACAGCCAGCGGGTACATCGCTTGGTGGGGAGCCTCTCCAGGTTGTCTGATGCTGACCCAGATGACGCAGTGGACATTGTGGATACCCTCCTCATGTTCACCAGTGGCATGCAGGGGGAGGGCATTGGCACCGCCACAAGCATAACTGATACCAGAGCCACAGACATGGCCGACAGCGGTGCACACATCACGGGGTTGCCTGCGCACTGGTCCCTGGGTGCCACTGGTGTTCCCACTGTGCTGGGTTCTGGTGCAGTTGCAGCACAGCTGCCTATGGCTGTGGGTGCTGTGCTCCCTGAGCCACTGCCCAGTGCAGTGCTGGTGCTGTCAGTCTCATCCAGGCAGGGTGCTTGTGTGCACGCACCTGCTCCAATGACCCTAGAGGACACCACCCATGGGCAGCCAGCAGCAGTGCCTTGCCATGCCCTGCCCAAGTCGCAGCCTGCCAGGGTGCAACCACCACCCGTGGATGCATCTGGTCAGGCTGAACCATCCCCCGATCGTTGGTGATGCCACCATGCTGCATCACCCACTGACGACTTGGGGGCCTACCTTGACTTGCTGCAGGCAACTGTGGAGGGGCAGGAGGCCCTCCGTGTAGCGTTTCAGAGCCACAGGGCTGTCGTGGTCCAGGAGCATGAGTCCGTGGCTGCATGGTGTGCACAGATGCTGACAGAGACATGCATCATGTGGGTGGGCATGACCGCAGCTGTGGAGCAGATTGCAGTGGCTGCAGAGCCAGTTGCTGCATCCACAACACGCTGTGGACATCGTGCACCCTGTCAGATGCCCAGGAGCACGTCCCGTGCAGCCCGGCAGCAGAGCCAGGTAAACCCCCTGCTGGTGACTCCATCGCCACTGCCCTCCACATCACCATCCATGGCTCAGCTGGTGGGCTTAAGATGGCAACTCCACGTGGCACCCATTCATGGTCTTGGTGCAGCACCCTGCGGTGTCACTGGGAATGTCCCCTGTGGCCAGTGGTGGCACCTCCACCACCACCAGCTGTGGCAGAGGCCGCCCTCATGTCCATGGTAGTCGGGAGGCCACCCTGTAATGCCCATGTCCACAGGTCTGTGGTGGCAGGTTGGCACACCCATGCATACTGGATGCCCTGCAGGTGGTGCCAGTGGTGGAGTATGTGGCGGTCACCTGCCCCACAGCATTCCTGGTACCACCTTGTGCTACCTGTGCAGGCTGTCCAGTGTGTCTGTGTGTACTGCTGTTATGCCATGTGTCATGGGAATGATGAGTGTGTTCCAGTGCCTGCAGTGCCTGTGTGCAGGCCGCAGTACACACTGACCTGTGACATCTGCGACATGGTCTGGGTGGTGCTAGGGTGATGCATGCCTGGTGTCTGTGTGTCTGTGTGTCTCCCACCATGTGCATGCGCCTGTGTGTGCACCACTGTGTGGTGTCTAATGTCCACTGTTCCCACATCATGCAGTCCCTACACCGTGGTGCTCACACCTGCATGCATACATACCCACATACTCACCTGCGGGGCACGAAGTGTTCCTCCACCACACACATTCGGTATTCCCAAGCCCTGTCTGCCAGCCTCAGATCTCTGCGCCCCTGCCCGGCATTGCTTTCCTGGCCCTCGGGGGTGCCCTGTCTACACCCTTCTCCACCCCCTCCTCCTCCCCGGAACTGTCACCCTCACCAGTCTCGACAGGTATCCCACAGTCATGGGCCATGTTGTGTAGCATACAACAGACCAGGAATATGACGCAGGCCTTCTCAGGGCTGTACTTTAGGGCACCACCTGACTGACACAGGCACCGGAATTGCATCTTCAACATGCTGAAGACACGCTCTATGATGGCACGTGTCGCGATGTGTGCCTCATTGTAGCATTCCTCCACCACTGTTCCGGGTCATCGGAAGGGGGTGAGGAGCCAGGGCCTCAGTGGGTATGTGGCGTCTCCTGTGGGGGTAGACATGTGTCCGTTAGTACATTGGGTTACACTGTAGCATGTGCCCTGTCCTCATCCCTGCCCTCGGTGGTGTGTGCCCCTGTTCTGCTCTCCCGCCAATGCATCCCCATACCTGGCAGTCCTGCATCCCTACCACAGCTGCTCCTGCATACCCCCATCTGTCATGTGGTGCACAGTGCTTGCATGCCACCCTGTGTCTGCCTTTGTACCCTTTCACACCCCTGCTGTCCCAGGGCCCATACACCTGCTTCACACTGCCCATGGCCCACCCCATGTGTCCCAGCCTTGGTGCCCCCTGTGCTGTTGGCACCCTGTCACATGTACCTATCAGATGGCCTCTTGGGATGTCCCCATCCTTGAACCTCATGCAGAGTGCTGATTGGTGCCATATGAATGCATGGTGTGCGCTCCCAGGGTGCGTGGTACAGACATTGGTGATGCACCCTGTGACATCGCATACCACCTAGCAATTCACGGAATGGTACCCCTTTCGGTTGATGTATGTGATTGTCTCCTCACCAGGTGGTGCATGGATCACCACATGGATGCAGTTGATGGCCACTATGACACCTGGCATGCGTGCCACCCTGTAGAACCCCTGCATGGCTTCTGTCTGCTCTGCCTGCATGCTTGGGAACTGTATGTATTCTGAAGCATGCGGTAGCAGTGTAGTGAGGAACTGTGTGAGGAGGCAGGATGTAGAGGCCTGTGATATGTCAGTGGTGTCCCCAGTAGACCTCTGAAAGGTTTCTGTGGTGAGCAGGCACATGACCATTGTCACACTGGTCTCCACCAAGATAGTGTGACCTTGTGCGGGGGGTGCCTGCATCTCATCATGGCACAGCTCACAGAGCTGCCTAACCATGGCCCTGTTGAGGTGGTATCACCCTACTGTCTCCACCTCTGCGAGCTGCTCGAAGGACAGCCAGGCATGATATCGCTGTGGGGCTGGCTGCCAATGGTACCTTCCAGCACCCTGCCTCCTCCTCCTCCTCCTCCTCCTCCTCCTCATTTGTGCACCAGCTATGGCTAATGCTGCCGGGTTAATTTCTGCTGTCTGTGTGGCCCTCGGGCTTGGTTTGCTGCCTGGCTTACTTGTTTGCTGGCTGGCTGTGTCTCTCCCTCTCTCTGTTTTCCTCTTCCTCTTCCCTTCTGGCTCTGGCTGTGTGCTACTGCAGACATTCCATTCACAACCTGCAGGTGTGCTGGACATAAGTCTCCTTCTTTTGTACTTATCTTTCTATGGTGCACCTTGGCTTTGTGCTGGTGTTGCCCCATAGATGCACTATGGTTCTGCACTGTGAATCATGTTGCATTGTGTATGCATGGGTACACCCCCTGTATATGTGCTGCATGTCATTACATTGCACCTCTGGCACATGTTGTTTGGTACAGGGCATCTTGGTTGAGCTGGCGTATTCACCCTGTTTCTGAATTGGCTTCCAGTGCATTTCTAACTTGCGCCGGTGAATCTCTTTTGTGAATCCTGCCCAAAGTCTTTTAATTTTCTACATTTTGCAGAGGACTATTTATGGATTCTGTGAAGGAGAATACTATGATAAGGAAGAAAATCTGGTATGCCATTATAAGGAATTGGAGCAAATTGTCATTATGCTAATTCGTAATATAAGGTTGAATTATTTACTTTTGCTGTAAATGCTCATAGCACCATACTGAATAACTGCAGTCAGAGTACTGTTGCCTAATACATGTTATGCTCACCGCTGTGGACCAATGTCGCTGATATAATGCATTTTGACATACGTACATGTGCATGTGTGCATGGACATACTGAGGTTACCTAGCTACCATAAACACAGACACAGGAGTGAGGCTCTGTATCTTGGCATAACAGTGGTGAGCACTGCTTGTCAAAACTGTGGTGTTTCAAAACAATATGCACAACAAATGAACATTGTTCACATCTTTGGAAGAAACTTCACTTAAATCTTTAAACATTTTAATGGATTCATAGTGTTCAATACAATACATGTCTTATTGAACACCTTTAGTTCTGTTTATCAACAGTGCATCCTTTCACAGAATCATAGAAAATTCATATTCTATACTGTTATTTGCAAATCAGCTTTTTAATTATTATATGTAGCTAAAAAATAACTTCTCCTTTTCAGAAAATGCATCTCCCCTATAATGTCTCCAAAATATTTAAAATGGGAGATTTGCTGATAGATAGAAGCCCTACTTTTTAAATCAAGTATACTTAAAAAGAAAACTAATGCTGTTTCTTATGTCCCCTTTACATTCCTGTATCTTTGTCTTAAGTTGTCATACTGTAGGGTCTTTCTTAGCTAAATGCTATCATTGGGACCCTAGAGTAAATAGATAATTGCAGTAGTTTCACACTTGATTGTTTGCTTGATAGGAACTTTTTCTTAATTTTGATGTAACTATGAGACTCAAAATATTTTTTCTGTATTGAATCTAAACACGAATGGAACTTTCTAATAAGCTGAATTGCATCATCAATATGAATTAGCTTAACAATAAGTCAGTAAGTGACAGATAACAGTGACTCTCTGTTTTTTATATGTGTGGCTAAAATGGTTTGTACTGCAGATGTGTTTTGGTAAAAGAGAGCACTGACAGTATATTTAATTTTGTTTAAAACACGTAAAAAAGTGGGTTCCTGAAGAGGCACACATAATTGGATGAAACCTAGAGGGGAACACTGTTATATTAAATAAAACAAAGTGAATGTGAACATAGTGGCTTAAGAAGTCATCGTTTCCACCTCCATCCATTCCGCCATATCTAGAAGTTTGCATCTGTGGTGTGGCAGCACACAGAGACTATTTGGATCCTCAGCTCATTTTCCTATGGTATCTACTACCTAGTGCAGGAATTTTCTTATCCTCAGCTAAGCCATTGCCAGCTCAACTTTTGCTGCCACACTACAAGACATGTAGTAAATATGTATGTGAATCAGAAATGAAAGGATTTTAGGGTTTATAGCTCATAGCTTTTGAAATCCTTGCAGTTGCAGCAAGAGCTGAGTCAGAGCTCTCCATTCATGAGAAAAATCTAAGCTCCAGAAAGCCTAAGTGATCTAATGGAGGAGAAGGAGACAAAGTTTACAATTACCTCAACAGACTCATCACTAAACTGCAAAAGATCAGCACAACACCTCGATGTCTTCAAAGCAACCTATCAGATACCAGAAAGGAGATCCAGGATTAGTGTTTTGTGAAAGTGAAAAATTTTCTTACTCTAAATATTTTGTGAAATTCTCACATCACATGAACTATTTCATGGGTGTGAAATGTGACATTTCACCCGAAAATTGCAAAATTTCACCCAGAAATTGTGAAGATTCCCCTTAAAATGGTGAAATTGCACCTTGAAATGTGAAATTTTGCAATTTTCAGGCAAAATGTCGCACTTTCAGGCAAAATTTCACATTTTGCACCCTCAAAATAATTTGTGAAATGCGCAAATTTCACAAAATATTTCATGTAGTGAATTTATCCAATTTCGCTGCAATGTCACTGAAATTTTTTTATTTCACAACATCTCTATCCAAGATATACACAAATGCACTGGGGACCTAGAAAAGGGCCTGACAGTAGCCATATACCAGGGAAATCTGGGTTGTGTTATAGCTGTGTCACTTCTATGTCACTAATCTGGATGCAAGTGCAGGGTCAGCATATGTTTTTTTTTTTTCATACTTTGTTAACTGAGTAAGGCCAACTAGGCACAAGTGGCTGTTTTCAGGGGTGACCTAGTAGCTTTGTGGTGGTTAAGTGACTGGCTGAGAGTCAGACAGTATGCAAGTCGAGGTTCATACTAAGGTTCATACTAAGGTGAAACTGGGAACTAAAGGGCAAAAGCCAATAAATGTTCTATCCTTATACATAACACCTAAGGACACCACCCTCAAGTATGTATTTATCTAGTCTGCATTTTAACTCACTTTTACTTTTGGCTAGTATTACATACATTGGTACTGTGTTCCATAAGTTAACAATTCTGATTATGTAAGAATATTTTCTGGCAGTAGTATTGAATAGTTTACTCTTTATTTGTAACAGGTGCCCCCTAGTTTCAAAACCATTATCTTTGAAGTCAATCTCAAGTTCACACGTTAATTTGGGATCCTGTAGCACATCATACAGAAATAGTGAGTCATGATGTGCTCTGCATGTTTCTAGGGACATGAGCTGAAGAGATGTAAGCCTATTTTGATAAGATTCATCATAACAGCCCTCCACTATTTTTGTAAAGCTACGCTGCACATGATTTAACTTTTGTCTTTCACCCAGCTTGTATGGATTCCAAATCTGGCAAGAATATTCTAGGTGGGGCTGCATGTATGACCTATACAGTGGAATCAGAACCTCACTGGATCTGATGTTTCTCTTAAGTGATCATACCACTTTATTGGCTTTATTAGTGGCTTCAGAAAGTTGATGTTGAGAACTCAGGTTGCTCATGACTGACACGTTCAAATCCTTTTCACAACTCATTTTAGCAAGCAAGTGGCCATTGATGTAATAGTCGCACTTATTGTTTAATTGACCCAAATGCATTACTTTGCATTTATCGAGGTTTAGTTACACATCCCATTTTTGTGTCCAAAATACAATTTTATTTAAATCATCTTGCAATTTGACTGAGTCATCCAGGGAACTACATGGGGCACCAATTTTTGTGTCATCTGCATACTTTAAAATCATACTGTCAAGTTGGGAAGTCATGTCAGATATAAAAATATTAAAAAGAACAGGACCCAGGACTGAGCCCTATGGGATACCACTCAGAATGTGTCCCTCTTTTGACACATATCCATTGACTGAGACACTTTGTCTTCTGTTCAAGGGCCATTCTGCTACCCAATTAACAAGGACTGAATATATTTTTAAATCAACCATTTTGTCTATTATAGTGCAGTGTGGGGTTAAATCTAAGGGTTTGGAGCAGTCTAAATAAATAATATCACAAGGTATATTATTATCCAGATATTTACTTATTTTTTTCATAAAAAGTAATAAGTTTGTGGTGCAACTTCTCCCTTTCACAAAGCCATGCTGTTCCTGATCAAGTTCTTCAATGTAAGTATAAATCCTATCATTTATAATGCTTTCCATTACTTTCCCAGTGACACAGGTAAGACTGATTGGGCGCTAATTCTGCATAAGTTGTCTGTCACCCTTTTTAAAAATGGGTACAACATGTACAAGTTTCCAGTCATTGGGACTTCAGCTCCATTAATTGACTGTTCAAAAAAGATCTATTAAGGTAAGAGCAGGTATTCAGTCATGATCTGGATCATACCTGCAGATATTTCATATGGCCCCGGGGATGAATCTTTCTTTAGCTTCTTAATTTTTTCATGAATTTCAGTTTCCTAAATATTTTTAATAGTGTTGGGACATAAGAGACCTTTATTGACTTTCTTTTACCTACTTTATATACACTGCAAAAGTAGCCATTAAATGCTTCTGCTATTTGTTTATTTTCCATCGTGGTATTAGAACCAGATTTAATTGGTCCTATTTCATTAGTTGGATTTTTAAGTGAATTAATATATGAATAAAACTGTTTAAAGTTTGATTTATGTGCATTTGTTGCAAGATTCATTTCCATGTTCCATTTGGCCTGTCTAATTTTTGATTTACATGATTTCTGAAGTTTTTTAAAGGCATTATATGTTGTACTAGTGCCACTTTTTAAGTTTTTTTTATATAGCTTTCCCTTCTTTTTAATTAGCTTTTTGATATTGTGGTTCATCCATCTAGAGGATTTATATGATCTTGATTTATCAACTTGGGGAATATTGTCCTTAGCTACTTTAAAGATGGTGTTTTTAATAGTTGTCCATATTTCATCTATGGTCTTGCTGCATAAGACTTTGTCCCATAGGATTTTTTCCATATCTTTTTTAATCCCAACTTGATCAGCTTTGTCTAGTATGAATATTGTAGTACAGCTTTTTCTGGGGGATATATATCTAATTGATAGTAAACCATTTTTTTTATAATTACTGTTAGCAATAGGAAAATCCATTGCACAGTCTATAATAGAAATATTCGATAAGGCCAGGACCAAATTTAAGATTTCATGGCCCCAGTAGGTTTTTTGACATGTTAGGTTAAGTTTAGTTTGCTGCATGTATCAAGTAGCAGAGTTCCCAGGCTAGAGCTAGAAATACCTTCCATCCAGTTAATATCAGTAATATTAAAAGCGACCATTAATATGAGTTACAAACATATAAACATATGAAAATGCCAGCAGAAACAGGTCTCATGGTCTATTGAGTCTGCTCAAGTGTGTAGCTAGCACCTTATAATGCTGCTGCCCTTCCTTTCCCCCATGCTATGATTCCTTCCCCTATCCCAACACCTCCTGAAGCTGTCTACCATCTTGCAGGCCACTACCTCATCTGGCAATGAGTTCCACTTGTCCATCACTCTTTCTGTGAAAAAATGTCTCCTCATCTCTCTCTCTCTCTCTCTCTCCTGAATCTGCCTCCCCCAATCTTAGTTGGTGTCCTCTTGTGTCCCAACCATTTCTTCTCTGGACAATCCTCTCTGTATTAGTCTTGTTTATTCCCTTCAGGTATTTAAAGGTCTCAATAATATCTTCCCTGTCCCTCCTCTCTTCCAGAGAGCACATATTCAACTCCCCCAGCCTTTCCTTATATGGCTTGCCTCCAATCCCTGAAACATCTTTGTTGTTCTATGCTGTATCCCTGCCAACAAATTGATGTCCTTCTTCAGGAATTGGAGCCAGTATTGCACACAATACTCCAGGTGGGACCTGACCAGTGACCTATACAAGGGCAGGATAACCTCCCTACCTCTGGAGGAGATCCCTGTAGCTATATCATTGTGTTTGATTTTGACTCCACCCTTCTACATTGAATAGAGTTGTTCATTCTCCCTGTTATGATCACCCCTAGGTCCTTCTCTTCTGTGGAGCAACCCAACTGAACCCCATTTAAGTGATAATCCCTCCCTTGGTTCTGGGCTCTGAAGTGCAAAACCTTGCACGTTTTGGCATTGAACCCCAGCTGCCATTTATCTGCCCACTCCTGCAGCTTATTCAGGTCCTCCTGCAACCTCTTCCACCCATCCATGTCATCTATCACAACTCCCATCTTGTTATCATCTGCAAACAGACTGATTTTGCTCTGGATCCCATTCAAGATATCTGCAATGAAAATCCCGAACATTACCAGTCCCAGCACAGATCCCTGTGGTACCCCGCTCATCACCGCTGTTGGTGATGAGAGTTTCCCCCCCCACCACTATCCTTTGCTATCTCCCCCTCAGCCAGTTCCTGATCCAGGTCACCATTTCTGGTCCTGCTCCCACATACTCCAGCTCCCCCCTCAATCTCCCATATAGCACTGAATCAGAGGCCTTAATGAAGTCCAAGTACAGGACATCCACAGCATGGCCCTTGTCCAGGTCCTGTGTCTCCAAGTCCTAGAACTCTACCAGGTTTATCTGGCATGATCTGCCCATGACAAACCCATGCTGCTGGTCATCCTGGATACCATTGTCACCCTTGTCTCCTGCCTTTCTGATCTCTGACATTATTTGTTTTGATAATTTGATGTTACTATCTGGAGGATGGTATACACAACCTATAATGACAGATTTGCTAACCCCACCTTTTATTTGTACCCAGATTGATTCATACCTTGTATCCAGTTTAATCTTAGAGGTGATATCTATACTGTTTATATTGCTTCTGATGTAACAGTATAGTGTGACCCCAACCCTTTTTCTGTTGGCCCTGGTATGCTCCTATAGGGTATAACCATCAGTATTCCTAAACCAGGATTCTGTGTCATCTCACCTCCAAATCTCTGTAACAGCAATCACATCAATTGGTTTAATATCTAAAATTGCAAAGAAATCATCCATCTTATTATTTAAACTTCTTACATTAAAGGTTAACTCTGAGAGTTAATGAATACTCTGCATTCTTTTAGATAAAGCCTCTTTTTCTACTATGGACTGGAATCCCCCCCCCCGAACTTAGTTTAAAAGGCCAGTTCCCATGACTTGATTTATATTTGCTGCTAGTTTCTGAGCCCCGTTCCTTTTTAGGTGTAGTCCGTCCTTCACAAAAAGTTCCTTTCTATTATAGAAAGTGGACCAATTACCAACAATTTTGATATCCCTTTCCTGACAGAGATTATCCAACCTTGCATTTATCCTTTCAATAGTCAAATTTTTTTCTCTCTGTGTGCTCTGGGGATGGGTACAATTTTGAGATAATTACTTTGTTGTAAATGAATTTATTCTCAATCAAGTGTATCCATATTCATATGACTAGTATGAAGAAAATATACAATGGCAAGAAAGAATCTTGGACTGTGATTGGTCAGTTTGAGGCTGAACCCATGGCATTATCCCAGCACGTCACCACGGGTCTAGTCTCAGCACTGTGAACCCATGTAGATGATGATGTGCTTGATGATCGGCTTGATGATCAGCTTGATGATGTGCTTGATGATCGGCTTGATGATGGGCTTGATTGTTTCATCTTCTCTTAAAAAACCAAAAATATTTTTCCACACAAAAACATCTTTAAAATGATTTCTTTTATTCTGTATAACAACAAGCCATTGTATAATAGGAATAATGCACTCAGGGTATGTGTCATTTCGGATAATGCCATACCAAGGGCATTAGGCCTTTTCGGCCTGCGGCCTAGTGCCCAACCCCCCCAGGCGTGGTGATAACCCAGCATGACACACACCTTGTCATGCATTATTCCTTTATTTTACTTATTTTGTGACCCTTAGTCTTTAATGATGAGGTTAGTGCAACTAGTTCCTGACATATGTCTTTTTTGCGTGTTTTGCTGATGTCATTTGTTCCTACATGAAGAGTGATAGTAGAATTACTTGGAATGTTCACAGTAGGGACATATCTTGCTGTATCACTGATTCTTGCTACAGAGTAACACGAAACCATGATTTGTTCTCTATTGTTGCCACATTTATGGGTGTCACAATATCTTCTGATAGAGTCACCAAACACAAACTTAAGTGAATTATCCCTAGCTAAAGTCCCCTGAAGATTTCGATCACTTGTATGCTGGGATAGGCTGCCAGAAGGGGATAGTTCTGAGATGGTAATCTGATCAGTGCTTGTGAGATTGAGGGTAGGAGTACTGGCACACACAGTACTATCTACTTGTTCATCAGATTGAAGAATCTGGAATCTATTATATGTTTCAATATTAAAATTATTTTTTGGATTTATTTTCCTTCTAACAGTGACCTGGATTCTAGCATGAGTTTCACTATCCTTGTGAGTTTCCTTAAATTTCTTTGGATTGGGAGCATGATCAAAAGAGTATTCAGGGTTCACAGGAATACCACATGTTCTTTTCCTACTATTGGTTAATATTTTACATTCATGGTCCACTTTCTTAACAAAATCCCGTATCTTTAAAATATCTTTAAGTTCTTTCACCCAAGCCTTCAGACACTAATTTTCAGTTTGGATGGTGCCTCGTAAGTCACATTTAGTACAAATGTAATCATTAGCAGGCACTTTCAAATCAGTCATCCTTTTAAACATACTACAAACAGTGCACATCATGAAAACTGTATTTGTCAAAAATGAGTTTATTAAACCATCCTAAGGGTCAGCAAGGTTGGCTGTAGCCATACTGGTAATTGGTATTAAAGAAGTTCAGAGGGGTGATGAGAAACTCATGTAAAACGTGAGGCAAGGATGTCAACACTTCTTGAGACAAGTGACCGCCCTCCCAATGGTCAATCAGTTATACCAAGTACTGCTATTACAAATGACTTTTTCTATTAAAGAATCAGAATTATAAACCTTTGAGCTAAGAGCTCATTTACAGAGCATCCTTGTCAATCAAAGGAGGGGAACAATTATATGAGTTTGGAATAGCAAATGCAGCTAACAGACATTGTCATGAACATATTAGTAACACATTAACAAACTAATATAATACAAGAAATTGAGTATTAAAGACAATGGTAAATTATAAAGTACAGTCTTAACACAGCATGCATAAGAAACAAAACACCGGCGCGGTATATGATATAGGGCACAGCCCTGATTCTTAGGGATAATAACAACAGTCAATATACTGAGTTAGCCAGTCAATATCTCCACAAGTGAGCTTCCTCATCTTTTTAATCACTAATCAGTGCCCCACAAAGTCTCGTGCAGCACAGGGCAACAGTATGCTCGATTAGGGAAACACTAGCTGGTACACTATTTATTTAGTTTTTGTTGACCGGGTAAGTGCATTAGACAAATCCTACATATTTTCAGGCACGACCCGGGGGAGGGGGATACAGATGCATGCCAACTGACCTTGAAACAGATTAAACTGTTGGTAGTATTTTTTTTTTAGTGAATGAGGGAAATTTGGCCAGGACACCTGGGAAATTTCCCTACTCTGGCAGTAGGGAGACAGGCTGTTAGCATGATGGCCACTCGGAGCGAGACACTGGAGGGAGAAGACGTCTGCACAGTGGGAGCTCCGGCCTCATCTCCCACTGTAATGGAAACAGATGCTAATCAAACGTGTATTGTTGAAGCTGATTCAGAGGACGAGTTTCATGAAGCACCTATTTCCACGGAGGAAATGGAAAAAGTTACCGAGGTAATTAAAAGCGAGTGCACCGTGCAAAAGGTTGGAGTGTTTAAAGATCTTGGAGTAATGGATGAGAAATGAGTTTTTCAACAATCAGGAGATGCAGAGTCGGTACAGAAGCCGCAGATTACGGAGGCACTCCCTCTCATTAGCAAAAGCAAACCTATCAGCCCGGCAGCTGATGAGGAGACTTCAAAAGGCCCGGTGGGGATCGGTGAGTCAGCACACTCCTTTTCTGTCAAGTTAACGCCTACTGATACTAACATTGTCAAATTACAGGCTGGCAGTAAACTTGTTGGAGCTAACGAGTGCCAAAAGCCTAGTAGCTTACTGGAAAAGGGGAGTGTGTTTACAGAATCTGTTGGTGTGACTGTTCGACAAGGGGAATACGCAGCTTCTAAATCTGCTGACTTTATCTTGACACCTAGTATACCACTGAGTAAATCGGCGGGTTTTGTATTTAAAAAATCAGCTATCGAGGAGGCTGTTCTCTCTCCCCTGCTGTTGTGTATCAGGCAAAAGGCGCATTTCATACTGGAGTTACTGAATTTACTTTTTCTAAAATAAAGTCTAATCAGCAGAGTAAAAATGGTGCCAATCCTATACAATGCAAGTTCCCTGTACAAATGCCAGGATCAGATGAAAATTCTCCTAACCTTCCTGGGGGGCCCTGGTCACCAGGAAAAGCCCTAGTAGGAGCAGGATGGAAGCAGGCACCCTCAGGCATCTGGTTACCTGACCCTGGGTGGGATACAGACTTGAATTTTTCTCAAAATTCCCCTGTCTGGAAACCAAGTTTAAATGACAGCATTAATACAGTGGCCTTGACAAAGGGGGAAAAGCCAGGTGATCCAAAGCCTACCTCCTCTACTCTACCTTTAGAAGCACAATCTCCACAGGATACTGCCGTTACAGGAGATTCTGATTTAAAAGCTCAGGTTACTTTATCACACTTGGATGATACTGATCCACCAAAACTAATGCCCTTAATGTCTGAACTGCTCCCAGCTGCAAAAAGGGAGGCTGCTCCAAGGAGGAACGCAGTCCGCATCTGTTACAAAGGAGGTTTGGTGAATAGGCTGGACAGATATTATGTTGGGAACAATCTACTAAAAGACTCCCTACACTTTTTACCAAAAGATGTGTTCGCTTTTATAAATATATCAGGAGAGGACAATGCTGATGTTAGTTTTAGGACATCGTATGCATTAGACCTTTTCTGGGAAAGGTATGGGCAGGTGAAGTTTTCTCCCACATGGACCCCCTTTCTGGTTATCCCCCTTACAAAACCCTTGATAAAGTTTGTGACTGTAATGTTTCAGAATGGGGGGGGGGGTCCATGTAGAAGATATCGCTTTCTGGTTATCACTGAAATGCAAAGTTTTAAGTACTCCAGAACCTATTCTAGATTCCGAGCAATTCTGGACGGGGGGATTGGAAAAACAAAATTTAATTACGGCAGTCTGATACTGGAATTGAACATATGCCTAATTCATTTTTGTTAGGTAGGGATAGAGGGGTTTGTTTTTAAGGGGGTCAGCCTAGAACATGCTATAAGTGTGGCTCAAGGACTCACCTTTCAAGCGTATGTGATCAACCCCGGTGTGATAATTGTGGTGAAACTGGTCACGTTACCATGCAATGTGCAAATCATACCAAATGCAGTCTATGTGAGGAATATGGCTACGTCTTTTGGGAATGTCCTTGGGCTGCAAAAAATAAAGCAACCTGCATTAGTCCCGATCTTTTGATCCAGCAAGCTCAGGAAGCTGCGACCCCCCCCCAAGGTAGGAAAACAGTTTTCCCAGATTACTTCCCTACTAGGCCTTCTTCCTCAGGTCCTTTGGTGGAGGTTCATGTCTCAGTTTCAAAACCCCAAGAGGAAGTTAGGTCTTTTAAGGCCCCTCCTGGAAATCTAGATTTTGCTCCAGTCTGTTATGAAGACCCAGTTGCTCCTCTGAAAGATTCAGAGGTTACTGTTCCTATATCTCCATTACCTCATAGGAGATCTTCCAGTAACCTGCAAACAAAATCTCCTCCCCCTTGCATTCCTGTTGAGTCTTGAACTTCCTAAGCAGGCTTGTTCACCCCTTGGGGTGAGACCGAAATGGAACTTGGAGATTCAGACTCCCAAAAATCTACTTTGTCCACTGTTTCACAGCCAATGGACAATTATAGAAATAAAAAAAAAGGAAAAATGGAAAAAATAAGAGCTAACATCAACCAAAGGGCTACTTAATGGTAACAATATGAGGGTAATTGAATGCACATAGCCTATTAAATACTATTAAAAGGCAAGCCCTACTCCAACATTTTCATGACACTAACTTTTCAGTAAGTTTTTTGCAGGAGACTTGGATGTATTCTATTGAGCAATTATAAGTCTTTAAGAGGAAATGGCCTTGGGGGCCTTCCTATTGGTCATTTGGAACAGATAGCACAGATGGGATAGGTATTTTATTCAACTCTTTTGATTTTTCCCTTCACAAATTGATTGACCTTATACCAGGCAGGGTCTTGATCTTAGATGGGACATGGAATAATACATGTTATAGATTCGTTAACATCTATAATCCCCAGACTAAAGTGGATAGAGTAAATTTCATGAGGGCAGTACAACCATACTTGGTTACGTCTGTTAGGGTTCTTTGGGGAGGTGATTTTAATTGTAGCCTAGTTAAAGTACCTCAGAAGAATAAGAAGATCTACTGTGATTCTCATGCTTTAGAATCTATAATTAAGACAGCTGGTCTACTTAATTGTGTCTCCCACCTTTCTCATGGACCTAAGTTTTCATTTATGAAAGGGAAAATAAACTCTTTGATAAACTACATGCTAGTCTCTCCATCTGTGCAGATTATTTCCTTTCAAATGAGACCTATGGAATTCTCAGATCACTTATTATTACTATGTTCCTTTTAATCCATAGGCCCGACCTTTAGCAGGCAGGTAAGGTGGAAACTGAATACCTCAATTTTATGTTCCCCTCAAGTTAAAACTAGTATAAAATGCATACTACAAGTTCATTTATCAGTGAGTTTTTTATACTCGGATATAGGTGAATGGTGGGTGGAAACAAAAGCAGATCTTTGTAAATGGTTCAAAAAACATGGAGTGGTATCAAAAGATCGTAATTTTTTAAACTATTTATCCTTGAGACAGCAGCTACAAAGGCTCATTACAATTTTATATACTTCCAGACAGGATTATTCAGAACAAATTAGTTGTCTTAAGGCTAAAATGAAATTGTATCAATATGATAGAGCAAGGACGATGCAGGCTATTATTTCCAATGGCATAAAAAAAACATAGGAGACCTATTAGAAGCTTGTAAAAACTTAAAATAATCTTCAACTATAGACGTTTTGATGAATTCAGATGGTTCTAGAGCTGATACAAAAGATCCAATGAGGGATCTGATTAGAAAACATTATCAGATATTAGAACCTGGTTCACCAATTCTAAAGAAAACAATATCTAACTATCTAAGTTCCTTTAACCTACCCTCTTCATCAGTTGAGGCTTTGAAATTGTTAGGTCCTGTTACTAGTACAGAAATACATGAGGTTCTTCAAAAACTGAAGCCTAACATTTCACCAGGGATAGATGGGCTTCCTAATCAGCTTTATAAATGATTTCAGAAAGAATTAGGAGAATGTTTAAACATCTTATTTCAGTTATTTATGGATTATAATTCAATGTTGTCTTCCTTTACTGATGGTTTATTAATACACCTGTTCAAATTAGGAGACAGAAATAATAGAAATAATTGGAGGCCTATCACTCTTTTAAACTAAAAAGATTATAAAATCTTTACCAAACTTTTAAATAATAGATTAAAACAGTATGACAAGTAAGTTATATCTCCATACCAATTCTGTAGAATACCTGATAGAAGAATTCAATCTGCACTAATGATTATGAGAGATGTTGTTGAGCATCTATCACTGGTAGGCAAATCTGGATGTGTCATTATTGCAGATTTTGAAAAAGCCTTTGATAGAGTTAACCTTCCTTACCTTTTTTAATATTGAAAAGCTATGGTATTCCTATACAAATGATTAAACTTCTCAAATTACTTTATCAATCTAACTTAGTCTATCCTTTTTTAAAAGGAAGTACAGCTAAGAGCTTCCAGTTAAAAACTGGGGTCCGACAAGTTTGCCCCCTGAGCCCCCTTTTAAATATTTTCTTGCTAGATCCCCTTTTGCATTCTTTAGTAGATTCATCAAGGTGGATTGGAATTATTGGGGAAGCACCTCATCTTCAGCTATACTTGCAAGCCTATGCTGATGATTTGAATGTATATTTTTCCGACCATGCACAAATATATGAATTTCTGGAGGTATTTAAACTATTTTCAGCTGTCTCAAATGCCAAACTAAATTTTCAGAAGACTAGAGGTTTATTTTTAAGGGCAATTGGACCATCAGAGGTGGTGCAGGATAATATTTTGATTTCACGAAACCCATTGAAAATTTTAGGACTTCTTTTTGGACCTCAAAATCTTCCAGTAGAAAATTGGGACATAGTGATAGAGAAAATAGAAGAGAAAGTGAATAGATGGAAGCTGTGGAAATTCTCTAAGCTTAAACATATACACATCTTAAAGCAATACATTATACCTTGTCTACAATGCACTGCCATGATATTCCCCTTACCACCTCAGTTGGAGACCAAAATGTATAGTGTGTTTTTTCAAATGTATGGGGAAATCGATTAAATCCAGTTAAATGGTGTTATACCTATTTAGATAAAAAAACTGGGGGACTTGGGATGATAGGCCCGATAGTGTTTTTAAACACTCTGTTTTTTATGAATACCATCAAATGCAGTTTGGCTCAACTTGAGAGCATTGAAAAGGGGTGGGTTGACATAATATAGCACCCAAAATGAACCCTCACATACATATTCCCTCATATTTTAAACATGCTGTACAAATATTATATAGATACAAATTACCAAAATTATGATACAAAATAATAACACACAGACCATGTATAGGTTGATTATGGGGGAAATACATCCACAAGTTCCTTGTTTTAAGAACTGCCCAACATGGTAATTGCACAACTTGATAATACCAGATTACCTCCTTACCAGTGGGAAACACAATGGCTTATCATGTATCGGCACCTGAATGTTCAGGGGAATGCAAAGTATAACGCTAAGGAGGAAAGGAATTGCCCTTACTTAGATTGTATAAATACAGAAGAATCAATGGAGCATTTTTTCTTGCAGTGCTCCTATGCAAAAGGCTTATGGGTATACTTAATAAATCTATGGAATTTTAAATGGTTTTCTACTGTTACGTATGATATACTTGTGTTAGGGATTTATCTCCCTAGCTTAGCACAATACCATAAAAGTACATTATCTATTTTTTTAGTTGTGTGAAATATTTGTGGCAGGCAAGATGCCAATGGGTACTTTATCAAAGGAAAATGACTTATGAGTGCTACAGTATTTTAGTATCAAATGAGTTGTCAAAAATATATTTACTAGAATCACAGATATTCAATTCAAATAAAATTAAGAAATGGTGGAAGGGATTCACTCATTTTATAAAATTTAAGTGATGCATTATGAAAAGGAAAGGACTAGAAGTGATTAATGATTTTTATTCTTTGTTAAAGAGATACAAATTTCTTGTATAAGTTGTTATAATGTGTTGTACTTTATGTTTATTATTACAATAAAAACTCCCCTACTCTTTTTGATAAGTGCCATGGGAATTTTAACATCCACCTCAACTACCACAAATCTAGGTAGATAGGACCAAGGTTTAACATCTGATCCAAAAGACGGTATCTCAGAAGTGCAGCACCCCTCTCATGCTGCACTACAGTGTCAGTACTGGGATGTTAGCCCAAGTGCCAGATGTGGGACCTGAACCCACAGCCCTCTAATCTCCCAGCCTCAGAGGTGAGTGTGCTACCTACTGAGCCACTGACACTGACACTAAACAATAGATGGCAAATCACTCCCACAGACAAATAAGGATAGGATTATACTATGTCAAAAAATAAGGAAATTCTTTGCCAAACACTGTGTTAATGCAAGCTTTAGGGTTCAGGTTAAACAGCAAAAATAGAGAAATGTGGCTTTAGGGTTTTCAGCCATAGAGCACCACCCCTATCCTAAAGCAACTCAGGGGTGCAGTCTTCTTTGGGTTACCAACCCTAAAGCTCACCCCATTCTTTACACTCTGGAAACATACACACCTAATGGGTAAGCATAAGGGTTGACAACCCCAAGGAAGACTGCACCCCTGAGTTGCTTCAGGGGTGGTGGTGGAGTTTTAGGGTTAGGGTGAGCTTTAGGGTTGACAACCCCAAGGAATCAGAGGTGGAGTTCTAGGGTTAGAAACCCTAAAGCCACATTTCCCTACTTTTGCCACATTTAGAGATATAGTGAAGTTTTACTTCACTTGCGAATTTTCAAGAAAGTGCCGAATTTGCCTCTGTGAGTCAGTTCATGAAGTAGCAGCCATCAAAGAAAAATTAGCCATTTGTAACTTCACCTTGCTTTGGGGGGGGTTAAGTACAAATTGAACTTTGAAAACCCCAAAAGCAAAGAGAAATTACAAACTGCAAATCAAATAAATCCCTGTTTTCTAGTGTCCCAGTGCCCCCCCCTCCCCACCAATCACTGGACTCAATATATAATAAAAAAATTCATCTTAAATCCCTGGTGTCTAGTGACCCCCTTCCACCAATCACCAGCCCCAATAATATAAAAAAATAATAATCGTAAATCACTGGGGCTGGATTTTCAAAGGCCAAAGAATGACGCAGGGTGCTTGTGTCAAAAAAAACTGATGCAAGGAGCAGGATGCATCAAACCTTGTACCAATTCTGATTTTCAAGCAGTGCTTGCATCAAAAAAAGGTCTGCATGCACTAGAGTGGCTTGTGCCATGCTTGCACCAAATAAAGGCCTGTGCCATGTTGGAAAGTAAGCCTGCATCACTGAAATTATGCACCATTCCCTTATCTGGGATTTTTAAGGAATGCGAGTCCTGTCCTTGTGCCTAAGATGCATGTCACTGTTAGACCAGCCAGAGCTGGTCTAAGGGACACTAAAGCATATAAAGAGGTCCATAGCAGTTGGTCATACCTGACTATGCTACTATTAAGGGCCAATATTCTCCTGCAGGACTAGTTTAAAACATTTTGGGGGCTTAGTCTTGGCCATTTCATCTGCCGTATATTTTTATTTAGCTTGCTTCATTCTCATCCTTTGCATCATTTTGTACTCAACTTGCACCATTTTTTGACTCAGCTTGCACCATTTTTTTCACTTAGATTGCATCATTTTTATACTCATTTTCCATCATTTTCATTCTTTGAGTCATTTTTAATCAACTTGCACCATTTTTTTACTCAGTTTGCATCATTTTTGTTCCTTGAGTCAATTTTTTTACTCATCTTGCACCATTTTTGACTCAATCTGCATTATTTTATTTTGGTGCAGCTTGTGTCATTCTCATCCCTTGCATCATTTTGTTGATGCAGTGGACCTCTTGCTTCAGTTCGGGGGACTTTGTGACAGAGAATGCTTTTCTACAAAATATGGTGTGCAGTATTTGGTGCACCTAGATCTGATACATGCTAGTTGTTTGATGCAGCTTGCATGGATCTAAGGGCCCTTTGAAAATCCAGCCCCTTTGTGTCTAGTGGACCCCCCCACCCAGTCAAGTAGTAGTCCACCCCACTGCTCCCCCCAACCTGACCCCAATGTAAAAAAAATATGTAAATCACTGGTGTCTAGTGGTTCCTCATCCCCAACCTGGGGAAGGGGTGGCGTAGCCACTGCCTGACTCGGGCGGGGGGTCTACTTAGATGCCAAGGATTTAAGATTATTATTTTTTTACATTGTTGGGGCTGGCAATTGGTGGGGGGCCCCTAAGCACCAGAGATGTAATCATTTCATTATGACCGGCGATCAGCAGGGGGGGCCACTAGACACCAGGCACATGTATATTGTTTTTACATTATGGCTGATGGGGGGGTGTTGGTCACTACAACACAAGGTCCAAGGCAGGGAAAATTATGAGCGAAGTGTGGAATTTACCCTGTGAAATTCCACACTTTGCATTCGATCCTTCACTCTGAGAATTTGTTCATTTTGTGAAATGCGTTTTGCAAATGGAGCATAATTCACAAAATATTTCGCAGATTGAATTATGGCCACTTTGCACATAACTAGTCAATTTGGACTGAACCCTAAATGTTGCATTAACACATTTTGCATATATATATATATATATATATATATATATATATATATATATATAGATACATAGATAGCTAGCTAGCTAGCTAGGGGCTAAGTACAAAACTAGCCAGGAAAGTCATAAATAATATAAGATTTTAATTTTTTCTACATCATATGGTTCCTGAGATATAAGCAATTTAGTATTCCAAGTGTTCATTTTCTGCTCTGAGGGCCATTATTGTGCATACATTCTATGTAGTCATTCGTGCTTCTGAATGCACTTTTGGGGACCAAAATGGGTGCATTGTGTTCTATTACAGTTAGCATTTCATGACCGTTTGCATTAGCGTTTCATTTTCCGTTGCGTGTGCTTTTACCACTGGCTGCGCTTGCATTTGCATTACTGCTACTATTTATGCTTTCCATTACTGGTTTCTTTGCATTTCTGTCTCTTTTACGCCACTGTGTGCATTGCCATTTGCATTTGGTATGCGCTTCCGTTTGCATTTCTGTTTCCTTTGGCATCATCATGGGGAAAGTTCCTGAGTAGATTGATTCATTGTAGAAGGTGCCTGAATATTATTTCAATGCCTGCTCCACTGACTGTATGGCCAAGGGTGCAGTCAAGGTTATTTCAAGAGGGGACTGCATGTAAATTTGAAGGATCACCCCTTTGTCAACACCTCTTTATTTATTTATTGAAAAATATTGGAATTACAAACCTTTGAGTCAGAGATTTCTTTTCAAAGGCTCCACATCAAAATACAAGTTAACTGTACAATACAAATTAAAAGAACAAGTAGATACATGAGGTACAGAGCTGGGTACAAGATATACTGAGGGCAGACAACTATTCCCAGAGTAATGACAAGCAGGTAAGCAACAAACCATATATTACATTAGGATAGTACAATAAGTAACATAGAACAGCAATATATTTGAGAACACTCAGGAGCAGGTACAAGCCTATCACTTTAGAGATGAGAGGGGGGCAATTAAGGAGGCGGATACAGACACAGCATTTTAGAGATGGGGAGAAGGTACAGTATAGAGGAGGAAGGGAGGGGGTGCCATTGAAAAAGACTTTGTCCATGAAAGCTAGTAGGGAAAAAAGTTGTGGATGTAAGAAGAGCAGGTGGAGGGAAGAAAGGTTATAAGCAATTGCAGACACAGAAGAAGAAGAAGAGTAGCTCTCTAAGTTTGGATTTGAAGGGGCTTAGTTTCAGCTCTGAGTAGATATCTACAGGTAGATCATTCACTCAGAGAGGAACCCTATAGCAGAATGCACCTTGCCCCAAGGACATCCTGCAGTGAGGGACTAAGAGCGAGTCTTTTGTAGAGCTTCTGGTGGATCTAGCTTGAGGGGCATGCTGGATTAGATCACAGATCCCCATAGGGAAGAGACCAGGTGAGATTTTCTTGGCTATAAGGCAGGTTTGGTATTTTAGTTGAGCCTCCAAGTTTAGCCAGTTTGGTAGCTTGTAGACGTCACAAGTGTGGGTCCACGTATCACACCCATAGACTAGCTGGCAGGCTTTGTTCAGCTCTACCTTGATACAACTGAGAGCAATGTTATCAGCTGCACCATAGAAAGTAATCCTGTAGTCAACCAGGAAAAAGACCGAGGATGGTACAGCCAGGCAGAGAGCTGCAGCAGGCATACAACATTTGTGTCTGTGCAGCAGGCCAATTCTTGAGTTAATGGACTTGGTTAGAAGATGGATATGATCATGGTAGGTAAGATAGGAGTCTAGGGTGATACACAGATATTTAAAGGATTTTACCAGCTCAAGTGGGGTAGTTTTGTAGTTAAGAATGCACACAGGAAAGTTTTTTTTTGTTTGTTTTGGTGATGAGCGAAGATCATAGCCTTGTTTTTTTTATACTTAAGCATGAGTTTGTGCTCAGTCAACCAGGCTTCTGCTTCAGGGAAGAAGAAGCTCTGTAGGTCAGCTTGGAGGGTGAGGGGGTTTGGGTGGCTACTGTAAATAACTGTGACATCCACATAAAGAAGAAGGCAACCTGTACAGTCTGAGGGAAGTGAGTTAAGGAAGAGACTAAAGAGGAGTGGACCTAAAATGGATCCCTGAGGGACCCTGGAGAGAACAGACAGGCTGAAGGAAAGGATAGAGTTAATTTTAACTTACTGAAACTTTGCACTTAGTTAGTTCTCAAACCAAGAGGTGGATTTCTGTGCAAGCCCAAGGGATGGCAGGGTCTTGAGGAGGAGGGCATGATTAACTGTATCGAACATCTTAAGTCAATATAGACTGCCCCAACTAAGTGTCCATGATCAAGAGCTTTATGAATTAATGAAGTATATTCCAACAGGGCAGTGTTGGTACTGTGGCCCTTTCTAAAACCATGCTGTTTGTGGGAGAGTAGGTTATATTTTGACAGGTAATCAGTTAGCTGGTCAGCAGCTATTTTTTCAATGGCCTTAGATAAGGAAGAAAGGATGGAGATTGGGCAGTAATTTCCTGGGGAGGTGTGGTCACCACCTTTATGAATGGATGTAATCACAGCCTGTTTCCAGAGTTTTGGAAACTGGCCTAGACAGAAGGAAAGGTTGAGGATTTTGGTGAGGAGGCAAGGACAGCATCATGGTAGAGGTGAAGGAGCTTAAGGTCCAGGGAGTCACCACTATGCCAGGATTTGCCTAGCACTCTTGTTAGATAGGATTGGGCCTCATGGGTGACATGATCCTGAAGCAGAAGGATGGAGTTTCAGGGGGAGAGGGGAGTATGCACACAACTGGGGGGTCAAAGAAGTTGGAGTGATGCATGCTTCTAAGGCCAGACAAGGTGGAGTTAAAGGCATTAGCTATAATCTTGGGGTCCTGCGAGAGGGCACTATTGATGACAAGTTGAGAATGGGGGGGAAGATGATTTACCACTGAGCTTCTTGATGTTATTCCAGAACTTACGCCCTGCACCCCAGGAGGATGTGAGTGCCTCTTGATAGTGGGCCGCCTTGGCTTTACAGAGCTTCCAAGTACATTTTTTTCTAGCTTCCCTGTAACATTGTCTGTCAAGGAGGAGGTCTGATTCATAGGCTCTGCACCAGAGGTTTTCCCTGTGTCGCATGAGATCCAGAAGGGCTTGGGTGGCCTTTAATGGTTTGTTTTGTGACGGGGTGAAGAGGTCACATGCTGTGTTGAAAGTGGAGACAAAGTAATCTAAGGCACTGTCAATGGACTGTGCAGTGTAAATTGGGAACCAATCACAGTTCAAGAGATGGTCTCCAAATCGGCTAGGGAACCTTTTTTCAGACATCGGAGATAGATTAGTTTGGGGAGGGTTATAGTGCCTTGGCAGGCCACCAGCAGAGCACAGGAGAATGATCACTTAGGGCATCCAGAAGGACAGTGACCTTCAATATCCATTGGGGGTGGTTGGTAAGGATTAGGTCGAAAAGGGTGGACAAGACAGTTTTATGATTAAGTCTCATAGGGGATGGGATGATTTGAGTGATGTCCAAGGCTGCTATGTTGTCCTTAAAGTGGGCTGCTGCTGGTGATAGCCAGTTGACACTGAAGTCACCTAGGGCAATGAGTTCGTATTTAGGTAGAAATTGAGCTATGTAATCGGTTACTGCACTGAAGGCCAGTTTTTGATTTCTGGGCAGAATGTAAACCACCATGATATGAAGTGACTTACCAGAGTTGCCCACTAACAATTTAATTGTGAGCACCTGAGCACCATGGGGGAGTGGAGCGGATGGAAAAAGAATGACTTGTAGTGTTTCCCTTACAAAAAGAGCACAGCCACCTCCTCTTTTCTCAAGTCTGTCAATTCTGAATAGGGAGTAGCCCACAATGGCCACAGCGGAGTCTTGTGTTTTAGGGGTGAGGCAAGTTTTGGTCACAGCAAGATATCGGGTTGGTGCTGGACCATGCAGCCATGTAGAATGTCATGCTTTTTTAAGAGGCTGCATATATTTATAGAAGCAATTTGGAGGCCGTCCATCCTGTCCTTAGAGGAGGTAGAAGGGCAATGACCAGGGTGTGGGTGAATATTTCCAGATAGAAGTAAGAGAAGTATGTGCAAGAAAATTGCAATTTTAAGCAGTCTGAGTTTAATAGAGGAGAAGCGGAGGTAGGGTTGGGGTTTGGTTCTCACCACAGGGGTGGGGAGGGACCTGATGTGGTGAGTTTGTAGGGCAGATAAGTGTAGGTTGGTGTGGTGGGGAAGTATTAGGCCAAAGAGGCTGGGAAGCAATTGGCAGGGGGGGGCACTCATAGTTTCACTACAATGGGCTAGCTTGGGTAAGGGGACCACGAATCCTATGGAGGGAGGATTGAAGTGAGGTGCAGGAGCTAGTAGGAGTAGCAGGCAGGTGGTTATCCAAAAGATCCAGGGTAGATCCATTTCATGAAGTCTGACTGGGGGATAGTGGTTGTGGAAGGGTGTGGTTCTGGCCTCTGGTTGGGTACTAACAGAGCAGAGTAAGGACAGAAATAGGCAGGGTCAAGGTAGGGTGCCCAGTTAGTGCAGTGGAACAGGTACCAACTATGGTACACAGGGTTCAAGATAATATTGTGGCCTAATTAAACTGGTAGATCAGCAGATGGAATAGACATCACTTGAAAGTTCCACAGGTGATGATCTCATAGGAAAAAAGAAATGCCTCAGGAATGAGGTACTATGCCTTTGTGAGAGAGAGAGAGAGAGCGAGAGAGAGAGAGAGAGAGAGAGAGAGTGAAACCTGAGAGAAGTAGGTGCGGGTCACTGGGAGAGAGAAAGTGTATTTAATAAAGGAAGGAGGAAGGGGAAAAGGGGTGGTACAAAAATCACCCAGAGAAAGAACTGCAGTGATCCCGGCTCTTCAACCTGCTGAAGGACTTTACTCAAAGTAATGAAATAATAATAGGGACAGTCCAAGGGCACTGGTCAGTTGGAGAGGTAGTCTGTTAAGCTGGCTGCAGGTCCAGTAAAGCAACTTCAGTTTCAAATTGCATGGTACCTTAGGCAGTGGGGAGCAGGCAGGCAGATGATGCTTGGAGGGATGTGGAGGAGCTGACCCATTCAGGGTACAAGGATCCCCTTAGAGAAGGAGAAAAACAGGGGAATTAGTAGTGGGCAGAAGGGGAGGGAACTAGAGGATTAACAGCCACAACAAAAGGACAGGGGTGGATGTAGTTCAAGCAAGGAGACAGGGAGGAGACTCAGAGGATTAGCCAGGAGAGAAAGGAAAGCCAGAGAAGGGCCCAGGAAAGAAAGAAAAAAATGAAAAAAGAACAATCAGATGGGGTCTGCAGGCTGGGAGCAGGTAGCTGCTACGGGGGGGTGTCAGACCCCAGTTCAGCAGGGGGCTAACTGACCAGTAAAAACACAGAATTACAGTTAAATTACACTCTAGGTTACAGTTAAATTACACTCCAAGTTGCAGTTACAATTTAAATTACAATCTAAGCTGCAATTCAAGTAAACAAACAGTGATCACTCTAAAAATCTTACTGAGGCAATATCTGAGGGACAATTCAGCCTCGCATCATCAATGACTCTGCCACTGACGTTGGTTGAAACAAGTTGAGGAAAGCCTGTTTCACTCATCATTTGGGTTGCTGACTTGTGAAGTTCATTCTGGCGACATTTCTTCATCTATAACATGTGGCTGCTGTGCTACAATGTTGGTCAGTGTCAGTCCAGGACAGTTGTTTCCATGCTCGGAGGGAGCTGCTGAGGTGACTTCATGATCAGTGTTACCATAGCAAAATCTGTTTAGGAATCCCTGCACAGAACTGTCACTGATGTAAAAAGAAGTACTTTCCACTTTTAAATCGGTTTCTGGGTCACTATTTGAAGCACTAATTTGTATGGTGGTTAAATTCTGACCAAACAACTATTTTTAAACAGAACTGAGTGTGACAGGGTGACCCCAGTCTTAGTTTTTTCCCTAATGAGGAGGCTGTAGTCTTCCCTTATCCCCCCCAAAAAAACTGGAGCAGAAGGCCTGGAAGCCTGAAATAAAGTGCCTTTAAAAGATGTATAAGGTGCATGCAATGGCAGTAAATATAAAATGCTGGGATAGACAAAATGCATACAAAAGGTGCCTCTTGAGGGTGAGGCTACCATTAGCAGTACGCAATGGTCATTTCATGAAGTAAAACCTTAAGGTATCATCAGTACAATATATGAAGTCCTATAGGGGTATAGGGTTCTGTGTAAGAATATAATGCATACATTTTGAAGAAGAAGCTCGGAAATGGATAAACAGAAATAGTTAAAATATAGAGCTGCTTACGGTATTAGATTTCTCTTTCAGGTAAACGCCTCTGCAAAAAGGATTTATAACTTTTTCAGTGCATACACAATGCTGGGTTAGGTACAATGCCTACAAAAGTTATTGATTTGGGGAAAGTTCTAAAATACATAGAATACAGAGTCATAGAATTCTTAAGAGTACTAATTACATTGGCGGTTGTTTTATTTGATAGAGTGCCCCTCAGAAAGGCAGAATAAAATACATAACAGACAGAGCTACAGGAAGTATTGCTAGTGCTCTTTTGTCAGTAGCTCTGTAAACCACATTGCCTCTGTTGGTGAATAATGAAACAGAGGTATTTATGTATAAAATTCATACGTAGGCCAGGTTTACATCCTGAAAAAAATATGGTAAAGCTGGAGCTACATGAAAATAGTGTGTCCAGTGCTTAATTATAAAGTGCAAGGTGCTTGTGTAAAATGAAAAGAAATACATGTTCGGCAACGCACAAGGAATCTTTCAAATTTACCCAACGTGAAGCTCTGCTTAACAGCTAAAGTTGGTGGTCTGGTGGGCCAGGAAAAACAGGCCCAAAAATCCAGCTTCTGATTCATTCATTCTTTCTTTCTTTCTTTCTTTCTTTCTTTACATTTTGGTAACCGGGTAGGCCCACTGACTTTTTGACAGTCCCTTTTTCTGGGGTGACCCAGGATTAGTTACATGTACCTAGAGGGGAAAAGAAAACCAATGCTTTTGATTGTACTTCAGTATATGGTACATTGATCATGTATACGTGTCACGGAGATAGACATTACTACAGTTGACATAGGCGAGTTTACCTACGAACAACCTTGTTAGTTACACACATTCATGAGTAAATAGTAGATGTAAGTGCAGTTCAGTACATTATGTCCTTCCTTACTGTTCCTTCCTCCCTTTTTGTCTGTATTTACGTGAGTCATCCCCCTTTAGCAGAGGTGCCTTTATGGTTTGTGGCACCTGCAATGAAACCCATTACTTAGGTGTAGTTTTAACCCTTTTTTGTACCCCTCAAGAGAGGTGCAGTCCTGGAGCTCTCTCAGGAGATTGTTCTAGAGTTTGTGGAGGGTTATTCTAGGTGACTGTTGTCCCGTAGTTGTTCTGGCTCTTGTGGGTTCTAGCAGCTTCTGTGCAGTTGACCTGAGCTCCCTCCTGTTTGCTTTTGGGGCTAGTAGATTTGTCAGGCTTGGTGGGGCATCAGGTTGCTGCAATTTGAAAGGTAAGCACAGGGAGAGATAGGTGAGTATCACTTCAAGGGGTGGCCAGTTTAATGCTTGTAGTACATCACAGTGGTGCTCCATTCATTGCACCCTGGTGGCAAAATGGCTGATTTTGTGGTACTGTGTACTCAGACGTGCATGTTCTGTTGCCCTCAGTCCTTGAAGCATTGTTTCACCATAGAACAGGATGGGAATGATAGTCCCGTTGCTGACCACAATCCTTGTTTCTTTAGTCAGGTAGGAGCTTAGTCTGTACAGGAGCACACGTTTTTGGTTTACTATTGTTGTTAGGTGGTCTGTGTGTTTCCTGAAAGAGATTTCATGGTCAATCAACATTCCCAAATACTTGATATTGTCCACCACTTTGAACGCTGTTCCATTTGAGGTAGAGAGTGATAGAAGAGTAGCCCAGAGTGGGCCAAGCTTTTCTGGGGCCAAAGAGCATGGCTTTGGTCTTTTTACTGTTTAGGACCAGCCTGTTTGCCTGGAACCAGTCTTCTAGCATTGAGAAATCTTGTTACAGATCTGAGTTTAGTAATTCTGTGTCCTTGCCAGTTCTATACAATACTGTGTCATCCGCGTATAGCATGACCGTTGCTCCACCGCAGTGTAGGGATATGTTGTTGATGAATAAGGAGAATAACAGAAGGCCTAGGATAGAATCCTGTGGAACTCTGTCTGAAACTGGACATTCATCTGATTTAGCACTGTTCCACTGGACCTTTTGCATCCTGCTGTGGAGGTAACTGGAAAGCCATTTTAGGGCCAGTGTGTCAAACCCTAGGCAACCCAGTTGTCGTAGGAGCAGCTTGTGGTTGACTAGGTCAGACACCTTTATTAGATCAATGAAGACTGCTTCAAGGAGTTTGTTTTGGTCCAGATCTTCATGCATATCAGTGATGTAGCTTACCAGTTCCATGCCATGATTCTGTAAGGGTCCTCTTTAGGGCTGGCAACCCTCAACCAGCCTGCATTTATAGTGACCCAAAATGTGATGTGACTCCTATAGGGAGGTGCTTAGCCCCAAAAGAGCTCATTATGGATGTATGTAATGTTTTGAGCCTGTAAAACAAGGCAACATGACTTCATTTGATGTTCCCTGAAAAGCATCATATCCAGTCTGCATGTGGGGGATGTTGGTTGATACATCTCCTTAAAATAAAGTGTGTTTTTCTGGTTTAAAGAAAAATGGGTGGATCACCTGACTGGGATGTCACCACATAAAATGTATAGATGCTTACTACCAGGGGCTAGTTGTTAGGTAGGGAGTCAGCTGAAACTGACTGAGAAGAGAGAAAGACCTCTGGAGCTCACACAATGGTGTGAAGTAGATGCAAAGATAGCCTGGTGCCATTGCTGGGCAGAGCACTGGCCCTTTCTGAGCACATTTCATTTGTTTATTTTGTTGAATTTATGAAGTGAATGAACTAATCCTCTTTTTATTATTTCTGTGAACTATCATTTTTAATAAGAAAATAAAATGATAAGTGCCTTGCCAGCACTTTTTATGCACAAAATACTTTGGTCTGCCTGGTAATTGTATCCTGTTATCCGAGCCCCACTACGCTTGGTGTTAGAAGTGACATACCAGCTGAATATCCAAGTAAGCCTGGAGGAGTTCAGTCTGGGGTGTCAGACCTGGCACAACAGGGTACCAGCACACAAGTGCATGGCACCAGACCCAATGCTGGAGCAGATGAGGATGCTAGAAGGAGATGGTTGCCTGGACGAGGCACCATGGGACCAAATGGCTGACCTGAGGAGACTGCTGCATTGTATGAACAAGTGCTGGTTGGATGCAGAGCGATGCTGCAGGGAAGCAGAGCTCAGATGTCAGGAATTGAGGGTCCATATGGAACAGGCCAGAGACACATCCAGGAGGGAGGATGTGTGGGCTCTAGATGATGAGGAAACCCATATGGAGTGGTCAGATTCAGATGTTCCTATCCTGCCAATATTTCCTGGGATGTACTGGATCGAGGATGGTGGAGCGGTGACATCGGAGATGTCCCCAGGTAAAGATGGGACTATCTGTAGGTCACCTGGGGTGAAGACATCTAGCAAGATTGAAGAGGCCAGATTGGCTGAAGAGACTTATGTTAACATAAAAGTTTCTAATGTTAAAACCAATGTCAGTACCCTGAGTGTTGAATGTGGGAAACTAGAAAAGGGAGATCCTGAGGTAGCCCAATTGGCTTCCTACATTAAGGATCAGGAAGGAGGCTTGAGTACCAGTCAAAACAAGGTTAAACCATTGTGGTGGGTTGAACAAAGACAGGGTACCCTTCACCACATTAAGCCTAATCCCCATACTAAAAGGTTACATGCTAGAATAGTGGTACCAATCACTTATAGAGAAGTGGTGATGGAGAATGATTGTTGCAGCCACTCCAAGTCTTTGAGCCATGAGGAAATTCTGGCAGAGTTAACCTCGGCCTTCTACTTGCCAGAAGTGTATCGGCAAATAGCTGCCTATGTGGAGAAGAGAGATGTGGGCCAGAGAGTATCTGCCAAATGCATAGGAGGTGTAACCCAAAGGTGGAAGGGCCAAATGAGATGGCAATCATGGAGAAGGGGGAAGCATCAATGTAGGTTAGGAGGTACCAGGTGGTAAGCCAGCATTCAATTGAGAGCAGCTATTTAGATCTTGGTGTCTGACAGAAGACACAAGAAAGCCATAGATATCAAGTGGATGGAAGGATAGGCCTGGTTACACTAATACAAGTGAGGGGTTTCTGGGTAAATGTATGGAAGGGAATGTTTCAGTGGTAAACATGAAATGGTTAAAGGGTTGTGAAATCAACAACTAGATGGGGAAAAAGAAGCTAGAAAGCAGCCTAAAATTGCTGCAGGGGATACTTCTTCTAGAACATGTACTGAGGAAGTACAGACTAGTCTCAGTGTATAAGTTTGTTGGTGATTTTAGTTTAATAATGTGTTAAACATGTTACATTACTAATGGACCCTTAGACGGAACTTTGATGAGGGTGGGCCTAGCTCCATCCTGTTCATGGGAAAGGAAGGTGGATATATCCTGCCACAATGGTAATAGACCGAGGGATGGATATTCAAACTGCGCTATTTTGTAGTGCAAGCCCTTACGCTGAACAAAATAGTTGCGCAGGGGTGTGGCCGGTGAGATATTCAAAGGAGTTGTGCTATTGAGCAACTCCTTTGAATATCACTTCCCAGCCACAGCCACTGTGCATGGCGCAGTGGAACTTGCGCCACTGTAAGTGGTCAGAGTGGAGCATTCAAGTTGCGGTGGCGCAAGTACCATTGTGCCATGCGAATTTCTGATATTCAAGGTGACATGCAAATAGGGCCATAATTCATGCAAAGGCGCGGGAAATTGCATCTAATTATGGCTCCATTTGCATGCCATTAGCCTGCAGGTGCCCGATCCCGAGACTTGCGCTGGCACCCTGCCAGGCAGCAGCCGTCGGAGACCGACGCTTCTGCAACCCGGTATCACGGCAAAAGTAAAATCCCCACCTCGACTGGCCCGATCGCGGGCAAAAGCATAAAATCTCCTCCCCCGACTGGCCCGATCACGGAAAAAGCTTAAATAAACCCCCACCAGCCTGATCGCGGGCAGCAAAGTGGCCCCCAGAACATATCCCTGGTGGTCCAGTGGACCACTAAGCAGAATCGCGGCTGCATAATCGTGCAGACACCCCCAAGACCATATCCCTGGTGATCTAGTATCCTCTCACCCACCCACCTAAAAGCCCCACCACCCCGCCCTCCTGGCAGCCAGCGGGCGGCAGCATCCCACCGATTCATTCACATATCTCGACTTGCCTTTACGGCGGGCTGCACTCCCATTGGCTCTTGCTCTGCACCACTGGGCGGCAGCCCTACCGGCAGTCAGTCGGCGGGGCGGGGCAGCAGGTGGGTGGGATGCTGCCGCCCACGGCTGCCGGGGAACGGGTGGTGGGGCTTCATGGGTGGGTGGGTGGGTGGGGACACTAGATCACCAGGGATATGGTCTTGGGGGTGTCACCTATCTATGCAGCCCACGATCGGGCTTAGCGTCCACTGGATCACCAGGGATGTGTTTTATGGGGTGGGGGTTTAAACTTTTGCAGCCCGTGATCGGGCTTAGCAGTCCACTGGACCACCAGGGATATGTTCTGGGGACACTTTGCTGCCCGCGATCGGGCTGGTGGGGGTTTATTTAAGCTTTGCCTACGATCGGGACAGTCGGGGAGGGGATTTTATGCTTTTTGCCCGCGATCGGGCCAGTCGGGGGTGGGGGATTTTACACTTTTGCCCACAATCGGGCTGCAGGGAGCACAGGGAGTAGGTTGAGGGCCAGCCACAAGTGGCAGCTGCTGTGTTGCGCCTGCAATGCGGCAGCTCACCTGTGGGTGGCCCTCGACTTACTCCTTTTTTTTTGGCTCAAAGTTGTGCAGATGCAGGTTGGGGGTTGCACCTGCACAACTCTGCACAGCCCGCTGAATATCGGGTTGTGCAGTTTATGCATGGTTCCTCACCCTCCAGTTCAGCATGCATTCATTTGCATTGTGCTGTTGCTCAGCTTGCCTTGGGGGGCGCAACTGCCTCCTGCTGAATATGGCAGAATGGCGCAATTTCGGACTTGCGCAGGCACAACCCTATTGCGCATGGCGCAACCCTTTTGAATATCCAGCCCCATTTGTTTTTTGTTTTTTCTTTCTCTCTGTTATGACAGTCTTTAATTCTTCTGCTTACTATTTTTCACTATTTTCCTTGTCTGATAGCCTGGCCACCTTCCAACAAATTTTTCTCTTCCTTTTGATCTTTTCTTTCTTTCTGATCTGTTTTTCTTTTTGTTTGATCGAATAGAGGTGAAGTATGAAACCTCTGTCGGGTAATGTTCCCTTGTTTGATATAGGGTCCCTGATAATATGTTATGCTACTGCAGCACACGTGGCTATGTTACAGAATAGTGGTGAACATCAGTTTAGCTTTGTAGGGATAGATGAAGTATGTCAAAAACCACGTGGTGGTAACTTTAATGATTTACTGCTGAAAAGAGAAGCCTTTTGGATCATTAAAGTGGAGGCTACTAAAAATAAGGGCCTAAATACAGGTTTTGAAGTGAAGTCATTTCTAAAGAAAAGAAAGAAATGGTGATGTGGCTTTTTTTTACTGTTTCCCCTTACTAAATGTATGTTGCTGGATTTTACAAATTCCCCTCCTTTTCTTGTGTTTATTTTTGTTTTCCTTCCCCGCCCACTTTTTTCCTTTCTTCTCTTTTTTTATTATGTTGATTGCGCGCATGCGCAAGAAACATAATGTGGCAGGTTTCTCCAGAAGCAGGTTGTGGAGGCATGACACTGTTGTGCCCAATGCCCCCACAGCCTGCAAAGGCTTGTCCCCCATCCCCCAATGCTGTGGCATGCTGCTGCTGACACTAGTTCAGCCAGTGTGCCGCAACTTTCTAAAAAATCACGCACTGCAATCAGGGGCCACCTCGTCATTGCAGCGTCAGCCATAGGCTGCAATGAGGGAGCGACCCGTCATTGCAGGGTGGGATCCCTGATATTGTTTGAGAACACGGTGGTGGGTTGCTGCCGTGTTCACAAACAGTATACCCCCTCCTCTCACCATGTTTACTTGCCGACAGGGAGCCCACACCCCATCGGCATTCTGTAACCCCCACTGTTGTTCCTGCCGACGGGGTGCCCAGTCCCCATCGGCATAATGATTATCCCCCCCATTTTGTTCCTGCAGACAGGGTGCCCAATCCCCATCGACATAATGATACCCCCCTTCTGTTGCTGTAGCTGAGGGGGTGCCCAATCCCCCTCGGCTCCTGCAGCTCCCTTCCCCTTGCCTTGTTTGCCAGTAGGGGTGCCAATCCCCCGTTGGCTAACCCACCCACACAGGTGGCACGCTGGGAGCCCACCCCAGCATGCCAAAGCACCTGTTAAATCAGAAAATGGTCCCCAGATGTCTTATTTGTGTTACAACCTGTAAAAAAGGAAACGGTCCCTTGTAGTCTCCCTGCCCCCCCACAACCCACACCCACCCACTGCGCACCCTGCCTCCCCACACCCCCATACCCCTATACTTACCTCCAGAGCTCGCACGATGATCTTCGCTGGACCGGGAACAGGTCTGCACTCTTCAAAGCAGACCACTAACTGAGGAAATGCCTGTAAGTTGTATAATGTGAAAAATAGGGTTTTTTCAACTTTAGTGTATCTCTCAGGCATTTTGGGGAATTTTCTCACCAAATTTTCAACGTGGGGTTTTTGGGACCCCTCCTCATGAATTCTTGAACTGTCATGGCATTAATCGGCTTCGAAAGGTGGTTTCACAGTCACTGTGCGGAATCACCCTTCAGGGCTGATTAACAAAGTGACAGTGCCAGTGTTCATGAGGTGGGCTCTCAAAAAGCCTATGTTGCAAATTTGGTGGAAAAAATCCAAAAAACGACTGTTTTACAAGCATGCATTGCACAGTTGCTACGTACGCTCATGACTTCATGAATTTACAATATTTTCACACCAGATTTTCAACATTGGCATTTTGTCACACCTCCTTGTGAGCAGTACAGCTGTCATTGTTCACATCCTGGCCGAAATGTGTTTTCGTAGTTCTGGCGCAGAATGGCACAGTCGCTGTGGGAAATCAGTGTTCAGGACAGATTAAGAAAATGACAGTGACACTGTTCATGAGTAGAGGTCCTAAAATGCCTATGTTGAAAATTTGGTAATGATACTCCATAAAATGACTGTGTTATGAGCGTGAGTTGCGCAGATGGCACGCACGCTCGTAACTTGGCGAATTTATAATATTTTCACTCCAGATTTTCAACATTGCCATTTTCCCACACCTACTTACGAACAGTGCAGCTGTCATTTTTTCCATCCTGGCCAAAATGTGTTTTCGCACTTCCGGCACAGAATAGAGCAGTCGCTGTGGGAAGTCACTGTCCGGGACAGATTAAGAAAATGACAATGATACTGTTCATGAGCAGAGGTCCTAAAATGCCTATGTTGAAAATTTGGTGATGACAGCCCATCAACTGACTGTGTTACAAGTGTGCATTGCGCACTTTCCATGCACCCTTGTAACTTCGCAGATTTGTAATATTGTCACACCAGATTTTCAACAGTGCCATTTTTTCACACCTCCTTGTAAGTAGTACAGCTGTCATTTTTCACATCCTGACCAAAATGTGTTTTCACAGTTCCGGTGCAGAATAACATGGTTACTGTGGGAAGTCAGTGTTTGGGACAGATTAAGAAATTGATAGTGGCACTGTTCATGAGCAGAGGTCCTAAAATCCCTATGTTGAAAATTTGGTGATGAAACTCCATAACATGACTGTGTTATAAGCGTGCATTGAACTGTTTCCATGCACCCTTGTAACTTTGCAAATTTGTAATACTGTCACACCACATTTTCAACAATGGCATTTTTCACAACTCCTTATGAACACTACATCTGTCATTTTTCACATCCTGGCTAAAATATGTTTTTGCACTCCTGCCGGACAATAGCACGGTCACTCTGGGAAATCAGTATTTGGGACAGATTAAGGTTGACTGAGTGAGAGGGGGGAGTGACCGAGCTCAACTGAGCTCTGTCGGGACTGCTGAGGATTTGTTTGTGGGCAGACAAAGGCCTCAACACAAGAGCCCAGTACAAAAGCCCAGCCTGCAGCAGTAGGAGAAACAGTATGAGCTAGTGAGACAAGGGGACTTAGTGAGCTCAACAGAGCTCTATCAGGACAGCTGGGATTTCTTTGTGGGCAGAAAAAGGTTCCAATGCAGGCAGGAGCCCCGTATAAAAGGGCAGCATGCAGCACCAGGACAAACAGAATGAGCAATGAGAGAGAGAGACTGCACAACCTCAATGAAGCTCTGTCAGGACAGCTGCCGAGTTCTTTGTGGACAGACAAAGGTGCCAACGCAGCCAGGAGCCCCATACAAAAGGGCAGTCTGTGGCGCCAAGAGAAACAGAACGAGCGGGTGACAGAGCGGTAGTGAGCAAGCTCAACGGAGCTCTACTATGACTGCTGAAGATTTCTTTGTGGGCAGAAAATGTGGCACTGCAGGCAGGAGCCCAGTACAAATGGCCAGCTTGCAGCGCCGGCAGAAACGGAATGCGAGAGTGACAGAGGGGGAGTGAGCGGGCTCAGTGGAGCTGTGTCAGGACTGCTTCAGATTTCTTTCTGGCCAGAAAAAGCCGCCAATGCAGGCAGGAGTCCAGTACAAACGGGCAGCTGCAGCGCCAGGAGACACAGAACGAGCGAGTGAGGGAGGGGGAGTCAGTGAGCTCAACGGGGCTTTTTGGGACTGCTGCAGATTTGTTTGTGGGCAGAAAAAGACAGCCATGCATGCAGGGGTCCAGTACAAAAGGGCAGCGTGCAATGGCAGGAAAACCAGAATAAGCAAGTGAGTGAGCTCTACAGAGCTCTATTGTAACTGCTGCAAATTTCTTTGTGGGCATAAGAAGGCAGCAAAGCAGGCAGGAGCCCAGTAGAAAAGGGCAGCCTGCAGCGCCGGCAGAACAGAATGAGCAAGTGAGAGAAGGGAGTGAGAGAGCTCAATGGAGCTTTGTCGGGACTGCCATAACATGACTGTGTTACCAGCATGCATTGAACTGTTTCCACGCACCCTTGCAATTTTGAAAATTTGTAATACTGTCATGCCACATTTTCAACAGTGGAATTTTTCCACAACTCCTTATGAACACTACAGCTGTCATTTTTCACATACTGGCTACAGTATGTTTTTGCACTCCTGCCAGACAATAACACAGTCACTCTGGGAAATCAGTGTTTGGGACAGATTAAGATTGACCAAGTGGTGGGGTGACCGAGCTCAAATGAGCTCTGTCAGGACTGCTGTGGATTTGTTTGTGAGCAGACAAAGGCCCCAACACAAGAACCCAGTACAAAAGGGCAGCCTGCAGCACTGGGAGAAACAGAACGAGAGAGCAAGTGAGGGAGGGGAAGTGAGCGAACTCACCAAAGCATTGTCAGGACTGCTGCGGATTTCTTTGTGGGCAGGAAAAAGGCATCAATACAGGCAGGAGCCCAGTACAACAGGCCAGCCTGCAGCAGTGGGAGAAACAGTATGAGCAAGTGAGACAAGGGGACTTAGTCAGCTCACTGGAACTCTATCAGGACTGCTGGTATTTCTTTGTGGGCAGAAAAAGGCACCAATGCAGGCAGGAGCCCCGTACAAAAGGGCAGCTTGCAGCGCCAGGACAAACAGAATAAGCGATGAGAGAGGGAGACTGCGTGACCTCAACAGAGCTCTGTCGGGACAGCTGTGGATTTCTTTGTGGACTGACAAAGGTGCCAACACAGCCAGGGGCCCCATACAAAAGCGCAGTCTGTGGCGCCAAGAGAAACAGAATGAGCGAGTGACAGAGCGGTCATGAGCGAGCTCAACGGAGCTCTAGTATGACTGCTGCAGATTTCTTTGTGGGCAGAAAATGCGGCAACGCAGGCAGGAGCCTAGTACAAATGGTCAGCTTGCAGCGCTGGCAGAAACGGAATGCGAGGGTGACAGAGGCAGAGGGAGCGAGCTCAGTGGAACTGTGTCAGGACTGCTTCAGATTTCTTTCTGGCCAGAAAAAGCCGCCAATGCAGGCAGGAGCCCAGTACAAAAGGGCAGCCTGCAGCACCAGGAGACACAAAACGAGCGAGTGAGGGAGGAGGGAGTCAGTGAGCTCAATGGGGCTTTGTTGGGAATGCTGCAGATTTGTTTGTGGGCAGAAAAAGGCAGCAATGCATGCAGGGGCCCAGTACAAAAAGGCAGCCTGCAGTGGCAGGAAAACCAGAATAAGTGAGTGAGTAAGCTCAACAGAGCTGTATTGTAACTCCTGCAAATTTGTTTGTGGGCATAAGAAGGCAGCAATGCAGGCAGGAGCCCAGTAGAAAAGGGCAGCCTGCAGCGCCAGCAGAACAGAATGAGCGAGTGAGAGAAGGGGAGTGAGAGAGCTCAACGGAGCATTGCTGGGTCTGCTGCACATTTCTTTGTGGGCAGAAAAAGGTGCCAACAGAGGCTGAAGCCCAGCACGAAAGGGCAGCCTGCAGCACTGGGAGAACCAGAATGAGTGAGTGAGACAGGCAGAGTGAGCAACCTCAATGAAGCTCTGTAGAGAAAGCTGTGGATTTCTTTGTGGGTAGAAGAAGCCACCAACACAGGCAGGAGCCCAGTACAAAAGGGCAGCCTGCAGCGCCAGGAGAAACAGAATGAGCGAGTCAGAGAGTGGGAGTGAGCCACCTCAATGGAGCTCTGTCGGGACAGCTGCGTATTTCTTCCACAGCAGAACAAGGTGCCAATGCAGGCAGCAGCCCGCTACAAAAGAGCAGCCTGCAGCACCGGGACAAACAGACTGAGCCAGTGACAGAGGGTCACTGAGCAAGCTCAACAGACCAACACAATCAACATTCAGCATTGACAAATGCTTGTTTTATTTCTTTCTACTTTCCTTGTCCTTCCCCCCCCCTTGACTTTTTTACCTTTATTGTTTTGTTATAAAGGGTTAATTTTTGTAATGTTTGCACTTTGTTATTTTAAATTATATGTTATACTGTGTAACTGTTGTAATTGCCTCTTGTAATTGCTATCTGCAAATGGATTGAAACTTGTTTAATGTTTGTTTTTAACCTATGAGAATTGGGATTTCATTAGTGACATCACTATGAATGGGCTATTTAATTGTCACAAGTGGTGAAAATATTTTATTACCTTTGATAAAGGATGAGCAGTCATCCGAAATGCGCCAGATTGCTCTTTTATTTGCCTATGTAATAAATTATAATATTTTCTATCGGAAAACTGGTGCCCTTTGTCATGTTTGAGGTGTGAGTGCTCTGCTTCTTTTTTGTTACTATGTATTGACTTTTAGCATAGAAGCACCACGTCTTTGTGCCCACATTAATTTGCTGAAAATATATTGATATTTGTGTGGAGCACAGGTTGTGGTAGGAAGGTGTTAGTACCTCCAAGCATAAAACCTCTTTTTTAGGAGCACCTTTTTGTTTTGTTTTATTTTCCAATTGTAAGAGTGGGCTAAATATGTTGCTCGAAGCAACCCCAAATTTGATATTTACCAATGACATAGGACCGATGGGGTATATGCAGGATCTACTTAATGTGGCAGCTAGCAATAATCTGTTCTTGGCAGAGAGCAAGGAGAATGAAGTATGAACACCTGGAGAAAACTCATTAACACTAGCTTTCCGTGAACTAGAAAAAAATCACGCATCAGTGGAGAAGAGTATTTTGTAACACAATGAACATGGAAGCTTATGTGCTAGTAAAACATATTCCCAGAGGTTTGAGACTTCTAAAAAACCCAGCATGTGGACAAGAAAATGAAAAATTTATGAAAGCATGGGAAGCAGTTTTGGTAGAGGCAAGTTTCAAGTTAATTAATTTAATTATAAAATTCAGCCAAGAAAAAGAAGAAACTTTGAAAGTGGAGATTAAAAGTAAAGAGAAGGAAGTACTCAAATTTCTGAATGATGTGTACTTTGATGTTTGTAATTAAAAGTTAAAAGAATCTATCAAACGTCTGGACAATGAATTAAGGGCTGCTAAACAAATTAAGTTTACCCGTGATAAAAATGATTTTCTCTGGGATAGGGTTTTCATCTGGAAAAAGGATCCTCGAGGGATTTTAAAGAACCCTAAAAGACATGTTTCCTTTGAATTTAGCAGTGCCAGTGATTAGGAGATCGAGGAGAATCATTTTCAACACCATTTTCAGAAGGGGAGACAGCAAGCTGCACCGCCATATACACCATGAAGGAGTCCGAGAGTCCAGAGGATTGGAAATGAGGAGACATCGGGAGAGCAACAAGGAGAATACGTAGGGGGAAGAGAAACAGGTCAAGGGAGAGGACGTTCCCAGAACCATAACTACAGACCCTACAGGGGCAAACGGTGGTAAATACAATTACAAGGAAACAGGTAATTAATTTATCTAATCATGAATTGACTACACTAGAGCTGTATGTACTCAGTAAAGGCCTTAATTATGCACCCACTGTTTCAGCAAATACATTTCAAACTATGGTGGATTTAAATGTGGCGTGCAGGACTTTAAATCTAAAATAATTTTTTTCAACTACAAAAGATGAAAAGGTTTTGGACATTGCTGTGGAGTCACCGTTTAGAGCAGTAGCTTCATTTAACCCACCCTTGAGTCCTACTGTTAAGGTCTTTAAACAACTGGTAGAAAATTACCTGGATATTCTGTTCAAAACCCCCCTTGTTGCTCCATTTAATAACATGCCTAAATGTGAAAAAATTGCACTTGTTTCCTTACAGAATAACACTAAAACTGAGATTAGGAATGCAGACAAAGGTGGCTGTGTAGTTGTTATGAATAAAAACGACTATGTTAAAGAAGCAGAACGACAATTGTCTAATCAAGATTTCTATAAAAAATTAAATATGGATCCCACAAATGAATTTAAAAGCTGTATAGATGACTGTATTAAATATGCCTATAGGCATGTGGACATCAGTAAGAAAGATATGGAATTCCTGATCACTGTAAATCCTATCCGGACTACATTTTATCTTCTCCCTAAGATCCACAAGTCACTAGTTAATCCTCCAGGCTGTCCCATTGTTAGTGGGATCGGCCCCATGACTGAAGGCTTGTCGCAATTTGTGGATTTTTATTTACACCCTTTTGTATGTTGTTTGCCTTCTCATTTGCAGGACACAATGGATATTTTTAAAATCTTGGAACATTTACATCTGAAAGAGAGCTGTTTCCTTGTTATGATGGACGTTGAAGCATTATATACAAACATTCCCCATGAGGGGGCTTTAGATGCTGTTGCTTTATTTTTGAATTCTACAGGGGAGGGAGTAAAACCAGGTACTGCTTTTTTGTTAAAATTGTTGGAATATGTTTGGAAAGGTGGGGTGGAAAGGATGAGAAGGGACTTGGCAAGGTTAGAGGAATGGTCAAATGTATGGCAGCTTAGATTCAATGCTAAGAAGTGCAAGGTAATGCACCTGGGAAACAAAAACCCAGGGGAAGAGTACACAATGGGGGTGAAATACTAACAACAACAAAAATGGAAAGGGACCTGGGGGTAGTCATATCAGATGACCTAAAGGTGGGCAAGCAATGTGAGAGGGCTGCAAGGAGGGCTGGGGAGATACTGGGATGCATAGGGAGAAGCATCACCAGTAGAAAACAGGAAGTTATTATTATCCATCTGTACAGACAGATGGTGAGAACCCATCTGGAGTACTGCATGCAGTTCTGGAGACCCGATCTCCACAAAGACATAGACAGGATGGAGGCTGTCCAGAGGAGGGCAACTAAAATGATGCAGGGTCTGCACTGGAAGACATATGAAGAGAGACTTAAGGAGCTGAATATGTATAGCCTTGAGGAAAGGAGGGAGAGGAGGACACGATAGAAACTTTCAAGTACCTCAAGGGAATCAACAAAGTCCAAGAAGGTAGCATCTTTCAAAAAAAGAGGTGTGCAAGAATAAGGGGGCACAATTTGAAGATAGAAGGGGGGCAGCTCAGAGGTAATTTAAGGAAGTATTTTTTCACAGAGAGGGTTGTGGATGCGTGGAACAGCCTTCCAGAGGAGGTTGTGGAGTCAAAAACAGTGGTGGAATTCAAGCATGCATGGGACAGTCATAAGGCAATTCTAGGGGGTGGGGGTAGGAAGAAGTAGGCTGCTGGTTAACTAGGATCTGCAGCTTATCCATTAGGTAGGGAAATGGGCAGACTGGGTGGGCCAAGCAGTCCTTATCTGCCGTCAAAATCTATGTTTCTATGTTTCTATGTAATGTGTTTTTATTTAATAAAGATGTTTATTTGCCGGTCAAAGGGACAGCAATGGGGGCCATGTGGGCCCCATCAGTAGCCAATCTATATATGGGGGCTTGGGAAAATGAATTTGTGCTCAATGGACATAGGAATCCTTTTTTTGGAAAAAAATTGTATTTGGAAATGTTATATTGATGATTTGTTTTTGATTTGGAAAGGAAGTGAGATCGAATTTCAGGAATTTGTCACTTATTTAGGGAACTCTGATGGGAACTTAAAATTTTCTTATCAGGCTTCTCAGGATAGTTTCAATTTGTTGGATTTGAAAATCAGTAAAAAAGATCTGACTATTGTTAAAATGGAGACTTTTAGAAAATTGACAGATGGCAACACAATATTACGTGCGGATAGTTGCCATCTGAGACATATAGCAAAAAATATATCTAAAGGTCAAGTTTTATGAATACGATGTAATTGTATGGAAAACAGGGATTTTGAGATGAGCCAGAGGATCTGAGCCTCTGTCTTAAAGAGAGGAGATACAGTAGACATGATATAAATGATGGGAGAGGTTTTGCAAGCCGTCAGGAAAGGAGGGAACTTTTATTATATAAAACCAATGAGACTCAAGATGTTGTTCAGGAAAGATTTAATATGGTTATGACTTATTCTGCACAGTCCAGTCAGACTGAAAAAATCATTAAGGAGCATTGGAAAGTACTGACAAGTGATCCAGGGTTGTTACATGTTGTGTCAGTACCTCCACGTATGGTCTTTAAAAAGGCACCGACCTTAGGTGATAAGCTTATGCATAGCCGCTTTGTTGATAAGGAGTCTGATTCAAGTACTTGGCTAAATAGAGCAGCTATTGGCTGCTCTCCTTGTAAGAGATGCAATGCATGCACATATATTAAACAAAGTAAGGAATTTATGAATTGGGCTACTAGTCATAAGTATAATATACGTCAGTTAATCACATGTGATACTGAGGGACTTATTTACATGGCCATCTGTACCTGCAGTGCATCTTATATTGGAAAAACAAAAAGAGCTTTCAAAATCCATGTTAAGGAACACATTAGGGCAACTGAAAAGAAAGACTTAGGTTATACTACTGCAGCACACATGGCTATGTTATAGAATAGTGGTGAACATTAGTTTAGCTTTGTAGGGATAGATAAAGTACTGTACGTCAAAAACCACGTGGTGGTAACTTTAATGATTTACTACTGAAAAGAGAAGCCTTTTGGATCATTAACATGGAGGCTACTAAAAATAAGGGCCTAAATACAGGTTTTGAAGTGAAGCCATTTCTAAAGAAAAGAAAGAAAGAAATGGTGATGTGGCTTTTTTTTACTGTTTCCCCTTATTAAATGTATGTTGCTGGATTTTACAAATTCCCCTCCTTTTTTTGTGTTTGTTTTTGTTTTCCTTCACCCCCCCACTTTTTTTCCTTTCTTCTCTTTTTTTATTTTATGTCTTTCTACCTTCCTTGTCCTTCCCCCCTTGACTTTTTTACCTTTATTGTTTTGTTATAAGGGGTTAATTTTTGTAATGTTTGTACTTTGTTATTTTAAATTATATGTTATACTGTGTAACTGTTGTAATTGCCTCTTGTAATTGTTATCTGCAAATGGATTGAAACTTGTTTAATGTTTGTTTTTAACCTATGAGAATTGAGATTTCATTAGTGACATCACTATGAATGGGCTATTTAATTGTCACAAGTGGTGAAAATATTTTATTACCTTTGATAAAGGATGAGCAGTCATCTGAAATGCGTCAGGTTGCTCTTTTATTTGCCTATGTAATAAATTATAATATTTTCTATCGGAAAACTGGTGCCCTTTGTCATATTTGAGGTGTGAGTGCTCTGCTTCTTTTTTGTTACTATATATTGACTTTTAGCATAGAAGCACCACGTCCTTGTGCCCACACTAATTTGTTGGAAATGCCTGATAATACTTGTATTATGGCTGGGTGTTAGTAATCAGAAGGTAACTGTACTAAATATGAAAGTATTGGTCCTGTTATTTTACTGGATGTATAACATATTGTGATACTGGATATCAGCCCCAGGGTAAAGACAGAGTAGAAATGTTTGCAATGATAACTTATGCTATGTAAATCTGAGTAAAGGGACCCTGGGGTGGAGCTTATGGATGAGGGTGGGCCATAGCTCCATCCTCTTCCAGGAAGGTGGATACCTATGCTGAATGGGCCACTGGCCATAGCTCCATTCACCTCCAGAAAGGTGTCAAAGTGAATTGATATATTGAATGTAAGATTTGTTTTCTTCTGTCTGCTACAGCCTTTTCTTTTCTATTCTTCTCTTTTCCAAATATTTTCCAACGTCCGAACGGTTGGCCAGTTTTGGGCGATTACTTCTCCTTCTTTTGATCTGTTCTTACTAGTGATCTGTTTCTATTTTTATTTTCTTTGGTTCAAATAAAGAGTGATTCAAAGTAAGGTTTAATATATTACCTATGTCTGAGGGTAGAAAAATGGGTGCCTGCTAGTACTTGTGCAATGGCAGACAAATGAATTCTATATGATGCCTCATATTATGGAGGATATGACAGTTAAACATAGATGTTTACTATGTTTGACTGGATGAAGACATCCCCAGGGTTAAAGATATGATAGTTTAGTTTTGTGCTGTAGTGAAGCTCAACCATACAAACTGACATATGGGACCCTGGGGTGGAGCTCTATGGTGAGGGTGGCCAGTGCTCCACTATACCCCTTGGTGGGATGGATATGAGTACTGGACAACCAGTAGATAGTTGCCCTCTTATGCGGGGGTATATGTAACAGGGTGACCCCAGTCTTAGGTTTTTCCCTAATGAGAAGGCTGTGGTCTTTCCTCCACCCCCCAAAAAACAACTGGAGCAGAAGGCCTGGAAGCCTGAAATAAAGTGCCTTTAAAAGATGTATAAGGTGCATGCAATGGCAGTAAATATAAAATGCTGAGATAGACAAAATGCATACAAAAGGTGCCTCTTGAGGGTGAGGCTACCATTAGCAGTACGCAATGGTCATTTCATGAAGTAAAACCTTAAGGTATCATCAGTACAATATATATAGCCCTATAGGGGTATAGTGCTCTGCATAAGAATATAATGCATGCATTTTGAAGAGGAAGCTTGGAAATGAATAGACAGAAACAGTTAAAATATAGAGCTGCTTAAGGTATTAGATTTCTCTTTCAGGTAAACAGCTCTGTAAATAGGATTTATAACTTTTTCAGTGCCTACACAATGCTGGGTTAGGTACAATGCATACAAAGGTTATTGATTTGGAGAAAGTTCTAAAATATATAGAATACAGAGTCATATAATTCTTAAGATTACTAATTACATTGGGGGTTGTTTTATTTGATAGAGTGCCCCTTAGAAAGGCAGAATAAAATACATAACAGACAGAGCTACTAGAAGTATTGCTAGTGCTCTTTTGTCAGTAGCTCTGTAAACCACATTGCCTCTGTTAGTGAATAGTGAAATAGAGGCATTTATGTAGAAAATTTATACGTAGGCCAGGTTTACATCCTGAAAATAAAATATGGCAAAGCTGGAGCTGCATGTAAATAGTGTGTCCAGTGCTTTAGCTATAAAGTGCAAGGTGCTTGTGTAAAATCAAAAGAAGTACATGTTCAGCAATGCACAAGGAACCTTTCAAATTTACCCCAAAGTGAAGCTCTATTTACCAGCTAAAGTTGGTGGTCTGGTGGGCCAGGAAAAGCAGGCCTAAAATTCCAGCTCTTGATTTTGTAAGGGTCCTCTTTAGGGCTGGCAGCCCTCAATCTGCCTGTATTTATAGTGACCCAAAAATGTGATGTCACTCCTATAGGGAGGGGCTTAGCCCCCAAAGGGCTCATTATGTATGTATGTAATGTTTTGAGCCTGTAAAACAAGGCAACATGGCTTCATTTAATGTTCCCTGAAAAGCACCATATCCAGTCTACATATCAGGGATGTTGGTTGTTACATCTCCTTGAAGTAAAGTGTGTTTTTCTGTTTTAAAGAAAAATTGGTGGATCACCTGATGGTGATGTCACCATATAAAATGTGTAAATTCTCACCACCAGGGGCTAGTTGTTAGACAGAGAGTCAGTTGGAACTGACTGCAAGAGGTGAAGGACCTGTGGAGCTTACACAACAGTGTGAAGCAGGTGCAGAGATAGCCTAGTGCTATTGCTGGACAGAGCATTGGCCCTTTCTGAACACATTTCACTTGTTTATTCTGTTGAATTTATAAAGTGAATGAACTAATCCTCTTTTTATTGTTTCTGTGACCCTTCATTTTTAATAAGAAAATAAAATGATAAGTGCCTTACCAGCGCTTTTTATGCACAAAATATATTGGTCTGCCTGGTGGCTGCATCCTGTTATCTGAGCCCCTCTACACCGAGTAACATAAAAATCACATTTTTTATGACTGTGGACATTCAGTCTCTTGATCTACCTGTCTTTCACATGTTATTAGGTGAACATGGGTCAGCTGGGACTTCAGCGGTGTGTTATTTTGAGATTTACATGCGGCTACTGTCCCAGTCTGATCAATCAGTTTACTGCATTTTTCTTGTCCATTTTATAATTATTAATTTGAGATCAAGGCTCTGCAATAGCACCCATGCATTATGTGGGATACGTTTCTCAACCATATCTCTCCTCTTCTGTCTGACTACTGCTGCTGCTGTAAATCTCTGAAGGTACACTCAAGTGTTACCATTCTGGAATGCACATGAGGAGATCAGTATTGAACAAGCATTTGTCAATGCCAAAAGTTTGCTTGCTTTGATTTGCTATGTAGCTGTTGGGTACAGACAGCACAGAGTTAAACATTAACAAATTAATAATAAGAGTTATAATGGTGAAATTGTCTTTAACATATTTTTAAAGAATTTCTCTTTCAGAGATCATGTAATTATATTTTCATTCATGCAGGTCCCTTTAGAAATGGATTTAACAGAATAGTGGAGATATGTCAAGCCCCATTTTTCATGCCAACCCACTTCTCCTAATGCAGAATGTGGCCCATCAGGCCATGACAAACATGCCAAGCTCTTGTGAGAGAAGGTTCCTCAGCCCATCACAAGGTGTCGCCTGTGTGACAGAACTGCACAATACCTTCCCAGTCTCAGACTGGTGGCATACAACAGTGCTGGCCCCCATCCTCCTGCTGCCCAGATAGCTCTCCAATCTTGTCCCTGAATTTGGGTCACCACCAGAGTAACACAACCTGCTACCCACTGGGCAAATTGCTGGGCCTGCACACAACAATTTTTAATAATTTTCTTTTTACATTTTGATTCCAAATTTTCAATATAGTCTTTTTATGACCCCCCCCCCTTCTGAACATGACAAGTGTCATTTACAAAATACTGCCTGGAATGTAACTTTGCAGCACAAGTGAGAAAACACATTTTAGTCAGGATTTATAAATGTCACCTACCCCATTCATGAAGTGCTGTGAAGAAAATGGGTATGTTGAATCTTTGGGATCAAAATATTGAAAATTACTAAACTTATGAGAGAACAATGAAAAATGTCATCTTACCTACACATACTTAGTGTTTTTTAAGATTTCGACTGAAAATTTTCAACATAGCTTTCTATGACCCTACTTCATAAACCTACTACGTGAAACTTTTCAAAATCTGCCCGAGTGTTGATTTCATGGAGTGACTACAAAATCACAGTTTGGGCAGGATTTGAAAAACAATACCTGGCATGATCATGAGATGTGTGAAAGAAGTTATGGGTGAACATTTAAACATTTCAAAGTGCCTTTATAACTTTGGTGTTTTTTCAAGTTTTTTATCTCAAATTTGCAATGTAGTCTTTTCATGACCACACTTCATGAACCTAGTATGTGTAATGTTTCAAATCCTGCCTGAAAGGTGATTTTGTACAGTGACTACAAAATCACCTTTAAGACCAGATTTGAAAAATGTACTTACTTTGTTCATGAGGTGGAGTCCAAAAAAGGCTATGTTGAAAATCTGATGAAAAAATATTTTAAGAATGACAAAGTTACATATAGAATGAGTAAAAGTTAAAAATGCATTGAAAATACATTAACCATACTTGCTTTGTTTCTTCATTTCCAGGTCAGCATTGAAGCAGAAGGACTTGCTTTCCTTAGAGAGTGTTTTTTTGGTACATGACTTACTTTTGATGAGTGAGGGGTATGTGGGGTGGTGGATGCTGAGCTGTGGGTCAGAATGGAGATGGTGGGGGGGGTCAGGGAGGCAGGGGGTCATGACAGCCACAAAAGATATAGATATAAGGTGTTCTGCATTACAGGTTTTAATTTCTTTTAAAAAGACAAAGGCACCAGTGTGTTACTAAGAAGGGCACCCCAGTGTCACAAGGAGGGGTTTACATCAGATATGAGGGATCTTAGCAGGTCATGCAGCCTCAGCCCAGAATAGGCTTTTAAGGGGTGTGGTACGTGGTTGACTGAATAGTGAGCACTGACTTTCTTAACAATAATCATATGGCAAAAGAGCGGAATGTGACATGTCCTGGTGGCAATGCGAATAATGGAAAAATGAATAGAAGTGGCAGATCACGGTACTGCTGTATGATGTTGCTGGGTGGAGCATTTTCTGAACCCAGCAATAGGCTCTGGAAGCAAGGTAAACAAAATGAGTGGTACCTCGGGGAATAAGGCCAAACTCAATTAGGACTGCAGTGTTATGCTTAGCGGTCTTCTAAGTAGGAGTTGCCTGTGCCTGCAGCTTACACAGATCACAGCTGATGGTAATGCTGCTCTGCTGCTTGCTGGGTGGTGTCATTTAGATGAAAGGAGCCAGATGCTGCATGATAGGAATTGCTAACTCCTTTCAACTACATAAGTTTTCCACCCAGGAAGCAAAGAACAGCGTCATGATCAGGCTGATTGATCATTGGTTTGTCACTGTCAAGTCCACTGCAGCCTGAGCTGCACTGGACCCAACACTGACACACCTCTAAAAACCTCGTTACTGTAACAAGATGTTTGCTGCACATGCATGCACATGCAGACATTAAAAGGGGAACTGCACAGAAAGTTATTGTATTTATGCTCCCTTCTGCCACTTCATTCTTACCTCTCTTATGTGCTGAAAGTCTAATGGCTTCAGCTGGTCCTTTTTACATTATTGCTGACCTTTGGGAGACTCCATGTCAGATACCTCTGAACTTCCCCTACTCGAAAGCTTGTCCTCTGCACTATGACCCCTTTAGGCATGGCCCACAGAATTGGGCATACTTTTAAATTAAGTGGATGGCTTCCCTATTATGTAAGGATTATTCTCACCAAGAAAAGTTAAACTGGTCTTGCTACTGTAAAGCTTCAGATTTTACTTTGCTTATACACCAGCCCAGTAGCACCTTAGAGCAATCTTCTACTTAAGCTGCATCAGTATTATCTTAAATAGTTTGAAATCTATTTTAGAAAATTATGTAAGAATGTTATGTGAATGCATACGCAACTAGTTATCTTTTTTAATTGTTTTGTGGCCTCTAACTTACTGTATCTGTTATACAGTATGTACTGCTCTGTTTCTCAGGATCTATCTTCAACAAGGCTTTTAACTTTGAATGTCACCAGCCAGGATAAAGAACTCTGTCATTAGATTTCCCAGTTTTCTGTATGACAGTTGGATAAAACTGGTTCCTGCAGTACCCTGCAAGGTATCACAGGCTCGGACTGTGATACTGTGCTTCAGCCTGGGATCGGGGCACTGTACTTAAGCAATTAAAAAAAAAAATTGGTAAATAACTAAGTAAGGAAAGTGAAGGAATTTAGAAGTACTGTATATAGCACCTCTCATGTAAACTGTATCCCTATTTGCTTCACAAGCCACTAAAAGTTGTGACTGTCATTAGGAAACATACAAAAAGGTTAAAGAGTCTCAGACACCATGGAGACAACTGTGAAAAAAGTATAAGGGACTTCAGGTGATGTCATGGAGGCTATAGCAGGGTAGTGCAGCAGCAACCAACCATCACCCTCAAAAACAAAATAAAGCCACAACTACTATCAAAGTCCATCCAGAGCAAATGGGACAGCAATTGAAAGAAATGCCTACTAAACCAAAGGTAGCTGGGCATCCGGTGCAAAAACTCAAGAACTTAATGACTTTGGAGCAGCTTAAACATTACTCTAAGTCACTGGAAGGTAGGGCCAGATCTCCAGCCTGCTCAGATGACTTAGACACTGACTCCAAGGACAGTGAGAACCAGGACAAGGCAAGGCAAGCCGATCCTCTCATCCATATCTTCTCGCAGAATTTAGGAAAATTGCCTCAACAGTGCTGAAAATAGACTCTCAATTAGTGAAAATTCTAAAGGATGTCAATAAACTTGAAAAGTGTGTCACAGACCTCTAGAGCTAAGTGCTGACACTATCAGAGGAAATAGCATGGAGTTCTAGACTGGTGTTGTAGCTCCTCCTAAATGAAAGAACCTGAGCAACTAAGCTCGATGACATTGAGGGGAGAGGTCGGTGGGAAAAAAATCTGCATGTTTGGGGTTCCAGAGGGAGCTTAGACAAGGTCTCCTAACATGATCAGGTTTTTTTCACAGCTGTGCTTTCAGATGTGTTAAAGCTCCCCCCTTGAGCTCAACATAGAAATACACAGAGTTCACCACATGTTGGGCCCAAAACCACAAGGCTGGATTCCCATCCAAGAACAATCCTCACCAAATTCATTCTCTATCAGTCCAAAGAACAAATACGGAGAATGACTTCAGCCACAAAGGACAAAACCTACACAGGGCACTACATTGTGCTGGAGCAGGACTCTGCCATGGCTATGCAACAGAAAAGAAAAGAGACCAGGGCCATCACCGTCTTAAAACTATTAAAAGAAAAAAGGATTAAGGTGAGAATGCCCTTCCCAGCAGTCCACCATGGGCATTAAATAATAACTTTCAGAGTGTTCCTACAAATACAAAAAGATCCCCAATGACAGCCTTCTCAAGGCAGTCTTGGCATATGCTTACTAAACACCATAATTAGAAACTAAACTTTCTGGGGAAATGGGAACCCCTATGGCACAAACTGCACCTTCTTATTGACAACAACACAGTTTTCTGGCCTCTTTGGGCTGCAAAAGGTATTACTATGGTAAGTAAGTTATTGTACCCACAAGGGGGTCCTGAACACATACCAGGGAGTTGCCTCTAGGTATTACATACCTAGATCAGATTTCTGGATGTTCTTTCAGGCTCTTTCAGATCTGAACAGCAATTCACAAGAGATGAAAGATGATTGTGGCAGCCAGTGAGCAGATCCTTCTGTCCTGCATAACAAAATGGGCATCCAATCCAGTTCACTTGAGAGGTAGAATTTAATGACTATCAGTTGGCATCCCAAATCCCTACACTGCTAAAGTCCAAAAATGCTTGGGAAATAGAATTAAGGACCTAAATCATTGACGACACCCAGAAGAAAATGTTCACGTGCGCTCACTCAGACATCAGAGACATGAGATACCAACAGATACAAAAGAAAATCCTACAGTGGTGGTATGAAACACAAGAGGTACTCAGAAAAATGGGCCTTATGTCGACAGACACATGTTGGAAGTGTCATGTGAAGAAGGGTACACTCTCTCAGATTGTGTGATCTTGCCCCTCCCTTACTCACTTCTAGGCTCAGATCCAGAGTTTTTGTCAGGCTGTTATAGGGTTAAAAGTCTAGTCTGACCCAGTCTTCTGGATTCTGGGGGGACTCATAACAAACCCAAGAGTAGGCAAGTGGCAAGACCTATGGCTCCTTCAAACAGCACTGGTAGCAAAACATCAAATTCTCCTCAAATGGAGATCTAACTCTTTCCCAACTTCTCAGAGTGGTTGGCATCTCTTTCCAAACTAGTGTAACATGACAGGCTAACCCATACAGCAAATCAGATAATAGAGAGATTCCATGACATCTGGGATTCATTTATTTAATATACTGTAGAGCAGGATCTACACTGCTTGACTCAATAAATCTGACAATGTTACACAGATGTGGGTCCTTATAGATGGTTGAATTGGTCTACATAAATACTGCAAATCAAACTGAAACATATATGCTGTTCACCACTTTTATGATAAGTCAGATTTGTTAACGTGTATTAGAACATTTTATTTTAAGTCCTCTTACTGCAGAAGAGGAGACATGCTGATTGTTCATTGTGAATAGATATCAGTTTGCTTTGCTATTTTTTGCTATTTCCTCAAATAAAGCATTAAAAAATAGAATGCTGTTCCAGGAGATAGTAGTACTGTACAATCCTGAGGGACTAAAGTTATTCTTAGACCTACATGCTGCAGCTCCCACTATTAAAAAGGTGGGCATGGAAGTTTTTATCTATGAAGAAGTGCTAATAGAAAGGGACTTGTGAAGATCAATGTAGCCATTGATGAGAGAGGTGGAGGCAAGGATCAGAGAAAGGCTACACAAAAAGACAATATCATGGACATAAAAAAAAAACTTCCTGCTCTCCTTCAAAAGGAATCTTGGCTCCCCATTTAGACAGATTAAGTGCAGAGAGAGAGAGAGATCCAGATTGGAGCACTGAAAGAGTGTGTGACAGGTCTGGGTAAGATCCTGTCTCTTTTGTTATGCAGAGAGTAAAAGCAAAGATATATGTTGTCTTCTCCTATTCTTCCACTTGTCTGTCTCTTGCCTGTCAAATTGCACAACCAAATCTTTCTTATGGTACAAGTTATCTGCAAGATCTTCTTCATCCCCATTGCCCCTCCTGTCTGCTTCTCTCCGCCAACAAGGGATTGCTAGAGACTCCCAGAGTTCATTTAAAGTCATCTGGGGCTCGTGCATTTGAATTTGTGGCCCCATCCCTGTGGAATTCTCTACCTCGTCAGATTCGACAGTGCCTGTTGGTGGAGAGCTTTAAATCTGCATTAAAAACCCATTTATTTACTTTGGCGTTTTCTGATTTTATGTGATATGCTGCAGATGTTTTTATATGTGTAGTTTTATCTTTTTATGGATATATACTATTGCTATGGTTTTGGAATAGCACTATTTTATAAATAAATGATGATTGATTGATTGATGACACCTAGGAATTGGCCACTCTAAAGATCCCACAACTTCTCCCTGTTTTCTCCCTTCCTTCATTTGCTGTTTCTATTCTTTCTTTATTCTCTTGGTGCTCTTTGGTTAAAAATATGTATGTAAATCTTTATGTGAAACTGAGATCCCTTGGTTGCAAATGTATAGTTATATTGCCGAAATGATTATAGACAGCTACTTGGGTTTGTTAGAGAAGTTAACAGTTTGGAACACAAGGGGTTGACCTTGAGAAACCTTTTGATTTTTCACATGCTTGTTAACAGAATTGTCAGAAAGAAATCAGGATGTCTCAACTGATTGCACCTGATAAGAAGACTAAAGTATTCTTCAGGCTGGTCTCAGGAAGAGATTAGGAAGTCGAATTTAATTACCAGGAACATACATCTTTTAAAAAGAAAGCAATGTTTTGTTTAGAGATGGAGATTTTAAAAAGACTCTCACATGAAGGATTGTGTTTTTTTTTTGTTTGTACTTCTGTTAAGAAGATCAATCCTGAACAATTTCATTTTTGTTATTGTTATTGATAATAATAAAATGGTACTTGTAAATTTTATAACTTCCTCTGTCTGCGTATGCTTCCTGACTTATGCCTCTACCACAGGGACACTTGGAGCAGTCAGAAAAATCCACATGGGTGCTACTCAATCAGGTTTGAGGACCATGTCATGGAGACCCAGAAGTGTGTAAATCTGTGGTATTTTTTTTCTGGAGTTTTTTTGTATTGAGCTGAAATTTTCATAGTTTAAAATTACCAAGGTTGAGTATTTTCTTTTTCCTTTTACAGGCACAAATATGTGGCCCAGTTCCTATACTAAAATGAAGTACAGCTTAGTAACAGAACTATATAGCACAATTTGAAGAGGCAGGGTCGTGAGTCTGCAGAGGGTGAGGTGTATGTAAGAATGCCCTTCTCAGGTGGGGACATAAGGGTCTGGAGGGAACCAAAGGGGACCAGAAGGAAATCAGATAAAACATGGTGCCAAGTCCTCTCGAGCAGTAGGAAAAGATGATGTTTGCTATGTAGCAGGCCTCAAGTCTGGGAGAAGGTGATGATCTAATGACAGAAGCAAACATTTATTAGGTAAAGGAGAGAGGAACTGGAACAGCTCAAGATTGGAGGGCTCCGACTTAGTATCATTACAGAGGGTCTTGCACTGTAGGTGGTCCTCCCCCAACATAAGACTGAGACAAGGGCAGTTGCATCACCCATTGGCTGGAGTTCTTTGCTGTGGTGGATGGGGAGTCTGTGCCCCACACTGGTTCCTTGACTACCTTGGCTAATTCAAATAGGTTTAAGTACACCAGTGATGGGGTGAAAGCATGTACAAGGGTGCAATGTAATTGGGGCAACCCTGTCATTCAGTGGTAAAAGCAGCAGTTTAAACATTTAATCCAGACTGGGAGACAGGCTGCTTTGCAAATAACAGAGGGGGTTCAGGGAGGGGGTTGAAGAAGAAAGGAATGAAGAGAGAGATGGAGTGCAAAGTGCAATGGCTGAATTAAGGGGAAAGCCCCTCTTTATGAATAGAGAGTTTGAGTGTATTGGTCAAACTGATAGTTAAAGGTTAAACCAGAGAGCTGGTTCTATGTCATAATAGAGATTGGCAAAAGGCAACCATCATTATGGTGAGGGTACATTGCTAAAATTCAATTTCGATGATGTAGACCCCCCGCACACAGGAAAATGGCACTGGGTCATAGAATTTAAATGTTAATGTGGGGGCTTCAACCCCACATCCCCCTACTAAAGGATTCTTAACTATGGGGTAAATTGGGGGTGCAAATTCTGAAAAGTACATTTCGTCCGTGCATAAAAACATAGGCATACCTGGACCTGAACCCAGAACCCTCGCAGCTTCAGGCTGTCACCCACCCACCACACTATTGGGACAGCTCAGCAGCCCCATGCCAACCACACCAGGCCAACCTCCCTCCCTCCCTTCCATCATGCTCACTCCCCCATGAGTATACATATAGCAATGTCCTGTTACTATATACGTGAGTAACCCCCATCCTGTTGCCTTCCTCACGCTCTTGTCCTGTCCTACCTGCACCACAAGTGGGTCGCCATTTTGGTAGGTGCCCACTAGCAGCTAGCCAACATCACAGGATACCCAGAGAGCCAAGTGATGGTGTGGTGTATAGCTCTGCTGTGCCTGAAGTTGGTCTATGATCATGTCTGGTTAGTGCAGATTCATGTGCTGAAAGAAAGACCCAGACTGAGTGATAGAAAGGAGGTTTCTTTTTTTTTTAACCTTTGTATTTGTACTCCTTGTTTACCTCCTTCCCCCACTCTCTCCGACGTCCTCTTTCAGACCCCCCAGACCCCCATCATGATCTGCCCCTAAAGTGCCTCATCCACACTACCCTGAATCTCCCCCCGGTATTCCCCCTGGGAATGGGGTGGAGAGGGCAGCCCCAGTACTCACCACTCTCCAAACCTAGTGCTCTGTTCATGTGGATCTGGCACAGCGGGGTCTGTCCGACGGGTCCCGGAGGAGTTCCACTGAGGCGTCATCACCTAGGAGAGAGCGAGGTGTTTTTCCCTTGTTCCATACCTCCCCTGATGTCAGTGTGCAATGAGGGGCTATGAGCTCTGAGGCATGCTGAGGCATGCCTCCTGCTCCGTCCCTCTGCCGATCATCACCCAATCTACTGGCTGCTGCTCCCCCTACCACGCTATCCACTCGGGCTTCCCTAGGTGGCAGCATTGCGGTGGGAGCCTGCAGTACCCCTCCCCCAGAGAAGGAGAGCTGCCATCAGGCGCTCTATCCTTCTCTGCCCCCCAACCCCCAATGACCCGTGCTCAGAAAGGAGGTTTCTGTGTGAAAAATTATTTGTTAGAGGCACCACTAAGGGTCAGAAGCACAAGGTAATGGTATGCACCAAAACCAAACTGAGCTAAATGCCCAGAAGAAGCACCAGAGCAGGTGGAGCCTGGGAATATGGAGCTGGTGCATCTATTCTACCAAAGGGGCTTGAGATAAAATGATGTTCCCTTGTTTCCAACTCACTCAATAGTGGCACAGGAAGTTTTTTTATTTATTTTTTATTTTTTATTTATTTCAATCTAGGATTACAATACCTTTGAGCCGAGGCTCTTTACAAAGGTCCCAAGTCAGCGGTGCAACAGTCATCATTTTTAGTTACAAACATATAGTCATTGACTTACAGACATGTAATAACCAGTACAAAGACTTGAGCTATGAGCAAGACAAGGGAAGGGGGTGGTGGTGGGGAAGTGAGGGTAGAAGATTGGGGAAGGAGGTGCAGGGGGTAAGGGGTAGTATGGGAGGTGGTTTGGGCGGGGCAGGAGTGGAGATACGGGGAGAGGTGGGTGAGGGCAAGAGACAGTGCAGCCAGGGGGTCTTGTCTAGGGAATATGACAGGTAAGGTGCTAGGGGTGCAAAGACTGATTGTAAGTGCTGGGTGCTGGGGCATTTGTAGCTGGAACGGTGGAAATGTTAAGATGGGCAATTGCAGGATACAAGCAGTGAGAGGTGCAGCTTGGACTTGAAGAGGCTGAGTGTTGGAGCGGTCGCTATGTCGCTGCCAAGAGAGTTGAGCCAGTTAGATGCCCAGTAGGCGAATGATCTTTGTCCTTGGGTCGTGCAACATCGTGGGATATGTAGTAGACGGGAATTTGATCTCCTTGTAGTGACGTACCTATGTCTAGGCTTAAGGAGGGCACAGACACCAGGTGGGGCAAGCCCTATTATAATGTTTTTGCCCATGATGCAGGTTTGGTATGTTATGCATTTGTCCAGTTGAAGCCTTCCAGATTGGGAATAAAGGTCACATGTGTGGGTACAGCGATGCGTGCCAGTGATGAGATGACAGGCCTTATTCAGGGAGGTTGTGATACGTTTAAGAGCAGTGGTAGTTGCAGACCCATATATGATAAGACCATAGTCTATGATGCTGACGATGGAGCTTTGGACAACCACTGACAGTGCTTCTGGGGTTAGGTGTTTCCTGTGCTGGAATAATATGCCTAACTTCACATTGGCAGACTTTGCAACATTGCTGATATGGAGAGCGTAAGAGAGGTGGGGATCAAGGGTGATGCCAAGGTACTTGAACAATTGTGTTTGCTCTAGGATGGCTTCTTGTTCAGTTGCAATGGAGAGGTGGACTTGTTTGTTTTTGTTGTGGGGGCTACAGAAGACCATAGACTTGTTTTTTTTCTGATTGAGAAGCAGTTTATGATTTAGGAATCATGATTCAATGGAGGAGAAGGCCTGCTGAAGTTTATTTTGTAATTGGATAGGATCAGGGTCCGAGGTGAGGATCACAGTATCGTCGGCATAGAGAATTATTTGTTCTGGGCAGCTGTCCAGTAGTGAGTTTAAGAATAGGCTGAAGAGGAGGGGTCCCAGAATGGAGCTCTGGGGGACTCCTGAGTGGACCAGTCTAGGGTCTGAGAGTGTATCAGTGATACTTACTGTTTGGAACCACTTCTTCAAGGTAGCTCTTAAACCAGCCAATGGAGTTGGTTGACAGCCCAGTGTTCTGAAGCTGGACAAGTAGGAGGTGGTGATTGATGGTGTCGAAGGCTTTAGTTAAGTCAATGTAGATTGAGCCTAGTAGTTCACCGGAGTCAAATGCATTGTGGATTGCACCAGTGAATTCAAGTTAGGATAGAAACTTCACTAGAGTGATGTAATCCTCCCATACAGAAGGTACTCACTAGTGTATGGGTATGAGCAGAGATGAGTAGGCTCGGTCCCCCCAAGCCTCCACCCAGACAAATCCAGGAGGGAGCTTGGGCACAAAAAGAGGGCTTATCAGGGTAAAGTGGCCTTGATACCTCACAGTCTCAGTCCTAGCACTAATTTATGATGTCTGCTATTGCTGAAACTGGGCAGAAAGTAACATTGGATTATTACTATATTCTGTAACCAAAGTATGAGGGTCAGAAGTTGGGCAGTAATTGAAGGAGAGGTGAAGCCACTTCTATGACAAACTTTTTCTTTGCTGACCTCCAGTTCCTCAAAAGGATAGTGACAAATTCAAGCCACAGTCATTGAGCAGAAAAACTTACCTACCACACCAACAGAGGCATAAGTAACTCCCCCTTGTGGGTCATGGGAAAGGAAGCAGAACCTGGATTGGATGCTGTTTATAATCCCTTACAGTTCAGCTTGAATGCTACTTGTGTCCCTAAGGAAGAGACAAGGGCAGACACTTAGGATGAAAAGTTACAAGTTGACATATTTGTGGTTTGAACATTTGTTCTTGTATGTATTTTTTTAGTTGTTTACATTTCAAGAGACAGTGTCAAAAAGTGATCAGTTAAGAGACAGCCTGGTTCATAAGAAGAAAATTCATAGACATAAAAGGAAACCAGGTGGTGGATATGAGTCCACAGGGTTAAGACTGCAGAACTGAAGAGAGCAGAATGTGGGTTGATGGATAAGCACTTGGGGAGCCTGTCATTGAGGCACAGGTCAGGAAGCATAGGAAAACCAGGAGCAGTTTCAAAATTCACAAATAGCATTTTATTTTTCTCAATAACATCAAAATAAAAAAAATGTTCAGTGTAACTATTTACAAAGGCAGTACACACAGAGAGGGTATCTCTTAATTCCAAGTTTCAGTCTCTTACTCTCCTTATCTCACAAGCAAAAGCATTGCTGTTCTTTTTATTAGTCTTTGGGAACTCGTTAAGAGAGCCTTCTTCTCGCAGAATGTTCTTGTAAGTTTACATAATGTTCTTGTCAGTTTCATTCTTTGTAGGTGCAGCAAAACAGTACATGGTGTCTCAGAACTGACCTCTTGTTGACAACTCTGTAAAGGGCTTACAAGCTGCATCTCAGGTTAACCCCTTGAGTTCCAAATAGCTTTTTGCAATAATTTCAACAGTATAACTATATACATTTTAAGCATAGGAACCTAGTATCACATACAGTTTTACACAGAGATTCACATATATTTTTTATAACTGCAGATATCATTTACTGCCTTTATATGTATATAATTGTTATGTGTGATATTGTATGTTGAACTTGTTTTATATTTCATATTGTCTATTGGCTGGGTCAATCCGGAACAAGTGCTTTAGCCCAGTGTCCTTACCCGGTTAACAAATTTGAAATAAAAAATAAATAAATATGCAAGGGGGGAGAAAAGACAGAAATAGCAAGGGAGGCAGAGAGATATCAAGAGGTGGAGAACTGCAAAACCATCAGAGTAATCAGTTCCTAGGTCTCACAAAAAAATTTGGTTGCACAACCAGACAGGCAAGAGACAGAAAAGGAGAGACTAGAACAGATCCTTGCATTTAACTCTTTCTGCACAACAAATGGGACAGGGCCTTATTCAACCCTGTTACATACCCCTTCTTTAAGAGGAACCTGTTTTACAAAAACAGGTTTCCAAAACTTTCTTTTAACAATATTCTAGCATTAGCTTATAACATTTACAGTTCAGTGCATATGCAGCATAGCAAACAGAGAAGTTTCAACTCACATTTTTTTAACCTTCAGAATTCTCAATTCCTGATCCATATCTTGACAGAATATCATCATTGACATTCTCTTTCTCAGATTTGTGCGTCACTTTAAATTTAAATGGCTATAGTGCTGGGTACCATCATGTGATTCTAGAATTTGTATCCTTCATTTGGTTAAGCCAACAGAGAGGAGTGTGATCTGTTACAAGTACAAAGTCAGCTCCCAGTAAATAAAAATTAATGGGCTCCATGGCCCACTTTGCCGCAAGGCATTCCTTTTTAGTGGTGGAGTACCTTTTCTCTCTGTCATGCAATTTCCTACTTATGTATAGAACAGGATGTTCTTTCCCATCTATATGCTAACTCAAGACTGCACCTAGGCCTACCTCTGATGCATCAGTGTGTAATAGAAATGGTTTCTTAAAGTCTGGGCTTCTTAAAACAGGGGGTGAACATAAGGCAGCCTTAATAGCCCCAAAGACCTCATCACACTCTGGGGTCCATTTCACATTATTCGGGAACCATTTCTTTGTGAGTTCAGTGAGGGGAATAGCTACCTCAACAAAGCTGGGAACGCATCTCCAATAGTAACCAGCCAGCTCTAAAAATGACATGACATGTTTCTTGATTTTGGTGACAGGGCTGTTAGCTACAGCTTCTATCATGGAAAACTCTGGCTTGACTTCTCCATTTCCAAAATCGTAGCCCAAATATCTGGTTTCCTGCATGTCCAATGCATACTTGGTAGGATTAATTGTCAGACTTGCCTTTTTGATCAATTGGATAACTGCTCATAGCTGTTTTCTTGTGGCTTTTCCAGTCTGGATTGTACACCATGACATCATCTAGGTATTCAGCACAATAACCAGTGTGAGGGAATAAAATTACATCCATGTACTGCTGTAATGTAGCGGATATGCCATGTGAACCAAACAGCATGGTGGTGAACTGATAGAATCCTATAGGAGTGGCAAATGCAGTTTCATCTCTGGATTCTTTAGCTAGGGGAATTTACCAGTAATCCTTGGTGAGATTGAGGGTACTGATATACTTGGCACTCTCCAGTCTGTCCACCAAACCATCTATTATGGGCATAAGATAACTGTCAAGTTCTGACACTTAAGTTTCCTAAAATAAAGGCAGATTCTTACACCCCCTTCTTTTTTGTTTACAGTCACCATTGGTGATGATCAAACACTTCTTACTTCTTCTATGATACCCAGTGGTTTCATTTTTTGTATTTCCTTAACCACGTGTGCTGTTAACCACTCTGGTAATCTGTATGCCTTTTATCTAATAGGGTGAGCATTCCTTGTCACTATTACATGCTTAACCCCTTTTGCTCGGCCTAGCACTTTGGTAAAAGTACTGTTAAATTTCTCTAGCAAGTTAAAAATTTCAGCAGATTGTTCAAAGGTTAAGGAAATATTCACCTTTACAGCATCACCAGTTGCAGTTTGTTCCAGTCTATCATAATCTACATCAATATCTTCTTTATCAGTTTCTGGTAAAACCAGCAAAACATCTTTTGGTGTTTTTTCAACCCATTTCTTTAGGATGTGAATACGGTATATCTTAGTAGGATTTTATCCTATCAGGGGTCTCAGCCTCATAGTTAACTGTGCCAGTATGTCTAAGCACTTTATAAGGCCCTTGCCACTTCATTAACAGTTTATTTTCTGTATTGGGTAATAGTAGCAAGACCTTTTCACCTGGCTCAAAAACCTTTTCTTTTACCCCATGGTCATAATACACATTCTGCTGGTTTTGGGCCTCTTCCTGATTACCATGGGCAATTTCAACATATTATGCCAGCTTCCTTCTCGGGGCACACATATAAGATGTAATAGATTGTTTCTGATGGGGGTTATCTTTCTATGTTTCTTTTATTACATATAGTGACCCTCTAGATTGTCTACCATACATTTCAGAGGGTGAAAGATCTGTTGATGCCTGTGGCATTTCTCTGTAAGCAAAAACCAGGTAAGGTAAGTACTGGTCCCAGTCTTTTCCTTCCCCTTTTATAGACTTTTTTAACAGGAGTTTTAAGGTTTGATTAAAACACTCAAGACAACCATCTGATTGAGGGTGATAAGGGGAGGTTCTTACAGCAGTGATACCTAGTAGTCGGTACAGCTCCTTTAGTAATGCAGCACCAAAATTACTATCCTGATCATTAATAATCTCTTTAGGTATGCCTACACTACTGAAATTTTGACAAACTCCACTGCCATGTTTGAGGCTGTGACAGTATGTATTGGAACAGCCTCTTGATATCGAGTAGCATACTCACATACAACCAAAAATTAATCGATTGCCATTTTTACTTTTGTCTAAGAGGCCAACCTCATCCATTGCAATTCTCTAAAAAGATACATCAAACAAGGGTAGGGGCACCAGTGGCACCTTGTCTTTTTTAGTCACTGGTGCTACTTTCTGACATTCAGCACAAGAACTGCAATAGGTAGCAACATCTTCATGAATTCCAGGCCAGTAAAATCTGTACAGCAATCTGGCAATGGTGCAATCACTCCCTGAGTTACCAGCCATAGGACTATCATGTGCTATCTGTAACAACTCAGATCTATACTTTCGTGGTATAACCAATTGTTCTATCTTGTCCTGTGTCTAAGGTTTAACCCAAACTCTGTACAGTAGCCCATAACCTTTAATTACATTTATTAAACATAGATTCACTCTGTTTTTGTTTCACCCCCAGCTGCTTAAAATAACCCTGAACAGAAACGTCATTAGCTTGTTCTGAAAACAAATCACAATCAGTGATCAGTTTAGTTTCAGCATTTTCCTATTTTAACCCCTTAGGTCCATCAGTCTTTTGTTACCACTGTTTCTTTAGGTGTTGTCTTTCTTTCCTTGACTTCTGGATCTTGAGGCTGTGCTCAAACAAGTCTGAGTCAAAATCAATGAAAGGAAAAGAGTCCCCAAACAGCTACAAGTGATGCAGTTAAAAATTAGTGAACAAGAAGATAAAGCTAGATGAGTAAATCTACAGCTGTGTAAAATTCCAGAAGGGTTGGAAGGCCAAGGCAATGCTTTACCTTATTTTGAGAAAATTCTAATGCTTGCATTAAAAAGAAAAGGTCATATTGGATAGAGCACACAGAGCTGGCCCTAGAATGTGCAATTCAGATTACCCAAGAACTGTTTTTGTCAAACCACTGAAGTATCAAGATAGGGAAGATATTCTGCAGAAAGCCCAGATTTCTAAAGGTCTTAGAGGGAAGGGCTTACAATTTAATGTTTTTCCAGATCTTTCCAGTAATATAACAGAAGGAAGAAAATTGCTTAACCCTGTAAAACATGCATTTTATAACAAGGAAATATGTTTTTCTATGTTATATCCAGCAAGAATATGCTTTGTGGTAAACAGCCATCTACAGTCTTTTGACTCCAAAGAAGATGCAATCGCAGCATATAAAAGAGCTTATGAGCCTACTTGAGCCTAATGGTGGCTTTGTATCTCATGTGAAGGAAGGGTTATAATGTTTTATCTTGGTGCTGGGAGGGGGAGAGAAAAAAAACAGAACGGATAGAGAATCCTTTTTTCCATAAGGGGAAATCTCAATTTTGAAGAAGATATAGGAAAATATATAGAAGTAAGAAATGTATTTTTGTTTTTTTACGCTCTGCTGTGCCACAGCATATGGCGATGAACCAGTGTTCATCTTGGCTAAGGGGGGAGGAGGGATATGGGTTCATTTTAGATTTAAGGAGAGAAGAAGGGGACAGGGGAGATGTTGTCTTCTATCTACAGCAGAAAGGGTTATTTAATAATTTTTTATTGGAAACAAGGCCTTATAGCTCTAAATAATCTGATAAGAGCAGAGATGTATAAGAAAAACAGATTTTTTAAAATATTGAAGCTATTTGTGGGGAGGTTAAATAATAAAATAAAATATAAAGACAAGCATGAAAGAGATATTTAATAAAAAAAAATGAAGAAATGATTGATCTTAAGGTGCCTGAGATTTTTGCTTATTAAAAAATGTTTGAATAAAATAATTTGTGATGTCTAACATTTTTAGGATGGCCACTTGGAATGTAAAAGAGTTTCAGTATAGAATAACAACAATTAGGATCATGACTTATTTGGAAGGAAAGAATGTTAATACCATGCTTCTCCAAGAGACACATCTAATGCAAAAAGACATAAAATGGATAGAAGGGGGATGGGGTAAAGTTTACTCTTCAGAATTTTCTACTAAATCTAGAGGGGTACTTATAGCTTTCAATAGGAAAAAAATTAAACCAGTAGTTGACAGATTTTTGACAGACACAGATGGCAGATATGTTTTAGTGCAATTAAAAATATATGAGGTAAGATTTATCCTAGTAGCACTATATGTGCCAAATGAGAATAACTCCTAATTTTTTTCTGACTTCTTTCTGGAGCTATCAAACTTTGATGCACCATTTATAATTGCAGGGAATTTTTATTTACCCCTACATCAATTGGATAAATCTTTGATGCTGTATAGAACCCACAGAACATCTAGGCATATAATCCAAAGCTTTATGACAGATTTAGGCCTCATAGACCCCTGGAGGGAGAAAAATAGAGACAGCAGAACATATTAATTTTTTTCCGCAGTGTATCATTCCTGTTCTAGAATTGATTATTTTTTAATATCTGAAAAGATGTTTTATGGAGTACAAGGGTGTATTATCCTGGGATCTGCATTTTGGACCATTTCCCATGCATTTTAGATATTGCACTCGACTTAGAACTAGGACAATCAAAAACCTGGAGAATGGATAACACACTTTTGGAAAACAAGTTTTTTGGGGGCTAGAATTAAAAAAGCATGTGAGGAATATTTTTTCTTTAAGCTTAAGGATGACTTGGATTTGGACACAGTCTGGGAGGCTTTCAAAGTGACCATAAGGGGGACTATAATGAATCTAACTGCCTTTAACAGAAAATAGAGAGATAAAATTATTAAACAAATGGAACAAGAAATTCAGAGTTTAAGTAATATACATTGCTCAACACTGGAACCCAGAATTTACCAAAGATTATTACAAAAAAAGGATTTTTATAATCAATTAACATTGGAAAAAGCAGAGAAACAAATAATTAAAATTAGATCTAATTATTTCACCACAGACAAACCATTAAAGCTTCTATCATGGCAAAGAAAAATCAATGTGAAAATTCAATTATGTATTTGAAATATAAAGGTGGGGTAATCAATAAACCAAAGGAAATATTAAATCAATTCATGGAATACTATCGCAACTTGTATACTACACAATATAATGACAGCACTGAGGTAATGGAAGCTTTCCTTGACTCTGTCCAAATCCAGAAAGTATCAGACAATGTTAGAGAAGAGTTAGACAAACCAATTTTGGGAGAGGAAATGGAAAGGGTTATACAAGATCTGACAAATAACAAAGTCCCAGGACCAGACGTTCTAGGGAATGAATTCTATAAAAAAGCATAGGGATATCTTAATCCCAGTATTGTTACAGGTATGAATTCCCTAATTCAAAAAGGGACCCTGCCTGGTTCCTTTTCACAAACATATATACAAGTACAGTATTTCTTAAGAAAGGAAAACACCCAGTGAGCTGTGCATCCTATTGCCCGATAACTTTACTAAATACTGATTACAAGATATTTGCAAAGATTATAGTAAATGGAATTGAAAATTTCATGCCAGAAATTATACATCAATATCAAAATGGCTTCATTAAAAATAGATCAATGATGGAAAGTATTAGAAGAACAATTAACATTATGGAATTAAAGAATGAGCAAGATGCTGCTTTGTTAGCTATCAACGCTGAAAAAGCCTTTGATAGGTTGGAATGGCTTTATATATTTGCAATTAGACAGAGGATAGGATGGGGCGCACAGCTCAGTGGGTGGATACAATTACTATATACAGCTCTTACGGCAGCTATAATAATGAATGGTTTGATATCAGACCAGTTTACTTTAAAAAGACAAAAGGCTTTTAAGTAAATTGTGATTAGGACATGAATTGCTTACCAGATCATGTATGAAATTTGAAAAATGCTCATAATTTTAAGATATCACTAAAAGAGCAACTTAAAAAATTTACACAGTGAAAATGTAGTTGACTTCCCAATTATCATAGGTTTTGAGCCTTAGAATACATATTTCTTATTCACTGTTGTTTTATTTATTATACCTATTTTGTTCTTAGCTATAGAGGGAAAGAACTTAGAAATTCTGATAGAATTCAATTAGTAATTTTGTATATTCTAACAATTTGTATATTATATGTAGGCTGTATCCTCTAACAATTTGTATATCATATGTAAGTGTATACCCAATGGATGCAGATGACACCAGTACCTGGTCCTTTTGGACATTGTTTTCACAACACTTCAATATGCACTAAGGTCTGTCTGCTTCCCAAATATATGAGTCCCTTCACAGTCTTATCTCCCACCTTCACATCTGTCAAGTACTTGCCCCAATTTGCTAAGGACAAATCTGCTCCAGTGTCACTCATCTTACTACAGCAATTTCTTGCAATATGACCTGGCTTATTATAGTTATAGCAAATAAAATCTTTAGGTGCAGATTTGTTACCCCCCCAGAGTTCTTTTCAGACTTGAAGTTTTAATGGGAAAAGAGTGTCTTACCTGTGTGTGGCTGCTACCTTGCTGCTGTGACATCCATCTAGCCATTTGGTAGTCTTCAGCTAAAGAAACTGCCTTTTCCCCACTTTTTGGTTGGCATTCTTTTACCCAAAGCTGCATATATGTGGGGGGGATTTTGATGAACTGCTCCATTACAAATGTTTTGATGATCTGTGGGAGTTTTTGCCCTCTGCCTGGAGCCATTTCAGCAGGAGTTTTCTGAGTTGAGTGAAAGCTTCTCGAGGATTGTCGACTGAGTTGTACTTCAGAGACCAAAATTTCTGCCTGTAATTCTTTCCTGAGATTACATATCTTTTAAGGACCTCTCTTTTCACCAGATAATAGTTTTATGACTGTGCAGTGTCCATGTTGCTGTAGGCAAATTGGGCTTTCCCTGTCAGGTAAGGTACCAGTCTGATTGCTCATTGCTCCTTTGGCCACTGACAAACTGCGGCAACCCTTCTAAAAGTTGTCAGGTATGCTTCGATATCATCTGAGAGACACAACCTTGTAAGTTTAATGTATTTTAAGATGTTGGTGTTTTATTGCTCTGCTGGACCTGTGTCAGAACCTTCAGTTTTGATCACTTGCAAAGCATCCAGCTATCATTGCTCAAGTCACTGCATCTCTCCTTTTCTCTGCTGCTCCTGTCACTGCATCTCTTCTTTTCTTTGTTTCTCTGTCACTTGTTCTTGTATAGCCCACCATTTGAAAAAAGCATTCAGGCTTTCAGGTTCTGCCACTGCTTCTTCTTTTTTTTCCATCTCTGGTTATGGCTGAAGAGTCTCAATTTGGACTCTTATTTCTGCTTCTAATTTGGCTGCCATTCTTTTGGTGATGACTTCTGGGCTTGCTGCTGCAGAATCCATACCTTTCTGCTCTGCTTCCCTAGTACTAGGTCTAGTACCTATGCACAAAACTCCTGGCTTAGAGTATGCAAGGCATAAATCCCACTTAGTCTGACACCATCTGTCATCGAGGCACAGGTCAGCAAGCATAGGAACATCAGAAGCAGTTTCAAATTTCAAAAATAGGATTTTTTTTTTAATAACAGCAAAATAAAAAAATAGCAATTATTCAGTATACCTATTTACAAAGACAGCACAAACAGAGAAAACTAAATCCTTCTTCTGAGGGTCTCTCTTAATTCCAAATTTCACTCTCTTGGTCTCTCACTCTATTTGTCTCTCTAGCAAAAGCATTGCTGTTCTTTTTAAAAGTCTTTGGGAACTTGTTAAGAGAGCCTGCTTCTCACAGAATGTTCTTGTATGTTTACACAATGTTCTTGTCAGTTTTATTCCTTGCAGGTGCAGCAAAACAGTACATGATATCCCAGAACTGAACTCTTGTTGACAACTCTACATAGGGCTTAAAGACTGCATCTCAGGTTAACCGCTTGAGTTCCAAATAACTTTTTGCAATCATTTCAACAGTATAACTATATACATTTAAACAAAGGATACCAGTATCAGATACAGTTTTATACAGAGATTGAAATATATTTTTTATAACTGCAGATATGCAAGATGGGAGAAAAGACAGAAATAGCAAGGAAAGGCAGAGAGATAGTGAGAGGCAGAGAACTACAAAACCATTGGAGTGATCAGTTCCTAGGTCTCACAAGAAAATTTGGTTGCAGAACCAGACAGACAAGAGACAGAAAAGGAGAGGATAGAACATATCCTTGAATTTATCTCTTTCTGCATAATAAATTGGGCAGTGCCTTATTCAACCTAGTCACAGAGTCCCTTACAAGGGTCAACATTGTGATGGATGGCTGATGCACCTCACAGAGTAGGGACACAGTTTCTGAGAAGAGGAAGGTATATTAATAGTTTAGAGGTCCTGGGGTCAGAACAAGGATATGGAACATTAAGCCCTAGAGCAGAGTACAATAAGAAGGGTGAGATTTGTGTAACCCCCTGCCCAAGCTGTATCCTAGAACAAAGTCCTTGAGCCACTTTACAAAGTAGGCACCATCCATCCAGGTATTTCTCTGATATACATATAGCATAGGCAAGTTAGACATGTTAATATGTCTAAAACAAGGCTCTCTAGATGTCCCAATGAGCTGTTACTTCAGATTGTGGGTCCTGGTGGTGTTTACATCAGATAGTATAGTGACTCAGTCTTTTTATTTTTTTAAACCCAGAGCATCTATTTCTGCCCCATGTGCCAGAGATTTATCAGGGAGTCACCACCAGTACAACTCTGATGAATCACCCATGCCATACTCTGTTGCTAGAGTAACAGCTTGCTCTCTGTTCTTCAGACTATGCAAGATCTGTAGCAACTGCTCCCTTGTGAGCACAGTCCTTTTCCTCTAACACTAACACCTGACTAAAGTGACAATTGAAATGGCAAACCAAGTGATAGAAAAACTGACAGCACACTGACAATAGTGGCTGACATGAACAACTGACCTGGTGGGCAACAAAATGGAAGTTTGTTAAATAGGAAGTTATGTCAGTACAGGGTTCTGATAAACATGACTCCACTGTAATTGCATAAGGCACACTTGAGTTATAAAACACAGCAGAAAAAATGCTTAACTTCAGGATTATTTCAACACATCCATCAAAAGAAGAAAGGTTCTAGCAGAAGTTAAAGAGCTAGGAGGAGACATATCTTCTGTAAGAAAAGCACTTAATACAGCCACAGAACCTGAAACTAAGTAGAGAGTGGGAAGATACAGTTATAGCAGCCTCACACCTGATGGTCAAGAGGACAGGGACTGCAATCCTGCTTAGAAAAGCCTCCAAATAGAAATACTCAAACAGGACTTAGATCATGAAGGGAGAATGGTCACGAGTCCCGATATGCCTTGTAGTACCAGGAACCAAGCTAAATGTTGTTAACTTATAAGCCTTGAATAAAGATACACCACATTTTGCAAGGACTATTTCCAAAATAGTATCAGAAATAGAACAGGGAATAACAGTGGTAGTGAATGACTTCAGCTGTGTCCTCTTCCACACATGGGACCAGTCATCAGGAAACCAAAATATGAATAAAGTGGCAGATAGAGAACTGAATGGAGAAGTAAAGGTAGTAGGCCTCCTAGATGTATGGTAGCTTTATCACCAGGGAGAAGGAGACTTCTTCTATCCCTACTGAAAATACTCTTATTGAAGAATATACATAGATGAGGGGAGTCACAAATGGTTATACCCAGTAAAATACTTTCAGTAATATCACCATCTCAGATCATGCCACCCCTCCATAGATGTGAAGTTAGGGACAAAATAAATGCAGTCAGTGTAGAGATTAAATGCCTCACTTCTCAATGAAGAGGAATTTGCCAGAAAAATCACAACATTGATCAAAAATTATAAATCAGAAAACCCATCAGCAAAGGTAGCTCAGAAGTAGATCTTATATGGCCTAAAGGCTGTTTTATGAGGTGAAATCATAAGCTACACCACAGCAAGAAAGAAAAAAACTGGTTTATTTACAGTCCAAAGAAGAACAAGAGATTTCAGGACTGGAGGCAGAACATAAAAGAAAAGGGGGCAGACAAACTCTTAAGAGGTTAAGATTAGCCAGTTGGAAACTAAGAGAGCTCATTAAAGGTCAGGTAGAAGGGAGACTGAGATAAATCAATCAGCACTGTTCTGAGCAGGATGAGAAGCAGGGAGGCTGCAAACTTTGTGAATGTGCAAGAAACTAGCTAGTCACACAGTGAAAGTGCTAGGAAAGAAGGAAACCCAGCTAATATTTTACACAGCCCTGTGGACATCAGAGAAGTTTAGACAAAATTACTCAAAGCTACTGTACATAAAGTCGAAGAACAAGTAAGTTCTTCAGCTGTGATATTTACCTTTCTAGACAGGTTGGACCCACCAATAGAAAAATAGAAACATAGAAGTTGACGGCAGATAAGGACCACAAGGCCCATCCAGTCTGCCCATTTCTTTTTCTACCCTATAAATGTGCCATCGGCCTTTGCTCTGTCAGTGGCCTATCTATTCATACTCATCTGTATTGCTCCCTTATGCTTATCCCATGCCTGTTTGAATCCCTGCATTGTAGTCATAGCCACCACTTCTTGAGGTAGGCCGTTCCAGGCATCCACCACCCTTTCTGTGAAAAAGAATTTCCTCACATTCCCCATTAATTGGACTCCCTCTAATCTCATGCTGTGTCCTCTTGTCCTGCTATTTTTGTTATATTTAAACATGTTAGACTCTTTCACCTTGTTAATGCCCTTAAGGTGTTTGAATGTCTCGATCATATCACCTCTCTCCCTCCTTTACTCAAGGGTATACATATTGAGCTCTGTTAATCTGTCCTCATATGTCTTATGATGCAGTCTCTGCACCATTTTGGTTGCCGTTCTCTGGACTGCCTCAATTTGGTTAATGACCTTGTGAAGGTGTGGCCTCCAGTACTGCACACAGTACTCCAGATGGGGCCTAACCAGTGTCTTGTAAAGAGGGATTATTACCTCCCTCTTATGACTTGTGATACCCCTACTAATACACCCTAACATCCCTCTAGCCTTACCTACTGTTTCAGAGGTCTGCTTGGATGATTTCAGGTCATCGGTGATGATGATGCCCAAGTCTCTTTCTTCCTTTATGACTGCCAGCAACTCCCCTCCCAGCCAATAGGTGGCTTCAGGGTTTCTCTTCCCTATGTGTATGATCTTGCACTTCTTTGCATTAAATCCCAGTTGCCACTCTTCTGACCATTTTGCTAGTTTATCCAGATCTCTTCTCATTCTGCCCACCCCATCTGGATCATCTACTGTGTTGCAGATCTTGGTGTCATCACTTTATCCAAGGAAGATAAAGTCGGTCTAGAAAGTGAAGTTCAGGGAGATGAGTTAACCAAAGCCATTAAACAACTGAAGCAAGGTAAAGTACCAGGCTCAAATGGGTTTTCTGGAGAATTTTTCTAAAATAAAATTGCCCCAGAGATAATGAAACCATTATTAGATACTTTCAGAAGCTGTAGCTTGAAGGATGGAATTACAAGCACATGGGGGAGGCCCTGTTTACAGTTATTCAGTAAAAGAGTAAAGAATGGCAGGATTATGGAAAATACCATCCCATCTCCTTACTGAATCAGGATTTGAAATTGCTTACTAATCTCCTAGCGAACAAGGCTTCAAAATGTAATTGGATAAATTATACATCAAAATCAGACTGGCTTAATCTCAGCCCAGCATCTTAAAAATAAAGTAAGAAAGTTATTTAGCGTACTTATGAATTGCAAAGGCAGGCTGGGGTGGCAGCTATCCATCATAATAGGTGTCGAAAAAGCTTTTGACAGGCAGAATTAAAACTACTTGATGGTCACCTGATGCAAGTTAAATGTTGGAGTGGGGCTGATGAGTTCCTTATAAGGGGCTCCAAAAGCTACAGTAGGAGTTAATGCCACACTATCACACTCACTGAATATCCAGAGGAGAACCAGGCAAGGATGCCCCCTCTCTCTGCCACCTTTTGCAGTAAGTATGGAGCCATTTGCCTAAGCAGAGATTGTAAAGGGAAAAAGGCCATTAGAGCAGTGTGGAGGAGCACAAAATCTCAGTGCACTCAGATGATACCCTGCTGTAGTTAGGTAAACCACTGTACTCGTATCCCATCTGAAGAGTTTTAGAGGAGTGCTATATAACATCGGGTACTACATGAAAAATGTGGTTTAAGATTAACAAAAGCAAGTCAGAGGTACTCTGGCTAAATGGAACACTAACCCCAGATGTCAAGGGGCCCGATATTCAAATGTGCACCTGGCAATGGCACAAGTGGTTGCTCCACACAGCTGAGTTGCACTGGAGCAACAAAGGGATACATTCAAAGGAGATGTGCTATGGTGCATCACATCTGAACATACCAAAAAATGCCCCCGGTGCAAATACAATGCACTGTCGCATCCCCCAGACAGGTCTGAATACCAGGAATGGGAAATGCACCATTGCATCAGAGATACACCCTGTGCAAATTCCTGATATTCAGACACAGATATGCAGATGGGGTAATAATGCATGCAAGGCACAAATGGGGTACTTTGCATGTCATTATGGCCCCATTTACATGAGTTGTGCAGGGCTGGCCAGTGAAATGTGCCTGGCACCCTGCACAGCATGCAGTCCCAGTACCAGGTATTGCAGTAGTACCCCCATCTCATCCCATACCTCTGATCACCCAAAATACATGTGTTTATATCCCCTGGTAGTCTAGTGATTCCCCCTCCCCTCGCATACCTCTGATCTGCTGTACTGTTTAAACTAATATTTCCCTGGTAGTCTGGTGGCACCCCCCTCTCCGCCAGTAACACTGATCACTGTAAATAAAATAGACCATCATTCCCTGGTGGTCCAGTGGTACCCCCACCCACACAGGACCCCAGCCCACCCACCTCCCCGTCATCATTGGCAGCATACCCACCCACATACCTCCACGGCTGCCCACCAAATGACAAATTACAGTATGTGCTGCATGCTCATTGGTCCACACTGTGGACCAATGGGCTTGCAGTGCATACTGTAATAGTCATTCACAACTTTTGTTTGGTGGGAGGAAGCCATACCTAAAATGGTGGACAGTCACAGTGCCAATATCTAAATGTGGGTTGGGATTACCAGAGTTGAGGGCATGTTATAATGCAGGACAAATGTCAATATTAGTGACATAGCTGCAGGAGGATGAGGATACAGAGCAGGGGTGCATGGAAGCAGAGCAGTGCAGGTCATGGCATTCCAGGGTTCTATTAACAAACAAGTTAACAACTAAGGACATAAAAGGAATTAATAAGCCCTGGACTAGGTTAGCAATGTCCAGCTGGTTGGAAGTAACAAGCAGGTTCCATCTCCCTAATGGTATAAGTAGACATACCCAGATCAGGGACTGCAGGGATTATATACCAAGGTGCCTAGACACAACCATTTTTAGAGCTAGCAATGGGGTGGGCTGAAATATATGGGTCAGCTACTTATGGTGCTACAAATGAAAAGCCTTCCTGAGCTAAAACATGGCTTCAGCCTCCCTAAAAAGGATTTGTTTAGAACCCTACAGATAAGGGCCTTGCTCCTAGCTGATCTTGATAAGAAGTCCCTAAGACAGCAACCCAATAATGTCTTGAAAATACTGCTTCAACTAGCAAGGGCCCCAGGTGCCACAAAACAAATAGCCACATTAGGTGGTATATTGTCAGAGACATCTTCAGACTGCACAGCCACAACTGCAGCCCCGAAATTCTGAGAAATGAAACAGATCCAGAAGCAAATGGTTTGATACCTTTTATTGGACCAACATAGATGTTGCAACAAAAGAACAAAGTGCTCTAGCTTTCGGACAAACCAAGTACTTCTTCAGAAGCTTTATGACAGTTATTTAGAAAATCCCGTACTCTTAACATCCAGATAATGCATAAAAAACAGAAATAATTCTAATTCGTTTAACATACTCTTTTTAAACATAACAAAAGATTATGTCAGAGAAGCTAATTAATACCAGTATGCTTTTAGCTGAAAAGCCATTGAAGGTCAAAGGTTGTCAGATAGCAACAAGAAGAGAGTTCTCCTCACATAAATTTAAAAATGTCTCAGTATGTTTCAAGAAAATAGTCTAATGAAAACAAAACCTTAGGATAATGTTCTCCCTAATTACATGTAAGATGATGTGCTTACAACTTTAATTGCAATTGTCCTTGTGTATAAAGAGCACAGGCAATGAAAAGCAAATATGTGGATAATAATACATGCTAAAATGAAACATAATTGCAAGTTAAAAACAAGGCTGAAAAATAAAATAAACAGAAATTATATATATATGGCATACAGAGGGTTCAAAGAAAAGTTTACTCAAAGTGAGCAAATGTTTCACACATAATGTAAGGTAGAGCATAACTTGAGACATTTTCCCAGCTATACTCCCAACCAGTTAATATATTCCATAAACTCTAAGGCCTTCAGTGTTGTAATAGATTTTATACACGATAATATCAGTTGTAAGTATAAGTGCCAAAAATAACAAATCTACTTGTCAAGGACCACAAAGAAATTGAGACCATGAACCTGATATGAACAGATTTCAATACAGTGTCAAAGTACAACAAACATACAGAAATGGTCTAAGGAATTTGAATAAAGACTCTTAGGAATTAAATCCCTCTGCCCCCCCCCCTTCCTGGGGAAAGATAACTAGTTATAAAGAGATATATGTACAAGAATCCTAATACACCATAATTCACACCAATAATTACAATATTTACCCAAAGGAATTAAACCTTTCATGAACCCCAAAGTAAATGAGATATGCATCTTAATATGTACAGAATTTAAAAATGTAACAGTATGTAATCCAACCACAGTAGAAGGAAGTACTGTAAATACTCACTATATATATGAACTAAGAGTACTAGCCACTATAACACCATTTTATACATTTTACCTGTACTTTTTTTAATTTTCATATTATACTGTAAAGCCAATAGAGGGCAACAAGATGTATAGGTTGCAATCCTCTTCCCACTGCTCTTCCCTAACACTTCTAGTCCTGGGTCATTCATACCTAAAGCAAATTGTCTACGTCCAAACATTCAGTGGTGTTATCTGAATCTTAAGTCTGTACAAGGCCTCTGGTACCCTACCCAGAATGGTTTCCATCTCCCTTCTACTCATACCCTTCCTGGTTCTTACCCTTATCCGAGTCTCCCCCTCTACACCTATTGTCACTTCTTTCTCCGCTTCCATTCCAGATACCTCCTTCAGTCTGTCAATCACCCCCACAGCTCTTGTTGTAAACAGATTCCACTTTGTCTACTACCCTCCAGCCTCTCTGTTTTCCCATCCTAGTCACTTTGCCTTTCTTCATTTCCTTATCTCCTTCTCTCCTCCCATCCCTTCCTCTTCTCCTCCCTCATGTATTTCCTACTCTAATTATAAAAGTCCTAAACTTCACTATTTCATCCTTGCTCTCCTCCTTCTTTCATCAGGAAACATCCTAATGGGTTGAAGCTCCTCTACCTGAACATCTATTGCCTGCTACCCACAATTGACCTCCTACAAACTCTTATGATTTCACACACCCCTGACATCCTAATTTATTACTGAGACATGACTCAAAAAAAGCATCCCTGACAATTCCATTGCTGTCCCTGAGTATTCCCTCTCCAGACAATATTGATCAGGTCGCGGAGGGGGAGTATCCATGTATATCCTGTCCTGACTGCAGTTTACTACCATCCTATCTACCTCCATCCCAGCTACCTATGAATCCCTTGTCACCCACATTACCCTTCCTTTCTCAATCCCAATCTTTGTGGCTGGCATCTATTGCTGTCCAAGCATTAAACCCTCAGTCATGACTGAACTCTTAGCCAACATCACCTCCCTCTCACAGTCTAGTGAACTGTTCATAATGGGTGATGTGAATCTAAATTGGTTGTCTCCCAAGTCAAACAAGCTATGCAATGACATCACTGTTCTAAACCTCACTCAACTTATACTTGAGCCCACGTGCCCTAATCCCAAAACACAAAACCACACCCTGCTTGACTGGGCACTCACAACCCACCCACACCACATTATTAAATCTGGTCTTTTCCCTGAAGCCCTTAGTGATCACAACCCCATTTTCATTGTACATAAGGTCCATCACCCCAAACCTCCCTCTAAAATCATACAGCTCTGGTCCTTTAAATCCTTAGAGCTTACCCCACTCAGTTCTGCACTTGCTTCCACTGACTGGGCCCCTCTCTCCACTGCCATTTCTGTCGACCAAGCCCTTGACTATTTTAAGGATAAATTCATTGACACCTGGAATGCCTTTGCTCCATTCAGAAGGACCAGAGTCCATGGGCTTCACCTCCCCTGGATCACCCCCCAACTACTGGCCTGCTTCAGAGAGTGTGACTGGGCCTGGAGAAAACACAAATCTCCTAAACATCCAAATGACTATGCCAAGTACAGAATGCTACACAATTCATGTACTAAAGTTACTAGGCTGGCTAAGTCAGATTATTTAAACTCCTCATTCCTGACTAACATTAACTCTCCATCTAAATTCTGGAGGGTAGTTCATGCCCTATTCTCTCCCCCCTCTCCCCCTCCAGTTCTCAAAATAAATAACTTCCTAGTTTCCAACCCTGGCTCTGTGGCCAATGAATTTAATGCCTACTACACCTTGTGCCCCACATCTCTTCTAAATTCTCTCTCCCCCTTGCCACCTACTAACTTCAACCCTTCACCTCAGCCAGTGTCTACCCCTTCCCTTTTCCTTTTCTACTATCTCCTTTGATGAAGCTCTTAGTGCACTCCTATCCCTCAACCCTTCTAAAGGCTCCTCACCAGATGAGCTTGATCCTAAACTTCTCTACCTTTCTGCTCCTGCAATTGCTTATCCTATCTCCCTAATCCTTAACCTCTCCTTTATTTCTGCCCAAGTACCCTGTTCCTGGAAACACGCTGTAGTCCTTCCTTTCCCCAAGGGTGGTGACGCATCCACTCCTGGCAACTATCGCCCCAATTCCCTCCTTCCTACCCCTGCCAAACTTCAAGAACATGTAGTTCTCTTTCAACTATCACCCTTCCTCTCCGATTCCTCCTCCTTCTTCACCGCCTTCCAGTCTGGTTTTTGGAAGAACCACTCAACAACCACCTCCTTCCTCAGGTTTACTGACTGAATCCTTTCAGGGATGGATGATGGCCTGATCACCTCGGCCATCTTTGTCAACCTAGCCAAAGCTTTTGACACTGTTTCCCATCCCATGCTTCTTGATTCCCTCTCCTCAGCTGGCCTTGCTCCATCAGCTACCAACTGGTTTAAATCCTGCCTCATTGGCAGGACTCAATTGGTGAGAATCCCTGATTCCATCTCCAATTCACTCCCCATCAACATCGGTGTCCCTTAGGGCTCGGTGCTTGGTCCCCTACTTTTCTCCATTTTCCTTAATGATCTTCTGACAGCCTGCTCATCCTCATCTATCCACATGTACACTGACAAACACTGTTTTATAAAGTTCCAGCAAAAACCCTGCTGCTGTAGAAACCAGCTTACAGCATGACTTCAACCAAGTTCAGCTCTGGTTTGCTTCTCACTAGCTTTTTCTAAATGCAAAGAAGACAGTCTCAATAACCGTTGGCACCAGGCAGAGACTCTGTAGGCTTCTGGCTCTAACCTTCCACACCCTTGATGGGACCATCCTGGAGGACACCTCCTCATTTAGATATCTGGGGGTCTGGCTGGACCAGCACCTTAATGTCTCTGTGCATATTGATGCTATCTTGAAGAAAATGTACCCAAAGCTTAGTGCTCTGTACAGGAATTGTAGTTGCATCCCACTGAGTGCAAGGCACAAAATTGTCCAGAAGATGATACTCCCCATCTTTGACTACTGTGACATAGTCTATGGTGCTGCTCCAAAATCTTCCCAGACCAAGTTGGACACTCTCTTTAACTCCTTCTGCCACTTTGCTCTCAATTCCCCTTTCCGCTCCCACCACTGTGAACTCTATAGCTCTCTAACCTTCCTTCCACAATCTCACAGACATATCTCCCACTGTGCCAAACTAACCTCCAAATTCTGGTTCAGAGTGCTCTCCTCCTATCTCTCATCGTCTCTCTCCACTCCACCTCCCCCCACCCACTCTCTCAGATCTAATGTTGCCTGCACCTTGATGGTCCCTCACCTCTCCACCCTCATTGGTCAGACTGGTTTTGCCCATCGTTTCCCTAAAATCTGGACCACCCCTGATGAAGAGGCATATGCCCTCGAAGCGCTGGGGAGCCATTGTATGTGTGTTTAAATAAATTGTTTATCTTGTTTTTTCCAAAATTGCTATGTGTGCATCACTTTTTCCAATGTTCAATGGAATTTCCTCCCCCCTGAAATACAACACTCCTTCTCCTCCAACTACTCTCTTACCTCTGCCCTACACAATTACCTCTCCCTCAGCTATTCCTGCTTTAACCCTCCTTAATATCTATCCCCAGTTTCTTCCTTCCTACCCTGACCCCCCATGACACAGTTCTCAACATCCTGACGGGGGAATCAGGAAATGGCTACACCTTCTCCTCATATTCAGTTCTTGCCACTCCCCCTCTCTTCTCCACCTGTCCTTCTGGATCACCCATGTGCACAACCTAACCCATCCTTTTTACTCCAACAGCACTTGCGTACTACCTTGAGTCTGCTCCTATTACACTCATGCACTATAATGGTTCTGTTGCATTATTATTGTTTTGTATGTTTATATGTTCTTTTGTATGATTTTGGACATGTATTGTAATTTATCCAATGTTCCACTACTGTTTATTGTACAATACCTTGTGTTCCAACTCTTACATAATCTTACAATGTTGTATTGTTTGTACTACCCACATACTATTGTAACTGATCATCCTTCACTAGCCTAAGTGACCCCCTCCCCCCAGGTCACACCATGAGACAAGCAACTTATTGTTCAGTGTGCCCTCCTTGTGAAACATTTTAATAAATAAATAAAATGTCACGTGCCTAAATAAAAGCCTACCTCAATATCACCACAATAACCACACCCACTATACCCACAAACCACCAACACCCACATAAAATTTACCCCATGCCACCACCCCCACATACACACAAATATACACACACACACACTCACATTCATACAGTGCTAAGGTGAGAAGTCAACATGTAGATAACCAGATAAAGGGGACTGTATAAGTATATAAAAAAGTCTCACTGAAGAACTGAAGCATTTTTGTCCATCCTTTAAAGTAGAGGTCTGTATAAGTTTAAGTGAAATAATGTGTCATATACCCCACAACAATGTTCATACCATCTTCCATCATATTGAGAAATAAAACAAGTCTGACTTCAGAAGACCATCTCTGTTGTGTACTGTTGAAATGTCCTTTTAAGACCATCACAGACATATCTGAGATTGAGTGGCCATCCTGGGAGAAGTGTTGGGCCACTGGTTTGTCAGTTACCTTCATATTAATAGAATGCCTGTGTGAATTCATTACATCATTATGTGTGTGTTGTGGGGGTTGTGGGTATAGTGAGTGTGGTTATTATGGTGATATTAAGGTAGGCTTTTATTCAGGCACATGACATAATGACGTTACAGTGGTTAGGACTCTTAGTTCACATATATAGTGAATATTTACTTCCTTCTACTATTTGTCTGTGGTTGGATTACATACTGTCACATTTTTAAATTCTGCACATATTAAGATGAATATCTCATTTATTTGGGGTTCATGAATGATTTAATTCCTTTGGGTAAATATTGCAAAGATTGGAGTGAATAATGGTGTATTAGGACTCTTGTACATATATCTCCTTCTAACTAGTTATCTTTCCCCAGGAAAAGGGCCGGGGATTTAATTCCTATGAGTTTTTATTCATATTTCTTAGACTGTTTCTGTACATGTTTGTTATACACTGACACTGTATTGAAATATGAACATATCAGGCTCATGGTCTCAATTTCTTGGTGGTTCTTGACAAGTAGCTTTTTGTTTGGCACTTCTACTTACAATTGATATCATCATGTATAAAATCCTGTTACAACACTAAAGGCCTTAGAGCAGTGATACTCACTCATGCTAAGCTTTGGAGCCACATCTGCTACTTCTCTTGGCTCAGGAGCCACAACCCACATTCATGGCATAAGGCAGTACCGAAATAAAGCATGCATGCAAAACAGATTACTTTCAAAACAGTTTATTCATTGCAATTACATAATCATAAAATCAACATCCAGTCATAAATTCATAAATAAAATCATGAATGTAACATTTATACAATTTTTGTATAAATAAATAGCAGTTAGTTAAATACATGGCACTCCTTCTTTTTGAAATTTAATAAGCTTTATTATTATTAAACTTGTACAGTCATATTGTACATTACATAGCATGTAAAGACCACACATCTTTAGAAATAGCTGCATAAGCAATACATATATCCCCCCCCCATTAACCCTCCCTCCCCTAAGATACCTAGACCTACAATAAGGCTAAAATAAGTAAAATAAAGAGATATGAGGGGGCTCCATTTCATGGGTGTACAGTAAGTTTAAAGGAATTTTTAAACGACTTTCATCCTTACCATGTCAGACTTAAGACCCTTGGTGTATATCCTTATTTATTCAATTGTCATTTAAAGGAGATGTTTACACTATTAACAAAGTCTCCAATTTGCCCCATCTCTTGTCATATCCTTGAGGATGGTCTCTAAGAGTGGCTATTGTTTTTTCAATCCTTAGACTATACAGAATTTCCCTTAGCCATTCCAAATAAGAAATGTCTTCCTGATCTAGCCAGTGACGTAATACCAGTCTCTTTACCACTAAGGATACTAAAGAAATATGGAACCTTCTTTCCTTAACAGGGATCAGTGAGAGAGCCCCTACAATACATATTTCAGGGGAGAAAAGGTCCCTTAAGCCTAATAGGGGACTAATTGATGCCTTGATTCTCTCCCATAATGAAACTACTTTATTGCACTCCCATAGAATATGAAATAACGTACCATCTGCCGAGGCACATCTACCACATGTTGCTGTAGGAAGTTTACCCATTCTAAGTAAATGCCTTGGGGTAAAATATATATTATGGAGAATATAGAATTGGGTAAGGTATAACCTGTCATTTGTGGAGTATTGGTGGAGATCTAACCAAATGTGATCCCATTCTTTGGGTAACATGGGTAGTGCCGTACTCCAGTACTGGGATTCCCCAGATATTGTGGGGTACATATAGGGAAAATAAAGGTCACTAAACATGAAACCGAGTGGGGCGACCGGGCAAGATATTGCATGTGGGAGAGAAACTCCCTTTGATTAGTGTCCTATTTTAGCATGCTGAACCAATCTATCAGCATATGACGGATCTGGTACACCTTAAAAATTTGAGACCTCAGAAGCCCCAGCTCCTGAAGTAGTTTTGGGCTTTCAGGTATTCTTCCCTCCTGTATAAGATCAGAGATACATTTCTCTGATGTCTCTGGGATACAAATAAATGCCCCCTGAAGTTTATAATTAGGGTTTCCACATAACGGTTGGGAAATATCCTTTGTGTTCTTGTATTTCAGAGACCTACAAAGTTGAGTATGTACTTTAACCGATATACCGATAACTGTGTATCTTAATTGTGGAGGTAATCTATTTAATGATACAAAATACATAGCCTCTAGAGATATTCCCATTGTCCTGATCAGATATCTTTCCACTTGTAACCAAATGGGTGTATACTCTAAGGGATTCACAGACCCCGGATCTGTGATCCATCGGGCATATTTTGAGATATGACTGGCTAAATAATATAAATAAAAATTTGGTAACCTGAGTCCCCCCAAAGATTTTGGAGTGCCCAGTTTTATATAGGAATGATGAGGGCATTTCTTTTGCCAAATAAAGCAGGATATTAATGCATGAAGTTTTTTAAACCATGCCATTGAGAGAAACAGATTAAGCATATGAATGGGGTAAAGGATACTGGGGAGGATATTCATTTTCATAACACTGATGCTAGCATGCATTGACATTGGGAGTGTACCCCATCATTTAAATCCCTTACAATAGTTACCATCAAATTCTCCAGGTTCAACCTTCTCCTCAGAGCAGCACTTTGCGTAAGAGTTATTCCCAAGTATACGAGTTTTGATGACTCCTTCAGACCTAAATATATGTAATCTGTGGGATGTACACAATTATTTAATGGCAATAGGGTAGTTTTATCCAAATTTAACTTATAATTCGAGACCAATCCAAATTGAGAAATAATTTGTAGTGCAACTGGTAGTGAGATGGCCGGATGTGAGATATGCAGTAAAAGATCATCAGCATAAGCTGAAATTTTTACTTCAAGAGGGCCCAATATAATGCTATGCACTTGTGGGGATGAATTCAGAAGTCTGATTAAGGTCTCTAAATAAATATTAAACAAAAATGGGGATAGTGGGCAACCCTGACGAGTCCCCGAGTGGAGAGACAAGCTTTTCGACAGAATGCCATTGCAGTATACTTTAGCCTTCGGGCTGGTGTATAAGATCTTCACCCATTCAATAAACTTGGTAGGGAAACCAAATGTTTCCATTGTCAAAAAGAGAAAATTCCAGTGTACCCTGTCGAAAGCTTTCTCCGCGACCAGGGACACCAAGACCATTGGGTCCCGAGATTCCCTGGACACAGAGAAAATATGTTCTAGTTTCCTCAGATGGTCCAGAGAGGATCTCCCCCTTATAAACCCTACCTGCTCAGGTCCTATAAGTCCCTCCCAAACTTGCATTACCCTAGCAGCCAAAATGTTTGCTAGGATTTTAATATCACAGTTCATGAGAGATATGGGCCGATAATTGGTAACTTTATTGGGAGGTTTATTGGGTTTGGGTAAAACTATTATAAGGGCCTGCAGAAGTGAGGAATCAGATAATACCCTTTTCACAAAGGAAGGAGAAGACCTGGGCAAGAATGGGAGTTAAGTCAGTTGCCAGGGCTTTGTATAAGTTAGCGGGAAATCCATCTGGACCTGGAGATTTATCCAATGCCAAAGCCTGGATGGCAGTTAAAATTTTGGTCTGTGATATAGGCCACATTAAGAGTTTGTTGACCATGGGATAATTGTGGGAGTGGAATCTTCTCTAAATAATCCTGAACTTCCTTATTTGAAAGGACATTTAAGGGAGGAGAGTATAGCTGTGAATAAAACCTCTCAAATACTTGGATAATCTCTACTGGGGAAGTTTTAAGGGTACCATCGAATTGAGAAGAGATAGCTTTTACCAAATGGGAAGCTTCTTGTTCTTTAAGTCACATAGCCAACAAATGTCCTGCCTTATCTCCTTGTTCTATATACCTCAACCGCATCTTTAGTAATGCATATTCAGACTTTTCCCTTAATAAGTCCACGTATTGATGCCTTAATTTGGTTAATTTGACTTGCTCTCGTTCAGAGAAGGCACTCCTTCTTTGAAACAAGTGCTGTGAAGGTTGGCTGTAAATTGGATACTACAAAACAAATCAATGAAAAGAGACATTAGTCAGCATTAATTTCAAAACATTGTGCTCAAACAACAGAGAGAACTACATTGTTCAGCATAAAATGATTACTACTGACACCCACTCCACCATTAATGAATTAATTAGCAAAGGTCAGATATTACCTACTTGGAGATATTGTGCTTCTGGCTGATGAAACACTGATTACAGTTTTCTGCTTCTCAAAAGAAAAGAGAGAGAGAGAAAAAAATATATTTTACAAAAAGCTACATTTACAATGATCCCCCCCAAAACCTCACTGAATCAGAAAACTTCTGATATTACCTGCTTTACAAAAAATAGAACTTGAAGGTGACCGCTTCATTAATGTTGCAAGCAAGCACAATCAGTGGGCTTTCTATATTCAGGCTACAACTCATGTTTTAAACCGATCGCACAATAAATATAGCAACTTTGCCCCATATTGAGCATCATTTCAGATGGGGGGATAGAAGGCGCAGCATCATAGTTTAAAGCGAGGGAGCGTGATCCACAACATTTTTGAATTAGCGTGTGGTAGAAAGACCAGCCGGCGGTTTTTGAAGGGAGGGGATAAAAGGAGCTTCAACTTATTGCCCAATATTTAGCAACACCGGTAAAAAGAAAATTGAGGCAGTTTTTGTTGTGGTGTGGTAGAAAGATCAGTGAGCACGATCAGCTGCATCTGAGTATGGTTTTTGAATGGGGGGTAGAAGGAGCCAGATCTTAGCGTAAATGATGTATACCATTGGGAGCCGCCAGCTAAGTCCTAAAGAGCCCCATGTGGCTCGCGAGCCGTGGAGTAACGCTGTCTTAGAGTTTATTGAATATATTAACTGGTTAAGAGTATAGTTGGGAAAATGTCTCAAACTAAGTTCTACCTTACATTATGAGTGAAACATTTGCTCACTTTGAGTAAACTTTACTTTAAACCCACTGTATGCCATATATATATATATATATATATATATATATATATATATATATAATTTCTGTTTATTTTATTTTTGAGGCTGTTTTTAACTTGCAGTTATGTTTCATTTTAGCATATATTATTATCCATAGGTTTACCTTTCATTGACTGTGTTCTTTACGCACAAAGACACTTGCAATTAAAGTTGTAAGCTTCTCATCTTACATGTAATTAGGGAGAATAGTATTCTAAGGTTTTGTTTTCATTAAACTGTTTTCTTGAAATATACTGAGACATTTTAAAATTTATGTGAAGAGAACTCTCTGCTTGTTGTTATCTTCTTATAACCTTTGACCTTCAATGACTTTTCGGCTAAAAGTATACTGGTGTTAATTAGCTTCCCTGCTGTAATCTTCTGTTGTGTTTCAAATGAGCATGTTAAACCAATGAGAATTAGTTTTGTTTTTTATGCATTATCCGGGTGTTAATAGTATTGGATTTTCTAAATAACTGTCATAAAATTTCTGAAGAAGGTCTTGGTTTGTACAAAAGCTAGAGCACTTTGTTCTTTTGTTGCAACATCTATGTTGGTCCAATAATAGGTATCAAACTATTTGCTTCTGGATCTGTTCTTACTAGGACCAATACGGTAACTATACTGTTTGTTTGTTTGTCAGCATGGGAAATGAAACAGAAACATAGAAATCTGCTGGCAGATAAGGACCATTTGGCCTAGCTATTCTGCCCTTTTTTCACCTGCCTACAGTATCACCTCAGATCCTACTTGATCTCTGACCCATTCTCCCACCCCCTTCCTTTTCCTCAACATTCCTTTATGCCTATCCCATGCATTCTTGAACCCCCACCACTGTTTTCACACCACCACCTCTGCTGAATGACTGTTACAGGAATCAATCAGATTCCTTTGACATGACCTCCCCCTGTGAAACCATACTGTCTCATGACTTGTAGCCCACTGGGTTCAAGATATTCCACAATTCTTTCCTTCAGTAGTGATTCCATTAGGTTTTTCCACCACTGATGCCATGCTGACTAGTCTATAATTGCCAGCCATTTCCTTGCTACTACTTTTGTGAAGTGCGACTACATCTGCCCCCCTCCAGTCCTCTGTAAGCATTTTTATTTCTAGTGAGCTGTTAAATAGGACTGTCAGAGGTGCAGCCAGTATCTCCCTGAGCTCCCTCAATACTCTTGGATGTACCCTATCTGGCCCCATTGCTTTGTCTTCTATCAGATTAGTGAGCCCTTTCAGGACTCTGTCCTCTGAAAATAGACTGAGGTCCACCTTCCTCCCTCCCTCCAATTCCAGTTATGAGAGGAGTTAGTGGAATAGCCAGAAACATGGGAGGAGAACCACAGCCAGTATATCATGGCTTGAGTTCAGGTGGAAGGTGATAATTTTAGAACCCCCACCATAACAAAGCATTTTAGTCCAGCTAACACTAATTTGTGCTGGAGGGTGTGGAGCCAGCGAACTGACAATATACATATTTCCTGAATGTGCCAACAACAATCTCAGTGTAGATGGAGATAGCTAAACAAATACAAGATTTATTGCAATTAAGAGCAGAACTAATAGCAGTACACCCGTTCCTAGGACAGGCTCTGGTAGTATGCCAAGTGGCCTACACCAGGTATCTGTGCTGTATCTTTATTGCAGCAGCTACAAAATATATCACCTGGTTGTGGAGGTCTGCAGTATGCCCAAAGGTGGAGGAGTGGGTGAACCAGTGAAAGAGAATTAGAGAGAAGGAAATATTAACCATGAAACTTAGACTGCTGGCTGATAAATTTAATGCACATTAGTTGACCTTCCACAAATACCTGGAAATGGTGAAGAGCTAGTCAGTAGCAGACTATATGCTGGTAGAAGGATCAGGAGAGAAGGACCTCCCACAAGACAAAGAAGGGGACACAGCAATCCTTTCCATTCCACACCCTCCCCTCGGATTGGGCTAGATAGCCAGAAGCCTTCCCACCCTCACCCCCAAACCATGTAGGGGGTACAAGAATGTTGGCCTAGATGTCACGTGATGCTAGCTCCTTGAATGGCTGTGCTGTCTCTGGGCTCCCACCACCTATCAGCTTAAATCTCTTTTTAAAGCGGTTAGCCACAACCAACATGGGAAATAATAACACCAAACTGCCTCTCATTCTCTGCCTGTTGGCCTCTGTGCGTTCTTTCATTGCATCCTGCTACCAGAATCAAGGATGGAGGCAGAGATGAAGCAGGCAGCGATGCGGCATACCCCTCCAGCTACGCCGGAAAAACTATCCAAAAAAGCGAGGAGCCAAGCTATCAATAACCCTGGTAAAATGGGTGGTGCTGCTTCCTCAGCGAGTCCCCTTACCGAAGAGAAATTTCTACAGGAAATTGCGCCGCTCCGGGAAGTACTAGAGGGCATCACGTCGGAGCTTAAATCGATCAAAGGGGATCTTACCTCACTCACAACCAGGGTCTCCAACTCAGAGGTTATGATCCGGTCCCAGGAAAAATGGAAGGGCACAGTGGATCCTGAAATCATCTCGCTAAAACAGCAGGTGAAGAAACTGCAAGTCAAGACCGAGGATCTAGAGGGACGTAGTAGGCGAAATAATCTCCTGATACTGGGCTTGCCCGAACAAGAAGAAGGTCCAGATACCATCGCTTTTCTTCAGAAGTTCTTGGAAAAAGTCGTCGGTCCTTCGCCTCTCAACCCTCAATATCACCTGGAGAGAGCTCATAGGTCCCTGAGACCACGGCCCCCAACGGACTCTCCCCCGTGGCCGATTATTGTTAAGTTTCTTAGCTATATTGAAAAGCAGCATGTCTTCATGAAGGCTCATGAACTGCAATCTATTATGTGGGGCTCTACTAAACTCCAGATTTCCCAGGACCTGCCAGCTGAGACCAGACAGAAGAGAACGGCGTTCCATCCTGTGGTGCAGAAGCTTATTGCGGCAGGTATCCACTTCAGAATGCTATACCCTGCCACACTTAAGATCACGATCGATGGCTCTTCCTCAACCTATGAGACGCCTGAACAGGCTACCAAAGATCTAACCTCCAGGCTACCCAATCTGTTCAAAGACAAATGACTTGACTCTCTCTAATCCAGTGGTTGGCTTGTTGACTATGTTTGGCATTCACATTTTGCTATGTCAGGATTGATTATTTACCTGATGTATTTGTTCTGATGTTCCATGTTTCTGGGAGGCTGGGGTGTCCAGGGGCTTTAGCGCTGGTGGCGGTAGACCGTGGTCCATTTTTAGTTGGTCCCAGTAATAACCCTGGATCATTTGGGTTGGTGGCTCATGGTTCGGTCTGACCGTTTTGAAGGTGGACCGGTTTTGGTCCCACAGCTTATTCTGCTCCCCGGGGAACAATGCTAAAGTCAGCCTCGTGATTCTGACCTGACCCCACTCTAATTCTTTGTGCTGGCCTCCAAATGGACTGCAGATTTACACGGATGGGGGTAAGTCCAGTGATCAGGCTTACTTAGGCGGCAGAATCAAAGGGTGGCTACCCTAAGCAAAGCTTCCCGGGGCATTTTTTTTTCTTTCCCGATAGGTTTCACAGGCTTACAAGGCCGTTGTTTGGCAGGGACCTAAAGTTTAAATGCTGGTGGGTGGGGGGGGTTCCCGTAGACGCTCGGTGCAAAAGGATGCTGCCTCATGAGCTCATAAAGGGGGGATATGGCAGCCCTAATTCTTCTGGTTGGGGACTTCTCACTAAATTTAGTGGGACATTCCTGGCATGCACCTTGTCTCCACTTTCCTAGATAGCATTTAGTGTTTTTGATTTAACGACTGGGTCAGTCTTGGGGTTTGTCATGGGACTCTGGTGCACAGTTGCATGTCTTTGGTTTCATCATTTCCTTACTGACACGTTAGACACCAGAATGTACATAGTTTGTAGGGGTTTTTCTTGTTGGGGGAACAAGGGGGGGGGTTCTGAGGCTGGTCTGTGCTAAACTTCAAGGGTTATATTTTATTTTCTATTCTTGCTGTTGGATTGTATCACTCCAAAGATCTGGCTTTGCTTTTTCACAATTCCTAATCAATCTGATAGGGGGAGGGTCAGAGTGTGCCTTTTCATGCTGATTTATACCAAAAGCTTTACCATGGTTATTTTTATCTTACTGTTTTTGAAATGGCTACAAATTCAGTTATAATAGCTACTTGGAATGTGCGAGGGTTCATGGAAAGAACCAAGAGGATTCAGGTGTTCAATCACTGCGATTTACTCAAAATTGAGATACTCATGTTACAGGAAGCCCATTTACTCAAGAGTGAGGAAAAATGGCTTGTCAGATCTGGCTTCTCTCAAGTTTTTACAGCGAGCGGGTCAAGTTCCAGCAGGGGGGTGGCCATCCTTATTAAAAATTACGTTGCCTTCTTGACGGAGGAGACACTGGTTGACCCTGATGGCAGGTTTGTCCTGGTCAAAGGTTCCCTCAATAACTGTAAGGTCATCCTCGGCTCAATTTATGGTCCAGTAGGGGGGAGCCCCGAGTTTTTTATGACCCTGGTGGATAAGTTAGGTACCCTTCTACCCTCACAACTCATTTTGGGAGGGGAATGGAATGTCCCACCATCCCATTCTCTCTGGATAGATCTCAGGATTCTAATCGGCCTGCATCCCCAGCTCAAAATCTTTAGCGGACTTCGGCAAATATTAGGGTTATGTGACCTTGGACGCCTCACTAACTCCTCCCTCCGATCCTTCTCCTTTTCTCCCAAGTCCATCAATCTTGGTCCAGAATAGACTACATTTTAATCAGTAATTCCCTCCTTCCTGGCCTTCTCCAGACCAGTTTTGAACCGATAATACTGTCCGACCACGCCACTGTCTGGGCGAAAATCTCCCCTGACCCCAATTTTCAAAGTGACATGATCTGGAAACTCAACACCCAGCTCCTTAGGTAAGCCCAAACTGTAGCTCACATTAAAACTCTCATCTCTAATTTTCTTGAGATCAATATGAATTCATCCCTGAGGATGGATATCATCTGGAGCTCCCTGAAATGTTACCTTAGAGGAGAGCTAATTAAATTAGCCTTGGTTAGGAAGAAGAATAGGCAGGCCCGTGCTGTCCTATTATTATCCAAAATTAGGGAATTGGAGAGCTCATACACCCCCTCCTCCCCTTTGGCTTCTCTCGAATCCCTCTTAAAAGTAAAAAATGACTATGCTGACCTTCTTAAGGAGAAAGCTGAGTATACCATTTTAAAAACCCAATCTAAATATATTGATCAGGGTGAAAAAGCTGGTAGTCTCTTGGCCTTAAGACTACGCACGTTAGAGAGCTCAAGATTAATCTCGGCTCTGCAAACCCCTGAAGGCCTAACCAAGACTACCCCCAGGGACATTACACAGATTTTTGAAGATTTCTATAAAAATCTCTATAGCAGTCTTTCCCCCTCGGTACCCCTTCTGGACATAGAAAAATATCTATTAGACGTCAACCTTCCTCATCTTTCAGTAGACCATAAAAATGCCCTTGCCTCCCCTATTACTCTTTCTGAAATTGAAAATGCCATCATCTGACTCGCTCCGGACAAGGCTCCGGGTCCTGATGGCTATCCCTCGAACTTTTATAAAACTTTTACCAAAGATCTTGCCCCCTTACTCCTTAAATTGTATAATTTTCTGCTCAACGCTGAGGCCCCGGACCCCACTCTACTAGAAGCCACAATTGTTTTACTTCTCAAGCCTAATAAGCCTCCCAAAGACCCAGCGAGCTACCATCCCATCTCTCTCCTAAACTGTGATATGAAAATCCTATCTAAGATCCTAGCCGAGAGGATCAAGAAGGTCTGGGTTCATCTCCTCAGTCCGGAACAAGTCGGATTCGTTCAAGCCCATTCCCCAGCAGACCACCTCAGAACTCTTTCTCACATCTCAAATGCTGCCCAATTATCCCATACCCCTATGGCCTTGATCTCTTTAGATGCTGAGAAAGCATTCGACAGAGTCAACTGGGACTTTTTGTGGGCAACTCTGGCCAAAATGGACTTCCCACCCATCTTCCTAAAGTGGATTCAGGTTTTATACAAGTCCCCCTCGGCTAGGATCTACTGCAATGGGGTTTTTTCCTCAATCTTTTTCCTTTACACCGGCACCAGACAAGGTTGCCCGCTCTCACCCTTTTTGTTCAACCTGTATTTAGAACCTCTTATTCTCAAACTTAAACACTCTCCACTCATTCATGGTTGCCCTGTACAAATGCAGGAACTGGTACTTTCTGTCTATGCAGATGACATCTTGCTTCATGTTGCTCATCCTGCCAAATCATTAGAGCAGGCACTCCAAATCATTACCCATTATGGCTGCCTCTCCCATTATAAGCTGAACATATCTAAATTGGAAATATTCCCGCTGAACTCTTTTACACACAAACACGACCTCTCTAAGTTTGGTATGAGATGGTCCCCCAAGTCAATTAAATATTTGGGTATACATTTAACTTCCAATCTGGCTATGCTTAAAAAGCTTAATTTAGACGACCTCAAAGCTAATATTCAATTAGACTTACAAAGATGGGCTAAACTTCCCATCTCTCTTTGGGGCAGGATTAACATTATCAAGATGAATGTTCTTCCCCGTATTTTTTACCCTATCAATTTACTAGGCCTCTGGCTACCGCTTTCATACTTACGTCAATTCCATTCCATCTTTTCTCAATTTATCTGGCAAAATAAAGCTGTCAGATGCTCCTTCTCTAAGTTATGCCTCCCCAAAGATAAAGGGGGCCTTCGCCTTCCCAATCTAATAGTCTACCACTGGGAGGCTCACCTCTCTAAGCTGGGCAGATGGTTTTCAGATACAACTACTTGTCCTCCCCCGCTCTGGCTTCTGATCGAGAGGCAAATTCTCTTAGTTGCCAAAATAGATCCCAAAACAATCTTCTTCACCCCCACTTTGGTGCTTACTTCATGGATTTCAAACCCAACTATTATTACTTCTCTTAAAACCCTCTCCCAATGTATTTACCACCTCAAAATTTCACCCAAATCAGATCTAGCACAACCCCTTGTTCTTAACCCCAATATCAGACTGGGAAGCTCTCTAATTCCTCCTGGTTGGATCCCACAAATTAAAGATACTACAGTGGGTAATTTTTACTCCCAAGGCTCTCTTCTCTCTTCTCCTGACATACTTGCCAATTTTAATCTTCCCAACACCATTATCTTCAAGATATATCAGATAAGACATCTCATCAACGTCAAGTTTGGTCCGGATTTTCGTGAATCACAGGTCAGTCCTTTCCTTTCTCAAATTGAAACTGTAGCGCCCAGAGCCCATTCTATTTCATCAATATATTCCTACCTGCTGGACTATAACTCCCCATACCCGCTCGAAGGCTCTCGTATTTGGCTCCCTCTTTCCCCTGATTTCATCCCTAATTGGTCCAGTTTATGGAAGGATCTGCACAAATACCATACCCAAGATAGATTTAGACTTACCCAATACCATATACTAAATAACATGTATTACACCCCAGTTAAATTGTTTCATTTAAAAAAACTATCTCTTCCCCTTTGCTCTAGATGCTCACAAGGTGAAGGGAATTTAATTCACATTTTCTGGCAATGTGTCAGGTAGCCCCCCTTGTGGCATTCTATTCAGGATAATCTGGACCCTCTTTTAGGCCTTGATAGCCTCTTCACGGTCGATATTTGCATCCTAGGCAATTATACCACCATAGATTGTCAGGAGCGCAAATACCACATTGCCTTAATCTCTATGGTGGTCAAAAGGCTAGTCCTGAAGCATTGGACTGATCCACTAACTATAACATATACCAAATGGATAAAAGACCTATCAACTTGTTTTAACTTTGAGAGACTTGCAGCTAGCTCACGTAACCATATGGATTTGCTTCACAAAAAATGGGACAAGCTATACTCGCTCTACCTTCACCATTGACCTCTTGGTTCGGGCTCTAGCACCCTTTTTAGCTCCTGTCTTCTCCCGTTTTTTTTTTCTTCCCCCTTTTTTCCTTTGCATCTCCTTTCCCTCTATCACTAAGTCTATTACATGGTATTAACCCTGGCTCTGTGTTATAACCTGATTATCCAATATAAAAGCACACTGGGGGTTAGTGTGGATAATTATAATGATAGCCCTGTCGGTACAGTATCCTAGTCATTGATGTGGGTTGTTTTGCGGTGGGGGATCTTTAGGGAGGTTGGGATTGGGTCAGGGTTTTTTTTTGGGGGGGTTGTTTGTTTCTGTTTTTTCCTTCTCCTATTACATGTACAGTCTTGTTTGGATTCATTGCATTGTGTTATTTGCTAAACTAATAAAGTTGAATTTCAAAAAAAAAAGAATGTTGGCCTACTTCACAATCAACAACAGGGAAAAAAACTGTCTACACATGAATTTTGTAAACAAAGTAATATTCTTTTTATTAAATACTTAAACATTGATCCTGTAAATGTCTCTATTTGTATTCATTATATCATGGCATGAGACACAATGAATGTTTCTGTGTACAGAATGTTTTGTCTGTGCAAACTGTATAAAAAGTACAAGTTTAAGGAAAAAAAAAATACAAGCACACACTGGCAACTAGGCTCATTTGTTCATTGCCCCTGGCCTTTGGAGCACTCATTCTAGAGACTTTATTTTTGTTAACCAAACTACTGTGCCACCCTGCTAAGCTTTAAAAGACTGCTGCATACTGTAGCTATATGTGTGCTCAGGATTTTGGTGATTGTTCTTTACTTATTTGGTTTTGATTATTCAGCTGTTCCCTTGTTTCTGTCAATTGCATTTCTTGCATTTTCAGTTAACTGTTCTGACACTTGCATATGAGCAGCTGAGAGGATTCCATATATAACTTAATCTCTACTACAGGTTACTACTACAGTACACTAAAATGGATCTGTGACTAGTGGGCTCAGATTGACAGGTGTCTTCTGTGAAAAGTAGCCTTACAGCATGTTGTGCATCATTGATAGAGAAGAACTGGAGGCTGTGAGGCTTGTTAAAAGATGAGAGTAATCCTTGATGTAAGGTTGACCCTAGAAATCAAAGTAACAGCAGTAGTTAAGGGTGTTTTTATCACACTGTACCATTTTAAGTACTTTCTGTAGTTTTCTACTGTATCAAGATGTTATAATGCATAATTAGGAATTTTGTTTATTAGCTATATACAGATTCCATGATTTATAAGTAAGCAATCACACACAACAAAGCATATATTCTAACTGCACTGTACTGCAAGGATGAATCAGTTGTGTTGTGAGAATCAGAGCAAAATCTCATTCCTAAGTCCACTTGTGAAGCTTGTAGAAACTGACAAAAAACAAATTGCACATTACATACCTACAGCGATGGAAGTATTTCTCTGCTTGAACTGCAGGCTACTGTATGTCTTACAAAATTAGTAAACGAGAAAAAATAATTATGTGCATTTTAAACAATTAATGAAATTATGGTAAACATACAACTGTTCTATCACAAAAATGTAATGCTTCTGTATGAACAATTCTGTCACAGAAATATAATGCTAACAGCATCCTGCCCAGCTACTAAAGTACAGTTTTATTATTTTTGAATTTCCATATTTCCTTTGAAAATACATCCCACAACTAGGACCAGGTGGCTTCAGTGTATTATATTTTCTTGGAGTCTCTAACTCCCATAAAATTATCTCACATTTCACATAAATGTATTAACCTCTGAAACCTGTGGGAACATTTTCATATTAGCCAAAAATAACAAATGTTAAATTTCTGCAATAATATAGCCCTATTCAATAAGTTACCACAATTAAATAAAAAAATAAAAAAAAACTGTCCCTATCTTCAACAGGAGATTTTCATTCACATCCATTTCGATTGCTTATCACTTTCTTCTTTCTGGACAACTTTGCATCATGAATTAGACTTGAATACAACTATGGTTGCAAATTCTGATGCAATTCAGGGACAAAACTATCTTTTTATGCCTTCTTAGCAAGAGCTAAGCATGAAGTACTACGATTACATTGAGAAAGGGGGCACTGGAATGTCTGGAATGTTGCAAATGCACCACAGCCTGTCTCCTTCCACCAAGTGAAATTGAAGCATATCTCTCCACATACTCTTCTTTCAGTACAGTGCATTTGCTTCCTCCCTCAACTTGAAGCATTATTTTCTTGCTCCAATTTTTCATCCTCTGTGTCTGCAGTATAGCCAAGTTTTATTACTGACACTGTTTCTCTGTTTTTTTCTTAGTTATCCTCTCTGTCTCTCTCCCCCGCAGACTATTCTCCTCAGAGCTTTACACTGAGGTAGTTTGTCTGAGAAATATCCCTTAATCACTCCAAACAATTGAAAAGCGCATCTCAATAATGAAACAGCCATTTAAATATTGATATTTCCACAAAGGCTACTGTTATACTGATTGGAATGTATTGGTGATATTTGCTGTTCAGATTTAGTCTTTACAAACATTTTTCTGGCTCCACATGCACCAAAATTGATCACGTTTGCTGACCTATTTAAACTCTTAGGGCCTGATTCCAAGACAGTTACACCAGACGTAAATGCAATATGTCAGTCCTGATAGTGCAAATCGCAAGTTACGCCAGCAATGTGTGACATTCGTGATTCCAAAAGAACACTTACGTCACAACCCACAACTGCTATGACAAATGCAAGTTATGCTGCAGTTATGCCAAAGAATTCTTACGCCCCAGCTTAATGTGGCTTATGACATGCATAACACACCAGCACCACAGAACTGCTATTCCAGAACAGGTGGCATAAGAAACATACCAGAGGATGGTAATGTAAGTTAGAACAAGGAAAAGCTATCCTAACCAGAGCACAGGCCATAGAACTCCCTCCCACAAAGCCAGACTGCAGCATACCCCCAACCGGTAGGCCCTGAATATGGGACTAATGGGCATACAGTAGAACACCCAAGCAAATGTGCCCTAGGAAGCCCAGGACACAGTGAAATAGGTAGCAGCAAGGCCAGACAGGCCAATAGTAAGTGAAATACATACCTGGTGCAACATGTACCATAACGTGTAGCACAAAAGCCAAACATGGACTGTGGGACAGGGCATCACACTGTGGAACAGAGACGTGATGGGACATACAGTAGGGAAAAGTGCCACATACTGTGGGACAGTTGAGAGGTATGTACTGCTGACAGTATTGAAAGTTGCCACACGCCTACTGCTATGCCACTATTGTGGGTTTTGCCATATCTTGTGGGCGTAACTTGCGACATACACAATTCTGCATTTTCTGCCATATCTGGTGATTCTCTTGGAATATGGCTCAGCTTGCATGTCATATGGATTTTGGCATAACTTTATGTGCTGGTGTACTTTGCACCTTGCTGTCATTGCTGTTTTGGAATCAGGCCCTTGGTCTTTGTGCCTTCAATCAATATTTCTAAACCTTTATGTTGCTACATGAAATGTATGATTTTGCTGCTCTTACATGTCTGAAGAATTGTGATAAACTAAACCAAATGCAGCTAAGAGAAAATTGCCATATTACATGCTGCTGATTATCAACAATTTAAGAAGACACCAATTTCTCTTTCGCTAGCTAAACAGCAAATATTAGAGCCAGTACCTTAAAAGTGTGCATCCTTGCCAATAATTCAGAGCCCCGTCACTACACCTCTAAGTGTTATCCATACATATATTCACTGAGTGGAAAATATTTTCCATTTTGGGGGCGCAGTTACAGCAAAGCCAGCTAAAGTCACTCTTTCAACTCCAAACTCTCAGCTGAAACTACATCTGTTTGATATGAGTGACTCAGCCAAGAAGCAAGTACAGTGTCCCATAGTGTGCCCAGTGAAAATGCTGAATAAAGTGCCCGAGCAGGTGGAAAATCTGCCACGTAACCACAACCATAGCCTCCTCCTCACCAGGACCTGCTTATTTGACTACAAAAGTTAACTACCAACATTTCTGGCACTGCTAATTATAAACCTGAACCTTACCAACTTCAAATAATTGAAGTAAAGCAAAACATTATCCTGATGACATAACACGGATTAGAGTCTACACAGCATGAGAATTCTTTAATGGCTAAAGGGCCATGTCAGGGAGTTTTAGAGCTACCAACATTCATGCAAGTTCAACCATCTGCAACAAACATGCCAAGTACATCACTTTATGACTCTTTTTGCCACTGACAAGGGCAGCTGAAAAACCTTCTGCTATGGCAAGTACAGAACTTGTTATAACTGTGTCTGAGGTTCATAATCGGGTGAACATGGTGGCTGATATAACTAAAAGTTTGGCAGTATAAGAAGATCAAGCATTTAAACTAGTTAACCATCCTTTAACAATCTCTAACACAGAGGGGCAAAAAGAAAATATCACTATAAAGTCTAGTTTGATTCGAAGTCAGGCAAATTTTGAACTGTCTGTAATTGCACCTGAACACTTCAAATGTAATAATCAATAAGTAGCCTCAATAGGGAGGGGTTGTTGTAATATCCTCAGTAGGGAGGGTTTGAGGGTACTCAGGGACAAACTGGGTGAATACATAACCACTACACTTAATTTAAACTACTGGGGGGGGCAGCAGGCATGCAGGCCCAAAGTCTCCAAAAGGAGAAGATCTGCGACCCCCCCCCACATAGATGGAAGAGGTCTGAAAGGAGGAGGTGGAAGGTGCGAGAACACAGTTAGCAAAGGGTGAAGGGGTGAAGAACACATAACAAGAGTACATGGATGGGTACACACAGAGGGAATAAATGCAAATATAAGAATAGAGGGAAGCGAAGAAAGGTCACATTCTAGGTGGAGGAGTGGTGTCTCTAAATGCGTAGAGTCTTGGAAACATGATGGATGACCTGCAGGCACTATTAACAGACAGGAGAGTGGACATAGCTGCAGTAAACGAGACTTTGGCAATATTACACCATGAATGGGACCCTGCTATCCCTGGATAAAAACTATACAGGAGGGACAGAGTAGTCGGGAAGGGGGAAGAAATGGCAGTTTATATCTGGGAGGGAATAACTTGCATGAGGGAGGAGTCAGAGGAAGGGGAGGTGGAGGCATTATGGGTTCAGTTTAGGTCCAATAGAGGGAGAAAGGTGAGATTTAGGGTGGTTTACAGACCACCCAATCAGGATGAGGAGAGGGACAGGGAACTGAGCTCACAAATATTGGAAGCTGCTGGGAAAGGACAAGTGATAACTGTGGGGGTCTTCAACCTGCTCAAGGTGGACTGGAGCATACCCTCCACAACATGTGCTAGGAGCCAGGTGATTCTGAAAGACTGCAAGTGGGTTCCTGACTCAGGGCATCACTGAATCAACAAGAGCTGAAGCAACTCTTGATCTGGTGCTCACAAATGGGGAGCGTGTACAGGAAATAATGGTCAGGAAGCCACTGGGTGGAAGTGACCATTGCACAGTGTGGTTCCAGTTGGATATGGGCAGGGAAAGCATCCCAACTAAGACCAAAATCTTGGATTTCAGGAGGGCAGACTTCAGGAAAATGGGCTAAGTGCTAAGGAGCCATCTGGAGAGCATCAAAGCAGATATGGGAGTAGACCAAAGGTGGCCCAACATTAAGGAAGGAATACCGGTTGCCACAGATGAGTGTGTTAGGCTCAGGTGTAAGAACACAAGGGCCAAAGTGCCCAGCTGGTTCAGTTCTGGGGTTGCCCAGGCAGTAAGGGAAAAGAGGTTGGCCTATAGAAAATTCAGAAGGACCAAAAGAGAGGTGGATATGGAAAATGACATAAGATTGGCTAGTGAGGCAAGCAAGGAAATCTGGCAAGCAAAGGCACAGAAGGAGTTGCAGATAGTTGAAGGGATTATGAAGGGGGAAAAGGCTTTCTTTCACTATGTAAGTGATAAGAGGGACAAGAAGGAAGGGATTGTTAGGCTTAAGAAAGGGGTGGAGTAGGAGAAGGATAATGGGGAAAAGCAGAGATATTAAATGAATACTTCTATTCTGTCTTCACAAGGGAGAAGGACAGACCAGTGCCTTCAGGAGGAAAAATAGGAGCTGAGAGGGAGGGAACACAGATGTAGTGATAGAGAAAGATACAGTGAGGGAGGGGCTGCTGGCATTGAATGTGGCCAAATAACCAGGCCCAGAGTACATCCAAGGGAACTAAAAGAACTGGCTGAGGAGCTGGCAGGGCCACTGGCAGACCTATTTAATAGTTCACTAGAGTCAGGCATGGTACTGCAGGACTGGAGAACAGCACATGTAGTGCCCTCCACAAAAGTGGTCCTAAGGATGACCCAAGGAAGTACAGATCAGTCAGTCTGACCTCCATTGTGGGCAAGCTCATGGAGACCATACTGAAGGAAAGATTGGTAGAATATCTAGAGGAGCACAGTCTCCAGGATGTGAGGCAGCATGGGTTCATGGGTGGGGAGATCATGTCAAATGAATCCGACAGTAGATAGGGGCCTAGTGGTAGACATCCTCTATCTTGATTTCAGCAAGGCCTTTGACTCTGTGCCCCACAAAAGGTTGGTCAGGAAGTTGGTGGATCTTGGAGTTGGGGAAAAGTTGGCCAGATGGGTGGAAAACTGGCTAAGATACAGAACCCAGAGGATGGTTCTGGGGGAGAGTTATCTGGTACCAGACAGGTAATCAGTGGGGTCCCACAGGGCTCTGTGCTGGGGCCAGTGTTGTTCAATATCTTCATCAATGACGGGGAAGGCATTAAGGGCAAAATGTGTCTATTCACGGATGACACCAAGCTCTGCAGGAGAGTGGACACAGCTGAAGGGATACAGGACCTACAGGAAGATCAGGAAAAGCTGGGGAGGTAGTCCAGGATCTGGCAGCTTGGCTTCAATGCCAAAAAATGCAAAGTTATGCATATTGGAACCAAGAATCCCAGCACAGAGTACTACCTGGGTGTTGCCTGAGCATCTGCATCAGAGGAGGAGAAGGACCTGGGATTGATGATCACTAGTGACCTGAAGCACTCCACACAGTGCAAGAAAGCAGCAGCAAAGGCAAAGAAGATGCTAGGATGCATATCTAGGGGGATCAGCAGTAGGAAAGAGGAGGTTATACTGCTTTTGTACACAGACCACTGGTAAGGCCGCATCTAGAGTATGGAGTTCAGGACTGGTGCCCACACCTCAAAAAGGACATTAACCAATTGGAAAAGGTCCAGAGGAGGGCTACAAAGATGATGGTGCATCAGCATGGTAATTATATGAGGAGAGGTTGAGGTCACTGAACATGTACTCCCTGGAAGACAGGAGAGAGAGACAGAGGACATGATTGGGACCTTCAAGTACTTGAAATGGATATATAAGGTCGATAAGGAGAGTCTCTTCAAGCTGAGTGGCAACCATAACACTAGGGAGCATAGTCTTAAGCTGGAGAGTGGGAGGTTAAAGTGGCAGGGAGGTCAGGCAGCACTTCTTCACAGAAAAGAACACTTGGAATGCACTGCCAGAAGAGGTCATCCCATTGAAGACAGTGGGCAGCTTTAAGAGAGACTGGGATAGGCATAGGGGGAAAGTAAGGATCATGGGTAGGGAAGATGGGAGGAGTGGTGAGGAAGGGTAGGGACATTTACTCAAGCTGTGGACCCTGCAATATGAGCAGACTTGATAGACCAAGTGGCCTTCTTCTGGTGTCTTCTTCGTATGTTTGTATAAGTTGCTGGTCTCCAAAAAGAAAAGTTTCCATTTTTATGGTTGCATAGCAAGAATTATGAATGATTTAGTGCTATTACATTGAGAAAGGGAGCTCTGGTGGAATGTTGTGAATGCACCACTGTTTGTCTCCTTCTGCCGAGTGGAATTAAAGCACATCTCTCAGTATACTCTCCATTCAGTACAGTGTGGTTACTTCCTCCATCCCCATCTGCTGCACTATTTTCTTGCTCTAGTTTTTCATCATCTGTGTCTGTGGCTTACCTGAGTTTCATTACTGACACTATTGACCCATACTCAGTCCCTGTTTGTCCCTCAAGCAGGGACCTCAAATTTTTGTATCTAGGCATCCCAGGCAAACCTAGTAGGTTTTGCTATTTGTTTATGCCTTTAATGATTGTGATTGTCCTGTGTAACACTGTGTCTAAACCATATTTAATCCCTTGTAGACAATTGTTAAGTTCTGAAATGTAACTGTACTGTGACTACACGCTACCGCTGCTTATCTCAGTATACTGTTTGTAATTTAACCTGTACTGTAATTTTTGTTTTAGCCATTGTATTAATCCAACCCAGGCCACACCTGGAAATGAGCCTCGGCTCAGTGTGCCTTTGCTGGTCAGCAATTTTAAATAAATAAATATTGTTCCATTTTTTATATATATATATATCCTCTCTGTCTTTCTCCCTGCACACTATTCTCCCCTCAGAGATTTACACTGTGGTAGTGGGTTGATCCCTCCCTCTTACCTGGTCCTGATCACAAAATCCTCTTGGAGATTTACACTGCAGTAGTGGGACTTGTACCTGACCTCAACTGTGTTGTAAACTGCAGGGTTGGGGAGCGTTATTGGTGTCCAGTTTTGCAACTTGTTAACTATGTCTTAAAGTTCTTGCTTAAAAGGATACAATGAATAATGTCAGTGATATTTTAAAAAAATGCAAAATCACAGGCCAAGAAGGCTAACCCCCCCACAGTTCCCTGAAAGTTGGAAGGAATTTACTTTTACTTGGTACAAAGATGTGCAAGTTGTCCAATTTTATGACTCAACACTCACTGTGAGAAACAATAAAGTTTCCTGATGAACACTTGGACTTTGTTTTGCAGCCCAACTGTCTCACTAAAATAGAGAGATACTAAATCAAGGCAACTCCAGTGCTGGCGAGGCAAAAAAAAATGCACAGACTTATTTTATGGCACGAGTGAGGCTGGTGTGCAGTTGGAGATGAGCTCTCTATTTCTGCAGTTTTAGTCGATGTCATGATCCATCTAAAAAAGGTTCATTTCCTATCTTTGGTACGATTCAGTTTTAAACCCAGTCTCACTTTTCTCCTGGTTTATTGTTATATAAAAATTGGGACCATCAGTCGTTACTATAGAAACCCTCAACTTAGCTATCTGTTACAGTAAACCTTGTGCTGTTCCCTTCGATTGTCTGATCATCTCCCTCCCTCCCTCCCCTCCTTTGTTCTCCACTACTGTGCCTCTCTGTATCTCTTCCCCCTACCTCCAGTATTTGCTAGACATGCTCCAGTATGTCTTCATAGATAGCTCTGCTGGGCTCAGAACCACTAAAGTGACATGGCATTTTGCTAGCCATTCTCCTGGACACACCTTTGCAGAGATGTTCTTGAATCAGAACCATCATGGCCGGTGGTACATTTAAAGAAACTCTAAAATGTATTCCTTCAGTAAAAACAACATGCAATCCTGTTGTGCACAGTAATGTAGACTGAGCTTCTACATAAATTGGGTTTGTACTGTTCTAGTAGGAACATCTGTTCTTACCATCTCAGCTAGGACTCTGTCTTTGAGTGTTTAAACACAAAAAGGTATGTTCTCCTCCCCAGGCTGATCCTCCCTCTTTCTTTCTCTAACACACTCTTTATTTTTATGACATGCTGAGCTGTTTTTGTCCTTGTTATTGTTAGAGCCATTTAGCCCCACCGCTGCATGCTATTAATGTCAGGAGTTTGCTCACCTCTGTCAGCCTAGCACTCTGTAGCACTCATTTATCTCATTATTGGTTTTCTTTGCTTATGAGTGCTACACTCTGTGTATTGCTGAATCAATAGGGCTAGCTAACAAGGACAGCCGAGCAATACAGAGTATAGCACTCACAAGCCAAAGAAAATCAAAGATAAACAGCATAAATCCAAAAAGCTATAATGAGGCAAAAGATAAAACTCAGAGAATGTTGACAAGAGGCCTGTTTTTTTTTTTCCTTTAATATATCTTTTTGCATGCATACAGCTGATTACCATCTGGCTAGGACTCCATCTTTTCTGAACAATTTTCCCTCACCAGCCCCCCTTGCTTGTTTAAAAAAGGTCCAATGTCTCTACCTCTTTCTCTTTCTCTCTCACCCTGTACCCCAAGTTGATGCAACTGCATGCATTTACCAGTTCATTTGCTGCAAGGGGCTGAACTGTATTGATAAGAAAAGAACTTCAAATACTTCTCTTCATTTCAGACCACAAGCTTTACCTTCAAACACAGCAGTTGCAATAACAAACCATGTTTCACAGCTGCCACTAATTTTCACCCATATGCCTAAGATTAAAAACAAATGATGGCAGTGATTATTAATTTTTAGTTCAAAAGTACATCCATGAAAGTTTTCTTCTCATTTATTTTATATTGTACATGTAATAAGCTGTGGGAGTTCCTTTCTGTCTCTTTATCTTCTACCTTCCTTTTCCACCAACTTTCCCAGATATACTTAATTATTTTTTTAAAGTCAGTTTAACAGACTTAACTCTTAAAAAATAATAATAATAATAATTTCCCTTCACCTGTTCAATGCCCCTTCCTCTCCACACCTCCATACTCTTTCTAGGATTCACTTAAGTCACTTACCCTCCCTGTGATTGTAAAATCCCTGGCATCTAGTGGCTCCCTCAATCTCCCAAGTGAAGATTATTATATCCCCTGACATCTAGCAGCCCCCTTACTCTCTCCTGGTGTCTACCAGACTCCCTCACTCCCTTCTTTCCCTGCTCTTGATTGGTAACTCCCTAATGTGTAGCAACCCCCATTCTCTCTGTGGTCCCACAGTGGCATGCTGGTGCCACTCAGAGCACACAGTACAGCACACAGTGACAGCCATTCTACTTAGCAAACCCTTAATCTACAGTCAGTTCCTTGCCACTGCCTGGCATATCCAATGAGCCTTAATCCCTTGCACAGCTATTGCTGCTCCAAAACACTGTATGTTACATGTCTTTTCTCTCATCCTCCTTGAGGGTCATGGCCACCTCCATACCCTAGCTCTAAGTTTGAAAACATAAAGAAAATGCTACACCTTTGATTCTATACACAATACGCTTCATGCACATCTGACAACCTTTTTGAACCTGTCACTGGAAACAGTGAAAGTACAGAGGGATTAGTGGAAGGAGGATGTAGTCCCACTACACAAAAGAGGGAGTAGGAAGGAAGCAGAAAATTACAGGCCTGTCAGCCTGACATCGGTGGTGGGTAAAGTAATGGAATCACTGTTGAAGGAAAGGATTGGGGAATACCTTGTTTCCAGTGGTTTACAGGATCTTAGGCAACATGATTTTACAGGGGGGAGGTCTTGCCAGACAAACCTGATTGAGTTTTTTGATTGGGTGACCAAGGAGGTGAATCAAGGAGGAGCGGTGGATGTGGCCTACCTGGATTTCATCAAGGCCTTTGACACCATGTCACACAGGAGGCTGATAAGCAAGCTGGAGAGCCTAGGAGTAAGACCTAAATTAGTAAAATGGGTTGAAAGTTGGCTGAGCAATAGGAATCAGAGGGTGGTGGTAAATGGCATCAACTCTGGAGTAGGCAAAGTGAATAGTGGGGTGCTACAAGGATCAATACTAGGACCGGTCCTCATCAATGTTTTTATGAGCAACATTATAATAGGACTGGAAGGGAAATTATGCCTGTTTGCAGATGACACAATACTCTGCAACAGAGTAGACACACCAGTGGGAGAGGGTAGACAGAATGAGGGACAATTTAAAACAACTGGATGAATGGTCATAGGTTTGGCAACTGGGTTTTAATACAAAAAAGTGCCAAATCATGCACATGGGAAATAGAAACCTAGAGGCAACATGTCAACTAAGATGGGCGATATTAACAGTCTCACAGTAAGAAAGGGACCTAGGAGTGATAATTTCAGATGACCTAAAGGTAACTAAGCAGTGTAATAAGGTGGGGGGGAGCTAGCAGGATGTTCAGATGCATAGGGATGAGTGTCACCAACAGAAGGAGGGAGATACAGTAATAATGGCTCTCTATAGATCACAAGAGAGGCACCACCTCAAGTACTGTGTACAGTTCTGGAGACCACATCTCTGAAAGGACAAAGATAGAGTAGAGGCGGTGCAAAGGAGGGTAACCAAAATGGTGAAGGGCCTACATCAGAAGCCCTATGAATGGAGGCTCAAGGATTTAAATATGTACTCCCTGGAGGACAGGAGATAATGGGGGAAGGGGAGTATGATAGAGACATTCAAGTATCTCACTTGGATAAACAAAGTACAGGAAGGGAGCATTTTCCAAAGGAAAAGATGCTCAAAGACAAAGGGACACAATATGAACATGGAGAGGGAGAGGGAGAGGCTCATGGGGAAACATGAGGGAGCACTTTGTCACAGAGAGCATAGTGGATGCTTGAAGCAGCCTCCCAGAGGGAGTGGGGGGCTAGAATGGTCACAGGAATTACAAATGCATGGGATAAACACAAGGGAATCTTAGAAGCAAGAGGGGGTGTAAGCCTGAGTCCAAGTAGGATCTCAGGTGACTCTATAGGTAGGAAATTTGGGGCAGACTAGGTGGGCCAAGTGATCCTTATCTGCTGGCAACTTCTATGTTTCTGTTTCTATGCACTACTTTTACAATACTGTGTGCCTTGTGGCAATGGTAGTATACAGTCACTTTCATTACCACTCAGATTTGGTTATCCTTGAGCAGAAGCCCTCCCACAACACTTCTCATGGGCAGGGACCCAAATCTGCAAAGGAACCAATATGGCATGATACCAGCATTTATTTCATGGTAAGTAATGAATACATTATAAGAACAGATATCTTTTTTGCTATGCCTGACCCAAGTTGATGTAGCTGAAAAATGTTATGGTAAGATGCACCTAAACTAGTTTTATGAAATGGGCAGTAATCCTGATATTACAATATTTGTGCATCACCTAACTAAAGAAATCTGATATCTATATTAGGCAAGTTGAAAATGCCCCATCTCCCAACAAACAGCCTCAGTAATAATGTTTAATTTATTAGTTTAAATTTTATTGAAAATTAAGTAATTTTATAACAAATACAATCAATTTACAAAGAGTATTCTAGCTAGAGTCCTAGCTGAGGTAAGCCTAATGGAAATACAATACTAAAAATAATGAGTATATTCAAGTTGTAAAAAATTAAGTCTAAAAACTTTTATTTTCTGTATTCAGAACTGTTAACCAATATCTTCATACTTCTTATCTATATTATAAAATGTCCTCTCATCTGTTAATTCCATATCTTGGTGTAGACTGGGATTTAGACAACATTCACAACAAGTCTCTGCAACTGAACAGATATATTCAGAGGATACCTAGTGTTTAGACCTCCATCTCTGTCTAGTCTTTCTTAAAGGTTCAGTTAAAATTGCTGAAAAACAATAAACTACAATTATGCACAAAGGTGTTTTCTGTCCTAAAAAGTAATGTGCTCAAGTATATCTGCAGTTTTCAATCTACAATTACTTTGCTTTTGTTTTGTAAACAATATTCAGATTTAAACTGAAAGGTTTACAGTCCCAAAGAACAGAGACAATAGATGATCAGTTCCTTTTTATTATATCAAAAAACACCTTTATGAAGACAGTTCCAGGGTAGGACCCAAACCTCACTTTTTCCTAACTTATGTTGATGCAATTAAATGATAGGCTCACTTGAGTACTTTAACTATCCTGACAATTCTTTCTTTCTTGGAAAGGAATCCCCACCAGGTTCTTGTTAGAGATAAACAAGTGAAAGGAGTGACAGACAGTGGCAAATCATGTAATAAACAAGATTATTACAAAAATAAACTGTTACAAACCTTTGCAGTGCAGGCACTGGGAGAAACAGGTTTTCCATGATACCTTGGTATAGCAAATTCCAAAAGAAACCTTGTATGACTGTACTTCTTTTAATAAGATAAGAAGGAGAAAAGTGCAACAGTTCTCATTGGCTGAAGCAGGTGGTACCACTATAGTGCTGGACAGAAAATGTAGAGTCAGCAGAAAGAAAAACAAGCATTACATTATACAGAAAATGTAATGTTAGTTAGAACAAAGAAGACACAGAAGTATCCTAGGAGTTGCAAGGTCATAACAGTGTAAAAGCATTGTCAGCAGAAATACATGTAGTTTGGTAAAAGGATATGAGTAGATCCAAAGCACATATGCCTCATATAAGCAAATGCATAAGAGTAAAACATAAGCAAAATGAATATACTGCATATATCAGAAAATAAAGAAATAACACTGTAAAATGAATGTATACTATATAGTGTATACAATTAGTAAGCATGATCCCTAGTACCCATGCTTGTATGGTGGGTACCCATTACTACATGTTAGTGTAATACATCAATATCACAGTAATGATAGGACATCTGTCATTGCCATGTGCATGAGGGTGCAAGGGGTGTGGGACCCAGGCATAACATTCCCCTCCTTGTTGCCTCAAAAGGGGCAACACAACCATAGGGATGCACAAAATCACACATGCCCACACAATGCAAAGCATCATGGGCTGCATATGCAAATCACAACAGAATATTATGCTGGTTCAACTTTAAGCAGAATTGCATGATGCCAAAAGGCCTTTCACATAGAAGCAGTTGGAATCATTCACAAGCCCAAGGCACAAGCCTTGTAAAGGAATAAGTTGTTCATGATGTCACATGAGAGTATGTCACAGACAGAAAAGCATAAGTATTAATAATACATTATAAAAATAAAACAGGGTTACATGTGTGATGGATAATCTCAGATTGAAACCTAAATACAGACAAAAATGTATGCCGGTTGTAAAAAGCAGACAGATAGTCAGGGTTACTGTAAAAAACAGGCCAGTTCAGGAGTCAGTACAGGGGTTGTCACAGATGGAGCACACATGGTATGTTTGTAAAGCATAGTGCAGAACCCAGGGATGTCAACACCACTACTGAGATGTGTGATACCGCATAGAACATAATATGACATAACAATGTCTGTTGATGAAGAAGAGTGCATTGAATCAACTTTGAGAGTAGATAAGGTTGATGCTGCCTTGCTGTGGAGGTGTGGCACAACCGTGGAGCTTGATGGAAGAATCTGTAGATAATATTTCTTGACAGGCCATAATAAAATGGATATTACCAGTTTAGAAAGTTCCTATGAATAACAGTCCATAAAGTTCATACAGGTAACCACAAAGTGGCATAGTTACAGGCAAAATGTCATTTCCCGAAAGGTGGTAACCCCACAAGGCACATGGGGCTATGCAGGTGGTAATTTAATGATGAAACACCATCATAGTAAGAAAGTCAATGTTTATGTTGCTGGCTGCTGAATGGCTGGATTTGTAGAGGCCTTGGCAGGGGGTGCATTAGATTGTGAATGAAGTCTTGCAATGGAGCAGCCACACACATTGGCATAGCTTTTGTTTTGTAGAAGTTGATCACACCCTTGCACAAAGATTAACAGTTCATAAGTGACAGTCCATAACAGAACAATCAGTTTGTATGAGGTGCCAGCCAGGCTTGGAAAGAGTAGTAGTGAAGAAAATGGATGTCTTGTTTGAAGATCAATTGAAGAAGTGTCTTCTTGCTGAAGTCAGGGGATTGCTCCTACCCCAGACTTAGCTTCTTAATAAGCAGAAACAATAAGATTGATTGTAGAGTCTGAATTGGTTGGACCTTTTTCAGTTTATTTAAATATCTACAAATAGGTGTAATGTTGCTGAAAACATTACACTTGCAGAGGTAATAATAGCTTGTTTCATGTAGTAGTCCTTATATGGAGCCACTCAGGCACAAAGATGGTGGTGACATTAAAGTTGTGGTAGCTGTTTTCTTTTCATGAAAACGATGATTGTTTTTGGAGCTTAGATGAAGGTGTTGCTGCTTTTGTGCATGGAGGTGTTATGTGTGCCACATCGTGGAAACCTACAAACTTGTAAAGTGTGTTAGAAACCCAGTTAAGAGGACATGCACACAGTTGTTGAAAAGGAAAAAAAAGGTTTTATACCAATGACCTTTTTGTTTTGTGGAGAGTGATGTGACAGAGCATAAATTTCTGGCAATTGTGGAAAGAGAAACATAAAAATTGGGTGTTGATCACACACTTGGGGGTCCAGGCAGAGGTTCAGTAATATCATTTGACCATCTGTGAATCCATGACAGTGTCATGGTTATACCATGCTTTTAGGTCACAGAAGAGGCTGTGACAGTGATTAACATGATTTCCTGTCTATGTGTTGCTGGCAGGCATAACTGAGGCCTGTGTTATAAAATCTTGTAATGTTATATTAATAACATACCTCAAACATGTAGCTTATGGCAATATGCCCATTGCACCATGCAGTAGTGGGACAAATATATTGTTGGCCTATACCAACTGATGATAGTGCCTATTGCATCTGTGACAAGTGAAAGTGTCTACTTTCTTTGCAGTATAGTGAAATACTTCAAAGTACTGAGTAAGGTAGGGCCTACTATGAAATCTTGAAGCATTGGTTCTGGAGCAGAATCTAAATTCTGACATACTATAATTGTTAAGCTTTAAAATCACAAGAGTTGCATAGAGTGCAATTTATTTTCCTGGGGTACCTGGGAGAGATGAGACAAACAGAGCATTAGTTAGTCTGTGTTTTTGCATGGAACATAGTGTAGGGGTGGGTCAACAATGCTGGCCCTGGTATATAAGTTTGGTAATAGGCACTAAAAACATTCATAAATGTGGAGCAGTTTTCTGAGTACACACTTGATAAAGTGTAGCAAGATGTGTATCAAAGCATAGTAGTATAAACATAAAACATAAACATTTTTGCAGTGGAACAGCACTAGTATTAAGCATAATGCAGAAAACACATTTTAAACAACAGAACAAATGTAGACTGTGGCCGGAATATTCAAAGGGGTTGCACATGATGCAATAGTGTTGTGCCATGCGCAATCCACTGATGTGCTCCTTGCAAATCCCGATGCACCTGGGCTCACCAGTAATGTATGCAGCACAAGTGCAGGGGGGGCGTACCCATGCATATTCAGCATATCCCAATATTCAGCCCAGGATGTGTGGTGCATATGCAGGCACACACCCGTCTTGTGCCACACAGGGGGCGCAAAGATCTGCCGATAAAAAAATTGGAGCAAGGACTGGCCACCCACAGCTGAGCTGCCGTATTGCAGGGTGCAACATGGCAGCTGCCTGTTGTGGGTGGCCACCTGACCTCCTGAGACACAAGCCAGGTGTCACCCATCCCACCCATGCCCAATCATGGGCTATGTAAATGTAAAATATCCCTTGTGGTCCAGTGGACCCTACCCCCTTGCCCAATCACAGGCTTATGAAAAATAAATGTCTCCCTGGTGGTCCAGTGGACTGCTCCCCAGCCCAATCACAGGCATTGTAGAAGAGAAAACCCCGGTGGTCCAGCGGTACCCTCTACACCTGCTTACTCAGACCTGCCAACCTGCTCCCCCCCGGTCAGCAGCAGGTGGTAGCTCCCCACCTGAAAGTCACCCAACCTCCTGCTGACTGACAGCATACAGTACTACTGTACGCCCATTGGTCCACAGCATGGGCCAATGGGCGTGCAGACCGTACTGTACTACACAGTCCTGATATGTGAATGAAATCCATTCACTGATCAGGACTATGTAGTACAGTATGATCTGCATGCCCATTGGCCCAAGCTGTGGACCAATGGGCATACAGCTGTACTGTACGCTGTCAGTCGGTGGGCGGCGGGGCAGCTTGCGGGTGGGGAGGTGCCATCCCCAATAAATATATATTTTAAATTATAACAAAATCATATTGCAATTAGTTTAGTAAGTATAGTCTCATACATTACCAGAAGATGGGGAACTTTCTTTTTCCTAAGAGAAAGAAAAAGGAACAAAAATGAAATACACAACCTGAAAATAAAATGAGATTATTTTATAGAGCAAGGTGAGCCAAGTGTCCTTGGGTTACCTTGTCCTAAGCATTAAAAAAAATGTCAGCTGAGCTTATAAAAGATCCAGATTGATTGTAATACCATATGTACATATATCTCAGAATGCATTCATAAAAGATGGTAACACAAATAAATGTTAAAATTCAGGCCGAAACAAAAGGTTATTATTGGTAACCATAGATGATAAACTCTCTCAAAACAGCTGTAATATTTCATTTTAACAGTATACTGTGTGTGTGTGTGTGTGTGTGTGTGTATATATATATATATATATATATATATATATATATATATATATATATATATATATATACAGTATATATATATAATACTGGGGGTCTTGAGTACATACTCCCCCTTATGATCACCTTGTGTAGTATGGGAATCACGTGATATTGTGTATGAACAAAGAAGGCATGTTATAATTGAGCCTCTGTAAGGATGGCAGACATAATAATAGCGGGTGGAGTTAACTGAATACCAGCAAGGTCTGTCTGAGAGCCCAGAGGAACATGGCTGCTGTCCCTGGGCTCAGTACAGAGCAAAAAAATAAAAGTGAAATGTGAAAAATCACAGTTCATGTATTTCCCTGTTCAAAAGTAGCATTCAAATAGAAAATGATCAATTGCTCAGGAAAACTCATGAATTCCGAGTTGATAGGTAATAATGATTCAGACACACAAGGAGGTCAAGTGACTTGCCAAAGGTCACATAGAATGAAAGGGGTGGCTGTTGGGAATCAAACACAGCCATTTAGGTTTGAAACAGTAGTGCAGTGAAGCACTGAGATGCACTAAGATGTATGTCTCTTGTGTGAGAACAAAAATTAATACATAGCATGTGAATTAACACAGTTATATTACTGTAACATGGAACAAGTGGCCATTAAAATGCAATGCATTATAGAATGGCTCATTATGGATATGGGTGTTGGAATTACCTTTTCCATAAAACACAGTACAATGGTGACACTGCAATGGCAATAGGAGCAAAGGAAAAATGTATATATATATGTTTAAGGCTGAAAAGAAGATGTGACTGTAGAAGTTTGAATCCAGTCACGAATAGGGTTAAGTAATTTGGCTGTCAGACCAGAGGAATTGGCATAAGTCCTAGGAAACAAGTGGGTATGTGAGAAGCAGTTTTTTTTACAAGCAAACTCAAAATGAGAGATAAAAAAAATGTTAAAACAGTAAACCATTGTACACTGAGTCCAAACTAAAAGCATTGATTGGTCATAAACACACTTTTGAAATAAATACACATTCTAGTTTAGATCCTGGTAAACACTTATTCAACTTCGGTAATCTTTCTAAACAAAGAATTCTCAATCCACCATTACGTTTCATGAGTTTTCTCAAACACTGTCCATCCTCACCTACATGAACCATCAACAACATGCCCTACCCATCTGAACAACCAAACCTATGGAATCAGCTCAGACAACAGGATTCTAACCATAATGAAAATTTTGTACAAGAAACCCCTAGAACACAGATAACAAAAACAACTGGCAAGCAATGACCCTAAAACTTGGGGCTGCAATTTAATCTTGCAGAACCAAAACCATAATTAGGCATGGAGCACAGAACAACCATGGTATATACCACTGAGTCTGAATGCATCCTAAAATGAACAACAATAACAACTGAATAAACATGTATATATATATATATATATATATATATATATATATATATATATTATGGTAGCACAGTAGTGCTACCATAGTTTTGGTTGAGGAGACCTTTTAAGGTTAAAGGGTCAAACTTTGCACCTTAATAACTTTGCCACTGTTCAATGGATGTGCCTGAAATTTGGAATGCTTGATCAAGAACCATATATCTTGGGATCTGCCAACTTTTGTACCAGTCTGATATACGGCTGTGGAGTTATTTAGTGTGATCTGCACATGTGTTTACGCTTTCTGGTGAATTCTTTGCTTGTGCCTACAGGTCGCATGGTTTGCTCGACTGGTCCAAAAACTTCAGGGAATGTGCGGCCGGGGTCCCCAATGTGTCTTTAGAAGATTTTGTGAAAACATATTAAATGGTTCCCATTATAAGTCAATGGGAAAAGTTAACAAAAAGTTCAAAAGTGTCGCAAATGCAGTTTTTACTTTAGCAAATGGCCCTTTTACTTTTACAAATCCGCCATTTTGTTTTCTGTTGGTGATCAGAAAAATGCTTGGCATTTAAATTTGGGACCCTCTAGCAACACAATTCTTTTTGTGTTTACCTAGTTGGACCCTGAGGATGCTAGGCATGTCTTTATTTTAAGGTTAAACACCCTAGAAATATGTTTTTCAAATTTCTGGAAAAAGTAGTGTCGCAAAGTAGTGTCGCACTCATGAAAGTGTCGCAAATTTTTGCGACAGCTTTCGCAAATCAAGACGCTACTTTTCCAGGCTATGGCAAAATGACAGCAATTTTTTGCCACCCTGCTGCAAAAGAACGGTTTGGTCTTTTGGGCTGAAATTTGGGGGAAACACAGCCAACATCTCACAGATGCACATTTCAGTATTTTGGTGAAAAAAATATTACAGGGCAGCAAAGTTACAGCACTCCAAAGTTGATGGTTTTTCCCATAGGATAACATTACAGCGTCAGCTGCATTACAGGAATCCTTTGCCGCCCTGCTGCAAAATAACAGTTTGGTCTTTAGGGCTGAAATTTGGAGGGAAGAAAGCCAACATCCCACTGATGTGCCTTTTGGTGAAAAAATATTATAAGCCAGCACAGCATTGGCACTCCAAAGTTGAAGCTTTTTCCCATTGAATAACATTAAGTTATCTGCCGCACCTCTTGGGGCCCGTATCTCAGAAACGGTGAGTGATATGGACTTTTTGTCGCAAAGATGCTTAGCCCGCCAAATGAAGGGTAAGTGCAAAACTAGCCAGGAAAGTCATAATTCATATGAAATTTACATTTTTTTTCTACATTGTACGGTTCCTGAGATATAAGCAATTTAATATTCCAAGTCCTCATTTTCTGCTCCAAGGCCTTGTTGCCTTGGTCCCTCTCTTGCATATGTGTGTGTATATGTGTGTGTGTGTGGTGCTAGAAAGTGGATGGGAGAATGAATGCAATTAGGGTTTTCAACCCTAACACCGAATTTCCTCGCTTTTATCGCTGTGGAACACCCTAACTGATGCATTAAATGGAGTTTTTGTCTCTAATATATATATATATATATATATATATATATATATATATATATATATATATATAGATAGATAGATCTATATATATAGATCTATCTATCTATCTATCTATTAGAGGCAAAAACTCCATTTAATGCATCAGTCAGTATGTTCCACAGTGACATAAAGCAGAAATTCAGTGTTAGGTTGAAAGCCCCTTGAACCCCTCCAGCCCACCCCCAACCGGCATCGAGGTGCATTTGTGTGTATATATATATATATATATGTGTTATGGTAGCACGGTAGTGCTACGATAGTTAGGGTTGAGTAACACTTTTAAGGTTAAAGGGTGAAACTTTGCACCTTAATAACTTTGCCACTGTTCAATGGATTTGCCTGAAATTTAGTATGCACGATTGGGCATGGTAGATCTTGGTATCTGCCAACTGTTGTACTGGTTAGATATATGGCTGCGGAGTTATTAAGCAACATCCGTGTGTGCAATTATGCTTTTGTGTGCATTCTTTGCTCATGTCTACAGGTCGCACAGTTTGCACAACTGGTCTGAAAACTTCGGAGAACGTGTGGCCAGTGTCCCCAATGTGCCTTTTGAAGATTTCATGAAAACATATTGAATGGTTCAAAAGTTATTACAAAAACAAGTCCCATTATAAGTCTATAGGAAAATGCACTTTTTAGTGTCGCAAATGGCCCAAGTAGTGTCACAAATCTTCCATTTATTTTCAGCTACTGATCAGAAAAATGCTTGGCATTTAAAATTGGGACCCTCTAGGAACGCAATTCTTTTTGTGTTCACCTAATTGGATCCTCAGGATGCTAGCCATGTCTTTATTTTGTGGCTAAACACCCCAGAAATATGGTTTTCAAATTTCTGGAAAAAGTAGTGTCACAAAGTTGTGTCGCATCAGTGACACTTTAGCAAAATTTTGCAAAAGCTTTCACAAATTGCGACACTACTTTTCCAGACTATGACCAAAATGATAGGAGTTCTTTGCCACCCTGCTGCAATAGAACGGTTTGATCTTTTAAGCTGAAATTTGGAGGGAAAGCAGCCAACATCTCTCAGATGTGCCTTTTGGTGGCTTGGTGATAAAATATTGCATGGCTGTCAAGTTACGGTACTCCAAAGTTAACGTTTTTTCCCCATAGACTATCATGGTGGCGTTTGCAGTGCATTTCCGGGCTCTTACTCAGAAACAGTGCGAGATACGGAATTTTCATCATGACAAACCTAGCCAGGAAACTCATGAATCATGTGAAATTTTATTATTTTTTCTACATCGCACAGTTCCTGAGATATAAGCAATTTAGTTTTCCAACAGCTCATTTTCTGCTTCAAGGCCTATTATTATGCATACATTCTTTGTACACACTGTATTTCTCCATGCAGTTGTTGGGCAAAAACAGGGTGTGCGCTTCCGTTACTGTTACAGTTACCATTTCCACTTGCAATTCCATACCCGTTTATGTTACCATTCCCATGTACACCACCGTGTGCGTTATCCTTTACGTTCCTGTTTGCGCTTGCATTTGTGTTACTCTTACCATTTGTGTCTACAGTACTGATTCTGTTTGTCTTTCACTTTGCATCATCATGCACATTATCATTTGTGTTTGCATCCACCCTTCCATTTGCATTTGCATTTGTCTTTCATTTTGCGTCATCGCTGTTGTTACCATTACCATTTGTGTTTCAATTGCGTTTCCTTGCCCATGTCTTTGTCTTGGTTTGCATTTTCCACAGCAGCTTGTTACATTTCTGTTTCCTTTGGCATTATCATTGCTGTTACTGTTACCATTTGTGTTTCCAATTACAGTACCGTGACCATGCGCATTACAGATTGTGTTTCTGTACGCGCTTGCATTTGCATTTCCATTTCTGTTTCCTTTGGTGTTATTGTTGCTGTTACCATTATCATTAGCATTTGCAATTGTGGTACCATAACCATGCGCATTACGGTTTGTGTTTCCATACGTGCTTGCGTTTGTGTTTCTGTTTCCTTTGGCGTTATTGTTGCTGTTGCCATTACCATTTGTGTTTACAATTGCTGTACCATGACCATGACCATGCACGTAATGGTTTGCATTTCTGTACGCACCTACATTTGCATTTCTGTTTCTGTTTCCTTTGGTGTTATTTTAGCTGTTACCATTATCATTTGCATTTCCAATTGTGGTACCGTGACCATGCGCATTACGGTTTGCGTTTCCATATGCACTTGTGTTTGTCTTTCTGTTTCTGTTTCCTTTGGCATTATTTTTGCTGTTACTGTTACTATTTACATTTGCAATTGTGATACCATCACCGTGTGCATTATGCTTTGCGTTTCCATACGTGCTCATGTTTGCCTTTCCGTTTCTGTTTCCTTTGGTGTTATTGTTGCTGTATCAGTTAACATTTGCATATACAATAGCAATATCGTGACCGTGCATGTTACCAGTTGCATTTCTGTATGTGCTCATGTCTCCGTTTGCTTCACTGTTCGCTTTGGCGTCACTTTGTGCTTGCATTTCTATTAACGTTTGCGTTACTATTTATGTTTGCATCACCATGTGTGTAACCGTTAGCGCTTGCATTTGCATTGCAGTTACTGTTACTATGTCACAAGACATCATGTGGTGGGAGCACGGGGCCTGAAGGGCCCCATGCTCTCACCACTGCATTCTATTCACTATTTATAGTCCTCCTTCTCAAAAAGAAGTGAAATTAATGGCAAAAAACTCTAACTGATACATTAAACAGAGTTTTTTTACCATTTATATATATATATATCTCACCCTAACTGTTGCAGATGACATTACAACAGCTTTAAACATTTACAGAATATAAACAGTGGTTCTAGAACCGTAAAAAAAGGAGTCTGTGATAAAATAGCTAATGAATTGTAAAAACACTCACCAGATATTAAGTTGAGAAGAAATGGCTGCTTGCCTTATTGGATCAAATCAGACAGTTTTCCCTTCTAAAATCTCTGATTGTTTGGCCACAAATTGAGCAGCAGGCAGTATCCCTTTCAAGTCTGATTGCAATATATTGGGTGTTTGAATAGACTGCATGAGCAAACTGTTGTTTTTACTGCATGAGGAGTGAAAGTCTGTTTGTAGTTCACATTCATTTTGAGGCAGCCCCAATGTCTGAAAGTCCAGTCTTTTTGTTAGAAGGGATTTTTGCATAGCAAAGGAGTTATGCCTTGCCTCTGAGGCTTGTAGAGCAGAATATAAGGTCAGGACTGACAACCCTTGCAGCATGTGTATTTTGGCTGTGGATCTTGGCTGAGAGCACAGGGTAGAAATGCCGAGTACAGAATTTCCTTTTAACCAAGTACAGAATTTCCTATTGACCTAGTACAAGGCTGCATTAACCTCTGTAGGGATTAAACATACTGACAAACAACAGAGAAACAAGCGCATGTGGGAAACCTGAAAAATTTGCCCATCACCGTCACCTACTATTTTTCAGTACCCGATAGGTGATCAGTCAACATGGGAGGTTTGATGTGACTCGGTGTGGATCTGCTGCACCTGAGAACAAGGGTGGCATGGGTCTGCCACACCTGCTACCACTGTAAGTATGAGTAGGTCCAAGTAAGTGAAATAAAGATCACACTACACTACTCAACAGTCAAAATGAATTGAAAGTGAAGCTTCCCTTGTTTAATCTCTACCTTTTCATGGTCACCATATATGTAGAAGGAAAGGAATCCCCCATCAGGTTCCTGTTGGAGATAAACAAGTGGATGGAATGACAGACAGTGGCAAATCATGTAATAAACAAGTTTATTACAAAAATAAACAGTAACAAACCTTTACAGTGCAGGCACTGGGAGAAACAGGTGTTCCCAATACCTAAGTGTAGCAAATTCTCAGAGAAACCTTGTAAGACTGTACTTCTTATAGTGAGATAAGAAGGAAAAAAGTGCGACAGTTCGCATTGGCTGAAGCAGGTGGTACCACTATAGTGCTGGATAGAAAATGTAGAGTCAGCAGAAAGAAAAACAAGCATTACAATATGCAGAAAATGTAATGTGAGTTAGAATAAAGAAGACACAGAAGTTTCCTAGGAGTTGCAAGATCATAACAGTGTGAAAGCATTGTCAGCAGAAATACATGTACTTTGGTAAAAAGATATGATTAGGCCCAAAGCACATATGCCTCACATAAGCAAATTCCTAACAGTAAAACATAAGTAAAATGAATATTGCATATAACAAAAAATAAAGAAATAATGCCGTGAAATGAATGTATACTATATAGTGTATACAATTAGCAAGCATGATGCCTAGTACCCACGCTTGTACGGTGAGTACCCATTACTACACATTACTGTAATACAGCAATATCGCAGTAATGATAAGACATCTGTCTTTGGCATGTGCATGAGGGTGCAACGGATGTGGAACCCGGGCATAACTCACTTTTCTTTCTTTCTTTCTTTCTTTCTTTCTTTCTTTCTTTCTTTCTTTCTTTCTTTCTTTCTTTCTTTCTTTTTCTTTCTTTCTTTCTTTCTTTCTTTTTCTTTCTTTCTTTCTCTCTTTCTTTCTTTCTTTCCTACAGCATGTCTTCAGTTTAAGAACTTTAATCCTGATCACTATTTGAACTTCATCCCTGATCTTATTCACATATATACTTGATGAACATACACCTTAGCAGGCCTCATTTACACCAGGTTTTCTTCAAAGACCAACAATATTCAGTTACACAACTTATCAGTTTCTCAGTTTATTTCTCTTCCTAGACTGCACTCTGTCCTTAACTACACCAATTCTGTTTAGCACACTTGTTTCTTCTCACATTTTCATTGGCTATGATGACCCTTTTTTCTTGACAGATCAATTTAATGAAGTTTTTAGTAGATACTGAGAATAAACTCTGTGGGTCCAAAGTCACAATATACTGTATACGTGACACAAAAACTGTTTTCATCTTCAAAAAAGCTAAAACCAAGGGCACATTTTTCTACGTGGCAGGTTTTCAGTTTTACCTTAAACAATTATACAGCAGGACAGGTTATATAAGGATTAACATGCATCTACTCATTTTAGACAGAAATACAAAATGTTTCCTTGGGTAACTGCAGCATGAAAATGTATAAAAGCAGCACCCCCACTGAAGTGAGATATTGCATCTCAGTTGACATTAGTGGTGGGTGAAGTGTAAAAAATTTGCTTCACAGAGTAATCCACAAAATTCTGCCTGTTTTGAGGAATGAAATGCTAAACTGTGACCAGCAGAATGGCAAAATTTTGCCCTATGGAAAGGCAAAATTTCACTTTCCATGGTGAAATTTCCCCCACGGAAGGCAAAATTTTGCCTTGGTGAAATTCTATCTAATGTGGACAATTTCATAAATTACTCTGTGCAGCGAAACTGGCCACTTCACAGCCACTTTACCAGTGGAAATTAAATTCGGTGCATCTTTGATTGACATATCCTGAGTAAATACTTTGAAAAGATGCATAAAAGCAGGACCACAAAGAAAATGAGATATTACATCTTGGCTGGGTTAACATGGATTCATACTTTGTAAAAATTGGAAAATAAGTGAGATCCCTCTGAAAATGAGATATCATTTCTCAACTGTATGAGACGTTGCATCTCAGCTGGGCTGTGCCAGGGAAAATCAACTTGTGTATTCTGCTTAGTTCTCCAGAGATTTTCCTGACTCTAATACTACCCCTCCTTTTTGTATCATCAGGTAATGTTATCTCTGGTGCTTTCCGGCATCCCACCTCACCTCTGTCATATTGACAATATCCATTGTATTAGGGGTGCTCCCAACATCCACTCTATCCAGAAACCCTACTCCACAATGGCTCTGGCATATACTCTTTACTGACCTCCACAGCCAGAACTGTTTTGGCATTTTAATATCACAATAATATAACAAATAAATGTAAATCCAATCTACACTTTCACTCTTTTTATCACTTATCAGATTAATACATTAGCAGCCATTTTGGTTCTGACCAGAGTTTGCTTGCAATTTGGGATGCAGTATTAGATGCAGATGGAGGGGGGCATACAGTGTTATTTGAATCTGCCACTGTTCAAAATCCAGCCCAACTTCTTTGAATATGGCTAAATTTGGAACCATTATAGTATGGATTATAATTGTTTGGAACAACGTCAATAGGTTTTTTATGTCTCCATAGTAGAAATAATGTAAACATAATAAAATATAACATGGACAATATAGTTAGAAGTGTACTGTATATCATTACAAAAATGTGCAAGCATTTCAAAGAAATTGGGTTTGATTTTTAAAGCCCTTGGGGTGCACTTTTTGACACCTTTTAGACCGTTTGTATGAACTGCACTTGAAAGTTAGACCTCTGCAGAAGTGGTCTAACTTTTTGTTTTCATTTTCCATTAATAAAAATTATGCATACTTCAGTTTTTTGATACATTTTGATGAAAATCATGGAAATTGTTGCAAATGCATCAAAACATTTTTATTGGCATGCAAACACTTTGTTGTATCATAGAGGATGCAAGTGTGGCTCAATGGAAGGAATTATTGTTTTATTTTTATTTATAGGGTTTTGTTGGTTTTATGTGATAAGGGTGAGTCTGAAAGACTGCTGATCACATAAAACGAGTACAAAACAGCCCACCATCAAAAGGGAGACTGAAAATGTAACAACCATCACAAATAGCGATGGCTGCTACATTAACTCCTAACAACAAAAGGAATGAGTATTTTTATAAGGGGGCTACACCCCTGTACCCCCATTTGCAGGGGACAAGCTCCCCCACATGCCCCAAACTAAAATAATCAACTCCACGGGGGGTGCGGACCCAGGGGAAAGTTATTATTTTCCCAAAACAAAAAAATTATATTCTCAAAAACCAGACCCGAACCCGGATCTACTGGCATTGTAGGCAGTGACTCACACCACTAGACTAAATGGCCAGCTCAGCAGGAGTCAGCCATGCAACATCCCATATCCTGTAGTAGTGAGTGTAGCTCCCTGCTATACTCGCTGTATAGCATGTAGCAATGTTTTTTCTACTCACTCACAGTGTGGGTGGTATTATTGAGTCACTCAAATTAATTCTCTCAATAACACACACTCATATAGGGTGCTACTGATTTGCTTAACTGGGTATGTTCATGGAGACTTACATCCCCTTTTTTTAGGAGTGACCCAGGACAACTTACATGCACTAAAGAGCATTCCCTTGATATGTCAGGTACAAAAATGACATTTGAGACAGTGTGACAATGGTAATAACAACTGGTTCAACAGTCATAACTCAACAGTGGGTATTTATTTGTTTAGTTGAATTTTGGTAACTGAGATATTACAGTTCCTTTTTCAGGGCAACCCAGAAAGTGCAGAACATAGCAGTAACAGTGGAAACATTTTACAACATTCACTGATTAACAAAAATTCATCATTTACAGAAGCATTCACAGATTGAATATTTACATATCACAGAGACATGGCAGTTACAGTGGTTATATTTACATTATTCACAGATTTACAAAATGCACCATTTACAGATACACTTACATCAAATATGTACATAAACAGGAGGGGTCAAGGAGTCGGGATTATTATACATATGAGGATCAGTGAGCAGTGAACATTTATCCATAGCATTACGGAAGTTGGACCAAGAGTCAATAGAAGCAGGAACAAAGTGATGTGGCATTGAGGTGGTATAACAGGGAGGATTGAAATTTAGCAAGAGAGGTGCAGGATAAGGCAGAGTGTGGTATTGAGTTCCAGCTAGACACCACAGAGAAGGCAAAAGATCTCTGGGCCACTACTAACCGAGGATTGGGCAGTATAAGAAGAGGGAGGTAGGCAAATCTAAGAGCACACGGTGGTTGCCAGAGCTGAATAAGTTCAGTAAGGCAGGGAGGGGTGTAATGATGGACCAGTTTGTGCACTAGACTCAGTGTGGCATACTGGAGTTTGGATTCATACGTTAGCCAGCCCAGGGAGGAGAGGACATCACAGTGGTGATGATGGGCATTGACCCCTAAGGCAAACCTTCCCACCCTATGATAGGCCATTTTAAGGCATTATAGGATGGTTGTGCTGGTTGTAAGTAGTAGCAGGGTACCATACATAAGGAGGGGCAGGAATGTGGCAGCCATGATCTTGTGACATGAAGCTGATGTAAGGAAGGGTCATATGCAGTAGAGCAGACCCAGCTTTTGGTTTAGAGCTTTGGTTAGGAGGGTGACATGAGTGCTCAGGGAAAGAGATGAATCTAAGGTGATAACCAGATACTTAAAGGATGGGACAGATTCAAGAGCATCACCATTATGGGAGAGTATCACAAGAGGTGGGTGAGGATGCGGCGAGGAGGAGGGATTGGGGAACAGCATGCATTTGTTTTTTTTTCGGTGTTGAGGGCTAGTTGGTTATCTAGAAACCATACATCAAGAATTTGGAAGACTGAGGTGAGCATGTTGTTGAGTCACCTGATGTTGGATGAAGAATGGTAAACAGTAGCATCATCTATGTAAAGGTGCACAGAGGCACCTTCACAATTACTTGGTAATTCATTAATGAATAGGGAAAATAATAATAGACCCAGGATGGACCCCTGAAGGATGTCGTGGGTTATTGGTCTGAGATCCGAGAGAGAACTGGACCACAAAACCATTTTAGTGCAGCCAATAAGGTAACTTTGGAGTCAAGTTAAGGCACTGACATTAAGTCCAAGTGAATGTAGCTGCCATAGAATGAGATTGCAGTTGACCAAATCAAAAGCGTTCATCAAATTGACGAAGATAGCACCGGTGGCAAAGCCCTGGTTCATATCATGGAACAGGTTGGATGTAACACCCCCTTCTCCTCGCAAACCTGCTATCTCTGGATTTCTCAACACAAGTAGTAGACTGGTTTGATAGCTACTTATCAAACTGACAACCGATTGTGAAATTTAACTCCACCACTTAAAATCCAGCAGTTCTTAATATTGGAGTTCCTTAAGGATCCATTCTTGGTCTTCTCTTATTCTCCATTTTTATCAATGAGATCTCTCTAGCTACACCTTCATGCTCATCTCTGTTGTATGCCAATGACCAGGTCTTATATTATAGCTCTAGGAATATGGCAGACATCAATCAAACCATCTCATCGGATTTCAAGGCCATTCAAACCTGGCTCCACAATAACAAACTCATCTTAAATGTTAATAAAACTCAAGGTATGCTTTTTGGGTCTGATATAAAGCTCAGAAACAACAACAAACTAAAGATCCTCTTTGATAACAGCTCTCTGTTAGACACAGTTAGCTATTTCAAATACTTGGGTGTGCTTCTTGATGGATTGTTGAACTTTGAACAACACATCACATTCATCTGTAAATCTGTAAATTCTAAAATTGGTGTGGCTTATAAAACTAGTTATGTTCTAACCCCCTCTGCTAGATTGGCTGTAGCCCATGGCATTCTACTCTTGGCCCTCCCCTATAGTGCTGTTACAGTGTTAGGCACCTCAAAACACTCTCTTTAAAGGTGGGACACTACCTACAACAATATCTGCCACTACGCCGCAGCCTCTACTTCTTTGTAAACACCAATGTCAGCTCTATGCTGACCTAAAATGGCCCTCTCCATCCACTCATTAACTCCAATCTCTCAGCTCTCTGACTGATGGCATTATTTGAGCTGGAACCCCTGCTCCCTTAGCCTTTATGCTGTCCTGGCATACCCCCTATCATAGACTTAGGTTGGCTGACCACTCTCTCCTACACATACCTAGGTGTAAACAGCCAAGGGTGCCATTGCCTTCTCCCATGCTTCCTTTCATTACTGGAACTCCATTCCTTTAGATGTCAAGCTTGCACCTAATCACAACCTCTTAATAAAAGAAATACCTAGATTACCTGACTCATTTAGCTCAATGTGCTTGTTTCTGTCCACCATAAGCCCCTTATGCCCACTACTGCTTGGTTTCTCCCTTAAAATTCCACCTCTTCCACTATTTCCAACTCCTGTCTTCCTTATTTCCTTTACACTTAATTCACCATTCATATACTGAACTGGACTCTACCACTTCTCCACTCTCCTTCTGCTCCTCTGCTCAGACTTGCTATTAGTTCCATTTGTTTTTATGTAGGTTTATCCATAATTTATTGGCACTTATGTACTGTATTGGTATTCTAATTTAACTTATGTAGTGTCCCTGTAACTCTGGTGCTATTTCTGCCACTGTTGTAAGCTAATCCTTTATTGATTGTTCATCATCTGTATAGGACTTCCTATTTCAACTAAATGTTATACAGTATTTTCCTTCATTGTTGCATATCACTCGGCTGTAACCTCCAGGGTTGTGCCTGTAAATAGGCATTTCTATGTCTAGTGCACTGTATTTGGTTATCAAAACAAATAAACTTCTATCAAGGCAGTGAGGTTACTGTGTTTCTTTCTGAACCTATGCTGGAACCTTGACAGGAGGCAGTGGTGGTCCAGATAATCCTGAAGATGGTTATAGAGTATACACTTTCAGATTTTTGCCAGTGGGCAGAGGATGGAAATACACCTTAAGTTCTCAACAGTTGAGTTGGGTCCACCCTTATGAATGGGAACAACCATGACTACCTTCCATTTATCAGGGACAGTCCCCAAGAGGAAAGATTGGTTAAACAGATCGCAGACTGTGCAGGTGAGGGCTGCATCACCCAGTTTGAGAAATTTTGGTACAAGGGTGTCGTAGCCAGGTGAGCTGTCAGCTTTTAGGTTAGGGAGAAGTTGGCAAACTTCATTGAGAGTGCCAAGTTTAAGGTGAAAGGCTGGGCGAGCGCCAATGTCCACTGGTGGGGATAGGGAGGAGGGAGGTATAACAACTTATTTATTGAACATATTTGAATTGCAATACATACAGATCAATAGGACAAAGTGCATTTATGAATTATTACCGTATACAGTACATCACTCAGGTTCCAGGGATAATTTATGGTGAACAGAAGGGACAAAATCACCTTAGTAGCATTGGCACAGCAGTAACAGAGTCTGACTCAGTGGAAATAGGAACAGCTGTGCTAAAGGGGAGGGTGTCCTTTGAGTTGTCCCTTGAAGGACTATGTATGGTTTTCCTGGATAGAGAGAGGAAGCTCATTCCAGAGTACTTAGACTTTGTGTGAAAAAGACCATTGAAAGAATGTGGTCTGTGCCTTAGGAACCTCAATTAAAAGGAACAGAAATGCCTTCTTGTAGGCTTCCAGACCAGTACATCTCTGAGACTGTGAAGACAGTTCATTAACATCGTATAGGCCAGATAGAGTAGTAAAAATGCTCTTCAAAAGGGGGCAAGTTAAGGGAAGCAAGAACATTGAAATGATAGTCTCTATTTCCTCCACTAAACACAAACCTGCCAATTCTATGATACAGAGATTTAAGGTGTGTTAGCTCTGTGGCTTTCAGGGAGAAGAATATTGGAGCACCATACAGTAGGGTTGGGAGTAGGAAGCTGCTGGATACATTTAGACAGGCATCATTAATGAGGAAAGATTTGAGCTTATACAGCAGTCACAGCTTTTGGGAAAAAAAGTTTGGTGATGTGGTTGGTGTGAGTCTTGAAATAAAGCTCATGGTTGAGCCAGGCAATAAGCGACTTTATTGTATCTACTGCCTCCAATCAGTTATCCATGGAAGTGAAGATCTATAGGAGTTCACTTTGGTAGTGGACCAACATTCTGGAGCCAAACAGCATGGCCTTGATTTTTTTTAACATTGATGACAAGTTGGTTAGAGACAAATCAAGTTTCCACTTCCCCGAAGTTCTTATTAAGTCAGAATTTGACAACATTTAGATATGAGCTAGTTCCATATAGCACTGTGTCGCTGACATACAGCAACACTTTTTCTTAACTCATTGCCTCCACAGGCTCACTCTGAGATTACACCACTTGCCTCCTGAATCTCCTGTATACTTTTAACAGTGAATCCTGGGCCTTTCTAAGCAAAATCAAGCCATAGTCAGCATGTCACAAACAAATGCTAATAGCTCAATAACTGAACATGCTAGACACAAAGTATGAGTGGCAGAGTTATTCAGCACAAAACTGCCTTTCCAATGGTGGCATGCATGTAATAATAAGTAATTTTGTATTTTTTCTATGCTGGTCTAAAGAGCAAACTAAATATTTTTTTCACTGAGAAAAGGCAACATAAGTAATTTTTGTTGGAAAATATGTAAATTATCAACACCAAATTAAGCATACAGACATTAGATGGTGTTTTAATATTATGTTTGTTAAAAAAAAGATATCTTTTTACTATAAAACGTAATGTTTCCCCATTTTAGTCAAGGTGCTTTGGTGAGATTTGAGGGATGAGTCTCAACCACACACACCATATCATAAACAAATGCGTATAAGTCCAAAAGTATACATGATACACACAAAGTATCAGCATGAAAGTTGATGAGCACAAAAATGCCTTTCCAATGGTGCTAGGCAACCAGCTGTAATCAATACAGTTTTTATTTTATACCTGCTGAAGTGCCAAAAAAGTGAATTTTATTCAAGTTGCTTAGGTGAATCTGATGGAAAACATATCAGCCATACACACCATACCATAAACAAATGTGAATAACTCCTAAAGTATACATGATATACACAAAATATCAGTGGCAAAGTTGTTCAGCACAAAATTACCTTCCCAATGGTGGTATGCAAATAATAATATGTAATTTTGTTTGTTTTTTTAAGCTAGTTGAATCAGCAAAAAAAATATTTGTTTTCACTGAAAACAGGCAACATAAGCCATACACACCATACCATAAACAAATGCAAATAACTCCTAAAGTATACATGATATGCACAAAATATCAGTGACAAAGTTGTTCAGCAAAAAATTACCTTTCCAACGGTGCTATGCAGTCAAATATATATTATATTCTGTTACACTATATATTAAAATATATAAGTGACTTCTCCAGACATTGCAAGGGCACACTGGGAGTCAGTAGCCGACTTCTGCAGACGTCCTCAGGACACACCAGTGTATTTTGCTGATGACTACAGGCGTCTGCTAGGAGACAATGAGTTAGCCACAGTTTGAGGGTAGCTCATTGATAAAATGCTAGAACATTATGAGTCTCATGCTTTGGGGACCTCATCTGAGATGTCTCATTGTGAGGCGATGCATTTGACCCACTTAACTTATTGCTTGCATCCCATGAGGTAGCTTGTAATCCATTGACAGGACAGTTGGTCTTAGGTCCAGGTTCCTCAGCTTGAACAGCAGCAGGTTGTGGTTCACTAAGTTGCAGGCCTTTATAAGTTCATCAAATATTGCCCCAGTATAGTTACCATGGTGTAAGGCATGAAGAACATCAGTAGTGAAGCATACCAGGGATGAATCTGTGCCATATTGATTTCAGAATCCATGTTGAATGTTCATGAGTAGAGAGTTTGATTCAACATAGGCCAGCAATTGGTTATACATAAGTCTATCTTAGACCTTAGACAGGGTGCTGAGTATAGAGATGGGACAATATTTTTCAAACAGTTCCCATGCTCCTTCTTTGTCTACTGGGATCACATGAGTGACCTTCCACTTTAGGGGCATTGTGCTTTGAAGCAGGGACAAATTATAGAGAGTAGCCAAAGGAAGACCAAGGAGAGTGGTAGTCCAGGTTTAAGTTTATCATGGCAGGCAGATCTTTCTTCTTTAATTTTTTGGTGCTGGTCCAGAATCTCTTTTTGGAGACCAGCTGAAAATGAAAACTTTTGTTTTTGACAAGATGGGAGGCAGGGAGGAAGAATGACAGAAGGGTCCTTATTAGCATCTAGAGTAGTGAAAAAAATGTTAAATGTTTTAGCAGTTTGTTTAGGGTTACTAATGATGCTTGTGTTGTGGAGAATTTTGTTGTTTGGTGTATTTTTCCTTCCTTAAATGAGGCAATTGACTTGTGTCCAGAAGTGCATAGGATTATTTACTTATTTATTGAAATGTTTCACCAGTATTGGCACACTGAACAACAAGTTGCTTGTCTCAGGGTGCATCTGGGGGAGAGGGTCATTGGGAGAATAAGCAAAATAAAAACACAGACATAGAGCAGCGTAACAGTAGGTACAACACTAACGTGGAGAAAGAACAGATTCATTGAACCGATTAATGGTATAAACATACAACATACAACTACAATATAAGCCAGCCCAGTGGCGCTGGGGGTTGAGGTGTTGGATGCCACACCTCGCTCCACACCAGCTACCCGGGTTTGGGAGCAGACTCAGGTCACTGGTGGGTCAGCGGGGGGAGTATGGCTTGAGTGTCCTATGACAGCTCACCGTCTCCAGGGAGGGCCGGGTGGGAGTGTCGATGCCCCCCGCACTTTTACAACTCTGGGTGGAGGCTCGGGGGATTTCAGCTCCCAATAGAAGGGAGACGGGTGGCCCAGGCATGCAGTAGACATCAGCGTCTAGCACCTTGATGTCAGGGGCTAATGCTGCGTGGGGAGGAAAAGTGGAAAAAAAACAGCAGTCGGCTCTGAGATGATGGGCTTCCTGGGGCATTCCTCTGATTTACCCCTGCTCACTGACTACCTCCAGACCCAATGAAAGGAAGAATTACAGGGGTCCGCCCCACCTCGTCCCCACTCAGGGAGGCAAGCTGAAGATACATGGGAGACTGGGAAGTAAGTATCAGTGAGTGGGTGGTAGGAGGATGACCCCTTGGATGCCCTGAAGGGTTCTTGCTGACAGGCAGTAGGAGGGGAAAAAAGTACCATTTCAAAAAAAAAATACAACTACAATATATGCATCGGCTGCATTAAGACTGAAGGTACAATTACACATTGAAATTCAAAGATTATAGAGTGCTAAACTAAAAACAAAACAAATAAAAGTATACATGACTGTACATTGAAGTGCTGCTAAAGAAAAAAAAAATATGCATTGTAATGAAAGAGAAGTGCACCCCATATATGAACAGCTAGCCGAGCAGGAGATAAAAAGCAGTGAGCCATCTGGTACAGAAGGAAATAAGGACTTAGCCGCAAATACAGTTTACCTCTAGAGAGTTTTTAGTGCTAGTGAAATGGAGTGGGGGGAGGAAGAGTGATGAATCTGAAGAGGGAGGGCATTCCATAACTTAGGGAGGCAATGTGAGAAGGTCATCTGTCCAACTAAGGTTGACCAAAGTGGAACTGCTAGTAGCTGAAAGTCATATGACCTAAGGGAATGGCCCGGTGAGGAGATAACAGAAAGGGAGGAGATAAGATGTGGGCGAGTGAGCCAAACCAAAATTTAGATGCAAATTTAGTACAGTGGAAGTGGCAGCAATTTTTTAGGGTGGAGAAAGCCAAGGAGTGGTAGAGAGAACAATAGTGAGTGTGAGGGGAGGCATCAAGAGCGAAACAACAGGAGTTAAGAAGGGAATCCAATCTCATTAAGGAGGAATTGGGAGCAGAACTGTAGGCTATATCACAGTAGTCAGAGATAGGTAATATCATCTTCTGGACCAGTTCATGCTTGGCCAGTAATGGGAGGCAGCTACGGTTCCTGTATAATGCACTAAGTTTGGAGTGCAACTTCTTCAGGATGGCCTCAACATGTCCAGAGAAGATGAGGTGTTGGTCGAGTCAAACTCCCAGATACTTAAAGGAGGAGGTATCATCAAGAACTGTCCCATCTAAGGTGTGGAAGGAGGGTAGGCAGGGCAGCCGAGAGAGTCTCTGCCTAGTGCCAAAGGTCATTGAGACTGTCTTCTAGGATTATACAAATTATTGGCTTGAAGGCCATTATCTAGATAATCTTGGCATTTTTAAGGTGGATGTGCATATGTTTCTAAGTTGTCTCTCCACTCTTGCTAGAAACCTGTTTTCTTAAATACATCCAAGGCTCAATCTCTCTGGTACATAAGATTGTGGAGAGAGGGGGTTAGCCATTTGGAGCACGTACCGTTAATTCTGCTTTGTACAAAGGGGGAATGTTTGTTTATAATTGGAGGGCTATGCCTGTAGTTCAAGAGGGTGAGCAACCAGCCACACCTCCTTCGTGAGCTATGTAAACAATAATACCCAACAGGGTGGATGATATTGGGCAATGCCGGACTGCCCAGGTATGTAATGATGCCCAACATTGCAGAAGGAGGGCCTTATAACCCCTGGAAGGTACAGTATTGCTCATACCGCCCACCCTGGGGGGTATTATTCCACTTAGAAAATGGGCTTCTGTGTAACATTAAATTAAATTAACTAAGGGCTCCTTGCCGGCCCAGTGGCACTGAGGGTTGAGGTGCTGGATGCCACACCTTGTGCCATGCCAGCATCCCGGGTTCGGTAATGGACTCGGGCCACCAGGGGCTGGCAGGGAGGGAAGGATTCAGCATCCTATGACTGCTCTCCTTCATCCAGGGTGGGTGGGTGAGGATCTGAATCACACTGCAGCGGCACCTAGCAGAGGCTGGGTGTACTGCAGTTGCATGCATAAACAGGGGGAGGAGCATGGCAGGTGTCTGCACTGAGGTGCATTGATGCCATTGCACATCCGGCTTCTCAGGGGTGAAAATTGGGAGGAAAATGGCAAGGTGACCACGGCGGCTGATGGCCAAGCCCTGCACCCCTGGACGCGAGAGGCGTCTTTACCAGGTCCGCACCGCAGGTCCTTGGGGCGGTCCTTCCAATTGGCCAGCCCATGTAGATGGGGCATATAAATTTGCACACTAGACCTGGTCCAGGGTTGCAGGTGCCAGCAGCCAGGGGTCACTGGGAACCACTCTGCATGGAGGAGGGCAAATAGTTCTGTGATAAAAAAAAATTAACTAAGGGCTCTATCTGTAAGTTAATGAGCCCCCTTGGAATGTGTACACCAGCCAATCAGAGTTCAGAGTTTTTGAAGACCATTTTCTAAATAAACAGTTCATCCCAGCCTCCTTTTAAAGCATTTTTTCTTTGTGGCCTGAGGCTCTGCCTGATCTCTTCCTGGGATCTGTCTCCTCCTCACCCCATCTGGTGCATTTGTCTCCTGACTTCCCTTGTGCTTGGATTTTTTCAATTCAATTCAATTTAATTTTATTTATATAGTGCCTTTCAGATCCAAGGCGCTGTACAGAAACATTAAAAAATAGTAAAATCCAGACAGTAAAATCCACACATTTAAAAGTCAACCACAACTAACTAGAGTATGCTAAATCAGATATGTTTTCAAGGCAACCTTAAAACTATCGACAGTTGGACATTCTCTCAACCAATGAGGTAGAGAATTCCACAGGGTAGGTGCCGAAAAAGCAAAGGCACGAGATCCTGATGACTTTAATCGAACCCTGAGAATCTCTAGCAATCCCTCATTGACAGAACGGAGAGGACGGAGGGGGCAATAGGGAATCAGGAGATCTTTCAGGTAACTGGTTCCCTGATCATGTAGAGCTTTAAAGGTTAGTAAACCAACCTTAAAGGTGATCCGCCACCAAACAGGCAGCCAGTGCAGTTCATGGAGCACAGGTGTAATATGACTGGTTCTATAAGTCCCAGTCAAAAGCCTGAAGCTGAAGGCGGCGGATATCAATCCCTGGTAGCCCTAGGTAGAGGGAATTCAAGTAGTCCAGACGAGTAGTGACAAAGGCGTGGACCAATGTTGGAAGATCCCCCGGAGGAACAAGATGTTTCACCCGGGCGATATTCCTCAGATGGTAAAAAGAGGATTTGACAACAGCTGACACCTGAGATTTCAGGGTCAGACCATCATCAAAAATAACGCCCAGATTTCTCACCTTTTCAGAGGTAGAGAGCGGAACACCACCAAGTAATAAACCTGATGGTTGTCCAGCTCTCACACCTACCCCTGGATGACCTGGATCCACAACCAATACCTCAGTCTTATCCAGATTGAGTCTCAACCAGCTTGAACTCATCCAAAGTCTGATCTCCGCAAGGCAATTATTAAGTACAGAGAGTGCATCACCCTGACCGGGGAGAAAGGACAGATACAGCTAAGTATCATCTGCATAGCAGTGAAAACCCATACAGTATCGCCTGATGATTTCTCTCAATGGCAACAGATTTCTGCTGGCTTGTGCTGGGCTATCTGCCTGGTTTGTGCTTCCCCTGCTCTAGGTCAGTATTTGCCTCTGGCTGTGGTCTGTCAGTGCTTCCCTCTCAGTTGTTTGTCTCTGTTTCTCCAGATCCTGTGCTGTGTTTGCTTTTGTTTGTTTCTTTTGGGCTTTTTATCCATATGCTTCAGCTCAAGCTGCTGTTTTCCTTGCTTCTGCTGTCTCCTTGCTTCTTCACTTTAAATGTTTGCACCTGGTCCAAGCTTCATTCTGCTTCCAACTAGCTGCCACTCCCTGTTGTGTTATATTGTTGCTCAGCACTCCCTGCTGTGCTAGGTTGTTTCTCAGCTACTCTGCTCAATTCATTCAGTCAGCTCTGCTCATTCAGTGTTTACTCAGTCAGGTAGCTACTACTCCTCCCATCTTACAGTTTTGCACTGCTCTAGTATATTCAAGTTGCTGTATTACTATACTGAAACAGCTTACAGCTTCAGGCATTTCAGCAGTAAGTTTATGAAATTAATTATTCTGAACCTTTCAGCCATTATTTTGCTTCAACTGTTCGTATTAATCTGGCAGCTTGCTATCACATGGATTTGTCCTTACTAGGACCTTGCCTGTAAAAGCGCCCCTATTTTTGGGTTGTCCTACCCTACTGACCTTACAGTTGCTGTTTGGTCTCATTGTGATCAGCTTGTGGCTTCCCTGTTATTCCCAATGTAGAGGACTGTGATGTCACAGTGGGGCATTGTGGCTCCAAGTAGCAGGAGAATGCTTTTATGTAAGCTTTATGAGTTGCCCTACTCCTTTGCCTACATGACATTTCAGTTATCCATGCATAAAACACATTTACCTCACAGCCTACATGACTTTCAAGATATTCCTTGCATTTTATTACTGCATTGCACATGTTCCTTTCTAGAATAACCTTATTTTGCCTTAATGGCATTTAATGTATTCATGCCAATCATATCAATTCACTATTCATTTTGAAACAAGAGCAATCATCTGCTAAACTCATCAGTTCATTTATGCTAAACCTCATTGATTCAACCACTGGCATCACAGCCTCTCACTACCTAAACACATATCTTCTATGTCATCATTAATTTGACTTCCCTAATGGGACTGGTTGGCTTGCTTTCCACTGACTGCTAATAATATCAAATGGCTCACACTGCAGCCTCCTACCTTTTCCAGGCCACTGGCTTCACCTGGCCTCCTCATCACTAACCTGCTTCCTAATCTACAGCTGCTGGCTTCAACCAGCCTCCTCATCAATAACTTGTTACCTATTCTACAGCCAAGGGCTTCACTCAGCCTCCTTCTATCTGGTACATCGAAGTGTTTCATGCTCTCAGTCATAAATAGGAGGCATGCCAACCATGACCATTAACTTTTTGGGCTCTAGGCTTGCCCTGCAGCTGACAGTAAAGCTGTACATCCATGAAGTCTGCATCTTGAGCATGTGAAACCCAGGGCAGGGTCCTTCTAATCTGGTCCATAATGGAAATGTCCTCACTCTGAGCAGAACTTCAGTCATCTAACTCTTTGGTGACACCTCTTGGTGTAGAATTTAAGACTTCAGCTGTGAGGGGTGGAGCCTTATCAGTCTGGGTCCCTTTAGCTAGCCGAGTGGGTTCAGAGGCACATTCTAAACTATTCTCCCTACAACCACCTGTGGTTCACCTGATTTGTTCTTAGATCGGTATGCCAGCTGAGTGCCTCGGCTGTTGTCACTCTCCTCCTCCTCCCACCTTGAAGGTGGTACCACATCATGTATCCCTTGTTGCAGATATCTTGCAACCTTGCAAGGTGTTCTTGTTAAAGGGATAGATTGAGAGTTGTCCCCCAAACTGGAATATTTTCCACCCACTGGATTGGCCTTCCAAACTTTAGCAGCAGAGCTGTCACTAATGAAAATATCCTAAAGTCTAGAGGAAAGGTAACCTAGGCCTTGGATCCCCGGAGGTTTCCTCCTTCAAAAGGTTTTTTTTTTCCCTCTCCTCTGTGCCAAAGGTCATAACGTATAGTTAGTTGCTAATAGTATATTCCCTGGTTTTCTTACGTAGGTTCTGCTGTTGGATTGAGATGGATGATGGCCCTACTCGCTGTTCCCTCTCTCCTTAGGAAGCCCTTATGTCATCAGTGAAATCCATTTTAATCAGTGCAATCCTGACAACGTGAGCATCTTATTTGTGTTTCTTCAATAGTCTCATTGCTGTCAATCTGCTTCTCAACCTCATAGTCAATATTTACTGCTTAATACTCTTTTTGTGGCTCCTTTCTAAGGTATCTTTAGCAAAGAGAATCTTTCCTGTGGCACTTCTAGGGGCGAAACCCTCTTTGAGGGTTCCTTGCCTTCAGTAGCCCTACAGTGTGGTAATTCCCTGTGGACTAGAGAGTGTGAATAGCCAAACAATTATCACAGTTGCACAAGTGTAACACTACTTTGGTTGTGTAGGCCCACTTAATTGGAAGGCCATGCCTGTAGTTCAATGGAGTGAGCACCAAGCCACGCCCCCTTCCTGAGATATATAAGAAGTACATCCCAGCCTCCTTCTGAAGCATTGTTTCTTTGCCCTGCCATCCTCCCATCCTACTCCAGTGGTGTGCCTCTCTCCTCAGGGGTCTCCCTCCTAAGGTTTCTTTAGCCAAGGGAATCTTTCCCATGGCACCTCAACTTCAGTACCCCTACAAGGTGTAATTCCCTGTGGAATAGAGAGTGCAAATGGCCAAACAGTTATCACAGTTGCACAAGCATAACACTACTCTGGTTCTGTAGGCCATTGAATATTGGTGAATTTGTTTATTAGAAAGTCAATGGCAAAGTCAACATCCTTGAGGTATCCAGTGTTCTCTCAGTTCAGCATGGCAAGGTCTTCAAAAATACTTTGTTGTCCAAGCCATAATAATCTCTGACAGCAATAATTCTGGGAGAAGTCTTGGGAAAACTGTTACTCCAAATGCAATACACTGTGGACTGATCACTTACAGAGTCAAAGAAGGTTCAACATGCTTGAAAACAATCTGTCTTGCTGACCAGGACCCAGTCAAATAAGGGGTGGCTCACTGATTTGGTGTTTAGGCTGCTGAGATCACTAAATATGTGTTGAAGGTTTGTGTCATTAACAGTATTTTAAAGGTGCAGAAGCCCTTGTCAAGCTAGTTGAAGTTATAATCTCCTGACACAATTACTTCATCAAGATGTTGCTCCCTGAGACAGCCCAGGAAGTCATCCAAACCAGGATTCACAACTGATAGGTGGGCTATAGTTGCATCTCACATACAAGGGCTTGGTACTGCCAAGCAGTAATTTTATAAATGGATTCACATAGAGAGGAGCCAAGGGTGGATAGAGGCAGATCTGTGGCTTGTAAAGAGGTATTGGTGTATAAGATTACTCCATCTCCTATTGTTTTACCAGGCCAGTGTTTCCTAAACATGTTGTAACCAGGGATATCAGTTTCATTCAGTAGGATATGTGGCTTCAGCCAGGTTTCAGTAATGACAAATATTTCCAGAGAATACAAACTGGTGACAAAACAGCTGTAATTACTGTATACTTCAAATTGTTTAAAATATTTTTCTAGCTGTGCCTGTTAGTATTAGTATTGTAAATCTTTAATCCTGTGTCTGTATTGTCTGCTGAAACTGTTTTAAATTGTTTCTCGCTCACTCCTAGCATCGTTTCCCTCTCCTCTCTAAATTCACTCCAATTCTTAATCCCTGCGCCCTCTCAACATCAGACCACATTGTTTCCAACTTTCCTGGGCGGGACCTCTGTAGTATAATCCATGCCTCAGTGACGTGAGCACAAGCCTTTCTTCATAAGCTGAAATCCATATCTCTGTCTCTTGCTCTCCTGAGAACTTGCATTCCTGCCCTGAACCCCCTCTGCCTTTTGTCCTGCTAACTTTTGGCATCTAACAGCTCCTCAGCTAAATTATGCTGTTTTTCCCCTCCTTTTGTCTCCTGCTAAGCTTATTTTAATTTCTTGTAGGTGCCAGTACCAGTGCATCCCCTTCCTATTGTCTGCTACCTCCTAGCACTCTGTTTTCTTTTACACCCTCCCAGTCTTTTGTTTCCTGAAACCACTCCCCTAGCTCTTAGTCTTTATTTACCTAACCACCCTCTATCTTTTCCCCAGGATTCCTGCCCATGACTAAGGCTCTGCCACTTGGCTGGGGTCACACTCCACTACTGGCTGGCAGCAGCTACCACTCCTGCCTGCATCTCTCGCAACCAGCCAAGTTACATTTATGGGGACTGCTTGGCTACTACAGTGCTCCTTCCAATTGGCTTGCTCCACTTTCATTCTCACTGATGATTTGACTCCTGTGCCCTAGGCTCTGCTGCCATTGGCTGGTTCCCTAATACAGCTTTTTCTAACTTTCTGGCGGGCACGTGCCCATATTTTAACCTTCCCTGGACTCTGTTATTTTGTTCCACCCACCCTCCCCTACCCTGACTGCTATTAAGTACAGCTAGGCTCTGCCTAGCCCACTCCCATTGGCTACCTTGTTTTTCTCCTCCCACCCCGCTCTAGTGCTTTCTACCATGACTTACTGTCAGCTTTTTTACCCTGTTGCTTTTACATTTGTTTTACTGTCACCAAAATGCTTTCCTCAATGAAATTATCCCTCTCATTGGCTATTCTGCTATCTCTACTCACTAGCTACACTGAATACCTGCCCTCTGTGAGTACACAACCTTCTAACATTGTAGTCAAAAAATAGCCTGCACTACAATGTCAGCTGCTCAATGGGAAATTTCTTCAGACTAAACAAGGGTCCCTGGTTCCCCTTTTTCATGCTCCCTGGGCCTCACTACTGGCATGCACACTCTGAATATGTCTACATATATACCTCCTTCAACATCCTCCTGATCTGTTACTTGAGGGAAAAAAAGATCAAACGCTGTAACTATCGAAGACAGACCAGGCGTATCACCAAACTCCTACTTACACTCCTCCTGAGAATGGCCCTAATACTACTAATACTGTCAGGAAATATTCACCCTAACCTGGGCACAAATGGCACAGCCCCAAACAATGTGACCACTAAGAAAGGATCAATTATGCTGGCCACAATAAATGCCTGTAGGCTCTTGAGAAAAAATTGACATGCTTAAAGTCTGGGTGGCTATGCACAACCCAGACATACTATCCATTGTTGAAACCTGGCTATCACCTAAAATCCTGGATAATGCAATTGCCCTGCCTGAATATACAATTTTTAGACTAGATCATACCACAGAGAGGGAAGGAGGCTGTGCCATTTACCAAAACAATTCCATCAGAGGATTGGCCATTCCTCGGATTGACCTTGGATGTCCAGTGCAGGCATTAGCCATAAAAGTGCTCGTGGGGGCACAAAACAAAGCCCACAATATACTCTCAATCTACATACCTCCAAAGGACCCTACCTCTGGCTTACTAAATATACTGGACTATTTTTAGTTACAAAATCACCTCACCAAAACAATTCTAATGTGAGATTTCAACATAAATTGGGCATCGTGAGTCATGTGATGCAAGTGCTGGCTTAACATCCTGACTGCTCAGCTCTCGCCTCCCGTCTCTGTTTTTCTACTAAATTTCAGGAGAAAAGTATTATTGTCATCAATTTCCATTTTAGTTTACCATCTAAAGTATTGGAGAGTGAGGAGATTCTGTCTTGGCTTCAGATGGAGAAAGATAAGCATAAAAATCACGGGAAGCACACTCCGTCCGTCTCTCCTGGCAAGGCCCCAAAGAAACCCAGGGCCTCTTCAGCCTCCAGGGATCTGGAAACTGAAATAGCTGAGATTGAAAACAAACCGCTTACACTGGTGAGATTTCTGGCAGAGATTAAACCTTTCCGGACAGAATTTCAGGCGGTTTCCGAGGAGCTAAAATCGGTCACCCTGGCACTGGAGGACCTATCTAGATGTACAAAGGACAACGAAGTTAGAATTGCGTCGGTTGAAGCCCGTTCTGCTAAATATGAGCCGGAGATGGTGGCTATCTGCCAAAAGTTGGCGAGATTGGATTCCAAGATTGAGGACTTAGAAGGAAGGAGTAGACGCAATAATCTTATAATTATTGGGCTACCGGAGAAGGTGGAGGGGGCGGACCTGATAGTGTTTGTGCAGAGGATCCTGACCAAGCTTGCTGGCCCATCACCAAATGGCTTGAATTATACGATCAAAAGAGCCCATCGGGCTTTGAGAGCAATGACCCCACCGGGCGCCCCCCATGCACCCTAATCCTCTGTTCTTGAATTACCTTGAGAAACAGCATGTTCTTTTTAAGATCAAAGAGCTTAAGGAAGTTTCCTGGGAAAATGCTGCCTTGAGGATACCCCAGGACTTACCCCTAACAGTGAGGCAGAAACGTGCAGAATACCACTCGATAGTGGTAAAATTGATTGCCTCCTCTACCCGGTTTTGGATGAATCACCCTGCGTGCCTGCAAGTTTGCTTGTCTGGATCGTGGGTGAGTTATGAGGAGCCAAAAGCAGCAATGGAGGGACTAAAGTCTGCTCTCCCGGATCTGTTCAAATGAGAGGTCGCCTCTTCACTCCGAGGGAGAAAGCCGGGTTTTTGAAATGGTGGGGTAATGTTCTCTGAAGGAGGAGCTGTTCCTGGGCAACCGGTATATCTTAACCCTTTTTGCTGGTCTGGGGACTTTGGTGGAGGTATGGGACAGTAAGCGATCTCAGAAGTGGCAGGGTATTCTGTATTTGCACTGCCTGAGATGGTCCCGATCGGAAGCCCTGTGCCCTGCCTTGAAGGACAGTTTGACCATTTGTTGGAAATTACAGACTCGATGTGACAGTTTATTGTGGCTTGGATAAATGCCTTCAGTGTTATATTCTTTTGTATCTCCTTGTATCGAGTTGCATGTTTGATAATTGTATTACGCCACTAGAGGGCACCAGTTCTTTGTGGATTTGAGCCTAACTAATTATTTTATATTACAGTCTGGACTTTGCTACTCGGTCTCCCTGAGTCCTGTAAGGTTTCAGTTTAATTTCTCATTTTTTATTTCCATGATTTTTACCATGAAAATAGTTAATGTGCATCCTAGTTGGATCTTGAATATTGGGAAGGAACAGGGAAAGGATGCTTTTATACTCCGGTCATTTTGTTGGTGTTCTTTATTTCAAATACTAAGAGTGTGAGAAAGGAACCCGTATAGCAATGAGAAGCTTCATTTAGTTTCTTGACTTGTTTTAGTCCGGGGAGTAGCCGGACTGGGCAAAAGTGGGCAATTCTGCTGGGAGGTTTATTAGAGGGGGGCACAGCTTACAGATGTTTTTTCCAGTACATACGTACTATGATCAGGGAGGTGGAAGCTCCACCAGTCTCCTGCTCCCGGGGGGAGTTTTTTCTTTTCCTTTTGTTGTCATTAGGGGAAGGTAGGACTCGAGATGCTTAGACTCAAGGTATTTAGGGCTTTTCTGAGTTTGGCCTCTGGTAGGATTCCTCTCCCTTCTCAGGATTTTTCCTACAGGTTTACTAGGGAGTATTCTTCTCCTTTTATTGCATGATCCTGTTTTTGGAAAGGGGGCTCAGTTGGAGTTAGACACTGAACAAGGTCGCAGTAAGTGCAGGCATGGGGGGCTGGGTGGTGCTAAGGAGGGTTTGTGCATTTGACATCGTGGACCTAGATGGAGTTCAGTTGGGTGGGCGAACATTCTTGGGGGAGTGTTCGGGAGGGGGGGAACTTACTATTTTTATGGTGGGAGGTATAAGGGTTCAGTGTGGAGGGAATTTTGTTCTGGGGAGGAAGGGGGGTAGGGGGGAGGAGATAAGCAGACAGAAGTACACGGGAATCTGTCAGGCTGGTGAAGTTTCTGCTGGGCTCTGGAGAGCCTGAAAGTTTATATCTAGTAAAGGGTTATGTTTAATAATAATCAGAAGTTAAATGGGAACTCAAAGAGATCACATGATGTAGGGTTCCTGGCAGCAGCACTGAAGCGGAGCTCCAGCACCTCGCCTCTTTACTGTTTAATCTTAATGAAAATAGCCTTCAGCGATAACGACTAGCAGCTGTTCCTGTTTTGTCTGGAGGGGCAGAGTTAAGTTATTGAGGCAATTAGCCTCGCGATTGCCTGTACTAATGATATGGAAGCCGATATGAAGCAGGCCTTGCCCAGGCACACTCCACCAACTTCGCCGGACAAATTATCGAAAAAGCAGTGGGTCCAAGGGGCTATTGCCGGGAAAGTGGTGCCCCCAGCTTCATCTACTACTCCATTAATGGAAGATCGCTTCCTACAGGAGATGCTTACTTTCAGAGAGACTCTATCTGATATCTCCTCGGAGTTGAAGTCCCTCTGCAGTGATTTTATGGGCCTTGCAAGAAGGATGGGGGATACCGAGGCCCGAGTGGCTTCAGTGGAGAGGTGGAAGGAGAAAGCAGAACCCGATTTAGTGCAACTACACCAACAAATACAGCGACTACAATTGAAGTGTGAAGATTTGGAAGGCAGGAGTAGGTGGAAAAATATAGTGATTCTCGGTCTGCCTGAATCGGAAGAAGGGCCCAATACAGTGGCCTTCCTGCAGAAGTTTCTTCAAAAAGTTGTGGGTCCTTCCCCGCTAAGTGCTAACTACCAGATAGAAAGGGCACATCACTCCCTCAGGCCACAGCCTCAATTGAATTCTCCACCAAGACCAATTATAGTAAGATTTTTGAGTTTCATGGAAAAACAACATGTTGTTGACAAAGCAAGGGAGCTACAAAGCAGTAAGTGGGAAAATGCCACTCTAAGAATAACCCAAGATCTGCCCCGAGAGACTCGTATGAAACAGGCCGCTTACCATGCCACAGTCAAAAAACTTATTGCAGCGGGTATCCCTTTCCACATGCAGTATCCAGCCAAGCTCCGAGTCTCAGTCCAGGGGTCCTGGTTTACGTATGATATGCCTGAGCAGGCATTTTCAGATCTTTCAGTGAAGCTACCCAGTTTGTTCAAAGATGGATGAACTGTTTATAAAGACTTTAGTGGTTTGTAAAGCTAACTAAAGACTACATCTCAAGCTGATTACCTGTTCTCTCTGCTTGTCTAATGGCTGTCTTGGATGGGCTTGGTGGGGTTTCTGGGGGTTTGAGGCTTGTGGGAAGGGATGGGAAAGAGTGGGGGTTGAAAGGTTTTCTGGTCACCAGAATTTACAGAGGAACCTTTATTAATAGGGACAGTTTTCTAGTGGGACAATATCTAGGCTCCGCGGGGTGTATCCACTTTATTCTTCCCTCAGTAACCCGTGGGCAAGAGTACTCACTGGTTCAGGTCTGTTTTCTTATATTACTTATTGTTTTATGATGATCTCACAATGTTTTGCTGAACTGGAGCCAGGAGGGGAACACGAGGGGTTTATAACTTGCTTGTATCAGCATAAAGTACCCCCCACGGTATGGCACTGATCCTTGGTCGAGTCAGGCTTGGGCTGCCTTTAATTAACACTTCACTTCGGCCTTGTGACAGCTGTTGAGCTTTAGTATCTTAGAAGGAGTATCAGGGGTTAGAATGCTGCATAATCACAGGGGCTTTGAACATGGGGCACTGTAAGGGGATGATGTTTGGTTCCCTTGTCTTTGTTTTTTTTTGAGGTTTGGATTTGCAATGTGGACCTTATGCTTCAGGTCGAATCTGCACCATTACAGTGCCTGTGTTACCCAGAGGGGCCGGGGTGCAGAGGGCTCCGGGCCGTGTGGTCTAGGAACGCTGCTAGACATACTAGTTTTGGGGGGGATGACGTCTGGGTTATTTGTTACTGGCGCTTTAGTTTACTTAAGGTTCCCTTAGAGCAGAAGGCAGTGGTAACTTTTGGTGTTCTGAGTGGGGCAATAGCCTGTCATGGGGCCTTTATATATTTACCAGATACAGATAATGCCATGGGGGTCTGGCCATTCATGCAAGAGTCATTCTGGCATGTAGTTACTCCAATCTGGATTGAGTGACCCATTGTATATAGTTATAGGGGTTTATGGAGGAAGGGGAGGGATTGGGTTTTTGAGGTACTGCCGGTTGGGTTAATTTTGCAACATTTCTTGAGGAACACCAGATTTACTGGTTTAGGAATATTCGGGATGATAGGTAGTGAATGTTCTTTTAGGGAGCTGTGTTCAGAATTATTGATTGGGGTTATGGGGACGACTGGGAGGGGTGAGGGTGGAAGAGTACATTGGTTACTTAATAGATCTCAGTTCTGTGTTGGGAAAGGTCTTTATGCATCATATACTGCTTGGGAGGGTTGGGAGGGAAGCCTGGAGTGTGCCTTAGGGTTTTGGTTTGGCATATGCCAAATACTTTAAGACTGTACTGGCACCCGGCTTTAATAATGGCTAGTTTTCCAACAAAAATAATCACTTGGAATGTTAGATGAGTGAGGGACATCTTGAAGAGACTGCAAATACTTAAACATTGCATTTTTTTAAAGGCAGATGTCATTATGCTCCAAGAAACCCACTTGACCAACTCAGAGTCACTATCCCTACGTAGGCAGGGAGTGTCTCAGGTTTTCGCAGCAGGGTGTTCATCTTCAAGCCATGGGGTGGCTATCTTATTTAGAAGGAACATTGCATTCAAAGAGGACATGACGATCATAGACCCTGGTTGGAGATATGTGTTAGTTAAAGGTATTTTAAATAATACAACGGTGGTTTTGGATTCAGTATATGGACCGGTGGGAGGGGATCCAGGTTTCCTGATGGACCTGACCAACAAGATGGCGATGCTCCTACCTGCCCCTGTGATTTTAGGGGTAGACTGGAACATTCCTCCAACTCAGGACCTGGATAGGACCTATAGACCACTGAAGCCACTTTCATCCTCGCAGAATGCCCTGAAGGATTTTATGACCATGCTAGGATTGGGCGATCCATGGTGCCTCTTAAATCCCATGCGACAATCATATACATTTTAATCTAACATTCACCAGACCTGGTCCAGATTAGACTACTTCCTAATTAGTGGTTCTTTTATGCCGAGCTTATATCAGGCCGGTCTAGAACCCATAGTGATATCAGACCACGCGGTGGCATGGTTTTCCCTCTTGGTAGACCCCCATACTCGGAGGGAAACAATTTGGAGACTGAATACTCAGTTGCTAAGGGATGAATCTTTGCTCTCTCGTATCAAAGAACTCATTGCTGAATTTATAGAACACAATAGGGAGTCAGTTCAGAGATATGATCTTTTTTGGTGCTCCTTGAAGTGCTACCTTCAGGGAGAATTTATTAAGATTGCCTCCGGGAGGAAAAAGATGCGAGATTCAAATGCTTTGGCTTTGTTAACCTAGATTAAAGAAAAAGAGAATTCCTTGTCTCCTGGTACTTCCAGGGGTGCCATGGAAGAGTTGTTAGGCCTGCGTAATGAATACGCAGAGTTATTAAGAGAGAAGGCGGAATATGCCCTTGTTAAAACTAAAGCTAAATATATTGATCAGGGGGAAAAGGCTGGTTGGCTGCTTGCCTTACATTTATGGCAGTTAGAAAGCTCCCGTTTAGTCCCGTCCATACGGGCCGCTGACTGCTCTATCAAAACAAAACTGTGTGACATAGTTGAGGTTTTTGAGAACTTTTATAAATCACTATATGGGAAGTGTCTCACCGATTTAAACCCACAGAATATTGGTGATTATCTGGATTCTTTAAGTCTCCCAGTGTTGGAGGATTCTTGTCAAGCTTCCCTAAGTTCGCCAATCTCCATTACTGAAATAGAGATGGCTATTAATAGTCTCACTCCTGATAAGGCACCAGGGCCGGACGGCTTCCCTTCAAATTTTTATAAAATTTTCTCTAAGGAAGTAGCTCCCCTCTTGCTTAACCTATACAATTATATGTTTACAGCAGACGTGTTAGACCCTTCTCTTATGAATGCCACGATTATTCTCTTACTTAAGCCCGATAAACCCCACCTGGACCCAGCTAACTATAGACAAATTTCCCTTTTAAATTGTAACATTAAAATCTTAGCAAAACTGCTTTCACTTCGGATAAAAGCATATTGGGCCAGATTATTAAGTCCAGAGCAAGTAGGGTCCGTGGCAGGACGCTCCCAGCAGACCATCTTAGGACACTCACACACACTTTCCAGGCGGCCCAATCTTCCCAGCTCCCAATGGCGTTAGTTTCCTTAGATGTGGAAAAGGCTTTCAATAGAGTATGTTGGGAAGTTTTAAGGTCAACCTTGCGGAGAATGGGCTTTCTTCCCCAATTTATTGCAATGATACAGTCTCTTTACACCTCCCCATCTGCTAAGATTTATTGTAATGGAGTGTTTTCCAGGAGATTCCTATTATATACGGGTACCAGACAAGGTTGTCCCCTTTCACCTTTTTTGTTTAATCTGTATTTGGAGCCATTACTACGGCATATTAAACAGTCCACTCAAGTTGTGGGTATCAATGCTCACACTCAAGTTCTTAAGCTCTCAGTCTATGCGGACAATATTCTCCTTCACTTAACTCACCCGGCTTCTTCGTTAGAGCAAGTTAAAGAGGTTGTTAAGCAATACGGTATGCTTTCCAGTTACAGACTAAACATCTCTAAAACCGAGACCTTCACTCTGAACAGCTATACTTTGAAATCTGAAATTAGTCAACCTGGGCATAAAATGGTCCTCACAGACCCTTAAATATCTAGGTATTTATTTAGCCAGAGATCCTATTCTGGTTCAGAAGCTCAACCTTGATGACCTAGCTAAAGTTATCCAGCATGCCCTTGCGAGATGGCAGAGTTTATCCCTTTCACTATGGGCCCGGATAAGTATAATTAAGATGAACATTCTGCCACGTCTGTTTTACCCTTTGAATCTATTGAATTTATGGCTTCTGATTTCCTTTTTCAAGCGATTGCATTCTATGATCTCTAAATTTATTTGGCTGGGCAAACATCCCCGTCATGCTTTTCACAAGCTTTGTGCCCCTAGACCCCTCGGGGGACTCCGTCTCCCGAATTTCCTATTATATTACTGGGCGAGTCACTTAACCAAATTGGGAAGGTGGCTCTCCCAGGGTGACATGGAGTATATTCCGATTTGGCTTCAGATTGAGAGAGACCTTTTGAAATCTAATAATATCAACCCCTTTTCGGTCTATTATCTAACAAGGCGTTCATTGCCAGTGGGTTTACGGGACTCAGTGGTCAGTACCTCCTTGAGGGTTTTTTCTCAATGTTGTTCATACCTGATTATACCTTTTAAAGTGGATACAGGGCAGCCAATTATATCAAACCCCAACTTTAAAATCGGAGGGGTGAATCTTTTACCCCATTGGATCCCACAGTTAAGGTATACATGTGTGGAAGACCTATATAGCCAGGATAACCTTCTCTCTTCATCTGAGATCCTCACCAAGTACGATATCCCGAGGTCGATGATTTTTAGGGTATACCAAATAAGACATGTCATATTCACCCTGTTTGGGGCTAATGCTTGGTCTTCCTTAGTCAAACCTTTGTTGAGTCATGTTAGTGAAGGTTCTATAAAACTGCATTCTGTCTCTGCAGTATATGCCTTACTTTTGACCTCTATTTGTACCGATTCACTATCTGGGTCATCAATTTGGGAATCCTCGCTTCCTGGGGTGACTTTGGATTGGGCTAAGATCTGGAAAGATCTTTATATCTATCTCTCCCAGGATAGATTCAGACTTACGCATGTATCATATACTGAATAATATGTATTATACCCCCCTGAGACTGGCCAGACTGGGTAGGATTCCAGAAAATACCTGCACTAGATGTGATAAAGAAGAAGGGAATATGGTACATATATTTTGGTACTGTGAAAAAATAGCTCCACTTTGGCAGGAAAACACAGCCAAATTGGATCCCTGCTTAGGTTTAGAGGACTTGTTTACAGTGGAAGTCTGTCTATTAGGATGCTATGATGATATTAAGGTCAAAGAGTGAAAATACCACATGGCCTAATAGCTATTACTGTCAAAAAATTAATCTTGAAGCATTGGAGAGACCGGGTAGTAATATCATATAAGGATTGGTTAAGGGATATGTCTAGCTTTTTTTTAGGTCTGAATGGTTAATAGCTGGTTTTCGGAATAACATGGCAGGTTTTGATAGGAATTGGGGGAAACTATACGGGGTCTATCTGCAGTAAGGGCATGTTGAGTAATCAGTGTACACAGTACCCCAAGACAGTTGATGCCTCTTCTCCTCATACACACAAGAAACTTGGCACACTCCAGAATGGTGGGAGGGAGGGTGTGGGAGGGGTTGGGGGGTTTAGTTAGTTGAACTATGTATAGTATAGGATAATTTTGCTACCATGCTGTACTATGTATTCATGTGACTGACATGCCTATAGTTGGTTGTGTAAAATCAATAAACTTTGAATTTTAAAAAAATAAGTTAAATGGGAACTCTTTGGGATTTAATTGCGTGGGATGTTAACGGAGCTAGGAACAACACTAAAAGACACAAGCTTCTGAAACACCTTCAAATGCAAAAGGGGAAAATCATCTGTTTACAGGAGACACATTTGCTTGACTCAGAAAGTGCTTTGTTCAAGCGGCAGAGTATAGGACAGGTGTACCTGTCTGGCGAGAGTACTGCTAGTAAGGGAGTGGCCATTCTGATCACCAGGCAAACTCCATTTTCCTGTGAGGAAGTATCAAAGATCCCTCGGGTCAGTTTTTGATAGTTTTGGGGTTGTTATATAGATTAAAGGTGTTAATTGGTAGTATTTACGGCCCAAACACAGATTCGCCCAGTTTTTTTGTAGATCTGTTAAAAATATTGTCCTCATTTGTTCATATTCCGATGTTTTTAGAGGGGGACTGAAATTTACCGTTTGACCCGGAATTGGACAAAGATGGCAGAGGAAGAAGTGGGCTAACTCCCGCACAGAGAGCCCTTAGAGAGTTGGTTGACAGTGTCGGTTTATGCGATCCGTGGAGGGTCCTCTAGCCCTCACTCAGGGAATGCACATTCACATCAGCTGTGCGTGGATCCAGATCTGGGATCCACTATTTCCTCATCAGTCAATCAGCCCTCCCCAGTCTCTTACAATGTTTAATACTGCCTGGTATAATATCGGACCATTCGCTGGTCCACTGTTCAATAAATTTATCCCCTAACCTTAGTAGACAAATGATCTGGAAGTTGAACAATCAATTATTATGCTCCCCGGCAATTAAATAAACCATTACCCACATTATAGAGCAATATGAGAAGGAGAATATGGAGTCCACAGGTAAATGGGATATGGAGTGGAGTGCGCTTAAATGTGTTTTAAGGGGTGAACTTATCAGAATGGCAGCAGAAAGGAAGAAAAAAAGAGAGAATAAAGTTATGACTTTACTTAGGCAAATTAGGGAACTAGAATGTACCCTCCCTGGGACTACCCCTGCAGATATTAGAGAAAAGTTAGTTAGTTTAAGAAACCAATACAGTGACCTTCTGCACGAGAAAGTGGAATACACCCTGTTAAAGACTAAGGCTTGGTACCTTGATTGGGGGAGAAGGCCGGGCACCTATTGGCCATGAGATTAAAAGGAGAGGAGACGGTCAGGATTATTAAGAGTATCACCTCTCGGTTGGATGGAGAGGTTAAAACCCATCCTAAGGAAATTGTTCAGGAGTTTGAAAGTTATTACAGGGAATTGTATAGTCCTATGAAGTCTAGACCTTTGAAGGAGGAGGTGGAAAGATAACTTTCCTCTTGCCCACTCCTTTCATTGCCCCCGGTGCTGGGAGGTGAGCTGTCCCAGCCTATTTCAGATGGTGAGATTCTTACAACAATAAACTCGCTTAATCTGGATAAAGCTCCAGGTCCTGATGGGTTCTCCCTGAATTTTTATAAATGTTTTGCTGCACAGTTAGCCCCTAGCTTAAAAATGTTATTTCAATGTATTTTGACTTCTGAGAAAGTGGACAAACACCTATTTGTAGCCCTTATTATTGTCATTCCTAAAGGAGGTAAGGATCCAGACAAGGTGTCCAGCTATAGGCCCATCTCACTATTAAATTATGATGTTAAGATTTTAGCAAAAAATTTGGCTAATCGCTTAGCTAAAGTAATGCCCCTACTCACAAATAGTGACCAGGTTGGTTTCATGGCGGGCAGATTGGCTGCAGACCACCTACGTAAATTGGCTAATATCTTTTCTGCATCTAGAGATCATTGTTTCCCTTGTGGGTTGGTGTCTATAGATGCAGAAAAGGCATTTGATAGGGTGGACTGGCAGTTTTTATTTTTGACCATGGTGAAATCTGGACTCCCCCTCTCTTTTGTTAAGAGCGTCTTTTCCCTGTATAGTCAACTGAGCACACAGATTTATTGCAATGGGGTTTTTTCCTCAATATTCCCCTTGTGTGCAGGAACTCGACAGGGATGTCCTCTATTACCTCTCCTTTTTAATCTTTATCTTGAACCTTTTCTGGCAAAAATAAGACAGGATCCTAGGGTCAATGGTGTTAAAATAGGTTCCCATGAGTTCAAACTTTCTGCATATGCAGATGATGTTCTTCTCCATTTAACTCACCCCAATGCCACTATACCAGTGATTATGGAGCTTATAGAGGAGTTTAGCAGGTTTTCTAATTATAAAATCAATAGGGAGAAAACTTTGGTATTCCCGTTGAATTCTAGGGTGTTCAAGTCGGAGATCACAGCGTTGGGCTTACAATAGAGCCCGCACAAGTTTACTTATTTAGGGGTCATTTTGGCCCATAGTGACTCCAAGATGGTGCAATTGAACTTAGATTCAATAAGGAATACCATTCAACAAGACCCTCCTAGGTGGGCCAAACTCCCGTTATCCCTATGGGGTAGGGTTAGTCTGACGAAAATGAATGTTTTACCCAGGGTATTGTAGCCGTTAACCATGTTGAATTCCTGGCTGCCAATAAGTTGGTTCAAGAATATGCATGCAATAATCTCAGCTTTTATCTGGCAGGGGAAAACTCCAAGTAGAGCTTATTATAGGATGGCCGCTTCTAAGGAGAAGGCTGGGTTAAGACTACCTCATTTGGAATTATATTATTGGGCAAGTAGTGTCAGTAAGTATGTAAGGTGGTTGATAGCTCCCACAGAGCACTCTTCATCCATTTATGTCCCCTCATGGGTCAAATTAGAAGTGGAGCTAATAAAGGAAGCTGGGTTTGACCCGACTGCTCTTCTTTACGCTTCACCGAAGTCCCTATCGGGGGACTTATTCCCCACCCCGATAAAAACATCTTTAAGAGTCCATGCACAGCTGTGCTCATTTTTAAAATACTCCCCCAGTAAAGAAAGACATCAACCCTTGTGTTGAAATCCGAATTTAAAAATTGGGGGAAAAATGATTCAGGAGTCTTGGCTTCCTGAGATAAAGGACTTGAGGATTTCAGATCTCATTCAGGAGGGGGAGTGTCTTTCTGTTGAGGAGCTAATTAATAAATATCATATCGCCCCTGGGCATACCTTTCGAGTTTATCATCTCCGACATTTGCTGGTGCAATCTTTTAGGAAACATGTTGAGTCTCAACCATCCGAAGGTCTATTTGAAACCCTCACCAGGACTGTTTGGGAGCCGCATGTAGTTTCCAGATTTTATAACTGTTTATTTGATCAAGCATATCAACAGCTTGATGGCATCCCCCACTACTGGGATGCTGTTTTCAGAGACCCGGGGAGGGATTGGGACGCAATTTGGCAACATACCAATAGATATATAACTCAGGATAGGCTGAGAGTTATGCAATTTCAGTTTTTAAATAACATGTTTTGGACTCCATCAAAATTGTATAAGATTGGTCGCATCCCTGATTCAGACTGTAATTATTGCCACCAGCAGGAGGGGACACTACTCCATATTTTTTGGGAATTTCCCAGGGTTAAATCTCTGTGGGACATGATTAGGGAATGAGCAGAGCCTTTGTTGGGACATGATCTCCTCTTCAGTCCTGAGGTTTGCCTATTGGGGGATTATTCTGGAATTAAGGTTAAAGCCAGAAGGTACTATATGGCCATTATATCAGCGTCACTTAAAAAGGTAGTATTGAAACATTGGGTGGATGGAGCTGTAATCACTTATACAGAGTGGTTACAGGAGTTGCTTTTTAATCTGAATATGGAAAAATTCAGTGCGAATCAAAGAAATTGTTTGTCAAGGTATAGCAAGGTATGTGAAAAATTACATGAGTTGTACTTACTCCAGAGGGGTGCTTATTCCCCATGACTATCCAGTTTCAAGCCAAGGGTGTTCAATGATTTGCTACACTATTACATGGCTCTGTCTGCTTGGGGTGGGGTGGAAGGAGGGAGGGAGAGGAGGGGGGAAAGATGCTTCTGACAATGTGCCTGGATATGCTTATACTGATATAAGAATGTATTCCTGGCTGGAATGCCTTGTATACTTGCATCTTGCTCTGTTTTGGGAGAAAACTTCAATAAACTTGAATTTCAAAAAAAAAAATAATAAATTGGGCATCGTGAGTAAGCAGGGCCATAAAGGACTCATTAGCCTCATTGCACCTCACACAATTTTTATACTCGATCACCAGAATAAACTATAAAACCAGGATTAGTACCACTATTGACTAGATTTTATCAAATCACCCAGATCGTATCACAAATGTAACAGTTCACACTGACTCCATCAGTGACCACTTCCCTATCTCTTGCTGCTGGTCAAACAAATTCCATACCCCTCCACCTCTAACAATCTACAACTGTATGCTTAAGAGTGGCACCTGGATCTCCTGAAAAAACAGCTCCGATCCCAGGACTGGTCCATACTGGACATGGCCAATGGCATCAACATCACCCTGTAACATTTCATTAGGGTTTTCAACATGGTCTGCGATATCCATGCCCCTCCTAGGAAACTGAAGGTTCATAGTACGATAAACTCTTGGATTACTCCGGAACTTGTTAACAGGACGAAACAGTGGGACCATCTATGGCAACTGTCTAAATCATCAATGAAGTAGCTAGAAATGCCTGTACTAGGGCAATTCAACAAGTAAAAAGAAGGCACCACAGAGAGCTGCTGCCAAACAGGTGGGGTGATAGTAGGAAATTTTAGGCAAACATAAAAGACATTACAGGCAAAGAACAAAAGACCTCTCCTACAGTACTAATCGAGGATGGAAATCCTATCACTAACCCACTCCAAATTGCAAACACCTTTATTACAGCATTCACTAATCTGTCAGGTGTCCTACCAAAAGGTTTCTTTGATGACGTCCTTGCCCTACCAACTGGATATGGGAAAACCAATAGGCTGAAGCCCCCTCCATTCTAATTCAAAAGGGTCTCCCAAATCCAGGTCAAAAAGCTCCTCACTAAAGTCCTGGGGAAATCTAGGCATAGTGGAGACTTGCTTGACCTCAAACTCATTGCACTTACCATTGAAGAAGTTCTATTTCCAATAACCAAGATACTAAACCTATCCTTCACTCTGTCATAGTTCCCTGAAGTTTGGAAAACTGCAATGGTCACCCCTTTGCATAAATCCGTTGATCATACACAGCACTGCAACTATAGACCAATATCAATCCTCCCTCCATTATCAAAAATTCTTGAATGCATAGTAGCCAACCAACTGGTTGACTACCTGGAGACTTGGTAATTCTTGATAATACTTGGTAAGTTAAGACAAAGTAGGCTGAGAGCCCATTTAATTGTTTCCCACTCCTAGAAGGGTTAGTGACCTAACTGATTTTGGATCAGAAAATCGTCTAATCTGATCTTGAATTGCTCAAAGCAGGGTACCATTTCTAAGCTACTAGGTATTGAATTCCCTAGTTTTGCTGATCTAATAGTAAAAAAGTTTGATCTTTTGACTGTTTTAACCCTAGGGATATATAATTGTCTCCTATGGGATTTCAAATCCTTAGTTGATATATCTTTACTTTTGAACCCACATAACCCCATCAAGATAGAATTTTGCAAAATCTTAAAAGTCAGAAGTAGATCACCTCTTTTCCTTTGAGTCTCCAGGGTAAAAAGTTTTAAATCATTTATTCTTAACCAGTATTTATTGTTTTTGAAACCTATTAATGATTTTGTTAGTTTCCTTTGTGTTTTTTCTATTAATTTAATCTCCCTTTTTAAATATGGTCCCATATAGGAGATCCATAATCAAGGTGTGGAATGATGTAAGATTTATATAATTTCATTAGGCACTCTCCCTCGTTAAGAAGGTTTTATTTATAGTTTGTAATAATCTGTTAGTAGTAAGTGACACATGACGACAATGATCAACAGAAGCCAAGTCAGTATTCACCTAAATTCCCAAATTGAGTTCCTTCTTGGAAGATTTAAGAGTTTTACCATTAAGTTTATACTTATATCTAGGATTTTTCTTACCAAAGCACGTAGCAATGCACTTAGATTCATTAAATTCTATTTTAATATATTTTCCCCAGTGTTCGATTTTTTCCAAGTCCTGCCAAAAATCTAGATGATTCTGCAAGGATTCCACTTCCTGTCCTATCTTGGTATCATCTGCAAATTTTGAGATGACACTTTTTATATCTCTCCCCATATCACTAATATACAAGGAAAACAGCACAGGACCAAGCACCAATCCCTGGGGTACTCCACTGGTGATACCCTCCTCTCTGGACAATACACTATTTATCCTAATGGACTGTTTGCAATTTGTAAGCCAATTATTGATCCATCCAACAATATATTTGCTGATCCCAATGACATTTAATTTAGATATCAATAGGTCATGGGGCACTGTATCAAATGCTTTTCTTATATCCAGGAGGATGACATCAGTGGAGATAGTCCTATCCAGACGGTCACTTACAAACTCATAAAAAGATAGGAGATTAGTAATACATGATAATCCTTTATGAAAAACATGTTGAGACTGGTCTATAAGGTGTAGTACTTCCATTTCACTTTCTATCTTGTTTTAACTATCCTTTCCATCAATTTAGAACATATGGAAGTTAGGCTAATCGGCCTATAGTTAGACACACTGAAACAATTTCCTTTTTTATGAATTGGGATTACTACAGCCCTTTTCCAGTCATCTGGAACCTCACCTGTTAATAACAATGTATTAAATATCATGGTGAGAGGATAAGACAATGGCTTTGCCAAATTCTTTAAGACTACAGGACTTAAATTGTTGGGGCCTGGTGATGAAGTTGTCTTAAGTTTTAATAGCTCTTCTAACACTTCTTCTGTCTGAAGTTTAATTGGTATAATATTTTCCAAGAAAAAAACACGATTTGAACTAGTAGCTGGATTGAATATAGAGGCAAAATACTGATTAAAAGTTTTAGTTATTTCTTCAGCATCTGAAATCAATTCCCCATTTTGAACAATTGATGTAATAATGTCTTTTGTTTGTTTATTTGTATTTATATAAGCATAGAATCTCTGTAAATCCTTTTTAAGGGGCAGTTTTTGTTCCAGTGTTCTTTTCTCCTCCTTTATCAGTTTGTGTAGTTTGGATTGCATAGCTCTGTATGAAATCTGATTTTTATGGCTAGGGTTAGTTTTAAACCTTTTAAATAACTTATATTTTCTACATATTTGTTTCTTAATAGATTTATTAAACCATAAAGGAATGATTCTTTTGTTGTTATATGTTTTCCTCATTGGAACAAGTCTATGAATTACCTCCTAGAGGATGTTATTGATTTTATCCCACATTTTTCCAATGTTAAGCCCATTAATACTTAAATCCCAATTTATTTTATTTAATTCCTGTATTATTTTTGTCCACTCAGTGTTTTTATAATCTGGAGTTTCTGTAGAAACTTTATTTTTTGTCCTAAAGCAGTTTATATAACATTCAACCATATTATGATAACTAGTAGCCAGGTAACTAATAACCCTTGTACTAGTAATACATTCTGCATTATTTGTAATAATAAGGTATAAAATGTTAGCATCTCTGGTGGGTTCCAATACCAACTGGTCACAACCACACAAAACAATGATATTAAATAGATCTTTTTCAAAATAATTTTGTCCCGATAACTCCCAATTTATACCTGGATCATTGAAATTCCCAACAATTAATACATCAGCTAAGCCAGAGGCTACCTCAATTTCTTGTAATATTGAATTATTACTACTTATTTCTGCTGATGGAGGTCTATAACAAACAGGGAGATAGGTCAAGATTGAGCCACAAGGTTTCTACCAAGGAATCATGTTGCAACTTTAGATTTAATTCAGAACAGCAAATATGATTTGATATATAGCAGCAAACACTGCCTCCTTTTTGACAAATCCGATTTTTGTGAATAGTTGGTACTCCAGTATGTTATTGGACCATGTGTTAGAGTCATCCCACCAAGTCTCTGTCACGCAAACTATATCTATATTTTTAATTTCCAACAATAGTCTTAATTCTGCTGGTCTGCTGGCATTAAACTTCAGGCATTAATATTTAACACTTTAAACTTGGATTTGGAGTTTTTTTTGCTGTGTGTTTTGGTACTGCCCTTGTCCCCCTTTCTAACTAGTTTAAAGTACAACCAATAATGTCTTTGAAGGTTCTTCCTAGTTTATTAGCCCCTCGTTTACTTAGATGTAAGCCATCCCAGCAATAAAAAGTGTTATTACTAACAAAGGTTTCCCATTGTGTCACACATGAATATCCCATTTTCAAGGTCCGTTTTTTAAGCCATTTATTTATTAATTTTATCTTTATTTCCTTTTGTAATCCCGCTCTTGGAACTGGTAAGACATCTGAGAAATAAATATCACAGTTCAAAGTTTGTAGCGTGTTTGCCAATTTCATATATTCCTGCTTTATTTCCTCAAAAGTTAATTTATTCAAGTGATTTTTTTTCCTGCATGAATAATCACAAGTGGGTTGGTGCCAGAATTACTAAGGATATTGCTGACCATATTATGTGTATCTCGTATTCCAGCCCCTCTAAAAGTGGAGCAGGTGATGTTATGCTTATCCTGTCTACAGAAAATCTTATCAATATACTTGATTATAGAGTCCCCCAAAACATAATATTGCCTAACAGTAGGTATATTACTATCAGTTATACGAGGTGCGGGAATATCCTCATTTAGTGAACCATTTCTATGAGGCTATCTGTTTGTTCCAATTTCCATCATGTCAGTTTCAGCAGTTAAGGCTTGGTTTGGAGTAGGGGACCTAGACTTGGCTTTAATGACTTTATTTACTTTCACCATTGTTTTATTGGTAAGTCCTTGACAGGTATCAGAGGGACCAGGATTTGTAATCAAACTCAGGTCATCATCTGTTGGTTTCATGGGAGATTCTGGTTCTAAAGGTGGAGATCTACTAATGGGCAAAGTAATCAAAGTATCACTATCTAACATTAAATCATTATTTAATTCCCTTCTGATGGTATAAAGGAAGGCAATCATTTACTATGTTGAAAAGAACATTTTTTTCCAAGCTGGTACTACTAGAACTACAATTAGCAAACTGAGCCTCCACATCATTATTGGACAGATTAATTAGGGGATGAACTCTGTTTGCTACAACAATTTGGTTACCCAAAGCACTATGCCTTACTTTTGATTTACACCCATACTGTACCAACGTCCAATCCCCAAACCAGTTTCAGTTATCCCTTCATCCTCTAGGTTACACTTTCTTTTTACATTTGTGTGAAAAGTCACTGAGATTTCCTCACTAGTTACAATATAAGAACAATTTGAACAGGTAGCCTCATCATGTAAATTGTTGCTACTTAGGACACCGTTTTGAGCTTTTAGTTTCTGAGCCATTTTGCTCTGTTGATTTTCAATCTGATCAAGATTAGCATAAAATGCTGTAATGTCTTCCCTTAATACACTATTATCAAGACATTTTTGGCATATATATAGTGCATGCAGGTAGAATGTCAACTAGGGAGTACATGAAACAATTAATGCATTTTAGCCCAGTTTCTCCATCAAGCATCATTATGGTATCAGGCAATAGTTTATTAAGAACAGGAGCACAGGTCAGTGGGCCCTGAGTAACTTCTGGGATGTAATTTTCACCCATATTGTTACAGAGAGCTAGTGTTGTACTTCATGCTACAAACTGCACAGCACCAAGGGTAATTGGTCTATAAAATCATGTAACAAACTAACATGAGCTTGACTACCACCACATACAATACTCACTGCTATGGAAGTACTTACAGAGTACCCCAGCACCCCTGTTGCCCCGCTGGACATGCTAGACATGTGCTATGATGTGCGTGTCTCCACTTATGCACTTGGCATGCACTCACCCGGCTCGTTTGGGTGAGTGCTTTAGTACTTTGTCTACCTGGAAGTCTCACAGAGATCATGTGACTAGACTCCAAGACTGAGGGTTTCAAACTAAAACACTAATTAAACTGTTAATTCTGGAAAACTACCTAGTGACAGTGAACAGTAAAACGATCCACAGCCCAGGAAAAACCAAACTGGCAATAAACATACAGTCACTGTTCCCCAAGTTTCATTTACATAAAAGCATTAATTTCTATCAGTTGCAATAGAGGTTTGCTGTGCTCAGACTAGTGCAGGTATTAACAGAACCCCAGAGACATATGCATTACAATGCCCTCAACAACATGGCTTTAGGATAGAACACAGTACCACCACAGCTCTTCTTGAATTCACCAGCTTCATCCAGCAATCCTTCAACAAAAAACATCTAGTTGGAGTGGCTTTCATTGACCTCATGAAAGCTTTCGACACTGTTAATCACAAGCTACTCCTCAACCAACTTGAAACAATTGGTCTATCAACAATTACACAGAAGTGGTTCAGAAGCTACCCTGTGGATAGGACACAGCGGGTGAAGATATCTAACGTCGTTTTGTAGCTACAAAACATCCGATCTGGTGTCCCTCAAGGGTCCATTCTTGGTCCTTTTCTGTTTAGTATCTTCCTAAATAATTTGCTACATGCCTGTCAACTAAGAATGATCCTATACATCTATATCTTCACAGGCAACTCTGATCCCTCTGCGCTTGAAGACAACCTCAAACTTGGTTTCCTTGAAGTTGAAAAATTATTTCAATCACACAAACTTGTCCTGAACTACAAAAAAACTAAACTCCTACTGTTCTCTTTCTCCCACCACAAGTACAGGTTTCATGCCCTAACATTCAGAAATGGCCATTGCGCCTCTCTCGAACAAGTTAAATAATTCAACTATCTAGTTGTAACCTTGGACAACCACCTTTCCTACATCCCCCACATTGAGAACATTGCTAAGTCTGTTAATGCAAAATTAGGCTTGTTATTCAGGCATAGAAGGAACCTAACTCCAGAAGCACTTAAACTTGCTGTCTACAGTTCAGTACTATTCACTGTTGATTATGATTTGGTAATCTATGGAGCCGCCTCTGCCACATCCCTAAAAAGACTAAATGTTACCCTTAACAAAGCCTGTAGACTCATCACAGATGCTGACAACCTCACCCACACATGTGAGCTTTATGCACAAACTGGATGGCTTAATCTCCAAGGATGGATCAATTACCAATCATGCATACTTGCCAAAAAGGTGCTCCTTGGGGTTCTACCAACTGGGATCTCCAGCCTTCTGCCTAGATCCCAAAAGGATTGCCATACTCAGGCCTCTGTAACTGAACACTTACTCGTACCATGGTTCCGGACCACCCAATGCCATCGGTCTTTCCTCTACAGAGCCACAAGCTGGCTAAATTGCCAGGGCCATGAACTAACTAGCCTACCTCATATGGACCTATTTAAAAATCTCCTGCATCAGTACATTATGAATGAAAGCACCTGTGATTGCTCAGGTTAATTCCGGTATGTGCCTGTATGTGCCATCCTGTGCACCAAGTATGACCACTGCAGATTGACTGAGTCTCCCCGTCTCAGTTTTGCCCACCTCTCTCACCTCCCCTCATGCCTACCTTTTAATTTTCTCTCCCCAAATACCTTGCCAATCACCACATTAGCCATGTTATACCTTGGGCTACCATGGACCCATCTGCACTTTCTTCTTCCCTCCTCCTTTCCTTTCTTTCCTCCCCTTTTCTCCCTCCCTCCCTCTTTTCCTCCAGTTTTACACCTATCCCCCTTCTCCCTACCTGCCCCCACTTCATTTCACCCTACCTACTACCCCTCAGGACAAGGCCACCTGGCTGCTACCTTTCTCACCCCTATTTCTGAGTAACATTTATTTTTACCTTCCCTTATTGCTCTTAATTTTTACCACCTCTGTAGTGCAAATGTTTCTGAAACTGTCAATAACCTGTATTGTGATGCTTGCTGCAGACGGTAAAGTTATTTTACTTCCCTTTGTCTGTCTTTGTTACCCCCTTCCCATTACTGACGTGGAACCTTTGAAAATGAGCAGTCTTCTGCTCAAAGGTATTTGTAATCCAAGAATAAATAAATAAATAAATAAATAAATAAACTGACCCAAGCTTTGAGTTTATGAGTCTTGGGCCTTAAACTGTTAATATTTATGAGGACTAACTGAAGTCCCTTACAATTAGCCTTTGAAAATTAAGCCATTATCTTTTGAACTGGTAAACTTTTGAACAGTCAGTGCTAGGAACTTAATTTATTTAATAAAAACTACAGCAGGAACAAAGTTGACACATTTTGTTTTAAAGTAAACATTGTAAATTTAACATTGGTGAGATTTTTTTTATTATGCAGCATTACTGTATGTATTTTAACACTTCAAAAATGTGTCAGTGCTGTTCCAAGCTTTCATTTAAAATCAAAAGTAAGTCCCTAGTAAAATGGTTCCAAAGTTAACCCTTTTATGTGCTAATATTTCCCCAGGTGTCACTCATTGCAAGATAATAAGAGTCATATCAAAATACAATATTGTGAAATGAATAAACTTTATTGTTTGATCCTAAATTTAATGATCATTACAATATAACAGAATGTAAAATAAATAAATAAAGAAAGAAAGAAATCTGTAAGCTACAATATAATCTAAAAAAGCATGATAAAATCAGAAGAAACAGTAATAAGTTAAAAGATGACTATCCAGTAAAATTATAACAAATTCATTAATAAAGAGACTCTAAGCAGCTCAATAAGTTACACGTATTGTAGGCAGAAGGGCAGCCAGCAGCAGTTCATGTTTGTCAAATTCCAAATTCCAACACATTCTCTTCCTAACCTCTTGAATAATCTGTAAGTACTGTACCACTCTAATGATTTTGTAGTCATCTTCTGCAGTGAAGAGAATTGTTAGGATCCTGTTTTGATCTCTAGTTAAGAGGGAGTTTAGTATAGGAGAGATCCAGATATCCCTTGCCTTGTTATATCAAGTACATTGAAACACTACATGTTCCATGTCTTCTACTGATTTATTGCCACAGTTGCAATAGGTGGAGGCCAGGCCAAGGGACTTATAGTACCTGGCCCTCTGTAGATTTGTCTCAAATGCACCTGACTTGAATTTTGTGTATGCTCACCTAATATTAGGATCATCTAGTATGTCTAGGTAGTACCTGTACCTATGATAGCAATCATGGTTACTCTACCACTTAGCAAACCTAGACTCGGCAATGGGCTACAGGTCTTTACTTTTGAAATAATCTGAAATTTTCATGCATAAGTAGGGTGTATATCTGTGACTTAATGTGACTTTTTTTGTTTACATATTTTAAAAGGATCTTCAAGTTATACAGTACTTCTTTAAAGCTTTTAGTAAGTGCTCTAACCAGGGGATGGGGCACAACCTATGTCCTTCCAAAACAGTTTTTCTTGTTGACATGTTTTCACTATTCTTGTTTTAGACAATTTATTTAATTTTACCCAAAAGCTGATAAAATTACATCTGCTGAAACTTGCGACAATCCAGACCCATCTCCACTCTGACAAAGCAGCTCAGTGTGTATTTATTAAAACTAGTGAAGCATGTAATAGTTGTGTGACAGGTTTTCCTAAATTATTGATGAGTGCAAGTGCCCATATTTTGGCACTGTAAAGCAATTGCATGTTATATGTTGCATGAATAGTTTTTATTAGGGGTCTAATACTATGCCCCCCATATAAATAGTTAAATCTCTTCAAGCCAACGGTGGAGGCCTTGGCTTTGATCAAGAGACTGTCAATGTGCCCTTCCTAGAAATGATTCTAGGTGAAGGTCCATCCTAGATAGCAATATTTCTTTACGACATATACTGGGCATGTGTTAAGCTTCCAAATAGTCTTGGTAAGGCACTTCCCAAAGGTTATAATCTTTGTTTTAGAGATATTGATTTTTAGGCCTGAAGTTTTGGTTTACTCAAGTAAAGTACATGTATTAAGTTTTTTCTGGAGTCCCTTAGTGGAGAATGAAATAAGCACCAGATCATCTGCATAAGCTAGGATATGGAAAGTTAGGCTTCCAACCTTGGGTGGATCAGTGTCAGGCATATCCAAGTATTTTATCATTTTATTGATATAAATGGAAAAAAGTAAAGGGGCTAGGATACATCCCTGTGTGACTCTCATGTTAGTGAGGAATCTATTGGAAAACTGATCCATTGCCCCAAGTCTGACTTGGGGCCCATGTGCACAATTATAGCGTTTGAATGGTGTTTATCAAAATTGGGCATATCCCCCATTTTCCCATGATTGCCCAGTGTACATTTCTATTAACTGAGTCAAATGCATAACTAAAATCAATAAAAGCTGAGTAAAGTGTTTGTCCTCTGTGGGTAAGATATTTCTCTAAGAGATTATTTAAAATTATGCAGTTGTCTAGGGTTGAGAAGTTTTCTCTGAAACCAGTCTAGTATGGAGTAATATCACCTAATCTGTTGACTTCTAACTTCAATCTATCTAAAATAATGCTGGTAAAAATCTTTGCTAGGTTGTCTAAAAGGGTTATAGGTCTGTACATTTTAGGGTTAGATTTATCACCTTTCTTAAATATCTGAACTAATTCTGCTCATTTCCAGAAAGATGGAACCTTATTTTCAAAAATGCATTTATTAAAATAGTTTGTTAAATTATCCATCCAGTTTACTGCCATACAATAATACATTTCTGCAACCATTTTGTCTGGGCCAGGAGCTTTATATCCCTTGAGCACTTGTATGGCAAAGAGTGTTTCCCACCTGGTTAATAGTAAAATGTGAGTATTTGCCTGATGAAATTCTATTATTTCTATGGTTTCATCTGATAGTGGATTATAAAACATTACCATAAAGTGTCTGATCAACTCTTCTTCAAAAACTGTATAAGGGACTCTGATCTGCCCTCGGCGTTGCCTCTTTTGACAAGGGACCAAAATGCTCACTGATCTTTCTCAGGTACTGCAGAGAGCATTTTTGCCCACTGTGATCTAAAATATTTCTTTTTTTTCCTGGTCAGGAGTTGTTTATATGATTAATTTTCAACTTTTAGTTCCTGTAATATGTTTTTGTCAGTCTGTTTCCTAGCAATTCTAATGATAGACATAAGTTTCTTTTTTTTATCTACATTTTCTGTCATACCACTCCTTTTTTATGAGTTCTATAAATGTTATCTTCATGGAGAATTGGTGTTAAACTGGTAAAATAAAAAACTTTCTTAGCTTGTTGTTAATCGAGTGATTGGGACATGTGACCTTATTTCAGCTCTCCAGGAGTTGAGGAAGTTATGGATGAGGAGCTCACAGTAGTATGGATTAAGGCTGTCTATATTTTACAAACATATTTTTTGTCCCCAAAATGGGCCAACATTCCCATTTGGAGAGAATCCATTGCTGTATATTATGCAAGTTACTCATTTCAAAATAAGAGTGCCTCATGCTCAAACAAATGGTTCACAGTGACTGGTCGAGGGTGGAGCATGATACTTCCTTGATCTATACTGAAGGTAATGTCTCTGAAAGGGCTAACCTTGAAACCATTAATGCTAGGGAATTTGGGCTCAAATTCTCAGTTGTAAAGGACCAGTGTTAAGGACTGGTGTTAAACTGTTGTGGTATGAGTTAGTGATAGTCCCTTTCCTGCTATCTCCCAAGCTATGTTTAAAGGGGTTGGGGAACACCTTCATGCCAATACACATCACAGTGTGCTGGTGCATGGAGGTAGGTTGAGATGACATGTAAATGGCAGGCTGCTCCATTCACACTGCCTATTGCTGCCAGCACAGCAGCTGTAGCATGTTTGTGACACTTCCCATCCAAATCCAGAACAAATGGTTTGATACCTTTTATTTTATTTATTTATTTAAAAGTTTAACCAGGAGGGCATACTGAGTGATTCAACGCTCGATTCCAGATGCGTCCTGAGGGAGAGGGAAGTTGGATAGATGGTAATTAGCAAACATTTCATGATAGGTATAGAACATGGATGAGAGAAAACACATTGTACAAGATACACCTGCCTCTTGGCAGGGGAGTAGAGTCTAATACTGCTAGACAGATGAAGCTCATAGTGAGGTGAAGTGTCACAGCATTAGAGGATTTCTAATGGTAAAGCCAGACATATAAGCAAGTCTACAGATGAACAGGTAATCTGGCTGCCTACGGGGCTAGCTGCACATTTAGGGGGTGGTGAAATGCTGTTTGAGTAGCAGGTTTAACTTCTGAGAGGAGGTGGAGTGTCTGAGTTCAGCAGGGAAGGAATTCCATATGTAAGGCATTCAATACTTGAAAGCATGCTGACCTTCAGTGGAGGACATGTGTGGAAGGGAGAGGAGCCTGGAGTTAGTGTTATGAAGTGCGTAAGTTGAAGGAGTTTGGGAAGCTAGGGTAGTTGCAAGGTACAAGGGGAAGGCCAGTGTCCAGTATTTTGCTGTTAACCTGGCACAGTGTGCCATTTTCTGATCCTGTAAGGAGGGTAGATCTAAGGATTTGTAGAGGTCACAGTGGTGAGTAGTGGGCGAGCAGTCCAGGGCAAAACTGCAGAATGAATGGAAGAGAGGGTCCAGTCTGGCCAGGGCAGACTTGGGAGCCATGCTATAGACTATGTCCCCATAGTCAAATAGTGGGAGGATCATTTTCTGAACAATTTCTGTGCGGGTTGTCAGGGGGAATACAACCTCTGTTTTGATAGAGGGCTGTGGGTAGCGTCAATGTGGGCTGAGAAGTTGAGGTGTTGGTTGAGCCAGACCCCAAGGTATCTGAATGAGGTGCAGGTCTCCAAGAGGGTCCCATCTAAAGTATGGAAGGTAGGGGATGTGAGGACCCGGGAGGGCCTTTGCCTGGTCCTGAAGGTGAGTGAGACAGTTTTCCTTGGGTTGAGAAATAGCTGGTTAGAGCAGAGCCAGAGCTGGATTGCATTAAAATCCTCCTGGAGTCTGGGTGACACTTCAGCAGGGGAGGGACCTGTGGCATATAGTACTGTGTCATCAGCATATATGTGTATGGATGAGAGAGGCAAGCTGAGGGCAGGTCATTTAGAAAGATAGAGAAGAGTAGCAGGCCAAGGACCGAGCCTTGAGGAACCTCTATTTTGACAGGAAGTGGGGCAGAGATATATGATCCAATTCTTACTGCTTGTTGCCTCCCTTCCAGGTAAGAGTTGAACGAGCTAATGGGCTCACCTGAGAAGCTGGCAAGGGTGAGTTTAGATAACAGGAGTGAGTAAGGGACCATGGCAAAAGCTTTATCTAGGTTGATGAAGATGGCTGAGGTGACGTGACCTTTATCCATGCCAGTAAGGATGTCGTTTGTGAGTCTTAGTAGGGAGGTGATAGTGGAGTGCGATTTCAGGAAGCTGGACTGGTAGTGTGAGAGAAAGGAGGAGGAGTCAAGAAAGGCGGATAGTTGGGCTACAGCAAGTTGTTCCTGGACTTTGGTTAGAACAGGGAGAAGGGAGATAGGGTGGTAACTATCCAGCAAGGAGGGTCACCACCTTTGGGGAGAGGGATGACTGTGGCACATTTCCATTCTGTCAGGATTTTGGCAAGAGAGAAGGAGAGGTTGTAGAGGGAGGCCAGTGGGGTGGTGATGGCTGGGGCAGAAAGGTATAGCATCCTGGAGTCAAGGCCAGAGGGGCATTTACCTTTGGAAGGACTGAGTGAATGTAGGGTTGTTAGCACTTCGGTGGGGAGACCGTGCGAAACAAGAAGTGGGAGGATAGAGGTGGGGGTGACAAGGATTGTTGTGGGATCGTGGGGGGGTGCATGATTGAGGATAGAAGGGAGGAGGCACAGTTGGTAAAAAATGTGTAAAAAGCAGAGGCCACATCACCAGAGTCAGTGACCATGGAGCCATTTACATTTAGGGCCAGGGTGGGTGGTTGGGAAGGGGGAAAAAGCAGAGATTTCATTGACTTCCAGAATTTCGCTGGGTGGTTGAGGTTTAAGTGGAAGTAGACCTTGAAAAAGTTGGCTTTGGCCTGTCAAATTAACCTAGTGCATAAGTTGCGGAGTGTGTGGTAGTGTTGGAGGGCTGCCTGTGTGTCAGTTGCTTTGTAAGATTTCCAGGCCATGTCCCTAGCATGGAGTTGTTTGATAATATTTGCGTTAACCCAGGGTAGGTGGGCGCCCCTTACATGGGCTCTTCTGAGAGGTACATAGTAGTCCCAGATTGCAAGAAATTTGGAAATGAAAAATTCCAGGGCCAAGTCGATGGAAGAGGTGTGATGAATGACTGACCAATCAGTGTTATATAGATTGGTGAGGAGTGCAGCAAGGTCTAGAGATTTGTAAGATCTGGTGAGTAGTATTCATAGGGGTGGCGCCTGGTGCTTGAATATTTTCCTTATTATGTAGATCATGTGGTGGTCACTTAGGGCATCGGGGAGGGTACCAGCTTCTAGCACCCAATGGGGGTGTGTGGTGAGGGTCCAGTCAATGAGAGAGTGGTTAAGGGATTTATGATTTAAGTGAGTGGGTTCGGTGATTTGTTGGGATAGGTTTAGTGCAATCATCTGGTTTTTGAACTTAGAGTTTGTATTAGAGAGCCAGTTGACATTAAAATCCCCAAGGATGTGTAGTTCCCCCCTGAGGTGAGTGACTTTAGGGTGCCTAGGTGTTCTAGGATGGCATGCAGGGGGTTGTCCGGAGAGCAGTAGGACCCCACTATGTATAAAGGGATGGAGTGAGGGAGTGATATTTTGAGTAGGAGGGAGCCTATAGAGTGCGTTGGGTTGGGGAGTTGGACTGGTGTGAATTGAAGCTTGGCCAGAACACGGCAATGCCCCACCCTTCTTTTTCCCCGGGCGGTCATGTTGAGTGAGGGAGTATCCAGGGATGGATACTTTGGCATCCAAGTTATGGGGTTTCTGCCAAGTTTCAGTGATAATAAGGATATCAGGGCATAGGAAGAGTACGTACGGTTGGAGGGGGGTGATTTTCTTCAAGAGGCTGAAAATGTTAAGGTGCATAATTTTGAGCCCTCATGGGAGTTGGAGAGTAGGGGAGGTGCTATTGTTGGGGGAAGCAGGTGGCCCGGGATTTGATTCAACATCCCCTGCCAGGAGTAGCAATAGGGGTATTAACTGTTTTACTACGCGTGGCACCCATCTTGCCTTGCAGGGGGTTGGTAGCTGTTGTGGGGTTAGGGAGAAGTTATTTGGAGACATTGGGTGTAGTACTGACAGCCCAGCATGGAAGGAAGGTGGCAGGATGGTAGCACCTATTTTCCAATTGATTAAGTTGGCATGTGGGGATGGGCCAGAGATGAAGGTGGAGTGAGGGGGGAAGAGGTTGCCCAGGAAGAAGAAGCTTCAGGGAAGGTGGGAGGGATGTTAGAGGGAAGACTAGACTCAGTAGAGTAATATGGAGAGGCAGCATGATGAGACGCTGTGTTGCGGCAGCTGGGAGAAAGATGAGGTGGCCACTAATGCCCAGTTCGTATAACCTGCAAATGAGGAAATGACCTGATTGGTGCTGGGGGGTAGCACTGGTGGGGTTCAACATGAGCAGCTGGAGCTTTCAGGAAAGCTGCCGCTGGGGCATAGAAGTCCTCGATTCGTACCTGCAGTAGTCTCCGTGTCCCGACTTCGGTTCCGATCCTATTTTGGGGGAGGGCAGTACACTCAATGACCCTCATGACCACCGGCTGTGAAAGGAAAAAAACACAGAATATATAAGGTAGGAGAAGGAGTGGCTGTTGCAGCTTACACAGGTACAAGAGATCGGATTTGCTATGGTTCTAGTGGGTAGGGGGAAGGGGGACCAACAAGGATGTTACAAAAAGAACAAAGAGCTTTAACTAGTTCTTACTAGGACCAACATGGCATTAAATATTTTGTTTGACCTACTGTCTAAGGATTTTTTCCCTAGGTGGCAAGGGTGTCAGAATGCTGTGCCTGGAGTTGGCCTGCCAATGAAGTGGTAGTGCTTCCACTCACAATGCCCTGGGTTAAGTAATGAGCCTTGATCATTGCAGAGCCAGCCGGGGGAAGAGGGTTGAATAGCCAACAGCATGTGCTCCTCTCCAGGGAGGGAAAGGGGATCACTGTCACTGTGTGACCAACACCAGGGTGACTACGGGTGGTGGTGGTGGTGCTGGTGAAGTGTAGCAGCAGTGATTGGGGACTGCTGATTAGCTACATGGGTGTTCACACCTTGCATGATCATGCCCATTAACAACATCCCTGGGGGTTGGGGGTAGAAAATCCAGAGTTGCAGCTGTGCTTCATGATAGCTTCAGGGCAGTTCACAGACCCTGCACTCTGTCTACCCAATCTCACTCCAGGGGCACCAAGAATGGTATATCCAAAGGAACTGTTCCAGCCCTAGGACCTCCACTGTGGGAAGGGGATACCATGGGGCACACAGCTGGAGTCAAGGTAAGTCTGGGAGAAGGTGGAGGTGATGGGGCTGCCTGGAATACTAAAAAGAATTGCTGTTAACTGAGGGAGACAAAAAATAGAAACTTAACAAAAAGAGAAAAAGAATGCTGTGCCTTCTGTGCAGGGATGTTGGCACGGGGACTGAATCTGACAATGGACAAGTCATAAGTAAAAGCCCATGTGAGGGGAGTGGCATAAAAAGGGTGTGACTCACTGAATTTCCAGACAGTGCTTTTTACTGGAGTTTGAGTTCTGTGCCCACTGGATTACCAGGACAATATGGAGGAATGTATGTTTGGATACAGAGGTATGCTTGCAAGAGGGCAAAACGTATGAATTGGGTGAGTACTGGAGGATAATGATGACAGTGCTGATAATGTATTTCTGTTCATAGCACTACACCATGCAGACATCCATGGCCTCATACTGTGTACAGTTACTGTGTACAATCCAGCAGGATTGCTTCATTTGCATTCCAAAGTACAACGCAAATGTTCATGGTGTAACAATTTATTTTGTTTTTGTTGACTGAGTAGGTGCGCTATACAGCAGAGCTGCCTATGTTTCAGGCACAGCCTGGGGGGTTTCATACAACTGGGTGGGAAAATCAACTGTGAAGTTACAGAAAAAAGATCAGTTAAACAACTAGCAGTACAATTTGAAATTATTTTGTATCCTATAAAATTAGAACTGAGGATTAGGATCATCATTTTTTCAATGAAAACCTGACAGTTTTAGTCAGACATCAGAAATATGACTCAGATGACATTATTGGTATTCTGTAAAGGAGTATAGTTGGATCAATTCCCTTGGTCAGATATGTACTGAAATTTGTGATACCGTATCGGTAAAGAAACTCCTGCCTGCCTGTTATACCACTTTAAGGTCACCAGATAGAATCTCCTTAGAAATATCACAAAATATCTGCAAATATCTGACCACGTCAATGGCTGCCACAGCACCATTTCCTTTTCCAGGTTTTTAAGCAAGTTTTGTTCTAGCATGTCCAAACAAACCATAAGTTAATAGACGAGAAGATACACTATTTTATTCCAATTAACAAACTTTGAGAATTGAAGAAAGAAACGGAAATAAAGTCAACTTATGCAATATACACTGATTTAAGGAAAGAGCAGAAGAAGGCTAAGACAGCATTAGATTGCTGAGGAGAAATGTATTCTATAATGACAAATATCAATAAAGAAACTATGAAACATAGAAAGTGATTGCACACAAAGACCCACCATCCCATCCAGTCTGCCTATCCAGCCTAACTACATTGATTTAGTCCTAGTGGCCATCATGTCGCCTTGTCCCTAACCCTCTCTTTACTAAGGTCATGTACCTGTCCAACGACAATTTGAAACTGACTATTGAATTGTCCCTTACCATCTCCTATAGTAGTTTGTTCTAGTTATCCACCACTCTTTCTGTGAAAAACTTCTTACGGGTATCGTTGAATCTCCCTCTGGTCAGTTTCATTGAGTTACCTCTCATCCCTGTGTTTGTGCTCAAGGTAAATATGGCCTTGTAGTTTAGTCTGTTAAAGCCACACAGGCACTTGCAAGTTTCTGTCATGTCATCCCTCTGTCTTCTCGCCTCAAGGGTTTGCATGCTGAGGTTGGTGGTATTGTAGCCTCTCCTCAAATGTCATGTCCCCAGATCCGGGATCATTCTGATTGCCCTGTGGGCTACTGTCTCCATCTCTTGCAGCCTTTCTCTAGCATGGACTTCAGTACCTTATGCAGTACTCCAGATGTGGTCTCACCAATGATCTGTACAGTGGGAGGACCCCCATCCCCATCCCTATGCATCCCAGCAACCTATTTACCTTTCAAACAGCTTTTTTAGAGTGCGCTGTGGATTTTATGTTATCTGACATTATGATCCCAAATTCCTTCTCCTCTGCAGTTCTGTCTAGTAATACCCCCATTAAGTTCTGCACCCTTGGGTTCTTTTTCTTGATATGTATTACTCTGCATTTTTCTTCATTGAAGGGCGGCCAGATTATTGACCATTTCTCCAGCCTGCTCAGGTACTTCCTTAGTTCTCTTATCCCCTCCTCCGAGCCTACTGTTGTGCAGATATTAGTGTCACCTGTCAAAATGCAGATTTTGCCTTTCATGCCTTATCCTATGTCACATATGAATACAATGAAGAAGACAGTGCCTGTCCAGTATTAACCCTGTGACACTCTACTTATGACTTCCCTGACCTCTGAGAACTCCCAATTTACCACTACCCTTTTTGTCCTTCCTCTCAGCCAGCTCTCAATCAAAGCCACCTACCATTGTTCTACGCCAAGGTCTCTTAGTTTTTAGAACTGTGGGCAGAGTCTACAGCCCTTTTGGGATCGGCTCATAGCTTACAAATAATAGCCAAGCATGGAACATTCCATTGGACTTTTGGAAGTATCCTTCTGAAAGTCCAATGGAGTTTGAAACCCTCTACCATGATCAGCCACTACAGGATAACAGCTGCATTATTTCAGCTGTTACTTCCACATTACGGGGAATGAACTGTGCATGCATGCCTCACATGCATGCACATATCCCCTGGCAACATCATGTTGTGAATGGCAAAATGCCATTCACCACAACTGTGCATGCATGAGTGTCATGCATGCACATTTGCTTTGACACTGCCAGCAGAAAAACCCTCCCACTGCTGCTGTCCTCCCATGTTGACATTGGGGTCCCCAATCCCCATGTCAGCATTATGTAGCCCCCTCCAACTCATGTGGCACACTGAGACCACTCCAGTGTGCCCAAATGTACATCTTTGCCATGTGCCATCATCGGGGTGCCCAATTCCTGTGTTGGCAGTATATGCCCCACTACTGATGTGGCACACTGGGAGCCCACCCCAGTGTGCACAAATGTTTATTTTTTCTTCCCCCCACCAACATCAGGGTGTCCAATCTCCATGTTGGCATCAAGTACCCAACCCACATCTCATGTGGCACACTTGGAGCCCACTGGAAACCTTCCTCCGACGTGTTTTGTTTAACCTGTAGAAAGAAAACAGTCTCTCATCATCACCACAGCCCCCTCCCCATCCCCACCCTCCCACTGAGAATCAACCTCCCCTTACCCCCCCTTACCCCATACTTACATCCAGAGGTTGGTGCTGTCATCTTCTCTGGACCTGGATCAGAAAGAACTGGAAGGGGGCAGGATCAGTTGTGTTCCAGGACAGTAGCTGCTGCTGTTTTCACAGGGTTCTTGTGGATTTTACTTGGTAGGTTAGTTCTTTTCTTTCTTGCTTCTAAGGGGCTAGCAGGGTATTGTTCTGGGGGATCCTGGATGTTTGTAAACTGATTTAGTGGCTGTAAGTGGGGCTCTTTTGTGGATGTTTCACTTTGTAACAGGCTGCGCTGGTAGAGGCCTATTTCTTCTGATTTAAAACCTGTTTGGTGGGATTTGCTTGGCCTGGCTCTTTAGCTGCAGGGCTTGGAGGAGACACAGGGCTGATACACTCTCTTGTCAGGTGTCTGCCCAATACCTGCCCTCCTCCCAGAAGTCTGCAAATTTATAGGGAAGACCTGCCCTGCAATTGGAGGAAAGGCTGCTGGTGAGCTCATGTAGTTCTAGCCACTGGGGTTGAATTTAAAGGCAGGAGAGAGGAGCTTGGGAGTTGTTCATTTTCCTTACATGTTTAATGTGTTGTACTGCACCTAGTAACAGAGTTACTGGTGTACAGTAGGACTGTCTCTAGGATTAGTGGGTGACCTGATTAGGCAGTAGGGTATCTTGGAATAGGGGAACCTGGTGGCTCACCCAAGGAAACCTATTTGAAAGGGATGGAACCACACATCATTAGGGCCAGCATCTTTGGGAGGGTGGTGGGGTGCACAGGGTGTGGAGCAGCCATGATACTGGACTGGGCTTGGAAGTTTGGTGGTTGCCCAGTGTGCTACCAGCTAGCACAGCTTAGGGAGGAGGTTGCGGGGATGAGGAGAAAGCTGGGGGAAGGGGGGTGGTATGGTTGGGGAAGGGGGCTGGAAATCTCCCACAGGGTTGCACCAAGCACTGGGGGCGGGGGTATAGGGAAAGGAGTGCAGGAGAATACTCAGGGGTCACATAGGGACCCTGGCAGAGGGGGCCCAAAAGGACACTACCAAGGAAGCAGGCAGGTAACTGGGGACCCTCACAAAGGGGGGACGGAGGGACAACATTCTCAGGGAAGTAGGCGGATAGCCAGTGCTGGACAGAAGGAAGCAAGGCAGGGAGATGGATCAGACCTTATACTTAGTAACCGCTTCAATTCTCTTCTTCTGCTCAAGGATGAGGGGGATGTAGCCACGACAGAGGTGGTTAGAGACGGAAAGGGTGTGGGAGTGGGGCAGGAGGCAGGGCCAGATAGCAGGAAGAACAGGGGGGACCTGGAATGCAGGAGAATGGGGGAGCAGTGGAATTGGAGCAGGAAGGCAGGGGAAGAGGGAGGAAAGCACAAGGAGAAGGACCAGTTGGGAGAAGGTAAAGAAGTACCAGAAGTACAAGGAGGATTCAGTAAAGAGAGCTGAGGGGGTAGGCCAGGGGAGCACGATGAGCAAGGAGGAACTAAATGGAGACAGGAAGGAAGGGAGGATGAGCCAGGCTAGTTTAGCAGATGGGGGAGAAGGACCAGTTGTGAGCAGGGAGGGGGGAATTAACAAGGTACAGAAGGATACTCAGAAGGAGGAGAGGCATAGGATTGGAGGGGAGGGAGTGGCCATGGTAAATAAGGAGCGGGTGGCATGTGGCACACAGATAGGGGGAGGAACAAGGAGCCAGCTGGGTGGAAGGGCCGGTAGAAAGGATGAGGGACATGGAAGGGGATGGAGGAAAAGGAGTGGTCAGAGTGCTCCTGCTGGGGGATTCTATGATCAGGGGTATCAAATGGGATAGGGAGGGAGAAGCCTGGCCAGTTAGAACAAGATGCTTTCCTGGACTAATGGTGCACAGGGCTAAGCATGAGGTATATCAGCTGGCAAAGGACTGTGGGGGTTCCCCAGACATACTGGTCCACCTGGGCACAAATGACATTGCGGGAAATAGCGAGCTAGAGATACAGGTAAGATTCAGGGAGCTCGCGAGGGTCTGTCATGAAATAGGATGCACAGTTTTCTTCTCAGAAATCCTGCCAGTGCCAAGGGCTAGTGGGGAACACAAAAGAAAAATTAGGGAGATAAACCAGTGGCTCAGGGAGTGGTGTGAGGCCAGAGGGTATGGGTTGATGGGGGATTGGGGGGAGACCTGGGAGGATAAGGAGCTGTATGCTAGAGATAGACTACATCTCAATTTGGAGGGAGGAATCCTTAAGTTGAAAATAGAGGAGTTCATTGGTGAAAAGTGGGGTTTAAACTTGTGAAGGGGGGTGGGATGGGAGAAAAGGCAGTCAAGGGGATGCCGATAAAGGAGGGACTCTGTCTCCACCCCCCTGGGGACCAGGAGGATTGCAGGAAAAGACCAACTGGCAAAGTGCAGACCAGGAGAAAACAGAATCCCCAAGGGAACACGAGCAGGGGAAATGGAACTATAGGGAAAGGGTGGAAGGTAGTCCTGCTAAATGCCAGGAGCTTGGGCAATAAAATGCCTGAGCTCCAAGCGATGTTAACTGAGGGAGCAGTGGATGTGGCAGTGGTCACTGAGACTTGGAGCCACTGCAAGACATGACTGGGACCTGAACCTGGAGGGTTACACTATGTTCAGGAAGGACAGGGGAGGAAGGGAAGGGAAGGGAGGAGGGTAGCAATGATAGTAAAAAACTGCATTGGCATAGGGGGAGTAGAGGAGGCGGAGGGAACCGTGGAGGTGATTTGGGTCACCTTGATAACAAGGGGGGGCAAGAGAGCAAAAATAGGAGTGGTATATAGACCCCTGCCCTGGCAGAGGAGCTGGAGGACAGTCTGGTGGCAGATGTTAGGAGACACTGCAGACTGGGAAGAGGAAAGGTGGTGGTGTTAGGGGACTTAAACATGCCAGGAACAGACTGGGAGACTATGACATCCTCTGTGACCAGGAACAGAGGTTGTTGGATGTCTTTCAAGGCAGCGCTCCTAACTCAGCAGGGTGAGGGAACCGACCAGGGAGGCATGGTACTGGATGTGGTCCTGGCAGACAGTGACCAGATTGGGGGCCTGGAGGTAAGGGACCCATTGGCGGGGAGTGACCATGCCACGGTCTGGTTCTGCCTGGACCTAGGAGGGGTAGAAGGCTGCACAAAGATGGAAGTAACCGACTTCAGGGGGGTGGATTTTAAGGAAATGGGAAAGATCCTTAAGGAGCATTTGGATGGGATTGGGTCAGACATGGACGCTGATAGTAGGTGGGAAATCATCAGGAGAGCAGTGCAGGATGCTACCAGCACCTGTGCAAGAGTAAGACGAAAATGCAGTAGGGCCCAAAAACCCTGTTGGTGGACCAGGGAGGTCCAGGAGGTGGTGTGGGGAAAGAAAGCAGCCTATAAGAAATTCAAGTGCTCAAGGAGTGAAAGAGATCGAGGGGAGTATGAGCTGATGGCTAGAAGGGCCACTAGAGTGGTGAGGGTGGCTAAGGCAAGGAAGGAGCAGAACCTGGCCAGGGAAATTAGGAGAGGGAAAAAGGGGTTCTTTAGATACATTGGGGAAAGACGAAGGGTGAAGGGGCAGATTAGCAGGATTAGATCAGGGAAGAGATGGGCACAAGGCCCAGAGGAGCAGGCTGAGGTACTAAATGAGTACTTCACCTCAGTTTTCACCAGGGAAAATGGGGATGCTGCATCATACATGGGAGGAGACAGAGATAATGAGGAGGGGGGCCCCTTACCAATTGGCAGGTCTGGGGAGAGGGGGTGCATAACTGGCAGGTGGGGGGGAGGGCTAAGCAGGGAGAAGAGGTACTGGAAGTGGAAATCACAGCAGAGAGATTGAGGGAAACTCTCAGCTCCCTTAAGACGGAGAAAGCACCGGGGCCGGATAAATTACATCCTAGAGTGCTGAAGGAACTTGCAGATGTCCTGGTGAAACCCCTGGCAGAGCTTTTCACAATCTCTCTGAGGACAGGGTGGGTGCCCCAAGACTGGAAGGTGGCGCATGTAGTGCCTATCCACAAGGGGGGATCAAGGGAGGTGGCAGGGAACTACAGGCCTGTCAGCCTGACATCAGTGGTGGGCAAGGTGATGGAGGGCATTGTCAAGGAGAGGCTAGGGGGGGACCTGGATAAGTCAGGGTGCCTGGACGATAGACAGCATGGATTCATCCCGGGGAAATCATGTCAGACAAACCTGGTGGAGTTCTATGACTGGGTGACAAGTGCCTTGGACCTGGGTAGACCAGTGGATGTCCTCTTTCTAGACTTCAGCAAGGCATTTGACTCTGTTCCTCACGTGAGCCTGTTGGATAAACTAGGAGAAATGGGGGTGGGAAACCAGATGATCCGATGGATAGGCAATTGGCTCCAGGACCAGACCCAGAGGGTCGTAGTTGGTGGGATAGTCTCTTCCCCAAGGAGGGTCATTAGTGGGGTCCCACAGGGATCAGTCCTTGGGCCCCTTCTGTTCAATGCCTATGTATCTGACATAAGGACAGGAATCAGGAGTGAGATGAGTCTCTTTGCAGATGACTCGAAACTGGGGGCGGTGGTGGATGGGGAGGAGGGAGGTGGCCTGCAGGGGACCTGGAGGCTCTGGAAAGATGGTCTAGAAAGTGGGAGCTGAGGTTTAATGCAGGGAAATGCAAGGTACTCCACCTGGGGGCCAGAAACCCAGGCCAAGTGTACACCCTGGGGGAATACTACAAGTCTCAATGGCTGAGAGGGACCTGGGGGTGGTGGTGGATGTCAAGATGAACAACTCTGAGACTTGTAGGAGGGCAGCAGCCAAGGCCAACAGGATGCTGGGATGCATCGCTAGGGGGATCACCTCCAGAAGGAGGGAAGTGATACTCCCTCTGTATAACTGCTTGTTGAGGCCGCACCTGGAGTACTGCTTGCAGTTTTGGAGGCCGCACTTAAAGAGGGACATTAACCTCCTGGAGAGGGTCCAGAGGAGGGCAACCAAAATGATTTGGGGCTTGGGGGACAGGACCTATGAGGAGAGGCTCGAAGAGCTAAATATGTACACTTTGGAAGAGAGAAGGGACCGGGGGGACATGATAGAGGTCTTCAAGTACATGAAGAGGGTAAATAGGGGAGGAACAGTGATGGTGCTTCGAAGGAAGGAGGAGGGGGCCACTAGAGGGCATGGGTGGAAGCTGGAGGGGGAAGATTCAGGGAGAAGGAGGAGGTGCTACTTCACTGAGGCGTGGTAGAGCCATGGAATGCACTACCTAGGGGGCTGGTGGAGGCAGAGACAGTGGAGTGGTTCAAGAGGGGTGGGACAGGTACAGGGAAGGGTTCAGGAAGCAAAATCCAATGCAGCAAGAATATCCGGAACTGGGAAGGGAGAAGCCAGAGAAGGCGAGGGGGACAGCAAGGTCAGCACCCAGGGTGGGGGCTGACCAAACGAGCAGACACGAAAGACCATTAGGCCTATTCTGCTGGCATTTTAGTATGTTAGTATGATAGTATGATATGTCTACATTCTTCAAAGCCGAACCGCAAACTGAAGAATTAAATGTAAGCAGGCTATAATGGCATTCAATGGGGTTTTCAACTTCAATTCAATTCAATTCACTTTATTTGCCAGGTAAGATAACTGGGACAAGACCCTTTTTCAATATCGACCTGGTGCTCCAAATAAAGAAACAAATTAAATACAATAATACATACTTACAATACTATACATTAAATACTTAGAAAGTAAACACAATAACAAAAACTTAAGTTTATAATTCGCCCATTTTTTTGAATTTTGACCCTGAATTTTCAACATGGGGTTCTTGGGACCCCACCTCATGGCCAGTGTCACTGTCATTTTGTTACTCAGTCCTGAAAGGTAATTTTGCAGTCACTGCATGGAACCACCTTTTGCAACCGATTAATGAAATGACAGTGCCACTGTTAATGAGGCGGTGTCCCAAAAAGACCATGTTTAAAATTTGGTGAAAAAACTCCAAAAAATGACTGCGTTATGAGCATGCATTGCCCAGTTTCTACGCACACTCTGTACTTTGCCAATTTTTAATATTTTCACTCCAGATTTTCAACATTGCCATTTTTGCACAACTCCTTTTAACAGTACAGCTCTAATTTTTCACATCCTGTCTGAAATGTGTTTTCGCACCTGTAGCACATAATGGCTTGTTTGCTTTGTGAAATCACCTTTCGGGACAAGTGAACAAAATGACACTGGCACTATTCTTGAAGAGGGATCCTAAAAAGGCCACTTTAAAAATTTGGTGCAACACCTCAAAAAAATGGCAAAGTTACACCTGGGCATTCCATAATTTCTATGCAAACTTGTAACGTTGGTCACTTGGCAGCTCATCGCAGCCCTATCGGCTCTGGTCAGAGCTTATCTGATCTGTCTCCTGTGGTGGACTGAGTCAAAAACCTTGCTAAAGTTCAGGTGTAGTATATCGACTGCCTGCCTGCCCTTTGTCGGCCATTCTGGTCACCCAGTGGAAGAACTTAGTGAGATTCACCTGGCAAGTCCTCCACCTGGTGAGACCATGCTGCCTGGTGTCCTGCAACCTCTGCCCTACTAAGAAGTACATCAATTTTTCCCATAGTAAGACTGCCTGTACCTTCCGTACTTTAGATGTCAGACTGACTGGTCTATAGTTACCGGGCTAATCCTTTCTTTTGCTTTTATGCAGAGGGACCATTAATGCCATCCTCCTGTCACTGGGGAATACCCCTCTATTGAATAAGTAGTTAGACATTCCACATGCCACTATTGGCTCCACTGCCACCTTGAGTATCCTAGGATGCAGTTCACCAGAACCCTAGATTTGTCAGCATTCAGTCCTTTTAACCCCTCCTGCACCTTTTTGTCCATTGTAGAGCAAATACTATTTGAGCCCCTTTCCTCTCTTCCCTCACCCCTTAAGCCACATTGTGGCGAAGGCCCACTTCCTCCTTGGTAAATATCGAACACAAATATTGGTTCAGTATCTCTGCCTTGCCCGTCTCCCTCCTCCCAGCTGTCTTTCATTTTTAGTCTCACTACACCCTCCTTTACCTTGCATTTCTCCTGGAAAGAGTGCTTCATCCCTCTGCTTCACCCCCCCTCTTGTGAGTCTGAATTCCATCTCCATCTTGGCCCCCCTACTCTCCATCCAACTTCCCTAGTTGCCTTTAGATATTCCTCCTTATCCTTATCCTTTTGGCTGCCATTGTACTTCCTGAATGCCCTCTTCTATCTCACTGAATTTTTCACATTTGATGTGAACCAGAGTTAGCCTTATTCTCTTCTACCTTTTGATACCCTCCCAGTTCTACCTGCTGTCACTTCTAGCATTCCTGTTTTGAATGTCATGTTTCCTTCACTCCTTCTAACCATTCTATTCCTCTCATACTTTCCCTTAACAGACCCTGTATCTTGTCAAAGTCTGCTTTTCAGAAATCCCACACCTTTATGGAGCTTATTTCCATGTAGGCTGAAGGCAGGATCTCTATGTTCTCCCCATAAGCTTCTCCACCCTGGCTATGAGACTGTTTGCTGTCACCCCAGGGAGCAAGAGCCTCCTCTTTACCATCAGATGTAGGCACCACTCCATCCCAATGTCCCTTAATATTATGTCCCCTTCTACTGTATGTGTACCTTCATCTTGCACCATTTTGGATCTGCCCTCAGTCCTTGCCATATGCTGCGGCAATGCCTGCCTGTTAGGCATGCTGGCCCAGTCTTATCTTGTGAGGGTCAACTGGACTTCTTCTGGCCACAATAGGATGAACCTTTGAATTGTGTACAGCCTGGATCCAGAAGGCTTCCCTCTACTCCTTCCCATCCTTCCCCACCATTGACCAGCCTCCTTTTCTGACTTGTGTGAGCCTTGGTGGTGATTGCAACAGTAGTTCCCTAAGAAGCCCTATGGCTGCCATTATCAGGCGATGTATTTTAGCCCTTGTGGTTCCAGCTTTACCCTCATGGCCTGGAGTCTCCTACAACTAAGATGTGGTTACAGTCCTAGAACACCCTCTGATTCACCACCATCCCACATACTCCCATTCCCTCCACATCCCTCCAAAGTGTCCCCATGCATCCTTATGTGTTGTGGGTCTGTAAAGCAGATATAGGTATGGTTTTTATGGCTGGCTTTCTTGTTTACATGCACTCAGTTGTACAGTCCTTTCACCAATGTAATTTTAGTGTTACCCTAAACAGAAATGTTCAGGAAACAAAAATGTTTCTGTTTAGTGAGGATAAAGGCATTACATGTCATGGTGCTCTCTGTAAAACCCCATTTTATGGGGAGAAGTGTCAGTTCTAGTACACCCTAATGTAGCTCTGGCATGATGAACTGCTACATGTGATATTAATGCTTCTACTTGCTGCTCATTGTTCTTAATGTTATGGATTGAAACCAAACTGTATGTATTACACTCTGTATTTTACTGGATAATAAATATTTTGCATAAATATATCCTGATTGCTTCATAGGAGTGGAACTACTGGTTATATACTAGTGCACAAGAGGCACTGTAGCACTTACTGGGGAGGCAGATGCACCAGTAGTTTTGAATTTTGAATTGTTTACTGAGGATCAAGGTCACTGGTTTTCATTTTTTTTACCAGAAAACCTTGTAAAATTCCCAAATTTGGATGGTCTGAAATGGTAAAAACAAAGACTTTAGTGGAATTTGGCATTTTATACCAAATCAGTGAATCTGCAGAAGTTTTATTTTCCTATAAATTATTTGACATGTACTATTTTAATTTTCCTTTATTTCATTTGCTGTATATTAATCCTTCTTTAATTCTGATTATTTATACACATATTAAAAGAGTGACAGTAAAAGCCAAGTAAAATCAATAAATAAGATTAGCAGTCACTGGTGGAATCCTGGAATTTCAAATCTTGAAAACAGAATTTCATTACTTAAACCACCATAAATCATAGGCATTGTCAAGGATAAATTGCATCCAGAAAGCCTTCTCCATTTTCATTTGCATCTTCCTGTACTTCCCTTCTATCTTGTTTCTGTAGTTACCATACTCCTGTTATGTCTTCATGCACCTGGTGTTTCTCCTGCTTGCCTTCAGTGATCAGAATCACCTGCATTTCTGCAGTCTCTCTGTAAAGGTCCTGCAGATTCTTAAGTCATGCACCACACACCTGCTCTGGAACATGCAAGCATTAGGACACTCATATGAAGGGATGCTTTGGTATGAGTTTTGTTCTCATCCTCAGCATTTTCTGATGCTCCATGATTGGCTGGCTCTCTGTCATATGATATCCGCCCCGTATTGCCTCCGATTGGACCAAACAATGGTGGAATTTCCTGCAGTGTGTTTTACTGTTGTCACATACAGTAAAACATAAAGATTTTAGACACCAAAAAATTTAATCAGCACAATAACTGCAAGTCCTAATTGCACAGAGGTCAGTCAGATGAATATAAATATTCACATCCCCAAGAAAGGAGGAAGGGTACTGCTGAGACAAGTCAGGAAAGGCTTGTGAAAACAGCAAACACTAAACATTATACAGTATTTTCAAAAACTGAGGAAATTTGTCCAACATTTAACTGTTGGAAGAGCATTCCACAGATATGGTGCTGGAGCCAAAAAGGTCTTGTTCCCAGCTGATTTTATTTCAGAAGGAGGGACAGTATGTTTCCTATGGTCCATGGAACAAAAAGCAGTGGGGGGACAGTGAAAGGTTAGGAGCTCAAGGAACTAGGAAGAGTGGCCCTACTTGTTAGGGTGGCTTAACCTGTGCAACTCAAACTCCAGCTTAGGTGTTAGGGCTCAATCCATTGAGCATATCCTGACTGTGCATTGCCCACCCTGATGCTGGTCTGCAATAGACACCATCAACACATACACACGCACACACACACACACACACGCACACACACACACACACACACACACCACGCACCACTTGTGCAGAGCTGTGTGTAGGGGTGGCAGGTGAGGGCAGAGCTGATATGGACTACAGAAATTCAATGGATTCCCATGCCTGTCTGCAAATGGTATCCTGTCTGTGCAGATTGCAGAGACTTATGTGATACTGTGGTCCTCCAAGGATGCAAGATCCCCAATGTGTGCTGGTGTACAGGTTTGGTTTAGAGCAAAATTGCTGGCCAGTGTTGGTACTGCCCTAGTCCAGTGTGGAGTCTCCTGGGATTGGGGACTGATAGAGAAGGGCTGAACAGGCCACAGGAAGGATGATGTGGCCATAAAGAGAGGGTTGCTTTGCTGCTACTGCTGCCTTCAGGCAGCACAGTGACTACCTTCTCCCTGGTTGGGAACGGCTCATGAATGCAGTGCAAGTCCATACCTGCCCCCTGACCCTCCTTATTTTGGAGACCCACATAACCACACATCTGGCTTGGAACTGGGTGTGGGGGGATCTGCATGCATGTAGCAACACCTCTGTGTACTGCTGGCCTATGTAGGCACCTCTCTGCAGGTATGGATCCCTCAGTAATAATTTTTTGATCTGAATGGACTACTTTTATATTGGCTAGTCTTTTAAACCATAAGCATGACAAGAGAAATATAAAAGTTTTGCATTTTGGACAATTTTTTATAAATCCTTTCTGGGCTATCACATATTGTTCTTGTACACCTTTCATCATGAGCCCTATTCAACCCTTTTTTTTCCATTGATCTTTTTTCTCTCCTACCAGATGGCCCCTATAGGCTGGACACTCCAGCCAGACACCCCGATGTCCAGTGAGAATTATCTGCCTGTCTTCTCCCAGGGCTTTCACCCCCCAGTGGGGTAGATGAGGTTCCCCAGCCTGCGCTGGAAACAGAATCTGTTTTTTGACTGATGGGCACAGCTGGTTGAGTGCAGGGCTTGTAGGTACCAGGCTTTATCCTGCTGCTGTTATTTCTGCAGAGAAGCAAGGCAATCAATTATGTCATGACAAGCATTGCATGCTCCTCTGCACCACACATTGTCATCTGCTACCCCCACCCCACCCTCTAGGCAGTGGGGGCTTTCTCCCAGTTTCTGCTAGAAGCCAGGCAATCAGCAGGCTCTGAAAAAACCCTTCCCCTGGAGGAGGAGTGAAGTCCTTCAGATGGTTGATCCCCCTCCCCAGGTCAGCCCTCTGATTCCCCAAGTTTTCTTTTGAAACTGGGTCATTGGTGCTGCAAGCAGTAGCACTACCTCTGCATCAAGGAGCCAGTCCCTATTCAGCATTTTGCATTTTTTGGCAAGTTTGGATAGCAATGACCCTCCTTTTCTCTTAATATTTTTAAAAGCAAATGGAATTAACAACTGCTGAGTCAGGCCTTCCCAGATTTTGTGTGATACTGTATTTATATATAGCACTGATCTGCATAGTGTACATTTTATATTGCTTTTTTCGCAAATGTCTGTACAGTGCACAGTATATTGGTACAGTTTTGTATAACCATATCACATTGTGAACTGTGTTTTTGTAATTATGTATACATAGCCATAAGAACCAAAACTGACTATTGTATTAAGTCCCTGAAAATGAAAAAAAAAATATAATAATAATAAAAGAGTTCCACTTTGATTAAACGGTAATATAAAAAGATTGATTAAAAAGAAAAAAGGGCATTTAATAAGTACAAAAAGGATAAAACTGCAAATAAATGGACCAAATTTAAATGCAGGGCCAAACAGTGCAAAGTAGCAATAAAAAATGCAAAAAAGAACCAAGAACTGAAACTTGCTACTATTACAAAGGACAATAAAAAACTATTTTTTAATTACATCAGCTCACTTAAAGGGAAAGAACCATCTGTTGGTCCCTTACTTATAGACAATGTGCCGATAGTCGGAGAACTTGATATGGCCAAGGATTTTATTAATTATTTCCTGAGTGTGTATAAAACCTAGGTTAATGCAAGTTTTGATAAGATATCTTCAAATCTCCCTTACCCTATAATAACTATAGAGGAAGTTAAATCAGTCATACAAGCTACTAAAGTTAATTCCTCTTCTGGCCCAGATGGAATTCCTTCAAAATTTATTACAGAATTAGCAACAGAACTCTTCAAGATCCTGGTATGGTCATTTAACGTATCTCTTCAAGAATGAACTGTCATATCTGAATGGAAATTAGCCACTGTAGTGCCTATTCATAAAGGAGGTAGTGAACATCATGTAAGTAATTATAGACTGATTAGTCTCACCTCATGCTTAGGCAAATTAATGGAAAGGATATTACAACACAAAATGGTGGACCACCTACATAAAAGGAATATTATAGATATTTCCCAATACGGTTTTGTAAGGGGTAGATCTTGTCAACAAAACTTGATAATTTTTTTTGAACTGGTTAGCATGGCTTTAGACCAGGGATTATCAGTGGATGTTATTTTCTTAGATTTCCAGAACGCTTTTGATTTTGTTCCTCATGGAATTCTAATTGAAGAATTAACAGGGTATGGTTTTCATGCCAATATTATTAAATGGGTTGACTCCTGGTTGAGTAATAGGATGCAGAGAGTAAGCATTAAAGGACACATGTCTGACTGGGGAATAATTACTAGTTGTGTCCCTCAGGGCTCAGTCCTGGGACCTTTGTTGTTTAACACATTGATTACTAGCTTGCAGGTAAATAATGGCACCTGGATACATAAGTATGCCAACGATTGTAAAATTTGTTTGTATTGTTAATAATTCTGAAGCAGTTAATTCCTTACAAATTAATCTAGATAAGCTTGCAGAATGGTCCATAAGAAATAAAATGTCCTTTAATGTTATTAAGTGTAAGGTGATGCACCTGGGAAAGAATAACACATTAGCCACCTACACATTAGGAAATAATATATTATAAACTGTAAAAACAGAAAAGGATCTCAGAATTACAATTACCAACAATCTGAAGTTTACAACTCATATAAACAACATTGTTAAGAAATGTCACTGTACTCTCTCCTGTATATAGAAACACATTAAGAGTAGGGAGTCAGAGGTGTTGCTTCCCCTATCCACTAGTATGGTTAGGTCACATATCGACTATTGTGCTCCATTCTGCTGTCCCACTACTTCAGGTTGTAACAGCATATTGGAAAAGGTGCAGAGAAGATTTACAAAGCAGATTAGAGACCTATCTGATATTGACTACAGTAGTAGACCACAAAGTTTAGGTTTGTTTTCATTGGAATATAGATCATTGATGGGGGACCTTTGCTTGGTATATAGAGCATTCCAAGATCCAGCCCTGTGTGAGGCTATTTGCCTGGAAAGAAACATACTAATGCTGAACACCAGATCACATAACTTAAGGTTAAAAACCATGATTAATAAAATGACCAAAAGAAATAATTATTTTACTCAGTGGGTATCAACTATATGGAATACTTTACCAGCAGACGTTGTTATAAGCAAAACCCTGGTGGAATTTAAACTAAGAATAGATAGCCACATGGAGCATAAGAAATTCAATTATTGCCTCTAAGCAATGAGTTCCATATGGGCACATCCTTTGAACTCATACTACACCTATCAACCTATGAACATGGTATTGTTTATTATATATAGAATAAACTATGGAGCGGTGCATGTAATAAGAAGTTTACACACCCTGGAGGTGTTAGATGCTCCATAGACCTGAAGAGCGAAGCTCGAGGAGTTTATTAAAGCATCAAACACCAAGGGTGTGTGTAAACTTTGAGTTTAAACAAATTACCCCATATTTTATTTTGATATAATTGCTGGGTTTCCCTTTTTTGCCACAGCAATTATATAAAATAAAAAGCTGATGCTGTGCAGCTGCAGCTCAGTTTCAAAGCACTGTCCGTGGTTGCCCTCCAGTTTGTCTCACATTTTTTGTACTTTTTTTGTTTCCTTCAGCAAGCATATTTATTTATTTTTTTTATTTTGTTATATTTAGAGTCCAAAAAACATTTACTGCTGAGTCTTACTGGTGTTTCTGTATCTGTTTGCAGTTCAGTGAGAAGGGAAGTGGACAGCAGTGGGGTAGTGAGGAACTCGGGTGGGTGCATGCACAGAGTGAGGGAAACCATGCACGTGTTTGCTGTAATAAACACTCCTTTATTACAGAAAATTATGCCATGGTTTTCCTATACAAATAAGGGGAAGCCAGTTATTATTATTGGATTTTGTTATTATTTAATGTATGATTGTATATTTCACCACTGTTTTCCTTTACTGCATTGCTATTTTGAATTTCAGTACCCAGAGGCTGGGAAGAGTTCTATACCAAATAAAATCCTACTGCTTCACATTTAACACTTCTGTCGCAGTGATGGCATAATGTCAGGTTAGCCAGCTGAAATAATAGCCTTCACTTTGAGCTGCTGCACCATACTCATCTTCAGTTTTTGGGCTGCACAAGCTTTATCCAAACATTTGAATTGTTTGGTAAATCTGGCTGACTACTCAGTGTCCAATGCTTTTCTCACAGCAAGTCCACCTTTGGCTTACTTGAAGCTTTGTCCATAAAGTTTGTCATTAATTATGACCAGGTGTAACTTTCTGGGACCAGTGACTTTCATTGTGGAACACCGCACCTCAGGAATAACCAGGGTTATTTCCTGGGTGTCCAGAAATCCCTGTCATCTTACTTCCATTATGTTTTCTTAAAAAAAGAGATTTTTGCACACCAGGAATAAATAGTCAGACTTCTTCGGAGAGAACCACCATTGCAAAAGCTTGGTTACACCCCTGTGCACCATATCCGTTTGATTATATTTTGTGTTCTTGAACTGTTTGAAGCATGCTGTTTATTCTGTTTGTATTCTGATGTTTCACTACCCACTGTAACCTCCAAGATCATGTCTGAAAAAAGGAAATTACTTTGTCTACTTCACTTACCTGGTAAATAGAAACTATAAAAAATAAATAAATACATCAGTAAATAAATAGTCATTTTCAGATTTTGAGCAATTTACATAAGACTTACATAAACATTTGAGTTTACTTGCAAAGTTGGTGTACTACTCTATGTGTAACCCTTCAGTCACAGCACCTTGTATATCCTCATCCTAAACTGTAACCTTGTGCAGAAGGTCCATCAGTGATAAACAGACATACGTTTTTGAACCAGTAGCCTTCAATATGAGCCATTGCACCATCATTGCACCATTGTCATCTTCAGCTTTGGGGTTATCTAAGCCTTCTACAAACACGTGAATTCCTTTGCAAATTTGGTTGACTACGCTATCCCTGAACATCTTTTACAGTACATTAACTATCTTCAACCTAATCTGAAGTCATGTGCTGAAGGTTCATCAGTGATGAGAGACATATTTTTTTTTGAACCAGTAGATTGCAATGGAGGCCAGTGCAAACTGTCTTCAGTTTTAATTTTGGGGGCTTGGCAAGGCTGACTGTTTACTTTCACATTGCTTGTTAATAACATACCTGTGACAGCACGTTTAAATTTTTCCATGATGAATGGAAATATTTTTTTTGAAAGTCACCTTCACTGTGGACTGCTGCACCATTCTGCTGCTGTGTGCTGTTACTGGGGCCTTGCAGAAAGAAAATAATCTCAGTCTTAAATATAAATCAGTTGTTCTCTACAGCTGAATCATGATTAACTAGTTCAAATCTACTTGATTTTGCCTGGTTCAAAGGTCAGTGTTCTTAACTCATTACCTCCTGGGCATCCATTTTGTGTCAGGTAAACAATGGATAGCTTGGACTTCAAATGGAGCTATTGGAGGTAATGAGTTTAAGGAGTAATGATAGAACTATACAGTAGCTTAGATGTAAGACTTTCTAGCTGTGAACCTGGACATGCAGCAGACCTGGGTTTAAAATCCTACAACTGGCACTTGCATACTTCTTATGTTTATATGTACAATTACTGTTTTGAATTATTTGGGTGAGAGATTATGTTTACAAATAAACAATCCTGACTGGCCAAGAAAATGTCATGATTTATAATGTGACCCTAAGCAAGTCTCTTAAGCTCCATGTGCTCCTGGGTTACATCTGGGAAATTAATTTTGGCTCAGAGTGCCTTTCTTGTTAAACTAAGAAGATCAGGATTTGAAGATTCTCTCTGCCCTACTAAAAAGCTTGATTTTCAAAATCTATATACAGTATAATTTCAGAGTCTATAAAGGCTCCATTCAAAGTCACTAAATGTTGCAGCATAAAACACGTTACAAACAACTGTCCCACTGACTGAGCTGCAAATTACTGGAACCACACTCATACGCAAATGTTCTTAGTTTGAGTTCCACACACTACTATATCTCAATACAAGTTAGCTGATCAGATAAGAGGGTGTGCAACAGTCAGCTGCTGACTAATGGCATTATTGCTGGGCACCGAGAGGATCACCCCCAAGATCCTTGTATAACAAATTTAATTTAAAATATGTTCCCTCAATGTTGTTATGGCAATGTAATATTTTAAACTGAGCATGCTATCTCTGAAAAAAAAATTGCTTCTGATGAATTTAGAATTCATGGGCCGGATATTCAAAAGGGTTGCGCCATGCACAATAGGGTTGCACATGCACAAGTCCGAAATTGTGCCATTCTGCAATATTCAGCAGGAGGCAGTTGCGCCACTGAAAACAGGTTGAGCAACAGCGCAATGCAAATGAATGCATGCTGAACTGGAGGGGGAGGAACCATGCATAAACTACACAGCCCAATATTCAGCCAGGCTGTGCAGAGTTGTGCAGGCACAACCCACAACCTGCGCCTGCACAACTTTGAGCAAAAAAGGCCTAAGTTGAGGGCCACCCACAGGTGAGCTGCTGCATTGCAGGGTGCAACACAGCAGCTGCCACCTGGCTGGCCCTCAACCCACACCCTGTGCCCCCGCAGCCCAATCTCAGGAAAAGAGGTAATATCCCACCACCACCACCCCACTGGCTCAGTCCTGGGCATAGTGTAAATTCCCCCAACAGCCCGATTGCGGGCAGCAAAATGTCTCCCCAACATATCCTGGTAGTCCAGTGGACATAATCCCAATCATGGGGATTGATTAACCCCACACCTCCAGATTATATCCCTGGTGGTCAGTGGACCATAAATCCCAATGGTGGGATTGTGTATTAACCCCACCTCCCGATTATATCCCTGGTGGTCCAGTGGACTGACATCCGATTGCGGGATGGAGTGTACAAACCCCAAAAACATCCCTGGTGCCTAGTGTCCCCACCCACCCACCACAAAGCCTTCCACCCGCTCCCCCGCGGCCGGCGGGCGGCAGCATCCACCACCTGCCACCCGCGCCCACCGACTGACTGCCCAGTAGGGCTGCCGCCCAGTGGTGCAGAGCAAGAGCCAATGGGCGTGCAGCCCATACCGTACAAGACAGTCCAGTTTGTGAATGAATATATTCATTCATTCACAAAACTGGACTGTCTTATCTGTATAGCTACACCATTGGCTCTTGCTCTGCACAATGATGCAGCCCTACTGGGCAGTGGTGGTTGGCAGGCAGGCGGGCAGGTGGATGCTGCCACCCACCAGCTGCAGGGGGGAGCAGGGTGGGATGCTTCGCGGGTTGGTGGGGTGGGGGACACTAGGCACCAGGGATGTTTTGGGGGGTTGTTTGCACACTCCATCCCATGATCGGGATGTTCAGTCCACTGGACCACCAGGGATATAATCGGGAGGTGGGGGGGTTGTTTGCACACTCCATCCCACTATCGGGATGTTCGGTCCACTGGACCACCAGGGATATAATCAGGAGGTGGGGGGATTGTTTGCACACTCCATCCCATGATCAGGATGTTCGGTCCACTGGACCACCAGGGATATAATTGGGAGGTGGGGGGGTTTGTTAATACACAATCCCGCGATCAGGATTTACGGTCCACTGGACCACCAGGGATACGTTCGGGGTGGAGCCACATTGCTGCCCATGATTGGGCTGGTGGGGGGGATTAAACTATGCCCACAATCGGGCCAGTGTGGGGTGGTGGTGGGGATTATACCCTGTTTCACCCGCGATCGAGCTGCAGGGGGCATCGGTCCCCGACGGCTGCTGCCTGGCAGGGTGCCAGGAGCAAGTCCTCAGGGATCGGCGCACCTGCATGCTAATGGCATGCAAATGGGGCCATAATCAGATGCAAATGGCTCCCCCTGCACCTTGCATGAATTATGGCCCCATTTGCATGTCACCTTTTGAATATGGGGATTTTGCGCATGGCGCAATGGTACTTGCACCACCGCAAGTTGAATGCTCCACTCTGACCACTTGCAGTGGCACAAGTTCCACTGCACCATGCACAGTGGCTGTGGCCAGGGGGTGATATTCCAAGGAGTTGCTCAAGGGTACAACTCCTTTGAATATCGCTCTGGACACACCCCTGTGCAACTATTTTGTGCAGCGCAAGGGCTTGCGCCACAAAATAGTGCAGTTTGAATATCCAGCCCCCTGTGTTTAAAAAGTATACATCATAAAATGTAGAAAAATAACTATAATTTCCTCCCAGGGTTACTCAGGGTTATGATGACCTTAATTATACTTCTTGAGCTTTGCCTTCATGGCGTACATTATCATCATACCCTCTTAATGGAACTAATAAGTAGCAGAGCATATTATTTCTAATGCAGTACTACAATAAGCAGCAACTATGCTTTAAAATTTTTAATGATGGTCTAATTAATATTTCAATGGTAGTTCCTTATTTGATGCTAACTGTACTAATCAAACTCATTTAGATTTTAGGAAATCTGTTTCCCAGAAAACAGTTTTTTACAATGCTATTTCACCAGCAGGATATTGTTGGCAGCTGTTGGTCATATATTATGTGTCTTTCAATTAACTGAATGAAGTAAATTAACAATGACAGAGGAGAAGATTGAAATTATTTTTTCAGTAATGCACTTCCAAAATTAAATAAAGAAAAAGTAATGTTTTAAAGAACCATTACCCTAGAAGTACACCATTTCCCTGTTCTGCACATGGCTGCAATAAAAAAAAAGTCTAAAGCCATGGGACTATGTTTTCAAAGGGAATAACAAAGTGACACCTCACAATTTTGAATTGCAACTACATCATCTGAAAAGTAACAAAAAAGTTTGTTTACTATGTCAAATGTTTTGCAGAATTTGAGACAGTTTCATTTTTTATGGCAGCCTGTGTAAAAAAAAATGATACATGCATCACTTTGTTAATGTACGTTAGGAGGGACCAACATGGTGCAACTTTTCAGCAACTGTAGATGAAAGTCAGAACAGCTAGGAGATCTAAATTTTTTATTCAACTTAGATTTCACTGAAAATGTGGTGCATTTTCCACTGATAGTTATGAATATCCTCATGGTACTGTGGAAATTTTAACTTTTTAAGTTGTTTTTTAGTCACTGTCAGTAACAGCGTTCTGACCAGAAATACTTCCTGACAATCTATAGATCAGCTACTGTATGTTGAACTCCTTAAGGCTATTGTGGTTGAGCAAGCTTTCTGTGGCTTTTCCTTACAGAATCAGTATAACCTTAAGTCATCCTTCATGACCTATTTGCATTGATGAGCAGTTACTGCCACTTGGTATAGTGCATTAGACTGCAGCATTATAGAGGACCTAAAAAGTAAACATTTTTAATGCACAGTGGCTTCAAAAACTTTTCTAAGCACAAACATTTGTTGAATTGGGCAAATTGGGCAAACAGTATTTTAACACATTACCTTCTGGAGCATTGGAAAAGAAGACTACTACCTGAGCCCCTTATGATCTAGATAGAGTGACAACATGCTGTATGAGAGCAGGAGTTGAGATACAGAAGAAAGGCTAGTTTACTCACCAGTAACAGTAGATTTTTGAGAAAACATCCGCAATAGAGCCACACATATTGAATTGTAAGACATTGGTGTAAGGGTGACTTTGAAATGTTTGCCTAGCTGGGGCTGCCTACATTAACATGCATTTATTCATGTCAGTGCTTCCTACATAATGTGGGCAGACCCATACCTCTTTAGTTTCCCACTGGAGAGAAACTCAGATCTATATTTACAACAGTAATTGGAGATTAAAACAGCAACCAGATAAACAGGAGAGACAGAGAAAGATATCCCACTGTGGATCAACAGAATGAGAAAACTAAACATGTAGCAACCAGCAGGTCTTAGTATTCAGTTCCACCATGCCAGTTCAACAGAAAATTTGACAAACAGCATTACAGCGATGGCACTATGTCGACAGTCAGCATTGTGCTGTCAGGAAAACATTTTTTTTTGTGGGGGCATGTGCCCCCCCCACCCCCCATGCAATGGGGATCTGAACCCCACACAACCCAGAATTTAATATAATAAACTCCAGGTCAGAGTTGTTTCAGGGAGGGGGGCAAGCCCTGGAGAAGCTGTGTCGGTGTACTGTGTGACCATTATAGCAAACTGCCGATTTTGTTGCTGCAATGGTCTTTGCAGTTTTTGTTTTGCTGTTCTGTCAATATGCCTTCATTTTCCAATACAGAAAGCAGTAGGTGGGTGGGTGAGCTGTGGCCCTATGGAGGAGATTCACTTAAACATCTACTGTTACTGATAGGTAACCCAATTTAATTTTTCAGGATATCTGCCACAATTGAGCTACATATGTTGAATGATTCCTAACAGGCAGGACTCTTTATTCCCTAAGATCATGGACCTTGAATCATGGCAAGGTGAAAGCCAGCCATCAGTGGAAGACCAGTTTCAAACAATAATGTTTAGTGAAAGTTTGGAACCTACTCCATTTGGCAGCAGAGCTTAGGCCAGCTGCCAAAATGGAATGGAAATATGCAACAGAATGTAGAAAATGAAACCAGAGAAGTTCTGGAAATAATATCTGAAGAAGAGAATATGCAGAAAGAAGAATGGCTGGAAAATAGTGCTAAAACTATGGAATCACTTCCAGTGGAACAGAATGAAAAAAAAAATAAATATATGTTTTAGGAGACTCAATGATAAAATATACAAACTCAATTACTACACTCTATAGGAAGGAAAATGTTACTAGTATGTCACTGCCAGGAGCCGGTCTGTAGTACATATATAATTTGTTGCCACAGGTCATGAAAAATACAGATGTTAAACCACTTATATTAATACATGCAGGTACAAATGACCAAAAAAAGCACTCTGAGGAAGAAATAGCTAACAATATAAAGAAAATTCATAATCACTTAAAGAACAATGAATGTGATGTGATAATTTCAGAAATCCTACCCATTCCTAGAGAAAGATATTTGTTAATAGAAATTATGAGATTAGATAACACTCTTAGACTATGGTGTCTATATAATGAGAATAAGATTATTAAAACATGGGAACATTTTAATGGAAGGCGAACATTTTACAATAGATATAGCTGTGTTTTTTATTGTTGACTTTCCTGTTTACATGCCCTCAGCTGCACAGTCCTTTCACCAATGTATTTTTGGTGTTACCCTAGGCAGCAGCTTTAAGGAAATAAAAGTGTTTCTTTTTAGTGAGGATAAAAGCACTTCAAGTCATGGTGCTGTCTGTGAAACCCCATTGTATGTGGATGAAATGTCAGTTATAGTACACTGGTCCTTGATGTGGCTCTAGCATAATGAACTGCTACATGTTATATTAATGTTTCTACTTGCTACTCATTGTTCTTAATGTTATGGATTGAAACCAAACTGTCTGTATTATACATTGTTTTTTACTGAATGATATGTATTTTGCAAAAATATTTCCTGATTGCTTCATAGGAGGGTAACTGCTGGTTATATACTAGTGCAGAAAGATTCACCAGAGCACTTACTGGGGAGGCAGATGCACCAATTGTTTTGAATTTAGAATGGTTTACGGAGGATCAAGGTCATTGGTTTTCATTTTTTTTTACCAGAAAACCTGGTAAAATTCCTAGATTTGGAATGTCTGAAATGGTAAAAACAAAGACTTTAGTGGAATTTGGCATTTCATACAAAATGAATGAATCTGCAGTAGTATTTTCCTACACATCATTTGACGTGCACTATTTTAATTTTCCTTTCTTTCATTTGCTGTAACTAATCCTTTTTCATTCTGATTATTTAAACACATATTAAAAGAGTGACAGTCAAAGCCCAGTAAAATCAATAAATAAGATTAGCAGTCACTGGTGGAATCCTGGCATTTCAAATCTTGAAAACAGAATTTCATTACTTCAATCACAATAAATCAGAGGCATGATCAAGGATTCATTGCATCCAGAAAGCCCTCCCCATTTTCACTTGCTTCTTCCTGTACTTCCCTTCTAGCTTGTTGCTGTAGTTACCATCCTCTTGTTATGGCTGCATGCACCTTGGATTTCTCCTGCTTGCCTTCAATGACCAGAGTCACCTGCATTTCTGCAGTCTCTCTGTAGAGGCCCTGTAGATACTTAAGTCATGTGCTCCACTTCTGCTCTGGAACACGCTAGCATTGGGACACTTATGTGATGAAATGCTTTGGTATGAGTCTTATTCCCCCTCGCAGCATTTCCTGGTACTCTTTAATTGGCTGGTTCCCAGTCATATATGTGCCCTATATTGCCTCTGATCTGAGCAAACAATGGTGGAGCTTCCTGCAATGTGCTTTACAGTAGTCACTTGCAGTAAGACATAAACACTTCAGACACCAATAAATATAATATGGTTATACAAATAATTTTATAGACAAATAAATTTAAACTACACAATATGTGCAAGTCCTAATTTCAGAGAGATCAGTCAGATGAATATAAATATTCAAGTCTCCAATAAAGGAGGAAAAGTACTGCTGAGACAAGTAAGTAAGTAAGTAAAAATGTATTTATAAGCGCTTTTCAAAAACCAAAGCGCTGTACAATAATAAACAAAATATTAATAATAAACTCAATCTTTAAATGCTTTTAAAAACAAAAATGTTTTTAGCTCAGGTTTAAAACTCTCGACAGTCAGGCAACCTCGTATCTAGCGAGGTAAAGAATTCCACAGGGTGGGGGCAGTGTAAGAAAATGCACGTGCCCCAGATGTCTTTAAACAAACCTTGGAAATCTCTAGCAATCCCTCTTCGGTGGATTGGAGTGAGCAAGAGGGACAGTAAGGAGTAAGGAGATCTTGCAGATACCACAGTCCCTGTTCGTGTAGGGCTTTATAGGTCAGTAGCCCGACCTTAAAGGTGATCCACCACTGAACCAGCAGCCAGTGCAGTCCGTGCAGCACAGGCATAATATGACTATTTCTAGATGTCCCAGTCAAGAGCCTGGCCGCTGCATTCTGCACCAGCTGCAAGCGGTGGATATCAATCCCTGGTAGCCCAAGGTACAGGGCATTGCAGTAATCAAGGTGAGAGGTCACGAAGGCGTGGACTAAGGTAGGAAGGTCAGCCAGAGGAACCAGGTGTTTCACCTGAGCGATATTCCTAAGATGGTAAAATGAGGATTTGACAATGGCCGACACCTGAGATTTTAGGGTCAGGCCGTCGTCTATAATAATGCCCAGATTATGTACCTGGTCTGAGGTTGGGAGTTGGACACCATCGAGCCATGTGCCCGATGGAATCCCAGTCCTACAACCCGCCTCAAGGTGACCACAGTCAAGAAAGACTTGTGCAAACAGCAAGCACTAGACATTATACAGTATGAAGTATAAAATACCATGAACAGCTCAATCTGTTTCAAGGTCAGTTGGCATTCATCTGTATCTCCCCCCTCCCCGGTCATGCCTGAAAATAGTCAAGAATTTGTCTAGTGCACTTACCCGGTCAACAAAAACTACTACTAATAATAATTATTATTATTTTCAGAAACTGAGGAAATTTGTCCAACATTCAGCTGTTGGAAGAGCATTTCACAGATATGGCCCTGGAATGAAAAAAGCCTTGACCCTAGCTGATTTTATTTTAGAAGGAGGGACAGTATGTGTCCCATGGCCAATGGAATACAAAGCATGGGGGGGCAGTGAAGGATTAGGAGCTCACAGAAATAGAAAGAGTGGCACTGCTTGTTAGGGTGGCTTAACCTGTACAACCTACAGTCTATCTTAGGTCTTATGGCTCAATCCATTGAGCATATCCTGGCTGTGCCATTGCCCACCCTGATGCTAGTCTGCAACAGACAGCATCAACACACACACACACACACACACACACACACACACACAGACCATGCTCCACTTGAGCAGAGCTGTGTGTAGGGGTGGCAAGTGAGGGCAGAGATGGTATGGACTACAGAAATTCAGTGGATTCCCATGCCTGTCTGCAAATGGTGTCATGCCTGTGCAGATTATAGAGACTGATGTGATACTGTGGTCCTTCAAGGATGCAAGATCCCCAATTGTGTGCTGGTGTGCAAAGTTGGTTTAGGGCAAAATTGCTGGCCAGTGCTGGTACTGCTACACATAGCCACCTCTCCGTAGGTATGGATTCCTTCTTGGATTAAACCTTCAGTAACAATTTTTTGTACTGAATGGATTACCCCTATATTGGTTAGTCTTTTAAACCATAAGCATGACAAGAGAATTATTAAAGTTTAGCAATTTGGACAATTTTTATAAATCCTTGCTGGTCTATCACATATTGTTTTTGTACACTTTTGTTTATTTATTTTATTAATTTATTGCAGTTTAGGATTAATACATTGAGCCCTGGGACATTTTTATAAAGGTACCAGGTCATACATAAAACAATTAGTCAAGCATACAGGTTGCAGAGATTACAAACAAAGCTAGACAAAGCATATCGGTTCCATACATTTGAATGATATGAGTTAGAATACATTGATGGATCAGTTTGTTTCAGTCAGGTTACAAATAAAATAGGAGGAACATGGTTTCAAGGGTATAAAACATTTCAGCGAGGGAACATTCAGGATACAGCTCAAACAAAGGAAACAGTTTCAAAGGAAGTGCTTTAATCTGTCAAGTTACGGTCATCAGGCCCTTGGGAGTACTGGGCATAGAGATGGGGACTATCTATACAGAGTGGGAGTGGGTGGGGGAGCAGCCTAAGGATGGTGTTACCATTTTGTGAGAGGGTGAGTGATGAGGGGAGTTGCTGTAGTGATGCCAGCAGCATGGGGGGTGCAAGATGGAACTCAGTAGGAGGCAAGTGAGGGGAGGACAGGTGTGGGGAGAAAACTAAGGGGAGGGGTACTAGAATGGGGAGAGGTGTGAAAGGAGATTGGGATATAAACAACAAGGGAGGGAAGTGGTGTGATAATGGAAGGGAGTTGTCCAGGAGAGGAATTGGGGTGGGAATATTAGTGGCAGGAGAGGGTGGGGGTTTGGGAGGTAGAGGTGGGATGGTGGTGTAGGAGGTGATGGGGTGAGAAGAGGGGGCTGGGTTATTCAGACTAAAGAGTCCTGTTGTTGGCTAGTCAAAGCATGCACATGCCAGTTCATGATGCAGTAGAGTTCTAAGTCCTGTTTTCAAGAGGCTAATCTTATTGCTTTCAATGAACAATGCAGGTAGCTCATTATACCATTTTGGTCCATGGTAAGAGACGGATTTCTGTGCCAGGGTGGTGCATTTAAATGGTACCAGAATCCCACCTTTCTCTGCACTCCTGGTTGGCTTAGATGATCTAGCCTGCTGAAAGAGTCAACATTGAGATGGAGGCGCTTGTCTTAATTGGGCTTTCTTGACAAGTAGGCAGGTCTGGTACCAGGCTTTGAGTTGGACAGGAAGCCATCCAGTACCTGAGTAGAGGGCACAGGTGTGGGTTGAAGAATCAGCTCCTAGGGTCAGCCAGCAAGCCTTGTTTAATAGTTTTTTTTATTCAACTGAGGGCAGTTTCGGTGCCCTCCCCCATATTCATAGGCCGTAGTCAATAGATACCGGGACCGAACTGCTCGTGGCTAGTTTTAATGCATCAGGTGTTATAGAATGCCTGTGGTGGTACAGAACTCCAAGTTTCATATTCGTGGTTTTGACAACATGGTCAATATGACCGGAGAAATTGAGAGTGTCATCAGTGTGGATGCCTAGGTATTTAAAAGAGTAGACTTGCTCTAGAGCATCTCCATTAAGATTCTGTATCAGCATAGGATGGAACTTCTTTTTGTTCTGTGGGACAGTAAGCATCATGTTCTTAGTTTTTTTTTTGTGGTTTAGCAACAGTTTTGTGGCACTGAACCAGGATTCTAGCTTGTGGAAGCTGTCAAGGAGTTGGGAGGTGATGGTCGACTGGTTGCTGCCAGAGGCAGAAATTAGGGCATCATCTGCATAGAGTACGATGTGAGCCAGACAGGCTGAGGGTAGGGTATTGATATAGAGACTGAAGAGGAGAGGCCCTAGAATTGATCCTTGGGGGACTCCAATGCTTATCTTCCTGGGAGATGATAGTGAGTCTCTAATTCTGACTCGCTGAGTGCAGTGAAGCGAGGTAACTGCCAAACCATGCCACTGTGTCTGGGTATAGTCCTGTAGAGAGCAGGCTGTTAAGAAGAAGGTGATGGTTAATGGAGGCAAAAGCCTTCATGAGGTATATGCATATTGACCCCACTGCCATTCCTTTGTCTAAGGCATTGTACACTTGTGAGGTGTATATCTAGGATGGAGTGATGTTTCTGGAAACTGTGCTGTTGGGGCACAATTTGTTGTACTTCTCCAGGTACTCTTTGAGCTGGTCAGAGACTACCCAATCTAGGGCTTTGGAGAGGAGGGGATGGATATCAGCCTGTAGTTGGAGGTGTTGGTTCTATCTCTAGTTTTAAGGACAGGGGTGACTAAGGCCATCTTCCAGGCATCGGGGAACATACCTGATCTGAGTGAGGCATTGAAAACCTTTGTGAGTGAGTCAGCAAGCTCATTTAGTACAAGAGTGACCAGCTTCATATTGACTTGGTCACGTCCCAGCCTCTTCTTTCCAAAGATGCACTTGATGTACTTAATTGTCTCAGCCCTGGTGATTTGTTTAAAGTAGAACAGTGGAGTCCCAGTTCTTGATGTTGTGGGGTGGGCATGATTTGGTGACAGAGTAGTAGTCAGATTGAGATCATTGGCAGGTAGTACATCTGAGAGATCAGTAAAGGCTGAGTTGAACTCATTGGTTATGTCTACAGGTTCCTGGAGTGTCTCTGTGGAGGTTGTAATCAGGTTAGGTGGGGCTCTGGGGCCCTCCCCATAAGGGTTTTCATGAAGTTCAAGTAGTCCTTACCTGAGCCCCAGTACTTGGTAAAAAGGTTTTTATAGTAAGTGGCTTTAGCTGATTGGATGAGCCTGGTGCAGAAATTGCTAGCTGTTCTGTATGCAGTAACATCGGCTTGTTTCCCGGACGACTTGGCCTTATACCACAGATTGTCATGGTTACGCATTAGATCAACTAATGATCTGGAGAGCCATGGGTTGATGATTCCTTTGACTTTTTTGGTTTTGAAGGGTGCAAATAAGTCACAGGCTCAATTGAAAGTAATGACTAGATAGTTCAGGGCTTGGTTACCATCAGTGGCTCTGTCGAGTGGTGACCAGTCAATCTGCCTTCGGTATTGCTTGAAGGTGTCCAGTAGCCCTGGTCTCAGGGCTCTATTTCTAGATACCTTCATCATCAGCCCTATTAAACTCTTTTTTCAATTGTTCTTTTTCTCTCTTACCAGATGGCCCCCATCAGCTGGATACCAACATTTTAAATGCAAATGGAATTAACATCTGCTGAGTCAGGCCTTCCCAGGTTTAGTGTGGTACTGTATTTACATATAGCACTGATCTGCATAGAATTAATTTTATATTGATTTTTTTAACAACTTTCTGCATAGTATATTTGTACAGTTTTGTATAGCTATATAAAATTGAGGATTGTGCTTTTGTAATTATGTATACATATGGTATTGTTTATTATTATTGGATTTCATTATTATGTATTTGTTTATTTATTGAAATGAGTCACCAGGAAGGCAAGCTGAGTGACAAGTTACTTGTCTCACAGTGTAATCTGGGGGGCAGGGGAACATGAAGATAATTTACAGAGATTTGGTACACAATACAAATTTACAGTACATTCAAATAATTTGAGCGGACTGTACAGGAGTAATGAAATAGTGGGATGCTAACAGTTTTGAACTAGATAGATACTACAGCAACACTTTTTGGACTAGATAGATACAACATCACAAAATAACATTTAGGCATACACTAAATGGCACACAACTTTGTAGCTAGAAAATGGTTTAATAGAATTATAGTAGTTCGATCTAGGGAAGTTACTGAGGAATAAACACATGCAGAACAGGTTGGCTAAGGTATAACAGAAGTGCAAGTTAACTACAAGTGCATTAGAGATTATGGGGTCAGCCATAGCTAGGGCTACACAAGGGGCAGAAGGGAAGGTGTGAGGTAGGTGTGTCATTAGGCAGGGAAGTTGGGGGGTGATGGACGGGGATGGAAGGAGGAGGTGAAGGAACAGGTAGAAGGGGAAAGGTCTGCTGGGGACTGACCAATCCAGTATGCTGAGGACCCTGCCTGCACAAGACTGGGGTCAAGCATAACAGGAAGGGAGCAGGTTGTGGCAGTGAGAGGTAGAGAATGATAGGAGGAAACAGGTTGAAGACAGTAAGGGGGAATAGACTTCAGAAGAATAGAAGAGAGAGTGAAGGTGAGAAAGAAGAGAGGCCAAATCCCAGCCCTTCAGGATGTGGAGAAGTGGAGAGAAGAGTTGAGTTAATGGTGTAAGAATCGGCCCTTGGTACATCTTTGGATGACTTGAGAAATCAGAGTAAGAGAAGAATAGAAGGTCTGAAGGGAGGGAATCGGGGGAAGGGAAGGGAAGGAATGCTGTTTTTTAGGTGGGTGGGAGGTGGAGCTGCAACAGGGTCATTGCATGGGTACCAAAGAGGAACAGGGCTTGTCAGGAACTTAGAGGGAGGAGTTAGGGAGGATCATAGCAGGAACAGCTATGTGCAAGGAAGTTTTTTTAGGGCAGAGCTGATAGGGTAGTAGGAGGATGAGTGATGAATTTGAGGGGGGAAGGAATTCCACATTTTTGGGAGGTGGTGAGAGTAACTGGATTGGCTGATGAGGGTGGCTTTGTGGGGACCACTAGAGTATGGGAGTTGGATGATCTAAGGGAGTGAGAGTTATTATAAATGAGGGGGAGAGGTAGGAAAGGAGTTCACCCAGCCAGTGCTTGGAGGTGAATTTAGCATAGTGGGAGAGTAGTCTGTTTCTAAGAGAGGGGAATTTAATGTGTAATTGTGTATTCCACATCTGTTTTCCTTTACTGCATTCCAATTTTGAATTTCAGTACCCAGAGGCTAGAAAGGGTTCTATACCAAATAAAATATACCTGCTTCACATTCAACACTTCTGTCACAGTGATGGCATATTGTCAGGTTATCTAGTTGAACCAGTAGCCTTCACTGTGAGCTGCTGCACCATAGTCATCTTCAGATTTTGGGCTACATAAGCCTTATCCAAACATTTGAATTGTTTGGTTAATTTGGCTGATTACTCAGTGTTCAACGCATCTCTCACAACAAGTCCACCTTTGGCTTACCTGAAGCTTTGTCCATAAAGTTTGTTACTAATTATGACCAGGCATAATGTTTTGGGATCAGTGACTTTTATTGTGGGCCACTGGACCTCAGACATAGCCAGGTCTATTTCCTGGATGCCCAGAAATCTCTGCCATCTTGCTTCCAATATGTTTTCTTTAAAAAGAGATTTTTGCATACCAATAATAAATATTCAGATTTCTTTGGAGAGAACCCCCATTCAGAAAGCTTGGTTACACCCCTGTGAACCACACCCATTTCACTGTACATTGTATTCTTAAGTTGTGTGAAGCATGCTGTATATTCTGTTTGTATTCTGATGTTTCACTACCTGCTGTAACCTCCAAGGTCATGTCTGAAAATAGGCAAATACTTTGTCTAGTTCACTTTCCTGGTAAATAGAAACTATATAAATAAAAAAAATGAATACGTAGGTAAGTAAGTAAATAAATAGTCATCTTTAATTTTTGGGCAATTTACATAAGACTTACACAAACATTTGGATTTACTGGCAAAGTTGGTCAACTACTCTACATCTAACCTTTCTGTCACAACACCTTGTATATCCTCATCCTAACCTGTAACTTTGTGCAGAAGGTTCATCAGTGATAAACAGATATCATTTTTTGAACCAGTAGCCTTCATTATGTGCCATTGCACCATCACTCCACCATTGTCATCTTCAGTTTTTGGGGTTACCTAAGCCTTCTACAAATATGTGAACTTCTTTGCAAATTTGGTTGACTACTCTATCCTTGAACATCTTTTAAAGCACATTGACTATCCTCAACCTAATGTGAAGTCATGTGCTGAAGGTTCATCAGTGATGACAGACATGTTTTTTTGAACCAGTAGATTGCACTGGAGACCACTGCAAATTGTCTTCAGTTTTAATTTTTGGGGCTTGGCAAGGTTGACTATTTACTGTCACCATGCATGTTTCTAACATGTCTGTGACAGCACATGTCAAATTTATCCATGATGAGTGGAAATACTTTTTTTTGAAAATCACCTTCAGTGTAGGCTGCTGTACCATTCTGCTTTTGTGTGCTCTTACTACAGCCTTGCAGAAAGAAAATAATTTCAGTCTTAAATATAAAACAGTTAATCTCTACAGGTGAATCACGTATAACTAGTTCAAATCTACTTAACTTTACCTGGCTCATGGGTCAGTGTTCTTAAGAGGCATTATAGAACTATACAGTAGCTTAGAGGTAAGACTTCCTAGATGTGAACCTGGACACTGAGCAGATGTGGGTTTAAATTATACTACTGCCACTTGCATAGTTTATATGTACAGTTACTTTGTTGAATTCTCTGGGTGAGAGATTATGTTTACAAATAAACAATCCTGATTGGCCAAAAAAAATCCTGATTTATAATGTGACCCTAAGCAGGTCACTTAAGATCCCCATGCCCCTGGGTTACACCTGGAAATGAGTTTTGGCTCAGAGTGCATTTTTTCTGGTCCGGAATGAGAGGATCAATCTTTTGAAGATTCTCTCTGCCTTGCTAAAAAGCTTGTTTTTCAAAATCTATATACAGTATACTTTTAGAGTCTATAAAGGCTCCATTCAAAATCACTAGACATTGCAGCACAAAACAGGGTACAAACAGTTGTCCCACTGACTGTGCTGCCAAACATAGGGACCATTCCCTTACACAAATGTTCTTAGTTTGAGTTCCACCCACTACTAAATCTCAATGCAAATTAGTTGACCAGATATTAGGGTGTGTAACAGTTAGCTGCTGACTAATGGCATTATTGTTGGGCAAACCAGAGGACCACCCCCACTCTCCAAGAGCCTTGTATAACAAACTGAATTGAAAATATGTCCCCCTCAGTGTTGTTATGAAAATGTAATATTTTAAAATGTGCAAGCTAACACTGAAAACAAAAATGTTTCTGATGAATTTAGAATTTACGTATTCATGTATTTAAAAAGTATGCATCATAAAATGTAGAAAAATAACTATAATTTTCTCCAAGGGTTACTCAGGGTTATGATGACCTTAATTATACTTCTTGAGTTTTGCTTTCATGGTGTATGATATCATCACACCCTCTAAATGGAACTAATATAAGGCATGGCATATTATTTCCAATGCAGTACTACAATAAGCAGCAAATATGATTTAAGATTTTTAATGATGGTCTAATTAATATTTCTATGATGGTTCCTTCTTTTATGGTAATTGTGCTAATCAAACTCAGTTTGATTTTAGGACCTTTGATTCCCAGAAAACAGTTTTTTACAATGCTATTTCACCAGCAGGATATTTTTGGTAGCTGTTGGCCATATATTATGTAACTTTCCATTAACAGAATGAAGTAAACTAATAATGGCAGAGGAGAAGATTAAAATAGATTTTTTTCAATGATGCATTTCCAAAATTAAATAAAGGAAAACTAATGTTTTAAACAACCATTGCCCTTCAAGTACACTACATCTGTGTTCTGCATGTGGCTACAATTAAAAAAAGTCTAAAGCCATGGGACTTTGTTTTCAAAGGTAATAACAAAGTGGCACCTCATGATTTTGAATTACAACAGCATCATCTGAAAAGTACCAAAAAAGTTTGCTTACTATGTCAAATGTTTTGAAGTTTTTGAGAGAGTTTCTTTTTTTGTGGCAGCTTGTGTCAAAAAAGTGACACATGCATCACTTTGTTGATGTACTATAGGAGGGACCAAAATGGTACAACTTTTTAGCAATAGTAAATGAAAGTGAGAGCAGCTAGGTGTTCAAAGCTTTGTGTTCAACTTGTATTTCACTGAAAATGTGGTGCACTTTCCAGGGATCATTATGAATATCCTCATATTACTGTGGAAAGTTTAACTTTTTAAGTTGTCTGTTAGTCCCTGTCAGTGACACCGTTCTGACCAGCAATACCTCAGCACTATATACAGATAAGCCATGTTGAACTCCTTAAAGCCATAGTGGTTATGCAAGATTTCTCTGGCTTTGCCTTACAGAGCCACTATGACCCTAAGTAATGCTTCCTGCCCTATTTGCATTGATGAACAGTTACTGCCACTTGACACAGTGCACTACACCACAGAATGATGGAGGACTTAAAAAGTAAACATTTTTAATTCACAGTGACTTTAAAAACATTTATAAGCACGGACATTTTTTGAATTGGGCAAAATTGGGCAAACAGCATTTTAACACATTACCTTCTGGAGCATGTGGAAAGAAGACTACTACCTGAGCCCCTTATGGTCCAGATAGAGAGTGAAATCATGCTATATGAGAACAGGAGTTGAGATCCAGAAGAAAGGTTAGTTTACTCACCAGAACATTCACAATAGAGCAACACATATCAAATTGTAAGACATTGGTGTGAAGACAACTTCAAAACTTTTGCCTAGCTGAGGCTGCCTACATTAACATGCATCCATTCATGTCAGTGCTGCCTACATAATGTGGTCATGCCCATATGTCTTCAGTTTCTCACTGGAAAGGAACTCAGTTCTATATTTAAAACAGTAATTGGAGATTAAAACAGGAACCAGATCAACAGGAGAGACAGAGAAAGAGACTCCAATGTGGATCAATGAAATGAGAAAGCTAAACATGTAGCAATCAGCTGGTCTTAGTATTAGGTTCCACCATGCCAGTTCAACAGCAGATTTGTTGAACAGCATTACAGCGATGGCACTATGTCGACAGTCAGCATTGTACCATCAGGGAAACAATTTTTATGCAGTGAGCTGTGCCCCCCCACACCCCCCATACAGTGAGGATCTGCACCCCATACCACTCAGAATTTGATGTAATCAACTCCAGGTCAGAGTTTTTTCAGGGAAGGGACACAAGCCAAGGAGAAGCTTTGTCAGTGTACCATGTGACCATTACAGTGAACTGCCAATTTTGTTGCTGGAATGGTCTTTGCAGTTTTTTTGTTTTGTTTTTTGCTGTTTTGTCAGTAAACCTTAGTTTTCCCATTCAAAATACAGAAAGCAGTAGGTGGGTGGGTGAGCTGTGGCCCTATGGAGGATATTTTATTAAACATCTACTGTTACTGGTAGGTAACCAAATTTAATTTTTCAGGATATCTGCAACCATGGAGCTACATACTGTATGTTGAATGATTCCCAACAGGTAGGACTCTTTATTCCCTAAGATCATGGACCTTGATGGATGGCAAGGTGAAAGCTAGCCATCAGTGGAAAACCAGTTTCAAACAGTAATGTTTAGTGAAAGTATGGGACCTACTCAATGTGGCAGCAGAGCATAGGTCAGCTGCCATAATAGAATGAAAGCATGCAACAGAATGTAGAAAATGAAACCAGAGAAATTCAGTAAATAATATCTGAAGAAGTGAATGGGGGCAAGAAGAATGTCTGAAAAACAATGCTAAAACTATGGCAACATTTCCAGCAGAACAGAATGAAAAAAGGGAAATACATATTTTAGGGGACTCAATGATAAAATATACAAACTCAATTACTACACTCAATAGGAAGGAACATGTAACTATTATGTCCCTGCCTAGAGCTGGTCTACAGGACATATATAACTTCTTGTCACAGGTCATCAAAAATACAGATCTTAAACCGCTTATATTAATACATGCGGGTACAAATGACCTAAAAAAAAAAGCACTGTGGGGAAGAAATAGCTTACAGTATAAAGAAAATTCATAATCACTTAAAGAACAATGGATGTGATGTGATAATTTCAGAAATTCTACCCATTCCTAGAGAAACATATTTGCTTAACAGAAAAATTATGAGAATAAATAACACTATCAGACAATGGTGTCTATATAATGAGAATTAAATAATTAAAACATGTGAACAATTTTATGGAAGGCTGAACCTTCACAGCGGACATATATATATGTGTTTTTTATTATTACGTTTCCTGTTTACCTGCCCTCAGCTGCACAGTCCTTTCACTAATGTGTTTTTGGTGTTACCCTAGACAGAAATTTTCAGAAAACAAAAATGTTTCTGTTTACCAAGGATAAAGGCACTTTAAGTCATGATGCTCTCTGAGAAACCACATTTTATGGGGATGAAATGTCAATTCTAGTACACTGGTCCTTGATGTAGCTCTAGCATAATGAACTGCTACATGTGATATTTATTTATTTAGTTTTTGTTGACTGGGTAACTGCACTAGATAAATTCTTGCCTATTTTCAGGCACAACGTGGAGTGAGGGGGATACAGATGAAAGCCAACTGACCTTGAACCAGATTAAGCTGTTAGTGGTATTTTTAGTGAATGGGGGGAAGCTGGCTAGGACACTGGGCAAATTCCCCTACTCTAGCAGTAGGGGGCCTGTTGGATGGTGAGATGCCTCATTTCGCTGTTAGGTCTGGTGGAGAATGGATGGTTGGGGCTGTGAGAGCCCAGGAGACTTTCCAGGATGATATGAGTATCCTGAATGAAGGAACCGCTACGAGGATAGCTGGAATGCACCAGGCAGGTGACCAGCAGACCGTCCATGGCAGCGGTTCCTCGGTGGATAATTCAGGAGATTAGTTAAGTCTTGAGCTAAAATTGCAGTGTTTAGCTGCTGAGTTACTTCGCGTGAGCGAACAACTGACATCTGAGCGTATGAGGCAGGTGGAGGATCAAAAGTGGAAGTGTTCAGACACATCTCCAGGTACCGCAGTTTCAGGGGAAGTTGTGAAGCTGATCTCAGCAGAGGATGCTTCCACGGACTCCCCTGAATCAGTTCACTCATCTCCACAGCGAGATTGGAGTGCAAAAGAGGCTGGATCTTGGTCTCCCAACAAGGCCCTGCTTGCAGCAGGCTGGATCCTACTTTCTGACGAGCATTGGAAGCCCAACATTGGATCTACTACTCATTCATCAGATCAGATAAGTGTCACTTCTGTTTCTAATGATAACATCCCACCATTATCTACTTTTCAGCTTGTTGATATTTCTGAAACCCAACTACACATTGATGTGGTAGGCCCTGATGAAACCTCAGTTGCACCTACTATTTCTAACCCACACCAGGCCTCAACCCTGGGGAACCTGTAAAAACCTCTTACGCTAGTCATTTCCACAAGCCAGTGGAACTAGCTAAATGAAGAAATGCCATTTGCCTACGTTATGTAGGTCCTCGCGAAAACCCCCAGACAGATTTTATGTGGGCAAGGTCCTACTTAAAAGGAGTATGGGGTTCTCTCCTTCAGAAGTGTATGCCCTCATACATGTACAGGGGGAGTTCACCTTTGATATTAGTTTCCGCACTCCTGTGTTGCTGGAAACATTTTGGTGCAGATATATTAATCTGAAAACTAATCCCCTGTGGTCTGACTTTATTGTATTTCCCCTTACTAAACAGCCTTTCTGTGTTATCACCATCTTGTTTAGAAAAGAAGGTGTGAATATTGTGGACATCATACACTGGCTGGAAAATAGATGTGATATTCAGGGTAATCCTATGCCCATTTTGGATGCTGAGAGGTTTTGGAATGGATGGTGGAAATTTCAAAAAAAATTGCACCATACTGAGCAAGACTTGATACATTTACCCAATTGTTTTTTTATTGGATGAGACAAGGATTTCTTATTTTATCCTGGACAACCAAGGGTATGTTTCAAATGTGGCTCATCCAGACATATAAGCACATCCTGTGACATTTTGAAGTGCTCTTATTGTGGGGAACTAGGCCACCCTAGCGCCCATTGCTTTAGGCAGCCTAAATGCAATTTTTGTGATGACCTAGGCCATACATTTGATGACTGCCCCTCTGCTGCATGAAACACAAAGGATGCTGATTTTGGGGTTCAGGATCATTATATCTGTCTAGCAGTTAAACAAGGCCCAGGCCCCATGACGACTCAGACCTGCCCAACTCCAGGGGTACCTGCAACTGAAATAGGTCCTGTGTTCCAGCTGGGTACTCGATAATACATCACCTGAGGTTGGATCGAAGGGGTGGGGGGGTCACTATTTGGTTTAAATTGGAATTGGGCCTTGTGGAGGTTCAAGTGGCATCCCCCAGATCCTTTGAGTGTATCATGGGAGCAGGTGTGGGTAGCAGAATCTTACTTGTCTACCGTCCACCCAGTGATGAGAAAGTTTTTCTGCAGGAAGTTGCAGACTTCATTGTCGACCTGGTGTTGGAGCCCTCCAGGTGGTTGGTCCTGGGGGACTTCAATGCCTGGGATGACGATGAACTCTCGCACTTTGGTCAAAACTTCCTCCAACTGATGATTTCATTGGGCTTCACACAGGTTGTTACCGCTGCTACCCATATTCAAGGTCACTCTTTGGATCTGGTGTTCACCCTGGGGATGGAGAACATGGAACTGGTGGTGGAACCAGTTGGGTGGTCTGACCATCACTCCATAAGGTTCAGTTTTTCAACCCCCCTTGTGAGACCTACCCCTCTGGAGATGGTCCAGTACCGCCTTTTGAGGGGAGTTACCCCTGAGGGTCTAATGGCGGTACTGGACCTATCGAGTTGGCCCAAGGAGTGCATGGAACCAGATGCCTTAGTAGTGCACTAGAATAATATGGTGCTGAAGGCACTGGATTCCATAGCACCTGTCCATGTTCACCCCCTCTCCCTTCGCCCTCGTCCCCTTGGTTTGATGGGATACTGAGGGAGTTGAGGAGAGTAGGGCGAAGATTAGAATGTTGTTGGAGGAAATCCGGCCTGGAAGATGACAGGCTTAGATTGATGGCCCATCATGTGGACTATCAATCAGAAATCTCCTTTAAGAAGGCAGAGTTCCTGTCCAGGGAGATAGCTGCATCAAGAAATTGACCAGCTCAGCTCTTCCAGACCATAGACAGACTGTGCAATCCAGCCTGTCTGTGGAGTCGGAGAGCCTTTTCACAAGTACAGTGTGATGAGTTTGCTTGATTTTTTGTGCATAAGGTGTCATTGATCAGGTCGGAGATCCACAGTACACATTCTAATGAGCATTGCAGGGATTGATGTGGGATTACAGGCCCTCGGTCTACCTGGACAGATTTTGACCAGCCAGTGATCATGGAGATCATGAAGATTGTCCAGGGCTTGCGACCGACTTACTGTAGTTTGGATCCTGGTCCTACGCGCCTCCTTGTGGGGTGCATGGATGTGATTGGACCAATCCTTGCTGAGATAGTCTGGTGCTCTTTGGACCTAGGGGTGTTTCTGGAGCCCTTAAACGAGGCTGTCGTGACACCCCTTTTGAAGAAATCTTCCCTTGACCCAGACTGTCTCGCTAACTACAGACCGATCTCTAACCTGCCCTTTTTGGACAAGGTTATTGAGAAAGTAGTTGCATTGCAGCTCAATGACTTTCTTACCACCCATGAGGTCTTTGATCCTCTCCAGGCCAGTTTCAGGAAGAGGCATAGTACTGAAACAGCGTTGGTTCGGGTATTTAATGATCTCCTAATAGCGAGAGATCGGAAGAGCCATTTGATCTTGGTCCTCCTTGATCTCTTCGCAGCATTTGATACCGTGGACCATGGGATGTTGCTAGATCACCTGTGGCTATTCTGAGGGCTGTTGGGAACAGTCCTCAGATGGTTTCACTCTTTCCTCACAGGCAGAAGTCAGAGGGTAATGTCAGGAATTTTTTCATTGTCCCCCTTTGCTCTGTCCTGTGGGGTGCCACAGGGTTCTGTGCTTTCCCCCATGTTGTTCATGGCGTATATGCTGCTGTTGATAGACATTATAAGGCATTATGGGCTGAGTTTTCACTGCTATGCAGATGATACTCAGCTCTATATGTCCTTCGTAGCCGAACAGAATGATGCATTATCGGTCTTTAACAACTGCCTCGCTGAGATCCAGGACTGGATGAGTGCTAACTGGTTGAAACTGAATCGAGATAAGACTGAGGTGTTGGTTGTGGACCCGGGTCATTGTGTAGAGAAGTTGACTCCTGGGTTTCTCTCTGGCCTTGTACTAGGGGGTAACCAGTTGAGACCCCCTGAACAGGTGTGAAATCTGGGCGTAATTCTTGACAGTGGGCTGACACTGAAGGCACAGGTATTGGCCGCTGTCAAGTCTTCCTTTTATCATCTGAGGAATATCACTCAGATACAACACCTTGTTCCACACGATGACCTTTCTGTGTTGGTCCACACCTTTGTTTCCTCGTGTCTTGATTACTGTAATGCTCTATATCTAGGGTTGCTGGGAGTGGATCTAAGTTGCCTGCAGCTGGTGCAGAATTCTGCAGCCAGGTTGTTGACTGGGTTACCAAGAACGTGCCATATCACCCCTGTGCTACTCAAACTGCACTGGCTGCCGGTGCGGTGGAGAATCACTTTCAAGGTCGTGTTGCTGACCTATAAGACCCTACTCAGTCAGGGACCGGGCTACATGCAAGATCTCCTTCTACCTTACCGCCCTCTTCGTCCACTCCACTCCGCTGATGAGGGATTGCTAGAGATTCCCAGGGTTTTTTTCAGCCATCTGGGGCCAGGGTCTTTTCTTTTATGGCCCCAACCCTGTGGAATTCTCTACCTCATCATATTAGAGAGTGTCTGTCCACGGAGTCATTTAAGGAGTCCCTAAAAAGCTATTTGTTTGAACTAGCGTTTGAATAAGTTTATTGCTACTTTTACTGTTTAATGTTGTTATTTATTATGTTTGATATTATTTTAATATGTAATTACACTTTGACATACAGAAAAGTGCAATATAAATACATTTTTGATTGATTGATTGATTAACCCCCTTGATTGAGGAGGAAGACCAGGAAGCTCAAATTGCTGATATTGAACCTCTTTCACGAGACGGCAGTTCTACTGATCTTCTCAACATCTCAATTTCAGAACCCCCCCCCTCCTGAATCCACTACCAGTGGTATGGGCTTTACCTTGGTACAGGGGAAAAAAGGAAAATCTGCCAAACTTAAAGGTAAACAGAGGAAAACGGAACTTGTGGCCCCTTTAGAGGACATAAACACATTTTCCATACTGACTGACATTCCTCAGGACCCAGACCCTGTAGATCTCCCTGCTGAAGGAGTAGCAATGGCAGAAACCCAGGGTGACTGGTCGGACTCTACTGATCATTCAGCCCAGGGAACTAAAAGTGGAAGAGTGACAAGAGCCTCGAGTAAAGTGAAATGAAGATTCTTTCTTGTTTAACCCATGGATCTCTTCTCCTTTCGAGTAGCATCTTTGAATGTTAATAGCATTCAACCACTGAGAAAAAGACACAGTACCTTCTCTTATTTTTTGCATACCAACCTGGACTGTATTTTTTTTTCAGGATGTATGGTTACACTCAGTGATTGAGAGGTCTGCGGCTACTGATGCATGGCTTTGGGGAGATAGTTTTTGGTCCCGTGGGAGGATCAGTGTTCAGGGGTTGGGATTTTGTTTTTTTTATTCTAAAATTAAGGTTGTGCATCATTTAGAGGTGCAGCCAGGCAGAGCTTTGATGCTGGACATAATATGGGCACACCAATTAATTAGACTCATAAATATTTATGCACCTCAAACAAAGTATGAGAGAGTACTTCTTTTTCTTTCTCTCTCTCTCTCTCTCCTTTATTACAGACATCCCATTTAGTAATTTTAGGAGGGGACTTTAATGTTACTTTGGCACAGTGCTCTACCCCGTCTCAAATAAAAAAGTGTATTGTGATGCTCAGTGCCTGGTCCACTTGGTTAATGATGTGGGACTGATTGATGCCTTTGGTTCTCTCCTGACAACAGAGTGTTAAACATATTTTTGTGGCACTCAGGCCTCTGTAATTGACTATTTCTTTGTATCTGCCTTTTTAAATATTAAACTGGTTCTCCTTCAATACGTAGCCACCTCAGACCATAAGTTACTAACATTAGTCATTAGTGACCTCCCTGAGGTAAGAAGGGGGCCGGACACTTGGAAATTGAATAGTTCATTACTATCTATTCCAGTGGTGTGTGATGGGTTTTTAGCAGTACTACAAGCATGAAAATCTGTGTTTTTCTTATATGATGATAGTTCCACTTGGTGGGAAGATACAAAAATAGAGATACATTATTTTTTTTCGTATGATAGGGTATATTAATGGGAGATTTAAATACAATAAAATTGCCTTTTTGAGAAACAATATTGCCTTCTGGACATCTTTCAGACCCAATTTAGGGATGAAGACCTGCAGACGGTTAGACATTTAAAATTTACACTGGCAAAAAAACAACTTGAAGTCCTAAAATCTTTAGAATATGAACAAAAATATGGAAACAGTGGTAAAATAAAAGACACATTACCATTTGATTCTATGCAACTCCTCCAAGACCGCCATAATATGGAGTACTTGATTATCTCTTCTGGTAGTACTGTGCACAATAAGGTGGATATTTTGAAAGAAATTACCTCCCATTTCTCTCATCTTTTTGATAGCCAACATTTATCGGTAGAAAAAATGTGATAGTGGTTGGGGAAATTAAAACTACCCCAGCTGCCACAGGATGTTGGAACTCTTCTGACTACCCCCATTTCAAAGATGGAACTAAAAACTGTAATCTGGTCACTTAAACCAGGTATTACACCTGGGTCTGATGGTCTCCTGCATGAAATCAATAAATATATTTGGGATGTTTTAGGACCTGAGTTCTGTATGTGTCTGAATGATGGCTTATCCCAACAGAACCTACCTAAAAGTATATTGGAGGGCCTTTTGATTTTGATTTTTAATGGAGGGTGTCGGGGAGATTTAAAGCAATGGAGGCCAATTTCACTTTTGAACACTGACTATAAGATTTTAATGAAAGTCCTTAGTAAAAGACCGGCTAGTGTTATAGATCTGGTAGTGCATCTGTCCCAATACAGTAGCATTCCGGGTAGACAAGTCCAGGATGCCTTAATTTTGGTACGGAAAATTTTACATAAGGGAGACAACCAGGAATTATTTGGACACCTGGTTTGCCTAGATCAATCTCAGGTTTTTGATCGGGTCAAATACAACTATTTGTGGGAGACATTACAGTCCTTTTGATTTCCATCTCTGTTTATAACTTGGCTACAGATTTGTTATACTGGAATAAGCTTGATACTAAGTGTTAATGGATGGGTAGGTAATGCAGTTTTTGTTCATAGAAGGGTAAGGCAAGGGTGTCCTTTCAGTCCTTTATTATATGTCCTATCTCTAGATCCACTATTACATGCACTATACAGGACAGAAGCAATAACTGGACTCACAGTAGGATCAGAGGATAGGCAGGTGATGACTTTGGCATTTGCAGATGATCTGGAACATTTTTTGGCAGACAGATCTTCTGCGTTAGCTGCCCGTGACCTTTTATGTGAATTTACCAATGTTTCTGGGTCGAGAATAAATACACAGAAAAGTAGGATTTTGCCCTTGGGGTATGATGCTGGTGATGTGTCCCTTGTTTGGGGTATTCCTATAGACATAGCTTATAGAAATATATTGGGTGTTTATTTTGGTGGGGATGATCCTCAGCGGTATAATTGAGAACAAATTTTGACATCAACTAAAGAAAAAGTAGCCCATTGGAATAAATGGCAGATGACTAAAGGAAAACGTATTTTTTTGATTAAAACCTTTTTATTGTCCCATTTTTTGTATCTTGCTGCTGTCCTCCCCCTTGAATACGGAGGCCACAGTTTATAGTGTTTTTTTTTTTCAATGTTTATGGGGCAGCAGGTTGAACCCTGTCATGAGAGGTGTCACTTATCTACCTATACAGGAAGGTGGCTTAGGTATGTTGAACCCAGTAGTTTTCTTTTATGTTACTTTTCTTTTTTTCAACTTTGTACCGTTGCTGACAAACACTGCAAAGGCCTGGATCCCCTGGGTAGAGGATGAGATCGGACCCCTTTTAAGTGACTGGGACCCGACTATTCCTCTCTCACGACAGACACGGGTGGCTCACTTACCAGGACATTTTTTGGGTGTCATAAGTAAATTGAAAGCTTGGAAAGTCAAGAAAACTTCCCTTTGTACACTTTCAAGGAAATCCCTATATAGTTGGATAATGGGAAACTTTTATTTTATTTCCCCTTGGTATGTCGAATTACCAGTCACCCAACATTCCTTAATAAACTCCTTTCTATCCAGTAAAAGACTTCCATATTATATGAGAGACTTTATCTGGTTATGTGCACACCAAAAATTGGGTGTTCAGGGCAATTTGAAGCATAAAGGAATTAAAGAAGGTGCATGTCCTAGAGGGAGTATATGTATGGAAACTATAGAGACCTTTTCTCATTTTCTATTGGGAGTGTCCATTTGCTATGTCCTTTTGGGAGGCATTTCATAGGAAATGGCTTCTGAATCCTTTCTGGAACCAGCCTTCATGGATTTGGCTCAATGGGGTACTACCTGGAGCATGGGCCAAATTTGATGCTATTACTATTAGACTAATGATGAATTTTATTAGTTACTAGCTTTGGCTAGCTAGGTGTAGCTAGTCTCTTTGACAGCAAGTATTATCAGGAGAACAAGTAGTTCTGTTGTTACAGAAAGCAATATTGAAGTGGCAGGTTACAGAACAGAATAGAGTTTTACCCAACTTGTATAAATTATGGTGGAGAAACATGTCTTGGTTAGATACAGGGTGATGAATTTTTCTTTTTTTGCTGCCATGTACACGCTTGGAGAGAACCATAGGTAATTAGGAAACAGTTTCACTTTTTAAAATATTTCCTTTTTAGGATCATAAGGTGCTTCACATACTATAGTACATTTTATGCTTTGAAGTGTTGTAGTATGATTCCCAGTTTTTCAAGTTTACATTCTGGCTCAGGTATATGTACCATAGTAATGGGGCCTTTTTTCTGCAAAATGAGATTTTTGGCTCATACAGCTAATTTTGCTTTTGACTGACTTTGTAGTTAGGTTTTTTCACTTTTTCTTTTCTTCTTGATTGTCTGCTATATTTTTCTTTTAGTATGTTTGAGTATTTAACACTTTGTAGTTTATTTGAAAATTTCTACTACTTATTCCTCTACCCTTCTAGGAGGGATGAGGTGGGGGTTATTTGCCGACCTTTGCTATTTTTTGTTTTACATCTCCATAGAATGAAATATTTACTTATGATTTTAATTTCCTTTCCTATTCTTTTTGTAAAATGTTCTTCTACTTTTGTAAATGATGTTTTGAGTTTTGAATGATAATATCCCCCTGTTCTTTTGGTGGGTATGGGATGGGGGTTTATGTACAATTATGGATTCTTTTTTTTTGTAGTTTATGTATGCGGTGCTACTTAATTCTGTTATTGATTTCTTTCCTTATGATTTTTTATACTGTAACACAATTTTGTATATTTTTGTCTTGAGTTTTCAATAAAATATTCCCCTACTCTTTTTCAAAATGTGCCATGGGATCTTTAACATCCACTTCATCTACCACCAGAACAGGCAGATGGGACCTCAGTTTAATGTCTCATCCAAATGATAGCACCACAGGAGTACAGCACCCTCCTCATGCTGCACTGCAGTGTCAGTATTGGGATATTAACCCAAGTGCCAGGTGTGGGGATTGAACTCACAGCCTTCAGATATCACAGCCTTAGAGGTGAGTGTGCTACCTGCTGAGTCACTGACACTGATTTAATTTTAATATTAATGCTTCTACTTGCTACTCATTGTTCTTATAGTTATGGATTGAAACCAGACTGAATGTAATAAGTATTTGCATAAATATATCCTGATTGTTTCATAGGAGGGTAACTGCTGGTTATATATTAGTGCAGAAAGAGGCACCATAGCACTTACTAGGGAGGCAGATGCACCGATTCTTTTTTTTGAATTTAGAATTGTTTACTGAGGATCAAGGTCACTGGTTTACAATTTCTTTTACCAGAAAACCTGGTAAAATTCCTAGATTTGGAATGTCTGCAATGGTAAAAACAAAGACTATAGTGGAAATTTGGCATTTCATACCAAATGAACAAATCTGCAGAAGTAGTATTTTCCTATAAATCATTTGACATGTACTATTTTAATTTTCCTTTCTTCCGTTTGCTGTATATTAATCCTTAATTAATTCTGATTATTTAAACACATATTAAAAGAGTGACAGTCAAAGCCCTGTAAAATAAATAAATAAGTTTAGCAGTCACTGGTGGAATCCTGGAATTCCACATTTTGAGAATAGAATTTCATTACTTCAACCAATATAAATCAAAGGCATTGTCAAGGATATATTGCATCCAGAAAGCCTTACCCTTTTTCACTTGCTTCTTCCTGTACTTCTCTTCTGTTTTGTTGCTGTAGTTACAATCCACCTGTTACGTTTGCATACACCTGGGGTTTCTTCTGCTTTCCTTCAGCAACCCTAGTCACCTGCATTCATGCAGTCTCTTTGTAGAGGCTCTGCAGACACTTAAGTCATGTGCTCCACTCCTGTTCTGGAACATACAAGCATTGGAACACTCATGTGATGGGATGCTTTGGTATGAGTCTTGTTCCCCCTCTCAGCATTTCCTGGTGCTCTTTCATTGGCTGGCCCTCAGTCATATGATATCCGCCCTGTATTGCCTCTGATTGGACCAAACAATGGCGGAACTTCCTGCAGTGTGCTTTACAGTTGTCACGTACAGTAAGTCATAAACACTTCAGACACCAATAAATTTAGTATGGTTATACAAATCATTTTGTAGACAAATAAACTTAAGAAGCACAATATCTGCAAGTTCTGATGGCACAGAGATTAGTCAGATGAATACAAATGTTCAGGTCCCCAAGGAAGGAGGAAGGCTACTGCTGAGACAAGTCAGAAAAGCCTTGTACAAACATCAAACACTAGACATTATATTATATTTTCAAAAACTGAGGAAATTCGTCTGACATTCAGCTGTTGGAAGAGCATTCCACAGATATGGCCCGGGAACTAAAAAAGTCTTGTCCCCAGCTGATTTTATTTCAGAAGGAGGGACAGTATGTGTCCCATGGTCCATTGGGCACAAAGCACTTGGGGCTGAAGGGTTAGGAGCTCACGGAAATAGAAAGATTGACCCTACTTGTTTGAGTGGCTTAACCTGCACAACTCAAAGTCTAACTTAGGTCTTAGGGCTCAATCCATTGAACATATCATGACTGAGCCATTGCACATCCTGATGCTGTTCTGCAATGGACAGCATCAACTCACACACACACACACACACACACACACACACACACACGCACGCACACCACACTCCACTTGTGCAGAACTGTGTGTAGAGGTGGCAGGTGAGGGCAGAGCTGGTATGGACTACAGAAATTCAATGGATTCCCATGCCTGTCTGCAAGATGTAGCCTGGCTTTGCAGACTGCAGGGACTGATGTGATACTGTGGTCTTCCAAGGAAGCAAGATCTCCATTGATGTTCTGGTGTGCAGGGTTGGTTTAGGTCAAAATTACTGGCCAGTGCTGGTACTGCCACACGTAGGCACCTCTCTGCAGGTTTGGATCCCTTCTTGGATCCAACCCTCAGTAACAATTTTTTGTACTGAATGGACTACCCATATACTGGCTAGTCTTCTAAACCATACGCATGACAAGAGAATTATTAAAGTTTTGCATTTTGGACAATTTTTATAAATCCTTGCTGGGCTATCACATATGATTGTTGTATGCTTTTCATCATCAGCCCTATTCAGCACTTTTTAGTGCTGTGGGCAGAGCTTACAGCCATTTTAGGATCACTCAGTAGCTCTAAAAACATCCGATTGTGGAACCTTTCATTGGACTTTTGGAAGTATCCTTCTAAAAGCCCAATGTAGCTTGAAACCCTCCATCACAATCAGCCACTAGGGAATAACAGCTGCACTATTTTGGCTGTTACTTCTGCATTCCAGGGCATGAACTGTGCATGCACGACTCACGCACATGTGCAGTTCTGCTGGCACCATCATGTTGTGAATGACAACATACCATTCACCACAACACAACTGTGCATGTGTGAGTGCTGCTCATGCACAGTTGCATCACCACTGCCAGCACCGGCAACAAAGAAACCATCTCACATCCTTCCACTGCTGCAGTCCTCCCTGCTCCATCCATTCTCATTTTGGCACCAACATCATGGTCCCCAACCTCCATGTCAGCATTATGTAGCCCACCCCACTCATGTGACAAACTGGGAGCCCACTCTAGTGTACCCAAATGTATTTTTACCCTGCTCCCTGCAGACATTGGGGTGCCCAATCCCCATATTGCATCATGTCCCCCCAACACACACTCATGTGGCACACTTGGAGCCCACCCCAGTGTGCCTAAATGTCTGTTTTTTTTTGGTCCCCCATGTGTCCCCCCCACTCATGTTGCACACTGGGAGCCCACCCCAGTATGCCTAAATATCTGGGTTTTTTTGTTTCCTGTAAATAAAGAAAATGATACCCCGACATGTTTTTCTCCCATAAAAAATAAAATGATCCCTCATTGTCACCCCAGTCCCACTCCCCCATCCTCACACTCCAACTGAGCATTCACATCCCCGCACCCCCTCCTTACCACATACTTAACTCTGGAGGTCAGTGCTGCCATCGTCTCTGGACCGGGACATGTCTGCAGTCTTCAAAGCCAAATAACAAACTGAAGAATCAAAGATAAGCATATTATAATGCCATTCAATGGGGCTTTCAACTTATTTGATAAATCAGCCATTTTTTGGAATTTTGTCCCCAAATTTTCAACATGGTGTTTTTGCGACCACACCTCATGAAAACTTTCACTGTCATTTTGTTACTCAGTCCTGAAAGGTGATTTTGTGGATTTTGTGGTTGTTGCTTGGAATCACCTTTCAGGACTGATTCATGACATGACAGTGGCACTGTTCATGAGGTGAGGTGAGGTCCCAAACAGCCTATGTTGCAAATTTGGTGATAAGATTCCACAAAATGACTATGTTGCAAGCATTCATTGCACAGTTTCTATGCACATTCCAAAGTTTGTCAATTTTTAATATTTTCACTTCATATTTTCAACTTTGCCATTTTTGCACACCTCCATTCTAATAGTACAGCTGTCATTTATTATATCCGGCCCAAAATGTGTTTTCACACCTATGGCACAGAATGGCACAGTCGCTCTGCAAAATCACCTTTCGGGACAAGTGAACAAAATGAGACTGGCACTCTTCATGAGGAAGGGTCCCAAAAAGCCAGTGCTGAAAACTGGTACAACACCTCCAAAAAACAGCTGCGTTACACCCTGGCGTTCAATCATTTCTACGCACACGTTTAACTTTACTTATTTGGCAGCTCAACACAGCCCTGTCAGCTCTGGCCAGAGTTTGTTTCCATTATTCATTTTCTATCCCACTAGATGGCCCCCATCAACTGGACACTAAATTTTTAAAAGTAAATGGAATTAACATCCGCTGAGTTAGGCCTTTCCAGGTTTAGTGTGGTACTGTATTTACATATGGCACTGATCTGCATAGTATGTGTTTTATCCTGATTTTTTAGCAAATTTCTGTAAAGTATATTGGTACAGTTTTGTATAACCACATAAAATTGTAAAATGTGCTTTTGTAATTATGGATACACATGAAATTGTTTCTTATTGTAGGATTTCATTATTTAATGTATAATTGTGTATTCCACCTCTGTTTTCCTTTACTGCATTCCAATTCTGAATTTCAATACCCAGAGGCTGTAAAGGGTTCAGTACCAAATAAAATCCTACTGCTTCACATTCAGCACTTCTGTCATAGTAATGGCATATTGTCAGGTTAGCCAGTTGAAACACTAGCCTTCACTTTGAGCTGCTGCACCACAGTCATCTTCAGTTTTTGGGCTACATAAGCCTGATCTAAAAATGTGAATTGTTTGGTAAATTTGGCTGACTATTCAGTGTCCAACACTTCTCTCACAGCAAGTCCACCTTTGGTTTACATGGAGCTTTGTCCATAAAGTTTGTCATTAATTATGAACAGGCATAACTTATTGGAACTAGTGACTTTTAGTGTGGGCCATTGCACCTCAGGTATAACCATGGCTCTTTCCTGGGTGCCCAGAAATCTCTGTCACCTTGCTTCCATTATGTTTTCTTAAAAAAGAGATTTTTGCACAGGAGGAATACATAATTAGATTTCTTTGGAGAGAACCCCAATTCCAAAAGCTTGGTTACACCCCTGTGCACATATCCATTTGATTGTATTTTGTATTCCTGAGCTGTTTGAAGCATGCTGTATATTCTGTTTGTATTCTGATGTTTCACTACCTACTGTAACCTCCCAGGTCATGTCTGAAATTAGGCAATTACTTTGTCTTGTTCACTTTCCTGGTAAATATAAACTATATAAATAAAAAAAATACACAGGTAAGTAAGTAAATAAATAAATAAATAGTCATTGTCATTTTTTGAGTAATGTATATAAGACTTAAACAAACATTTGTGTTTACTGTCAACGTTGGTCAACTACTCTATGTCTAACCCATCTGTCTCAGCACCTTGTATATCCTCATCCTAACCTGTAAGCTTGTGCAGAAGGTTCATCAGTGATAAACAGACATGAATTTTTGAACAAGTAGCCTTCATTATGGGCCATTACACCATCACTGCACCATTGACATCATCAGTTTTGGAGTTACCCAAGCCTTCTGCAAACATGTGAATTTCTTTGCAAATTTGGTTGACTACTCTATCCCCAAATGTCTTTTACAGCACATTGACTATCCTCATCCTAATCTGAAGTCATGTAGAAACATAGAAACATAGAAGTTGATGGTAGATAAGGACCTTAAGGCCCATGCAGTCTGCTCATTTTTTTTTCTACCTTATGAATGTGCCATAGGTCTTTACTGTGTCAGTAGCTGATCTATTCATATTCACCGCTATTGCTTCCTTATGCCTCTCCCATGCCTTTTTGAAGCCCTGCAATGTATTCATATCCACCACTTCCTGAGGTAGGCCCTTCCATATATCCACCACCCTTTCTGTGAAAAAAGAACTTCTTCACATTACCCCTTAATCAGCCTCCCTCTAATCTCATGCTGTGTCCTCTCGTCCTGTTATTTTTCTTATAAAGAAACACATTAGACTCTTTCATCTTGTTAATGCCCTTAAGGAGTTTGCATGTTTTGATCATATCATCTCTCTCTCCTTTGCTCTGGGGTATACATATTGTGCTCTGTCAATCTGTCCTCATATGTTTTCTGATGCAGTCCCTGCACAATTTTTTTTGTCCTTCTCTGGACAGCTTCCATTTTGTTAATGTCCTTGTGAAGATGTGGCCTCCAGTACTGCACTCAGTACTCCAGATGGGGCCTAACCAGTGTCTTGTAAAGAGGGATTATTACCTCCCACTTATGACTTGTGATACCCTTACTAATACATCCCAACATCCCCCTAGCCTTACCTACTGCTTTAGTGGTCTGCTTGGATGATTTCAGATCATCTGTGATGATGATGCCCAAGTCTCTTTCTTCCCTTGTTATTGCCAGCAACTCCCCTCTCAATCTATAGGTGGCTTCAGGGTTTCTCTTCCTTATGTGCATGATCTTGCAGTTCTTTGTGTTAAACCCTAGTTGCCACTATTCTGACCATTTTGCCTGTTTATTCAGATCTTTTCTCATTCTGCCCACCCCATCTGGATCATCTAATTTGTTGCGGATCTTGGTGCCATCTGCAGACAGACAAACCTTACCCTCCAGTCCATCTGCAATGTCACTTATGAAGATATTGAAGAGGACTGGCTCCAGGACTGATCCCTGAGGTACCCCACTTGTGATTTGCATCTCTTCTGACTGTATACCATTTACCACCACTCCCTGTTTTCTGCCCACCAACCAATTTGCCACCCAGCTGACCAACTTCTGACCCACTGAAAGCCTACCCATGTTATTATTTAATTTTCTATGTAGAACAGTATTAAAAGCTTTGCTGAAGTCAAGGTAGGTGACATCAACTGCACCCCCTTGGTTCACCACTCTGGTTACTCAGTCAAAGAAATCTATGAGATTAGTTTTACAGGACCTTCCTGTTCTAAATCCATGCTGTCTTGGATCCTGTGCTCCTATAGATTCCAGGTGTTGCACTATCCTTTCCTTAAAGATGCTGAAGGTTCATCAGTGATGATGGACATATTTTTTTTTTAACCAGTAGATTGCACTGGAGGCCATTGCAAATTGTCTTCAGTTTAAATTTTTTGGGGCTTGGCAAGGTTGACTGTTTACTGTCACCATGTGTGTTTCTAACATGTTTGTGACAGCACATGTCAAATTTATCCATGATGAATGGAGATAAGTTTTTGAAAATTGCCTTCATTGTGGGATGCTGCACAATTCTGCTGTTATGTGCTCTTACTGGGGCCTTGCAGAAATAAAAGAATCTCAGTCTTAAATATAAAACACTAGTTCTCTACAGTTGAGTCATGATTAACTAGTTCAAATCTACTTGACTTTGTCTGGTTCAAAGGTCAGTGTTCTTAAGAGGCATTATAGAAATATACAGTAGCTTAGGGGTAGACTTCCTAGCTGTGAACCTGGACATGCAGCAGACCTGGGTTTAAATTCTACAACTGCCACTTGCATATTGCATAATATATATGTACAGTTACTGTGTTGAGTACTCTGGGTGACAGATTATGTTTTCAAACAATCCTGACTGGCCAAGAAAATGTCATGATTTATAATGTGACCATAAGCATGTCACTTAAGCTTCCTGTGCCCCCAGGTTACACCTGGAAATGAGTTTTGTCTCAGAGTGCCTTTCTGGTCAAGAATAAGAAGATCATACTTTTGAAGAGTCTGTCTGCCTTACTAAAAAGCGTGTTTTTCAAACCCTATATACAGTATAACTTCTGAGTCTATAAAGGCTCCATTCAAAGTCACTAAACATTGCAGCACAAAACAGGATACAAACAACTGTCTCACTGACTGACCTGCCAGACATTGGGATGATACCCATACACAAATGTTCTGAGTTTGAGTTCCACCCACTACTACATCTCAAGGTAAATTAATTGACCAGATATTAAGGGGGAACAACAGTCAGCTGCTGACTAATGGCATTATTGTTGGGTCCACACATAGGTCCACCCCCACTCCCCAAGATCATTGTATAATAAACTGAATTTAAAATCTGTCCCCCTCAATGTTGTTATGGTAATGTAATATTTTAAAATGAGCATGTTATCTCTGAAAAAAAATACTTTTGAAGAATTTAGACTTGCTGTATGCATGTATTTAAAAAGTATGCATCATAAAATGTAGAAAAATAACTATGATTTCCTGTGTTACTCAGGTTTATGATGACCTTAATTAATCAAGAGCTTTGTTGTAATGGTTTACGATATCATCATACCCTATTATTGGAACTAATATAAGGCAGAACATATTATTTATAATGCAGTACCACAATAAGCAGCTAATATGTTTTAAGATATTTAATGATGGTCTAATTAATATTTCAATGATGGTTCCTTCTTTTATGATGTCTGTGCTAATGAAACTCATTTTGATTTTAGGAAAATTGTTTCCCAGAAAACATTTTTTTACAATGCTATTTCACCAACAGGATATTTTTGGTAGCTGTTGACCATATATAATGTAACTTTCAATTAACAGAATGAAGTAAACTAATAATGCATGGGAGAAGATTGAAATGTACTTTTTTCAATGACACATTTTCAAAATTAAATAAAGGAAAACTAATGTTTTCAACAACCTTTACCCTACAAGTACACCATGTGCCTGTTCTGTAAATGGTTGCAATTAAAAAGTGTCTAAAGCTATGGGACTATGTTTTCAAAGGGAATAACATAGTGGCATCTCATGATTTTGAACAGAAACAGCATCATCTGAAAAGTAGCAGAACAGTTCCTTTACTATGTCAAATGTTTTGAAGATTTGAGACAGTTTCATTTTTTATGGCAGCTTGTGTCAAAAACATGACTCATGCATCACTTTGTTGATGTACTTTAGGAGGAGCCAAAATGGTGCAATTTTTCAGTAATTGTAGATGGAAGTCCGACCAGCTGGTTGTTCTAAGCTTTGTGCTTAACTTGGATTACACTGAAAATGTGGTGCACTTTCCAGGGATAGTTGTGAATACCCTTATGGTACTGTTGAAATTTTAACATTTTAAGTTGTCTGTTAGACTTTGTCAGTGACATTGTTCTGACCACTAATACCTCTGCACCATATACAGATATGCCATATTGAGCTCCTTAAGGCCATAGTGGTTGTGCAAGCTGCCAATGGCTTTGCCTTACAGAACCACTATGACCCTAAGTCATGCTTCCTGCCCTATTTGCATTGATGAGCAGTTACTGCCACTTAGCATGGTGTACTAGACTGCAGAATGATAAAGGACATAAAAAGTAAAAAAAAAATAATGCAATGTTGCTTTAAAAACTTTTCTAAGCACAAGCATGTGTTGAATTGGGCAAAATCAGAAAACAGTATTTTAACACATTACCTTCTGGAGCATGTGAAAAGAAAACTACTACCTGAGCCCCTTATAGTACAGATAGAGAGCTACAACATGCTCTATGAGAGCAGGAGTTTAGATCCAGAATAAAGATTAGTTTACTCACCAGTAACAGTAGATTTTTGAGAGAACTTCTACAACAGAGCCACAAATATTTAATTGTAAGACATTGGTGTAAGGATGACTTTGAAACTTTTGTCTAGCCGGGACTGCCTACATTAACATGCATCCATTCATGTCAGTGCTGCCTTTATAATGTGGGCAGGCTCATATGTCTTCAGTTTTCTACTGGAGAGGAACTCAGTTCTATATTAACAACAGTAATTGGAGGTTAAAGCAGGAACCAGATCAACAAGAGAGGCAGAGGAAGAGACCCCACTGTGGAGCAACACAATGAGAAAAGTAAACATGTAGCAATCAGCTGGTCTTAGTATTCGGTTCCACCATGCCACTTCAACAGAAAATGTATCCAATAGCATTAGAGCAATGGCACTATGTCAATAGTCGGCATTGTGCCATCAGGGAAACTATTTTTTGGGGGGGCTCTGCCCCTACATCCCCCATGTAGGGGGGGATCTGCACCCCACACCACCGAGAATTTGATATCATCAACTCCAGGTCAGAGTTGTTTCGGGGATGGGAGACAAGCCCAGGAGAATCTGTGTCAGTGTATCACATGATCATTACAGCGAATTGCATATTTTGTTGTTGTAATGGTCTTTGCAGTTTTTGTTTTGCTGTTCTGTCAGTAAACCTTACTATTCCAGTTCAAAATACAGAAAGCAGTACATAAGTGGGTGAGCTGTGGCCCTATGGAGGACATTCTGTTAAACATCTACTGTTACTGGAAGTTAACCAAATTAAATTGTTCAGGATATCTGCTACCACGGAGCTACATATGTTGAATGATTTCCAACAGGCAGGACTCTTTATTCCCTAAGATCAAGGAACTTGAGGGACGGCAAGGCAAAAGCCAGCCATCAGTGGAAGACCAGTTTCAAACAGTAATGTTTAGTGAAAATATATAATCTACTCCATGTGGCAGCAAAGCATAAGTCAGCTGTCAAAATGGAGTAGAAGCATGCAACAGAATGTAGAAAATGAAACCAGAGAAATTCAGTAAATATTATCTGAAGAAGAGAATATGAGGAAAGAAGAGCAGTGGGAAAACAGTGCTAAAACTATGGCAACACTTCCAGTGGAACAGAATGAAAAAAAGAGAAATATATATTTTAGGGGACTCAATGATAAAATATACAAACTTGATTACTACACTCAATAGGTCAACTCAAGGGTCAGTTCTGGGCCCACTACTATTCAGTTTGTTTCTGAGTAGCCTCCACCAAGCCTGCCAGAACTGCATCCTCCTCTATGCAGACAATGCTGTAATCTTCCACAATGGCCCAGATCAACGCACCCTTGAATGGCAACTGCAAGATGATTTCTCCCGTGCCAAAAATGGTTCAGTGACTACAGACTAGTCATGAATTACAAAAAGACTAAAACCATGCTGTTTTCCAGCCCTCACAACAAACACCAAAAGTACCCCTTCACCATAACCAATAGCTCTGAGTCCTCTCTGGAACTAGACCAACACTTAAAATACCTTGGTATTACAATAGACAACATGCTCACCTATGCCCTACACATTGCCAATACCATCATAGCTATTAATTCACATATCAGGCTACTGTATAGACATAAAATCAGTATGACGCCTGAAGCCCTAAGCATAGCTGTCCGCAGCTCTGTCATCTCTCTTGTGGACCACGGTCTAGCCATATATGGATCCTCCACAGACACTACTCTCCAGCACCTAAAAACTGCGCTCTACCAAGCCTGCCGACTCACCACTGGTGCACCCCGGCTAACACATGCCTGCGGTCTCTATGCCAGTGCAAACTGGCTACCACTTAGCAGCCATTTAAAATACCAAACCTGCCTCCTAGCCAAAAAAATCTGCCTTGGCTGCATTCCTCCCAGGGTCACACAACTCCTCGTCCCATGCATTAACCCACATCCTACTCATAACTCTGAACACCAGTTCTTCCTAACCCCCAAATGCAGAACACCCCAAGGACAAAGGTCCTTTGCTTACAGAGCACCACTCTAGTTTAACTCCCTACATGATAACGTTGCTAACCTGCTCATGTTTAGTGCCTTTAAATGGAGCCGCAAGGATCAGATGGTACTGAACTCCTGATGTGACTGCCTTCATTAGTCCTACATCCTGATCTGCATTGTCTACCACCACTCAACATACCTCCATCTCTCTCTCTCTCTCTCTCTCTCTCACTCACTCTCTTTCTAGATCTCTACACTTCTTGCCACCTCGGCCCTCTGGTGCCCACTTATGCTTTCCTCCTATAAGACAATCGGGGCCCTGTTCCCCTGAGCATCCAGCTTTCTAGTGTTTTTCTTATTATTACTCTCCTTCTGCTGGATTGACAAGTACAAAGTAACCCTTCATTACCATGTTTTTATTTTGCTTGATATGCTATTATGCTCCCTTAATCTTATTTTATCCTGTACTAATTTTATCTCCCTGTGTAACTGTTCACATTATTCAAATTGTTTTCAGTTCTTTTTTCTTTATACGATGTGGAATCTATGTAAAGAGCTTCCATTTCAAATGGTATTCCTAGACTGTAATACATAAATAAATAAATAAAAATAAATAAATAGAAAGAAAAATGTAACTATTATATCCCTGCCTGGAGCTGGTCTGCAGGTCATATATAAGATGTTGCCACAGGTAATCAAAAATATGTCACATAAAGTACTTATATTAATACATGCAGGTACAGATACCCTAAAAAAAGTACTCTGAGGAAGAAATAGCTTACAGTATAAAGAAAATTTATAATCACTTAAAGAACGATGGGTATGATGTGATAATTTCAGAAATTCTACCCACTCTTTGAGAAAGATAATTTGCTTAATGGGAAAATTATGAGAATAAATAACAGTCTTAGGCAATGGTGTTTATATAATGAGAAACAGATTATTAAAACATGGGGACATTCTTATGGAAGGCAGAACCTTTACAGTAGATACAGGTGTGGTTTTTAATTTTGAATTTCCTGTTTACATGCTGTCAGATGCACAGTCCTTTCACCAATGTATTTTTGGTGTTACACCAGACAGGAATTTTCAGGAAATAAAAATGTTTCTATTTAGTAAGGATAAAGGCACTTCAAATCATGGTGCTCTCTGAGAAACACCTTTTTTTTACTTTCTTTTATTACTCCCAGACCCCGGGCATCCTTCAGGAGTGTCCACTCAGATACTACCCTACTCCCAGCCTGAACCCCCTGCATCTGCAAGGATCTCTTCCTGAATGACCCCCCCAGGCAGGTCCAACTCCCAGTATCACCTCAGGGGCTGGTTCTGCCCTTCCCCCTGGTGGTCAACTCCTAAGTGTGAGGTTCCTTACCTGGGGCCAAACGGCTTGGCTATGGAGAGATCCGGGGATGTCTGGGCTGGTGGTTGGGATGTGGGTGTTCCCCTGGGACCACCATCATCTCACCGGTGGTCTAGGAGGCCTTTTCTTGTATTTTTCTCCTGAGCGCAGTCATGCAATGGTGTCAGCATGCAGGTGAACCCCCATAGATGCCTGCTGTGCTTGTCCCCCACTTGTTCCCATGCAGGTAGTATCCTGATGTCCACCGGGGGCCACTACTGTGCCAGGAAGACCCACAGATCCCTCCCAGGGAGAGGAGAGCTGTCCCACAGACACTCAATCCATCTCCCTCCCCTGCCGACCCCCAGCGCCCGGACTAACTCCCGAATCCGGGTCACCGGTGTAGCGTGAGGTGTGGTGACTAGTGTCTCAAGCCTCAGCACCACTGGGCTGGCTGAGAAACCCCATTTTATGGGGATGAAAAGGCAATTCTAGTACACCGGTCATTGGTTTAGTGCTAGCGTAATGAACTGCTACATGTGATATTATTGCTTCTACTTGCTACTCATTGTTCTTAATGTTATGGATTGAAACCAGACTGAATGTATTACACTCTGTTTTTTTTTTTTGATAATAAGTATTTTGCATTAATATATCCTGATTGCTTCATAGGAGGGTAACTGCTGGGTATATACTAATGCAGAAAGAGGCACCATAGCACTTACTGGGGAGGTAGACGCATTGATTGTTTTGAATTTAGAATTGTTTACTGAGGGTTAAAGTCACTGGTTTTCATTTTTTTTTACCAGAAAACCTGGTAAAATTCCCAGATTTGGAATGTCTGCAATAGTAAAAACAAAGACTTTAGTGAAATTTGGCATTTTATTCCAAATCAGTGAATCTGCAGAAGTTGTATTTTCCTATTAGTCATTTGACATGTACTATTTTAATTTTCCTTTCTTTCATTTTCTGCATATTAATCATTAATTCTTATTATTTATACACATATTAAAATACTGACAGTAAAAGCCCAGTGAAATAAAAAAAAAAGATTAGCAGTCACTGGTGGAATCCTGGAATTTCAAATCTTGAAAACAGAATTTAATTGCTTCAATCACCATAAATCAGATGCATCATCAAGGATTCATTGCATCAAGAAAGCCTTCCTCATTTTCATTTGCTTCTTCCTGTACTTCCCTTCTATCTTGTTGCTGTAGTTATTATCATTTTGTTATGTCTGCATGCACCTGGTGTTTCTCCTGCTTGCTTTCAGTGACCAGAGTCACCTGCATTGCTGCAGTCTCTCTGTAGATGCCATGAAGATGCTTAAGTCATCTGCCTCACTCCTGCTCTTAAACATGCAAGCATTGGGGCACTCATGTGATGGGATGCTTTGGTATGAGTCTTTCACCATCTCAGCATTTCCTGGTTCTCTTTGATTGGCTAGCCCTCAGTCATATGATATCTGCCCTATATTGCCTCCAATCTAACCAAACAATGTTGGATCATCCTGCAGTGTGCTTTACATTTGTCACATACAGTAAAACAAAAAAACTTCAGACACCAACAAATTTAATATGATTATACAAATAGTTTCATAGACAAATAAATTTAAGCAGCGCAATATGTTTAAGTCCTAATTGCACAGAAATCAATCAGATGAATATAAATATTCAGGTCCTCAAGAAAGGAAAGACTAGTGCAAATAGCAAACACTGGACATTATACAGTATTGTCAAAAACTGAGGAAGTTTGTCTGACACTCAGCTGTTTGAAGAGCATTCCACTGATATGGCCCTGGAACAAAAAAAGCCTTGTCCCCAGCTGATTTTATTTTAAAAGGAGGGACAGTATGTGTCCCATGGTCCATGGAACACAAAGCACTGGGTGTGGACAGTGAAGGGTTTGGAGCTCACGAAAATAGAAAGAGTGACCCTACTTGTTAGGGTGGCTTAACCAGTACAACTCAAAGTCTAACTTAGGTCTTAGGGCTCAATCCATTGAGCATATCCTAGCTGTGCCATTGCCCACCCTGATTCTGGTCTGCAACAGACAGCATCAACACCCCCCCCACTCCATGCTCCACTCATGCAGAGCTGTGTGTAGGGGTGGCAGGTGAGGCAGAGATGGTAAGGACTACAGAAATTCAATGGATTCCCATCCCTGTCTGCAAGTGGAGTCCTGGTTGTGCAGATTGCAGAGACTGACGTAATACTGCGGTCCTCCAAGGATGCAAGATCCCCAATGGTGTGCTGGTGTGCAGGGTTGGTGTAGGGCAAAATTGCTTGCCAGTGCTGGTACTGCCCCATGTTGTCACCTCTCTGCAGGTATGGATTCCTTCTTGGATCAAACCCTCAGTAACAATTTTTTGTACTGAACAGACTACCCATATATTGGCTAGTATTTCAAACCACAAGCATGCCAAGGGAATTATTAAAGTTTTGCATTTTGGACAATTTTTATAAATCATTTCTGGTCTATCACATATTGTTATTGTACGCTTTCCACCATCAGCCCTATTTAACTCTTTTTTCCATTGTTCTTTTTCTCACCTACTGGATGGCCCTCACCGGTTGGACACCAAATTTTTAAAAGCAAACAGAGTTAATATCTTCTGAGTCAGCCTTTCCAGGTTTAGTGTGGTACTGTATTTACATATAGAGTGAAGCTCACCGGGATGAAATATAATTCTGCAGCATTTTGCAGCACTCAGCAGCATGCTGCAGCAGAGTTACTGTGGAAAACAATGCATTTTCCGTAGCTATTAGTCTCTTTTGTCTTGCAGGAAAGTATGACATTCACTTCATTCTGGCAGTGTTACATCTTCCTGCATGACAAAAGGGATTCATTTCCATTGAAGTTACATTGTTCACCGCAGTAACTCTGCTGCAGCATACTACAGAGTGTTGTAGAAGTGGGTTTCATCCTGGCGAGCTTCACTGTAGCACTGATCTGCACAGTATGCATTTTATATTGATTTTTTAGCAAATTTCTACGCAGTATATTGGTACCATGTTTTATAATTGTATAAAATTACTGCTTCACATTCAACACTTCTGTCACAGTGATGGCATATTGTTAGGTTAGCCAATTGAACCAGTAGCCTTCACTGTGAGCTTCTGCACCATATTCATCTTCAGTTTTTGGGCTGCATAAGCCTTATCAGAACATTTGAATTGTTTAGCAAATTTGGCTGACTACTCAGTGTCCAATGCTCTCAGAGCAAGTCCACCATTGGCTTACATGAACCTTTGACCATAAGGTTTGTTTCATAATTATGAACAGGCATACCTTTTGGGACAAGTGACTTCTGCTGTGGGCCACTGCACCTCAGGCAGAACCAGGACTGTTTCCTGGGTGCCCAGAAATCCCTGTCATCTTGTTTACATTTTGTTTTCTTAAAAGAAAAAATATTTTTTTTCACACTGGGAATAAATAATCAGATTTCTTTGGAGAGAGCCTCCATTCCAAAAGGGACCCACTGGCAAAATGTTGCCCTTTCACCAAGTTTCACCCCCCTTTGTGTTAACTCCAACTCAGAGTAAACAATCTTTAGAAGGTGGGGGGCACGGGGCACAGCTCCCCAGTAAAGAAACAGAACAATGTATGACAGGTGAAATTTCGCCTGTCGACATCGGGGATGTCTCTATGCTGAATGTCAACAATAATGTTATCGTGTTGGCATAGGTAAACCTTCTGTTTGTATTCTGATGTTTCACTACCAACTATAACCTCCCAGGCCATGCCTGAAAACAGGCAATTACATTGTCTGGTTCATTTACCCGGTAAATAGAAACTATATAAATAAATACATAAGTAAGTAAATAAATAGTCATCTTCAGTTTTTGGGCAATTTACATAAGACTTACACAAACATTTGAGTTTACTGGCAAAGCTGGTCAACTACTCTAAGTCCATCTCTTTTGTCACTGCACCTTTTATATCCTCATCCTAACCTGTAACTTTGAGCAGATGGTTCATCAGTGATAAACAGACTTCATTTTAAGAACCAGTAGCCTTCATTATGGGCTGCAACACCATCACAGCACCATTGCCATCTTCAGTTTTGATGTTACCTAAGATTTCTATAAACATGTGAATTTCTTTGCAAATTTGGTTGACTATTCTGTCATTGAACATCTTTTACAGTATCCTCAGCCTAATCTGATATTGTGCGCTGAAGGTTCACAGTGATGAACAGACATTTGTTTTTGAACCAGTAGATTGCATTGGAGGCCACTGCAAATTGTATTCAGTTTTAATTTTGGGGGCTATGTAAGCATTATAAAACAATGGAATCATTTGGGAAGGTTGACTGTTTACTGTCAATGTGCATGTTTCTAACATGTCTGTGACAGCATGTGTCAAATTTATCCATGAAGAATGGAAATAATTTTTTTAAATAATCAGCTTCACTGTGGGCTGCTGCACTACTCTGCTGTTCTGTGCTCTTACTGTGGTTTTCTAGGAAAAAAATAATCTCAATCTTAAAAATAAAACAAGTGTTTTCTACAATTGAATCACAATTAACAAGTTCAAATCTACTTGACTTTCTTTATCCTCCTATCACCGGTCCCTCAGACCTCACCCCAGTGGGACACACTCAGGGCAGCTGTATCCTGCCCAGGCTGAGGTTCTCCTAATCTGGTCTTCCACCCCAAGGTCTTCACCTTCAACTCCACACCACCTCACTGGCTCTGAGCCCTCCCGAGGTGGGACTGGCTTTAACTCCTCCGGTGCTCTCTCTATAATCTAGAGGGGCTCCTGGAAAGTGTAGAAGAGATGGAGACCAGTTAGGTGAGATCTGGTAGAGGGCATGGGGGCCATCCACAGTACCCACCTTTGCAAATCTGGGTGCTAGGAGTTTTCCTTTTTTCTGGATCCAGAGGTGCAGATGAGCAATTATGACCAGTGCACAATGGGCATGCTCCTACACCCACCCTGAGGACATCCACCACCATCTCCATACCTCTTTGCATGGCTCCCACAAGTCGCTATGCCCCCAGTCTCCACTGGGAGTTACAGTTCAGTGGGAGACACAACCCACCCACCCACCTCCAAAAGAGGAGAGCAGTCCTCCAGCCACTCAATCCTCTCCTGCCAACCACTGATGACCCAAGCTTGTTCCTGAACCTGGGTCACTGGTGTGGCTCAAGGTGTGGCATTCAGAACTTCAACCCTCAGTGACACCGGGCTGGCAAAGGTCAGTGTTCTTAAGAGGCATTATATAACTATACAGTAGCTTAGAGGTAAGACTTCCTAGCTGTGAACCTGGACACCCATCAGACCTGGGTTTAAATCCTACAACTGCCATTTGCATACTGCATATTCTTATATGTACAGTTACTGTGTTGAATTCTTTGGGGGAGAGATTATGTTTACAAATACACAATCCTGATTGGCCAAGACAATGTCATGATTTATAATGTAATCCTAAGCAAGTCACTTAAGGTCCCTGTGCTCCTGTGGCACATCTGAAAATGAGTTTTGGATAATAGTGCCTTTCTTGTTCTCCAGAATAAGATCACATTTATGAAGATTCTTTCTCTCGTACTAAAAAGCTTGTTTTTCAAAATCTATATACAGCATACCTTCAGAATCTATAAAAGCTCCATTCAAAGTCACAAAATGTTGCAGCATAAAACAGGGTTCAAACAGCTGTCCCACTGACCGAGCTGCCAAATATTCGGACCATACCCATACACAAATGTTCTTAGTTTGAGTTCCACCCACTACTACATCTCAATGCAAATTAGTATATCAGATATTAGAGGGCACAACAGTCAGTTGCTGACTATTGGCATTATTGCTGAGCCACCCAGAGGACCACCCCACTCTCCCAAGATCCTTGTATAAAAACTGAATTTAAAATATGACCCTCTCAATGTTGTTAAGGCAATGTAATATTTTAAAATGAGCATGCCATCTCTATGAAAAAAATGCTTCTGATAAATTTAGAATTGGTGTAATCATGTATTTAAAAAGTATGTATTATAGAATATAGAAAAAGAACTGTAATTTCCTCTCAGGGTTACTCAGGGTTATGATGACCTTAATTATACTTCTTGAGCTTTGCTTTCATCGTGTGCAATATCATCACACCCTTTTAATGGAACTAATACATGGAAGAGCATACTATTTGTAATGCAGCACTACAATATGTTTTGCATTTGTATGTTTTTGTTTTGTTTTTAGATGTTTTATACAGGATATTGTTGCAAATAGGGTTTCACCATAACAATTTATTACCTGTATAAAAAGAAACTTTCATTCATTCATTCATTCATTCATTCATTCAATAAGTAGCAAATATGTCTTAAGATTTTTAATGATGGTCAAATTAATATTTCAATGATGGCCTCTTCTTTTATGCTAACTGTGCTAATCAAATTCATTTTGATTTTAGGACATTTGTTTCCCAGAAAACAGTTTTTAACAATACTATTTCACCAGCAGGATATTTTTGGCAGCTATTGACCAATTATCATGTAACTTTCCATTAACAAAATGAAGTAAACAAATAATGACAGAGGAGAAGACTGAAATGTATTTTTTTCAATGATGCACTTCCAAAATTAAATAAAGGAAAACTAATGTTTTGAACAATCATTGCCCTACATGTCTTTGTTCTGCACATGACTACAATTAAAAAAAGTCTAAAGCAATGGGACTGTGTTTTCAAAGGGAATAACAAAGTGGCACCTTACAATTTTGAATTGCAACTGCATTATGAGAAAAGTGCCAACAAGTTTGTTTACTACATCAAATGTTCTGAAGAATTTTTTTTATCCAATTATTTAACCAGGAGTGGCACACTAAGCTGAAAGCTTGTTTACAGGTGCAACCTGGGAGCACAGGGAAGTTAAGTGACTTGCTCAGGGTCACACAGTATGCAAGTGGGGGCTGTGGGATTCAAACCCAGGTCTCTAGATTTGCAGCTCAGAGCCTTAAACCACTGTGCTATACTGCCTCCCAATTTGACACAGTTTCATTTTTTATGGCAGTTTGTGTCAAAAAAAGTGACACATATGTTACTTTGTTGATGTACTGTAGGTGGAACCAAAAATGGTGCAACTTTCAACTATTGTAGAAGAAAATCAGACCAGCTACAGTAGGCTGTCTAAGCTTTGTGTTCAACTTGGATTTCACTGAAAATGTGGTACACTTTACAGGGATAGTTATGAAAATTCTCATGGTACTGTGGAAATTTTAACTTATTAATTTGTCTGTTAGTCTCTGTTAGTGACACCATTCTGACCAGCAGTACCGCCACACTATATACAGATAAGTCAAGTTGAACTCATTAAGTGACCATAGTGGTTTTGCAAGCTGTCTGAGGCTTTGCCTTACAGAACCACTATGATCTTAAGTCATGCTTCCTACCCTATTTGCATTGATGAGCTGTTACTGCCACTTAGTATGGTGCACTAGACCTCAGCATGATAGAGGACTTAAAAAGTAAAAACATTTAATGCACAGTGTCTTTAAAAACTTTTCTAAACACAAACATTTCTTGAATTGGGTAACATTGGGCAAACAGTATTTTAACACATTACCTCCTGGAGCATGTGAAAAGAAGACTACTACCTGAGCCCCATATGGTCCAGATAGAGAGTGACAACATGCTCTATGAAAGCAGGAGTTTAGATCCAGAATAAAAATTAGTTTACTCACCAATAACAGTAAATGTGTGAGAGAACATCTGCAATAGAGCCACGCATATCGAATTGTAAGACATTGGTGTAAGGACGACTTTGCAACTTTTGCCTAGCTGGGGCTGCCCACATTAAAATGCATCCATTCATATCAGTGCTGCCTACATAATGTGGGCAGGCCCATATCTCTTTTGTTTCCCACTGTAGAGAAACTCAGTTCTATACTTATTATAACAGTAAGTGGAGAGTAAAACAACAACCAACTCAACAAGAGAATCAGAGAAAGAAACTCCACTGTGGATTAATGAAATGAGAAAACTGAACATGTAGCAACCAACAGGCCTTAGTAGTTGGCTCCACCACACCAGTTTAACAGAATATTTATCAAATGGCATTACAGCAACGGCACTATGTTGACAGTCGGCATTGTGTCATCAGAATTCTTTTTTTTTATGGGAGGCTTTGCCCTCCACACCGTCATACAGTGGGGATCTGCACCCCCACACCACCTAGAATTTAATATAATCAACTCCAACTCAGGTTACATAGATACATAGACAGTGTCGACAGATAAGGAGGGCCTGTGGCCCACCCAGTCTGCCCATTTGAGCTTGTAAGTTCAGTTTATGTTTTCCTAAAAGTCTGTTGCCCCTTATCCCTGACCCCCAGAATTCCTTTATGTCTATCCCATGCATTCTTAAATCCCATGATTGTTTCAGCCCCCACCACTTCCTCTGGCAGGGTGTTCCACTTGTCCACCACCTGTTCTGTGAAGAAATTCTTCCTCACGTTTCCTCTGAATCGTCCTCCCTCCAACTTCATCCCATGCCTTCTAGTCCTGGAACATCTCTTTCACTTAAAAATAGTGTATTCCTGCACCCTGTTCCTCCCTGTTGTTACGGGGAGAAGATGCAAGCCCCAGAGAAGCCGTGTCGCCATGCGACCATTAAAGCAAATTGCTGATTTTGTTGCTGTAATGGTCTTTGCAGGTTTTTTTTTTTTTTGCTGTTCTGTTGGTATACCTTAGTATTCAAGTTCAAAATACAGAAAGCAGTAGGTGGATGGGTGAGATGTGGCCCTATGGAGGAGAGTCTCTTAGATATCTACTGTTACTGGTAGGTAATCAAATTTAATAATTCAGAATATCTGACACCATGGAGCTACATGTCAAATGATTTGCAGTAGGCAGGCCTCTTTATTCCTTAGGATCATGGACCTTGAAGGATGGCAAGGTGAAAGCCAACCATCAGTGGAAGACCAGTTTCAAACAGTAATGTTTAGTGAAAGCATGGAACCTACTCCATGTGGCAGCAGAACATAGGTCAGATGCCAAAATGGAATGGAAGCATGCAACACAATGTAGAAAATGAAACCAGGGAAATTCTGGAAATAATATCTGAAGAAGAGAATATGCAGAAAGAAGAATGGCTGGAAAACAATGGTAAAACTATGGCAACACATCCAGCAGAATTGAATGGAAAAATGGAAATATATATTTTAGGGGACTCAATCATGAAATATACAAACTTGATTACTACACTCAGTTGGAAGGAAAATGTAACTAGTATGTCCCTGTCTGGAGCTGGTATGCAGGGCATATATATACTATGTTGCCACAGGTAGTCAAAAATACATATCTTAAACCACTTATATTAATACATGCATGTACAACTGTCTTAAAAAAGCACTCTGAGGAAGAAATAGCTTACATTATAAAGAAAATTCATAATCACTTAAAGCACAATATATGTGATGTGATAATTTCTGAAATTCTACATATTCCCAGAGAAAGATATTTGCTTAATAGGAAAATTATGAGAATAAATAACTCTCTTAGAAAATTGTGTCTATATGATGACAATCACATTATTAAATCATGGGATAATTTTTATTGAAGGCAGAACCTTTACAGTAAGGACAGGCTTCATTTGAACAGAAGTGGCAGTATAGCACTGGGAAATTTCCTGAATAAATCCATTAATAAACATTTAAACTAATACACTTGGGGGGTGAGTTATCAGTGAAAAATGGCAATAAAACCCAAAATAAATTACCAAAATGTGCAACAAAACAAATAATCTCAGAAAATAATGAAATAAACTTCCTATTATTGAATAACAGTAGTGTAATAAACAAAATAGATGATTTGAAAATAGTCAGGAATAAGGAACATGTTACGGTATGTGTAGTCACAGAAACATGGCTCACAAAAGATAAATGGCTTGTTGATATTCCAGGTTATCAACTGTTTTATAGAAATAGACTTAACAAAAGGGGGAGTGGAGTGGCTGTGTTTGTTTCTGACTGTACTAATACTCATGAACTCAGTAACATTAGTTCAGTACAAGTACAGGTTGTGAACTTATGGGTAGAAGTGCAACTAAGTAAAACAAAATTAACAATTAGAGTTTGTTATCGACAACCAAATCAGAATATAGAAGAACATGCACTTTTTCAAGACTCAACTGAACAAATGGAAGTTAAGGTAAACTATATGCTCATAGAGGATTTTAGTTACCCTACAATTGATTGGGTTAATTACAATGAAGAAACAATTCAAGAAATTTTTTTTTTAGAAATAATCTCTGTGAAAAACGTGGAGCACATTGTAACAAAACCAACAAGTGGACATAACATCCTAGACCTTATATGTGTGAATTTCAGTGATGAAATAAAAAGTGTAAATGTTCTTGAACCATTGGCCCATAGTGATCATAACATGGTCAAATAAAATCTTAAATTTCAATACACTATTTATGGTGGAACAACAATACTGAAATGTTATAATAAAGTAAATAATAATGGAATGGGAACATGGCTAAGTGAATGAGATTGGAAAAATGATCTTACTGATAATAACTTGGATGAAATATGGGCAAATATCAAAGACAAAATAGATTATTGCACTGATCAGTTTGTACCCATAGTTAAAAAAATATAACACAGTCCAAACGAATACCTAAATAGTTCTCAAGTTGGATTAAGAAATCAATAAAGAAAAAGAAATGCAGAGCCTATGGGAAATATAAGAAAAACCCAAGACAAGTTAACTGGAGTGTCAGTGGCTTAGCAGGGTGCACCCTTGCTTCTGAGGCCAGAAGATCAGAAGACTGTGGGTTCTATCCCCAAACCAAGAACTTGGGTTAAATCCCAATACCGACACTGTAGTTCAGCATGAGGGAGGGTGCTTCACTCCTGAGGTATCATCTTTCAGATGAGACGTTAAATCGAGGTCCCATCTGCCTGTTCAGGTGGATGTTAAAGTCCCATGGCACTTCTTGAAAAGAATAGGGGAATTTTTAATAGGTATATACCAACAATGCAGTCACTCAATTTAATAACAAAACTTCAACATATCTTTAGAAAGAATACAAACAGAATACCCTTATACCACACAAACCAAAAAGAAAAAAATACATTTATATGTCTAAAATAATTTTCTAGACTTTGTCACCAATTTATACCTAAAGAATGTATCAATTATTTACAAAATTGATGTGTTTCCATCTTTCCCAGTGAATATGCACAGATACAGGCAGGGTTTTCAAAAAGGCTCACAGAAAGGGGGCAAGTGTGTGCACCACACAACTGAGTTGTGCTGGAGTGCAAATTTGCTATATTCAAATGAGATGCCCTATTGCACATCCCATCTGAATATGGCAAAAGATGCAGGTGGCACAAATGATGGCTGCTGAAGATGCACCAGTGCATCCCCCTGTGTGGTCTGAATATCTGGAATGGGGATGTGCGACACATCTTTGGGATGCACGAGGTACAGATTCTGGATATTCAGACCACAACAGGCAAATGAGGCCATTGTGCAGGCAAGGTGGAAATGGGCCATTTGCATTTCATTATGGCTCCATTTGCATGTCTGGGGCAAGGATGAGCTAGACAGAATGCGCCAGGTGCCCTGCAAAGTCCATTGAAAGCAAAACACACCACAACTCCTGTGTAGTCTAGGGTTCCCTCCTTCCCATCCACAACCATATCAAAAATTAAAAGTGACCACATATCCCTGGTAGTCTTGTGGCCCCCCTCACATCCCTGATTGCATCAAAAATAAATATCCACCCCATATCCCTGGTAGTCTAATGCCCCAATTCACAGCCCTGAACAGCATCCATAGTGTAACAGACCACAATGCTTGTCCCTGGTAGTCTAGTGGACTGCCGGTGCACAGAGCTGGACGAATATGTGCCAGTCACGAACAGGTGCACAAGACGTGGGTGGGCAGGGGCATGGACAAGTGGTGCCCACAGCTGCATGCAGGAGTGGGCCACAGCTCATATGGAAAAGCAACCCCCACCCTGTGATGCCGCCATAAAAGGAGATGTAGAACAGCAACACAGACAGAAGAATACAAGGTGCATAGGAGCGATTGAAATGGCACATGCGTGAACACTGACAGCAGGGGAAAGATGGCCAGAGCCTGGTCCAATGCAGCCCCACAGTGGCATACATGCATGTACAACGTGGCCCACATGCCCCTCCATTGCACAGCTGCCATGGCACACACATGTGTGCTGTGTCAGTGGCACTCAGCAGGTTGGTGTCATCACTGCATCCCTTGTGATGAAACCTACTTCCTGAACGTGCCATGCGCAACAAGGTGCCTGACAGCATGCACAGCAATGCATTCAGGCAGTGACTTGTCATGTTAACATCACAGACCCACAGGTACCCCTGAATGCTGCACCTCTCGACCATCCTGCCATCCATCCTGCTGTCCATGTGGCGGCGGTCATGGAATGTCAGGGGGCATTGGCAGCCTGCATTACTCACAGATGTTGTGCAGCATGGTGCATGTGGTAAAGAGTCTGTACACCTTACCAGGTTGTAGCATTATCGTCCCACCCATGTGGTCCAGGCACCTGAACTGCATCTTCAGGAGTCCTATGGTTAATTCCATGATGTTCCTGGCCCTTGCACGTGCATGGTTGAAGGCAGCCTCAGCCAAGTGTAGCTGTGCAAGGTAGGGAGGAGGTATGACCTCAGTGTATAACCACCGTCGCCTGTGGGGAATGACAAGTAGGGCATCAGTACAGACACAATGCACACATCACACAGTAGTACCCATTAGCCACCCCAACATGTCTCCCAGCAATGCAAGGTGCTGTTTCAGGCCACTGTTGTCAAAGATGTATGAGTCCTGGCACTTGGCATAAACATTGGTCAGTATGCCCCTGGTGTCACACACAACCTGTCAGTTGACACTGTGGTATCCCTTGCAGTTCCTGTATGTGTCTCCATCCACTGGCAGTGCCATGATTTCTACATGGGTGTAGTCGATGGCACCAACAGAGTCTGGCATTCCGTATACCTCATGGAAGCCCTGCACCAATGTCCTCACCTCCCTGAGTGATGTGGGAAACCAGATATGCTCCCTTACATGGCTCACAAGGATGTCTGTCACTTTGTGCAGGGCCTGGAAGATGGATGCCTGATTGACACCTGCGATGTCACCCGTCACCCTCTGAAATGACCCTGTAGCATAGTACAGCAAGGTACACATGATCTTGGTCTCCACATTCATTGCTTGTGACCTGCATGTCCAGGGCCATACCTGCCCATCAACAAGGGAACAGAGATGTTGCAATGTGGCATGGTCCACATGGAAACCTCTGGAGGCATTCGGCATCACCCAGCATGTGTGCCTGCAGTGTGCCCAGAACATGTGGGGTCTTTTGCATCACCATGCCCATTGCATCCTGTCCAGCATGTCTTCTATCAGCAGGATGTTCTTTAACACCCCAGATCACATCCTACAATAGGGACTGTGCCTCCGCTTCCCACTACTGTCTCCTGTGGCAATGTCCCCTGCATGGACAGTGTGACACATGGTTTCTGCATTTGGAGGTGTGCCCTTTAAGAGGTGGAGCATGTCACATGTGAGGGCATGCTGTGTAGTGGGCCATGCTGCCATACTCAAGTGCCCAGCCCTTACTCTGCATGAGTGATGACGGTGCATGCAGCAGCTAGGCAGTCAGTCAAGGGTCTTAAATGTGGCCTCCCCAGGCACCTCATCAGGACTGCTGCATCAACCTACCAGGATGCACTCCTGGTGGGGAATCTGTGTGAGGCGGTTCAGAAACCATCGGTAAGTCCTTGCCCACATATGTGTTGTTGTCTTTGTCTGTCTGTTAGGTTACCATGCTGAGGTGTGCTCTTTGCTGTGTGTTGCGTGCCCCTTCAGGCAAACCAGTGCAGATGGTACTTGAGAAGGTGGACCTGGGGGAGGGTGTCATTGGTGAGGTCATAGCCCATTGACAGATGAACACATGGTGGCCCCTGGACATGCCAGACTACCTGACATGCAGATGCACACAGCATGCCCTGGTATAGCGGGACCTGAACAGGGACCTCTGGGCCATCCAGAAACCATCACTGGTGGGTTTTGTGTGGTGTGCATGCCTGTGTGGGTGGTGTTCTGCAGCTTTTGTGTGTCTCTTGCTGTTACTGGCGTGTGTCCCCCATCCCATCTTCTCATTTCTGGGGTACAGAGGTCCTGTGTGCCACATCGACCTGGTGGAGCATGACTACTCGAACACCACCCCACCTCCTGCTGAATATGAGATGTCCAACTCATCCATGGAGGACTAGATTGGCCACCCTCTCCATCCCTATTCGCCATGCTGCCCTCCCTGTCACTATCTTAATCCCCACCTGTCTCTGTTCTGTACAGCTATTTAATAAAGGCAGTATATTCTTCCATAACATCTTCTCTCTGGCCCTGTTTCACATGGCCCATGTCTGGGCTAGTGGTGCTTGACTTGTGGTTTGTGTGTGGCATGTGTTCTTGTTCGTGTGTGTGTGCATGCAACCTCTGCACACTGTGCTCTGCATGCCAGGAGGTGTGCTAAGCAGGGTCCATTGCATGGTGCAGGTGTGCTTTCCATGGGCATCCACACATGTCCACCTTGCATGCCATTCCTGGTCTGTTTGGGGACCATTCCACGGGAGGGGGGATTTTCTGTGATGGATGCTCTTGCATTTAGGGTGGGTCCTCTGGTGTTCTGTGACATGGCCTGCTGTCTGGCATGCACATGCACCTGTAGTGCCCGCTGACCTCCATGTCTGTGTGTTGGGGTGGGGAGAGGCTATGTGCCACTGCTGTTTCACTGTTGCAGGCTGTGTGTGTTGGTGTCCCATTCTCATACTAAGGTGGCAGAGGTGGTGGACTGCCTTGTCACCATTGCCATGCAGTGGTCATGGACTGTGTTATTGTGGGGGGGCACTGTGGCTTGCTTGAGCCACTGGACTGCTGTCCTGTGTGGTCCTGGGCTTTGCCACATATGTCAAGCATGTGTATGGCCCTGACTGCCAGCCATTGTGCCAGTCATCCATGGTGTGACATCATGATATCACAGCCCCTGCAGTGCTCAGGTCCATTGTGGCTGTGGCCTTGTGCTGCTGGCCCCAGGGCTCTGCAAATGGCTGCTGGCCTTTGGTGCCATGGTTATGCACAGGTGTTAGGATAGCTTCGGTGCCACATAGGCAGCATTCCTCCACAGTGTTTCACCATATTTTGGTTTAATAGTGCACGTGCAGTGGGCCATGCTGTTCTCCTACACGGCCACGCCCCTACGCACTCTTGATCTCTACCCACACATCTTCGCAGGCCAGATCTGCGCATGTCCTTGTGCCTTGGTGCATGCCTTGTGCATGGGCCTTACATGCTTCATACATGTATCAGGCTATGCACCATGCATACGCTACGTGCATAGCACTTACACACTTGTGTGACTAGACCCCATTAAGAGTAGGGACAAAGAAGTGATAGTTCCACTCTATTCATCCCTAATTAGACCACATCTTGAATATTGTGCCCCTATACTTTCAACCCAAAGGATGAAGAATAATACATTAATTGAAGGAGTACAGGGAAGAGTAATTAAAAAGATCAAAAACTTAAAAGACATACTATATGATGAAAAGTTGGGGGATCTGGGCCTGTACTCAGTGAATTATAGGAAAATGAGAGGAAATGAACAGACAAACTAGATCATATCAGTACCAGTTAAAAGGAGAAATGACTAGAATGCAGGAAAGAAAACACTGGTTCAGTATTTGGAATAGCTTGCCCTCCGATGTGGTACAGAGCAAAACAATGGACCAGTTTAAGAAAAGTTTTGACATATGGGACCAGTCCAAATCACAGAGTACTACTAATATGTGACAAGTCATTTAGGCTCATGCCAACAGACATGTAAATAACTATGAAACTATGAAGAAATGACCATGGCACTTGACACCCCATGGACAGAACTAGAATGCCCATATTCAAGCTTCCAGTAACAGAGTTGAAATGGAGGATGCCAATCACTTGAAAAGGCACTGCTGAGAAACAGGGTCATACACTATCCTTGGGCAATCAAAGCAAGAAACAGTGCAGACATTCTATATTCCATCATTTGAACCTAAGAGAAGTGTAATGCTCTATGGATAGCCAAAGAAAACAGAATAACCTCACCAATATTCAGCGTGGAAGGTAAAAACATGAGAAGATGATCAGTCTAATATAGTGTAAATCTAGACACCACCATGGGTGGAACCAAAGATGTGAATGGAGAATTGATCCTGGTCGATAAAACAAGATACAAGGATCCATAACTAATGCAACCAGGAACACTCTAAGTCCAGTTTATAACCATCATAAAAAATATTTTCCATAAGAGAAAATAAAGCTCACAGGTTTGAAAGGAACCTGAATAAAGAACTTCAGAACCAAAGGAGGTTTCATACCAGAATCTGGATTGGGAGACAGAGATGGGAAATTTAGGTAGCAGTGGGACACCTCTGACTGTGCCACAGTTTTTCACTCTGAAAAGGCAGAAATGGGCTGGGAGTTGTACCTTAATCAAAGAGTACAGAAAGCCAGGGTTGAACAGTGACGGGGGGGGGGGGTAGACCAAAACCCACTGAATTGAACAGGAAGAGGGGTCCAGGGATTAAGAGACACACCAAATAGTAAACTCTTTTAATTTCAAGGACATCTGTGTTGAGTAGATGCCTGCAAAACCACAAAGAGAACATCTAATACAGCAGGAGAAACTAAGAATTATGACAGGTCTAGAGTTGTAGCCAGCACCATCAGTAATGATATCTGAAGTTATGGTGTGCCATGAGGAGATACTATTCTCATTAGCTTTATGTTACCCAATGCATGCAAAGCATAATCAGCACTTGACATGGCCCAATGTGGCTACTGATAGCATTGTCTATCATTGTACATCAGTAGGAGCCAGGCAAGAAGGTGAATTTATGAAAGGATGGAGAGCAGCAGAGCTCCATGACAGCAAGAAGGGAACCACACCAGTAGAGGGTGTGGAAATAGAGGTCAATATGGAAGATTCACAGCAGAGGGAACCAAAACAGACCATAACAGAAGTAGTCCACGAGAATAAAGGTGTCAAATGGCACCTGGAATGGCAGCAAGCTCACTGTAGTCTAAAAAGAAGACTGGGGTTTTCAGAAGGACACATATAGGAGATTGGATAACCTGCCCATGCCAAGCAAATACACTAGGCCTAGGAACAAGCTGAGAAGAAAGGGAGTATGGGGATGCTGAATAAGCAGTACCATGAAAGCAGGTCAGTGTGAAAGACATCTAAAAAAAAGAACAAGTAAATCCTGCAGGGTGAACAACTTGTAAAATCAGCTGCAGTAGTCAGGTACAGAGTTGCATGAGTGGCAGTGAGGTAACACGTAATAGTTGGAAGGATCCTGCAGCAACAGAGTGAAAAGGCAATCCCACCCATAAAAAAGCAAGAAAGAAGCTACCGAATAAAAAATACAATACTGTTAGCAATGCAGTGTCAGTTGATAGAGCTCTAAAGGCAAGGGTATCACAAAGACTATCAAGCTATTGCAAGACAAGGAAATACCTAGAATAAATGTGTTACTATAAGTTGGTCCCTAGTGAGGAAGGGACCTGTAGGGGACCCTGTAAGTTCAATAGAGTCTGCATACTGGTGGACTGATTTTGATGCCAGGGTTCGGCTAAAAAGAATATTGTTAGCTGAACCATGGCATCAGTCAATACCCTAACCTGATCTAAAATTGGGAATACCATCTTTGGAAAAGATGCTCCATTCAAGTGAATGGAGCATACCTCCACACTGTCCCTATAGTGATGTCATATAATGTCGGAATACATTGGAGAATAAGATTTAGGAAGTGGAAAGGGATTATACTGTCAGCACCTCAGTGGTCAAACTACGATCCCTTCCATTCCTTTGGGGGGTAATAGAAAACATTAAACATTGTGGTGGAGCTCCCTTTGAAGTAAGGGAGCTCCATGTTTTTGCTTTTTAGCACCAAGAAATGAGATTTTTAACTAATTTCTTCTTATCATGCCTGCACAGGTGTTTTTAGTTGACAAATGTCAGTTGACATTTGAGAATGCCTAACCAACATTTCAGTGACCCCTTTCAGTCAGGTCCTAAGCTTTTCCATATTGATTTCTATATTTACCTCATTGATATGAGTTAACATCCTGCTGTTTCATTGTCCTTTAATACACAGATCTCCCTCCAGCTTTCTTCTCTAACATTTATAAAGTGCAGCGTGAAATGATGTTTCCAGTTGGTGGGTGGATGACAGGTTAAAAGGGCATAGCTATACTCTCTATAGTCATTTACAAATTCAAGATGTAACCTACTCAGCCCTACTATTTTAATCAGTTTAGCCCTTTTTTTGGGTGATTGTGGCAAGTGGCTAATAATGAATCAACAAACCAGTCAAGGTTAAAGGAAAGGCAGCAGAGAGTAGTTGTAAATGGGGATAAATCGGGGGATTGAGTGGTCACAACCAGAGTATCTCAGAGATCTGTCCTGGCACCTGTCTTGTTTAATATGTACATTAGTGACATGGGAGTGGTATCCAAGGAAAACTGTGTCTATTTGCAGGCAACACAAAGCTGTGTAGGGTAGTCTGTGATTTGAGTGAATGTATTTCCTTGAGTACATTTTGTCACGGTCAAGACAGTGAGTGTAAAATGGGCTACAGCGTTTTATGAGCCAATGTTAAGTTTAACACTTTTGTGTCAGCAGGGAGCAATAGAAATTAGTCTGTGTGTGAAGGATGTAGGTATTTTTTGGGGCAGGTACCGTATGTTCCAAGCTGTCTCTATGGTGTAGTGGGTGCAGTCACCACCTGTGTGGCTGGTGGACCTGGGTTTAATATTGGGTGTGTGGATTTTTTTTTTTGTGTAATTCCCATTCCACTCACCCTCCTGACTTTGTTCCCTTTTGTCTCCAGTGTGTGAGGATTCAACTGCCTCCAATGTTCTTCCTCTCCACAACACAGTATCTCCCCTCTCAAGCTTTCCCTTGTCCCAGAAATTCATCCCCCCCAGTGGTAGTATATTTAATTATGGGGGGTGAAGTCCACCACAATGAGGAGTGTGGGTGGTGTAACCCCCCAAAATGAGGGATGTGGGTGATGTGGCCCCCCCCCACAGAAAAAGCAAGTATGCAGTGATTTTGTAGCACGCTATAGTGATGTCACTGTATTGCTTTTGGCTGTTTTACCCTTACTCTTTTGTATCAGTGCAGTTTTGTAGTCACCATTATCACATGGAACCATGTTGAAGGGTAGATTATGAGGAGGGGTGCAGGAACTCTGAAAATACCTAAACATACTGGAGAAATGGACTAAGGTATTGCAGTTGAGGTTTAGCACCAATAAATAAAAAGTTATGCATTTAAGTAGGCATAATCCTTACACTGAACACTCAATAGGAGGAGCTAAACTGGCTAAGGAGTGAGGGTGGGGAAACCTAGCCAGAGCTCCCCCTAAACTGGGGTCTGGTAGAAGTAAAGCAGGTAAAAATAAGGTTGAAGTTCAAAAAAGAATACTGGAAGAGACAAAGGAGGGATGGATCTCAGGGTTTGCAATCAATAAGGAAAATAAGGGAATGGGAATGGGAAGGAATCAGAGGAGTAACTATACACACTTCCTGTATGCACATGCATACAATAAATTATCTTTTTTATTTTTCTGAGTTGCATTGCTTATTGTGCCTAGATGGAGCAGTGGAGGGCAGAGGAACCAGGGAAGCAGCTCACACAAATGAGAGCTAGTATAATGTCACTGCCTGTTTGTCAGCTGCTGCCTGTCCAATCAGTGAGAAAGAACCTGAGCAACCGAAAATGAGAAAAATGCACAATCTGTGCTCCTTGTTCTTATGTATGAACTAGCCAGGTTCACCCTTACACTTACACATGTACAGTACATGTGTGACAGAGTGTGGCTGGCTGGCATAGATGACTCGTGTTGTGTTGCAGGCACTGTGACTTCAAGCATATTTTTCTTTGCTGCACCTTTTCTAGTTCAAAAAACAACTGCAGCACCAGTACTATATCCATCATACCATCATATCTAGATGCAGATCTCTCCCCCCCCCCCTACATTTCCACTATGATTGCCCTGTGCTTATCCCATGCAGTCTGGAACCTCCACTGTTTTTGCCCCCACCACCTCCACTGGAAGGTCAGGCCAGGAAACCACCACTCTTTCTGTGAAGAATTATTTCTTCACATCTCTTCTGAATCTACCCTCCAGCTTCATAGCATGTCCACTTGCTCTTGAGCACCTTTACTTTGGAAAAATAGTTCCATCCTTCTTTACTTCAGTGAGGTATTTAAACATCTCTATCATATTCCCCACCCTCCCTCCTCTGTTCCAGGGTGTACATATTGAGGTCCTTTAGTCTCTCCTCAGAGCTTTGGAGGCAGAACTTGCACCCTTTATGTTACCCTCCTCTGGACCACATCAACTCTGTTAATGTCATTCCAGAGATGTAGTCTCCAAAACTGAACACAATACTCTAGGTGGGGTCTTACCAGCGAACTATACAAAGGCAACACCACCTCCCTCTTTCTGCTGGTGATGACCCTCCCTATGCACCCCAGCATCCTACTAGCCCTCCCTATTGCTTTGTTGCACTGCCTAGGAACCTTAAGGTCATCTGATATGATTACCCCTAGGCTTTTTTCTTTCTTGGTGGTCATCAATGCCTCTCCATCCATTTTGTACTCTACCCCTGGGTTTCTGTGCCCTAAGTGTATTATTTTGCACATTTTGCATTGAAACCAAGCTGCCATACTCTTGACCACTCCTCTATTTTTCTAAGGTCTCTGCTCATCCTTTCTTCTCCCCTCCCCAGAGTAGCCAACCTATTGCAGATTTTGGTATCATCTGCAAAGAGGCAGAATGTCACTTCCAGCTGCTCTGCAATGTCACTTATGAAGACATTAAAGAACGATTAGCCCCATCACTGATCCCTGAGGCACTTGGCTGGTCATCCTCCCTTCCTTGGAGTGAAAACTTCATTTACCATCACCCTCTGGCATCTACCCCCTAACCAGTTTTTTATCCAATTTGCCACCTTTGGACCCACTTCTAAACTACCTAGCTTGCTTACTAGTCTTCTATGTGAAACAGTGTTGAAAGCCTTACTGAAATGTAAGTAGACCACATCCACCATTCCACCTTGATCTAAATCCTTTGTTACCCAGTCAAAAATATCTATCAGATTCATTTGACAGGTCTCCTCTCTGCTGCCACTTTTGTGTAGTGGGACTATATCTGCCCTCTTCCAGTCCTTTGGAACCACTATTGTTTAGAGTGAGCTGTTAAATAGAACTGTCAGAGGTGTAGCCATTATTTCCCTGAGCTCCCTCAATATCATTGGATGCAACCTATTTGTCCCCATTGCTTTGTTTACCTTCAGATTAGGAAGTCCCTTCAGGACTCTCACCTCCAGAAAAGAACAAGTGTCCACCTCCTCCCTCTGAAGTTTCTGTTACATTTCTTTGTGACACCTTCCCCTCTCCTTCCTCTGTGAACACTGAACAAAAGTATTTGTTCAAGATGTCTGCCTTTTTCTGATCCCCTTCTGCACAGTCCCCCCTTCCCTTTTTAACCCATGTTCTTCCTCTTTTCACTTACATACATAAAACAATTTCTTGCCATTTGTTACCTCCTGGACTGTTATCTCTTCATCTCTCTTGGGGTTCCAAATGTCAAAGTAGCTCTGCCTCTACATTTACTTATCTGATAAGAGGAATCTATAATGGTAGAAAATCCATATTTGCCTATCTTACTATGCTAATCACACAAAAAGTGCATCTCTTGTAAAGAAAATTAATGGGTGATCCTTCTTGATATACTTCATTAATCTGGTATGCCTCATGCAGTTTGGCATATCATTATTATTAAATGAGATAAATTTAACTGGGGTTACTACCATCTAATAATGAGTTGGAGGGGCATACTGGACAAAGTGAAGTAAAAAAGTAAGACATTTCCGTGGGTGATTGACAGGATACCTGGATCATAAATGTCATGATATTAAACCCAGATCACTAAGCAAAGTAGGAACAAAAAAGGGGGAAAAAGTAAGATATTTCAAATCAAAATCAAATCAAATCAACTTTATTTTTATAGCACCTTTCAAAGCCAAGGCGCTGTACATAAAACATATACATGATGATAAAAATAACCATAACTAAATAAATGCTAAACTAAATAAATATGTCTTCAAACCAGTTTTAAAGCTATCGACGGTTGGGCATTCTCTCAACCAACGAGGTAGAGAATTCCACAGGGTTGGTGCTGAAAAAGCAAAAGCATGAGATTCTGATGTCTTCAATCGAACCCTGGGAGTCTACAGCAATCCCTCGTTGGTGGAACGGAGAGGACGGAGGGGACAGTAGGGAATCAGGAGATCTTCCAGGTAACCAGGTCCCTGGTCATGTAGGGCTTTAAAGGTTAGTAAACCAACCTTAAAGGTGATCCGCCACCTAACAGGCAGCCAGTGCAGTTCGCGGAGCACAGGTGTAATATGACTGGTTCTAGAAGTCCCATTCAAAAGCCTGGCCACCGTGTTCTGCACCAGCTGCAGGTGGAGGATATCAACCCCAGGTAGCCCTAGGTAGAGGGAATTGCAGTAATCAAGACGGTAGTGACAAAGGCATGGACCAATGTTGGAAGATCACCTGGAGGAACCAGATGTTTCACCCGGACGATATTCCTCAGATGGTAAAAAGAGGATTTGACGACAGCTGACACCTGAGATTTTAGGGTCAGACCACCATCAAAAATAATGCCCAGATTTCACACCTGATCAGAGGTAGGGAGTGACATACCACTGAGTAACAAACCTGATGGTTGTCCAGCTCTCAAACCACCCCCGGATGACCTGGGTCCACTACCAATACCTCATTCTTATCCGGATTCAGTCTCAGCCAGCTGGAACTCATCCAAAGTCTGATCTCAGCAAGGCAATTATTCAGCACGGAGAGTGCATCATCCTGGCCAGGCAGAAAAGACAGATACAGCTGGGTATCACCTGCATAGCAGTGAAAACCCAAACTGTATCGCCTGATGATTTCTCCCAATGGCAGCATATACACTGCAAACAACATGGGAGCTAAAATGGAACCCTGCGGTACCCCATAAGGCAGGGAGTGAGCGCCAGAGGAATACATTCCAGTGGCAACTTTCTGGAACCTGTCTGTGAGGTAAGAATGAACCCATTTGAGGACTGTACCAGACAGCCCACAATAAACCCGCAGGCGATACAATAGCACACCATGGTCTACAGTGTCAAATGCAGCAGAGAGATCGAGAAGGACCAGAATGGTACATGCCTTTCGATCTCTAGCCATTAGGAGATCACTCAATACCCTGACAAGGGCAGTCTCCGTGCTATGCTTCTTCCTAAAACCAGACTGGAGAGTATCATAGACATTGTGAGTTATAAGATGATCGTCCAGTTGCAACACAACCGCCTTTTCAATAACCATACCAACAAATGGCAGGTTAGAGATAGGCCGGTAGTTAGCTAGACAATCTGGATCTAAGGAGGGTTTTTTAAGGAGTGGTCAAATGACCGCCTCCTTGAGGGGGTCAGGAAAGACCCCCCTTTCCAGAGACTTCCAGACAATGTCAGCAAGGATTGGGCAGATAACTTCCACACATCCTACTAAGAGAGGTGTAGGGCCTGGATCCAAACTACAACTGGTTGGTCGCAATGTTTGGATGATCTTCACAATGTCACTGAACTCCAGCCAGCGAAACTCTGACCAGACAGACCGAGTACATGCCACTTCCCTTCAACCACTGCTATCCCCCATAGGAGAGGTTGGACCGATGCCAGACCTGATGCTGGCAACCTTATCTGCAAAGAACCAAGTGAACTCCTCGCATCTTAGCTGAGAAAAAACTTCTCTGGGCTGGAGGCAGATTGGATTGCACAATCTGTCCACAGTCTGGAAAAGCTGAGCCAGTCGGTTCTGTGCAGCAAAAATCTCCCTGGACAGGAACTCTGCCTTTTTATGGGTGATTTCTGATTGATAGCCATCATAATGTGCCATCAACCTAAGCCTGTCAGCATCATTACCGGACTTCCGCCAGACTCTCTCCAACCTTTGGCCAATACGCCTTAACTCCTTTAAGGAGCCGTCAAACCAAGGGCTCCTTGGATGGAGGGCAAGAGTCCGAACATGAACAGAAGCAATCTTGTCCAGAGCATCTCCCACAGCCTTGTTATAGGCTAGTATGAGATCGTCTGGACTCATGCATTCACTCTACAAGCCCGATAGGTCCAGTACCGCCATTAGGTCAGTGGGGTTTATACCCCTTAAAGGGCGGTACCGAACCATCTCTGCAGGGGCAGACCTACTAAGGGGGGCACTGAAACTGAACCTTACGGTGTAATGGTCAGACCAGCTGACTGGTTCCACCCCCAGATCAGCGATCTCCATACCCAAAAGGAAGATCAAATCCAATGAATGACCCTTTACGTGGGTCGAGGAGGTAACCACCTGTGTTAGGCCCAGCATCATCATCAGCTGGAGGAGATTTTGACCAAAATGAGAGAGTTCATCATCGACCCAGGCATTGAAGTCCCCCAGAACTATCGGTCTGGGAAACCTCAACACCATATCGACGATGAAGTCTGTTATCTCCTGCAGGAAATCTCCACCATCACCTGGTGGATGGTAAACGAGGAGAATCCCACAGCCTACACCCTCTCCCAGGATATATTCAAAGGATCTGGTACTTCCCAGTGGCACATCCACAAGGCCCAGTTCAGTCTTAAACATAATGGCCACACCCCCGCCCATACGATCCAACCTTGGATGGTGTATCACCGAGAACCCGGCTGGAATTGCCGAGGCCAATATAGGACCTGGGTTTTCATCCAGCCAGGTCTCAGTGATGCGAGCCTGATCAGTTGATCCAACAAGATCAGCTATAATAGCTGTCTTGTTTTTAATAGATCTGGCATTACATAACACCGCCAAGGTGGGATGAGCTGTCGAGGAAGACCTCGGCACCTGTCCATTAAAATTGGAACCCTTGTGTATGGGGACAAGACAAGAATAACCTCTATCCTGACCCATTTCACCACAGGGCATCTCCTGAACCCCAAAATCCCAATCTACCCGCCCCCCTCCTGTCCCCCAACAGGCCCAACTCTCCACCTTCGCCTATGCTTCCTGAGAATGCCCAATGCACAACACCTAAAATAGGTGTCAGATGACAAAGGAGGACATTCCAAGGGACATAATTCCCTGAGCCTGGTGGGGGAATAATGCCCAACTGTTGCTAAACCACCCCAAAACATTATAAACAAACAAATAAACAGAAAATGAAATAAAATAATAACAAAAATAAACCTATCAATACCAAATAACTAAAAGAATATAATAAATAAATTCACTCCTCACTCTCTCTCTCACAGAGGAAGGAATCAAAACAAAAAAACAAACACTATTACATATTAAAGAAAAAAAATACAATAAAATCCAACCCAAAATATAACGCCAAAAAACAATAAAATACAATTTTGATAACTGCAACAACAATTTGATCATCTGTTACTGTTCAAATGACACAATGAGTTGCTGAGTTCATTTGAAGAATTATAAAACAGATAACAATAATAAATCCAGAATGAGAAAAGTGACACTCTCACTGCCGCAACAAAAGGTAATAAATCCAGACTGAAAAGTTGTGGTGCTCTCACAACCACCAACTGCAATTTAAGTTGTCCATAAGTCTCTAATATTAATGAAAGCTCTCTCACTGCTTTGCAAAGAAAAAATGTGGTTACAGTACCTGAAGATGATGAAAACTGAAAAACAGCAAACCCTTGTCAGTCAAATCCAAGAAGAATAGTACCAATATTATTGGCCAAAGGAAAAAAGGGGGGGGCGGAACAAGAGTGGATGATAGACATCATAGTGTCATTCTGTAGCTTTCCCCTCCCTTGAGTGTAGGCGTCTCTCTCAATGTGCAAAGTTCACTTATAAATTCTGGTTTGGGACTCTCCCCTCTTACCTCTCCTCCTTATTTTCATCTCCACCCCCCTCCTCCTGCCCTCTCAGATCTACTGATGCACGCAGTCTAGCTATTCCTTATTGCTCTACCTCCATAGGACAGGAAGCTTTCTCCTACCACTTCCCAAAGCTTTGGAACTCACTGCCACCTTCTATCAGACTTTCCTCTTTCCCATCTTCAGTTTCTTTAGCCCTTCACAATTTCTAATCCCCTAACTGCACTGTTCTTAGCCCCCTTCAACACTCCATACCCTGGTGCATTATCCTTTAGCGCTACTTTACTTCTGTTCTCCTAACTGTACTTGTTCTTAACCCCTGCTTCACAACCCTCCCAATCCCTTGTGCACTATCCCCTACTCCTCTATCCATGACTTACCTGCTGTCTTCTAACTGAACCCTTTCTTTGATTACTTCCTCACATGCTACCTCCTGTTATACTGCCTCCCTTGGGTATACCATACCACTTCAAATCTTGAGCTCAGCCTACTACTTCTAGCACTTCAAATGTGTTATCCATCCTCTAACCTTTACCCTGCTGGATCACCTGCTCTTGGGTTGTTGCAATGTATGCTATATCTGAATATGGTTTTGTTTACCCTGGCCAGTTTGTTTGGATTATTGTGCAATTGTACTACACTGTTTTGTTTTAGAAATTGTACTTGTATTGCTATGTGTTAGCTTGTTCTCCCAACTCTTGTCCCCCCCCCCAGCACGTTTCTGGAAACTAGCTGTTTACAGCTCATGTTGTCTTTCCTGGTGAAACATTTTCCAAATAAGTAAATAAGTAAAAACCATCATGGTATTCAACCCAGATCACTAAGCAAAGTAGGAACAAAAGAGAGAAAAATATCAAACATTGAGAAATAAACAGTGGTAACCCAAGAACAGTAGTGTACTCCACATGTGAAATAGGCTCAGTGGTCCTGAAGATCAAATTACAGTGCTTCCTAGGTAGGGAGTGTACACCTTGCAGCTTGCCTATCAAAGTCAGATAATAGTGACTTTCTGAAAGTGCCTGTAGCTGGGACCCCAGTTAATGGTCCCTGCTACCAACAAGCTGTCTAAACAGTATATTACCTCTCAGAGATGAGTCATCTGTGAGCTACTAAGGACAAGGTACTTCCTCCCCCCCCCAGCTATCTGAAAAAGTATACAAATCTGGAGATGGTGGGGATAGGGAGAGCTTCATGGTCAAAGTCAGTGAAAACCCAGTTGCAAGCAAGTGCTTTGGGGAATATAGTGGTGGGTATCAACATAAGATGGCTGTGCCAAGAGGAAGAGTGCCTGGTACTATAAAAAGGAAAATGAGGAAGACACTAAGGCTGGTGATAGCGTAGTGCAGTAAGCCTTAAAAATTTATCAAAACCAGAAGGATCACACCAAGATAATATGGTGTCTAAAGTAAAAAAGTTCACCACAGCCAAGAAAAACTTGCACTCATAAAACTAGAGCAGAAAAGGATATGACCCACAAGGCAGAAATGTGAGTTCCAAAAAGTAATCATATACTCACATAGCTAAGATAAACAAGCATTTGTCAATGCCGACTGTTGTCTCACTGGCATTGATATTGGTACTGCTGGAGTTAGAGATGCATAATAGGAATGGCAGTGAAGTATTGAAGTGACGCCAACCCCACCCCCACCCTGCAGAGACTGACAGGCATTGGGGTGTGCCTTTGGGTCATCAGCTATAACGCTCATGCCATTGTACCTCATCCTACCCTGTAGACAGTGACAAGTGTCATGGTGTGCTTTGGGGTCTTTGGGCATCATACTTACCCCATTCCATAAGGAAATACACTGAGGTGGGTGCAGTATAGGAGAATGGGGTGAACTGTGTGGCTGAACAGTGCAAGGCACACCATGATGCCTGTCACTGGCTGCTGGGTGGGGGTGGGGTTGGAATGGTGTGAGCATTACAGCCGATGATCCCAAGTCACACCCCTGACGCCTGTCAGTCTCTACAGGGTGGGGTGCTACAGTTGGGAATCCTAACACCATAGGCGTGCATTGGTATTTTCACTCCCAATTTCCAACATGGGCTTTTTGTGAGCCCACCTCATGAAAAGTGGCACAATCAGTTTGTTAGCTGAAAGGTGGTTTTGCACAGCGGCTATACCATTTGGCGACACAGGGATGAAGACACATTTTGGGCAGGATGTGGAAAATGACAACTGTATTGTTCATGAGGAGGCGTGAAAAATGGTAACGTTGAAAATCTGAAGTGAAAATATGAAAAATTGGTGAAGTCATGAGCATGCATAGAAATTGCGTAACACACGTCCGTAACCCAATTATTTTGGGGAGTTTGTTAGGCACATTTTTAACATAGCATTTTTGGACCACCCCTCATGAATAGTGGCACAGTGATTTTGTTAATGCGTCCCAAAGGCTGATTTTCCACAACAACTATGCCATTGTGTACCACAGGTGCGTAAACACATTTTGGGCAGGATGTGAAAAATGACAGCTGTACTGTTCATAAGGAGGTGCGAAAAAATGCCAGTGTTGAAAATCTGACATGGAAATATTGCAAATTTGTGAAGTTACAAGGGTGGATGGAAACTGCGCAACACACGCTTGTAATACAGTCATTTTATAGACTTCTGGCATCAAATTTTCAACATAGGCATTTTTGGACCTCTGCTCATGAACAGTGTCACTGTCATTTCCTCAGACTGTCCTGAAAACTGATTTTGTACAGCAACTGTGCTAATCTGCGCTGGACGTGAGAAAACACATTTTGGCCAGCACATGTAAAATGACAGCGGTACTGTTCATCAGGAGGCATGGAAAAATGCCAATTATGAACATCTGGAGTGAAAATATTACAAATGCATGAAGTTACAAGCGTGCATGGAAACAACGCAATGCACACTCGTAAAACAGCCATTTTAGGGATTGTTTCCACCAAATTTGCAACATAGGCTTTTTGAGAGCCCCCCTCATGAACAGTGGCACTGTTGTTTCATTACCCAGTCCCAAAAGGTGATTCAGCACAGTGACCACAAAATCACCTTTCGAGACTGAATAACGCCAGTGACTGAATTCATGAGGAGGGGTCCCAATAATCCCATGTTGAAAATTTGGTGCCAAAAATCCAAAAAATGCCCACGATATGCACCAAAGTTGAAAAAAAACTATTTATGCCATTATACAACTTACCAGCATTTTTTCAGTTTGCGGTCAGCTTTGAAGAGTACAGGCATGTTCTGACCCATCGAAGATCGTCCGTGCCGGACTCTGGATGTAAGTATGGGGTGAGGGGGCGGTGGGAGGCAGGGGTGGGCGTGGGTTGCGGGATGGGGGCAGGGAGATGGTGAGGGACTGTTTTCTTTTTTCACAGGTTAAAAAAACAAACATTGCCGGACTGTTTTTATTTTTCAGGGGATTTGGCACCCTTGGGTGGGCTCCCAGCATGCCACCTAAGTGTTTTTTTTGGGGGGGGATGCTTTAGCTGACAGGAGATTGGGCTCCCCCATCAGCACACAAGGAAAGTGGGGGGGCAAGAGCTGAGGGGGATTGGGCATCCCCCTCGGCATATAACAAATGGGGGGACTGCTTTATGCTGATGGGGAAAGGGATCCACTGTCAGCAAATACATTGGGGGAAGGGCATGCTGACAGGGGGATTAGGCACCCCCAAAGTCAGCATTATGGCGGGCAGTGTGCCGCCATGTTTTTTTTTTCTGTCTCAGCAGGGTAAGCACGTCAGACAGTCTGCTGCATGTGATGGGCTTTGCTCACATTGCAACAGACCTTTTCTTAGATGTGCTCGCCCGCATGGTGTGGTGCCAGCTTGCAGGCTGATTGGGGAATGAGAGACGCACCTACTGATGCATGCCCTGCATTTGCCCAACAGTGACTGCACCTCCAAACATGGGTGTAGGCAGGCATACTCCAAGCACTCCGTGGTGTGCAATTTTATTTAAGGGGGGGGCTAGCAAATAGGTTCTGAACTGCTTCCTTTTTCCATGAAAACTAACAAAGAAAACACTGAACCTTTCTGTAATTTTATTCATAGGAGTTGAAACTAGAAGGACTGGTCACTAATACTCTCTTTGAATCCCAAGGACAATACAACTTTATAGGGTCTGGGCTGGTATGTGGGTGTCTTAGGGAACAATGCATGGCATTTGTATTTACCCATGCATGACAACAACCATTGTCATGAGATACAACAGTTGTATTTATTCTGCCAAATGAGGCAACAAACACGGTCCTGGTGTATATTAGTATACTGTCTGGCTACACCCCGGAGGTGGGTAGCAGTGAGTCCACTTGGTGTGCAGATCTGAACTCCCTGGCTACACCCCTGCCTCCAAATGTGCTACTACCCCAATATGTTGGCTGCACATGCACGAGCCAACATAAAAAGCTGGGCATACAGCAGAGATCCACGTGCCAATGAAAACCCAACAGCATTTTCTGCCCCAAAACAGCACTTTATCAAGGGTAACATATCACAATACTCATGCTGTATATCTCCCAACAGTGTGACATCATCACTACTGAGTGTCTCATAAAGCTAAAGTGACCCCAACATTAAAAAAATATATATATTAATTGGTAATAATACTAAATATAACACAGACAAAGCATCACATTACATATAATTAAAATGCATTATAAGATTCAAGATTTAGCAATATATGCAATCCAGGAAGCAGTTAATAAGAATCTTCAGTAATGGGATTAGAACAAGTGCTTACTTTGGGCCCTAGTCATTGTGCTGTGTATCTAGGGCAAGTAGGCAACCCTAAGTGTGACTGCCACACATCAGGGATCCCATGGATCCCAGGTGGCATTAACTAATGTGAGCGGCAGCCAGATGTGCACCAGATCCTCAGGCTGTGGGGGCAGCTACATGCCACAAGCAGGCCTGGTGTGTGTCAGAGGCATGCCCCCAATCTGCTTGATTCACAAAGGTGCAGAATCAAGCAGAGTGCTGTGTACTGGGGTGTGTGAGTTATTGTGGGGGACCCTGCCATAACTCTGTTATGTGACAATCCTATGTGCACCTAAGCACAGCTGCTGCCAGGATCATCCCATACAGGAGCATTCCCACAGGCACCCAGGTAGTCCCCCTCTTCCCCAGTCTCCTAGTATTGTAAAGTTTCATCTTCCCTGGTGGTCTAGTAGGCCCCCCTCCTTATCCCTGGTCCTCAGTTATTGTAATGTTAGTCCATCCCTGGTGGCTAGTGGCCCCCCAACCCCTCATGTATTGTCCCATCATCCTGCTCCCCCTATTGCATCCCCGAGCTGGTGGCCAGCACATCCCTCCACTCTATACCATGACTGGCCACTGACTGAGATGTCAATAATGAGTGTGTACTATTACAGTTAAGTACAGTTACAGTACATGCTTATTACTGACATCTGGTTTGGTAGTCAGCTGTGGTGGAGAAAGGAGGCTGTGCCAGTCGCCGGCTCAAGGATATGAAGGGGGAGTGGGATGATGAGAAGATACATTTTGGGGTGGGGGGGTCCACTAGTCATGAGTGAAAGAATTACATTACGAAACATGGGGATCAGGGATAAGGAGGGGGAGTCTGCTAGACCACCAGGGCAGATGTGATATTATATTACTAGGGGTTTGGGGATGGGGCCATATGGCACTGTCCACAGTGATACAAAAAAATACACTACACTGGTGGGAAGTACACATGATTGGTGTGTACCCACACCTTCACAGTGGTGGTGGTTGCAGTGCTTAATATGCATATGGGCATGTGTCAAAATCTCCAAGTGGGTACAGATGGACACATAAGCCAAGTTGTAGTCTTGCAGAATAAACTTCTTTTATTACACTGGAACAAAAAAATAAGCGGACTTGTTTCATCAAAATAATAAAATAAACAAATCAAATAAGAACTTAAGTAGCTTAGTTTCAGTGTTAACACACTCTAAGAAAACAAAACAACTAGTAAGCACTAGTTCCTCTGGATGCTGCTGCTTCAGCACTCCAACTGCATCTGACTACATAGAGTTAAACATCCACAGATATACCTTGAGAAATGCCCTGGATTGGTTCAAGTCATCTGTCAATCAACTGGGGTTACATAACATGATTTAAACTTTGTTTAACAACTTTATAATTTGTTCAACTTTATTGTATTAGTTCAGTCTCATTCAAATTCTGCTTTGGAGTGCAATAAATCTAATTTTATTTCATTATTTTAGTTAATTCTAGGGGTAAACACTCTAATTGTCCCTCCCACCAACTGGCTGAGCATAAATATGGCTCTTCTATGGCCGGCCAGCTCTGAAAGAGCTCTAGTTACAAAGGATTTTACACAAAGGCACTTGTAGCCTGTTTAAGGTGAGCTTTAATTCTTTCCTGCACAAAGAAATCCTTCAATGTACTTATTCTAACAGTGTACATAGTGGCTGTTTGGGTTTGTGACTAAAGAAATGTGCTTAACAAGGATGTGTAATGTTTAACAAGCTCTGTTTTAACTCAGGAGCTTCAGCGGAGAAATGCTGGCATTTTGAAAGCCTTCACTAACGTGCGCACTGTCGAGCAGCTCCAGCTATCGCGAATGTGCACACATTCATGAAGAAAAATGCCACAGTTGAACAGGAGCATTTTAAAACAGCCAGCTTTCAACCAGAAGCACAGCAATTTGTTTTTTTACAGGTACTGAGGGTGTTTTAACTACCACATACTTTATTTGAAGCAGCTTGTAAATGAATATAGCTGCTTAATGGATTCTCTTCCACAAGGAAGTTGCTCTATCACAGTGCAAACTATATTTAACCATCTTAGGACAGCATATGTTTCATAAGCCCCCAGCTTTAGAAGGGGACTTGCCTAATACCTTCTAACCTGTCAAGTGTGCCAAGATGATTAAGGGGGGGGAGAGACAGACACAACACCAAACAATAAATTCATGGGTGGCCAATCCATGTAGGACAAACAACAGTGCGCATACAAGAAAACCATACAGAAAAAGGGGAATAGACACATAAGGGAACCCCCTTCTTGGCAGACATATGCAGTCCTAGTGGACTCATTCACAGCATGTAAGGGATACACTCAAGGGACACAGGGCAGGCATCTGATTGGATGCCTACCTGGGTCCCACACTCCACTCTGCATGATGCCCTGATACAGCAATGTGCGTCTGTGTGCCGGGGGCACGGCCACACACAGGTGGCCAGCATTCATGAATACCAGCACATGCGCACTTGTCCTTGGGTGTAGAGCTGCGTGGGTGGGGTACTTGCCTTTAACATGTACTATATCCCCTTCTGTGAGTAGGGCCCATTATCTGTCACTTGAACCAATCTTTATATCTGGACTATCACATCATGGAACCATGGAACAAGAAGCATTTGCAAACTCCAAGGGATCCTATTTTTTTAGACAAGACATTACAATATTAATGTCAGTCTTCACATTTTATTATATATAAATAGATGTTTGTACTCCTACTTGAAACAGCTCAATTCGTATATTTTTCAGACTGAAATTCTCACAAAGTTACACAATTCTATTCTTATCCAGTACAACAATTATGGCTAAAATACCATGGCAACAGGATACTACAAGAAAGGAGATATTTCAAAGTGGTCATTTAAACTGGGAGCTATTAAACCACCTAAGGTGAACATCCAAAAGGCTTCTTTCTTTAACAGGGCTGCATCCAACTTGCCCCCTCTAGGGCCTAGGGAAATTTTTAAATCCCATGAAATACCCAGTTATAGTCACCATTCCCCGTAGTAAATTTTATATGTGTTGCCAAAATATTGTCTGTTTTTTCTGCTTCAGTATCTTGGATGTGTTCAACTAGATGTTGTTAAAAGGCCCAGATCATTTTCCCAGTATAATGGGCTCCACACAAGAATTCAGCATAATAGACAATATCCATGGGGACTAATATTCAAACATTTGCATGGGTGCAAATGGGTCTTTGCCTGTACAAACCGGGATTTGTGCTGGATCCTCATATTCAACAGGGGCTGTTGTGCAGGCAAAGAGGATTAGCGACCACACAACACATAATGTATTTGGGCAGGCAAGGGGAAGGGTATGGCCATGAATAGATGCACTATCCCCATCTTCAGTGGCTTTGCACTGTACAAAAGGGTATAATGTGCTCCTTTTGCTCAGCACAAATTACACTGAACAAAACCACAACTTACTCTGTGCAACCCTAGCGACTGCCAGAGGTAATACAGCCACCTAGCCTGTTGGCAGCTGGTGGAGCACACCAATGCTCTGAGGCCCCTGGCACTCCCCCTCTGATCGCCAGCTCCTACTGTACAACTAAACTTCATGGTGGCAGTGGTTCTTCTCCCTCTCACCAATTGCCAGCCCATCCTGTCATTAATAAAATCCCTTGTGATAGTTGTCCCTCCCCGATCGCCAGCCCATCCTGTCATTCACATAATCTCTGGTGGTAGTGGTTCCTCCCCATCTGATCACCAGCCCATGCTGTCATTACTACAGTCCCTAGTGGTAGTGGCTGGCTTTCAAAGCTAGTGAGAGAAGAGTCGATCTTCTATGCAACCATAGTGCTCAGTGACATCTCCAGAAGTCCCCATTTCTTCTTCTTAACATGCATGAAACATGAAGGGATTAACCCACGACAGGGTATGGGTTTACTGAGCATTAATCCATGACGAAAAAAAACACTTTGGTTCTTAAAAACAGTAGCAGAAAGTCAGAGCCAAAAGACTGGCCTTCAGGATATATAAAGGAATGCAGCAAGATGAAGATAGGGAGGCATACCAAACCTCCCTAAGGGAAGCAGAGAAGGCAGTAAGGCAGAAAAAGGCTCAAACCAAGGAAACACTAGCACAAACAGTAAAAGAAGGTGACAAGACTTTCTATAGATACATTAGTGAAAGGAGAAAGTCCAGACTGGGTACTGCTAAGATCAAAGGGGATAAGGGGGCATGTGAGGTGGAGGACCATGTAAAAGCATCTAGCCTAAATAGATACTTCTGCTCAGTATTTACTGAAGAGAAGGTAGGGCAGGGCCCACATCTCGGCACCATGGACACAGGGGTGAGGGAGGTGTGCACTAGCCTCTTCACAAAAGAAAGGGTCCTACAAGAGCTTGATAAGCTCGGGGCGGACAAGGCAATGGGACCTGATGGCATACATCCCAGGGTACTAAAGTAACTAAGGGTGGAACTAGTAGAGCCATTATCAGAACTTTTTAATGAGTTTCTGAGCACAGGAGAGGTCCCAGAAGATGAGAAGAGCTCATGTGATCCCGCTCCACAGGCAGAGAACTACAGACCAGTCAGTCTTACCTCACTAGTGGGCAAGATTATGGAGGCACTCCTTGAGGAAAGGATAGTGCAACACCTGGAATCCATCGGGGCACAGGATCCAAGACAGCATTGGTTTACAAAAGGAAAATCCTGTCAAACTAATCTCATAGATTTCTTTGACGGGGTAACTAGAGTGGTGGACCAAGGTGGAGCAGTTGATGTCGCCTACCTTGACTTCAGCAAAGCTTTCAATACTGTTCCACATAGAAGATTATTTAATAAACTGGTAGGCTTGGGGTAGGTCAGAAGTTGGTCAGCTGGGTGGCAAACTGGTTGACAGGCAGAAAACAGAGAGTGGTGATAAACGGTATCGTCAGAAGAGATGCAAGTCACAAGTGGGGTACCTCAGGGATCAGTCCTCGGGCCAGTCCTCTTCAATATCTTCATCAGCGACATTGCAGATGGACTGGAGGGTAAGGTTTATCTGTTTGCAGATGACACCAAGATCTGCAACAGAGCAGATGATCCAGATGGTCTGGGCAGAATGAGATGCAATCTGGATAAACTAGCAAAATGGTTGAAAGAGTGGCAACTGGGGTTTAACACAAAGAAGTGCAAGATCATGCACATAGGGAAGAGAAACCCTGAAGCCATCTATAGACTGGGAAGGGAATTGCTGACAGTCACAAGGAGGATAAAAGAGACTTGAACATCATCATCACCGATGACCTGAAATCACCCAAGCAGACCACTGAAGCAGTAGATAAGGCTAGGGGGATGTTGGGGTGAATCAGTAGGGGTATCACAAGTTGGAAGAGGGAGGTAATAATCCATCTTTACAAGACACTGGTTAGGCCCCTTCTGGAGTACTGCATGCAATACTGGAGGCAACACCTTCACAAGGACATTAACCAAATTGAGGCAGTCCAGAGAAAGGCAACCAAAATGGTACAGGGACTGCATCAGAAAACATATGAGGACAGATTAACAGAGCTCAATATGTATACCCTAGAGCAAAGAAGGGAGAGGGGTGATATGATCGAAACATTCAAACACCTTAAGGGCACTAACAAGGTGAAAGAGTCTAACATGTTTCAATGTACTGTAAGAAAAATAGCAGGATAAGAGGGTACAGCATGAGATTACAGGAAGGCCAATTAAGGGGTAATGTGAGGAAGTTCATTTTCACAGAAAGGGTGGTGGATGCATGGAACGGTCTACCTCAGGAAGTGGTGGATATGAATACAGTGCAGGGCTTTGAACAGGCATGGGATAGGCATAAGGGAGCAATATGGATAAGTATGAATAGATAGGTCATTGACAGAGCAAAGGCCAGATGGCACATTCGTAAGGTAGAAAAAGAAATGGGCAGACTGGATGGGCTTGCGGTCCTTATCTGCCATCATCTTCTATGTTTCTATGCCTGGGGGGGTTGGAGTCATGAGGCAAAGCCGAGTGACTTCAACCACCCAGATGTGGATTAATCTTCAGTAAACCCATACCCTGGAGTGGGTTAATCCTCTTATAACATGGGCAATGTTATGTTTTATCTAAAGAAATAGTAAAATAAAGCCCTAAGAACATGCAACTATGGGTATATCAGGGGTTAATCAATGGCCAGGTGACCTTTTTGGATGAATCAGAAGACAGTATTTTTGGAATCCATGTACAATAAGTATTCTTAGTTAACAAATGTCAGTTGAGATTTGAGAAAGTCTAACTGCTAGTTCATTATGACCCCTTTAGTCTGGTTCTACACAATCTTAAAATAAAACTGAATATTGTGTAATGACTCAATAGTCGACCAATAAAGATTTAACTATTCCAGCATTACTTCTATATTTATGTTGCTGATATGGGTTGAAGTCCTGCTCTGTAATTCTCTTTTTATGCACAGAGCTCTCTCCAGCTTCTTTGTCTCACATTTATAAAAAGCAGCCTGAAATGATGTTCCCACTTGTTGGGTGCTGGTGCAGGCTAAAAGGGCATAGCCACACCTCCCTCCAGTCATTTACAAATTTAGGATGTAACCTACTCAGTACTGGCTACTTGAATAAATTTAGTCACAGTTTAGGGTGCCCCAAGTGGTAAGTAGCTTTTATGAATCAACAAAGTAGACTCAATTTTAGAAGGGCATGCAGCGGCACAGCAGCGGACTTGTGGCAGGGTGGTTGATGCAAGTTGCAACTTGCAACAAACATTGTGTCAAATGCGATTTTAGAAGAAATGTGCTGCAAATGCCCACTGCAAGTCAAGAACATGGGATGCAAGGAGTTATACCAGGTACTCCCTGGTCTAACTTTGCATCTGGGATCCCGGTACTTGCATCAAACCTTTGGAGCAAGGTGCCATAAAGTAGAGGAAGTGTCACAACTGTGCCAGCCATTCTAAAATCAGATGGAAATACATCCAAGGGACTTTGGCACAGCTGCATCAAACTTTGCAGTGGACGCAGGGCTTGATGCAAGCCCCATGTCCACCTTGTAAAATCAAGGCCAGTAAGTCCAATGTGTCCCCCCCATACTGCCTCAAAAGACCTGGAGAGGTCAGACTAAACTGACTACAGAAGACTGAAACACTGAAAAGATTTTCTGGACATCTTTCGTCACATGGTGGCAGCGGGCAAAGTTTTTATTAAATGTTTGGTAAATTTGATTATGTCTGAATTGTATACTGTATGTGGCTCATTTTATATATATATATATATATATATATATATATATATATATATATATTTCTGGACTGTAGTGTTGTGGGTGTTAGGATCAGGAGTCATGTTAGGGGATGGTCGATTATTAATTTGGTGGCTTTATAACTTGTAGCTGAAGGAAGAGGAAAGTTTAATTTGGAGATGGAGGGTGGATTGAAGGAAAGTTTAGGTGTTTTGGATTTCTGGTTACTTGTCTACTGTTTTGTTAGCAAAAGCCATTGTGTGCATCTATTCTCCAGAACAATTTCATCAACGCTACCCCTACTGGGACTCAGGATGCCAACAAGGGGTTTTAGACTGCCACAGGGATCTGGGGATCCTGAGAAGGTGCAGCAGGAGGCAAAGGTTTGATCTGGGTGCAGACATCTGGAAGGACAGGATCTAATCTGTTAGAATGAGAAGATGCCCTACACTCTGTAGCTGGATCAGGGACATGGGTGCAACTTTTCTAGATCCTATTCCAAGGGAGTTCATCAGGAGTTAAGAATAAGTAGCCAGAGAACCAGCTGTCCATACTCCTCTCCTGCATGCAATTCTTCACAATACCAGGGCCCTGAGGAATAAAATTGCCATGGTGTTGGGTTTCCTCACTGATTCCTCAGTGGACCTGGTGTGCATCACTGAGACCTAGCTTGGTAATGACTCCAGGCTTGTTCTGGGTTCATCTATACTGGCTATTTTTCAGCTGGTCCACTGTCCAAGGTGGGGGAGTGTTATCTGTTTTAGCTACAGCTTTAGTCTAACAGCATAGCCAGTGTGGGATGAAGGGTCTTTTGAATATGTGACTGTAAAAGTTGGTGCAGGTGTGAGGCACAAGATTTTCCTTGTGTACTAGCTGCCAGAGCTGGAACAGTTGTTCCTCCAGGAATATGCAGATCTTATCTGTCTTGAATTGGAATTCCAAAGTTTATTGCTTCTGGAGCACATTGATTCTTTGGGTGATGAGGAGACCTTCTAATCTGCTTTACAGTTCCTATAGCTGAGGATATCATTGGGCCTGACATAAGAAGGTACTTCTGCCTCCTATGCACTGAACCACACCATAAACCTTGTCTTCCTTCTGTGTCCATACAGCTCAGATGTTGAAGTGGCGCTGATCTAGTGGTCAGACCACTTCACTGAGGAGATTCTTGCAGGTTCTCTTCAGATGCTACCACCCCATGTGGAACTTGTTCAGTACTGCTGTAAATGTAATCTTGGGCCTGAAAAGCTGATGGCAGTGCTGGATATCTCAGTTACAAAGAGAAAGAGTGTCATGAAGGTGCTATGGCTTCCATGGAGTGTTATAATTTGGTCATCTTGGCTCCCTTAGTCTCTCGCATACCGGTGAGTGTCTGTCTGATAACCTCACAGTGTAGCTTGGCATGGTACTGCAAGATCTGTGCCAGCTGAAGGCAACAGGATGGAGGTTGGAGCAATCATGGAGGTAGTCCAGCCTAATGAGCAACAGGATGGCTTTCAGAGTTCATTACAAAGAATGTCAGAGGGTAATCATCCTCAAAATGTCAGAATTCTTCATTGGTGATTGTATCAGGTAAAAACTGACCACCTCAGGTCTTCCATACTGTAGATAGATTGCTCAACCCATCCATTCTGAAATCCAGAGGAGCTTTTTTAGCACAGTAGTTCAAAGAGTTCAATTGGTTCTTCCTGTACAGAGTGTCAACCATCAGAATGGGGTTCCTGCAAGTGGTCTGTTAAGGACCAGCAGTGATGGGTTGGTGACAACAAGGGCCTTCTGTTGTCTTGAAGTGAGTTATCCATGTTTGGTTTAAGAGGTGCACATGGTGATCTCTGGGCTGTGTCACACTTTCTGGACTCTGGACTCTGGGCCTGCTTAATAGATGATGGTCTGTCAGCAGGTCTTGGGTTCAGTTGATGCGAGGATTGTCTGGTGCTCTTTGAAGGAGGGTTATTTCTTCATGGTTTTAAAGATGGTGGTGAAACCTCTCCTGTATGTTAATACTGCCACTCAGACCACTCTTATGGTTGTAAGAGTGGTCTTACATTCAATGTTAAGGTATGAGAATCGTGAACTGAAGGAACATCAAGATTGATCAATAATATATTAAAAAATGTAAAAATAAAATGCCACAAATGTTCCCATTTTCAGTGCAGCTGTGCAAGAGACACTCTTCACATAATATTAGTGTCTAACATGTAGGAGGAATGAGTGCTGTGATTGGCCAGGAGCTCTCCCTCAATCTATATTGAAGAAGCCCTCTTTGGTCCAGTCCTCCTCACAGATTACATTTGGTGTCAGCGTAGCTCAGTTGGTAGCACATCTGCCTCTGGACTAGAAGGTCATGGGTTCTCGTTCCACACCAGGATTGGACTTGCACCTAAAAATCACTGGCATCCAAGTGCAGTATTGGGGTGTGCCGTCCTTCAGATGAGACGTTAAACTGAGGTCCCTTCTGCTCATCCTGGTGTTGTCCTGGTGGGTGTCCAGGTGGAAGTAAAAGAACCCAGGGAACTCTTTGCAAATAGTAGGGAACATTCCCGGTGTCCTGGCCAACATTCCCCTTCCCATAAACCAGTTCATGCAATTATCCAGGCTTTTTGTGGGTGATGAAGTGCGATATGGCTGCCACCACACATTCAGTCACTTCACTACGAGTCTAGCATTGCTTGTAATGCGCTTTGGATGTATGAAAAAGTGCTATATAAATGCTGATTCTTCTTCTTCTGTCTCAAACTTTCCCTTTTTGATGAAGGTGTTTGAGAAGGTTAGAGGCTCACTTTGAAAAATAAAATATCAATGATCCATTTCAATCTGGTTCAAGTATATGCATAGCATGGACACTATACTTGTCATGTTGCTTAATGACCTTATTCTGGCAAGAGAATGCTCTGTTGTAGTTCTTATCACTCTCTCATCAACATTTTATATGTTGGATCATTGAGTTCGTTGTGTTACCTGAAGCAATATGGTGGACACACTGTAACAGGACTTAGGCGGTCTGTGTGCTTCTTGTAAAATAGGTTTCAGCAGGTAAAATTAGAAACTTGTTTCAGCAGGTAGCATTAGAAACTGGTTACTCATGGCCTGCTGTGATCAGCTGTGTGGTGCCTCATGGATTGATTCTATGCCCCCATTTTATTCACCTTATACATGCTACCATTGAAAGAGGTCATTAGATGGTACAACTTGAACTTTCAATTCTGTGCAGATGACAGTGACATCCAGCTGTTCCTGTCTTTTGTGACAGATGGGCATAATGCAGTTGCTGTGCTAGACAAATGCCTTGAAGATATTTCCAACTGGATGGCCTCCAGCTGGTTAAATTATAATGCAAAAAAGATGGAGGTGTTGCTAACAGAGCTGGGTGAAAGTAGTAAATTCCAAAGCTGCAGAATTTTCTTGAAATTCAACAAAAGTTTGTAAAATTTCTCTAAATTTTTTGGAATTTTCAAACTTCTTTAAATTGGCTATAACTTGGCCCATTTTTAAGGATAGAGATCTGACATTTGGCATGCATATTGTATGGCATGGCCACATAAAGTGAGCCAAGTTTTGTAACATTTGGATGAAGAGCAGAGAAGTTATAGGGGCTCAGATTCTGGCAATTTATTATTCATGTGAACATTTCTGAAAATATTTCCATTTTACTTTGGAGCTAGATAATTGAAAACTTAGATGCATGCTTTCATGTAAGAGTCATAGAAACTGCTAAAAAGAGAAGTACTGGTTATGTAAATTGTAAGTTTTAGCCATGATCTACATCCTGACAAAACTTTTCGGGCTCATTTCAGAACCTGCATCGTCAGCATGGCAGGATGATGCTCTGATGCTGGGCCATGGGTGTTGCCTTAAAGCCTAATATTTAGGCTGAATGAAATGAACAACATTGATGATATTCCATTCCCTAGCTTTAAACATGCAGGGGCTTAAAATTCAGCAGTTTATGTCATTTTAAAATGTCAAAATATTTGGGGGCTTCTAACTCAGTCAGCTTTAAAGCTACATATATGAAACCTGGCACACATATGTATGGGAAATGGTAAAGTCACTGTGCCAAATGTGGTACAATTTGGATTAACACTTTTAGTTGATGTAGTTGTTAACTCTAATTTAAAATTTTACAAACATTTGGAGGCTTATATAACTCAGTCATCCTTAAAGACAGATGTGTAACTTGGTACTCTTCTGTATGGGAACTGGCACAGTCACCATAACAAATTTGGTATAAAATGGACAAACACCTATTAAAGTTCTGTAGATGGAAATAACCAGAATCAAAATTTTGATTTTGGCAACATTTCACAAAATTTTCGAGGAAATTGTGTGATATTTTACAGAAATTAAATCAGCATTCTACCATAATTCCACTGGCAGAAGATACATTTCACTCAGCCCTAGTTGGTAATCCAACCAGGTCTTGGTGGGTCAGTCTGGTGTCTCAGTGGGTCAGCAATGACTGGTGTTATGTCAAAAGGTATGGTTTTATGTGATCTCCTCATATGAGCCATGATAGGGTTAAGGATCTGGACATCATTGTAAACAACAGGCTGCGTCTAAAATATCAGTTAGCGGCTGTTGTCGAAACTGGATTTTTCTAATTTTTCTAATTAAGGAATATCACCCTGATAAATCCCTATGTAAGGCATGCAGACCTGGTGACTGTGGCAGAGATCATCATGACTTCAGGATCAACTACTATAATGCTCTGTACCTAGGCTATCTGAAAGAATGCTTTGCACTTGGAGTTAGTGCAGCATGCCACCACCATGCATGCTGATTGCTGGAATTAAAAGTTCTACATGAACCACACTGGCTGCCAGTTCAGTGACACACCACCTTCATGACAGCATTGTAAATATACAAAGGGTATACCGTTAATAGGGTGCCAAAAGTAAGGCTCTGTGATACGGCCAACTTCAGTAGTGCATTGGTACATTTCATATTTGGGAATTTGTAGCATGTGTTTATGAGAGCATTGTTTTATCCCTAAAGTGGGTGAACCAGTCAGCATTATGCCTTTATATAAAAATGATGGTGAGCATAGCAAGGCTTGATCACAACATGTGGTTTGAGACTTAGGTGTGGGGCGACATCATTGCATATAGCACACTTTGCTGTTGCCCTGTTGTCTGTGCTCTTTTTTATCAAGTGCTCTTTGTTTTGGGTGAACCCATGTCCAGGCCTCTCTCTCTGCTTTACCAAGGCTAAATTGCTATCTATCTATCTATCTATCTCCCAATTAAAGCAGTCAGAGAACAAAGCCTTTTCTAGTCCTATTCTGTTCAGATTGAATCAGTGGTGTACAGAATCTGAAATCCCACTGTCAGAATTCATGCAGGATGGCAGTTCTATTTATGAAATGCTTCTTAGAATTTATTTTTCAATTCCTTGGGATTACAAAAATAATTTATATGTAAACTGCAGAACAACACACTGTGGATTAGATAACAGCGACATAATATTCCAAGGTGTGTGAAATATAAATCTATGGTTTACTGTACATGAACTGTGGAAAATAATTCCACAGTTAACATTTTGTTTTCAAAATTTCATAATTATGCTTTCAACTGGAATTTTAGAATGAAGTGGAATTTCTAAAATTCAATAGAATATCAATGGAAGTGAAATTTGAAAGTTGTGCATGGCTGTAAATGTCATGCCTTGTCAGTCAGTCTGCAGAAGTTCCCCTTTCTGGAGGCATTATAGCTCAGTAGTTTAAGGCTCTTAGCTGCAAACCTGGAGACCTGGGTTTGAATCCCACAGCCCCCACTTGCATACTGTGTGACCGTGAGCACGTCACTTAACTTCCTTGTGCTCCCAGGTTGCATTTGTAAACAAGCTTTAGCTTAATGTTTTTCTCCTGGTTGAAACAAAAAACAAACAAAAATTAAAAATGGGGTTATGTTCCATCTTTTTTAAAAAAGCTTTTGGACAACATCTAGGCACTGAGAGAATTAGGGGCCATTTTTTATATTTGTTTATGAATTTTATAGAATTCTGCTATTTCAGTTTTTTTACAATTTTATATTAAAGCTGCAGTGCAACAAAAAATGTTTTTCCAAAAAGCTCATTTTGTGCTATAGTTACAAAAAATATTGGAAGAACTGTTGATTTTGGATTTCTGGAAGCTTCCTATGCTGTGTACTATACTTTTGCATTTTTTTCTGGATTCTTAACATCTTTAGATCCTCAGTATTATTTCTATGGAAAAATGAGGTGGTCACCTTTATTTTTTGAGAAATAATGATTTTAAAACTTTCATAAAATTCTTAAATGATAAAGGAAACCAAAAATGATACCACAGAAATAACCTGGAAGATACCTGGCATTGGATCTATGATGCCGGTTTTACAACACTTTTGTTGACTGGCATCACAACGATGGGATTTATGTCGACCGAAAATTGCAGTAGAGATAAATCCCAAATATCTCCCAATCCTATTTTTTTTATCGGGGGGACTTTGTTAACTCAGAGTTGATTCAGGGAAGAGGTGCAGGACTGGGAGACAGTGTGCCCCTGTCTCGAGCGCACAAACACAGTGACCTGTCAGCAAACTGTTGATTTTGTCGACAGCAACATAGGAAAAAAGATATTATAAAATTTTAGCCCATTTTCATTGCACTACAGCTTGAAGCTTCTTGTTTCATTTTGTAAAATGCTTACACAGTGCTACCTTGATATAGCTAAGCTCGCTATAGTGAAACCCCAGCTGTTATGAATGTACTCAGTGGCTCCTGTCCCAATGCTGCCATTCACTTCAGTGGGAGTGTCACAGTGACAAATGTAATGTCTACTGAGCCTGACATTGTTATAATTGGAAGGATATGCCTGGCCGGCCCAGTGGCGCAGAGGGCTGAGGCACTGGCACCTTACCTCAAACCGCACTGGTCACCTGGGTTCGGAAACGGACTCGGGGCACTGGGGATCAGCAGGGGAGGAGAGGATTGAGTGTCTGTAGGACTGTTCTCCTCTCCTGGGGTGGGTAGGGGATCACTTCACTCTACAGTGGGCCCCCAGTGGAGACCGGGAGTACTGCATGAGCATCACAACAGTTGGAGGAACCAGAAAATGGGAAAACAGCCCAGGATTGGCCAGAAGATGGTGGCCAGCCTATAAACGCCTCTGAAGGGCCTCCCGTGGAAGTTCCACCTACCTCAGCAGTGCCCCAGGACTGAAAGAAGAGTGTGCTGGGTGTTCCCACCAGTGCCTTGCCCTCGGAGGAGGGGGACCCACCCAGGAGTCAGGCTGCAATATGAAGTGAGGGGGCTCCAGGGGGAGGAGTAGTAAGAGGATGTTGGGGGACCATGGCTACCCGAAGAAGTGGCAAATCCTGGGCACATCGGGGTGAAAAGAAATAATGCAAAAAAAGAGGAAGGATATGCCTGTGGTTTAATGGATAAGCAGCCAGCCACTCCCCCTTCCTGTGCTACATAAGCAATTCCTCTGAGCCTCTATCTCAAGCACTTTTTCTTTGCAGCCAGAGGCTCTGTCAGTCTGTTTTACCTCCCCCCTTGCTGTGTTTTGGCCTCTGCTTGTTTTTGATGGACTTCTGTTTCTGTTCTCCTGCATTTGGTTTGTATTACTTGCCTCCGGCTGCATGCTTCTTTGTGTTGCTTGTTCCCTGTTCTTCTGTGTTTTTGTGTCTTTTGTTTTGCATTCTTTTGGGGGGGCTTCTGTTTCTACAATCCTTATATTTTTGCTAATCCAGAGCTCATTCTACTTGCTCCCATTTACTCACAATGCAACTGCAATCAGTATCTGTGTGTTTCAGCTCAAGCTGCTTCCCTGCTGCTGCTCTCCATGGTATGCACCTTAATTGTTTTCACCTGGTTCAGGCTCACTCTGAACCCTAGCCCATGTAGCTCAATTCTGCTTCCTGAACTTATACCACACACCTCATTGCTGCTGTTTTCACTGCACTGCCTAGCCAATTTGCTGCTTTCAGAGCATTGCCTCCCTACAGTCTATGTTCATTCTAATTGCTACCCCTATAACTCATAATTACTCAATACTGATACTGTTCTATTATGTTTTCACACTACTACTATACTTTGGAGGTCAGCTAAGCTACTGCTGATGCTGTAAACTAGTTTTAATATCTGCATGTGGGTCACAGTGCCTTCCCATCACTTTCTTGTTTTTCCTATGGCAGTGGACTGGAGGTGTTGAGGAGCCATGGCCCTGTGTTGCATAATAACTCATGTTCAAATCCTGATTTTGCTTCAAAATTACTCAGAGTATTTTGTCACCTTCCATTGGCTTCCTTAATAGCCTGGCTGGCTTGCCCCTCTATTCATATTTGCTGCTCCTTCTACCTCTGTGCAGGCCTGACCATTTGCTTACTCTGCTTACTGACCTATGTGCAGGTCCACTCATTGCTTATGCAATTCATTTGCTCAATGTTCACTACTACACTGTCTGACCTATGAAAGGGTCCCAGCACTCGACGCTTCATTCAGCTCTACCTCAATTGTTTTCTGGGGCCAGCCATAACCATTCCATGGTGCAGGGCCCCTGCAGCCAACAGTCTTGCTCTGCACCTATGAAGTCCCCATCTTGAGTGTGCATGACATGGGGTGGGGTCCTTCTCACCTGGCCCATAGTTGGGAATGTCCTTGCTCTGGGTCTGGCTTTAGCCATTTGAGACTTGACAGTAGCTCCTGGTGTAGAATTTTAGACTAGCCATGAAGGGTGGTTACAGTGATCTACTTTGACTCTAGTATTCTATTAGCAAGGCACTTTAACCGCATTCTCCTTATGACTGCCTCTGGTTCACCTGGTTTGTTTTTCAGGTGGGTAGGCCAGGTGAGTGCCTCAGCAGTCGTTGCTCTCCTCCTCTTGCCTTGGTTGCCCCTGATGTTGCAAAGCACTATCTCAACCTTCCATGGCGTTCCCCAAGAGGGATCGAGTGAGAGCTTTCCTCCAAATTGGAATATTTTCCATCCCCCTTAACTGGGTTTCTAAATTGCAGCAGCAGAGCCGTCACTAAACAGAACATCCCACGTCTGGAGGGAAGGTGACTAGCTTCTGCTGTTGGATGGAGGTGGATGGTGTCCCTACTTGCAAATCCCTCTCTCCTTTGGAGTCCACTCAATCTCCAGTGCAATCCATTGTACTCATGGCATTGCTAACCTGTGCATCTCATTACGTTATCAAGCTGCCTGGTGCCTAATCTACTACTATGACTCACAGCTACTGATTGCTAACATGCTTTCTTACCACTACTTTTCTTTTTGGGGATACTTCCTAAGGAACCTTTAGCCAAGGGAATCATCCTGTGGCACCTCTAGGGGTGGAACTCTCTTCAAGGGTTCCTTGCCTTTGTTACCCCTGCAGGGTGGTAATTCCTCTGGAACAGAGAACGTGAATGGCCAGAATCAAGTAACACAGTTGCACAAGCATTAAACCATGCTGGTTGCATAGGCCATTGCATTGGAAGGCTATGCCTGTGGTTCAATGGACAAGCAGCCAGCCACTCCCCCTTTCTGTGCTACATAAGCAATTCCTCTGAGTTTCTCTCTCAAGCACTTTTTCTTTGCCCCACCATCCTACCCTCCTCCTCCAGTGGCATCACTTCTCTCCTTGGGATGCTTCCTAAGGTACCTTTAGCCAAATGAATCATCCCATTGCACCTCTAGGGGTGGAACCCTTTGCCTTTGGCACCCCTGCAGGGTGGAAATTCCTCTAGAGTAGACAGTGTGAATGGCCAAAACCAAGTAACACAGTTGCACAAGCATTACATCATACTGGCTGCATAGGCCATTGAACTACAGTAGTTGCTTGTGTCACTGACATTTTTTCATTGACAGACATAGTGCATTTCCTTGCTTAAGTTTCTCATGAGCATGTACAGTATCTGAGAAACAAATGAAAAAAGCAACAAGATGTCAAACTAAAGTTTCAACCAAGTGATGAATATGCTGCCTGCTGACCCCACTGATAAGTATTCCTACCTCATTCTGAAAGCTGTGGTGAAAGAGGTTTGTGAGTTAAGGTAGCCAGCATAAAAATAAAATAAAAATTATAGCAGTCACTCTACTCAGTGGAAGTCACTTGCAGACACTGTCCAAAGTGTAGCACTGTAGTGATCTCCATACCAACTTCAAATTTTTGTTTCAGGGAGCGGAGATCGCTGTCATAAAGTAAAATACAGTCAAACGTTTTGAACTTTTAATGATAAGTACAGTAGATGGTGGATGGTGAATCATAAAGTTAAAGTAAAATACAGGTCTGTAACTGCTGCCACCATACTACAGTACCGCACTCTAGTAGGGACAGAGTCTGTGGATCACAGCTACTTTCATAATGTTGGCCAGCACAGTATCTGTAAGTACAAGGTAAAACGAAGTAAAAAGTTATAAAAAGTGATAACCATGAACAGTAACTACAAATACTATGGTGACTGATATGCAGTCTGGGATGTGGCTGGAGACAGGGATCGAACTTTTTGCTCATCCTTAGTTTTTCAGCGTCCCTCAATGTAACAAATTAGGAGCTATAATGAATTCACATTATGGCTCCCATTTCATTCATTATAGCAAGGGGGATCTGAATTATTTGTTTGTTATGAGTGGATTGTACATGCCTCTAGGATTAAGTGCTATATAAATAAATTTGCCTTGCCAGTTTTTGTAATCATCGCCACTTTCCTCCAAATTCTGACACCACTGAATTGCTGAGTAGACCGCCACTCCCTACACTAGGCCACCCAAAACTGCACTGCACCTGCACCCCCCCAAAATAGCTCTCTTCTCATCCAGCACCCTTTTGAGAATGGCACCAAGTGGCTGTGTGATCACTAGTGAACAGCACAAAGGCTAGGGCCCTGGACTTCATGAGGACCAGTTTTACAAAGATGGGGGAATACCTCAGGGATGCCCTGGCTGGGGAGGGGTGGACTTGGGTGGAGTGGAGGAACAGTGGGGGAAGCTAAAAGCAGGGGCTAGTGAAGAGAACAAACTGCTGCATCAGGCAAGTAAGCAAGAGCAAGACCAGAAAGAGACCACTATTGTTCTCAAAAGAGGTGGTTGGGAAGGTAAGAGCAAAAAAGTTAGCATTCAGAACATATAAGGAGACATAGAGGGAGGAAGATATGAAGGCATATGAGGAGAAGCAGAGTAAGGCAGGGAAAGCAGTTAGAAGCACAAAGGTGCAAATGGAAGAGAAAATAGCCCAGGCAGTAAAGAAAGGGGACAAGACATTTTTCAAGTATGTAAGCAAAAGGAGGATGAAAAGTGGAGGGACTGTAAGGTTAAGGAGGAAAGGGAAGAGTGTATGAAGGGGAACCAGGAAAAAGCAGAAATTCTGAGCAAATACTTTTGCTCAGTGTTCCTGGAGGAAGAGGAAGGTGAGGGACTAAAGATAACTGTTGGGGCATCAAAGGAACGGAGATGAACACTAGTCCATTTAAGAGGAAGAGGGTACTGAGGGAACTCACAAATTTGAAAGTGGACAAGGCATTGGGGCTAGACAGAATACATCCAAGGATATCATCTGAGCTCAGTGAGGTGCTGGCTACACATCTGACAGTCCTGTTCAACCATTCATTGGAGATGGGAGGGGTCTAGGAGGATTGGCAGAGTGTAGATATAGTCCCACTTCACAAAAGTGGTAGCAGAGATGGGGCTGACAACAACAAACAAGTTAGCCTGATTCGGTGGTGGGGAAATTAATGTAATCACTGTTGGAGAAAAGGATTGTGGAATATCTTGAATTCAGTGGCTTACAAGAGCCAATGCAGCTTGGATTCACTGGGGGGAGATCATGTCAAACAAATCTGATAGATTTCTTTGACTTGGTGACCAGGGAATTAGATCAGGCTGGAGCGGTGCATGTGGCTTACCTAGAATTCAATAAGGCCTTCAACACCATTTTACATAGGAGACTCAGAAACAAGATGGACAGCCTAGGAGTGCATCCAAAGGTGATCAACTGGATGAGAAATTGGTTGGGTGATAGGTGACAGAGGGTGGTGGTAAATGGAGTTCACTCCGAGGAAGGGAGGGTGACTATCGGTGTGCCACAAGGATAAGTACTGGGACCAGTCCTCTTTAATGTCTTTATTAGCGACATTGCAGAGGTGCTAAAAGGGAAGGTATGCCTTTCTGAAGATGATAATAAGATCTGCAATAGGGAGGACACTCTAGGGAGACGGAAAAATGAATAGAGTTCTAAGAAAGCTTGAGTGGTCAAGAGTGTGGCAAATAAGTTTCAATGTGAAGAAGTGTAAAATTATGCACTTGGGGCACAGAAACCCAGGGGCAGAGTACAAAATGGGGGAGTGATACTGACAACCACTAAACAGGAAAGAGACCTGGAGGTAATCATATCTGGTGACATAAAGGTGGCCAAACAGTGTGACAAGACAGTGGGGAGAGCCAATGGGATGCTAAGGTGCCTGGGGGGTATCACAAGAAGAAGGAGGAAGATGGTGATACTGCTGCATAAATCACTGGTGAGACCTAACTTAAACTGGAAGGACATAGAGTAGAGACAGTACAGAGAAGTGTCACAAAAATGATGCAGGGTCTACATCAAAAGCCCTATGAGAAGAGACTGAAGGACCTCAATATGTACACCCTGCAGAAAAGGAGGGAGAGGGGGGAATATGATACAGACTTTCACATACCTCATGGATATAAATATGACTCAGGAGGAAAGCCTTTTTCAGATAAGAAGATGCTCAAGAACAAGGGGGTTATGCTATGAAGCCGAAGGGGTAGACTCAGGGGAGATGTTAGGAAGTACTTCTTCACAGAAAGAGTGGTGAATGCCTGGAACAGCCTCCAGTGGAGGTGGTGGAGGCATAAACTGTAATGGAATTCAAATAGGCATATGACAGACATATGAGAACGTTAGTGGTAAGGAAGGGGGGGTAAAGCTGGAAATCAAGTAGGGTCTGTGGTGTTACAGTAGGTAGGGAAAATGGGCAGACAAGGTGGGCCAAGCAATCCTTATCTGACATCAAATTCTGTGTTTCCATGTTTCTATTTAGAGTCTGATTTGTGCATGTGCAAAGAGTGAACTGGAGCTTGACATGACTGCTCAGACACCCACAACATTCTAAGCCTGTTCATCTGACACATGAGCAAGCATTTTTCAAGGTATTCTGGCACCCTTAAAGAGGAGTGAAAAAACTCAATCAAACAGGCATAGTTTGGCTTTGGTTTCACCAAAACTGAGCTGAATGAGTTCAGATGGGATTCAGTTTGGTGAGGATGTCTTTGTCCCATCTCTAGAGCAAATAAAACAGAGGAAGTATGGGGCTGCCCACAGTATATATGCACCACCGACATGCGCGGATGAGCATTGATGAGGCAGCCACAGTTAGGCAAATGTTTCCAAGTGGTCCTGATGCTGATGACTTACACTTCAGTATGTGTGGTTCTGAAGATGGAGAAGTTCTCAAAGATGTTATATGAGTAAAACAGGTCCTCTACAATGGTAATAGGCAAACCAGTTTGGATTCAGATCTGGACCCCTCCATTGGATGTCAGGGTGCCTCTGATTGACTCAAGTCACCCAGGTCAAAAACCTGCATATTCTGAGCTAGGCCACTTATGGCCGCCCCCGACTAAACATTTAGCCTACCTCAAATTTAGAGCTTCTCCCAGTCTGACTACCTCAGATGAACTCAGTTCATACATATAAATTTCAGGAGAAGCAGGCAGAAGTTCTTCTTATCACTAATTTTTATGTTGATTATGTGCATGCACAAGAAACATATTGCTGCAGCTTTCTCCAGAAGCAGGTTGTGGAGGCATGGCACTGGTATGGCCAATGCCTCCACAGCCTTTAAAGGCTTGGCCCACTTCCCCCAATGCCGTAGCATGCTGTTGCTGACACTAGTTCACCCAGCATGCCACAACCCGGTAAAAATTTAGCCACTGCAATCAGGGGCCGCCTCATCATTGCAGTGTCAGCCATTCGCTGCAATGATGGAGTGACCCATCATTGCAGGCAGAACCTTGAAACACTGATATTGTTTGTGAAAATGGAGGTGTCTTGCCTCCATGTTCCGAAACAATATTAACCCCACCCGCCGACAAGGTGCCCAATCCCCCTCAGCAGCATGTGCCCCCCCCACCATATTTGTTTTTGCCAGTGGGGCCCCAATCCCTAACTAAACTGTTAGCCCAAGGTTTATGTTGCCAACAGGGAGCCCACTCCCCATTGGCATTGTGTAACCTCCACTTTTTTTGTCTGCTGATGGGGTGCCCAATCCCCATTGGCATAATGTCACCCTTTTGTTGTGTGCCGGCGGGGGTGCCCAATCACCGTCGGCATAATGAAACCCCTCCCATTTGTTGTGTGCTGATGGGGGTGCCCAATCCCCCATTGGCTACAGCTTCCCCCCCAAAAAAGACTCCGTTGGCATGCTGGAAGCCCACCCCAGCATGCCACATGCCCCAGTAAAATCAAAAACAGTACCACAATGTCCTTTTTTTTTAACCTGTAAAAAAGGAAACAATCCCTCGATGGTTTCCCTGCCCCCCTCCCACAACCCACGCCCACCAACTGCGCATCCTGCCTCCCCACACCCCCTCACCCCATACTTACCTCTGGAGTCTGGCGCAACGATCTTCGGTGGACCAGGAACACGTCTGCACTCTTCAAAGCTGACCGCTAACTGAGGAAATGCAGGTAAGCTGTATAATGGAATAAATAGGGATTTTTCAACTTTGATGCATATCTCAGGCATTTTTGGGAAGTTTGGTACCAAATTTTCAACATGAGGTTTTTGGGACACCCCTCATGAATTCTGGCACTGTCATGGCGTTATTTGGCCCTGAAAGGTGATTTTGCGTTCACTGTGTGGAATCCCCTTTTGGGACTGATTAACAAAACGACAATGCCGGTGTTCATGAGGTGGGCTCTCAAAAAGCATATTCTGTAAATCTGGTGGGAAAAATCCCCAAAATTACTGTTTTACGACCATGTGTTGCGCAGCTGCTATGCACACTTGTAACTTTGTGAATTTGCAATATTTTCAAACCAGATTTTCAACATTGATATTTTTTCAGACCTCCTCATGAACAGTTCAGCTATCATTTTCCACATCCTGGCCGAAATCTGTTTTCACTCTTCTGGTGCAGAATAGCTTGGTCAGTGTGGTAAATCAGTTTTCAGGACAGATTAAGAAAATGACAGTGGCACTGTTCATGAGCAGAGGTCCTAAAATGGCCATGTTGAAAATTTGGTGATGATACTCCATAAAATGACTGTGTTGTGAGAGTGCGTTGTGCAGTTTGCACGCACACTCGTAACTTCAAGAATTAATAATATTTTCACTCCAGATTTTCAACATTGCCATTCTTCTGCACCTCCTTATGAACAGTACAGCTGTCATTTTTCACTTTCTGGCTGAAATGTGTTTTCTCAGTTCTGGCACAGAATAACGTGGTCACTGTGGGAAATCCATGTTCAGGACACATTACGAAAATGACAGTGACACAGTTCATTAGCAGAGGTCCTAAAATACCTATGTTAAAAATTTGGTGATGAAAGTCCATAAAATGAGTGTGTTACAAATGTACATTGCTCAGTTTGCATGCACGCTCATACCGTCGCAACTTTGCAATATTTTCACTCCAGATTTTCAGCATTGACATTTTGCCACACCTCCTTATGAACAGTGCAGCTGTCATTTTTCACATCCTGGCCAAAATGTGTTTTCGCTCTTCTGGCGCCAATAGCGTTGTTGCTGTGGGAAATCAGTGTTTGGGACATATTAAGAAAATCTCACTTACACTGTTCATGAGCAGAGGTCCTAAAATGCCTATGTTGAAAATTTTGTGATGAAACTCCATAAAATTACTGTGTTATGAGCGTGTTTTATGCAGATTCCACGCACCCTTGTAAGTTTGCAAATTAGTAATATTTTTATGCCAGATTTTCAACACTGGCATTTGTTCACAGCTCCTTATGAACAGTACAGCTGCCATTTTTCACATCCTGGCTGAAATGTGTTTCCGCACTTCAAGTGTAGAATACCGCGGTCACTGTCAGAAATCAGTGTTTAGGACAAATTAGGATTGAGTGACTGGGGGGGGGTGACTGAGCTCAACTGAGCTCTGTCGGGACTGCTGCAGATTTCTTTGTGTGCAGGAAAAGGCTACAATGCAGGCAGGAGCCCAGTACAAAAGGGCAGCCTGCAGCAGTGGGAGAAACAGAATGAATGAGTGAGAGAGGGGGAGTGAGTGAGCAAGCTCAACAGAGCTGTATCATGACTGCTACAGATTTCTTTGTGGCCAGAAGAAGGCGGCAATGCAGGCAGGAGCCCAGTACAAAATGGCAGCCTGCAGCGCTGACAGATACGGAATGAGCGAGTGAGAGAGGGGGGTGAGTAAGCTCAACGGAGCTCTGTCAGGACTGCTGTAGATTTCTTTGTGGGCAGAAAAAGTCACCAACAGAGGCAGGAGACCACTACAAAATGGCAGCCTGCAGCACCAGGAGAAACAGAATGATCGAGTGAGACAGGCGGAGTGAGCGACCTCAACAGAGCTCTGTTGGGACAGCTGCAGATTTCTTTGTGGGCAGAAAAAGGTGCCAATGCAGGCAGAAGCCCAGTACAAAAGGGCAGCCTGTAGTGCCGGGAGAAACACAATGAGCGAGTGAGAAAGAGGGAGTGAGCGAGCTCAACAGACCTCTATCGTGACTGCTACAGATTGCTTTGTGGGCAGAGAAAGGCGGCAACACAGGCAGGAGCCCAGTACAAAAGGCCTGCCTGCAGCGCCGACGGAAAAGGAACGAGCGAGAGAGGGGGAGTGAGCTAGCTTAACAGACCTGTGTCAGGACTGCTGCAGATTTCTTTCTGGGCAGAAAATGCCTCCAACAGAGGCGGCAGCCCAGTACAAATGAACAGCCTGTAGCGCAAGCAGAAACAGAATGAGTGAGTGAGAGAGGGAGAGTGACCCACCTCAACAGAGCTCTGTCAGGACAGCTGCAGATTTCTTTGTCGCAGAAAAATGTGCCAATGCAGGCAGGAGCCCAGTATAAAAGAGCAGCCTGCAGCACCGGGAGAAACATAATGAGCAAGTGACACAGGGACAGTGAGCGAGCTCAACGGACCAATGCAATCAACATTCGGCATTGAAAAATGCTTGTTGTTATTGGCATGTTACATCACATACAGTACTTGGTTTCAGGACCATTCAACCCCAGACAATCCCCCGACTGCTTGTCTCTGAACAAAATGCTCAAGTCAAATCGGCACCAGGCAATTTTCCCTTTGCAATTCTCCTCTCCACTGGACAATTTATCCTTTATTGTTCTTTTCCATTCATGTCCTAGTCCCTGTCAGTCTCCTAATAAACAAAAAATACTGCTGATGCTGATTAAGCTAACTAATTTAGCATTTAAAATATGACAGATTTAAAGAGCAACTGACACCTCTAGAAAAACCTGAAGACCATAACCTTCAGGAAATATATAGTTTATATTCACAGTCTTTCTCTATGTCTTCCTCTTGTTATTTATTATTGACATCTTCTCGAAAGCTGGGCCCATGTGCCTCAGTGTTCAACTTCTCCTGCTGCTTGGTCCCCACTTCAAGTCTTAGATTAGCATTTTCAGATATCATAACACAGGCACAATTCCCAGTTTTGCATAGTGCCTGCATCATCTGAAGTGGATCAAAACAGTTAAATGCTATTTCCAATTGTCATTGATGCATTTGATACAGTTTCACTGCTTTGTGGCAGCTTGCTTTTAAAAAGTGATGCATGTTTCACTTTTTTGAAGCAAGTATCACCTGTAATGTTGCCACCCATACCACTTGCCTAAGAAGGTTAGACAACCTTTTGGGTTGTCAAACATATCAGCACAAGCATCTGGGATAGGGAAAATCATGCTGCAAATCTCTGACACCGATTTGAAAATCCCACCCCTAAAATTCTTTGTGACATCACAATCTGGTACTAAGAACATAGTTACAATGCCACAAGCAGAGGGTCATTATTTCAAATGAGAAATAAGTACCAAAAAAACAGTCCAAAAGAAAAAATTATGTTTAAATGCAAATACTGTATTTCATGGAATAAAAGCCACCCTTGAATAGGAGCCACCCTCGAATAGAAGCCACAGACCATAATGAATACTTCTAATAAAAGCCATAGCTTCTAATTAGGGTTTAAGTCATGAGAAAAAGTGCTGGGGGGATCTGTGATATTTCATCTCTGTAAATATGATTATTGTTGTATTTATGTTTAAATTTATGATCTTACTTGATATTTGTTATGCTTATTTTGCTATGAAGTAAATCAGTTGCAATATACTTGAACAAATTCAGGATGTACAACATTTTTTTCATCTCACTTAAACAATTGAGCTTGCAATACAAGTTGCACTCAAATAGAAGCTGCCCTTGAATACAGGCCGCAGGTCAAAATAAAAATGTTAATAGAAGCCATGGCTTCCAATCAGTGAAATATGGTATTCATAGCACAGCGGTGCGAATACCAGGTCCATATACCAACTATTTTCCACAAATATTCTATTTGAGGGCCCATATAGTCATCATTTGGTATTTGGCATGGGTGATGGGAAAATAAAAGTATTTCCCTTTTCATGTGGCCAGGTAAAGTCTCCTGGCCACCCTCCTTCCCAATTCCAAACTTTTCCCACCTTCTTACCACTTCCCCAGAATCCCACACAAATCAGAAAGTGATAGCTAGCTCCTGGCACTTTGTCAAGAGCTGACAGCATATTTTGTATGACAACACCCCTAGCCTGACTACCCACAACTGATAAAAAATAATAAATTCGCTTGTTTGTGCCAACTCCCACCCAGACCAGTCTGTGATTGGGGGTAGGCTAGTGTCAGATATCAAGGCTATTCTCAGTCAGCTTCCTCCCTCATCCCACAGTGCTCCCCAGCCTGCTACATGGTCTCAGCTGACCATTAATGAACAAGTGTAAGCAGGCCAGGTGTGAATGGTCATAGGGGAAGGAGGGAGTGGGGCAGTAGCAGCAGTAGTGATGTTTGGCATCCTAACTAATTTGACTTCACAGTGGCTGATGTTGTAATATAAGGTATTATTTTCTTTCTATTGCTTTTTTTATTTCTTGAAAGCAAACTTTGTTCAGAACAACAGTTTGTGCTTGTTGTTACTCTAACTCCCTGAGGTGAAAACCTTGTGGCAGCTGTATTTAATGATACTCACCATTACTTATTTCAAATCTAAAAATGCTAAGAAAAGCTCATAACAGAGGAAAGGGTTTCTTACAAGACAGGAGAAAAGGGTAAACAAAAATAGAGTACAGATATTATATTATAGGAGCATGGTAGCACTCCTATAGTTAGGGTTGAGTAAGCTGTTTAATGTTAAATCCCAATTTTTGCACCTTAATAATTTTGCCAGTGTTTGGCAAAATAGCCTCCAATCTGGCATTCATGGTCAGATTGGCAGAGTCTCAAGATGTAAAAAGTTTCATTACAGCATCTTGTTTGGTTTCTGAGACACAAATGGCCAGATTCTCAAAGAGCCCTTCGATCACGGCAATTTGCAGCAATGCACATCTGCAGCAAACTCTGGGTACATCAGGGACCCTGTGCGCAATTCTGTAAAAACAAGGGTCCCTGGGCCAAAAACCCAGGAGTTACTACACTTGCAGGCTAGCACCAAACAATGGGCACACCTATGGGAATTGCCACAGGGGTCCATTCTCCCCCCCCACCCTGCACAACACTAGTGTAGCTGGGATGGTGGTGGGCTGAAACAAGTTTGCTAGGTGGGGTCAAGGGGCAGAAGGGGCACAAGGTTGCCATAGGGGGAGTTGGGGAGATGGTGGGAATGTGCAGGGATGATGTAGCACCCAATGGGGGTATCATTCATATAACTATTAAGATAAGGGGATGGTACCAATTGGGGGGTCCAGGGACAGATAGTGCTAGAGGCTGGGGCCACTGCCAGGGCTGTGTCCACCTGGGGCCATGGCACTGTTTGTTCCTGGAACCCCCTGTTGTACCATCCCATTAGCTTGATGGTCATATAAATGGTGCCATATCACTCCTTGACATGCCCACTGTTATCCCAACACCCCTATGGCACCACTTGCCCCTGCAGCACCTGGATCCCATGTTCAGAACCCCCCCTCCATTTCAAGTGTGGCACTAGTGCAAGGGGCTTAGACCACCTCCTGGTTGGGCTTCCAGAATATTAATGAAGGGGATTTTGTGACCCCACCATGACACAAGCCCCCTTGCCACCTAGTGTACGTGGTTGTGTCAGGCAACCATGGTACACAGGGGCTTTGATGCAGCTGCTTTAGGAGTTGATGCAGCTGCATTACAAAATCATGATTGATGCAAGTTATGACACAAGTCACCTCTTGTGTTACAATCTTTAGACACAAGTTCCTTGCATCAATCTATCTCATTTGAGAATCAGACTCAGAATGTCAAAAAATGAAAAAAAGGTGTTTATTTTTCCCATACTTAACATGTTTTTTTTTTGCTCACACACAGCCTAGAAGGTGATTTTTTTCATGAAAAGTTCAGGATACACGCAGACTGTCCCAAAGAAGTGCCTTTCAAAGGTTTCATAAAAAAATATCATATGGTTCCACAGTTATAATGATTTCATAGATAACTGTCAAGTTGGAACAGTTAAAAACAAACATTTGTCAATGCTGAATGTTGATTGCGTTGGTCCATTGAGCTCGCTCACTGCCCCTCTGTCACTCATTCGTTCTGTTTCTCCCAGTTCTGCAGGCTGCTCTTTTGTACTGGGCTCCTGCCTGCGTTGGCACATTTTTCTGCCCACAAAGAAATCTGCTGCTGTCCCCACAGAGCTCCATTGAGGTGGCTCACTCACCCCCCCCTCACTCACTCGTTCTGTTTCTGCCGGCGCTGCAGGCTGGCCTTTTGTACTGAGCTCCTGCCTGTGTTGCCACCTTTTTGTGCCCACAAAGAAATCTGCAGCAGTCACGATAGAGCTCCATTGAGCTCACTCACTCCTCCACTCTCACTCACTCGTGTTTCTGCCGGTGCTGCAGGCTGCCCTTTTGTAGTGGGCTTCTGTCTGCACTGGCACCTTTTTCTGCCAACAAAGAAATCCACAGCTGTCCCGACAGAGCTCTGTTGAGGTCGCTCACTCCCCCTGTCTCACTCGCTCATTCTGTTTATCCTGGTGCTGCAGGCTGCCATTTTGTAGTGGGCTCCTGCCTCTGTTGGTGCCTTTATCTGCCCACAAAGAAATCTGCAGCAGTCCTGACAGAGCTCCATTGAGCTTGCTCACTCCACCTCTCTCATTCACTCACTCCGTTTCTGCCGGCACTGCAGGCTTCCCTTTTGTACTGGGCTCCTGCTTGCATTTCTGCCTTCTTCTGCACACAAAGAAATCCACAGCAGTCAAAATAGAGCTTCGTTGAGCTCGCTCACTCACTCCCCTCTCTCACTCGTCCATTCTGTTTCTCCCGCCACTGCAGGCTGCCATTTTGTACTGGGACCTTCGTGCATTAATGCCTTTTTCTGCCTACAGATAAATCTGCAGCAGTCCCAACAGACCTCTGTTGAGCTCACTCACTCCCCTCCTTCACTTGTTCATTCTGTGTCTCCAACTGCTGCAGGCTGGCCTTTTGTACTGGGCTCCTGCCTGCATTACTGCTTTTTCCTGCCACAAAGAAATTTGCAGCAGTCATGATAGACCTCCGTTGAGCTTGCTCACTCCCCCTCTTTCACTCGCTCATTCTGTTTCTCCTGGTGCTGCAGGCTGCCCTTTTGTACTGGGATCCTTCCTGCATTGGCATCCTTTTCTGCCCACAAAGAAATCCGCAGCTGTCCTGACAGAGCTCCGTTGAGGTCGCTCACTCCCCCTGTCTCACTCGTTCATTCTGTTTATCCTGGTGCTCCAGGCTGCCATTTTGTACTGGGATCCTGCCTCTGTTGACACCTTTTTCTGCCCACAAAGAAATCTGCAGTAGTCTCAACAGAGCTCCGTTAACCTCACTCACTCTCCCTCTCTCAGTGTCTCATTCTGTTTCTGCCGGTGCTGCAGGCTGCCCTTCTGTACTGGGCTTCTGCCTGCATTGGCGCCTTTTTATGCCCACAAAGAAATCTGCAGGAGTCCTGACAGAGCTCAGTTGAGCTCGTTCACTCACTCCCCCTGTCTCACTCTTTCATTCTGTTTCTCCTGCCACTGCAGGCTGCCCTTTTGTACTGATCCCCTGCATGCATTGCTTCCTTTTCCTGCCCACAAAGAAATCTGCAGCAGTCCCAACACAACTTCGTTGAGCTCATTCATTCCCCCTCTCTCACTCACTCGTTCTGTGTCTCCCACTGCTGCAGGCTTCCCTTTTGTACTGGGCTCCTGCCTGCATTGATGCCTTTCCCTGCCCACAAACAAATCCGCAGCAGTCATGATAGACCTCCATTGAGCTCACTCACTCCCCCTCTCTCACTCGCTCATTCTGTTTCTCTTGGCACTGCAGGCTGCCCTTTTGTGCTGGGCTCCTGCCTCTGTTGGCACCTTTTTCTGCCCACAAAGAAATCTGCAGCAGTCCCGACAGAACTCCGTTGATCTCACTTACTCCCCCTCTCTCTCACTCACTCGTTCTGTTTCTACCAGCACTGCAGGCTGCCCTTTTGTATGGGGCTCCTGCCTGCATTACTGCCCTTTTCTGCCAACAAAGAAATCCACAGCAGTCACTATAGAGCTCCATTGAGCTCGTTCACTCCCCCTCTCTCAGTCGCTCATTCTGTTTGTCCCATCGCTGCAGGCTGCCCTTTTGTACTGGGCCCCTGTGAGCATTGCTGCCTTTTTCTGCCCACAAATAAATCCACAGCAGTCCCAACAGAGCTCCGTTGAGCTCACTCACTCCCCCTCCCTCACTCGCTCATTCTGTGTCTCCCAGCACTGCAGTCTGTCCTTTTGTACTGGGCTTCTGCCTGTGTTGGCGCCTTTTCCTGCCCACAAAGAAAGCCACAGCAGTCCTGACAGAGCTCAGTTGAGCTCGGTCACTCCTCCCCTCTTTCACTCACTCGATCCTAATCTGTCCCAAACACTTATTTCCATCAGCGACTGTGGTATTTTGCGCCAGAAGCACGAAAACACATTTTGGCCAGGATGTGAAAAATGACAACTGTACTGTTCATAAGGAGGTGTGAAAAAATGCCAGTGTTGAAAATCTGGCTTGAAAATATTACTAATTTGTGAACTTACAGGGGTGTGTGGAAACTACACAATGCATGCTCATAACACATTCATTTTTTAATGGAGTGTCATCACACAATTTTTAACATAGGCATTTTAGGACCTCTGCTCATGAACAGTGTCAGTGTGATTTTCTTAATGTGTCCTGAACACTGATTTTCCACAGTGACTGCACTATTGTGTGATGGAAGAGTGAAAACACATTTTGGCTAGGATGTGAAAAATGACAGCTGCACTGAACATAAGGAGGTGTGGGAAAATGGCAATGTTGAAAATCTGGAGCGAAAATATCATAAAGTTGCGAAGGTATAAGCGTGTGTGGAAACTGCGCAATGCACATTCGTAACACACTCATTTTATGGACATTCATCACCAAATTATCAACATAGGCATTTTAGGACCTCTGCTCATGAACAGTGTCACTGTCATTTTCTTAATCTGTCCCCAACACTGATTTTCCACAGCGACCGCTCTATTCTGCGCCAGAAGTGCGAAAACACATTTTGGCTAGGATGTGAAAAATGACAGCTGTACTGTTCACAAGAAGGTGTGAAACAATGCCAATGTTGAAAATCTGGCATGAAAATATTGCAAATTCATGAAGTTACAAACGTGTGTATCAACTGCGCAATGCACACTTGTAAAACAGTTATTTTTTGGATTCGTTCCACCAAATTTGCAACATTGACTTTTTGAGAGCCCACCTCATGAACACTGGCACTGTCATTTCATTATTCAGTCCCAAAAGGGGATTCTGTGCAGTGACCATAAAATCACCTTTCGGGGCTGAATAATGCCATAACAGTGACAGAATTCATGAGGAGGGGTCCCAAAAACCCCATGTTGAAAATTTGTTGTCAAAATCCCAAAAAATGCCTGAGATGTGCATCAAAGTTGAAAAATCCCTATTCATTCCATTATACAGCTTACCGGCATTTCCTCAGTTCTCAGTCAGCTTTGAAGAGTGCAGACGTGTTCGTAGTCCACGAAGATTGTCGTGCCGGACTCGGAGGTAAGTATGGGGTGAGGGGGCATGGGGAGGCAGGGTGCGCAGTGGGTGGACGTGGGTTGTGGGGGGGGCAGGGAGACCGCGAGGGACTTTTTTTTACAGGTTTTATATATATTTCCATGTAATGCATTAAATGCTATTGCTAGGTTAAGAAGTCACATAACAGCAATAGAGATTAAAACAACGGTATGCATAGGAATTTGAAAAGAAGTATACATTAGCAGGAGCAGTGTCATAAACTATCACAGCAGAAATTTACACAAGTAAACCAGAGAATGGTTAACTACATTATCCTCCCATAGTTATGTAATTATTTTTATGTGCAATGTTGCTCTTTATTAGATTTTGCTCAGTGTCAGGTCTTTGAATTTTGAAATGGCTTATCCTCTTTAAGCACCCAGATAACACACACATCCCCAAAACTAACCTAGTTTGGATTTGAAGTGATATATTGCACTTGCAACACAAGAATGACAATTAAGATATAAGCCCACAAAGGAGTAAAATAAGTCACCCAAAGAAGACTATCCCATATTGGATAGTAGAGTGTCTGTTTCTTAAAAGTTTTTATACCCCCCCCCCCACACACACACAGCTAAAGCACCCACCCAAATAGCTAGAGGAAGATCTACATTTTTATGTATGATAAATGTTTGCAAATTTAAACCATATTGTACATATATATATATATATATATATATATATATATATATACATACTTTGTTTGGGATATTGTACTGTACCATGAATGACTCGTCCTCTACCCTGTGCTGCACTGCTTGTTTACATTCCAAAAGAGACTAAAAGTTGTGTTTCACAAATAAGCAAAAGAACTGTTAACTACATTATTCTCCCATAGTTATGTAATTATTTTTTATGTGCACTATTGCTCTTTATTAGATTTTGCACCAGTACTGGGTCTTTGACGTTTGGAATAGCCTATCCTCTTTGAGCCCCAGATAACACACACACACACATATCCCCAGAACTAACCTAGTTTGGATTTGAAGCCATATATTCCACTTGCAACACAAGAATAACAATTGAGGTATATGCCCACAAAAGAGTAAAATATGTCACCCGAAGAAGACTATCCCATATTGGATACTAGAGTGTCTGTTTCTTTAAAGCTTTTTATAACCCCTCCCCCCCCACACACACACACACACAGAGCTGAATCACCCACCCAAATAGCTAGGGGAAGCTCTATATTTTTATCTATGGTAAATGTTTGCAAGTTTAAAATAAATATTATAATTTCCATGGGCTTAGTTGTTTAAAAAAGTAATACTCTGGTGACTATGCCGAGATCAGCAGCATTGTCCCATGGCTCCACTCAAACACCATGCCTGGTCAACAATAGGAGCAGAAAGCATTACAAAAAGCCACACTGGGCAGCAGGCTGCAATAAAATACAGTACATATTCTTGTATTCTTAAAATTCATAACAATCATTTGTCAATGCCGAACATTCGCTTGCAGGTATTTGCTGTGATGATCCGATTTTTGTATATTTAGCATGAATTATAATAGAAAATTATGAAATATGTATGGGTAAACAATCCCTATAAGTACAGATTTTAACAAGAATTAGTGCACTGGTTTGTCTTTTTAGTTAGGTGTGCAATTCCCTTGTTGCAATAATTAATTCTGATCTGCAGTACTGAAGCCAATAGGGAGGCAGTATAGCGCAGTTGTTTAAGGATCTAAGCTGCAAATCCGGAGACCTGGTTTTAAATCCCACAGCCCCACCCCACCCCTTTGCATACTGTGAACCCCGAGCAAGTCACTTAACTTCCTGTGCTCTCAGGTTGCACCTGTAAACAAGCTTCCAGCTTAGTGTGCTACTCCTGGTTAAACAATTTGGGAAAAAAAAAAGAAATGTTTACTGCCTTTCATAAACTCTCTTACTTTCTTAACCCTAGCATATTGGTTATCAGCATTGACACAAGTTGCATTTTATATTTCTCATCTGTTTTGTGCCATTTTTAGCTTACAGGGAGTAGAGTAGCCCTCCAGTCTGATATTTCTGGTGCATCCACGCTTTAGGTATATCCCCCCCCACACACACACACACACACACACAGACACATAGACATCAGGATTTTTTTTTAACTCTAAGCATATCGATATTTGACTCTAACAGTATGGGCAAGTTGGACATAAAATAAAATTAAAAAATGGATCACACAGGTGCCTTTTCCTTTGTCAGATACATGCAGACAAGAGCTCACAAATGCTGTATGAGTAGTCCATTATATGGATGTTTTCAATGTAAAATAAAAAAAATATTTTATTTTCATGTCTGTGGCATCATTTGTAGCCAGCAAATTATTATTTACGTAGGTACTGTAAATGATAGGTTGCAATTCAGAAATCAAGTCTTGATACAGTTGTTTTTTTAACAGTTCTAATAGATTCATGTCTCTCTGACGTAAGCGTGCATAGCACAGAAATGAAAGGGTTTGCCTAATCGATTGTTGTTTGCATGAGAAGTGGGTGTGACAGTGGCATACATGAGTGAAGTAGTCTGTATTTCTGGTTAGCGAAGTTAAATCATTATGTCTGAGACAAAACATCTAACAATTGTTTCTTGGCCATTCTGGGACCTGAAGTTTAACAGTAATGTATGAAGACAACAAAGCCTAGTGTTTTATGCATTTGAATAGGTTTAGTGCTTTGAAGTTAAAAGACATAAATATATATACATAGTGTCACGGGCACCTGAAAAGGAAGGAGATACTACTGAAATAAATGTTATTCTGATGATTTATTTATTAATGTGTAAGATTTTAAGTGTAGTTCTACCTAGGTCACAGACAGATACACTATAAAAAGTACATTTAAGGATGGATGTATTAGTCAAGGCTTGTAGTAGCAAAATAAAGCAAGAAAAATAATATATTGCTTTTTTTTCCCTTTCAATTGTTTCACCAGGAGTGGTACACTAAGCTGAAAGCTTGTTTACAGGAGCAACCTGGGAGCACATGGAAGTTAAGTGACTTGCTCAGGGTCACCCAGTGTGTAAGTGGGGGCTGTGAGATTCAAACCCAGATCTCCAGATTTGCAGCTCAGAGTCTTAAACCACAATGCTATACTGCCTCCCTAGTTATGGCAGTCATCTGTTTTATGGTTCATGATGTTGGTGTAGTAAGCAGCAGTACATTGCATAGCAGGTGTGAAATGCCAATAAGCAGGTCATGCAGTAGATGTGCTGAGCAGTTACTGAGGCAAGAAATGTATTTTGGATGGTAAAATATTCCTGTTAGAAAACTGATAAGTGTGTGACATTTGCATCTCAATTTCAAGGTGGTCATTATGGAGTGTCAATGTACAATATAAAGTAGTTATAATTTTCAAGTTGTCTGAGTAATTGCTTTGTACTACCACTGTTACTAAACTTAAATTATTCTATGAAGGACATTAAGTTTATGTAAGTTTCTGTAAATGTATTAAAACATTTACTTGTCCTTATATTGTGATGTGTTAAATGCTGTTGCTAGGTTAAGAAGTTACATAACAACAACAGAGATAAAAACAATGGGATGCATAAGAATTTGAAAAGAAGTATACATTAACAGGAGCAGTGTCATGACTTCACCAGTCTTTTATAGTTTCACTCCAGATTTTCAACATTACCATTTTTTTACACCTCCTCATAAACAGTACAGCTGTCATTTTTTACATCCTGTTCAAAATGTGTTTTTGGACCTGTGGTGTCAAATGGCACAGTTGCTGTACAAAATCACCTTTCAGCTAATGAACCGATAGTGTCACTGTTCATGCGGAGGGGTCACAAAAAGCCCATGTTGAAAACTTGGAGTGAAAATACAAAGAAATGCCAAGGGCGTTAGGGTTTCTGACCATAACACTCTGCCCTGTAGGGACTGACAGGCATCGGGGTGTGACTTGGTACTGTCAACAGTAATGCTCATGCCATTCCACCCCCATCCCCACCCTGCAGCCAATGACAGGTACTGAGGTGTGCCTTTGACTCTTCAGCCCCAAAGTTCACTCCATTCTCTTATACTGTACACATTTCAGTGAATTTCCTTATGGAATGGGGTGAGTGTAAAGTTTAAGAACCCCAAGGCACACCTCAACACTTGTCTGTGTCTGCAGGGTAGGGTGAGATGAAACGGTGTGAACGTTATGGGCAGTGACCCAAAGGCACACCCCAATGCCTGTCCATCTCTGCAGGGTGGGGCTGGGGCTGACGTCACTACAATACTTACTGTCATTCCTATTCTGCCTGTCTGTCTGTCTGTCTCTCTCTCTATCTATATGTCTATGTGATTATCTATCTTTCTATCAATTGCATGTATCGCTATTTGTACCTATTTCTAAAACAAACCTGCATATCACATTTGCCTGCACTCTGAGGACATACTAATGAAACTGTGCATATATGTACTCCACTTCTGCATAAACCTCATACTTTCCTAATATTCCCATTATTGCCAGCATAACTACCTTACCATTATCAAAAGTGACCCCCTCTGAAAGTTACTATCACATTTTCTCTGCTAAAAGTCCATCATTACACCTGACTTCCTGACATCAACAAATTGCTTAAATATAACTTACATCACCTCATGGACAAGAACCCTGTTTCTCTAAAAAGAAAAAAAAAACCGTAAATAATCCCAAGGCTGAACATATGCCAGCCATTACTTTTTCATGTACTGCCACCTTCTGTATCATCATGGGGATTTGCATATGTTTCCCATGATGCTTTGCATCATTGGGGTATGTGCAATTGGGTTTTCTTTAAAATGTGGCTGTCCAGCCAATATCATTTGGGATAACACATGCCTCAATGGCATTTGCTCTTGGGTTCTTTTGTAAACCTATATCATTTCCTATTCCTTCCATTAAAATGTACACCTCCATATATTTTCCTAATAAAGTGTATGCCTTCCTTAGAACAGAAATGAAAACAAATGTTGTTTCTCCATACCTCCTTAACAATTCCACACAACTTCACTAACTTCATCATATAGCTGTGGTGGATCTTACCAGAATTTGTTCCTTTTGTAACTTATGTACCTAAAGAAGGCTTTTTTTAACCTCCTTTTACCCCTGAGCAATTCCCACCTCAGTTTGTGCCTTTGCCACTCTAATCACCCTAGAAGCCTCCCTCAAGCTGCTTTTGTAAGCGTCCTTATCCTTGTTACTATTTGAGCCCTTGTATTGTTTGAATGCTAGCCTCTTTGCTTTTACCACAGCTGCCACCTCTCTTGTGAACCAGAGAGGAGTTTTTCCTTTCCTTGTCTTACTAACTAGTCTGGAAGACTTGTCAGTGACCTCTGCTGTTGCCTCTCTTATGTCAGTCCAGCATACTTCCACCCCCCCCTTTTGATTTACTCTTGAGGATATCGCTAAAGCATATTCTCAGCTGATCAAAATCCATCCTTCCAAAGTCCAGGACCTGTGTCTTGGAGTGATTTGTTTCCTGCTTGGTATTGACTTTGAACCAGACTGACTTGAGGTCAGTTGTCCCCTGGTGGCAACCCATCTCCACCTCCTTGACCTTGCTACTGTTTGTGAGCACCAGGTCTAGGACTGCATTTTCCTAGTGCAAGGTATCCAGGAAATCTCTGCTTTTAGCTCTGAATGCTGTGCAGGAGGACCAGTTTATGTCTGGGAGGTTGAAGTCCCCCATCAGTATGACTTCTCCTTTTTCTGCCATTTTTACTATGATTTACAGCAAAGCTTTGTCTGCCTCTACCCCATGTTGGGGGGCCTATAAATCATTCCCAGTGTGAGGGCCGAGTTTGTGCTAGGTTTGAGAGTGACTCATAGAGCCTCAGGTTCTCCCTGAGTTCTTTGGACTTCCATGGCCTTTATGTCTTCCTTTATATACAGTGCATCCCCCATGTCATCCCTCTCTGTCATTTCTGAATAACCTGTAACCAGGGATAGCAACATCCCACTCATGGCTATTTAGCCATGTCTCAGTTAATGCAACCCAGGTCAGTTCTGCTTCCACCATTGTGGCTGAGAGTTCTGGGGCTTTGTTAGCTAGACTCCTGGCATTTGTTACCACTGCCTTCCATACACTGGCATTCTTCATTCTTTGCTCCTATGAGTTTTGTTTCCCATGAGTGACGTTACTGTGTTCTTTTTGCTTTCACCTTCGAGGCTTATAGGAGGTGTCCTTGCCTGTCTCTTGAGGGGGTGTCAGGGGTTTTGCTTTCTTGCTCCCATCTGACCACCACCTCCCCATTTTCTAGTTTAAACTACTGGTGAATACATCAAATTTTTGTCCAAGTGCCATTACACCCTCCTTGGTAAAGTGAAGGCCATTAAATTTAAAGTATGCCCTTTCCCGGAATTCTTTCCAGTCAGCGATGAAGGAGTGTCCTTTTTTTTGAGTATCTCTTGTAGAGCCATGCATTTAGTTCTTTGATTTGAGTGACTCTAACTTGTCCCTGCATTCCTCCCTTCTCCCATACTGGGAGTACCTCAGAGAAGGCCAGAGTGGACAAAAAAGAGGACAATCTATTACTCAATTATGAGATGTGCTCCTTAACCTGTTCAACAACTGTCAAAATTGTTCATGCCTAGGTGAATGACGATGGCCCTGATATCTTCCTCCTTATGGATGTATTTCTCAAGTTGGCTGCAACCATTTTTGCTGTGGCCTCAGAGAGACATCTGACCATGATCTCCAATTGGTTGGTCTTGTTTAGGTGTGATTCAACCCCTCAAATAATAGTGTCCCCAGAATAAGCAGCTTCTTTTTTCCCCTTATGGGAGTGTTTGCCCTTGTGGGTTTGTCCCACTGATGTGGGTGGTGCAGGATTTTAATAGCTTTTGTTACTGCCTTAGTGTTATTTGATTTGAAGGTCATGTTAGATTGTATAATTACATCTAAGTCTCTAGCTTCTGAGACAGACTTTAATTCTATTCCGCCAAAGTTATATATAATACAGCCATTGTTGTTTTGTTTTTTTTTTTATAATTCACAGTTTATTCACCACATTTTTCACATTACAGGAGGCAGTAATGAGCACTTTGACATAGGATTCACAAAACAAATCAAATCATACTGCCCCCAACACTTCCCTCCCCCTCCCGGCACAGCAGTTCATTCTAGCACTGTTATCACCTGCTAACTACCTATACCAAGAGTAATTAAGATGGTAACCTCAGCTACACACTACTTCATAGCCACTGTAATTAAAGTATGAAAGGGATCCCAGATATCCTTATACCTATGTAGTCTGTTTTGCAGGCTAGCAATAGCCTTCTCTGTACGTATATTTGCTAAGATCTCATGGAGCCACTCCTGATATGTTGGGCCGGTGGAGAGATCCCCCAACAGGCAAATATCCAGCGTAAAATAGTCCTGTAGACCCAGTAAAGGATCAAGATTGTTTTTTATTTGCTCCCATAATGATGCTATCCGGGGGCACACCAGAAAAAATGGAAAAGTGATCCTGCATCCTGGGAACACTTATTACACCTATCAGTATCAAGAAGGCCCCATTTCACCCGTTTAGTTGGGGTGTAGTATAAATTATGCAAGATATGGAACTGCATGAGGCGTAATCTATCTTGAGATACATATTTATGACAGTACATCCAGAGGACGGGCCACCTAAAAGTATAGTGGGGAAAAAATGAAACCCAGAAGTTGGTGGGGCCACCACCACGTCCAAACCTCCATCGGAACAAGACTTGATAAATCTTAGAAATCACACCAGAAGAGACTAGTAAAGGGGAAAGTTCAGATACCAATGCAAAGGTCGGTGGACTGAGTTGAGTGGCCCCAAAGACCGTGGTTAACAAGTGTCTCAATTGAAACACTTTAAAAGTCTGAGACTCAGGTATTTTGAACTTGTGTATGAACTGAGAAAATGAGACCCACTCACCAACTTCATCCAGAAATGAAGATACTATCCCCTCTCCTAAGTGAGAGAACCATGAACGGGAAATTTTCTGTTTGTTTATAGTGAAAGCCGGGGAATTCCAAATAGATTGAGCAGGATCATTACTTTGATTATAACACAAGAAAGAGCACAATTGTGAATGTACTCTTAGTGAGGTTATGATAGTGGGACATTTATTAATATCTTGCATCTGAGAAATTTTTAGATAGAGTATAGTCAGGGGGTCCATGTTCATAGATAAAAAATCTAATTCAATCTTAAGCCAAACCAGGTTCATGTTATCTGGACCCGGTCTTACCCATCTCAGGTATTTAGCCAAATGACTAGCCCAGTAGTAGATGGGCAAGTAAAGAATCCGCAACCCCCCCTCATTCTTAGGTGCAGCTAACTTGTGGTATGCCAGCCTGGAGGTCTTATTCAACCAAATAAACTTGGTAAAGAGTTTATGTGTTTTCTGAAACCAACTTAGGGGGACGAATGAATTAAGATGCGACAAAGGATAAAATAAATGGGGAAACACATTCATCTTAATAATATTAATATGACCCCATAAAGATAACAGGAGTTTATCCCATCTCTCTAAATTTTGAGTGATCCTCTGCAGAAGGGGGTCCAGGTTCTCCTTAAACCACAAGGAGGGATTACGCGTTAATTTAATGCTTAAATATTTAATGGCCCGGGGTGACCAGCATACTCCCAGAGAAATAATGTCGGTCTTAAAGACTTAATGGTTAAGAGGGAAAAAGGATGTCTTATTGGGATTTAACTTATAATTCGAGAAACTACTAAATCTATCAATCTCCCTTAGCATATTCGGGATAGATATTAACGGATTAGCCAAATGTAGGAGAAGGTCATCAGCCTACGCTGTTACTTTCACTACCTCATTCCTAATGGGAATACCTTGTATCCCTTCATTGTTGAGAATATGTTGAATAAGGGGTTCCAGGTAAAGACCGAAAAGTAATGGAGAGAGAGGGCATCCCTGCCTCGTTCCTAACCGCAGTGTAAAAGACTTGGAGAAGGTTCCATTCCCTGAAATCTTCGCTGTAGGAGACCGGTAAATTGCCCTGATCCAATCTATGAACAGGGATGGGAATCCAAATGCCTTGAGGGCTTGAAAAATAAAAGTACAGTTAACCCGATCAAATGCCTTCTCGCGTCCAGGGAGACCAACCCCGCAGGATATATGGCATCCCTGGACTCCGAGAAGACATGGGAGAGAGTACGCAGGTGATCTGAAGATGCACGTCCTCTCATAAATCCCACTTGAGACATGCTCACAAGATCCAGAAGAACCAGAGTTAGTCTATCTGCCATTATCTTCGAGAGAATTTTGACATCTTGATTCAGCAAAGATATTGGCCTATAGCTCTGAACCATTTCTGGGTCTTTGTCTGGTTTAGGTAACAAAACTATCAATGCCTCAAACAGATGTGCATCTACCACCTCTCCAGACAAAATATGCAAATAGAGCCGATGCAACATGGGAAGTAGTTGCTCCGTAAAAGCTTTATAAAATAAGGCCAAAAACCCATCTGGACCCGGGACTTTACCCATAGGGAAGTCCTTTATAACGGTTGCTATCTCTTCCTGTGATAAAGGGGACGATATGAATTTTTTTGAGAGTCAGATAGTAACAGAAGATGAGCTTCCTTGAGATACTCATCCATTTTTTGAATGGGCGGAGGATTATCCATGTCCCTATATAATTGTTCGTAAAAGGTAGCAAATTCCTGGACTATCTCAGAGGGGGATACCTTCAGGGTCCTGTCAGACTGAGACCTTATTGGGGGTATAAATCTTGCTGATTCTTGTTGTTTTAAACGCAGAGCCAACAGGCACCCCACTTTTTCTCCTTGATCTGTAAAACTGGTCTTTGTACAGATTATTGCCAACTCAGCCTTTTCTCTTAACATTCCTAGATACTTATCTTTACATATTAATAACTTCTGTGACTCCTCTTGAGAAATAATATCTAGGTGTATACTTTCTAATACCCGTATCTGAGACAATAAAAAGAGTAACTCCATTTCCTGTGACCTCTTCCTCCTTGTAGCTAGACTAATGAGAATGCCCCTTATATAAGACTTAAAGGCTCCCCATAAAATATCCAGTCTTGCACTATCTATTGGGTTGGTGGAAAAGAAAAACTCTATCTGCTCTTTCACCTCTCTTCTATACTTTTTATCTTTTAGTAATTGCTCATTTAATTTCCATCTGGTCTCTCTTTTGGGGATATTAAGAAAAGCCAAATTACCCAAGACTAAAGAATGATCCGATATAGGACCCGGTTGGGTCAAGGTGGATAGAACCCCTGGCAAGAGCTCATGAGAAACTAATAGGTAATCAATGCAAGATTGTGTGCCATGAACTGGCGAGCAATAAGTATATACCCTAATATTAGGATGTGTGACCCTCCAGACATCGCACAATCTGCACTGATCCATCAACTCCTTAAAGGCCCTGTGTCCAGGTGTCAGTCCCCTCGACCCAGTGCTTGATCTATCCAGATTCAGATCCGAAACTAAATTAAACTCTCCCCCTAATATAATTAGAATAGGGAGTATAGGAAGAATTGTGGAAATCAATTTCATAAAAAAAGAGGGGTCGTCTGTGTTTGGACCGTATATGCTACCTAAAACCAATGGCATGGCCCAAATAGTGCCCTGCACTAAGACATATCTGCCTTCTGAATCCTTAAATACCTGAGAAGGGACAAATGGGATATTTCTGTTAATCAGTATCATGACCCCACAACTATTGGTTTCCCCTGAAGCATGAAAAACCTGACCTATCTGTTGTCTTCGAAGTTGTAATACTTCGGAATCCACTAAATGAGAATCTTGTATAAATGATATCTGGGCAAGTAACAAACTCAGGTGTTTAAGTACCTGATATTGTTTCAGTTTTTTCCTGATCCCCTTCACATTCCACGTAGCAATATTAATATTCTGAGCCATCTATTATATCAGGTATAATCCAGATAAAATATCTAACATATCCTGCTGACATGTAACAGGTGATTCTATTCCCCTGAATCTGCTGTGCCGGTCTCCCATCCCCCATTCAACTCCTGTCCCTCCTCACCCCCCCGAGTACCCCAAACTCTTCCTTACTAAACTCCCACAGGAGAGGGGAGACCAGATGTTGCTAAATAGGCATTGTTCTCTGCCAATATGAAAACTAGCGAGAAATCACTTGATTACTTGAGACCCCGGACCCAGACAAAACAAATAGGAATATGCTTTCATGATTGGAACACTTAGAAAACTGAAGGGCCCGAAACCCCAGACCCAGACAAGACAAGTAAGAGCATGCATCCACAACTAGATCACTGTAAAAAAGAAAAAGAAAGTCCTTTCTGCCCCGTATTCGGGCTGAAGTGAGAGTCCAAGAATGTGTAACTGTTGCTTTCCAGAAGATCCCTTTACATGAGTACCCAGCCTTCTCAAAGCAGTTCTCATCTTGTCGAGAGAGCCCTAAGGCCCTTCATGTGTCCCTGAAGAGATCTGGTAGTGCTAATTTTAAACCAGCAAACGCTGCCTCCGGATCTTCGTAGATAGCCCAGGAACCAGCCGCCAGTACCTGTAGCCTGGCCGGGTATCCCATACGAAATTTAAGTCCAGCCGCAATAATTTTTGAAACAACAGGATGAATAGCTGCTCGCTTCAAATGGACTGAACTCGGGATATCTTGCGCTATTCTAAGCTTAACCTGCTCCCAATGAACTTCTTGTAGTTCTCTCACTTTGTACAGGAAATGTTGTCGCTCTAAAAAAATTAAGAAATGACAGATTATAGGTCGGGGCATTGCTCCAGGAGGGGGCTTCGGTCTTAATGACCTGTGGGCTCTCTCAATAATATATTTATCCCAAAAAGGGGGAAGGGCCTGCAATCTTCTCGACCAACTTCTGGATAAAAGCTATGGTATTCTGGCCCTCTTCTCCCTCTGGTAACCCGAGGATCGCAACATTATTTCTCCTGCTACGACCTTCAAGGTCTTCAATCTTGACCTCAAATCTAGACAGTTTCTGACGCATTGCTGCCATCTCAGGCTCGAACCTCTCAACTTGCTTCTCTAGAGAGCAGATCCTAGTTGTGTTGTCTGAGGTAGCGAGGGTAATTTCTTCTACTTTTCTCGTGAGCGATTTCATTTCTGATGCCATCTCCTTGATCTCATCTCTGAAAGGTTTAAATTCCTCCAAAAATCTGGACAATGTGAGTGGATCCTGATCCGCCCCTAGATTCAGAATGTCTCCCTTTTCTGTTCCACTAGAGGCCCAGGATTTTTTTGAGGCTTTCTCTGGTGTAACTGGCGGGGTGTGTTTGTGCTGTTGTTTTTTCATGTAAACGTCCATTCTCTCTCAAAATTGCCCTGCAAGAGCACAAAGTTGTAGGGAACCAGAATAACTTGAAATTTGAGGTTTAGAGATCGAGAAAGTATAGCAGAAAATGAAAATATAGAGACGGGAGGCTAGAGCTATACAGAGAAGTGACTATCCGGTAGCTTGCATCACGTGGTCCCCCCCAGCCATTATTGTTTTCGATATGAAGCAGTACGTTTTTGTCAGAATTGAATTCCATATCCCATGTCTTAGCCCATTGGTCAAAGGTGTCAAGATCTTACTAGATCTTCCACTCAACTTTCTAACTCTGATTTTTTTACTCTGCCAAAGTATTTGACAATCACATTAGCTTATTAGCTTACACAGTTAATGTCATACTACTGTCTATTTCTCTGTTTGGACATCAGAGGAAACTGAATCTTTTCATCAAATTATCTGTAGAAAACACTTTGGCCCAGATATTCAAACTGTGCCAGGCTGTGGTGCAAGCTTGGGTGCAGCACAACTTAGCTGCGCAGGGGTGTGGACTTGGCGATATTCAACGGAGCTGTGCCATGGCACAGCATCATTGAATATCGCACCCAGGCCACCCACAGTGTGCATGATGCAGTGGCACTGTGCCAGCGCAAGTGGCCAGAGTGGAGCATGGGGATGTGCTAGCGCAAGTTCAATTGCGCTATGCACAGCAACCATGATATTCAAAAGTTGACATGCAAATGTGGCCATAATGTATGCAAGGCACAAATGGGGCCATTTGCATGTCAGTATGGACCCATTTTCATGCAGGCCCACCGATCCCCGATGACTTGCACCTGGCGCCCTGCCAGGTAGCAGCCATCGGGGACCGATGCCCCCTGCAGCCGGCAATGTGCTCCACAACATGATCACGGGCTGCAGTACAAAAATGGAAAAGCATAAATCCCTGGTGGTCCAGTGGACCGCTGTCTGCCCGATCACGGGCATTTGTATAAATAAAAGAGTAATATCCAATATCCCTGGTGGTCCAGTGGACCTCTGTCTGCCCAATCATAGGCATTTGTAATTAAAAAAATAAATAATACTAATATCCCTGGTGGTCTAGCCGTACCCTCCTCCCCACCCACCCACTGAGCCCCACCGCCCTGCTCCCTTCTGGTCAGCCTGCGGGTGGCAGCACCCCAACCACCTGCCACCCGCCACCCGCCAACTGACAACACGTTGGTAGGGCTGTCGCCCATTGGTCCTGGCGTGAGCCAATGTGCATGCAGCCTGTACCGTAATCACATTCCAGATATGTGAATGATTCATTCTTATATCTGGAATGTATAGTACTATGCAGCTCGCGCCCGATGGCTCATGCTGTGGACAATGTCAAACTGAATCGTGTAAGTGACGTGGCAGGTAGGTGGAGTGCTGCACCTGCCGCTGACCAGGGGGCGGATGGTGGGGCTCAGTGGGCGGGTGGGGAGGGGATACCCTAGACCACCAGGGGATATTGGTATTATATATTTTTTTAATTACAAATGCCCGTGATCGGGCAGACAGCAGTCCACTGGACCACCAGGGATATTGGACAGATTTCTTCTTCTTTTTTTTACAAATGCCAGCGATTGGGCAAGGGGGGCACCACAAGGTGCAGCCGGAGCTCGGGTGGCCACCCACAGGTGGCAGCTGCCATGTTGCACACTGCAATGCAGCAGCTCACCTGTGGGTGTCCATCAGTTGTTCCTTTTTTGGGGTGATCAACTTTATGCTGGTGCAGGTAGTGGTTGCGCATGCATGGCTCTGCACAACCCGGGCTGTATATCGGGCTGTTCAGGGTATGCATGGGCATGCCCCACCTACCTGCACCTGCATACATTACTGATGCACTCCAGCACATCAGGAGTTGTGCCACGCACTTTTCCCTTTTGAATATCACACCGGGGTGCATCAGTGAGTTGCGCATGGTGCAACCCTTTTGAATATCTGGGTCTTCATGTGTAAATAAAGACATGACTAAGCTTGTAATCTTTGGAGACGGAGCAAAGAAAAAGCCTAAGTTATATACCAGGCATAGAAAATGCTTTTATTGAAACAACTGGTTATTTTGGTTATCTAGGGGTGACATTTGCAGAAAATGTTTTATTGACAAAACATATTGAGTTAGCAATAATCAAAATAAAAGAAATGCTCTCAATGCCTTTAAGAAAGTTAAACACAAACTAGAAAATGGTTCAGTTAAAAGCATTCCAACAGTATTAAACATGAAATTAAAATCAGGAATTTTATATGCAGAAGGAGACTGGGGTTCTTTGAATATCAGACCACTAGAAATGATCTTAAATACAATACTATATTACATTTACCAGTTCCAAATGCAGTTCATGCTGAGATATTGAGAGCAGAATTGGGACAATTTTTCTCTATCTTTCCTCATAAGAGAGAGGTGTCTAATATTTACATTGGACCTCTTTCTCCTACCAGAGGAACAATTGCCAGACAGTGCCAGGAAGAACAAATCAATTATGCACATCAGGGATTTATTTTCCAAATCATTAAACTTATTAGTGAACAACTGTTGCCAATGGAGTTAGGTAATGTGCTGCATGAAATCTATATGAGACATAGAAAGGATATAGTTAGAGACATTAAAACCAAGAGCAGGGACATGGCGGTTAAATTGTATCAGTCTAGAATTAGCAGTTTGAAGTTATATCAGTGGTACAGAAATATTAAGGTACATCATGGACTGGAATTTTATTTATTTCCTCTTCTAAATCCTTGAGATCAAATTATTATTACTAGATTTTGATTGGAATTATATAAAGCAAATTACATACATTTTAAACAAGAAAGACCTGGTATAGTTTCAGAATTCTGTAAATGTGGAATGAAAAGATACGATGATCTGAATTACTTTGTTACTCCTATGTCCTTTATATCATAGCAGAAGAGAGTTTTGGATTGGGTCCATACTGACTAATTTGTGTCTACCTCCTAATCAAGAAATTTTTGTATTGTTTAACTCTACTGACATAAACATATTGCAATGTCTGTCTAAATTCTTGAGCACTATTAACCTATAAAGAATTATTAATGTTGCCTGGGTAGCTAACTGGTAATATAATAATCCCAGCAAGTTCTTATGATTACTTCATAATGCTGTACATTATTTGGAAGTTTACAAGAGGGAAATGCCTTTTTTGCCTTAATTGGCTCTTCTTCCAATTTGACACAGTCTTTTGGAATATTGAAATTACGGGCTACAGTAACTGGGATGAGGGTGTATGTAACCAGTCCCAAACCCAGATTAGTCTTGTTTATTCCTGTAAATTTACAAGATTTCTAAGGACTTCCCCCTCCTGAATCCTTCCTATCTTTTAGGTTGCATAATGATGAAAAATCATGTGTACTTTATTTCCTTATTTCTATTGTAATCTTGTATAGGAGTTTATTACTAAGAGGTGGGCTATAACTATTTATTTATGCAATTATTATTTTATTATGTTTGTATCTTTCTTTCCCAAACTGTTTTGTACTGAATTGATGTTGAACAATAAACTTGAACTTGAACTTGTTTAGATATTCATGATGTCTTTAAATAGTGAGTGCTGGACCAGCTATTTTGGTGTTATAACCATCAGTGAATTTATTTGCAAAACCTTTTTAGCCCATTGTTCATATCTTTAATATAAATGTTAAATAAAATTGGTCTGAGAACTGAGACCTGTTGGACTCCACTCATGATCATTCTCTCCTTCAATGTGTCTTCCTTTACTTTTACCCTGTGTCCTATCCCTCAGCCATTCAGACACTGATTTCACTGCTCTGTGATCTATGTTGTGATTAATTTGTGCATTACTTTGTCATGTGGCACTTTATCAAAAGCCGTATTAAGATCCATACAAATCACGTCACTGGGTATGCTGTGGTCAGGTAACTCACTGATTGGTTCATGAAAAGAAATGAGATTTGTGACAGTAGAGCAACCCTTTGCACAGCCATGTTGAGTGTCATCTATCACCCCACTAACACTAATATTATCAATTATATAATCCTTCATGATTTTTTCCATGACTGCCAATAACAGAGGTCAGACTGATGGTTCTGTAATTAGAAATGTGTTGTTTGTTTCTCCCTTTGTGGATCAGTGTTATTACTGTTTTATTTCATCCTCAGAGACATTACCTGTTTGCAGGGAGGTTCTAAATATGTCAGCTATAGGTGCTATTAAGGGTTTTACCAGGTACTTTATAAATTGTGGGTGAATATTATCTGACCCAGGTGATTTCTGGGGATTTATTCTACTTAGTTCCCTATTAATTATTTTTTTGTTAAAGAGAGTTGACTCTACGTTGGTGACTGTATTTACATTTGCTATTAATGGTCCCAAAGACTTGATACCATTTATGTTGAACATTGAGGCATTGAGGAAAAGTATGTGTTACGTTTTTCAGCCATCTCAGGTGGTTGGTCTATATTAACTCCTTCTATTGCTAAAGGTCCCACCACATTTTCTCTACCCTTAAGAGACTTTACATAACACTGAAAGGTCTTCGAGTTTGTTGGTTTGTTGTTTGCCAATCTAAATTCAGCCTTTCCCTTACTATGCTTTATTTTATTTCTACAAATTTTCAGATCTCTGCTAACAAACAGTGTAGTTACCATTTTGGTCCTAGTAAGAACAGATCCAGAAGCAAATGGTTTGATACCTTTTATTGGACTAACATAGATGTTGCAACAAAAGAACAAAGTGCTGTAGCTTTTGGACCAACCAAGTCCTTCTTCAGAAGCTTTATGACAGTTATTTAGAAAATCCCATATTATTAACACCCAGGTAATGCATAAAAAATAGAAATAATTCTCATGTATTTATTTATTTAAGCATTTAACCAGGAAGACATACTGAGCAGGCTACTGCTCGATTCCAGATGCGTCCTGGGGGAAGGGGAACATAGACAACAGTTGAAGACAGCATGATGAAATACTGTACATAGTGGGAATTCACTAACATTTGGTCCTGGTAACTAGGCATAGTGGGTCGGAAAAACAGTAGGATAGACAACAGTTTGATAGCATAATAAAAGTAATTACATAGTGGTAGCTCTAACAATTGGTCCTGGTGAAGACAAAGAGAAGCAAGAGTACAGTAGATTACAGGCACAAATTAATTGTAGTACTCGTTGGTTTAACATACTCATTCGAAACATAACAGAGGTCATAATCTTCTGTTATGTTTCAAATAAGTATGTTAAAACAATGAAAACTATTTCTATTTTTTTATGCATTATCTGGGTGTTAATAGTATGTGATTTTCTAAATAACTGTCATAAAGTCTCTGAAGAAGGACTTGTTTGGTCTGAAAGCTAAAGCACTTGGGTTCTTTTTTTGTAACAGCTATGTTGGTCCAATAAAAGGTATCATATAATTTGCTTCTGGATCAGATCACTGTTAAAAAAATGTCCTTATTTGTATCTGAAGGGTTGTTTTTCCATTTTCTGTAAGACCTTATTTGCGTATTCGTTTTCTTTTTTATATTTTTGTCATCCACTTGGGCTTTACTTTTGTGTTTAGTGTTTGTGTGTTCTTTGGTACCCACTTATCTTGCAGGCTTAATAATTTATCCATCAGGTACTTGCATGTTTCATTTACTGTATGAACATTTGCATTGAGTTTTCCATTTCCATGCCATTGACTCTATTTTCATCATCGTAAAATCTACTTTTTTTTGTAATTATAGGTTATAGTCCCTGTTGTCCTGGTTTTGTATCTATTTTCTGTGGTCACACTGATCATATAGTGATCACTACTTCCCAGGGATTCCATCACATTGCAGTGAGTAACTCTATTATTAATGTTGGTTAGAATCACTTCTAGTATGTTGTTCCTGGTAGTGGACTCTTGTACCAGCTGTTCCAGCTCACATTCATTTCTCATTTTTATTAGTTTACACCCAGGCTGCTTCTAGATGTTTTGTTTACTCACTTGATGTCAATAATTTTGAAATTCCCCTTTATAATGATGTCATAATTACTTATACTTTTGTGTCTAATAGTTTGTAATAATTTGTTATTAGACTACAAGTCACTCCCTGGTGGGCAAATCTGCAGTTTGTGGGTAGGCTCATATTCGAAACTGAAACTTTTTCCACATAGGATCTTGTGGAGCTCTTTCTTATTGATCAATTAAAATACACTTATGCATACCTTCTGAACACTGTTTTTTTTTTAGCCCTGTGATTGCCATCACTAGAGAGAGAAAAAACAAGTAAACATTTTGAACATCATGACAAGTTAGTGGTGCCACAGAAAATGAACTGTAAAATAATTTATAGCATAAACAAATGTCTTTAGGCCATGATAGGTAAGCACATGTAGTATAAAAGCTGTAATTCACCCTATCTTTTACTTAAAAAAAATATTTCTTATTTTCCATTTCCAGAAGCACAGAGAGTCTTAAATGATGTAGAGTGGCCAGCTGTGCAAGTTCCTTTGGTTATAAAGATAATAAAATGTTGTGGGTGATGGACCTATCATCTTGGCAGTGCATATTTAGTTTGACCTCCGCACACAGTACTTCTAAATACTGTTTTCCATTCAAATTAACCTCTCCCTCACAAAACATCCATTTGTGGACAAAAAAACAATATTTTATCAAACACTTTCTTAGTATTGCAACACCACACTTCCTTAATTAATAAAACAATAATACAAATGATGGACCCATATCAAATCAGGCATCCACTACCAGAAAATCTGAGCATCATGATGAGTTAACAGTGTCATGGAATATGTTTTGTAAAATAATTAACTGCATTAAATTCTGTCTTCTAGACATGATAACTAAGAACACCTAGCATAAAAACTGTAATTCAGCCTATCTTTCATCACAAAAAGTCTTTCATGTTTCACTTTTCCTGAAGCATATAGTCATGAGTGAAGTAGTCTGGCCAGCTGCACAGTTTCCTTTGATTGTAAAGGTGAAAAAAAGTAATGATAGTGCTTATTCAGATTACCTGCCTCATAAAGTACTCACACATGCTGCTCTTCATGGAATTAACCTCTCCTTTGCAAAGCACCCAGTCATGGAAACAAATAATCTTTTCATCAAGGAGTTTCTTACTATCACAACTGCATGCTTCCTTAAGTAATAAGAAAAATAATACAAGTGATAGATCCATATCAAATCAGGCATCAACTACCAGGATGTCACTTAAGGTCTGATTCTCAAGGGCACCCCAGATAAATGCAGCTTGCACATAGCTAGTGTGCATTGGCCCACAGTTGCAGGACCTGTCTTGCCTTCAATCCACAATCACTGCCCCACTATGGCAAGCAGGTGTGGAGCCATGTTTTGGGACAAGAACAGTGTGGGTGGAGCAGGCCCAGACCACACATATCCAATTGTATACCCATGCTGGTCTTCTAATGGATCCCAGCCTGCATAGGGTGCTGAGTTAATGGGATATGGTAGACCTCTAGGCCCACCATATCTGATTGGCAAACATTGCACCAGATTTTCAAAGCAGCCCTTAGATTGATGCATGCTGTAGCAAACTGCAGCTTGCATCAGTTGCTAGAGTGCCATTAACTCTGTGCCAGATTTTATAATTGGATGGATCCCAGCACCAAACTCCACACAGTTGCTTCAACCACTCCCATGTGCCAAAAACATTGTGCACAGGGGGGGATTACCACAAGCTCCATGGTGGTCTTGTGGCATCAGCAGCTAGTGACAGAGACCCACTGGCCATTCATGCAGGTGGCTGTCAGGGTCATGGAGGGCCGGACAGGTCTGGATGGGAGAAGAGGGTTGGTGACAGACCCTGACAAGGATAGTGCATGACCACCACAGTGACAGTCCTTGTGGGGGGACATCATATAACTGCCTTCGTGAGGAGGACCCTGAAGGCCCATACCTGCCACAGTGGGATACCACTGGCCACTCCACTGGTGGTCTGCCATCTGTCCGAGTGCTGTGTGGTTGTAGGACACCACTGGTAACTGTCTGCAATGGGGGGGCACAGGTTCACATCACACCCAGCAATGGCTCCCAGCATGGGCTGTTAGATCCACTGTGGGATGATCTAACTGTAGCAGACCTTGCACCCTGCAGAGGGGATTACAAAATAACATTGTAGGGGTGCTGAAGTGCTGCCTTGGCACAAGCCCTCTTCCACCATGGTCCACCACTGCATCCCTTGCAAGGACAGCCCAAGTTCAGCTGGTGCAGGCAGTCCCCCAACTGGCATAGGCTGCTATGTAAAATCAGGAATGATGTAAGATGTGACACAGTGAGCCCCTTGCATCATTTCTCTTTGATGCAAGCATTTTATGTCATTCCCAATGCTTTGAAAATTGGGCCCATTATCCTTATCAGAGTTGCACTGACTGTTGCTGTATGCCTCCCAACCCTCCTTAGTGGCTCAATGTGCTGGGTGCAGGTGTTCATGCTCCATTAGAGGTCCAGATATTAACTGCTGTTTGCAGTGCTGGCCCACTGGTGCATCAATTGTATTTCTGCTTGTGATGCTGACTACCCTGGTTCAGGAATGGACTCGGGAGTCAGTGGACTGGCCAGAGGAGAAGGATTAAGTGTCCTGGGGACTGCTCTCTTCTCCTGGGGGAGGGAAGGAAGAGCGTTAGGCACTTTGCAGACCCCTGGTGGAGGCTGGTGTACTGCTGCGACTGGCACCATCATGTTGGGGGGGCACATGCTGAACATCATTCCACATACCCACCCCCAAGGAGTAAGCATCAAAAACAGCAGGCCTCCCTGGCGTGATGACTGGCTCTGCTGCTGCCTTCTCCACTGCCCTCAACATCTGGTGATGAGTCCAACTCCCATGGCCCCAAACTGGGGAATAAGCCAGGCTTGCCAATGGTGCCTGTTGGGAGGAGGAGCCCTCCCAGTGGCCCCACCCAGGGGTGCAAGCCTGGGCATTGGGGGATGGCAGATGGGGCGGGTCTGAGGATTGGGGGGAACCAGAATAAAACAAATAATAATTGCTGTTTAGAACAAAATATTGGCATGGGACAAATTTGTCTATCAACAGACATAGTTTCAAAGACAAGAAAAGAAGGCAATTCAAAACATATTGTAGGTGATAACATTCATAAATGTGCATGTGTGTGTGTGTTTTGGGAGGTGAACATTCCACCAGCAGAAAAGTGCAGAATTTTGAATCCTTATATTTCAAGATGAACAGGACATCATTTGAATGTGGAGAAAGTCAGAGAAATAAGAAATGGGGTGATGAGGGAGGCATAATAAAAAGAAAGATGAGGAGAAAAGGAAGACAATACAAAGCATATTGTAGGTGATATCATTCATAAGTAAGTGTGTGTGTGTGTGTGTTTTGAGAGGTGAATATTCTACCAGCAAAACAGTGCAAATATTTGAATCCTCATATTCCAAGATAAATGTCACATCATTTGAATGTGAGGCATGACAGAGAAAGTAAAAATGGGCTGATGCGAAGAAGTATAATATAAAAAAAAGAAGAGGAGGAAAAGTGGGAACTTACACTACATGAAAAAAATATGTCTTAGAACCAGGTAGCTTCTATGGCTGAACCTGTTCAGGCTATATTTACACCCCCCCCCATCACAGGAAAAAGACACAGAACAAGTTCAGCAACTTTAAACACCTTGGCCTGTCCATTAAAATATCTGGATTAGACATCCTTGTGGCACTTAGGGTTGAGGTGCTGGATGCCACACCTCTCACCATGCCAGTGACTCAAGTTCGTGAGTGAGCTTGGATTACCAGGGTTGGCTTGGAAGAGGCCGGGAAGTTGATTGTAGTGGTCGATGGGCAGCTCTCAGCTCCTGGATTGGAAAGGATCAGTCCCTTGCTCTCGGCTGACACTCAGTGGAGGGCAGCTGTCAGAGTGGAGTCAAGGGCTGAAGTAGGGAGGATGGAGGAAGCACTTGCTTTCAGGAGTGTGCATGTGCCTCCATGCGCATGCACTTGGCAAGCGCTGGTGCTTCAGGAGGAGAGGGAAAAAATCTACAAAAAATGTATGTCTCACCAAGGCCATTTGTGATGGTTCCCTTGAGGGGGAGGCTTGATGAAGGAGTAAATGGCTACAGGGAGCAAAGAGCTGTATGAAAAAAATGTCTGTATTAAAATGCAAAATAGGTACCTCTTCTTGATTTTATTGTATAAAAATAAAATACCACCTGGGGTTTTCAATTTTGTTTGTTTTAGATATCACAACCCCCAGCTGCCAGCACCAGGGCTACTTTTGTCTTCAATTTAAAATGGAATCAAAGTTCCAGGAACTGTCTTCATTTTATTTTTAAAAATAATTTTATATTTTTATGTAAATTAAAGCTGCAGTGCAACAAAAATCTAAAAAAAATAGAGTATTGTTTAAAAATGTTGCTGCACTCATTAAGATGTCTGGTTTCTGTCTATGGTACTTGTTTTGGTCAAAACCACAGCATTTCAGAAATATTCCTATATTTGATCTGTTTGTATTTTGCACTTTACTCTCTCAATACTTCTGGCAGCGAGCGCTGTTGCTAGTGCATGCTGGTCCCCATACTGATGGTGGGAAAAATACTGAGTTATAGAATACAAGAAGAAGAAGAAGTAGAAGAATCTGCATTTATATAGCGCTTTTCTTACACAATGTATCTCAAAGCATTTTACAAGCAATGCTAGACTGGTAGTGAAGTGACTGAATGTGTAGTGGCAGCTATATTGCACATCAACACCCACACACAGCCAGGACAATTGCATGAACCAGTTTTACAAGCCAAACTGAGTCTCTCCATTATACAGGAACTTTACTACCAAAAAAAGGATTATCTGGTGGCACAGCACTGCTATCTCTTCCTCTGTCAGCTGCGTTCTGATAAATGCAGGCTGCATTTTTTGCTTTGTGGTTTGAATTTATCAGATGACAGCCAACCGAGGTTGGCTATGTTGCAAATGGCAGTCCTGACTCATGGCAGAGTGGTGGCACAGCCCTCTCCTCTCCACTCCACACAGCTCATCAGGTGGACTTGAAGTCTTTACTGGGAAACTTTTGCATCCAAAATGCTTACTTTTAACAGTTCATCATTGGCAGCATTTTGAAGGAGGAAGGCAAAAAAAATGAGTAGAAGAAATTGGATTGCAAAAAGAATTCATACATGTCAGAAATGCACAGACAGACTAGACACTCTCCCATTGCCCCACACCACTGCCTGAAACAAGCCATTGAAGATCCGATTTCCAATCTTCCATCCATTCCCTGGCTTGAATTGTTTGTTGGATTCTGTTCCGCTGAATGCTCACAGTGATCAACTGTGTATTACAGCCTTCAGCTGTACATTAGGGAGTAGCCAACATTAGGCAGCAGTCATTGGTGAAGCCAGGCAGTACAGGGGGATATGTCAGGATGTACGCTGAGGACCCTAGCTGACCTCTCAGGTACTGTTGCAGGCTGGAATCTACAGTGGATTGTTTCTGGCAGTGGTATCGGACAATGGGCAGATATGAGCAAGAGTGTCAAGTCTGTCTGTGCATTTTGACCCTTATGAATTCTTTTTGTGATCCAGTTTCTTCTACACTTTTTATTTTGTCTGCTTCCTTCAGAATGCTGCCAATGATGAAAAGTTAAAAGCAAGTATTTCTGCTGCAGCAGTTTTGCATAGCAATATTTCAAGCCCATATGGTGAGCTGTGTGGGAGGGCGCTAATACTTGGCTGTGAGGCAGGACTGCCATTTGCAACACAGACCTCCTTGGCTGGCTGCCATCTGATAAATTAAAACCACAAAGCAGAAAGAGCAGTCTGCATTTATCAGAAAGCAGCTGATGGAGGAAGAGAGAGCAGTGCTGTGCCACCAGATAATCCTTTCTTTGGTTGTAAAGTTGCTGTACAATGGACAGATTCAGCTCAGCTTGTATTGTATAACTCATTAGTTTTTCCCACCACCATACAGGAATGAGCACACACTAGCAACAGCATAAGCTCCCAAAAGTTTTGTATGAGTAAAGTGCAAACTACAAACCGATTGGCTTAGTAGTTTTTTTCACATGAATTAAATGTACAAATAGAGGAATATTTCTAAAAAGCTCTGGTTTTGACCAAAACAAGTACCATAGGCAGAACCTGACATACTAATGAGTGCAGCAACAGTTTTAAACTGTACTCTTCATTTTTTTAGATTTCCGTTGGACTGCTGCTTTAACTCAAACATATTAAAAAAAACACTAAGCACAATAAGACATTCCAGGTTGTACTTTTACAGTGAGATAATCACACATCTTGGTGTGTTTAAGAGCTCTCGGGCATGCCTCATGCCTAACAACGACACTTGAGACCTGAGATTATCTCACCATAATTGCACGTTATGGCATGTGTTATTGCTGTCATAATTCCTGTAGATAACATTAGTAGCTGAGAAATCATGACACAGCACAGAGGCAAATCCTGTATTACTTTGCTTCAGCAAAGCTGATAGAATCACAATGTGACCTGACTTCTGTTGCTGGTATAAACATATTGTACTGCTGGTCCAATGGACCCTCCCCATGCGGAGTTCCCTGTATATGCTAGCTCTTGTCATGAATGCCTTCACTCCCACTTACACTGAAGATCATCATCCTCATTGCAATAATCTTCAGCAATAACTTGCTACAAGCAGCATTCTTTCATGAATCCTGCATAAACATAACATTCCCTATATTGACTTTAGAGTGCTTTTGCAGTTGGATTGCATAAGTGCTGTTATTTTTTTTTCCAATTTAGAATGCAAGTACGTGCCAATCATCAAACACATTTTCATTGATTTATATTATTTTTCATAGTTAAGGCCCTACACTCAAAGCAGTTACTTTGTAATGTTTTAGAACAGAAGTTAACCCATACTTCCATAGTGTTTTATAACAGAAATTGACCCAATACTTCACACACACACAGACACACACACACAAAAATTACTGCCCAAGGAACTGAAGAATGGTGATGATTATTATAACTACAAACAAATTTCTCATTTACTGACCTGACCGGAACCTGCATGTTTGAATCAAAGTAGATCACCAAGTGTGTGGTGGGGAGCAATATCCAGTGTTGAAGGGGAATAGGGTTTAATGGCCCATATTTTTCAGTTTGTAGAAAGTTTAGATACATTACAGTCACATAAATAAGGCATACAATTTAAGCAGCAAACATAAGGGGCATTTTCAGGTTTGTTGTGTTTATGTGTATATGATTCAGCATCCTACTAGACAGCCCCACAAATTCTTGACATGCATTGCTACAAGGAGGTGCAGGGCCCAGAGGACCCTGCTCTTCCACAGGCATATAGACATTTCCCTTGGTGTAGGGCTCACAGGGGCTCTGCAAGTCTGCATCTGTTCACACAGCTCCTGAAGGAACCTACTTGTATGAGGATATGATTTCTCTATCTCAAAAAGAAAGGAAATTCTGTGCAAAAAAAACTGTTAATGTACCAGTTAGGGTTCAACTTTATGCCACAAAAGCAGGGAAATGTGGCATTAGGGTTTCCAACGCTAACTCCCCACTCCCGCAAGCAGTAAAAGTACAAGACCACACAAGTAACAACACATAACCATCATAAGGTAAGGCAAACACCATGTGACTCTTTCAGGATGACAGAAATGCAGTAGCACTAATGTGCTAACTTTGTGGATTTGTACTTGTGGTATACACACTGCAAGCCATAAACTGTCACATCTGGCTGAAGACAGAAATCCACAGTACTAAAATCACAACACTGCTTCTGTGTGTAGAAGCGCAGGCCACTGCAACCACAGATACAAATCCACAATCAAAACAATACAAGAGTTCTTTCCTATGCAGAAGTGCAGCCCCATATGGGTTCATAATTTGTGTAACTACAGGTAGTCATCCACACTGTAAGACATACACACAGTTCTGTCTTCAGAAGCACAGGCCCCTGCCTCAACAGATGTTTCCACACCTGCTAACCATATGGGGCAGTGATTATGGATGGAAGGCATGCCAGTTCCTGCATCTTTGGCTTCTGCAGCAGCAAGTGTAAGATAAACACACCATTCTCTGGCTAGAGAAGTGCAGCAGTCACAAAATATATGGTACCAAAATTGCCTCAATACTTCAGTCTGCAAAACAATAGGCCCCTCAGGGGCCTGCAACTCTTCAGTCAGAGGTGTAACACATACACACCCACTTTTACTTGCAGAAGCTATGTAACAAGGTACAGTAGGACCTGCTACACTTTTAAGCCAGGAAAAGCTGCTTTATCCTTAACTGAGCTTTTAAAGGTAACATTTTACTTTTTTCAGGGCAAAAATGGCACCCTACAATAATACTGCTATAAACTTGAAAATGTTCTAGATCAGCTGCTGAAATCATGATTCCCACATTGTAACAGTACTTCACTGTGCAGAAGCACAGGCACCCATGAGGTCTGTGCTTCTGTAGTCACAGGTACTCATGCAATGTGCATGACATTCACACTGAGGTGAGCCTGAATAAGCACATGCCCCTATGGGGCTTTGCTTTTGTAGTTGCTGATACAAGTCCACAAAAGTAGCACATTAGTGTTACTGCATTTGAGTCATCTGGCAACAGTTGCATGTTGTTTATATTACCTGATGATGGCTGTCTGTTGTTACTTGTGTGGCCTTTTCCTTTTGCTGCTGGGGGGGGGGGTAGGGTTGGAAACCCTAATTCCAACCTTCCCTACTTTTGAGGCATTAAATAGAGCTCTAAGTGATGCATTAACACCGTTTTTTTTGCAAAGAATGTATAGTTGGGGTTGTGTAAGGTGTTTAATGTTAAAATCATATTTATGCACCTTAATAACTTTGACAGCACGCAACAAAATAGCACAAAATGTTACACACGCAGTCTGGCTGGCAGGGTTTCAAGATTTGAAGTATTGTGATAGTATCAAGCATGGTTTCCAAGATACAGAGCATTGATTTTTAATTAATTATATTTTTTTCTATTCTTGACATAGTTTTTTCTGCTCTCACTTACAATCTAGATGGTGCAGAGTTTTTTTTACAAAATGTTTAGGATAGAAGTGGCCTATACTGAGACAGTACTTTTTGAAGGTTTTGTGGAACGTTATTAAATGGTTCCAGAGTAATAAGGATTTCAAGTTTATTGCTGAATATGCTCAGTAGGGTTTTTTGAGTAACCGTCTGATAAAAAACATCAGTCATGAGGGTTTATCATTTGTAATTTATCGGTTGTGATAAGAAATAGCAGTCATAATGGCTACCATCTCGTTTTTCTTATACTAAAAATATTGAAAATACATTAAAATGGTGTACATTCAAAAAAGCAAACACATGAATGTAGGTAAACAGGACCCACTTAGCTAGATTCTGGTGTTAAAAAAAAGCTTCCAGAAATACCTCTTCTGGGCACCCCAAAATCCACAAGGCCCAATTTCATGAGTTGAGCCACTCACCTGCATTCCTTGTATGAGAACAACAATACTTTCTTGACATCTGCAGCAGCAGAGAGGCTTGCTGCCAACTTTTGTACAAGCAGTGAGCCAGCAATTTCTTTCTCTCCCATCTTTTTTTTCTCACCAATCAATCTATCTATCTGTCTGTCTGTCTATCTATCTATCTAGTTATCAATCTATTTTATTTTTAATTCTCTCCCCCTCTCAGCTCAGTTAGCTTTCCCTTGTGTTTCCCCAATACTGTGCACTGCTATGGATAACAAAGCAGACCAGGGTGCCCACCCCCAGTACCACTCCCTCAACACCCACCATTCCAGGTTGCCAGTCCCACCCCCCCATTCATAGATGGCAACAAAGTGGTACCCACCCCCAGTGCCACTGGTGATTGAAAGCCAGCACTGGGGTGCCCAATCCCCAGTGTTGGATCCAGTATGTGTAACCTCCCAAAAAAGAAAACAGTCCCTCATTTTCTTTTTTTTTTTAATAAACCTTTAAAAAAGAAAAGAGGACCTTGCCAATCTGACCCCCCATCCACCACACCCCAACACCCACTCATCACCCACCCCACCACCCCACTCCCACCACATGCCTCAGTCTGCTAAAAATGTCCCACAATATTCTCCAACTGAAGACACATCTTGCTGATGGAACCAGTGACTGCAGTCTGAGGAAATATGCTAAGTCTGGTTAAATGTATGTCAATGGGTTTTGAACTTTTAAGCATAACTCATTTTTCAATATTTGTTCACCAAATTTTCAACATGGCATTTTTCAGACCCCACCGTATGAGCCAGTTAGGTGAAAATGCTCACATATGTCTCAAAAGGTAGTTTCATGGTTGTTGGTGAAATCACCTTTCGGGCACAATTTGACATTTTTCACCTACCAGGTTCATGAGATGGGCTCATAAGAAGGCTGTGTTGAAAATTTGGTGTACTAATGACCAAGTTATGAGTGAACATTGACATATTTCAATGTTCACTCATAACTTTGCTGATTTTCAATATTGTTTCATGAAACTTTCAGTATGGTCTTTTTGGGACCATACCTCATGAACCTGGCATGTGAAATTTTTCAAATGCATAACGATAAGTGATTTCACGGTCACTCATGAAATTACATTTTGCATGGGATTTGAACATTTTTAACTACCTTGTTCATGAGGTGGGTTCATAAGAACACTGTGTTGAACACTTGATGTACAAATATGGTAAAATGACCACATTATGTGTGAATGTTCACATATTTCAATGTTCACTCATAATTTCACTAATTTTCAATATTTTGACTAAAAACTTTGAACATAGCAATTTGTTTCACACAGCTCATAAATATGGCAGGTGTCATTTTTCAGTTCCTGGCCAAAACATATTTTCACACTTGTGGCACAAAATGACATTTTGGACAGTATTCTATAAATGCCACATAACATGTTTATAAATGGGAGTCATAAAATGACTATCTTTAAAATGTGGGGTCAAAATAAAAAAAAATTAAGAAATGTGTGTATTGTCAGCCTTTACCACAGTGAGTAATGCTTTGTGATTCCATGCTGGTGAGCTGAGTTCAGGGCTGAGCTCAGTGAGTCAGCTGGATGGGCATAGATGAAAGGGATGGAGCTGTCATATAGCACCACCCCTCCCAGGAACAGAAACTGCAGGGTTGCTCACATGAGCTCAAGAACCATGTAGCAAAGAGAAATCTTCTCTTGGCATAGGGTCCTGTAGCTCTGTACCCATGGGGGTCAGAGGCCCTGTATTTTGTCTGAGAGCTGGATTCTTTGCTCCCTGCATCTGTGTCTGCAGCCACATGGAAGCACACAACCTAGAGTGTGTGGCACTTCTGAAGTCCACCAGACAGCCCCATAAATGTATGACATCTGTTACTGCACTTCCATTGGTGGATGGAGTCTTCACTTGACATATGTCCCAGAAGGCCCTGCACATCTGCATCTCTTCACAATAATCCTGAAGGGACTTATGTGAAAGAGGATACAATTTCACTATCCCAAAAAAAAAGCAAATTCTTTGCAAAAAACTTTGTTAATGGACCAGTTGGGGTTCAACTTAACACCACAGAAGTATGGAAATGTGGCATTAGGGTTTCCATTAACCCCCCCCCCAAAGCAGTAAAAGGAAACACATTATGGTTTTTGGTCTCTGGAGTTTTGGTGAATAAATTGGGGTATTTTTCTTGGGGTTGTCGACCGTAATGCTCACTCCTCTCCAGCATGTAGCCTCCTGTCCAAAGCAGAAGGTACAACTCCAAGCCAGTGCCTAATGCTCATACACTCTTCAAAGGTAAAAAAGTATGTCTCACCATATGTTGCCAATACAGTCTGTTGTATCTTTCTTGTAGCTAGCAGCAGGTCCTGTGTGAAGAAAGGAGTTTATGTCAGACCTTGTTAACTGGGTTAGAAGAGAGCAAAAGGATTGGTGAGCAGGCCACTCTCCCCCCCCACACTGGAGGACTTCAAGGAGTGATACTGGAGGATCAGGACTCCCGCTCCAGATATTTTTGCTGCATTTTGGCTGTTCCTTGGACTACAGTGGAGGTGCAGAGGTATCGCTCTTAACCATCTGTATCATCGCCTGCAGCAATAAGTGTGGAGGATGTCTCGACCAATTGGCAGCTCAATTAAAAAATGCACCAAAATTTAAACTGGGAACAAAGGACTGAGCAGCAGATAAAAGTTGCTTTCCTAAGAGCTGGCGGGACACTGAATGGGGGTAGGAGAGCAGAGGGGTTGGTAAGCAGTCCACTCTCCCCCCACACTGAAGGACTTCAAGGAGTGGCACCAGAGGATCAGGATTCCTGCTCCTGATATGTTTGCCATATTTTGGCCATTCCTGGGACTAAAGTAGAGGTGCAGGGGTCTTGCTTTTCACTGTCTACATCATTGATGGCAGCATCAAGTGTGGAGGATGGCATGACCTATCATCAGTCCAATCAAAAAGGAACCTCAATTTAAACTTTGAACAAAGGACAGTGTTACTGATAAAAGCTGCTCTTCTAAGAGATTTTTGCCGCCCCCACCCCAATGACTTTTTAAATACCCACACAAGTGAGGGCAAGACATTTGGGGAACTAGGGATTGGGCAGATAAGGAGAGGAGGAGCACTGTACTGAGGACATGTCTATGACAATGGACTAGGGCTAGGGCTATTAATACAGTAAGATTGAGCATCAGGTCCCAACTGTTCACATCTGTCATGTGTGCCTATATTTGAGATACTGCATTTGTGTTAGTGTAAGAGGATTTTATTAATGTCTGTTCAGCACTGTTTTTCATTCTGAGATACTGCAGTTGAGTATTGTAAGTGAGGATTTTAAGCTATCTTTAATCTGGGTGGTATAATCTGTGATACTGCATTTTGAGTTACCGGGAGGCAAAACTCTGTGATACGACATTTGGGTTACTGCCATAAGAGGTGTAAGTCGGGATACTGCATTTGGGCTACTGTAATGATCATGGATGGATGGGTGAGGACATGTAAGAGAAATCTGTACTGGCATAGACTGATATCTCACAACAACAAGTGTCACATAGTCAATTTGAAGAGGCTTATGCAAGGTTGCTGTAGGCTCATGCAAGGCTGCTTTATACTGTTTAGAAAACGATAAGAAATCTGGTTTCTTTAACAGGAGTGGTACTACTCAAACTGTCTGACAAAGAAAAATGGTCAAGTGACCCAGGGATTATTGTTGTTTAGCACAAAGAGAAAGTGTTTGTACTACTGGAGGTGGCCTATTCCAATAGTCAGACACAGACACATGGTTGAAGAATAGTTGTTTTCTGTAGTGTTGGCTCCTGTTCAAATGGTCTGACTGTGACACACTGTCAAGATGAAAGGGTAAATAAAGTAAGGGGGCATTCTTCTTATTTTTAAACAGTCTAGGGTGATAAAATGGATAGACATGGCTTTTAGCGAGGAAGTCAGCCAAGAGATCAAGCTGGTTTTAGATTTGGGTTCCATGCCACTAGGGCAAGGGGCAACAATGGGAGGGCTGTAGGGTGAAATGGATGTAGGGCAGCCATGGTACTGAGTATAGCATGGAGGCAGGGGGATGAGTGGTGTGTAAGCAGCTTACAAAGTTTAAAGAGGAGGTTGGGTGGTTGAGGTGGGAGTTAAGCAGGGTAGGGGATTGGGACAGAAGAGAGGATTGGTGAAGAGTCAAACAGAGCACCACCTGGGTGAGGGTTGCAAGTGAGAACACAGGAGGAGCACAGGGGCTTTATGAACAGGTGCAGAAATGGACGCGAGAGATCAAGACGAATGGCAGGTAGTCAGATCACGAAGGGTAAGGAAAGGACAGGCAAGGAATAGGGAATCAGGGAAAGGGATTGCATCAGACAGTAAGCTATGGCACAAGGGTACATGGCAGGAGATCAGATTCGAGACCCATGAAGATGAGAGTAATGAGGAAGACTGTGAGGAGTCCACAGGGGACAAATGAGGAGTTAAGGAGAAATACTGCACTGGGGAAGGTGGTATGGGGGATGCACCTCTGGTGGGAACATCAAGGATAGATGCCAAATTAAACCATGGATGGGGGGAACACACTCATAACTGGGTTGCACCCAACATAAGCAGAAGTGAAGGATCCTATAAAAACCTCAGTGAGGGGGAAGAGTAGCGGGGGGGAAGGAGATGGATACCCATACTCAGGAGAAAATAGTCAGTAATGAGGCAAGGCAAGCACAAAAGGAGGTGGTAGGGGTGCAACGCATGACAAAGGAGGCCAATATGATAGGGAGTGGTGGGAACACTGGCAGTAGTGGAAAGGGGGAGGAATACCAGGTGGGAGCAGAACTCAGATGAAGGATGTGGGCAGGGGGGAAGGTTACCATGGAGGAAAATGGGATAAAGGGAAAGAGGTGGGAACAGGAAGACCAAAAGTACAAACAGAGGGGAAGGGGTACAAGGGTAGTACTAATAGGGAGCTCATATATTAAGGGTATCAGATGTGGTGAAAAGGGGGCTAGGAGTAGTGTAATTTGGGCTGAGTGCCTACCAGGAATGATGGCACTTGAGGTGAGGCACAGCATTCCCTTATGCGGCAAATGAAAATGTGGGATGCCTCTCTTGGTGCTGAACTTGGTCACCAATGATCTGTAGGGGGGGATAGGCTGAAGGTGGTGCAGGCAAGATTCAGGGAGCTTGTCAGGGTATGCACTAGGGAGTTCTAATGTATTGCTTTCTCAGAGGTGCTGCCTGTTTCAAAAGTAAGCACACCAAGGAAGCAGAGGATTGAGGAACTTAAACAATGGCTGTCAGACTAATGATGCAAAAAGATGAGGTTTGGGCTGGTAGGGGGCTGGGGATTAATGTAGGAAGATGACAGCCTATACGGCCTGGACAGACTGCACCTCAACAAGGAGGGATCGGCAGTGTTAAAGATGAAGCCAGGGGATTTTATCAAAAGAACATATCATGGCTGGCCTGGTGGTGCTGAGGGTTGAGGCACTCTGCGCCACACCTCATGCTATGCCAGTGACCCGGGTTTGGGAACGGACTCGGGTTGGTGGGGGTCGGTTGGGAGAGGGAGGCTTGAGCATACCAATGGATGCTCTCCTCCCTCTGGGGTGGGTTACCAGGAATGCAACATGCACCCAACGTCCTGAGAGGGCCAGTGGGAAAGCAGGCTCTTGAGGTGCTTGGCGGCTCCATTCAATGGAGTCGGGGAGGGGAGACACTGTTAGGCGCTTGAGAGAGACATGCATCAGCACGTCGCCTCTTTGGACATACGTCCTTGTGCCGGCATCTCAGGGGCTGGGAATGGGGACACAGAAAAACAGAAAATACCCCTCGGTGGTCCTAGATGATGACCATTCTAAAGCCACCCAGACCACCATCTCTGGGACAGACTCTGTTGTGCAGAAGGGATTAAGGAGGTAAGAGGCACTCTAGGGGAAGATCTTGAGTATGGGGGGAGCTGGATTGGCATGAATGGCCAGAAGGAGTGGACACCAAGGGTTTGAAGGAGGAGATAAACAGAAAGTAAAAAAAAAAAAAAAAAGGAACATATCATTTAAACTGATTACGGTGGGGATGCCTCCCCCAGGATGGAGATAGGGAGTAAGGAAATAGTTCAACCAACGGAAAGGATAGGGGCCAAGAGTGCAGCACGAGAAGTGCAGAGTATGGTTGTAGGGTAGAAAGGGATGACAGGGAGGGAGGTAGGGGATATATGGTGGAAAGGAATATCTGCAAATGCCAGGAGTTTGGGTAAAAACGGTAGACTTGGAGGCCATAATGGAGGAAGAGGGGAATGGACGCTGTGGCTATAACTGAGACCTGGTGGTCAGAGCATCATACATGGGAGACAGGTATCCTGGGATACAGACTTTTTTGAAAGGACAGGGCTGGAAGAAAGGGGGATAGCATTGTACATAAGGGACTACATAAGGGCAACAGAAGGGGCAGGAGCAGCAAGGGAAGGTGGAGGTCAAGTGGGAAACACTGGATAAGCAGACTGAAGCATCACTAAGACTAAGGATAATCTACAGACCTCCTATGCTGGGAGAGGAAGGGGATAGGCATCTGTTGCAGGTGGTTAAATGGATGGCTCACAACAGGAGAAACTGCTAGTGGGGAACCTAAACATCTCCGATGTGGACTGCAAAATCTAGACTGCAGCATCAGCCAGGAGCAGAGAGATCCTCAAAGCACTACTAGGTGCTTTCTTGCAACAGCTGGTTAGGGAACCCATGGGGGGAAGACATACTGGACGTGGTCCTAACCAATGGGGAAAGTGTGGAAGAGGTTGTGGTGGGAGACAGTCTAGGTACAAGCAACTGCAATGCAGTGAGATTCAGGGTGAAGGTGGGGAGTGAAACAAATCAGATGAGCATGAAAGTTATGGACTTCAGGTGGATGGACTTTACCAGAATGAGGAAGATATTAGGGAAGAAATACAGGGAAAGGGGAAAATAGGGGATATGGAGGAATTATGGAAATCTATTAAAGGGGGGATACTGAAAGCCACTGAACTTTGTATAGAGAAAGTAAGAAAGAACACAGAAAAGAAGGAGGCCATTTTGGTTTACCAGGGAGGTGCTTGGGGCAATTAGGGAAATAAAAATGGCATTCAGAACATAAAAGAAGACCCAGAGGAAGTAGAACAGGGAGACTTACAGGGAAAAGCTGAGGGTGGCAGTACAGAAGATTGGGATGGCTAAAGCTGACACAAAAGAGGGAATTGCTAGGCAGGCCAAATGGGTAGGGAAAAACATTTTTTAGGTATGTGGGGGAAAAGAGGAAGATGAAGCAGGGGATAGTATGGGTGAGGGTGGAGGAGGGAGTACCAGGGGCAGGGGACTTTGAGAAGACAGAGGTGCTGAAAAGCTATAGCTGTTTAGTCTTCACAGTGGAGGGGGAGGGAAAGGGACCAAAGAAAGCAGGGAAGGGAAGGGAAGACAAAAGGGTGGATTCTAGGATGTTCATCAAGGACAAAGTAAGAAAGGAACTAGGTAAGGTTGAAAGTTCACAAGGCAATGGGGCCAGATGACTTGCATTCTAGTGTACTCCGGAAACTGAGCAAGGAGCTAGCAGCACCTCTGATGAGGCTGTTTAACTTGGCCCTGGATACAGAGAGAGTGCCAAGTGACTGGAAGAAGATAGATGTGTTGCCACTGCATAAGGGGGGCAACAGGGAAGCAATGAGAATTATCACCCGGTCAGCCTCACCTCAGTGGTGGGTAAGGTGATGGAGGTACTAATAAAGGAAAGGGTGGAAAACTACCTAGTGGAGAGCAGACTTCAGGATGACAGACAGCATGGCTTCACTAATGGGAGGTCATGCCAGATGAACCTAATAGAGTTTTTTGATTGGGTGACGAAGGTCGTTGAACAGGGAGGGGTGGTGGATGTTGCCTATCTGGACTTCAGGAAAGCCTTCGACACCGTCCCTCACAGAAGGCTGGTAAATAAGCTGGATAGCTTAGGAGTGGGACAGAAAATAACTAGGTGAGTGGAAAACTGGTTGGAGGACAGACTCCAGAGGATGGCAGTTAATGGGGTACATTCCAGGGAGAAGGGGGTGATGAGCTGAGTGCCACAGGGGTCGGTACTGGGACCTCTCCTTCTTAATATCTATATCACTGATATAGTGGAGGGGCTGGAGGGGAAGATGTGCCTATTTGCAGATGACACGAAGATCTGCAATAGAGTGGACACCCCAAGGGGTGTGGAGGCCATGAGGGAGGACCTGAAGATTCTGGAAGGGTGGTCAGAAAATTGGCAGCTGAAATTCAATGCCAAAAAGTGTACAGTAATGCACATGGGGCATAAAAACAAGCAAGCCACTTACACACTAGTGGGCAGGCAATTAAGCCAGCTGAGCAGGAGAGGGATCTGGGGATTATAATGTCAAACAACCTTAAAGTAGATAACCAATGCAGCAAAGTCATGGGCAAGGCAAATAGAATGCTGGTGTGCATAGGGAGGGGCATAACTAGCAGAAAGAGGGAGGTACTGGTGCCTCTTTACAAAACCATGGTGAGGCATCACCTGGAGTACGGGGGTTCAGTTCTGGAGACCTCACTTGTGCAAGGACATTAATGGGTCTGAAAGGGTTCAGAGAAGGGCAACCAAGATGGTGCACAGTATGCATGGGAAGCCATGTGAGGTGAGGTGGAGGGAACTGGATCTGTACCATTTGAATACTAAAAGGAAGAGGGAGACATGATTGAAATATTTAAATATGAGAAGGGGATTAATCAGGTGAGGGAGGGGAGCTTATTTAAAAGGAAAGTGGGTGCTAAAACTAGATGTCATATTCTAAGATTAGAAGGAGGAAGATTTAGGGGCAAAGTTAGGGTACGTTACTTCATGGAGAGGATGGTGGAGTCCTGGAACAGACTACCTGAGGAGGTGATGGGGCTGAAATGGCAGTGGATTTCAAGAGGGCATGGGACAGACATAAGGGGTTGACTGGGAGGGGCAGGGGGTTCACTTGACAAAGGTGACAAGTAGAAGGGGTAAAGGGCAGACTCAATGGGCCAGAGGGGTTCTTTTCTGCTATCAGAGTTCTATAATTCTATAGTTCTACATGCTTAGGGAATGGGGTAGGCATTAGAATTGACAACCCCGAGGAAGACCCCAGCACTGATTTGCCAGGAATCTGGAGACCCAAAAGCTTATATTTTTTTTTTCCTTTTGCTGCTTGAGTGGTGGGTAGGGGAGTTTGGGTGAAAACCCTAACACCACATTCCCTTACTTTTGTGGCATTAACAGACACCCTAACTGATGCATCAATGCAGTTTTTTGCTAAGAATTTCCTTTTTTTTTTGTGATATTGGAATCATATCTTCATTCACACAGGCTCCTTTAGGACTTGCATGAACATATGCAGATGCACACGGTCCAAGAGAAAAAAGGGAAGACTACGTCAACCTATGGAAGTGCAGTGACAGATGTCAAGAAGTCATGGGCCTGTCTGGTGGGCTGTGGAAGCACATGGCCCTCAGTTCCCTGTGCTTCCATATGACTGCAGATACAGACACAGGGGGAAAACAGTCCATCTGTCAGCGAGTGCACAGGGCACTTTGCCACCTACATGTATGCAGACATTTGAAAGAAGAGCATGCGCACAGGAGCAGTGGTGCACAAGCCAAGAGCTTGCTGGCTCCTAGACAGAAAACAAAAAGAAAAAATGGCTCAGTACTCTGAAGAAGTAGTTTAGAAGGCACAGTTGCCACTTTTATCTGCAAAGGTGTTTGGCAAAACAAACCTCTTCCCTAGTGCTTCAACTCTAAATCCGGGTCTTCCTCAGGGACTGAAGAGGTTTATTTTGCCAAACACCTTGCAAATAAAAGTGGCAACTGTGCCTTCTAAACTATTTCTCTGGATTGCTGAGCCATTTTTCTTTATGTATGCAGACATGCAGGGCCCTATGCCAAGAGAAGAGTTGTCTTTACTATGTGGTACCCAGGCCTGTACAGACAACTATAGCTTTCATTCCCTGGCTGGGGGGTATCACATAACTTTCTCCTACCCTCACCCAATCCATCTGGGTTGCTGAGCTCCTCCCCCAAACTCAGCTCACTGCAAAGGGATACCTACCCACTGGGGTCAAGACTAACACTAAACTCAAAGTTTCTTAATTAATTTCAGTATATATATATATTAATTTTGATCCCAAATTTTTATGACGCCCCTTATAAACATATGTTGCATTTATGGTATAGTCACCAGAATGTCATTTTGTACCAGAAGTGTGAAAACACATCTTGTCTAGGATTCAAAAAGTGACACCTGTCACATCTATGAAGTGGTGTGAAATAAAAAAAGGCTATGTTGAAAGTTTGGAGTCAAAATATTACAAAATAGCGAAGTTATGAATGATTGTTGAAATACTGTGAGTTTCACTCATAACTTAGTAATTTTACCATATTTGTACACCAAATGTTCATCATTGCTTTCTTATGACCCACCTCATGAACCCAGATAGGTGACATTTTTTAAATCCCTACTGAAACATCATTCCACCGCACAAGTGTAAAAACACATTTTGACCAGGATTTCAAAAGCAACAATTGTCATGTTCATGAGGTTGTGGAAAGAATGGCTATGTTGAAAATGTGGGATCAAATTATTGAAAATTACCAAAGCTACTAGTGACTGTAGAACATTTTCAACATACACTCATAACTTTGCTGTTTTGCAATAGTTTGAAAAAATTTTCAACACAGCCTTCTTAGACCCCACCTCATGAATAACGCAGTGAAAATTGTTAAATCCTGCCCAAAAGGTGATTTCACAAAGTGATTACAAAATTGCTTGTCAGGCTGGATTTGCATAATTTGTCTGCCATTGGACATGAGGTGGGTTCCCAAAAATGTCATGTTGAAAATTTGGTGTAAAAATATTAAAAAATGACCAATTTATGAATAAAGCTTCAAACCCCATTGAAATACGTACAGCCAAGCGTACCCTATTATTTTTATGGAAACATGTGCACGCCAGCCAACATATTGCAGTAGTAGCAGATTTGAAGGTGCAGTCACTGTGGGTGAATGGCGCGCATCCATCAGTAGGTGCATCCCTCATTCCCCAATAAGCCAGCTGCAGGAGCTAGCACCAGCAGTACGTAAAGTGGCCACCAGATCTAAGGAAAGTGTCACTGCAGTGAGAGCCAAGCTCATCACGCAGCGGCACAATAACATGCCTTCCCATGTGCCTTTCCTGGTGAAGCAGTTTCATAAACATGGCGGCACTGACTGCCGCTGCATAGAGTGCTGACTTCAGGGGTGCTTAATCCCCTGTCAGCATGCCCCGACCCACTACATTTGCCAACAGGGAACTCACTCACCGTCGGCATAATGCCCACCCTCCCATTTTAAGTGTGTGCTGAGGGGGTGCCCAATCCCCCTTGGCATCATAAGCCCTCCAACAGTCTTTCTTTGCTGATGGGGGCCCCAATCCCCATCGGCTTCATTCCCCCCCTTCCCAGTGTAATTTGCTGATGGGGGAGCCCACTCCCCATCAGCATAATGTCCCCCCCTTTGTTGTGTGCTGAGTGGGGTGCCCAATCCTCCTTGTCTCTTGCCACCCCTTCGGTATGTGCCGACGAGGGTGCCCATTCCCCCGGCGGCTACAGCACCCCCCAAAACATTCAGGTAGCATGCTGGGAGCCCACCCCAATGTGCCAAATGCCCCGTAAGAAAAAAAAAGTCCCACAATTTTTTTTTAAGCCTGTAAAAAAGAAAACAGACCCTCGCAGTGTGTCCTGCTCCCTCCCAACCTGCACCCACCCTCTGTGTACTCCCCTCCTCACACCCCCCTCACCATATAATTACCTCTGGAGCCCAGTGCGGTGATCTTCGGAGAACCGGGAATACCTCTGCACTCTTCAAAGCCGACTGCAAACTAAAGAAATGTCAGTAAGCTGTATAATAGTATAAATAGGGTTTTTTCAACTTTGGTGCATATCTCTGCCACTTTTGGGAATTTTGGCACCAAATATTCAGCATGGGGTTATTGGGACCCCTCCTCATAAATTCAGTCACTATCATGGCTTTATTTGGTCCCGAAAGGTGATGTTTGGTCATTGCGTGGAATCATCTTGTGGGACTGATTAATGAAATGACAGTGCCACTGTTCATGAAGTGGGCTCTCAAAAAGCCTGTGTTGCAAATTTGGTGGAAAAAATAAAAAAAATGACTGTTTTACAAGCGTGCATTGCGCAGTTTCAACGCACGCTCATAATTTCATCAATTTGTAATATTTTCACTCCAGATTTTGAACATTGCCATTTTAGTACACCTCTTTATGAACCGTACAGCTGTCATTTTACATATCCTGGCCAAAATGTGTTTTCTCACTTCCGGCGCAGAATAGCATGGTCGCTCTGGGAAATCCATTTTAGGGACAGATTAAGAAAATGACAGTAACATTGTTCATGAGCAGAGGTCCTAAAATGCCTATGTTGAAAATTTGGTGATGAAAGTCCATAAAATGACTGTGTTACAAGCATGCATTGTGCAGTTTCCACACACCCTTGTAACTTCACAAATTTGCAGTATTTTCATGCCAGATTTTCAACACTGGCATTTTTGTTACACCTCCTTATGAACAGTACAGCTGTCATTTTTTACATCCTGCCCTAAATGTGTTTTCGCACCTGTGGCATACAATGGCGTGATCGCTGTGGGAAATTAACTTTTGGGACTGATTAACAAAATCACAGTGCCACTGTTCACGATGGGAGATCCCAAAATGCCTATGCTGAATATGTGGTTAAAAAATCCCCAAAATAATTGAGTTATGGATGTGCATGCATTTTCACTCCAGATTTACAACGTTGCCATTTTTTTACACCTCCTTATGAACAATACAGTTGCCATTTTTCACATCCTGCCCAAAATGTGTTTTCGTACTTGTGGTGCCAAATGCCGCAGTTGCTGTGCAAAATCACCTTTCAGCTAACAAACTGATAGTGCCACTTTTCATGAGGTGGGGTCACAAAAAGCCCATGCTGAAAATTTGGAGTGAAAATACTAACAAATGCCTACAGCGTTAGGGTTTCCAACTGTAACACCCCACCCTATAGAGACTGACAGGTGTCAGTGGTGTCACTTGGGATCATCGGCTGCAATGATCATGCCATTCCACCCCCACCTCTACCCTGCAGCCAGTGACAGGCATGAAGGTGTGTCTTGGAGTGTTCAGCCCCAAAGTTCATCCCATTCTCCTTTACTGTACCCATCTCAGCATGTTTCCTTATGGAATCGGGTAAGTATAAGGCCCAAAGACCCCGAAGCACACCACAACCCTTATCAGTGTCTACAGGGTAGGGTGAGGTGAAATGGCATGAACATTATAGCTGCTGACCCAAAGGCACACCTCAATGCCTGTCAGTCTCTGAAGGCTGGGGGTGGGGTTGGCGTCAGTTTAGTACTTCACTGCCATTCCTATTATGCATCTTTAACTCCTGCACTACCAATGCCAATGCCAGCAAGACAACATTCAGCATTGACAAATACTTTTTTTTTTCCTGCAATACCTGGAACAGATCACAAGAGGAGCAGAATGTTCAAAAGTAGGAATTTCAGAAATACTGCCCTTTTCTTAAGTGAATAATTTTATATGGCTCTAATCCCTCTTCGTTTTTTTTTCTTTCTTTGAATTTTGGAAACACAGCTGCATCTTCTATGCAGAGAAATGTTATTTTAGGTTCTGAGCCCAAAACTCCTGCACTGAACATGCAGCATTGGAGTACTGGGTATATGTTATAGAGCTGCTGTAAACATCTAGGTTTTTAATTCTTTTGGTAACCAGGTACGCCCACTAGACACAACTACCTGGTTTCAGGGGCAACCTTGGAGCACTGGGGTTGTTAACTCAGTCACACAGTATGCAAGTGGTGGCTGTGGGAATCAAACCTAGGCCTGCTGGATGTACCATCCTCATTCACAGCTTGTTACGCTAACCTCTGGGCTCTACTGCTATTCGTCTAATCTGACTTGAGAAAATATGTAATAAAAATGTGTACAAGCAAGACCCATTACAATAGTATGCAAGCAAATATGGTTTTCCGCAGCAGTGCAATGAAAAATGTTTCCCCCCAAAATAGTTTCAGCTACTGTTAATAAAATATTGGTATACCTGTCAAATTTACTTTTCTAGGACCCTTCTATGCTGCTCCCCATGAGTTTTTATAACTTTCTGGAGCCTAACCCATGCTAGGTCTACAGTGCTATTTCTAAGCCAAATGTGGTGGCCATCTTTTTTTTTTTCTTGAGAAAATACTAAATTGAAACATTTATAAAATACTCAAGTTTTGGAAGAACTAGTGAAGATTATTACCAAACAAAACTGAACGATGCCAGGAATCATTAATACTGAAGAAAGGTAGGGTCAAATTTGTTGCCCAATTGTGTGCACTGCTGCTTTATGTATGCAGATCTGTGTAAATGTAAAGAAGTTGTTGAATACTTCTGGGAGTTCTGTTCCTGGAAATTTGTAATGTTAGGAATATCCTGTGCCTAGCATTCCCTGTAAATAAGAGGCTCCAAACTGTCTGGGTTGCCCTGCCCTCAAAATTTGGGGCACCTATCATTTAGAGAGATGTGATTCATGTTGTGAGAATGGGTCTAACCAGGCTCAGGAGGTGGCAGCTCAGTCCTAAGTCTAGGGAGTAGAATCTGTCCTCTCTGGGCAGTATCTCCAAAGACCCAAAACCTATAGAGACTTCATCAGGATAGTGAGAGTCTGTTTACAGTTCCCACTCAAGGTGCCTGGCCTCATGGCATCCACTCATATATCTGTGTCATTGACGGGGTCCTAATAAAAAGAACTGGTGGAGCAAAGTTTACTCCTTGTCCAGAATGCCAGGCAGTACGTATTCAATATTTTATACCACCCCTTAGGTACAGGAGCAAGTAAAGTGTGTAGAGAAGCTATTTACTTCATTAAACATGCTACTCAGGAGGGTATGTTGGTGATGTAACTTAGACTTTAAGTTGCTTTACTTATGAGCACCAATATCTTAATTGACCATGTTTGCATTTATATCCTAAATTGCTGTTAGCTATGTAAATAGATTTATCAGGATTAGTCACGAAAAACAAATGCTATCTAAATGTGTCCACCAGCATGGCATTATCTATAATATAAGGAAATTTACAAAAATATCCTTGCAGCCACCTTGGCAGGGCTTTGATACCCAATGCCCTTTGGAGCATCTATGTGCCATGCTGTGGCTGCCAGTGGGGTCATTCTGATAACTGAACATGACTTATGGCCCAGTCACAGAAGGTTCCCTACCTGCTCGCATGGGCAGAGTGCCTGGAAAATCCATGAAGTTCCCTCTATGCACAGGAAGCGCACCACTGGGGTACTTCTTGGCATCCACAGTGAAAGACATGTTCATCCTCTGCACCCAGTCTCTGTCTGTGGACATGGCTGCATTAATAGGACAGGAGCAGGACAGGGGCTGTGGGCAGGCATACACCTGATTTCCAATCTAATTGATGTGGTGCAGAGGGCCCGTGGAGGGGGCAGCTGCTATGTCTCCCTATGGACATCACTAGTGGCTATGCATACCCCTCTACCCATCCACAGCTGATGACTCCAGGCCAGATCAGTCCTTCCTCCTCCAAATCTCTGGCATAGAAGCCTCCATGGTGGGCTGGGAGCATCACCAGCACTGGCCAATGTATTTAACTAAATATCCATTGCCCAGTGTGGATATGGCAGTCCTGGAGGACTGTCACATCCCAGTATGGCCTACTACCTGTGTTGGCAAGGTCCCAATTGTGGACTACATGCCAGCTGTCTTCCCTACATTGCCCACCCCTGCTTCCCCTGCCCCAGTTTACGAGCTGAACACTAGCACCAGGGTTTGAAGGAGCTGTCCAGTGTGGACAGGCATTGGTGGCACAGGACCGCAGCCAGGATATGCTTGTTTTGAGCATATCCTGACCACCTACGTGGATCAGGCTCTGCCATTTGGGCCTTTTCTTTGCTATCTACAAGGCACCTGTGCATGTTAACAGTACTGTACTGTACTGTTTTATCATCAAGTGCTAAAGGCCTGTGTGCACAGTCCCTGTAAATAAGTGTGTTTGTCTGATTTAACATTAAAGTCTAAGCACAAAAAACAGCAAAAGGGCACACACTGACTTCAAACAACAAAACCACTATTTTTTTCAGACTCACCAGGATGCCAAATACCCCCCTGTTGAAGCCTCTGTTACGAGGCACTACGTGGGGAATTTCTGTGTCCTGGAGAGTGTGGAATAAAATATTTTTTTTTTGTTTGATGGTTTGTTTGTTTTTTCCAGTTTTTAAATTAAGCCAGTGTGTGCACCCTGTTGTTTTTTGTGTGTCTTTCGGCTGTGGCTGAAAAGGGTTTGCACCTTTGCTTGCAGTGGCATGCACTGGTTTTTGTGTTTGGACTAAAGTCTAAGCACCCTGTTTCCTGAAGTTTAATGCTTAATCCTGGATGGTGATTGTAATTTACTAAATGTCAGTTTGCTGAAAATTAATAGTAGATAATGAGAAACTAATAGTATATAGTGCAGCTGTACCACTCATCCTGTTGCAAGAAATGCCCAGCCACTGCTGTAATGGGCACAACTGCTGGTACTCCCTGCCAGCTCACTGACCATGAGAACTTACTGTGCCAAGACTGTTAATGTATTCTCATCTGCTCAATTGTCCCTGAGCTTTAGAGTGTCCTAGAACACTCTCCATTCCCCCCATGTGAAGGCACTGAGTCATGTAACAGAATTAATTAACCGGTGTCATAGAACACCAAAAACAAAGGACAACCACCTTGGAGTAAAGGGCTATGCCCCCTGAGGGCTCCAGTATGGCTCCACAGACCATCTGATACCCCATCAACAGGCACCACATTATGTATAAATAGGACGGACAATGGCCTGACTCAGAATATACTATTTATCATCACTTATTACTGGCAGGACTTCCATAACTCACTTGTAGTTCTGCCATTTGTGGGTTAATGTCCTGCACCCTCACTCTTGAAGATAAATAACACATTCTGAGTCAGGACATTGGATATTCCAGGGTGGGTATTTTGGGAAATCCATGCCAACCCCAGGTGTGTTGTGAGGCACTAGGCACAACTGACTACATTAAACCATCCAGGAGTGTGTTTCCCCACAGTGCCCATGCTGCAGCAGCCTATTGCACTTATAAAATGGTCTTTTTCTGAAAATTTAAGAAAAAAAATGAACACGTGAACATCACAGTAAAAATGTGTTCATGTTGCTATGCTATGGATGTTTTGCTTTTATTTGCTTATCTTTTTAGAAAGTAAGTGCAATGTTATCATGGAATAAAGGTGTACGAACACCTTATTTTGAGTATTTGGCCTAGTTTAAATATTAGGGTATTCATATTTGTTATTTGGCTGGGTGGAGAGGGAAAGAAAAAAAAAACTATGAAATTAGACTGTATCCCCATATCTGATGACCAGGGCTAATCTCCTTACCACCCTCCCACCATCCCATTCCAATCTTTTCCCACCCACCTCCTCTTTTCCTGGTACCCCAGAGACAGAAATAACTCAGCAGACAGACAGCAACTTTGAAACCGTCAGCTCCTGGCACTGTGCCAATAGCTCACAACATCTTTTAAACTACATTCCCCTCCATAACCTGAGCCCCACAATTCATAGTACCACCAGCCTTTTCTTTATTGCAGCCCCCCCTCTTACATTGATTTCTGGGGGGGGCTACTGCCACCATCCTAATCCTGACTCATGATTAGTCAGTAGCTCCCCACTGTGCTGTGTACCCCCAGCCCACTCTCTCTAATGCCGCCAAAGATTTTTTCCTCACTAGTATAATTCACTCCAGCAGGCGGGCAGTGTGTGATAATGATGTGGGGCTTGGGGGAAGGCAGAGCAGTACCCCTTGTTCTATTGAACTGTACTGTTAGAAAGAGAGAGAGAGAGAGAGAGAGAGAGAAAGACATTTTTGGCAGCATTAGAGAGAGCAGACTGGGGCACACGGAGGGGTGACTGACTAGCCGGGAATTGGGATAAGGATGATGGCACTAGCTCCCTTTTATAATCAAGGTGTGCGGGGGGTTAATGGCCGCAATAAAGAAATGGCTGGTGCGATGACGAGGGGGCGGAATTCAGTCTAGGGAGAGGGTGTAGTTTAAAAGATACCGTCAGCTCTTGGCATAGTGCTAGGAGGCAAACATTTAAAAGCTTCTGGGTGTCAGCTTGAAAAAACTTATTTTTCTTACTCTAGCAATCTCTGGGGCACTGGGTGTGGGGGATGGGTAGGAAAAAATGTTTCAAAATGAATACAAATACTACAAATAGTGGGCCTATTGTTTACTTTTTGTTTCCAAATAATGAATAACCCATTATTCATGGTGTTCAAGAAATACTGTTCAATAGTCACACATCTCTACCACGAAGTCTAGAGAACTCTTTGATTATTACTCTTTGCACTGCTAATATTACTCTTTCCATCGCTACAATGCAGAAGTTTGTTTCTGGAACTGGCCGTATATGGGAGATCAATGCTCTGCCATGTAATGCATGTCAACCAATACAGACAACAATTCCTTAAGCCCATTTTATCAAGGCTTATAACTGTTCATTGCTAATGTCAGCCTAGTGCTGGGTGACATTTTTATTGCACTTGCAAAACTGGGTAAAAAAATTCAGATTTTGCGTTTGCACAGTTTTCATGTAACTGCACCAAAATCTGGTGAAATTTCACCAACCCTTTGGTATCTACAAAGCAACATTTTTCCCAAATTGTGCATTTTTAAAAATTGACAATTTCATCCAAATTGCCCTTTTTAAGCATACTGTTCTAGTTTGAGAAACTGGACAAAATAATAAGAAATTGACATAATTTTATGAAAAGTGTGCAAAACAGATTTTTCTAATGTCAGCTGACACTAGTTAGCACTGAACCAGTATAAGATTTGACATAAGCACTGAACATAAGACTGTAAGCTTCACTTCTTGCTTCAACCCACCCAAGGTGGGCGTCATCCCACCATAACGCACCCTTGTCATGTCTTATCCCTTAAATACCATACAAAGGAGAATACCAGGGCAGGCCATTGCAATGATCCAGGGGTATGAGGGGAGGTCCTTTCCTGTTTTCAAGGTTGGTGACTCCCTAATCAGACCATTCTTCTGTTGCTTCTTCCTTTAACCCCTTCTTTACTTTCTGTGCCCTTCTCTGTCATCCCATCCTCAGACTCCCGCTTCTCTTCTCTTCTCCTGCTTTCCTCCATCTCTTTTTCCTTCTCTGCTATCACTCCCTCAGCTTTACTTAAGGCCTTGCTTGCCCTTAATCCTCACAAAGGGGGTAGTCCTGATGGTCTCAATCCTAAGCATCTGATTGCCTTGCCTGTTACCATACTATTCAGCCTCTCTTTTTCCTCTGCCACTGTCCCTGAAGCCTAGAAGCAGACTACTGACATCCCTCTCCCTAAAGGTGGCACACTTTAACTGTGGCAGGCAAAACACACTAAAACCCAAACTGTTGCTGAACAATTAAACTGTAAAGTGTTGAAAAGGGGCCCCTATATGAAATGCACATACAAAGGTGGCTGGGTGGTCTCCGCGGATCTTCTGCCTGGGCCTATCAGAGTGCCAAGGTCCCATCCAGGGCTTCTCCCTCAGTTGGGGGGCAGTATTGCACAGTGGTAAGGGCACTGAGCTGCAAACCTGGAGGCCTGGGTTTGAATTCCACAGCCCCCACTTGCATACTGTGTGACCCTGAGCCATTTGAAGAGTGTGCCGAAGGGGTGCCCAATCCCCCTCAGCATCATGCACCCCCCCAGTCCTTCTTTGCTGATGGGGGGCACAATCCCCATTGGCTTCAGTCCCCTTCCCAGTTTAATTTGCCAATGGGGGAGCCCACTCCCCAATGGCATAATGTGCCCCCCTTTGTTGTGTGCCGACGGCGGGTGCCCAATCCCCCATTGGCTACAGCACCCCCCAAAACACTCGGGTGTCACACTGGGAACCCAACCCCACATGACAAATGCCACTGTAAAAAAAAAAGGTCCCACAATGCTTTTTTTTTAAAAAACCTGTAAAAAAGAAAATGGTCCCTCGTGGTGTGTCCTGCTACCTCCTCCAACTCGCACCCACCCTCTGCATACCCCACCTACCCACACCCCCTCACCCCATATTTACCTCTGGAGCATGGCACAATGATCTTCGGTGGACTGGGAACACGTCTGCACTCTTCAAAGTTGACCGCAAACTGAAGAAATGCCAGTAAGCTGTATAATGGCATAAATACGTTTTTTTCAACCTTGGTGCATATCTCTGCCATTTTTGGGAATTTTGGCACCAAATTTTCAACATGGGGTTATTGGGACCCCTCCTCATGAATTCAGTCACTGTCATGGCATTATTCCATCCTGAAAGGTGATTTCATGGTCACTGTGTAGAAACACCTTTCGGGACTGATTAATGAAATGACAGTGGCACTGTTCATGGGGTGGGCTCTCAAAAAGCCTATGTTGCAAATTTAGTGGAAAAAATCCAAAAAATGGCTGTTTCATGAGCGTGCATTCAGCAGTTTCCATGCACACTTGTAACTTCATGAATTAGTAATATTTTCACTCCAGATTTTCAACATTGCCATTTTTCCACACCTCCTTATGAATGGTACAGCTGTCATTGTACATATCCTGGCCAAATGTGTTTTCGCACTTTCAGCGCAGAATAGCATGGTTGCTGTGGGAAATCCATTTTAGGGACAGATTAACAAAATGGCAATGACACTGTTCATGAGCAGAGGTCCTAAAATGCCTATGTTGAAAATATGGTGACGAAAGTCCATAAAATGACTGCGTTACAAGCACGCATTGTGCAGTTTTTATGCACCCTTGTAACTTCGCAAATTTGCAATATTTTCATGCCATGTTTTCAACACTGGCATTTTTTCACACCTCCTTATGAACAGTACAGCTGTCATTTTTCACATCCTGCCCTAAATGTGTTTTTGCACCTGTGACATACAATGGCATGGTCGCTGTGGGAAATCAACATTTGGGGCAGAGTAACAAAATCACAGTGCCACTGTTCATGAGGGGAGATCCCAAAATCCTATGTTGAAAATGTGGTTAAAAAATCCACAAAATAATTGGGTTACGGACATGCGTTGCGCAATTTCTATGCATGCTCATATCTTCACCAAATTTTCATATTTTCACTCCAGATTTACAAAGGTGCCATTTTTTTACACCTCCTCATGAACAATACAGTTGTCATTTTTCACATCCTGCCCAAAATGTGTTTCCTTACTTGTGATGCCAAATGGTGCAGTCGCTGTGCAAAATCACCTTTCGGCTAACAAACTCATAGTGCCACTTTTCAAGAGGCGGAGACACAAAAAGCCCATGTTGATAATTTGGATGAAAATACCAACACACGCCTATGGCATTAGGGTTTCCAACTGTAACACCCCCCCCTGCAGAGACTGACAGGTGTCAGGGGTGTCACTTGGGATCATCAGCTGTAATGCTCACACCATTCCAACCCCACCCCCACCCTGTAGCCAGTGACAGGCATCGAGGTGTGCCTTGCAGTGTTCAGCCTCCCAAAGTTCACCCATTCTCCTATACTGCACCCACCTCAGCATACTTCTTTATGGCATGGGGTAAGTATAAGGCCCAAAGACACCAAAGCACACCACGACACTTGTCAGTGTCTACAGGGTAGGGTGAGGTAAAATGGCATGAGTGTTATAGCTGACAACCCAATGGCACACCCCAATGCCTGTCAGTCTCAGCAGGGTGGGGGTGGGGTTGGCATCAGTTTAATACTTCACTGCCATTCCTATTATGCATCTCTAACTCCTGCACTATCAATGCCAGCAAGACAACATTTGGCATTGACAAATGCTTGTTTTATATCTCAGTTGCTGCTTTCAGCAGCAAGACATGTCTTTGACTGGAGAGTGGATCTAAATGATAGGACATATTCTGGTGAATGAGGGTGTGTGGGGGATGGGGTGGTGGGTTCTGAGTGGGAGGCTGAAGTGGGGTGGGTGGGGACAGATCATCAAGGGACTATTTTATGTTTTACATGTTTAAAAAAAGCAAATCAGCAAGGGATGGTTTTCTTTATTTTAGAAGACTTGACACTGGGAATTGGGTACCCCAGTTTTAGCCTACTGTTTTGTGGCATCAGGGATGGGTACCTTGGTGATGCCATGTGTATAATGGGAACAGGGGAAGGCAACCTGAAGCAGAGTGGAATGAAGAAAAATGATTCCAGGGGTGGGCACTCCAGTCTACTTATGAAAAAAAAATTAAACATGGGAAAGGTGTGCAGGCAATCAGAACTGAAGGGAGAGAAGAAAGCAGTACTGGGAGCGGGCACTCCATTCCACTCTTATTTTCTAGGGGTGGGCTGGTACTAAAGTACCCAACCCTCTAGACTACCCGTGAGTACCTATAAAGTAGCCTAAAAATACCTTGATGAAAACCGAGTAGTTGGGTTGGGTTGGATAGTTACTACCCTACCCTTTCTGCTACTGAATTACTCTACCCTTACCATAACAAAAATCATGGAAAAGACGATTTTTTTGACTATTACACTGTTTGGTAGGTGCCCCAAGCTATTATACCATTGGGGGGGGCATTTCTGAAGTAGGTAGGAGAGGCACAGTTGCTCTTAAGAAGCTGTTCAGTTACAGTTTATTGACTGGTCATTGACCAGTTCAAATGTAAAAAGGATCATAAAGCAGCAATAGAATACAATAACATGTAGACAGTACATAATTAAAAACACATACTAAATTATTTCACATATAATTCAAAGCTCTAGAGTCATTAATAAAACAATAGATTGCACATACAACACCTTAGAATGGTGGGGGGGGGCATTGCTGAAGCTGGTAGGAGTGGCACAGCTGCTCTTAGGAAGCCTGCTTCTGTTTCCAAAAAATTATACCCATGGTAGGCATTGCTGAGGAAGTTACAAAAAGTGCAGCAGCTCTTAGTGAACCTGATGTAGTTTCAAAAAAAATATACATATGGTGGATATTGCTGAGGCAGGTACAAGATGTACAACTGCTTTGATTGAGCCTGCTGCTGTTTCCAAACAGTATACCCCTGGCTGGTATTGCTGAGGCAGGTATAACAGGCACAGCCACTGTTAACAAGCCTGATGCTATTTCTAAAAATGGTGGGCATGGTGGGCATTGCTGAGGCAGGTATGAGAGGTGCAGCTGCTGTGAGGGTGGCTGCTTCTGTTTCCAAAACTTATACTCATGGTGTGCATCAAAATTGTATACTATAAAACAGATGATTGACAAAAGAAAACTAAGAGTAGTGTGGCACATGTGGCTGTGATGATGGTTCTATTTGTTTAGTTTTATTTTAACCAGGTATAGCACACTAAGCTGAAAGCTTTTTTACAGGAGTGACCTAGGAGCACAAGGAGGTTAAGTGACTTGTTCAGGGTCACACAGTATGCAAGTGGAAGCTGTGGGATTCAAACCCAGGTCTGCTCTGCTGGATGTCACCAGATTTGCAGCTCAAAGCCTTAGACCACTGCGCTATACTGCCTCCATACATAACCTATTCATTATATTCAGTATCACTATTTGCAGGCTGTTGTTCATGTTCAGGGTCAGTCAGAATTGTTTAATTCAGTGTTAGGGACAATTAGAAAATTGTCAGCATTCATCTTGAGAAATGTAAGCCGTTACAAATTTACAGGACTTAGCAGTGTTCTGTGGTCAGTAACTATTCCTCCAGCTGCACTAAATATGCATTCTGAATACACACGTTCTAATAGATTTTATTGATCAAGTACAAGACATAACAAATTCATTATGTTCTGAATATACACTTGAAGGTAGACAACGGAGGTACATAATTGGAAGAATTGATAGATCTGGCAATATTGTTCTCTTTTGTTTCCAGCAGACTAATGCATCTTCTTCTAGACCAAACACTGTATGGTTTGCAAAATACTCCAGGACCACTGTGCTGCATGAGACAGTTACTAGTCTGGCAGATGAATCAGCTGCACTTTCTATACAGGATACTAGTCTATTTTGTTGCAGGCGAGTCAGAAGGGATTTGTCTTTCTGCTCCTGAACATAGGATGCTGAAGAAATAGCTGTAGATGTCCTTTTCCTTGCTGATGACACTGGTGATTGTGAAGAATTGATAGATGTGCCATTGTCTGCACCAGAGGTGCACTGTGATGGTTCAACAGGGTATTCTGTGTGGCCTGGGTTCAAGTCCCAGCCAAAGCACTTACTGTACTTCTTTCTCTCCATTGTTTGTAGCTGTAGATGTCCTTTCCCTCTCTGATGACACTGGTGATTGTGAAGAATTGATAAATGAGCTTTATCTGTGTCACAGGCACACTCTGATGGTTTGGCAGGGGTTGAGTGCTGTACATCAGTTAATGGTGTTGGTGGGACAATGTCACATTTGGTTAGTAGAAGATCTCTTCAATACTCAGTGTCTTCCCCAGGAAGGAAAGATGGATGGCTCCAATGTTCCACTTAAAGTGGGGATCTATCAACATAGCCAACAAATAGGTGTCATTTTTAAACATGGCATTTATTTTCTTTTCAGTCAACAGTCTGAGACTCAAAACATCTGCCAGCATAATAGTGATGGTGTCTTCTTTTGACTGAAAGCCTTTCTTTATGTCATCAAGTAAAATGTGAAGAAATCTTGTTTGAGGAAGAATACAATTCAGAATTGCACTTTCTGCACTGACTTCACATGTGGCAGGCTCAAGTGGCACCAGTAAAGTGACCAAAGATTCAAGCTGAGTCCAGCTGCTGGAACTGAGAATAATGTCCACTTTACCTATTTGATTCTGCATGGTGAAGTCATATACAGCTTTCTTCTGTTCAAGAAGCCATTCCAATGTGTAAAATGTTGGGTTCCAATGGGTTGGAACTTTCTGCTTTAATGCATGCATTGGTAAGTTGTTTGACTTCTGCAGCCCCTTCAGGATTTTTTTGTACTTTCAGAGAGTGTCTGAATTGCCCTGATATTTTCCTAGCAAGATCTAACATTTCTGTTTCCATTTAAGAAATGATGGATGATAAGATTTAAACAGTATATAAAATACTTTCACAGTATTGCCAGTACAGTCAGGGTTCAGAAAGGTGTTTAATGTAAATCAAATTTTTGCAACTGAATGCCTCTGACAGCATATGATGAAATTCCTCCAAATTTGGCATGCATTGTCTTGGAGGCAATGTCTCAAGACATAGAAGTTTGTTGAAGGCAGCATGTGTGGTTTCTGAGATACAGAATAAATGATTTGTGAGACCCAAAAATGGAATTTCAGTGTTGCATATTTTAGTGTCACACATTTAAGTGCTGTGCAAAAAAAGTGTCTCTAAAATTTCAGTATTACTAATTTTAGTCTCACTTTTGTGTTGCACTTATATTTATGACTCAAGCATTATTTTGACCTTATGACATGAACATGGTCACTAGAATGTGTTAAATCCTGCCCCAAAAGGTGGTTTTGCAGAGTGACTGTGAATTTACCTTTCAACTTTTACTTGAAAATTCTCACCATTCTTGTTCATGGGGTAGGGTCATGTAAACAGTATATTCAGAATTTGAGATCAAAATATTGTAAAACAGCCAAGTTATGAGTAAAAGAATGAGAGACAAAAAACAGAATTTTAGTGTTGCACATTTTAATGTCTTACATTTAAGTGCAACACTAAAAAAAGTTAGTATCTCAAATTCTAGTGTTGACTTTAGTGTTGCATTTAAATGTGCAGCAGAAAAAATATTTTAACCCTACATCATGAACATGGTCACTAGAATGTGTTAAATCCTGCCCTAAAGGTGGTTTCACAGAGCGACTGTGAAATCATCGTTTGACCTGTACTTGAAAATCTCCAACATCCTTGTTCATGAGGTAGGGTCATGTAAACTGTATAATCAAAACTTGTGGCTAAAATAATGTGAAATGAACAAGTTGTGAGTAAAAGTATATGAGGCACAAAAATGGAAGTTTAGTGTTGCACATTTAAATGCAACACTAAAATGCATGACATTAAAATTTATACGTCACACAGCTGAAGTCCCAAAAAGGCATTTTTGGCTAGTTTGGGGAAAAACAAACAGAATCATGTTTAAAAGGTCCCATGATAACATTTTATTTTAAGTGCCCTTAACTACACTGTAACTACTGTATACCTACAATGTAACTGCTATGTAAGTACTGTATAGTTACATGTAACTACAATGTAGTTGGTAATTAGTTTCACATTTGCATATTATGTAGTTTGATACACATTTCTATAAAGTAGCTACACTGTTACTGCACTGCAAATACTATGTAGCTGTTAATCACGTTCAAATTTGACTGGTGTGTAGTTATACAATTTACATGAAGTGGTAGTTACACGTACATATGGGCGAAGTGGCCCCAATTCACTCTGCGAAGTGATTCACAAAGTGAAGGCAAATTTGGGAAGTGCTCCGCAATGCAAAGCAGAGTAATTTGCATTTTAATGGGTAACGCGAACTCCATTGAAAACAATGACTTCATGTTACTCTGCCTTCCCAAACCACTACTCCACCAATTTTTAAGGCAAAGTATTTGAAAACAATGTACTTCGCCTCACTTTGCCTTGTTTTTAAGCTCCAAAGGTGAATTTTGCAGTGATTCATGGGATTTCAGGTCACATGGGCTCTAGATTGTTCTCCACAACCTCTGTTTGGGGTAGTGTGTGTAGGAAGCTGTAGGAGACAATCTAATCTGAGAGCTCTCTATGATTCAAATCTTCTAAAAGCTGTTAAAAAAGCATTTTGAGTAATTTTTTTGCCGAAACTTTACTTCGATTATAGGCAATCCTCCTGTGCTCATATCATTGAGTGAAAAAAAAAACATAAAATCAAGCATCTCTCTCTCTCTGGAACATAGAAGGAAAGAGAAAAGAAAAACATAATTAGCTTAGTACTATTCCACCCATTGGGGTAGGAAAAGCAATTGAATCTCCTTTAAACAGGTTCATTTGATTGGCATGTAGCCATTTATCAATGACTGTTATTGTTAAGCAGTCTAACTTGGTAGACTGCCGGACTGAGTTTGTTTACAATGGGATAGGGTCTGTTGTTGGGCCTTGCCTATACATTGTAAAGCAAACACGTGTACCTTTTGGATGTCTTGTTTGAGTTAACATATTTATCTACTGATGCTCCATCACTGCTGTACACAGGTCCAGATTTTCTTCTGGGAGTCTCATGGATCATCTGGTCATGATTTTAAAAATGGGGTACACTGTGTACCTGCAGGCAATGCCCCTCTTATTGCAATAAGGAGCAATGGCAATAATGAATCCCATTCTTGGGTTTTTTCTGAACAAGTTTGGATATCTTTGATCTGCCTGTTAGCCCATTCCACCTTTCCTGATGACTGTGAATGGTAAGGGATATGAAACTTTTGTTTTACTCATAACAAATACAGAACTTTCTGAATTGCTTGGCTATAAAGCCGTCTCCCTGTAAACAGAATTTACCTTTAGGGGTAAACCTCACCTGGTAAATAGGTGGTTTACCAAGACATGTGCAGTCACTTTGGCTGTGTTGCTCTGTTAGGTTGGTGATCACTAGTGCAAACCTAATGTTCTTAGTGGTTGGCATAGGGATAATGTAGTCAAGCTGGATGTTGTTCCAAGGGCCTGATTGTCTCTGGGGTAACAATGCATTTTTACTAGCTGGTATAGGATTGTTCCCTGCACAGATCAAACAGTTACTGATGCAGTGTTCTACATCATTTCTCATGTGCAGTCACCAGACAGAGGATGTCAGTCTGTCTAGTGTTTTATTGACTCCCTGGTGTCCACTAGTTGGAGTATCATGTACTTGGTACGGTATATAAAATCTACCCTCAGGTGTTCTGGAACAACCCATAATGTTTCATGAGTATTATGGCAGTGATACCAAATGAGCAGGCCATCACTGGATAAGTGAAAGTCATTTTTACTTTCTTGTAAGAGCTTATCTTTGGAAGTTATTCCTCAGTTCCTTTATTAAGGAACCTATACACTGCCCTCAAATGAGGGTCCTTCTTTTGGAGCATTAAGGTTCACGTTTACAATATACTCGAACCTTATGAAAATACAGTTTGTATTTAAACTGGTTAGGTTAGTGCCTGTTATGTACACAAACAAGTCTCTGCATTTCACAGAGATAATATTAGAGTATTGGGATTTTTTTTCTTGCAAAGAAATTCAGTCAGAGAGAAACATACCCAATTAGAAATTGTAATATTAAAAAAACACAGTGTCTGCAGTTTGTATTCTATAATTACCTCAAGGCCGTTCTTAAACTGTAGAACTTAACCCTCTCATGGAATGCTGATATCATGTTACATAAGGAAAAACAATATTTTTCTTCCTTAATACTATTATCACAACCTATTTCACTCAAAGATTTACCAGCTCTCTAAGCCACCCACAAACATTTGTGGTGATTAATAAGAAGACCCCTCACCTCCCTGCTTTACATTTTTTCTGCATTTTAGCAATGCCTGTGAATCATACATAACTGATGATGCACACTCTGTCATCACTAGGATGTACAATAAGAATTCCAAACCATGTTATCTGACCCTTGTTGGTATGTGTAGCTGAGTCATCAGTCAAAACATGACACACAGTGGTGTCTTTTAACACTTTCTGAGGTTCTGTCAGAAAAGGCCCTGGGACAGGTAGGTCATGGGGTTGGAGAGAACAATCATTGATCCCTCCTGAAAATTGTAGGCCATGGGCCAACAAAGATGGAATTTTGATAGGAAGGACAGTGATGTCATGATCCTGTAAAATGAGGGACCAGTGTGTAAGTCTGGTATTGGATATAGCATTATCTTTTACTCCGTCTGACAACAGAAAGATAGTTGGCAAATAATTGGAATGCAGCACAATAGGTCCATATCCAATGATGTACATAAAGTATGTCATTGCCCAGTATGTAGCCAAAAGATTCCTTTCACAAAGGTAGTATTTTAGCTCCACTGGGGCGAGCATTTGGAATGCATAAGAAATGGGTCTGATGTGTCCATTGTATTTTTGGGCACAAACTGCTGAGATTGTTATCTCTTGCTCCTTCTTGCCAGAAATGCCTGCTATTGTCTGTGCTAGCAATAACCCAGACTGTTCCTGGCTTGTGCCTGCAATTGCAGCCACAGTATGGGATGATTCCGGTGTCACTGGTGGAGAAGGTTCTGCAGCATGTGTAGGGAGTGTTGGCACTTTCAGGGGTGCCTGCACAGTGGAGAAAAGTGGTGTGCAAGCTGTGCTTAGTTCTCCAGCTATGGATTGCTGTTCAGTAACCCTCAAGGGAGGAGAAAGTAGTATTGAAACAGCTGTCAGCCCAGGTTCAGAAATCAAACCTGTAACTCTTGACCCCAATGTGGCCTGTGATGCTGAAAATATCACAGCCACAGGGCTTTCTGTACCAGGGTTGTCCCCTTCCTCATCAAATGTAAAGTGGGTTTCCCCACCAGAAGGTTGATGGATAGTAGCAACATTGTTTTACAGTTACAGCTTATGGTATTGACGCACTGCATATGCCCAATGCTGTTAGGGTTAGGAACAACAGCTGATGTTAAATTACATAGGGAAGAATCATAACATTTTATGTAATTAGCCACAATGTGTTCCTTAACCAAGGAAACATAGAAACATAAACATAGAATTTGATGGCAGATAAGGACCGCTTGGCCCACCCAGTCTGCTCATTTCCCTACCTAATGGATAAGCTGCAGATCCTAGTTAACCAGCAGCCTACTTCTTTCTACTCCCACCCCCTAGAATTGCCTTATGACTCTCCCATGCATGCTTGAATTCAACCACTGTTTTTGACTCCACAACCTCCACTGGAAGGCTGTTCCATGCATCCACAACCCTCTCTGAGAAAAAATACTTCCTTACATTGCCTCTGAGCCACCCCCCCATCTTCAAATTGTGCCCCCTTGTTCTTGCAACCTAGAAGGACGTTCTGGCATAGTAAACATTGCTAACAGCAGCTGCTTCTACAGCATCAGACACTGAGTTCACGACAGGTTGCATACCTGCCTCATTTAAAAGTATGTCAACATCATTTTTAATGATAATTTTCTGTCCCTCAGAATCACTAATCTTACTGATAACATTATTAATCATGCCAAAAACCTCCGGTATGTTTTGTTTGGTCATGGCATCAATCATAGTCCCTGTGACTGCATGATCCAACCTCTGTGATGTGGTGGTTGGCCATTTTGGATTACCTCATGGGCATCTTGGGATACTGTCTTATGACCATCATCACATGACCATGAGTGGCCAGCTTTGGGGATGGAATGGGGATGCAACCTGATGATATGTGTATCCACAGTTTTGAGACTAACAATTCTCCATTTTGTGAATCACAGAAAAACAAGTGGCTAGCCTTTGTTCTAATCCACCCCACAGCATACTGTGAGTGTTCAAAATCAAACTCTTCAACATCAGAAGAGGCAAGATATATGTGCATTAAGTTGGTATGCATGCCAATACCTCTGACTGATGGCACAAGTTCGTCATATCTGACTTTTAACCCCTACATTCTAACTGCTCAATACAGGAGTTAGCATACTATAAAATGCCTTGTTTTCAGATCGCAAGACATTCTCATCTTATAAAACATGCCTGTTATCAAGAAAAGCTCTATCACAGTTTATATTCAAAACATTCATTTCAAGCTTGCTGTAATCAAAACATAATAATTCACGCTGTTCAGTCAAGGTCTGGTGTTGAAATACCAACACATTTACTCTTTCAGTGATTACTTCAGACTTATCATCCCTAAGTTCCTTATTTTCAAAACATAAGAAATCAGTGTTATTAGCCAGAACACCATTTGTTTGAAAACTTTTTTCTCATAAGTTCTGCCATTTCACAGTTATTTCCTAAGGCATGCAGTTCTTTGCTGCTTTTGTCATTAAAGATAAATTTGTTTTCTTGATGGAGGGACTGCAGCTGAGACTGCAGTTCTTCTATCCTTTCTCTATGAGGAGCCTTTTTCAGACTGATTTCCTGCTTGCAAGCTGCATTCTCCATTTTGCAAGCAGCATACTCAGAATCCAAAATAGATAGTTTATTTAGAACAGCATCAAAGCATGTAAGCAACGTTGCAATCAATAATCCATCAGGATCAACTCTTTTGGTATCATGTTTTAAGTCACTATGGTGTTCAGAAACCACCCTCATGGGACTGTTTCTGGTTTTTGACACATTGGCAAAATCATCTAAACCATTGTAGGCAATTTGATTTTGTAAGGCATTCAGCCTCAACTTCAGTACTGTTTTCAGACATGTCATTTAAAATGAGGAACCCTTAGATGTCTGTGGATCAAAAACTTTGTTTGCAACCAAAGTTCATGACAGGACACAAACAGCCTTTGGCGTATGTGGACTTCTAGATGAATATTGACCCATTAAGATTTGAAATCACAAATGAAAGCAGTCTGTCTGTTTGGATCCCTTTACAGCTGTGTGTTCCCACAGAGAAAGAAGAGGGGAAAAAAACAAAAAAACAAAACAACTCATTACACAGAGTTTGTATATCTGGCAAGTTTGTTTTGTCTGCACTGTGGAACACACAACAGACCAACGATTTTAACAGAAGACACTCTCAGCTGCTTATTACTGGAGATTTCTCACTCAGTGTTTTAATTTACTGAAGAAGTTAAAATGTAACTTTGGCAAACACTCAGACACCTCTTGCTGTCATCATTTATGTTACATAAACAATCTCAGATAGTAGAGTAAATAATAATAATACAGATTCTTATGTCTTTGGAGTTTGCCAAGAAATGTTTGTAAACAAGCAGGAGTATTAATACAGGTTTATTAAACTACTTATGTCAAGCATGTTACAGAGAAAATCACAAGGTAGATGGGGTTCTCACCACTCTCCTGAAGAATGTACATAATCTCCAAAATTTCTAGGATCTCAGGTTCTCCAAGATCTTGTTCTCTCTGTGTGGAGCTAGGTTACACAAACTTATATACTGCAGATAACAGTATAGCAACAGAGATTACCTCATGATTATGGTTATGAGAAACATTATATATTGGATAATGATTTAGGAGACAGAATTACTAATGAGTATAATGTCACACAAACAGTATGCTTCTGTTTGCATGAAGCTTGGACAAAAGAAATGCTGACAGGGCTCTTTACATGTGGTATTTCTTGCTTATGTATAAGACATGAAGATATGACAAAGGTTTTTTCTCTTTCAGCTTGCTTAGACAAAGAGAAGTGCTGACTGGCCACTACTACATATGATTATATGAGATATATATATATATATATATATATATATATATATATATATATATATATATATATATATATATATATATATATATATATATAGATGTGTATATATATATATATATATATATATATAGTGTATAAAGTAATCACTGATGATTCCTCAGAGTCATAATATCAGTAAATAGGTAGATTATATATGGAATATATGTAAAAGGCAAACATAATGCATTATAGTGAGGTATAATAATCATGCATGCTCTAATCATATAAAAGGATATAAACATTAGCAAAAATTAGCAGCAAAACACAATCCTGGCACTCATGCGTATATGATGGCTACCTAAATCTACATGTTAGTACAACATAGCAGTATCACAGTGCACTAGACTAGGAATACAGTGTAAGGTGCATGTGGGATAATGGGGGCATAACCTAGGCACAACAGGTGGACATGCCACTTTAAAAACAGAATTAAAACATGTAACAGATTGAAAATTCCTTTCAATCTCCATTCAAGCTGCAGGTGCTGATACATGCCAGTCTATTCAGATAACCTTCCTATGCAGATTTTAAAGCAGCTGTAATGGGCAATACCACATTGTCACAGTCAACCCACCAAAAATATATAAAATAGAGCGACTTACCTGCTCTAGGGAGCCAAAGGTAGTAGTCTGAAGGGGTGACATACACTGTACCTGTAAAATAAAAGATAGAAACAGGGTCACAAAGGATCCACAGCTCTTAAGAGGGTCCAAAAGGGCAGATGGGACAGGATAGACATAAGAATATACTTATCTGATAAGGTAGGATCCCTCGTCCTCTCAGAACTGTAAAATATAAAATTGAAAAATAGATTTGAATAAAAGAGCAAAAGCAGAGTAAAGGGAGTGAGATGTGGGGAAGGGGGCTCAACTAAAACCCCTTTGCCCACAGTGCTGGCTGAGTGGCCAATATTTTACTTAGTAGCCCAGACGGACTAGTGAAGACTAGTGGTCCTTTTGCATAAATAAATGTGGCATTGGTGCTCTTAGGGGCTAGGAAATGCATGGGGGAGGGGCACTGTTCAAATAGATAGCCCTGGTGGTCTAGTGGGCTAGACACCCTAATGGCTGAGAGTTAGAGTTGCAGTGAATTTTTAATCCACTGGCGAAGTGCCCACTTTGCATTGACAGAGCACAACATGAAGTGGGCACTGCAAAGTGCTCACTTCGTGTTATCATTATTACTTTGTGTTGCCATTATGCCTTAATGCGAAGTAAGGTGAAGTGAGAAGTAAACGGGCAGCCCCCCCACATCACATGGCTTACAGTACTATAAATCACATGCTTTAGCCAGGCAGGAAGGAGGTGAGTCAGAGAAGCAGTTTCACTTTCTCCTTTGCATTCCTAGAGGGAGAAGACTTGTGAGAGAGCAGTGTAGGAGTCAGTGACAAAGTGCTTATTGCCTTTGTAAAACAACAGCATTTTTAAAAGCTATCCTTATTTAGTGTTTATGATTTTTTTTTGGTGGTTAATTTTTTTTTATAAGTGTTTTTTTTTGTGTGTGAGCTTGTGTGTGTGTGTGTGTGTGTGTGTGTATGTGTGTGTGCCGGGGACATGTGTGGAGGGATGGATGAGGACCCTGGAGAAGGTGAGTCACTGGCCCGTGGGTGCGGTAGGAGGGGAGTGTGGACAAATGGGGGCGGTCGTGTCATGCTGGACCACTCCCGACTCTTGGGTGTTGCTTCCCTCCAGCCCCATGTTGAAGCAATGGCAGCAGCAGCATCAGTGCCACCAGTGGTTGCTGTGCATCCGCCTTCTCCACCACTACTACCACCACCACTGGTAGTAGCTGTAGGGGTTCCAGCAGCACCCCCTCCACCACCTCCACAGCCACAGGAGGTGCCCCTCAAAAATCAAGGTGGTGCAAACCATGCGACTCATGCGAGGACTGTGTCTGGTCACCCCCACAGCTCCCCACTGTGGGAGTTTTTTAACTCTGTGAGGGGAGACAGCTCAGTCATGGTGTGCCATGTATATGATGTGCTGGTGCACCGTGGCCCCCATAGGACACATTTGGGGACTGGTAGCCAGTGCACCCACATGCTCAACCACCACAAGGCAGAGTGGAAGGCTGCCATGGAAGTGGCCAGGTGTCCACCTGATGGCCCTTCTGTGGTAGTGGCCAAGGGTGCTGCTGGGGTCAGAGTTGTCCCTCACAGTCACTGCCGCAGCAGGAGGAGGGCCAGTACAGCTGCTGCTCCACCACTACCACTGCCAATTCAGCAACCAGCACCACCCTCTCCACCACCACCCCTGCTACCTGGATTCCCAGCTGCAGTGGACCCTGCCACAGTCCCTGCAACACAGCATGTCATCTCCCTGGTGTGGGCTGCTCTGGAAGAGAACAGTCAGAGGGCTGGTGCTTTGCAGCAGCAGGTCCACACAATAGAAGAGCAGCAGCAAATAGTTTAAATGCTGCACCTGCTGCTGGACCACCATGGCATCCCATGGCCAGGGTAACTTACGTGATTGTTTTCTGGTCTCCCCAGCTCACTATTGTGTTGTACTGTTTTTGTATGTTTTTTATTTGTTGTTGTTTAATAATACACATTTTTCCTTCCAGGGGAATCTATCTTGCGCCACATAGTGCAATACATTTCTGTGAAAACTGCCCATAATTTCATTGCAGTGTGTCATGTGATGGAGGAATTCCCATTCTGAAAAGTTGCCCACATTCTGCCTCCCTTCTCAGCAACGTTAGGATGTGATGCTAAGGACAGCACGTGTGCATGCTCCAATACAGTAAATATCCAATTGTCCGCATCTTTCTCGAATGTATCTTGATGTTATATGGTCGTTTGTGTGTGAAACGCAGGGCACATTTCCAGTAAGAAGAGCCTTGTTAGTGGAAACGGTCCCACATTTCACCACAAAGTGAACCTTATAACATAAGGAAATATTAGAATAGCTGCCGGACATTCACTATAACGGACCATGTACCTGCGCTAACCCTGGTATCACATGCAAATGTTGCTGAGAAAGGGGGGCAGAATTTGGGTGGCTTTTCTGAATGGTAATTCCTCTGTGACGTGACACACTGTAATGAAATTACGGGCTGTGTTCACAGAAATGTATTACACGCTGTGGAGCAAGAAATATTCCAGTGGGAGTAAGGCCCCCACATATTATGTTATGTGCATCACCAAAACTATGTAATGTGGTGAATCTCTGTAAAGCAGCAGCAGAACAGCAATCTGTTAAGAACTCTGATCTATATGTTTTAATGCTATGTTACAACTTTCTTTACTTACATCCTGACTGACTGGAATGATACGAGAATTTGCAGTAGTTGAGTCTGCTGTGCTACCTTTTTTCATGTGTGAAACAATGAAAGAAGCATTCCTTTTAAATTGGTGCTGACCAGGTCTTTGTCATTGTTTTCCTCTGCTTTTCTCCATCACATCAGTTAGTTGTTATATATCACATCAGTTGTTAATTAACAGTTATGCAGCAGGCAGTGTTTTATGACACCATGGAACAATAGTTATTGAAAAGCAGCTGCAAATAAATACAAACCTGGTCAGAACAATATTAGAAGTCATGCTCATTTTTTTCATACATGAAAAAAAGTAGTCAACTAAGTAAAGCAGACATAAACTGTGAAAAGAAGTGTATAATTCAAGTCATGACTCGGAGGAAACTAGTGGCTGTTGCAATGTAAAGTAGCATAAAAAAGTACAGTTCACAACTGTGACAACATTCTTGCAATGCTGCTTTAATTGTAATGTCAGCATGACATCATGAGCTCACAACAATCACACAACACACAAAAGTGGCACAGAGTCCCAGATTTTTTTTGCAGGCCCAAAATGCATCCTCCTTGTGTGCAGAAAAATGACAAGTGATAACACAGTGAAATGGGAGTGTTTCAGCACATACAAAGTCCCCCAGAATTAATGGCGCACTCAGTCATTCACGCAGTGGTGACACAGAGTCCCAGATATTTTCTGCAGGCCCAAAATGCATCCTCCTTGTGTGCAGAAAATTGACAAGTGGTAACACATGAAATGGGAGTGTTTCAGCACATATAAAGTCCCACTGTATAAAATGATGACAGTGAGCGTCCTTTTGCTGATCAATGAGTTCTGCAAGGTGATTTGAGCAAATGCAATGTGATCATCTCAATTGGATTGAAGGGTGTCCTTTGGCTGTATACTAATAGTAGCCTTGGTAAGTAGATATACATATATATATATATATATATATATATATATATATATATATATATATATGGTTGTGTACTAGGTGAGGAGGGTGGTTGACATGGATATGTATTCATGGTATTGTTCTGCATCACAGGTCCAAGAAACTGTGGGTGTGCACATTCCAGTGTGCTCAACAAGAATTTGTTGCACTGAAATTGGAAACGGATAGCTCTCAAGCATATGAAGGTAAGTATTTTATTTGTTTGGGGGGGTGGGGGGATGCTGGTTTGTCTGTAATAGTTTCTTATTTTGTTTCTTCTTCACAGATTTCATCTGCATCCTTCTGGAGTCTGGTTGTTGTTAATGATGGTCATGGTCATCTAATGAAATGACTTCTGTATGTTGCATGTGTGCCCAAGCTCTGGGGAAGGGGGTGCCTGATGTTGAAGAACTTTTTTGGATAAGGCCAGTTTGACAGAACAACAAAGCATCTGGAAGTTTCCTAAAAAAAACAACGAATGACTTCTTACAACTTAATTATTTCCCTCCCTGATTCTGAATCTCAAGTCAGGTTACATTGAAACCCACATCTTGTCAACTAACACAACCTGTGTTCGATATTTGCTGCAGTCTTTCCAAAACAATGAAACGGATGAAATAAAATCTTCTTACTTACCAGAATGGATTTCTCATGGATATTCCATTGGTTCCTCTATGTACGGTACAGCTGCAGTACCATTCCCACCGAGTTTTAGCGATGGAGACTTTTTTGTTAACCTGCAAAAGAAACAAAATAAATGTACTGTATGTGTTTTACCATTGCGGCTCTGAAAAGCTACAAAAAAGAAAACATACAACTAAAGGAAGTGAAGCAGCATAACAAACATGGGTACACATACTCATTTTATGGTTTAAATATTAAGAAGCTTTGTGTCTCTTACTGATGGATGTGGTGATCCAGGGGGGTGGACAGACTCAGGCTCAGTGGTGGCAGTGGCTAACAGCAATCCCAATGGTGGTGGTCCACGGGGAAGACAGACTCAGGCTCAGCAGTGGCAGTGGCTGACAGCAGTCCTGGTGGTGGTGGCCCGGGTGGCGGACAGACTCAGGCTCAGTGGTGGCAGTGGCTAACAGCAGTCCCGGTGGTGGTGGTGATCCAGGAGGGGCACACCGCCTTTTAAAAAGTTCATTAAAATCTGCCAACATTAACCACATCATCATCCTCATAAAGAAAGCTGCCCTCACAGTCATCGATGTCTGAAGTCTGACCACTGGGAAATTCTTTCTCCATTGTGTCATCATCTACATCAGTGGTGTGCCGTTTTAGGCAGCCATTGCCAGTGCCACCAGGATGGTCCATTTCCATATCACCAAAACCACCATGACTATGCTGGGGTATGAATACTGAGGTTGCAGTCTGTGCTGGTATGTGCCTTTCATTCATTTTACTGAATGTTAGCAAACCAACATTTGCAGGAGACAGGTTTGTCCAATGATCCCTAACTATTGCACCTGCTGAGCTGAATACCTCTCAACACTTACACTGGAGGGTGGGCATGTGAGGTACTTCAGTGCCACTGCAGTCAGCTTTGGCCATTCACTGACCTTTCCACTCCAGTACAAAAGAGGATCTTCAGTTATTGTCAGATGCCTGTTTTCAGACAAATATGACTCAGCCACACTAAGTCTAGTGGTTGATGCCTCATCCTGTTCTCCCAAATCATTTATTTCACAAATACTCACTTGGGACAAAGCCTCCCAAAGCGGGTTGACGCCAGCCACTTTGGATGACAGACCACCTGGAACTGCAGTCCCCTTCCCCTCGCAGGATATGCTTGATGGTCCTACAGATATACCTTCAGCCGGATTATGCTGCTGAGGTTTGCTGACCTTGGCACGTGACTTCTGTGCCCCATGAACCAAGCGCACCAGTTGACCACTGATATTTTTTACCTGTTCAGGCCCTCCCTCCAGTACTGTTGCAATTCCATGTTTGTATCGTGGGTCCAGCATTGTTGCTATGGCAAAGTTGTCACTATGCTGAATGCTCATAACATGACGATTCTGGTCGAATACTGTCAGAATGTGTTGCAGCAACATACTGCTACCACCGTCTCAGGCAACATCAAGGCCATGCTGTACATTCACCAATGTCTGCCTCAGCACCCGCAGCAGTGGAATTGATTGGCTAATGGAGGCAGACTTGCCACTCACTGCCTGTGTGGCATGTTCAAAATGCTTCAAAATTGTTTTTTACAGAGTCCATGAGGCTCCAATGTTCAGTCGTCATAGACGTGGAGGCCCAGGAACTGTCACAGCTAGTGTGCATCACAAGATATTCTGAGATGGCTTTGTATTCTTCATACAACCTCCCTGCGATACATAAAGTGGAGTTCCATTGGGTGACAACTTCCAGCTTCAAGCGGTGCTGAGGCAGGCTGTTTTGTATCTGCAACTGCCACAGTTGGAAACGGGCCTTTCCAGATTTTGTAAAGTGAGAGCAGATACATTGTGCAATGATCAGCATTTCCTTTACATCAGGGTGCTGCAGAAACTTCTGAACCACAAGATTTAAACAGTGGGCCATGCATGGAACACAAAAAAAAACAACATTCGTGATGCATTTCACCACATTCTACCTGTTGTCACTTGCTATGAACCCAGCTCTCAGGGACAGAGGGTTTAGCCATTTGTCAGTTTCAGTCAGTACCACATCCAAGATGTTCTCACAAGTGTGTGAACATGTCACATTGTGCATAGCAATCATTGCATGCTATCGAATTCCTGGAAGATTGCTACCGCAACAGTCCACCTTACTGCACTGATTATTCACACTATCAACATCACAAACAACCCCCGGCACCTGCACCCAGTGTGCAGTTATACACAAACATGAACTCCCCACTCTTTTGCCACTTGTTCACATATCCATGCTTAAATGGATGAATGGAGAGGAGGAATGTTGAAGGGCATGTCTTACTGAGTTGGACACAGTTCAGAACAACTTGGGGACAGCACGGGTCGAAAAGTATGTCCTGGATGGGACTTTCTATTTTGGACAGGCACGTGCAGCAAACCATCATTACCCAGAATTCTCCACAAAGGAGAAGGGCAAAAAATCAATTGCCAGCATTTCCACTACAACAGCATTATGTTCACGTGACACTGTATGATTCGTGGGGTACTTCAGCTTATGCACAAAAACACTCTGTAACGTGGGCTGACTTAAACGTTTTACATGGGGTGTGATCTCAAATGGTTGTGCTCTGTGATAAATGGCATTGGCAGGGGGTGGAGTGTGGACATTTGATGAAGGCAGTTGCACAGGTGATGATGACAAACCCAGAAATGCTGTTATTTTGCCAGATTAGTCAACCGGGGTTGATGTACCACTTGCACTAGACACACTGCATTCACCACCACCACCACCACAAAAACTGCTACTCTTACCAGCACTGGATAACATTTCAAAGTCATTATGGGCCTCCACCTCCTCATGCCTGTAGTAATCCTCTGCTCTTATTCTCTCACTACTGCACACATTTAGTTTACTACTGGACTTAACAGTCATGGAAGGGGATAACATGCTCGCTATGATTGCCAGTGACAAGGATAAACACCCCACTGTGGTATTAGCTGCCAGCTTGTGCTGGGTTCACAATGCCAAGTGCCTATTCTTAAGATGCTTATGCTGTCCTCCTGTGCCCAGATGATTCCCCTTTTTACCTCGAGTCACACGCACATGGCAAACCTGGCAGATTGCAACTGACTCATCATTTGCATCTTGAACAAAAAAATCCCAAACAATGGATTGTGATGCTCTGCTTTTAACATGTCCATAATGTGGCTTATTTAAGTCAGTTATTTTAAGCACTGAAGTGGGGGGGGGCATGTGATGTTTCGGGCACTGCACTCCTGGACTGCAACTGACCACCATGACTACCTATCATATTTATTACTGGGTCATCATCATCAACTAAAACTGGTAGATCACAAGTTTTTACAGGGCGGGATTCCTGCAAAGAGACTGAGACACAGCCACTTTGAATTTCTTTTTCTCCGGTTCCCAACTGGGGTCAATTACATTATCATCATATTCATCAACGTCACACACATCCACATCTTTTGCTTGGATGCTAGCATGTGGACTGCATGTTGCAACAACAGCATCATCATCATCATCATCATCACATTCATCATTAGCATCTACACCACCATAATCTAATATTTTTTCACCACACTGTGAATCACTGCATGGAAAATGTGTGACATTAACTGCCATGGTGGACGGAATATCACATTGTATGCTATCGTTGACATGATTATCAGAATCCTCAGATTCAGTTACTGGGAAGTATGACATCATCTATGCTGCCACTCACTTGCACTGCTTCACACTCAATACTTTTGGATAAGGTACACTGGTCGGAATTAGAACTTGATGCAGCAATACTAATACTACCACCACCACTAACACCAGTAACACTAACTCCACTAACTGGAAAAACATCATCTCCTCCAACTATGAGTGAAGCTACTGATTGGGCTGTAAAAAACATTGTAGGAGAAATACCTTTCCTCACATCAGCAATGCACTTCTGCATCTGCGTACTACTACCATGCCCACAGACTATCTTACTGCTGACATTGCCATGGTGAGAAACAGCTTTGCTTGCACGTCACTTTGCAGGCATTTTGGGGGATCAACCACAATATTATAACCAAGTTTAGATTTTGATACGTTCACTCTCTGATTGGGGGGACGATGGATGTGAGGCCAATAAAACAACTGTAGCTTCATCAAGATATAAGAGACTAGTCTGTCACGCAATGAAAACAACTGTAGTAACCAGTTGTGTTGATGAGGTCACAAAAACAATCCAATCTGGTAGAAAAATTCATTTTGCACATGGGGGTTGGGGGGGAGCACTGACTGCAGTGCAGATTTTTACGGCAGTACAAGCAGCAAAGCAAAGACCAGATACCACAATCGCAGTACAAAATCAGGCAGCTGCAGTGGATAGCAGGTTCACACTGCTGCGCCTGCAAATACAGTAGTCTGTGGCACAATAAAAGGTGTATTATTTGATGTCATGCAAAACCGCACACACACTCACACACACAGAACAGTTTGTCTACAATGCTGAACGAGCAATGCATAGCAAATGCAAAAGTTCAGTACTGTATCACGTTACGTATTGTAATGTAAACAACCTGAAACTGTGAACTGCTGCAACAGATCCATGCAACAAACAGCAGGAAAATGTCAACTATTACTAAAAATATTGCTGTGCGGACATTAACCTAGTCAGTTATATAACAAAAACACAACCAAAAAATAAAGAAATCACTATTTCTCCAACTTAAATCTACCTACACCACAGATACGCCCCTCCCCAAAGCACACTTTCACTGTCTTTCACCACACACACTCAATGTTGTAAATTAACATTCAAAATCCACACAAAAACAAAAGCTCTCGATAATATGACCAGAGGAGGGTTTCCTACAATCGATGAACTAAAGTTGGAGCCCACAAAAAAATGCAAAAATGCTTTTTTAACAGCTTTTACAAGATTTCAATCACAGACAGCTATCAGAGCACACTGTCTCCTACTCCTACCTACACATACTATCCCGAACTGAGGCAGTGTAGGTCAATATAGAGCCCATGTGACCTGAAATCCCATGAATCACTGCAAAATTTGCTTTCAGAGCTCAAAAACAAGGCGAAGTGAGGTGAAGTGCACTGGCCTCAATGCACTTCACCTTAAATTTGGTGGAGTAGTGGTCTGGGGAGGTGGAGAAACGTGAAGTCATTGTTTCCAATGGACTTCACGTTCTTCATCATAACATGGAGCACTCCGCAAATCCACCTTTGCTCCTTGAATCACTTTGTGAAACAGTTTGAGCCCCACTTCACCCACCACTACTACTGAGAGATCAGTGTTTGTTTTCATAGCCAGTTTTTGCAGTCGTTGAGGGCCCCCTACCAGAGCAGTTGACCTTCTTCATTTCTAAATGGTTTTATCTTGTCTTATAGCAGCAGGAAAGGGCTGTGCAGCTCCTTCTAATGTGGCTTCATGATGCCATGAAATGCCTCACCAAGATATAACCCAGTCAATAAGAGACATATGGGTAGCAATTGATGGGATGTGAAGAACAGTCCCAAGGAACAACACTGCTACCCCCCCCTTAAAAATGTAAATATATCACCAATTATTCTGAAAATAAAATCAATGATGCATGAATGGGCAACAGTTAAACTTATGAGGTAAAGATGGGCCAAGTGGGGCCCCATGAATTTGCTAATCCTGCTGGGGGTTCCCCAAACCAATCAATCAATGTGTATTTTAACAGGGAAAAACACCATTGAGAGGACTCATTTACAAGGTGGTCCTGGAAGGATACTACATGACATGTAACACAAACAGCAATACTGTTACAATGCAATTTTACACATTAACAGACAGTACAGTACATCTGGAGTAAACTGAAAATAATTCTGATATCACAAATGATCAAGAACAGGTACAGTAGAAGAGAACACTACAACATGGTAAGCAAGGACATGATAAAGAGGGGAGGGGGACGTTCAGGGAGGTTGAAATTCTGTGGGGATCCCTAATGCCAGCCCTGTGAAGAGCTTTTTATAAAATTTAAACTCTTTCCTGGGTTCCAATGGGGGCTTTCCTGAGCCCTCCAAGAATGGTGTGGACATTGTTTGTGGCACCAGGAAGATGCATTGGGGTGCAGTTGCAGCTAACCGGGCTTCAGTTGAGAGTGCCTGTGGGTACTCAACTCCCAGCCCACATGGAGCTTAGGCTGCTGCTACTCCACATGAGAGGGAGACTGAGCAAGCAATGTGGAGTCAGCAGGAGTTGGAGGAGATTTGGGATGAATTGCCTCCTCCTACTTTCCCAAATTGCCACTCCATTTCTGTAGTTTATGCCCTATGGGGCTCAAGAGGCAAGCAACCAGGGGAAAAAAGAGTCTGTAGCAGGCCCCACAGCCAGTGTGTCATTGTCCTGGAACCCCTGCTAAAGGTTCCTGATTTTGCCGTCAAGTGAAAGCTATCAAGATAATTTATGTATACATCCTGGCATTCTGGTGTTTAGCCTCAGAACCCCACTGGCACTGACCTTGTGCCAAATGGCTTGTCCTCATCTGCCCATGACTTTCTGGTCCTTTGTTGAGTCACTAACTAGTAGCCCACAGATAACGGTGCATAATCATTATCTCCACATGACTCAGGCACTAACGGCTCTCACACATGTGCAGTGACACCAAATCTCTTATGCATTCATGCTAAGCCTCAATCACCATCTTGCACATGGCACTCATGGCCAAAAATGAACATTGAAACTATTTTATTTCTTGGAGCACATACCCTGGAGGATAGACGGTATTAGGAGCAGCATACAGATTCCACAAAAGTACACCGGTCAGCACCAACTCTGAACTGAAAAATGAATCAATGCAATGGGCTGCTTTTAGTAAGTATAAACAAAGTTTTATTTAGTGTACCCAGACACAGTAAAACAAAGCAGGCACAAGCAGTAGCTTGGCCAAATGGGTGGATGGGGGAAATTCTTTAACCAGGAAAGGCACACTAAACTGAAGCTTTTTTCCAGATGTGACCTGGGAGCACAAGGAGCTCAGTTTCACACAAGGGCTGTGGAATTCAAACCCAGGTCTCCTAGTTTGCAGCTCAGTGCCCTATACCACAGTGCTATACTCACTCAGACGTCACATCCAGCTACTATCAGTAAGTGCCGGTCACATAATGATATTGTGGAGTTGGGAGGAGGTGCGCATCCTCAGATGTTTGTGCAACCTCTGCTGTTGTTATTTATTCCTTTTCTAGGTGTTAGGGTGCTATTGGTCAGTATTCCAGTCTGATGCCTCTGATGGGGGGGGGGTGATAGTGAATACCGGATCTACACTATTAGCGTAGAGTACAAGTTACGCTACTGTCTCAAAATTACCTTTTGGTTATTTTGTATTTATATTAGTTTATTTGAGTTGAGTTAAAAAAACAAAAACAAAGGGGCTGTGTGGGTGAAGCCCTCCAATTTAAACAAACTGAAACTAAAATGAACAGCACGCACAAGCCAATGCTGTATTCACAAAAGCTTCACACTACGCAGGTAGCGGTGGTCTGTTATTTTCCACTCTCACTGGGGGGTGGTGGTAGAGACAGCAGTGGGAACCTAGCAGATTATTTACAAAGGGGAGGGGCAGAGTGGGTTGTATCTTTTGCAAAGGTTTGTTTCCTGTGCTCTTTTGAGCACTTACCTGGTAATCTTTTTTGTTTTTGCTGTACTATCACTGCATAATTTGCTCCATTTTTCTTTGTTTTTGTTTACATTTTTTCCACCCACCATGCTGGGATGCATAGGCAGGGGTATCACTAGCAGAAAGTGGGAGGTACTGATGCCATTGTAAAAAATGCTGTTGAGATCTCACCTAGAGTACTGTGTGCAGTTCTGGAGGCCATACCTTGGTATGGACATGTGATATGGTGGAGGTGCTTAAGAGAAGAGCAACTAAGATGATACAGTGCTGGCACTGGAAGACATATGAGGAGAGGTTAAAGGACCTCAATATGTACTTGCTGGAGAAGAGGAGAGGAGGGAACGGAGGACATGATAGAAACATTCAAATACCTTAAGGGCATAAACAAGGTACAGGGGAGTGACATCTTCCATATAGGAGGAGTATAAAAAACAAGGGGGCATGATATGAGCGTACCCACTCTCCCACACAGGTTATTGCCTAAATGTAATTCACTGAGGTAAAATATGGGACTTTGGTCACTTTTGCCTGGGGGAGACTGAGTTTTGTCACTTTAGGCAGCAGGGTATCTGATCTTATGTCCCTCGATTTATCACTTCAGGGAGGCCACCCCCCTCTTTTCCCATCTGGACAACCTAGAGGACCACCCAAACCATGCTGCCCTTACCCAGGACATTGACTTGGATGGATTGGGAGCCTATGGCCATAATCAGGGTAGTCAGCAGGCAGATGACTTGGCTATGGGGCCTGAGAAGCCTGAAGCTGGGGATAGGGCTTGAGAGCCTGCTGCCAGGGCTAGGAGGGGTTCGATAGGGTGTATGACACCATGGCTATGGGGGCTTAAGTGCTAGTGGCCCTATCTTCAGCACACCCACCTTCCTTTTCACTGGGCCACTCTCCCTTACCCTGTGCCAGCCCCCTCAACCAATCTTCCTCCTTGCATTTGAAACCCCCTTCCCACTCACAGACCAGCCTTGTCCCCCCCAGCACTGCTGTGCCCCTCATGGAAAGGTGCTGCCACACATGTGCTGTGAGTACACAGCTAGTTTCCAGCTGTGGGAGTCTAGCTGCAAGGAGGGTGGGGGGTCCAGTTGTAGAGGGGACAGATCTGGGGTGACTGACCACATACCTCTCCACTGTCCCTCATGAGGCTAGGTTCATGGCACCCACCCCTTCAGTGCACAAAAACATGTCATTTCATCCCACTCTATCTGTTCCGTGAGAACTCATACTGTACTATTTGCTCTGGTGTTAATCAGCCCAGTGTATGAATCATTCCCTAACAATCCACCTCTGGCTTAAATTTAATATATTAAATTCCAGGGGGCACAATTTGGAAACAAATTGGGCAGGAAGCCATTTGATGCTGGAAACTAATAGTAAAGTGGAAGTTGCTGCAGAGTGGATTAACTGGAACAATTGGGCATGTAACATCTGTGGAGTCCTGCTATAACACATGCAGGGTCACCATTATGGCTCAGATTTCTCACCTCCCTATCAAGTAGCTAAATCATGTGTACTTACTGGTCCAGATGAGGGAACTTCTGTGTAGATTTTGATTCTGGATGCTGGAAAGTGCCTGTAAAACAAAGGCTACACAGGAGTCACAGAGGATCTATAGTTCTTTGGGAAAAGTACAGATAAGACCAATAATAAATAAAAGTATACTCATCTGATAAGCAAAGGTCAAAGTCCAGTAGGTCCTATGGAAATAAAGGGGAACATATTTGTGATACATAAAATTCCCATTAATTGGTGAACAGTTGTTTTCAGTGGCCATTAATGTATTGGCACAACATAACCGCAATTTTTAAAGGTAATGAAAAGCTAATTTCTGCAGTTTTAATGGCCACTAATGTATTGGCACTACAAGAGCATAATTTTCATGGCAAAGAAAAATTTATGTGGACAGATTTAATGACCATTAACGTATTGGCACAACATGAACACAATTTTCATGGCAATGAAAAGCTCATTTGGACAGTTTTAATGGCCATTAATGTATTGGTATAACATAAACATAATTTTCAAACTAAAGAAAAGATCATTGTTCAGTTTTAATGGTTATTAAACATGCCATTAAAATAGCCTGATACAAAATTTAAGGGGTGTGCCACACCCATTAAATATTTAATTTATTTATTTATTTATTAATTCCTCTGGGATTGGGCATCTTTTAAATAAATTTTGCCTTGCCTTTTGCCTATTTGTGAGAATCAGTTTACAACCTTTGAGCCAGAGACTCGTTTCCAAAGGTACCTCGTCACATTGAGGACATACATAAAATTTTAGGTTACATAGTACAGGTATTTTTTTTTCAAATAGGTGTTCATCAGAGGAGCCACGTCACACTATGATCAAACAAAATACATTTGAGTTACAGGGTACAGGTAATTGAGATAGTTCTTACACAAGCTGGTTCCATATGTTGAGCAGTTTACTGGCATTACCATAAGACAGCAGGCACTAGCCAGGATATACTTAGGGAAGGGGTGGAGGGGTGGACTAGGAGGAGAGCCGCCCAGCGGGCATTGTCACTGGTGGAGAGGTTTGAGGTCCAGCCTCACTCAGAGACAGGAGCAGCTATGGGTGTTGAGGAGTTGGCTTCGAAGTCTGGTTTTGAATTTGGATATAGTTGTGGCATTAGTGACGGGGGCAGGGAGAGAGTTAAACCAGAATGGGGCTCTGTAGCAGAAGGACCTCTGACCAAGAGTAGTTCTTGACCTGGGGACCAGTAGAGCGGACTTGTTGGAGGCCTGTGTAGCAATTGTAGATGAGATCCGGTGGATGGATGCAGTCACCCCAGGAGGGGAGAGCCCGAGTAGAGTTTTTTAAGTGAGGAGGCAGGTATGATAGTGAAGCCGTTCTTCAAGGGTCAGGAGTTTGGCATCATCATACAATTGACAGGTGTGAGTCAGCCTGGGGGAACCAGTAATCAGTCTGCAAGCCTTATTTAGGGTTATGTGAATTTTTTTGATGGCAGGCGTGTCGGCAGCACCATAGACTGGTAAGCCATAGTCTACAACGGACAGTACTGAGGACGTAACAGTGAGCCGTAGTGCATTTGGGGGGGGCAGTTTCTATGGTGGAAGAGGATGCCAAGCCGTATGTTGGTGGTGGATGCAAGGGCATCAATGTGGTCATGGAATGTGAGGGCAGAGTCGAAGGTAATCCCTAGGTATTTGTAGGAGCAGACTTGCTCCAGAGGTTGTTTGGTACTAGGAAGGATATGTAGTGGGTGGTTGCTAGCTTTGTTTTGGGGGTGGGCAAAAAGCATAGCTTTGTTTTTTTTAAGATTAATGATAAGTCTGCGCTCCTTAAACCAGGCATCTGCCTCATTGAAGGACTGTTGTAGGGATTCCTGAAGGGAGATGGGATTGCGGTGGGTGGCAAAAATGACAGCATCATCAGCATACAGAAGCATTTTGCCAGAGCAGGCACTGGGCAGGGTGTTCAGATAGAGTGAGAAGAGAAGGGGGCCCAGGATGGAGCCCTGGGGAACCCCTGTGTGTGTGGGATGGGTATCGGAGAGTGTCCCATTGACTTTAACACATTGTGATCAAGCGTCTAGGTAGCTCGAGCACCATGCTAGAGGGCCAGCAGAGAGGCCAGTGTGGCAGAGGGCTTTCAGCAGAAGTGGGTGGGAGACAGAGTTGAAAGCCTTTGATAGGTCGATGAACACTGCACCAGATAGGGAGCTGGTGTCCAGGGAGGAGTGAAGGAAATTAGAGAATTCAATTAGCACAGTGTTGGTTCTGTGGCTAGCACGGAAGCCATGCTGCTCTGGGCATAAGATGTTATGCTTGGACAGATATTCAGTGATTTGAATGGCCACCACTTTTTCCAGCACTTTTGAGGGGGGATGGAGGATGGAGATGGATACTTGTCATGGTTAATTAATGGCATGGATGAGTAAATTTATGGCTTGCACCCAAGAAACATCAACAATTAATGGAAATTTAATGGGAATAAAAATTAGCCACTAAAAAAGTTAATACAAAATTTATTGGTGAAAATTAATGGGTTTGTATGAAAATAATGGAAAATTAATGGATTTAATTGAATTTTAATGGATTTCAGTGCACTAGTGCATGCCACTGTTCATATGATGTGGAACGTGTTCCAGCTTTTATTACAGGAACCCCCTCTTTGGAATGTTTTAAGAATTTTCTCAAAACATGCTTCTTTAATCAGGCCTTTGGTACAACCAACAATTTAGGAATTTTAACCAGCCTGTTATTTTTTTTTTGGGGGGGGGGGAGAGTTTTGTTTACCGTACAGATATATTGTTTTTATATTTGTTGTATTTAATTTAAATTGCATTAAGTTTACTGTCTGTATAGTGCCTGAAGCCTTGGATATGTACCTAACAATCAAATCTGCCTTTGCCTTCTGCCTTTAAACAGTATTGTACTTAATACAGTAAAATAGACCATCTGATGCCTGAATAATGTTTTTGTATGATTCTGTGCTTCTTTTCAAATACTGGAACGGAAATCTCTCTAGCTACCTCCAAGCCCTCCTGTCTCCTTTTACTGTCTCAGTATGCTTTGTAAAACCAGCACACTCACACTATTACAATGTCCAGGTACTGCAAGACTACAAGGCAAGCTGATTTCTCACTCAGACTTCCCAGTCTATTGAACAGCCTCTCTGGAAAGGCACAACTTACTCAGTTTTGAAATTCTTTTCATAGATAAGTTATACATGATGATACAGCTGTTACTGATGATGCTTGACTAGTTTTCTGCTCTTCTCTTTTTATTGCGTATTGTGCTGTATTATGTATATAGTGTTGTACAATACCGTATTCATTTACCTGATGTTAATGCTTTTCAGTTGTTATATTCTGATTCTCCTGAAAAGCTGAAACTTCTTTTTTGATACATATACTCCTACGTAACTCTCCTCCCCCAAGAGTGTAGTGGCCGAGGGTGCTGCTGGGGTCAGAGTTGTGCCTTGCAGTCACTGTCACAGCAGGAGGAGGGCCAGTACAGCTGCTGCTCCACCACTACCACTGCCAATACAGCCACCAGCACCACCCACTCCACCACCACCCCTGCTACCTGGATTCCCAGCTGCAGTGGACCCTGCCACAGTCCCTGCAACACAGCATGTCATCTCCCTTGTGTGGGCTGCTCTGGAAGAGAACAGTCAGAGAGCTGGTGCTTTGCCGCAGCAGGTCCACACAATAGAAGAGCAGCACCAAATAGTTTGAATGCTGCACTTGTTGCTGGACCACCACGGCATCCCACGGCCACAGTAACTTACATGATTGTTTTCTGGTCCCCCCTCCCCACTATTGTGTTGTACTATTTTTGTGTGTTTTTTATTTGTTGTTGTTTAATAATACACATTTTCCCTTCCAGGGGAATCTTTCTTGCGACACATAGTGCAATACATTTCTGTGAAAACTGCCCATAATTTCATTACAGTGTGTCATGTGATGGAGGAATTCCCATTCTGAAAAGTTGCCCACATTCTGCCTCCCTTCTCAGCAACGTTAGGATGTGATGCTAAGGACAGCACGTGTGCATGCTCCATTACAGTAAATATCCAATTGTCTGGCATCTTTCCGAATGTATCTTGATGTTATAATGGTCTGTTTGTGGTGAAACGTGTGGGCACATTTCCAGTAAGAAGAGCCTTGTTAGTGGAAACGGTCCCACAATTCACCACAAAGTGAACCTTATAACATAAGGAAATATTAGAATTGCTGCCGGACATTCACTATAACGGAGCATGCACCTGCGCTCCCCCTGGTATCACATGCAAATGTTGCTGAGAAAGGGGGGCAGAATTTGGGTGGCTTTTCTGAATGGTAATTCCTCTGTGACGTGACACACTGTAATGAAATTAAAGGCTGTTTTCACAGAAATATATTACATGCTGTGGAGCAAGAAATATTCCAGTGGGAGTAAGGCCCCCACATATTATGTTATGTGCATCACCAAAACTATGTAATGTGGTGAATCTCTGTAAAGCAGCAGCAGAACAGCAATCTGTTAAGAACTCTGGTCTATATGTTTTAATGCTATGTTACAACTTTCTTTACTTACATCCTGACTGACTGGAATGATACGAGAATTTGCAGTAGTTGAGTCTGCTGTGCTACCTTTTTTCATGTGTGAAATAATGAAAGAAGCATTCCTTTTAAATTGGTGCTGACCAGGTCTTTGTCATTGTTTTTCTCTGCTTTTCTCCATCACATCAGTTAGTTGATATATCACATCTGTTGTTAATTAACAATTATGCAGTAGGCAGTGTTTTATGACACCATGGAACAATAGTTATTGAAAAGCAGCTGCAAATAAATACAAACCTGGTCAGAACAATATTAGAAGTCATGCTCATTTTTTTCATACATGAAAAAAAGTAGTCAACTAAGTAAAGCAGACATAAACTGTGAAAAGAAGTGTATAATTCAAGTCATGACTTGGAGGAAACTAGTGGCTGTTGCAATGTAAAGCAGCATAAAAAAGTACCGTTCACAACTGTGATGACATTCTTGCAATACTGCTTTAATTGTAATGTCAGTATGACATCATGAGCTCACAACAATCACACAACACACAAAAGTGGCACAGAGTCCAAGATTTTTTTTGCAGGCCCAAAATGCATCCTCCTTGTGTGCAGAAAATTGGCAAGTGGTAAGACAGTGAAATGGGAGTGTTTCAGCACATACAAAGTCCCCCAGAATTAATGGCGCACTCAGTCATTCACACAGTGGTGACACAGAGTCCCAGATATTTTCTGCAGGCCCAAAATGCATCCTCCGTGTGTGCTGAAAATTGACAAGTGGCAACAAAATGAAATGGGAGTGTTTCAGCACATACAAAGTCCCCCAGACTTAATGGTGCACTCAGTCATGCGTGCAGTGGTGTCACAGAGTCCCAGATTTTTTTCTGCTTGCCCAAAATGCTTCCTCCTTGTGTGCAGAAAATTGACAAGTGGTAACACATGAAATGGGAGTGTTTCAGCACATATAAAGTCCCACAGTATAAAATGATGACAGTGAGCATCCTTTTTGCTGATCCAATGTGCTCTGCAAGGTGATTCGAGCAAATGCAATGTGATCATCTCAACTGGATTGAAGGGTGTCCTTTGGCTGTATACTAATAGTAGCCTTGGTGAGTAGATATATATATATATATAAATATATATATATAGATATATGGTTGTGTATTAGGTGAGGAGGGGCGGTTGATATGGATATGTATTCATGGTATTGTTCTGCATCACAGGTCCAAGAAACTGTTGGTGTGCACATTCCAGTGTGCTCAACAAGAATTTGTTGCACTGAAATTGGAAACGGATAGCTTTCAAGCACATGAAGGTAAGTATTTTATTTGTTTGGGGGGGTGGGGGGATGCTGGTTTGTCTGTAATAATTTCTTATTTTGTTTCTTCTACACAGATTTCATCTGCATCCTTCTGGAGTCCGGTTGTTGTTAATGATGGTCATGGTCATCTAATGAAATGACTTCTGCATGTTGCATGTGTGCCCAAGCTCTGGAGAGGGGGGTGCCTGATGTTGAAGAACTTTTTTTGGATAAGGCCAGTTTGACAGAACAACAAAGCATCTGGAAGTTTCCTAAAAAAAGCAATGAATGACTTCTTACAACTTAATTGTTATTTCCCTCCCTGATTCTGAATCTCAAGTCAGGTTACATTGAAACCCACATCTTGTCAACTAACACAACCTGTGTTCGATATTTGCTGCAGTCTTTCCAAAACAATGAAACGGATGAAATAAAATCTTCTTACTTACCAGAATCTATTTCTTATGGATATTCCATTGGTTCCTCTATATACGGTACAGCTGCAGTACCATTCCCACCGAGTTTTAGCGATGGAGATTTTTTTGTTAACCTGCAAAAAAAACAAAATAAATGTACTGTATGTGTTTTACCATTGCGGCTCTGAAAAGCTACAAAAAAGAAAACATACAACTAAAGGAAGTGAAGCAGCATAACAAACATGGGTACACATACTCACTTGATGGTTTAAATATTAAGAAGCTTTGTGTCTCTTACTGATGCACGTGGTGGTCTGTGAGGCATACAGACTCAGGCTCAGTGGTGGCAGTGGCTAACAGCAGTCCTGGTGGTGGTGATGGTGGTGGACTGGAGGGCGGACAGACTTAGGCTCAGTGGTGGAAGTGGCTAACAGCAGTCCCGGTGGTGGTGGTGGTGGTCTGGGAGGTGGACAACCTCAGGTTCAGTGGTCGCAGTGGCTAACAGAAGTCCCAGTGGGGGTGGACTGGGGGTGGACAGACTCAGGCTCACTGATGGCAGTGGCTAACAGCAGCCCCAGCGGTGGTAGTCTGGAGGGTGGACAGACTCAGGCACAGTGGTGGCAGAGGCTAACAGCAGTCCCAGTGGTGGTGGTGATGGTCCAGGGGGCAGACAGACTCAGGCTCAGTGGTGGCAGTGGCTAACAGCAGTCCCGGTGGTGGTGGTGGACTGGGAGGGGCACACTGCCTTTTAAAAAGTTCAGTTAAAACCTGCCAACATTAACCACATCATCATCCTCATAAAGAAATCTGCCCTCACAGTCATCGATGTCTGAAGTCTGACCACTGGGAAATTCTTTCTCCATTGTGTCATCATCTACATCAGTGGTGTGCCGTTTTAGGCAGCCATTGCCAGTGCCACCAGGATGGTCCATTTCCATATCACCAAAACCACCATGACTATGCTGGGGTATGAATACTGAGGTTGCAGTCTGTGCTGGTATGTGCCTCTCATTCATTTTACTGAATGTTAGCAAACTAACATTTGCAGGAGACAGGTTTGTCCAATGATCCCTAACTATTGCACCTGCTGAGCTGAATACCCTCTCAACACTTACACTGGAGGGTGGGCATGTGAGGTACTTCAGTGCCACTGCAGTCAGCTATGGCCATTCACTGACCTTTCCACTCCAGTACAAAAGAGGATCTTCAGTTATTGTCAGATGCCTGTTTTCAGACAAATATGACTCAGCCACACTAAGTCTAGTGGTTGATGCCCCATCCTATTCTTCCAAATCATTTATTTCACAAATACTCACTTGGGACAAAGCATCCCAAAGCAGGTTGACGCCAGCCACTTTAGATGACAGACCACCTGGAACTGCAGTCCCCTTCCCCTTGCAGGATATGCTTGATGGTCCTACAGATATACCTTCAGCCGGATTATGCTGCTGAGGTTTGCTGACCTTGGCACTTGACTTCTGTGCCCCATGAACCAAGCGCACCCGTTGACCACTGATATTTTTTACCTGTTCAGGCCCTCCCTCCAGTACTGTTGCAATTCCACGTTTGTATCGTGGGTCCAGCATTGTTGCTATGGCAAAGTTGTCACTATGCTGAATGCTCATAACATGACGATTCTGGTCGAATACTGTCAGAATGTGTTGCAGCAACATACTGCTACCACCGTCTCCGGCAACATCAAGGCCATGCTGTACACTCACCAGTGTCTGCCTCAGCACCCCGCAGCAGTGGAATTTATTGGCTAATGGAGGCAGACTCGCCACTCACTGCCTGTGTGGCATGTTCAAAAGGCTTCAAAATTGATTTTACAGAGTTCATGAGGCTCCAATGTTCAGTCGTCATAGACGTGGAGGCCCAGGAACTGTCACGGCTAGTGTGCATCACAAGATATTCTGAGATGGCTTTGTATTCTTCATACAACTTCCCTGCCATGCATAAAGTGGAGTTCCATTGGGGGACAACTTCCAGCTTCAAGTGGTGCTGAGGCAGGCTGTTTTGTATCTGCAACTGCCACAGTTGGAAACGGGCCTTTCCAGATCTTGAAAAGTGAGAGCAGATACATTGTGCAATGATCAGCATTTCCTTTACATCAGGGTGCTGCAGAAACTTCAGAACCACAAGATTTAATCAGTGGGCCATGCATGGAACAAGAAAAAAAACAACATTCGTGATGCATTTCACCACATTCTACCTATTGTCACTTGCTATGAACCCAGCTCTCAGGGACAGAGGGTTTAGCCATTTGTCAGTTTCAGTCAATACCACATCCAAAATGTTCTCACTAGTGTGTTAACATGTCACATTGTGCATAGCAATCATTGCATGCTATCGAATTCCTGGAAGATTGCTACCGCAACATTCCACCTTACTGCACTGATTATTCACACTACCAACATCACAAACAACCCCCGGCACCTGCGCCCAGTGTGCAGTTATACACAAACATGAACTCCCCGCTCTTTTGCCACTTGTTCACATATCCATGCTTAAATGGATGAATGGAGAGGAGGAATGTTGAAGGGCATGTCTTACTGAGTTGGACACAGTTCAGAACAACTTGGGGACAGCACGGGTCGAAAAGTATGTCCTGGATGGGACTTTCTATTTTGGACAGGCACGTGCAGCAAACCATCATAACCCAGAATTCTTCACAAAGGAGAAGGGAAAAAAATCAATTGCCAGCATTTCCACAATAACAGCATTATGTTCACGTGACACTGTATGATTCTGGGGGTACTTCAGCTTATGCACAAAAACACTCTGTAACATGGGCTGACTTAAATGTTTTACATGGGTTGTGATCTCAAATGGTTGTGCTCTGAGATGAATGGCATTGGCAGGGGGTGGAGTGTGGACATTTGATGAAGGCAATTGCACAGGTGATGATGACAAACCCAGAAATGCTGCTATTTTGCCAGATTTGTCAACCGGGGTTGATGTACCACTTGCACTAGACACACTGCATTCACCACCACCACCACCACCACAAAAACTGCTACTCTCACCAGCACTGGACAACATTTCAAAGTCATTATGGACCTCCACCTTCTCATGCCTGTAGTAATCCACTGTTCTTATTATCTCACTACTGCACACATTTAATTTACTGCTGGACTTAACAGTCATGGAAGGGGATAACATGCTTGCTATGGTTGCCAGTGACAAGGATAAACGCCCCACTGTGGTATTAGCTGCCAGCTTGTGCTGGGTTCACTGTGCCAAGTGCCTATTCTTAAGATGCTTATGCTGTCCTCCTGTGCACAGATGATTCCCCTTTTTACCTCGAGTCACACGCACATGGCAAACCTGGCAGATTGCAACTGACTCATCATTTGCATCTTGAACAAAAAGATCCCAAACAATGGATTGTGATGCTCTGCTTTTAACATGTCCATAATGTGGCTTATTTAAGTCAGTTATTTTAAGCACTGAAGTGGGGGGGGCAGTGATGTTTCGGGCACTGCACACATGGACTGCAACTGACTACCATGACTACCTATCATATTTATTACTGGGTCATCATCATCAACTAAAACTGGTAGATCACAAGTTTTTACAGGGGGGGATTCCTGCAAAGAGACTGAGACACAGCCACTTTGAATTTCTTTTTCTCCGGTTCCCAACTGGGGTCAATTACATCATCATCATATTCATCAACGTCACACACATCCACATCTTTTGTTTGGATGCTAGCATGTAGACTGCATGTTGCAACAGCATCATCATCATCATCATCACATTCATCATTAGCATCTACACCAATATCACCTGATTTTTTTTCACCACACTGTGAATCACTGCATGGAAAATGTGTGACATTAACTGCCATGGTGGACAGAATATCACATTGTATGCTATAGTTAACATGATTATCAGAATCCTCAGGATCAGTTACTGGGAAGTATGACATCATCTATGCTGCCACTCACTTGCAGTGCTTCACACTCAATATTTTTGGATAAGGTACACTGGTCGGAATTAGAGCTTGACGCAGCAATACTAATACTACCACCACCACTAACACCAGTAACACTAACTCCACCAACTGGGAAAACATCATCTCCTCCAACTATGAGTGAAGCTACTGATTGGGCTGTAAAAAACATTGTAGGAGAAATACCTTTCCTCACATCAGCAATGCACTTCTGCATCTGCGTACTACTACCATGCCCACAGACTATCTTACTGCTGACATTGCCATGGTGAGAAACAGCTTTGCTTACTCATCTTTTTGCAGGTATTTTGGGCAATCAACCACAATATTATAACCAAATTCAGATTTTGATACGTTCACTCTCTGATTGGGGGGACGTTGGATGTGAGGCCAATAAAACAACTGTAGCTTCAGCAAGAGATAAGAGACTAGTCTGTCACGCAATGAAAACAACTGCAGTAACAAGTTGTGCTGATGAGGTCACAAAAACAATCCAATCTGGTGAAAAAATTCCTTTTGCACATGGGGGGGAGGAGCACTAACTGCAGTGCAGATTTTTACGGAAGTACAAGCAGCAAAGCAAAGACCAGATACCAGAATCGCAGTACAAAATCAGGCAGCTGCAGTGGATAACAGGTTCCCACTGCTGCACCTGCAAATACAGTAGTCTGTGGCACAATAAAAGGTGTATTATTTGATGTCACGCAAAACCGCACACACACACAGAACAGTTTGTCTACAATGCTGAACGAGCAATGCATAGCAAATGCAAAAGTTCCGTACTTTGCCATGTTACGTATTGTAATGTAAACAACCTGAAATTATGAACTGCTGCACCAGATCCACACAACAAACAGCAAGAAAATGTCAACTATTACTAAAAATATTACTGTGCGGACATTAACCTAGTCAGTTATATAACAAAAACAAAATCGAAAAACAAAGAAATCACTATTTCTCCAACTTAAATCTACCTACACCACAGATACGCCCCTCCCCAAAGCACACTTTCACTGTCTTTCACCACACACACTCAATGTTGTAAATTAACATTGAAAATCCACACAAAAACAAAAACTCTCGATGATATGACCACAGGAGGGCTTCCTACAATCGAAGAACTAAAGTTGGAGCCCACAAAAAAATGCAAAAATGCTTTTTTAACAGCTTTTACAAGATTTCAATCACAGACAGCTATCAGAGCACACTGTCTCCTACTCCTTCCTACACATACTATCCCGAACTGAGGCAGTGTAGGTCAATATAGAGCCCATGTGACCTGAAATCCCATGAATCACTGCAAAATTTGCCTTCAGAGCTCAAAAACAAGGCGAAGTGAGGTGAAGTGCATTGGCCTCAATGCACTTCACCTTAAATTTGGTGGAGTAGTGGTCTGGGGAGGCAGAGTAATGTGAAGTCATTGTTTCCAATGGACTTCCCTTTCTTTATCATAACGTGGAGCACTCCGCAAATCCACCTTTGCTCCTTGAATCACTTTGCTGAACAGTTTGAGCCCCACTTCACCCACCACTACTGAGAGATCAGTGTTTGTTTTCATAGCCAGTTTTTGCATTCGTTGAGGGCCCCCTACCAAAGCAGTTGACCTTCTTCATTTCTAAACGGTTTTATCTTGTCTTATAGCAGCAGGAAAGGGCTGTGCAGCTCCTTCTAATGTGGCTTCATGATGCCATGAAATGCCTCACCAAGATATAACCCAGTCAATAAGAGACATTTGGGTAGCAATTGATGGGATGTGAAGAACAGTCCCAAGGAACAACACTGCTACCTCCCCCCACCCTTAAAAATGTAAATATATCACCAATTATTCTGAAAATAAAATCAATGATGCATGAATGGGCAACAGTTAAACTTATGAGGTAAAGATGGGCCAAGTGGGGCCCCATGAATTTGCTAATCCTGCTGGGGGTTCCCCAAACCAATCAATCAATGTGTATTTTAACAGGGAAAAACACCATTGAGAGGACTCATTTACAAGGTGGTCCTGGAAGGATACTACATGACATGTAACACAAACAGCAATACTGTTACAATGCAATTTTACACATTAACAGACAGTACAGTACATCTGGAGTAAACTGAAAATAATTCTGATATCACAAATGATCAAGAACAGGTACAGTAGAAGAGAACACTACAACATGGTAAGCAAGGACATGATAAAGAGGGGAGGGGGACATTCAGGGAGGTTGAAATTCTGGGGGGAACCCTAATGCCAGCCCTGTGAAGAGCTTTTTTAAACAATTTAAACTCTTTCCTGGGTTCCAATGGGGGCTTTCCTGAGCCCTCCAAGAATGGTGTGGACATTGTTTGTGGCATCAGGAGGATGCATTGTGGTGCAGTTGCATCTAACCGGGCTTCAGGTGAGAGTGCCTGTGGGTACCCAACTCCCAGCCCACATGGAGCTTAGGCTGCGGTTACTCCGCATAAGAGGGAGACTGAGGAAGCAAAGTGGAGTCAACAGGAGGTGGAGGAGATATGGGATGAATTGCCTCCGCCTACTTTCCCAAATTGCCACTCCATTTCTGTAGTTTATGCCCTATGGGGCTCAAGAGGCAAGCAACCAGGGGAAAAAAGGGTCTGTAGCAGGCCCCACAGCCAGTGTGTCATTGTCCTGGAACCCCTGCTAAAGGTTCCTGATTTTGCCGTCAAGTGAAAGCTGTCACACTAATTTAAGTATACAGCCTGGCATTCTGGTGTTTAGCCTCAGAACCCCACTTATACTGACCTTGAGCCAAATGGCTTGTCCTCATCTGCCCGTGACTTTCTGGTCCTTTGTTGAGTCGCTAACTAGTAGCCCACAGGTAACGGTGCATAATCATTATCTCCCCATGACTCAGGCACTAACGGCTCTCACACATGTGCAGTGACACCAGATCTCTTATGCATTCATGTTAAGCCCCAGTCACCATCTTGCACATGGCACTCATGGCCAAAAATGAATATTGAAACTATTTTATTTCTTGGAGCACATACCCTGGAGGATGGACGGTATTAGGAGCAGCATACAGATTCCACAAAAGGACACCGGTCAGCACCAACTCTGAATGAAAAAATGAATCAATGCAATGGGCTGCTTTTAGTAAGTATAAACAAAGTTTTATTTAGTGTACCCAGACACAGTAAAACAAAGCAGGCACAAGCAGTAGCTTGGCCAAATGGGTGGATGGGGGAAATTCTTTAACCAGGAAAGGCACACTAAACTGAAGCTTTTTTCCAGATGTGACCTGGGAGCACAAGGAGCTCAGTTTCACACAAGGGGCTGTGGAATTCAAACCCAGGTCTCCTAGTTTGCAGCTCAGTGCCCTATACCACAGTGCTATACTCACTCGGACGTCACATCCAGCTACTATCAATAAGTGCCGGTCACATAATGATATTGTGGAGTTGGGAGGAGGTGCGCATCCCCAGATGTTTCTGCAACCTCTGCTGTTGTTATTTATTACTTTTCTAGGTGTTAGGGTGCTATTGGTCAGTATTCCAGTCTGATGCCTCTGATGGGGTGATAGTGAATACCGGATCTACACTATTAGCGAGAGTACAAGTTACTTACTCTCTCAAAATTACCTTTGGTTATTTTGTATTTATATTAGTTTATTTGAGTTGAGTTAAAAAAAACAAAGGGGCTGTGTGGTGAAGCCCCAATTAAAACAAACTGAAACTAAACTGAACAGCACGACAAGCCCGCTGTTTTCACAAAAGCTTTGATAACACGCAAGTAAAGGTGGTGTCATTTTCCACCTCACCCGGGATGGTGGTAGAGACAGCAGTGGAACCTAGCAGATTATTACAATGGGAGGGGCAGAGTGGGTTGTATCTTTGCAAAGGTTTGTTTCCTGTGCTATTTTGAGCACTTACCTGGTAATCTTTCTTGTTTTTGCTGTACTATCACTGCATAATTTGCTCCATTTTTCTTTGTTTTTGTTTACATTTTTTCCACCCACCATGCTGGGATGCATAGGCAGGGGTATCACTAGCAGAAGGTGGGAGGTACTGATGCCATTGTAAAAAATGCTGGTGAGACCTCACTTAGAGTACTGTGTGCAGTTCTGGAGGCCGTACCTTGGTATGGACATGTGATATGGTGAAGGTGCTTAAGAGAAGAGCAACTAAGATGATACAGTGCTGGCACTGGAAGACATATGAGGAGAGGTTAAAGGACCTCAATATGTACTTGCTGGAGAAGAGGAGAGGAGGGATTGGAGGACATGATAGAAACATTTAAATACCTTAAGGGCATAAACAAGGTGCAGGGGAGTGACATCTTCCATATAGGAAGAGTATAAAAAAACAAGGGGGCATGATATGAGCGTGCCCACTCTCCCACACAGGTTATTGCCTAAATGTAATTCACTGAGGTAAAATATGGGACATTGGTCACTTTTGCCTGGGGGGGACTGAGTTTTGTCACTTTAGGCAGCAGGGTATCTTATCTTATGTCCCTCGATTTATCACTTCAAGGAGGCCACCCCCCTCTTTTCCCATCTGGAAAACCTAGAGGACCACCCAAACCATGCTGCCCTTACCCAGGACATTGACTTGGATGGATTGGGAGCCTATGGCCATAATCAGGGTAGTCAGCAGGCAGATGACTTGGCTATGGGGCCTGAGAAGCCTGAAGCTGGGGATAGGGCTTGAGAGCCTGCTGCCAGGGCTAGGAAGGGTACGATAGGGTATATGACACCATGGCTATGGGGGCTTAAGTACTAGTGGCCCTATCTTCAGCACACACACCTTCCTTTTCACTGGGCCACTCTCCCTTACCCTGTGCCAGTCCCCTCAACCAATCTTCCTCCTTGCATTTGAAACCCCCTTCCCACTCACAGACCAGCCTTGTCCCCCCCAGCACTGCTGTGCCCCTCATGGAAAGGTGCTGCTACACATGTGCTGTGAGTACACAGCTAGTTTTCGGCTGTGGGAGTCTAGGTGCAGGGAGGGTGGGGGGTCCAGTTGTAGAGGGGACAGATCTGGGGGGACTGACCACATACCTCTCCACTGTCCCTCATGAGGCTAGGTTCATGGCACCCACCCTTCAGTGCACAAAAACATGTCATTTCATCCCACTCATCTGTTCCGTGAGAACTCATACTGTACTATTTGCTCTGGTGTTAATCAGCCCAGTGTATGAATCATTCCCTAACAATTCACCCCTGGCATAAATTTAATATATTAAATTCCAGGGGGGGGCACAATTTGGAAACAAATTGGGCAGGAAGCCATTTGATGCTGGAAACTAATAGTAAAGTGGAAGTTGCTGCAGAGTGGATTAACTGGAACAATTGGGCATGTAACATCTGTGGACTCCTGCTATATCACATGCAGGCTCACCGTTATGACTCAGATTTCTCACCTCCCAATCAAGTAGCTAAATCATGTGTACTTACTGGTCCAGATGAGGGAACTTCTGTGTAGATTTTGATTCTGGATGCTGGAAAGTGCCTGTAAAACAAAGGCTACACAGGATTCACAGAGGATCTATAGTTCTTAGGGAAAAGTACAGATAAGACCAATAATAAATAAAAGTATACTTATCTGATAAGCAAAGGTCAAAGTCCAGTAGGTCCTATGGAAATAAAGGGGAACATATTTGTGATACTTAAAATTGCCATTAATTGGTGAACATTTGTTTTCAGTGGCCATTAATGTATTGGCACAACATAACCGTAATTTTTAATGGTAATGAAAAGCTAATTTCTGCAGTTTTAATGGCCTTTAATGTATTGGCACTACAAGAGCATAATTTTCATGGCAAAGAAAAACGTATGTGGACAGATTTAATGACCATTAATGTATTGGCACAACATGAACATAATTTTCATGGCAATGAAAAGCTCATTTGGACAGTTTTAATGGCCATTAATGTATTGGCATAACATGAACATAATTTTCAAATTAAAGAAAAGCTCATTGTTCGGTTTTAATGGTTATTAAACATGGCATTAAAATAGCCTGATACAAAATTTAAGTGGTGTGCCACACCCATTAAATATTTTATTTATTAATTTATTTATTTATTTGTGAGAATCAGTTTACAACCTTTGAGCCAAAGGCTCGTTTCCAAAGGTACCTCGTCACATTGAGGACATACATAACATTTTAGGTTACATAGTACAGGTTTTTTTTTTTTCAAATATGCATTCATCAGAGGCGCCATGTCACACTGTGATCAAGCAAAATACATTTGAGTTACAGGGTACAGGTAATTGAGATAGTTCTTACACAAGCTGGTTCCATATGTTGAGCAATTTACTGGCATTACCATAAGACAGCAGGCACTAGCCAGGATATACTTAGGGAAGGGGTGGAGGGGTGGACTAGGAGGAGAGCCGCCCAGCGGGCGTTGTCACTGGTGGAGAGGTTTAAGGTCCAGCCTCACTCAGAGACAGGAGCAGCTACTGGTGTTGAGGAGTTGGCTTCGAAGTCTGGTTTTGAATTTGGAGATAGTTGTGGCATTAGTGATGGGAGCAGGGAGAGAGTTAAACCAGAATGGGGCTCTGTAACAGAAGGACCTCTGACCATGAGTAGTTCTTAACCTGGGGACCAGTAGAGAGGACTTGTTGGAGGACCGTGTAGCAATTGTAGGTGAGATCCGGTGGATGGATACAGTCACCCCAGGAGGGGAGAGCCCGAGTAGAGTTTTTTAGTGAGGAGGCATGTATAAATAGCGAAGCCGTTCATCAAGGGTCAGGAGTTTGGCATCATCATACAGTTGACAGGTGTGAGTCAGCCTGGGGGCACCAGTAATCAGTCTGCAAGCCTTATTTAGGGTTATGTGAATTTTTTTGAGGGCAGTCGTGTCGGCGGCACCATAGACTGGTAAGCCATAGTCTACAAGGGACAGTACTGAGGATGTAACAGCGAGCCAGAGTGCATTTGGGGGGAGGCAGTTTCTATGGCGGAAGAGGATGCCAAGCCGTATGTTGGTGGTGGATGCAAGGGCATCAATGTGGTCGGGGAATGTGAGGGCAGAGTGGAAGGTAATCCCTAGGTATTTGTAGGAGCAGACTTGCTCCAGAGGTTGTTTGGTACTAGGAAGGATATGTAGTGGGTGGTTGCTAGCTTTGTTTTGGGGGTGGGCAAAAAGCATAGCTTTGGTTTTTTTAAGATTAATGATGAGTCTGCGTGCCTTAAACCAGGCATCTGCCTCATTGAAGGACTGTTGTAGGGATTCCTGAAGGGAGATGGGATTGTGGTGGGTGGCAAAAATGACAGCATCGTCAGCATACAGAAGCATTTTGCCAGAGCAGGCACTGGGCAGGGTGTTCAGATAGAGTGAGAAGAGAAGGGGGCCCAGGATGGAGCCCTGGGGAACCCCTGAGTGTGTGGGATGGGTATTGGAGAGTGTCCCATTGATTTTAACACATTGTGATCAAGCGTCTAGGTAGCTCGAGCACCATGCTAGAGGGCCAGCAGAGAGGCCAGTGTGGCAGAGGGCGTTCAGCAGAAGTGGGTGGGAGATAGTGTTGAAAGCCTTTGATAGGTCAATGAACACTGCACCAGCTAGGGAGCTGGTGTCCAGGGAGGAGTGAAGGAAATTAGAGAATTCAATTAGCGCAGTGTTAGTACTGTGGCCAGCACGGAAGCCATGCTGCTCTGGGCATAAGATGTTATGCTTGGACAGATACTCAGTGATTTGAGTGGCCACCACTTTTTCCAGCACTTTTGAGGGGGGGGGAGGATGGAGATGGATACTTGTCATGGTTAATTAATGGCATAGATGAGTAAATTAATGGCTTGCACCCATGAAACATCAACAATTAATGGAAATTTAATGGGAATAAAAATTAGCCACTAAAAAAGTTAATACAAAATTTAATGGTGAAAATTAATGGGTTTGTATGAAAATAATGGAAAATTAATGGATTTAATGGAATTTTAACGGATTTCAGTGCACTAGTGCATGCCACTGTTCCTATGATGTGGAACGTGTTCCAGCTTTTATTACAGGAACCCCCTCTTTGGAATGTTTTAAGAATTTTCTCAAAACATGCTTCTTTAATCAGGCCTTTGGTACAACCAACAATTTAGGAATTTTAACCAGCATGTTATTTTTTTTTGGGGGAGTTTGTTTACCATACAGATATATTGTTTTTATATTTGTTGTATTTAATTTAAATTGCATTTTTACTGTCTGTATAGTGCCTGAAGCCTTGGATATGTGCCTAACAATCAAATCTGCCTTTGCCTTCTGCCTTTAAACAGTATTGTACTTAATACAGTAACATAGACCATCTGATGCCTGAATAATGTTTTTGCATGCTTCTGTGCTTCTTTTCATATACTGGACTGGAAATCTCTCTAGCTACCTCCAAGCCCTCCTGTCTCCTTTTACTGTCTCAGTATGCTTTGTAAAACCAGCACACTCACACTATTACAATGTCCAGGTACTGCAAGACTACAAGGCAAGCTGATTTCTCACTCAGACTTCCTCGTCTATTGAGCAGCCTCTCTGGAAAGGCACAACTTACTCAGTTTTGAAATTATTTTCATAGATCATTTATACATGATGATACAGCTGTTACTGATGATGCTTGACTAGTTTTCTGCTCTTCTCTTTTTATTGCGTATTGTGTGGTATTATGTATATAGTGTTGTACAATACCATATTCATTTACCTGATGTTAATGCTTTTCAGTTGTTATATTCTGATTTTCCTGTAAAGCTGAAACTTCTTTTTTAATACATATACTCCTATGTAACTCTCCCCACCAAGAATGTACCTTTAAATTGGCTTCTGTGCCAGCTCAGTGTGCCTTCCTATCTGAACATTTGCTACAGCTAAGATTTGGCTTTGCTTAAGAATCCCTCTTTAAATACAGAAATAAAAATCAAATCCTATTCTGTTCAAAGTTGTCATTTTGTAAGCCACCATAGTGAGTGATCCATAAATTTGAGAATTATTAACTTTAATTCCAACTGATATATTTTTGGTTAAGCCATATCATTTAATTATGGACACAGTTAATATTTGGGATGCCTGAATGCTGAACCTGATAGATGACAGTTTAAAGCAACCCTGTCCAATTCCATTTAATGAATCTGTCCATAATCTGTCTAATCAGAAAGCAGTAAAAGCAGCTCCACAGGGCAACTGCTAAATCAGAACTACACAGCTGCTAAGCCTGCCATTTAGAACTTCAGAGCATTAAAGGCTTTTCTGAAATATTATGCTCTGCATGACAGAATGTAGTCTTTTATGTGTCATTTTCTCTATGTGTGACTCATTTTGCTTTATCAAAACACTAGACTTAAGCTTAAAAGTAAAACCTTACTAATAGCCCTGATTCTGATGGCAAGGAAGTTTTGTTCTTATACACGGTTGATCTGGGCTGCATTTGAAGTTTTGCTTTGCCACCATTTGAAGAGCCACCTAAAACAATGACAAACAGTAAACACGTAACCTGTCTAAAAAATGTTTCATTTGCAACAGGAGCATAGGAAGTATGAGTCAAAAAGGACCATAGTTCTATCATGTACCAGGCAGCAGCATCATTGGAACTACTAGTGCTCTTTGTTTTGAGAGGGTGGACAGCAGTGGGCAACTCACTCTGCGTCCGTCCCCCCAGCCAAGCATCATAAAGGATGTTGGAACCAAGCACTAGTAGAGGCTGGAATTGCAACATTTGGCTTTTTCTAGAATCTGCAACATCTACCATGCCATTTTTTGCCTCAGAAAATTAAAACATTTCATAGCTTACACTGATGTCTATTTTATTTGGATGAAAAATAGGGGATAGTTCTGAAGTCGATACTAACTGTAGTAAAAAATGTCAGTGTACATTGTTGCTATTCTATATACAAGACAACAATTCAAGGAAACAATCAGCAGTCTATGATAAATTAGGTAATAATTCAGTATACATTGGTGTGTATTATATGGGTACAGTAGTGCTCCTATAGCTGGGGATGTGTTGAGGTTTCTGCCCAAACCCTTATTTTTGGTTATTTATAACTCAGTTATCTTAGACCCCATGATTGAAATTTGGCATGCAGCATCACATACCTAGAGTCTAATTATGTTGAATGTTTTGTAGAACTCGACTGTGCCATTTTTTCAGTTCATAGTGTTACATTTGGTGAAATTGCCTGTTGTTTACCTAGGGTGGGATATTCAGACTGCACCAAAAAGATGTGCAATAGTGGGAGCAGGCGCAAGAGCAGTGTGCCACTGCACAATGTGCACGATATTCAAACCAAGCGCATGCCAAGGTGCCCCTGTGCAACACAGCTGAATATCACGCCACATGCACCATGGCACAACCAGGGATGTGCAGTGGAGCAGGGCCGATGTGCAGTAACACATCCAGTGGTGCGCAGAGACAAGGTCAGGAAGCAGGGGTGCACTAGCCATGGAAGCCATGGGCAGAGGAGCATGCAGCAGGCCAGACAAACCAACCCCCCCAGGCCCCCATGAACTGCACAACCAAAGGTGAGCTGGATGGACCACCAGCCTATGAACCCCAGCACAGAATGAACAGCAGAGGCATGGTACCCCAGCACACTGCCCTGGCAAACAGTGACCGCAACACAAGGAGGGCCATACCCTCCTGTGCCACCGCACCCCACCAGTGCTGATCACCCCCTGTACAGCGATCCCAAGACACCCAGCCCAGAAGCATCACCAAACAGTGCATGGCACCGAAGGCATACCACCACCACCACCACTGTGGCAATGCAACCCTGTGCGCCATGGCACCATGCATGACAGCCCCACTGTGATCCCCTCACAGCAGGCAACACCAGCCACTGACATAACAGCAGCATACACAGTGTCCCCTGGCATGGCCCCCACCATGGCACAACAAAGAGGTCGACCCTACGTCAGTACCCGAGGGACCCCACATGTGACAAGGCCCACCCTGGATGCCACCACCAGCAGGACAGCACCCCGCACACCCACCCATGCACACACCCTGTCCCAGCACTGGCCCCACCAGACAGCACAGCTGCTCACTGTGGTGCATGGAAGCATGTGCCACACAGGATGCAACACAGGGCATGGACAAATCTCCCACCCTCTCCCAAGGTTACCCATCACAGAGCCACACAAAGCAGGGCAACAGATGCCACTGTTGAGTGTCCAATGATGCAGTGTACCTATGGCCTGTACACCACCATGGCACTGGTAAGCTAGCCATGTGGAGCATGCACCATGAACCTGTCCACCGCCAGCATGTGGCTGGAGCAGATGTGACAGAAAGTGGACCACAGGCACCATCACAGACACCAGTGGTGGTATGGAGGGGGGACAACAACAGCACTGCCCACAGTGTAACCTGAGGCAGACATGCAATAGACCTGGAGATAGGATGCCAGCTGCCATGGCGCTGTGCCCAGAGGGTGGCTGGCATGGACAGTCACCAATGTCATGCCAGCAGACATGCATGTGATGGGGGGATCAGCATGACCATGCATACCACAGACAGGGACCATGGCCCCCACCTACACCAGTGGAGGGGCCCTGCCAGGCACACACATGACCAGGCTTGCACCACCCCCTGATGCCATGCACACCACTGCAGCAAGGCACCAGTTGCCCGCTGCAAATCAGAGACCACCGCAGTTGTTCTATGAAACATGTGTATAATTTAAATCGTAACAATATAAACAACATCTATCTACACAATTATATACAAAGTGGGGGAGGTAGGTACAAGGCTACAACTTGGGTAGAGATGGGCATGGGGCAAGGAGGAACATCAAGGAGTGAGACAAAGGGGTGTGAGGGACAGTCTAGGGGGAAGGAACAGCACAGGCACCGCAGTCCCTACTGGCGGCCCCTCTCTTCCCTGTGCTCTCTGTGGAGCCACCTGTGCTGCTGCCGGTCGCTGTGCTCCATTCTCTGAAGCAGCTCCAGAGTCACCCAGGTCACCTAAAGGATTTCTTATATGTGACGCTCCAGGGTTGTCCAGCATTGTCCACCTAGGACAAGGGAGCAGACTCAGTACGTGTGACTGGCCAGACCCCCGCAGCCCACCCAATGTGCGTGGCATACAGCTGTGGACCTCACCCCTGTGATGGCATGTGACCACCCACAGTGGGCGTGCCCACAAGACCTGCCTACCCAGGCACACATAGCCATGCAAACCACTGCACACCCCCACTGCCCATGCACTGCACAGCACCAACATGGCTGTACTGTGTCATGGCTAAGCAGTGTGATGGCAGTGGCACAGCAAGTTGCCCAATGCATGCACAGCCCACCTGTGACACCCACCCACATATGCAGTGTCACAGGACAGTGCAGAGTGCACCATGTGGTGTGCACAGCAGTGGGGCCATGTGCAGGGGGCCATGCCCTGTCACCACGCCTGCAACCCACCACGCACAGATGTAAGGGGAAACATTGCACTCACCTGCGACCTGGTTAGCAGGGTACTGCTGACCCACAGCACCACCACTGTACCCCTGCTGCAAGGCCACACCACCCGCCCTGGCCTGCCATCCCTGCTCACTGGCCAACCGGGCCCTATGGCGATCCTCTGGGCCTAGGTTGCAAACATGGAGAGGGAACATCTGTACAGGTCAGTAACATAGCCCCCCCCCTTGTTGTGTGCATGCCTGCACAACCCAGCCATAACACTGTGGTACAGGGTGTAAATAAGGCACCCCCAACACCGACAACACAGGTAGGCCCCCCCACAGCATGGCCTGATGGCCACCGCGATACCTGGACAGACAGATACTACCAGTGATGTGATGTAGCACCTACCTGGCCATGGCACGGTGCCCCTCCGGGCATGTGCCTGCAGTCACCCTAGGCAGTCAGGATCCCACCACTGAAGGTGACCATATCAGTGGCGATACTGCTCCACTGTCCTGCTGCACCATGTGGCCTCCTCCAGGCTCTCTGCCACCTCCTGCCACACTGCAGTCCGTGACCTCAGGAGGGGTACCTGGCCAAAGAGGGCACCGGCATGGGCTCTACCAAGGCCACCAGGTTTGCCAGCTCAACTGCCATCCAGATGGGTCCTCTGGTGCCCAGCATGGTGTGGTGGCAATCGGCAACAAAATGGCACCCTGTAGCTCACCTGCCCCACGTGCGGAGGCAGCGTGGTACTGCACTGCCAGTTACTATCGTGATGTCACTGGACTGCGCAATAGGGGTGCAGCCATGCATACGCATGGTGCCTAGGAGGCAAAGGTCAGCCACAGAGTCAAGGGTCTGTCTGCGCACGGAGTTCCACAGCACTATTGGGAAGCCCTGCATGTAGCCTGGTAGGGTGCATGTGTGTGATGCCTTGCAGTGGCCTACCATGCTGTGGTGCCATGGCACCCAGAGTGCACCATGGCATGAGTGCCCCTGAGTATACAACGCAGTGGTGGCTGTGCCCTGTGCTGCCTCCTTCGTGGCACGTCAGCAGCGCCACTAGCGTTGGTGTCAGCATCCGGGGCATGCGTGGTGTGGTGCCGATTGTGCATGTCGCAGTGGTGCACCATAGCCTGAGCATGCTCAACACCATTGCACAAGGTGCAACAGCATGATATTCAGCCAGGATATGCAAACCAGCTCATGAGCCATGCCACGGTGTATCCACTGCATTACCATCCAATTACAGATGCACCTGCTCTCATTTGCATGCGTTGCACTATAAATACGTGACCTGAGGCTGCGTAGGCCATGGATTGGTATTGCAGTCCTTTGAGGTAGGTTGCATACTGTTGGGATGTGGGGACAGTGGTCTGGGAGGACTGTATGGGACTGCACAGTCCAAGGTAACACCTGTCTATCCCCCAGGCACAAGCATGACCAAGCAAGAGGAAGAGGAGGAGCAGGGAAGGGTGAGAAGGAGGAGGCCCAACTTTACCAGGGCTGAATCTGATGCCCTGTTCAAGGCATACCTCAACAGGGAACCACTGCTTAGCAGACATTGGGGAATGCCACAGGCCCATACTGAGGCATGGGGTGAGGTGGCACATGCCATTAACCAGCAGGGCAGCCACCAGCGGTCCATGCTGAAGTGCAAAAAGAAGGTTGGCATGGACAGGAGGCTGATTAAGGACAAGGTGGATGCCATCAGGGGAGGAGCGGGTGACCAACAACATGCAGCTTAGCACCATCGAGGGTGTTCCTGGCGGTGGCTTCCAGACAGGTGGCAGCCCATCACTACATGGTAGGTCCGGCGCTGTCAGTGTGTGAGTGGTAGGAGGGCATGCACAGGGCCAGGCAGAGCCACTAATGGTACTGTGTTCCTTTACAGTTCCTGAGCATCTACATGGGGCAGCAGTGGTGGGTGTGTCCACTGAGGGGGTGGCCCTGGACATGGAGGAGCACCCATCCACCTCCACAGGTGTCCAAGGGGCCGTCCAACTGCATACCTGCACATCTGTCTAGACTGATGCCGGTGGTGCAGGTGTGGACATGGCCCTGCCTGTGTCCCAGCGTGACACCGCCCTCAGTGTCCAGTGTGCTAGGACACAGATCGGGGCCATATCCAGCACTGATGATGATGATGTGACACATGTCCCAGACAGTGATGCATGTGGGACACAGGATGGTCCCACAGAAGGCAACCGCCCAGGCAGTTCCACTGGTGATGCTGTCGTGACTGCCTGCACAACAGCCCATTCCCAGCCTGTGTCAGCATGATCCAGTGGGGCAGCACTGTTGTGCATCCAGGGTGGTGGGGCTGTTGCAGCTGCTGTGGCTGCAGCCAGAGGAGCAGTGCCAGCAGTTGGCCAATGTCATCAGGGGGACAGGGATGGGGCGGTGGCAGTGCACCATGTGTGGATGTACCCCAGAATGGCAGTGCTGTGCAACGCCCATCTTCAAGGGGTACTGGGTAGCAGGGCCAGGAACACCGTGGAGGACAGCATGCTGGACATGCAGATGACCCCTTGGATGACCACAGCCGTCGTTTTCTCCAGACCTCAGTAGATCAGCAGATGTGGCTCATGATGGCGGTGCATGCACTCAGTGCGGTTCTGCACCAGGCAGAGGAGCGATGCAGCAGGGACCACAGCTTGCTCCTGGCAGAGTTGGCCCAGGAGCGGATGGATGTGACCGCTGCCATTGACAGGCAGACCACTACAATGGTGACTGTCATGGCTACACTGGCCACCCAGTTGGGTGCCCAGCCACCGCAGACCCCGCACAGTGCTATGTCCACCCCCGTTCCCAGCGTCATGCAACCCCTGATATGTTGATGCCAGGTTCAGCTGTGGGCATACCAAGCACGCCTGATGCGGGCATGTTTGGTGGCCTGCAGACCCCTGCATGGACACAGTTGCATTCTCACAGCATCAACCCTGGGGGCCCATTGTTGCCACCCCATGAGGCCACTGGTCAGCCTGGCATGGCTGGCAGGTCTCGGCGGGGCCGCCCACCCATCTGTGGTGGCTGTGATACTGTGCTGCATGACTGACCCATCTCCCACTATGGCCACTGTCTGCTGCTGCCCTGTGTGCACTGTGGTGTTCTTTGTGTAACACATGGATGAGGTTCCCAGACCTGCACACACATGGTCCCTGTGCACACCCTCCCAGCTGCTGGCCACTGTGGTGTGTGCATGTTGATGCCTGTGTAGCGCTGTCAGCCATTGTGCAATGGGGCTCAGTGTCTGAGGCATGCACAGTGCCAGCCACTGGGCATGGTTGTGTGTGGTCCTGTGAGGATGTGGGGTGCATGTTGGGGTGGGCGTGCCTGTTGCCCTTTGGGCATGTGTTGTGGTGTGTGTGCATATGTGTGCACGTGACGTGTGCAGCCCTGCCCATCCTTGCCACCATGTGTGGTCCCCCACCCATTCCCATTCCCTTTACACCATCCACCCCTGTTGTCCACCCCTGCCTGTCTGTGGGCTGTGCCCTTGCCTTTGGTGGTTGCACATGGCCTCATTGCCTACCTGTGTTGTCCAAAGTGCTCCTTTGCGATGGTGTCCCAGTGTTGCTGTGCCATCTGAGCCAGTCAGAGGTCCCATTGCCCAGTGGGTGGCTGCCTTACACCAGCTGGACCGGCGTCCTCATCATCCCCACCACTGTCCCCTTCCTCTACCTCAATGGCTATCCCACAGTTGGTGGCCATGTTGTGCAGGATACAGCAGGCCAGGAATAGCCCACAGGCCTTCGAGGGGCTGTACTGTAGGGCACCACCTGACATGTGCAGGCAATGGAATCATGCCTTCAGCAGCCTGAACACCCGCTCAATGACATTCCGTGTTGTGGCATGTGCCTCATTGTACTGTTGCTGTGCTGGGGTCATGGGGCGCCGGTATGGTGTAAGCAGCCAGGGCCGTAGTGGGTAACCACTGTCACCTGTGTGTAGAGGGGAGTCATTAGCATGGTGGTCTGCATCACTCTGCCATGGGCCGTCATGGCCAATACCCATGGCACCACTGACAATGCCCCAACCCCCACATCTGCACACATCGTACAGCGTGATATGCATACTCACCTACCAGATGGCCAGTGGGGATGTCCCCACTCTCAAACCTGTGGAACAGTGCAGACTGGTGCCAGATAAAGGCATCATGTGCTCCCCCAGGGTGCGTGGCACAGATATTGATTATAGGCCCCCTGCTATCGCACACCACCTGGCAGTTGACATTTGGATAGCCCTTGCGGTTGATGTACACTGCCCCCTCTGGGCCAGGTGACAGTCTATGGCCCCGAGCATGCCAGGCAACTACGCTACCCTGTGGAACTCCTGTATGTGTGCTGTGGGCTCTGCCTGTGTGCTGGGGAAATGGATGTACTCTGCAGGATTTGGCAGCAGTGCACTGAGGAATTGTGTGAGTAGGCTTAATGCGGCTGACTGGGCTTTGCCTGTCGTGTCCCCTGTTGGTCTCTGGAAGGTGCCCGTGGCGAGCGGGCACATGACGGCTGTGACCTTCGTCTCCACTGACAGCCATGGCTCTGACGTGTGGGTGCCTGCATCTCATCACTGCACAGCTCACAGAGCTGCCTCAGAATTGCCCGGTTCAGGCGGTACTGGTCCACAATCTCAGTGTCACTGTACTGTTCGAAGGTGGTGTGGGCTCGGTACTGCCTGTTCTGGGCGTACTGCTGACAGGCTCTTCCACAGCTGCCCCTCCCCGCTGCCTGCCTTCTCACACCCCTCATTACCGCCTCCATCTGGAAGGTGGCACTGGCAATGTTCCTGGCTGGTGTCCCCCCCAGGTGGCAGTCCTCCTGTTCCCCCCGCTGTGTGTTGCTGGTGCTGCCCCTGCACCGGGTTCACCTCTGGCTGTTCACCTCTGGCTGCTCTGCCTCTTGCCACTGCCCTTCATCCACTGTGGCACTCTCAGTCCCTCTTGCACACACTGGCACGGGCATACCCACTCCTTCTCTCACTCAGGCACACCTCCAGTGGACCCTGTCCAACTTCTGGTCACTCCTGCCCCCTGCTACCTGTCTTGCCTCCCTGCCACTCTGTCTCCACGCTCCCACCTATGGCTCCCCTGTGGTGCATTCTTCCTCCCCTCTCTTGCTCCCTTTTATTTTGGCTCATTTCTGCTGCCGCGCAACTTCTGCTTGCACCCCTACTGCGCACGTCATATACTGATAAATATTGTGCTGCGCATGTTATTCCTGGTTCTGCCCCCTGCAGTTGTGCATGCATTCATTGTTTTTGAGCTATGGTGCATTGCTTATTGTGCTGTGCTGCCGCTCCCGCTGAATATCGCACCATGGCACATTTTCGCACTTGCGCTGGTGCATCCCTCTTGCACATGGTGCATCCACTCTGAATATCCCACCCATAATGTTTTGGAAATGGATGGAGAAGAAAAGAGTTCAATTATGAAACCTACAGCTTTGGTAGATGTTATGGAGGAAAAGGTCCTTTTGATAGTTTGTTAAAAAAATGTTAATTCATTTAAGTTATTAATGATTAATTACTCACACATGCTCAGTTTCCAAGAAAAAAATAGCTAAAATGTTTTTTTATGTTAAATTATTTACTGATTAAAACTTTAAGGTAGTGAAACTCTAAAAATATGTAATAGTTCTGGTTTAACCTAACATGGTCTTCAGGTGAGGGTATAACAAGAGACACACTGTTTTGTTTTGAAAATTAGAATTAATTAATTAATTAGATGTTACTAGGTTTGTTAGCAGATTTTCTCCAGGGCACAGTTAGGGTCCTCCTTCCACCCCTGTCAATCTAGATCCTGCTCATTGAGACCCAACCACTTGCCTGGCCAAGCCACTGAGGTCAACCCATGACCCACTGCTGTGCTGCCCTGCTGGCTTGCCCCACCTTCAGCCATTTCAATGTTACTACCCCACTGTCTATCTGCCTTCCCACATCAGAGGTGAAGACCTGGAGGATCCTCTAGTCAGTGGTGTTGTGGGTCCAGTGCTTAACATAGTGGATGGCAGGAAATGGCTTCACTGGCCCTTAGATAGTTTGGAGCTTTTGTCCCCTTTAGTCCTGCTCTCCCCCACAAGAGTATGTCTCTTCATTGGGTGCTGGCATGCTGATGCACCCAGATGACACGATGCTCGCTCTAGGCTCCCTCATGAAAGCCTTCCCCTGCACCACCACCTGTGGTCACCCAGGTGGCAGTAGAGCAGTGGAACAGTGAGATTCCCCTTCCTGACTGAGGACAGTATCCATTCGGATGCTTAGTCCTTCTCCATCTGGTGGCCCTCCAATGGTCCTGGCTCATTCCTGAACCCAGGTTGTCAGCATCACAAGCGGTGGTGCTACCACTGCACCAGCAGCCCACCTCTTAGATATTACTACTTAAAGGAAAAAGTTATAAAGGACTTTAAAAGCCATCAAGTAGGAAGACCATTATGAAGGTTTTAAAGGAGTTGTGCAGTGAGACAGTTTTAAAACAGTAAAGCTGCTTGATGGTTTCAGCACAGCTGCTTGATGTTTTTACTGTAAAACAGTCAAGAGGCTTAATGATTTTAAAACAATCAAGCTTCTTAATGATTTAACATATTTAGAACTGTCAAGAAAAATGTTGTAAGTCCTACAGAAACAAAATGTTTGAAGCCAAAAACCATTGTGAAAAATTAAGTCCTTCATGAACAAAATGATTACAGTAAATCATGGAACCCACTTATACAAAATGTTAAGCCCTACAGAAACTAAATGTTTATACTGTAGCATCAGAGCCATTGCAAAAAATTTCCTAAGTGCTACGCAAACAAAAAGATTATAGCCTAGAATCCAAAACATGATTAAGAACATGACAGGAAAAACACTGCATGCATTTTGAACTACAGTTAAATTCATATATAAACAAAATATTAGGAAAGTTATGCTTCCTTTCTTGCATTGTGCAGGGCTACAAAAAAATTAGGATTCATGTACAGGGCCAGTGCATTTGGTTTCTCTCAGGGCCCTAAAGGCCCTGCAGAAATCATATTAGGAGTTACCTCCTGCTTTGTATGGGGCCTGAAGGGCCCTTTGCAAAGCATGTTATGACTCTGTTTTCTCAGAAACAAAAGAAATTCATTGCTAATGCAAAGTTACACAGAGCTATGGTAAAGCAGAATTAGGGTTACTTCTGGTACAAAAGCACACAAAGAATGGAAATGCATTATTAGGCTTGTCAGACCCATGTCCATAAAGTATGGAAATGTGCTGTTAGGGTGATCAACCCTCACTCCCCTCTCCTACTCATGTACTCCATCTGCCACCCTCATGACCAAAGGCCAGGCTACAGGTCTGCAGCCATGCATCAAGGAGCTGGTGCCTCATACAGAGTCAACATGTTCAAAATTTGTAAACAGCAGCTATATCTCCCACCCCCTTCCCATTCTGGCACACTTAATACTCAAATCCAAACAACAGGTCCCAAGTTATACCACAGAGGACAGGTATGGTACTTCATACACGTCCTGTACATTCTAGATATGTAATTAGGGTATAGTTCTAGTAGGGCACAGCTGTTTAATGTTACATCCATATATGATATGTGGCTTACTTTGCACAAAATACTGTGAAGCCTGTAGAAAGCAACAGACAGGTTATAGATTTGTATGCTGCTTCATATAGTGTGCTGTGGCCCAAACATAAAGTAATTCAAGGATTGTAAAGTTCTATGTTGTGTGCTATAGGCCCATGTCAATTATCTGCATAGTATGACATGCATTTTATACAACTTTATTTGTTTTCTTATGACTCTTCAGGCAGCACAGTATGCAGGGTATGTACAATTTACTTGTAAAGTGCTCTCTGTAAAGTACTGTATGCATTGTACACTTGTAACTTGCTTTATTTAGAACACATACTTGAGCTCAGGGTCTTGTAAAATGTATGAAGCAAGTTACAAGTCTATGGTACCTATCCCACTTGACACTATGTGAAACAAAATAGTGCTGTTAAATGGATGTCATAGTGTGCACATTGTCCACAAGGCCATGCACCAACAGTAAACTTTCTGGGGAAGTTCACCAAGGGTTTGGCTGAGAAGTTAGATTTTGCTAGGCTGTGCATTCCCCAAAAGGGCCTGCATGATCTGCCTCACCTAGACTCTTCATGTGGTCAACTGCAGTTGCTGGTACTAATCACCATTTTGGCAATAAGACAGAAGTAGCAGCCCCACCTCATCTTCCAGTCTGCAGACCTTACCTTTCAATCCTAATGTCTGTGTCTGCTACTGCCCTTTTTGTGGAGGAGCTACAGGACTTGAGTTGGAGCCTAGAACTAAAGGAGGCGAGTGTTTTTTTTTGTATCCTAAACTTTTAACATTTCATCATTTACATTTCAGATACAGAGCATCACCATACTTTTCATATGCCCTATGTTGTGCTATTGTAGTTACTTAGTTATATTCAATACATATTTTTCCTTAAGAAAAAAGGGGTGGGAGAGTTTGGTTTAATGTCTGTGTCCTGAATGGAGTGATGTCACTCACCCCCAATTGACTGATGTTGTGGTTCTTTGTTATGCATGTGTTTCTTCCTCCTTTCATGTTCTGGTTTTGTCATGGGTGATTTGTTCGTTGTGGGTTGGTGAGTCAGTGTCTAGTACTTCATCCACACACATACATATTATCCCTTTCCCTTCCCTCCACCCCCCCCCAAATTTGGCTCATTTTCCCATGTCCCTAGTAATGTATAAATTTCATAGAACATGCGTTTATTTCAGTTTACATATATGATTTCATAGAACATGCATTTATTTCAGTTTACATACATGACATTTCTATTTCCATGCTTTGATTTCATTATTCACACACCAGCTTTCTGTTATACCCACCCTTCTTGGCTCATATTCCCCTCCATTCCTCTGTGTGCAGAATGTACTCCATTTTTTTCCCCATTTATTTATTCAGATAATGGAATGTTTCATTCCCTCAATTTCTCCAGCAGGTTTTTACCACAGCCAGCACCTCTTGGTGATACTGTCTTACACCTAGAAAGTTTTATTACAGACATATAAATGGCCAAAACACTTCTGCTTAGAGTATTGTGGTTCATACTGCTAGTCTTCTTTCTTATCCTGTTTGATCCCATATCATATCTTGTGTTTCCTGTTTCTTATGTATGCCAATTTTTAGAACAGCCCCCAGAAGATAATAAGAAAAAGAACTTAAATATCACAACCTTAAGTCATTTGTGATAACACCAATTGCACAAAAGCGATCGCTGTTACGGCGAATGTACATTGGCGAAAATCAATTTTGACAATGCCACCCCGTGCATGGTAAAAGGGCACTGGGGACTTGATTTTTTTTTTATTTATGCAGGGGGGACTGTGTCCCCCACACCACCCTACTAAAAAATTCTCAACTCCAGTGGGGTGCGTGTCAGGGGTGTGTGTGTGCAAAGTCAGAATAAAAAAAATTTCAGGCCAGGCCCAACAAAATGTACTCACACTCTGACCTGAACCCGGAACCCCCCACAGCTGTAGCCTGCCACCAACCCACCATGCCATGGGGCCAACTCGTCAGTCCACCACCACACCACATCACACAAACCCTCCCTCCCCTTCCACCCATCACACAGTGTGCTCACTTGCTACCCCTCTGTGCGCATGAACATATAGCAACAGGATGTCGCTATACCAGCAGACACCCCCCCATCCAGTAGCCCTGAGAACAGGTGCCGCTATTGAGTCACCCTTTTCGTAAGTGATCAATAGCGGTCGCCCTTCTCACGGGATACCAATTTAAGCCTATTGAACTTCTTTCTTTTCTCTTTTCAAGCTTCAAATTTGGTTTTATTGTTCAGCAAATAAGACTTTACAATATTCTAAAAAGACAGGTACACACATTTCATACAGATATTCAGTATAAAATCAAAATGTTACAGTTAAGCATTCTATTCCTATGGATATTCATTTTCCAAGAGACTCACACCATTAATAATACACATTCAAAATCACATAAAAATCAGAATCTGGATATTTTCTAGGACCTGAGTTTGTGTTTATAGTCCTTTGCGGTCTTTTATCTTATTAGATATTAAAGCAGAAGCACTGAAGCACAATGTCATAAATCCTTTAGCTTTCCACAGACCTTAAGATGCTGAAGCCTGGAGTCAAACTGCAATTCATTTAAGTAACTAAGAAACATTTAAGTTACCTCACCAGGCCTATTATACAACCACTGTAACATGACTGAATTAAATGAAAAATATAGATAAGTACTGGGAAAGAGAATACACCAATCCATTTGGGGGTTCTTATAATTGTTCAAGAGCCAAAAGAATATAGTCTATAATCACAGAATCACATGTATTAAGTTATTTTTTAAACTTTTATGTATCACCTCCAGAAATCGTCTAGGCGCATACATGACTCACTTGAAACTAGGAATACTCCGGATTCAGTCCCACGCAAGCTGATCAAGTCCATAAAATACTAGCAGCCTTTCATTTGGTTAAGCATAAATGCACTAGCTTGGTCCCAGGTACAAGCCAGACATAAACTGGCCATATAAGGCTTTGACTGAGGTCCATTACCAGTTATCCAATGCCTAAATCTTTCATCAAAGGAGCTTATCATAAACTTTTCTATCAGCTGAATGAGGGTCACACTCTGACCTGTCCCAGTATTCCTGAGTGTCATGAGCCAGGCTAACTAAAAGGTTAGCATTCCAAGTCACTATTATGACAAATTTTCAGACACAAATCCTATAGTATATTCCAGATGCTATTAATAGCTCCACACTTACCCAGATAGAATCAATCTGGAAAAACTCCCCAATAGAACTCACTTCCCAGTACCTTACTTGAATTGGTTGATGCTACAGTATATACTCTAATTTGTATTCTCAACCATTACTCTTAGTTGCTAACTGTTAATTACCTGATTCATTGATTAGCAACTGATTTCCAGGAAATAGCACCATTGAGAGTTTAGTTGTTTTAGTCAATTTCATCCAGCATTATGTGTGCAAAATAGACAACAATGTAGACGTGTTAATATTAAAAAGCATTTTCACTTATTCTCATCACATATCACTTTGTGTAATTTTTGTGACATACCTACAGGATAAAATAGCTTCTCTTCTAATCCTGTGCTCCTCCTTTTACATAAAAAGACACGTCTATTTTAAAATATAACACAGTCAACAGCAGCACTCTTTGTGCATAACAGTCCAAAACTGTACATTATTATACTGCTCCAATTTAGTTCAAGAATGTGCTGTAGAGAGGAGTCCCGCCGCCACAAAACTTTGGAACCTTTGGAAAGGATACATTTAGAATTATCTTTGTGCTGCTTGAGTTCAGTTTTAAGTATGCAGCTAGGCAAACACAGGGCTTTGTCCATCTCATTATGAAATTGTGAAAATAGTTTAAAAGTTCTGATCATAAAAGTGCAATAACATTTAAAAGCATAACCTGAAGCGATCACAGTAAGTTCAATGAGTTCAAGTTAATATCATAGGCACTTATAAAAGACATAACAATTTTCACCTGATGCGGGGAATAATACAGGAAGTATACCTCAGAATTTCTCTTTCAGCTCCATTGTTGCCTCAAATAAAAGGAGTCACAACTTACCTCTAACCTTCTAGTATGACTCTTCCTTTTCATGTGGTTCTTATCTGTTTACAATACAACATTTCCACAGATACCCTTAAAAAGCCTTTATATGTCAGAGGACTCCATTCTTTCCCAAACTCTCAATTTTTCCTTAGACATCAAAGCTCCTGCCATCTTTTTACAGCTCTGCAAGTACCCTCAATGTCCATACCATGATCATCTGTGAAAAGATAAAAAGACATGCCCCACTGAGCATAGTACATTTCATAATTCCAACATAGCTTTAAACTCCCTGCATACTTTTTATGAAGTAAAACGGCATATATACTCACATGCCCAGCATGCTCGTCACAGCAGCATTCAATCCCAGCAGAACAGTTCTCTTCAGAACCACATACTATATATAAAGTCACCATCCAAGGGCATTTTCAACAGCCATTCAATGGATAATTTGTCCAACCTTTTATAAAGGTGAGTCCAGCATCTGAACACTCATGGTGCAACTCCAAATCTCTTGCAGGGATTTTCCTTCAGGAGCTTTCATCATAAATGCCACAATGCCAAGGACTCCAAAACCACATTTTAAACTTTAATGCAGCCAAAGTTACATTTCACTTTTTGTGAGCAGCATGCTGCCCATACAGCAGCTCCCAATAGTACTGAAGTATCTGTTAAATTAGACAAGCCAAACCAAGCCAGCACAAATATTGGCAAAAAGATTGGAAACTAAGGCCGCAAATTCCAAGCACTCTGCACCCACACACAGTTGTTTGCTGCTTCAATTAATCACAAAATCATAACAGTCAAACAGCATATCTCACTGTCAAAAACTTAGAAAAAATTCTCAGCGTTACAGAGACCTGTTGTGAAATGGAGAAGCAGTGCAGCCAATAATGTCTGACAAAATGCCGTAGTGCAACTTACTTCCAAAATAACCACTCAAGAGCAAAAATAAACGACTCTGTGACTTCCAAACTACTAGGGAGGCACATTTCCAGAAACTACATTTTAGAACAGGGTGGGTTTCATTCATAATGCCCACCTAAAAATCTTTTTAGAGATCAGCAAGAGAGAAGAAAACACCATGCAGCAGGGAGCGGTGTAGCACCGTGGCCATCTTGCCTCTCTGTCCCCCTTTTTTCTTTTTATCTTCATCTGTTTTCCCATTTACCCATTCATGTTTATTCTTTGTCAAAGCACTTCTTTCTGTATTGGTATCCCTTCTCTGTTTTCCACCAGTTGAAAAAATGAAAGCCATCTGGCTTTGTGTTTTTCTTTTTGTATTCTCAAGTGGTTTATTACACTCTGCATTTCCATTATTTTATAACATATCCCATTCCAGTCTTACATTTCAAGGGAGTATTTGACAGTCATTTTGTGTAATTGCCTTCCCTGTTGTGCTACCCATATAGTTAACAAATATTTCTTATCCCCCATCATAACTCCCTTCAGAGGTAAACCCATCATGTGCATAAATTTAATTGATTCCCTTAGTAGCATTGAGTCTTACTAAATCTGTTTGAGTGCATTCTAGTAGGTTTTTAACACTGGACATTACCAAACTATATTATTTTATTTATTTCTTTTAGCTATTTGAACATTGGTGACTGGGAAAGGCACACTTACTCAATGCTCATTTCCAGGTGTGACCCGGGTGAAGGGAACAGGAGATGCAAAATGCATAACACTGACACAGTTCACAGTTACAAGAAAATGTAATCAGAGAACATAGTATAAAACAGGATTAACTGCAAAATGACCAAGCAACATCTAGTGTTTCATCCACATTGATACTGGGGTAGGTGGTAAATGCTTGGGGATAGTCAGCTAGGGGAAAAAACAGGAGGAAGGAGGAGTAAAGGTATTTAATCTGGTACCTGAGGAAAGAAGCAGAGGCAGTGAAGTGGCAGGAGGAGGGGAGTTGGTTCCAGAGTGAAAGGACATGACAGAAAAAAGGTTGATTGCCCAGAAGAGGAGCGGGCATGAGGAATGGTGAAGGCATGAGTATCCCTGGAGTGGAGGGTGAAGGAGGCAGAGGGATGCAGGAGAGGAGTGAGGAGAGGTAAGAGGGAAAGGACCAAAACCAGTATTTGGATATGAATGAGGAAAAAACTAAATTGTAGCACTAGTAGGACACATTGGATGAATGCCAAAAAAAATGAATTGATCTAATCCAAGTGCATATTGAGGACACTGACTAGCAACCCCAGTGCTTTGACCAAAAGGGGCATGTCATTTTTAAGGTCATATATTTTTTTAAAGAGAAATATAAATGCACAAATGAATTGACTTCATCCCTATTTTCAATATTTAAGACTCAGAAGAAATTGTAGTGAGGATGCTACTTTTGATGCACAGGCACAGGCCAAAGAGCTTACTAAGAGATTTCTAGAGGATATTTAAGAGCACCTTTAGATGAAGCCTTCAAGAAAGAGAAAAATCTTGACAAAAACAATTTTGATACCAAATGTTCGAAATCATACAACTGTCCAGCTATGCATGTGTGTTTTAGATTTTAGTCTACTATCTGGCCAAACTGGCAGTTTAATCTGGTTCTACGATGCCAGTTTGACAACACTTTTGTAGACTGGAATCACATCGACAGGATTTATGTCGACCGCAAGTTGCGGTCAGCATAAATTCCATTTTTCTCCCAGTCCTGTTTTTACATTGGGGTCTGCCCCACCTCACCCCCCATACTTTAGATTCTCAACTCCAGTCGGAGTTGATTCGGGGAGGGGGTGCAGGACCAGGAGACAGTGTACCCCTGTCTCAGGTGCACCAGCACAGCTACCTGTCAGCAAAGTGTTGATTTTGGAGACAGGGAAGTACTGTATGTCGCTGTGTTGGTGTCGCCGTTGGGTCAGCATACCATTTAATCCATATGTTTTGGCAGATTTTGAGAACTGAGAGTGCTCTTGGGGTATGTTTGGGAGACATTTCTCATATTACCTTTAGGAAGGGACAGAGTATAGAGGACATGTTAACCAGAAGCCACTTTTTACCTACTACTAGCCCAAGCAACACATCAATGTGGCTTCCATCACATCCCGTGGGATTTTCCAAATGTAGATTCTGTAATGCCTCCAAGTTTGCAGTTGAAGAGGAAAAAATCGGTTAGCCCTACATGCCCAGGCAAGGAGGTAGAAGTTAGGCAGTTCATTACTTGCAATACCTCATTTGTGGTCTATGTGGCATGCTGTCCCTGTGGCCTTTAACATGTAGGTAGGACTATACAGCTCCTTAAGGAGAACGCAAAGGCTATATGTAATGGGAAAGAAAATAATGCCCTAGGATCCCACTACAATTGCTACATAATTCGGACCCTAGCACACTAAAATGTATGGCCCTTGAGCACAATGAAGCCATCCGTTCATGGAGGAGGCATAGTCAACATCTTATTAAAACAGGAAAGCAGATGGATTTTAGTATTCATTAAATACACTAGAACCACATGGTTTAAATGATGAATTGGAATTTGCACCAATTCATAAATGATTATATATGTTGGTATATTTTTCCGTATACATGACCTCTGACCTTGGCTGTTTTGACGATGGTACTCCACACCATGCAGTTCAATGAATGGTTGAAAAACTGGTGTAGAGCACAGGGTTTTGGCTTCACTGGGAACTGGGGTCCCACCTGCAGGGATACCCACCTTCTGTATACTGGCACGATGGTCTGCATCTGTCCAGGAATGGAACTAGTCTCCTCAGTGATCAGTTTAAATGCTTCAGTGGCAAGCTTTTAAAGTAGCTGGGAAGGAGGCACTGATAAGCAACAGGGAATTCCTAGCCTCCTCCTCCAAAACAGGGTACTAAATGAGGTAAAGACCAGGGTAGAAAGGTCAGTATGGAGCAGGACTGGGGTAAATGGAGAAAGCAAAGTCAGTAAGGGCAGGGATGGGGCTATAAGAGGAAAAGCCATCAAAAAATGGAGACTAATGAGTACCAATGCCCGTAGTCTGGGTAACAAACTTCCTGAACTAGTGGCCTTGATGGAAGAGGAACATCTGGATATCGTGGCAGTCACAGAAACATGGTACACACAGAGCCATGACTGGGATGTAAACATACCAGGGTACATTACCTACAGGAGGGACAGGGAGGACAAAAGAAGAGGTGGAGTAGCTCTCTACATAAGGGAAGGAATCAAAGCAACAGAACAAAAGGGTAAACAGGGAGAAGAAGCACTGTCGATCAACTTGGAGACAGGCAATGGCACCACAATCTGCACAGGGGTTGTAAACAAACCCCCATCTCAGGAGGAGGAAATGGACAAGGAAATGATAGAAGGTATCCTTAGAATGGCAGAAAAGGGCAGATATTTTTGATGGGGGATCTGAATATGCCAGATGTTAACTGTTGTGCATTTGCTGCAGCCACATCAAAGAGTGGGGTTATTCTAGATGCCCTGCAGGGGGCATGCCTTAGACAACTAGTACTGGAACCCACTCGAGATGGAGCAATCTTGGACTTGGTACTCTCAAATGGAGATGGAGAGAGAGGATCACAGATGTAGAAGTGGGTAGCCATCTGGGAATTAGCGACCATCGAATAGTATGGTTCATGATAAACGTAGCAGTAGAGTCAAGCCATACAAAGGCAAAGGTCCTGGAGTTTAGGAGGGCTGACTTTGCCAAAATGGCTGAGCGCCTCAGGAATGCACTAGCAAATGGGCATGAAGAAGGAGTGGAAGAACAATGGTGAATAATCAAAACTGCCATCACTAAGGCAACAAGCCTTTGTGTGAAGCAAATAAAACAAAACAATGCAAAAAAACACTATGGTTCTCAAAGGAGGTGGCAGGGAAGGTTAGGGAGAAAAAGATAGCATTCAGGAAGTACAAGGAATCACAGAAGGAGCAGGACAGAGAACTGTATCAGTTAAAGCAGAAGGAAGCAGGGAAGGCAATCAGAACAGCAAAGGCTCAAACTGAGGAAAAGATAACCAACTCAGTTAAGAAGGGGGAATAAAACCTATTATAGGTACAACAGGGAGTGAAGGAAGACCAAGGCAGGAGTAGTGAGGCTTAATAAAGGGGAGGGGGGTTGGGAAGAGGGTGACTGTGAAAAGGCAGAGATACTAAACAAATATTATTGCTCAGTATTCACAAGTGAAGAAGGGGAGGTACCTAAACCAAACAACAGAAACACTCTGGATAGGGGGGTTGATACCAGCCCATTCACAGAAGAAAGAGTTCTGAAAGAACTCATAACACTGAAGGTGGACAAAGCAATGAGGCCTGATGGGATTCATCCCAGAATTCTAAAAGAACTAAGGATAGAAATAGTGACACCACTGACTACACTCTTTAACAAATCATGGGAGGATGGGGTGATACCTGAGGACTGGAGGATGGCAGATGTGATTCCACTTCACAAAAGTGGAAGCAGGGCAGAGGCAGGAAACTACAGACCTGTTAGTTTGACCTGAGTGATAGGGCAAATGATGGAATCACTTCTGAAGGAAAGAATTGTCAAGTACCTAGAGGCCAGAGGGGCACAGGACCCAAGGCAGTATGGATTCACAGCAGGAAGGTCATGTCAGATGAATCTAATAGATTTTTTTGACTGGGTGACCAAAGTAGTAGATCAGGGAGGGCTGTAGACATGGCCTACCTAGACTTTAACAAGGCATTTGACACAGTCCCACACAAAAGATTAATATACAAGTTAGCCAGCCTGGGAGTGGGTCCCAAGATGGTAGCCTGGGTAAAAAGTTGGCTGGAGAACAGGACACAGAGGGTAATAGTAAAAAGAGTTCACTCTGAAGAAAGGAGGGGTTACTAGTGGGGTACCGCAGGGTTCACTTGTAGAACCGGTCCTCTTCAATGTCTTTATAAGTGACACTGCAGAGGGACTGGATGAAAAGTATGTCTCTTTTGCAGATGACACAAAGATCTGCAACAGGGTTGATACACAGGGTCGGTGGAAAGGATGAGACGGGACTTGGCAAGGGTGGAGGAATTGTCAAATGTATGGCAGCTTAGATTCAATGCTAAGAAGTATGTAAGAGAACAAAGACCAGCACCACTGCCTAACGCCAAGACTATGCCATATAAAATTATATAGAAATGGCCACTGAAGTGTACAGACTCACCAAGTCCAAGGATGAAGCAAATCCATGCAATCGTTAGCAAGTGCTAATCCTTTATTGGAGTAAAAAGCCTGTATAAAATCCAAATGCCACCCTGTTCAAACAGCTTCTTGATCACGTGTCAATGCACGTACTACGTCTCCTGACTCATTTCGCACGTAGTGCTTTCTCAAAGGTGTAATAGTCATACAAGGAAGCATTCTTATATGCCCAAAAACACTTAAAGTGACAGAATGTAAAACATCAACATCATATATTACAATCACCAGGACCCTCAATTAAAAATATCAAAGTATGCCAAGTCCTATAGGTGCAAATGCTGATCAATATGAGGTTGCTTTAAATATATACTGTATATACATAATGATAGTATCACCTAAAAATGTATATTTTTTCATGGGATTTATATTCTCCATATCAATTGGTCATATTGGGGAGTATGAGAAAATTTCTTTAACACTTCTTCTTTCTTAAGTAACTCCTCCTCAACCTCTTTTTGTATTATTGCATTTTCAGTCAAGATCAAATAAATATAATCCTTACTAGCCCTGTGGCTAATGTCTTCCCATTTCTCCAAGAAACCTTTTCTGTCTTTACCACAGTTCGGTCAATTTAACACCTGTAAGCCTCTAGGTGCCCTATTGACCTCCAGATATGCCTTTAAACTTATTTCCTCCCATACAAGTCTCTTAATCTTCTGTGCAGATCTTTCAAACTGAAGACATGCTTAGCATGTGCTAACAGGTTCAGATACAATAGAAGAGCTATCATTAAGAACATTACTGTAGCTTGTTATATTATTGGTATTAAAAATCACCAAATCTCTGAGATAACAGTTATCGTGCTGGCTCTGTGCCTGCTGTGGTTCAGCTGAATGCATATTCTGAGATATACTGTGTAAATGCAGGAGCACATAACATACAGCACATCTCTGTAGCGAGGATTCACTTCACAATTAATAGGCTCAAAAGGCATTTTGTAAAGAACCTGTGTGGTCACAAAAAATGAATACAGGTATTGAACTAAGAAGGGACGGTCATGCTTTGGTCAACAATGAAGAAATAATAATGTGATCTTTACTTGATTGTTCTTTATGTGTTTCATGATATTCATGATTTTTATGTTTTTCTTTTTTCATGCAGATACTCACCAGTGTATTCTGACTGCTGACAAATTTTGGAACTAATCTTTTGTGCAATCTCTATATTTACTAAAGTCACTTTTGGCAGGTTTGAGTGATTTCTATAGTGTATTATATGTACTGGTAATGTTAGGTTTTGACCACTAGAGTGCAATATAAGTACAGTATATGAGTAAGCTTTAACGATAATTACACCTGCTTATGCCATGGAGAATATAAATCCCATGAAAAAATATACATTTTTAGGTGACACTATCGTATATATATATATATATATATATATATATATATATATATACATCTAAAGCAACCTCATATTGATCAGCATTTGCACCTACAGGTCTTGGCATACTTTGATGTTTTTAAATGAGTGTCCTGGTGATTGTAATATATGATGTTGATGTTTTACAGTCTGTCACTTTAAGTGTTTTGTGGTATATAAGAATGCTTCCTTGTATGACTATTACGCCTTTGAGAAAGCACTACGTGCAAAATGTGTCAGATGACGTAGTACGTGCATTGACCTGTGATCAGGAAGCTGTTTGAACAGGGTGGCATTTGGATTTTATACAGGCTTTTTACTCCAATAAAGGATTTGCAGTTGCTAACAATTGCATGGATTTGCTTCATCCTTAGACTTGGTGAGTCTGTACACTTCAATGGCCATTTCTATATAATTTTATAAGGCATAGTCCTGGCATTAGGTAGTGGTGCTGGTCTTTGTTCTCTTACTTATTTCATTGCTGACCAAAGCACGGCTGTCCCTTTGTGCAGTCACACCAAACTTCTTAGTTCAATACCTGAATGCTGAGAAGTGCAAAGTAATGCACCTGGGAAACAAAAACCCAGGGGAAGAGTATACTATGGGGGTGAGATGCTAACAACAACAAAAATGGAAAGGGACCTGGGGTAATCATATCAGATGACCTAAAGGTGGGCAAGCAATGCAAGAGGGCAGCAAGGAAGGCTGGAGTGATACTGAAATGTATAAGAAGAGGCATCACCAGCAGAAAACAAGAAGTTGTTATCCCTCTGTACAGACAGCTGGTGAGACCTCATCTGGAGTACTGCATGCAGTTCTGGAGACCCAGTCTCTGCAAGGACATAGACAGGATGGAGACAGTCCAGAAGAGGGCAACTAAAATGGTGCAGGGTCTGCACCAGAAGACATATGAAGAGAGACTTAAGAAATTGGAGGCAGTATAGCGCAGTGGTTTAAGGCTCTGAGCTGCAAATCTGGTGACATCCAGCAGACCATACCCAGGTTTGAATCCCACAGCTTCCACTTGTATGCTGTGTGACCCTGAGCAAGTCACTTTACTTCCCTGTACTCCCAGGTAGCTCCTGTAAAAAAGCTTTCAGCTAAGTGTGCTACTCCTGGTTAAACAACTAAAAAAAAAAGAAAAGTTTAATATGTATACCCTCGAGGAAAGGAGGGACAGGGGGAACATGATGGAAACTTTCCAGTACCTCAAGGGAATCAACAAAGTCCAAGAGGGTAGCATCTCTCAGAAAAAGAGATGTGCAAGAACAAGGGGGCACAATTTGAAGATGGAAGGGGGACAGCTCAGAGGCAATGTGAGGAAGTATTTATGCCTATCCCACTGGATTTTGTTTGCTCTATCTTTCAATGTCCATATCCATGGACATTATGTGAGCTGTTATTTTTCTATCTTTATTTCTTGATACTTTGATCTCTATCTTTTTTATGCCCTCATTAGTACTGCTTGTGAAACAATATTTTCTACATTATTACTTTTTATTGCTTTATTTTATTAATACTTTAGAACATATTGACAGAGTTCAACATTATCCTCCCTAGAAGAGTTCTACCACCAGAGGAACATGTTTATTGATTAAGGTAATTTTTGTTGAAAATCATATCATAAAAAGCATAAATATGAAATTATATTCCAAGGTATTTAGCCCTAGAGGTATTCAGGTGCTTTGAACTTGTTGAAATGATTTATATTTCAAATAAGGCAGTTTTATAAAAGAAAATCAATTATGTTTCAGGAGCCTTTCTGAGTTAACCTTAATAATGACTTATTGATTAGGATTTTTTGAATGCTGTAATACATATAGCAAGACCATTTTCCTGCATTGTCGTAGTTTAAACTGATTTTGTTATGTAAGTTTTGAATGACATTTTTTTGAACTGTGTTTTACATGTAATATATTGTATCACTGTGCCTTTAAATTTCTCCTTTAAAAGAAATGCATGATTTTATAGCTGACATGCTCCTGATGAAGATCCTTTGATTGAATCACTGGGGCTGCTAGCCAATGTCCTTAATATGCACTTGGATTAAATACGTTTAATATTTTTTGGCAGTTACCCAATGTATCCTGCAAGTGCTTCAAAGTATTGTTTCTCTAACTGAGCCTAGATTAGCCATCCATTGAAGCACTTGTTGCCTTTTTCTTTGTGCATGCTGGCCCAGATATTCAAAAGGGTTGCACCATGCGTAACAGGGTTGCGCATGCGCAAGTCCTACATTGCGCCATTCTGCGATATTCAGCAGGAGGCAGTTGCACCACTGAAAACAGGTTGAGCAACAGCGCAATGCAAATGAATGCATGTTCAACAGGAGGGGGAGGAACCATGCATAAACTGCACAACCCGATATTCAGTCGGGTTGTGCAGAGTTGTGCAGGCACAACCCCCAACCTGCGCCTGCACAACTTTGAGCCAAAAAAAAAAGGATCAAGTTGAGGGCCACCCACAGGTGAGCTGCTGTATTGCAGGGTGCAACACAGCAGCTGCCACCCGTGGCTGGCCCCCAACTCAGTCCCTGTGCCCCCCCACCAGCCCGATTGCGGGAAGAACGTGAAAGAACCACCCCGCCCAAACATCTCCCTAATGCCCGATCACGGGCAGAATGTATACTGACAACCCCCAGTGCCCGGCCATCGCAGGCAGAATGTATAACAACAACCCCCAAACATCTCCCAATGCCCGATCGCGGGCAGTATGTATAATAACAACCCCGCCCCAAACATCTCCCAATGTCGATCGCGGGGCAGAATGTATAATGACAACCCCAAACATCTTCCAATGCCCGATTGCAGGCAGAGCATTGAAACAACCCCCAGTGCCCGATCACGGGCAGAATGTAAAGACCCCCAACCTGAATATCTCCCTGGTGGTCAGTGGACCATAATGCCCGATCGCGGGTAGAATGTCAGTGACAACCCCCAAATATCTCCCTGGTGTCTAGTGTCCCCCACCCCACCCACCCACGAAGCCCACCACCCTCTCCCCGGCAGCGGTGGGTGGCAGCATCCACCCGCCTGCTGCCCGCGCCCGCCGACTGACTGTCGGTAGGGCTGCCACGCCCATTGGTGCAGAGCTAGAGCCAATGGGCATGCAGCTTACAGTACATGACAGTCCAGATTTGTGAATGAATCATTCACAAATCTGGACTGTCATGTACTGTATGGACTGCACGCCATTGGCTCTAGCTCTGCACCACTGGGAGTGCAGCCCACCAGACAGCCAGTCGGCGGGGGCGGTGGAGGTGGGTGGATGCTGCCGCCGACGCTGACGGGGGAGCAGATTGGTGGGGCTTCATGGTGGGTGGGTGGGGGACACTAGACACCAGGGAGATGTTTGGGGGTTAGTCACTAGACATTCTGCCTGCATCGGGCATTACGTCCACTGGACCACCAGGGAGATATTCGGGTTGGGGGTCTTTACATTCTGCCCACGATTGGACACTGGGGGGTTGTTTTACCTTCTGTTCCCGCGATCGGGCATTGGGAGATGTTTGGGGGTTTGTTATACATACTCACCATGATCGGCATTGGGAGATGTTTGGGGTTGTCATTATACATACCGCCCACGATCAGGCATTGGGAGATGTTTGGGGGTTGTCATTATTATACTACTGCCCGCGATCGGGCATTGGGAGATATTTGGTGGGGTTGTCATTATACATACTGCCCGCGATCGGGCATTGGGAGATGTTTGGGCGGGGGTTGTTTTCACGTTCTGCCCGCGATCGGGCTGCAGGGTGCGTCGGTCCCCGACAGCTGCTGCCTGGCAGGGCGGCCAGGCGTAAGTCCTCAGGGATCGGCGCACCTACATGCTAATGGCATGCAAATGGGGCCATAATCAGATGCAAATGGCCCCCCTGTGCCTTGCATGAATTATGGCCCCATTGCATGTCACCTTTGAATATCGGAATTTGGCGCAGCTTTTTAATGGTACTTGGGCGCCACCGCAAGTTTAATGCTCAACTCTGACAACTTGCAGTGGTGCAAGTTCCACTGCGCTATGCACAGTGGCTGGTGGGTGATTTCAGCGAGCTGCTCAACGCCAACTCCTTGAATATCGCCTCGCCACACCCCTGCACAACTATTTTGAGCAGCGTAAGGGCTTGCACCTCAGAATGGTGCAGTTTGAATATCCGGGCCACTGTCTTTTGTATTTCTTCTGAATATGACTGAGGCACAGTGGTTCTGACAATGTGAGAGTTGAGGAAGAATGAATAAGGAAGAATCGAGTGAGCAATGGTGAGTATGAGGGGGGAGCTGGTAACAAAGCAGTAGAAGGAGTTGCTGAGGGTGTCCAGTCGGGCCATGGAGGTGGAGGGACCAGTAACATAGACCACATCTGCATAGTCAAAGACCAGCAGCACCATTTTGGTGACACGCTCATGGCATAACTGCAGTGACAGACATTCTTTCTTGAGGCACAAGGCACAAAGTTTAGGGTGAAGCTTGCCATGGATTGCATCATCATGGGCAGGGATGTTAAGTTTGCTGACTAGCCACACACCGAGGTATTTGAAGGACTGAATCACTTCTAGAGGGGTGCCATCCAAGGTAGAGAAGCAAGACAGAGTTGAGATTCTGGGCAACTTTTACCTGGTGCCAAAGGCCATGAAGTCAGTTTTATCTTTGTGTTGACATACAGCTGATTTGATTTAAACCAATGCAGGACATTGAGGAAGTTTTTCTGGAGCACACCTTCCATGGCTGTAAGAGATGGACTGGAGGTGTAGATGACTGTGTCATCTGCATACATGTAGATATGTGAGTTGGCTCAAGCCACAAGAAGATCATTAAAAAAGGTAGAGAACAGGATGGGCCCTATAATGGAGCATTTTGACAGCCCTGTCTGGATGGGAAGTGGAGGTGACATGATGCTACCAACCTGTACTGAATGCAGACAGCCCAAGAGCTAAGAACAGAGCCAACTGACAGAAGCTGAGAAGCCAGCAGAACTCTGCTTATCCAGGAGGAGTGGGTGGGTCACCAAGTCAAAGACCTTGGCCAGATTGATGAAAATGGCAACTGTGATGTGCCCCTGATTCATCCCTGAGAGGACAGAATCAGTTACATGCAGTAGGGATACATAGATACATAGATACATAGACAGTGTCGGCAGATAAGGGCCTATGGCCCACCTAGTCTGCCCATTTGAGCTTGTAAGTTCAGTTTGTTTTCCTAGAAGTCTATTTCCCCTTACCCCTGACCTCTAGAATTCCTTTATGTCTATCCCATGCATTCTTAAATCCCGTGATTGTTTCAGCCCCCACCACTTCCTCTGGCAGGGTGTTCCTTGTCCACCACCCGTTCTGTGAAGAAATTCTTTCTCATGTTTCCTCTGAATCATCCTCCCTCCAACTTCATCCCATGCCCTCTAGTCCCGAAACATCTTTTTGCTTAAAATAGTGTTTTCCTGCACCCTGTTCCTCCCTGTAAGATACTTGTATGTCTCTATCATATCCCTCTCTCCCTCCTCTCCTCCAGGAGTACATGTTCAGTTCCTTCAACCTGTCTTCATAGGACTTGTGATGCAACCCATGCACCATCTTTGTTGCCCTCCTCTGAACCTTCTCTACCCTGTCTATGTCCTTACGTAGGTATGGTCTCCAGAACTGTACACTGTACTCCAGGTGGGGCCTCACTAGTGTCTTGTATAGCGGAATTATGACCTCCCTTTTCCTGCTGGTGATGCCCCTGCCTATACATCCCAGCATCCTATTTGCTTTACCTGATGCCTTGTCACACTGTTTCCCTACCTTGAGGTCATCAGAGATGACAACCCCAAGATCCCTTTATGAGACAGTGGAGTGATTCTTCCAGAACCTAGACTGAACAGGGAGATGAAGTTGTTGAAAGATAGGAAATCAGACAGTCTACTGTTGACAGACTTCTCTTGCAGGTTAGCAAGAGAAAGGAGGAGGCAGACTGGTTGGAAATTACCTGGGGAGGAAGAGTACCTCCCCTTTTTTGAGGTGGAAGAACTATGGCCAACTTCCAGGACTGAGGGACAGCACTGAGGAAGAAGGAGGGGTTGAGTAGGTGAATCAGAGGACTTGCTATGGCAGGAGCCACATGATATAATTATATGAAACAGAGTTCCTTTCCATCCATAATGCTTCCAGGAGTGATCCATAACGTGTAGTTTCAATGTGTTAAAATGTATCAGGTGTTGCAAAAAATCCTTTTGCTGTTTTCCGGTGAAACTTCCTCTAGCTCCTTCCTGCTGTAGTTTTATGTATGGTTCTCCATATGTTTTTCCCATTGCTAGTCTGTGACATGAGTCCCTACCCCTGTTTTGAACTTTTTTTTAATCTATTTATATCTGTCTTCCTTACGTCATTAGAAATTATTTTATATATTTAGGTTATCTGCTGTTTCTGTCCCATAGTTAGAGAAAGATCTGCTACTCTGTTTAAGATGTTTGTGTCTCCCCATCATCCTGTGCAGGTTCTCTAGTTTCATTGAAAAGTCCCTAGTTTAAAGCTTTTTGAAGTGGTCCCTGTCTGATAGTCAAAATTCTTCTTTCATCTGGGTGAACGATTTGAAAAAACACTTGTGACAGGGTGACCCCTGTCATAATGGACACCTTTAGGATAAATTGAAACCCCCTTCCCAAGCAGTTTATATGTTTTGTATAATGTCCAATATGCTGGTTGGCTCGTTATAAATTAAGTGATGAATTGCTTAGAAAGCTTTCTGTGTATATTTTCCTAAAAACTAACTAGAAACCAACCAAAACTCTCAAAAAATATTTAACTTGTATATTATTTTCTTCTCAGGTTTTTGGCCATAAAATAAAACTAAGAGGGTAGTTTTAATAGAAGAATAACAAAAGTTTGTGTCTGCTTTTTTCTAGATGTTAGCAGACCCCTTCTAAGATGTACTGTATATTGCAGCAGACAGCATGAGGTAATATGACCCTGCAGGAGAGTTTAGGAGAGCACAGAATGTTCTGACCTCGGGTCTGACCTTTAAGAATGTTGTAAACAAGTTATGTAATGTGCTCCAGGTGGCTGCCAAATAACTGTTTTCTGTGGTGCAACAGTGGCCCCTAGTGGCTAGTTTTATGTTATGTCAGCTGTTTATCAGAAGGCAGGGAAATTGTTTTTCCAACTTCTAGTGAGCTTATAAAAAGCCCTACCTCAGTGCTTAGATAGGAGAGATAGACAGGAAGGTGAAAGACCTCCTTATAGAGTGTGATTTCACACTGTTTGATTCATGCTAGGCTGAAGAAAAGCCTTAGAAACTGTTGAAGCTAAGCAGTTGTCTGACTTATCATTTTGCTTTCTGTATATTTTACTTGAGGAAAATAAAATGATAAACGCAACGTGTTTTTTATGCACTTGACTTGTGGTCTGCCTGAAATTGTGTTATCCTAAACCCACACCTGGTGACAACCCGTGACATACATTGGATGAAATATACTGTACCATCTCTTTCCCACTCCAACATGATTGATCTGAAATCAGACAGTCTTTAATTACCACAAATATGCTTTGTTCTCTCTAATTTCTCTCTTTTCTTAATTATAATCCATTGAATAAGAATGTGTCTTATCCACCTATTGCATATTTCTTTAAATTATTTTATATCCTTTAGAACCCATGCTGGTATTCTCATGGGGTAATTTGGGTGAATCTGCCTTTCAATAGAGATCCAGTCTACTTCCACACAATCTCGTATTAATTCTACTAATTGGGTGACTAGGCCCATTCCCTATTCCTCCTTTCTTTTAGACACTTTTCATTTGGTTCTGGATATTCCACCCTGACAGATAAACTTGCTAACTGCTGAATGGATTTCCCTCCAGTCTGACTTAAGGATGAGATGGGTCTTGGAACATCCCCGAATTAATCTCACTTGATCTCACACCAATGGCCCCCTCCCATCCCTTTTCATGGATTTTTACCAATCCCTCTGTAGTTCCCATTTGGCTTCTAAGTCCCATTCCTCATTCCTTCATTAGCATCTCCCACTCCTTATTCAAGGACTGCTAATCCCAGCCTTTCTTCCCCCTTCCTCCATGTTTGCAGTAGCCTTATACATGGTGGTACTCCTTACTAGGACCACTGAGAAAGCCCCCATACCGTGATACCTTCCCCTAATGCCGCTACCTCTTTATTCATTCTGCAGCCAACATCCTGTATACTGCACTCCATGACACCCTCAGCATCTTGTTACACCCTCCTCAGCCTCCCATTTTGACACCATACCTCTGCCATCCCCTCAAACTCTCTTCCCCTCATTAAATGGGTGCAGACACTTCTTTTTCCTCCAGCACGACAGTCCTTGTTCTCTTCCAGGCAGACCACTTAAGTTCTTCAATTTTTGCACCCTAATTCAGAAATCAAATAATGTAGACTTCAGCACCTACAGGCACCCCCTCTTCTTCCTTCTTCTGCTTCTAATTTCAGGGTCCATTCTTCCCAATCCTGGCCCCACTTCCCCTGATGCTTGCAACTCCATGCCCCTTTCAGAAGATGGGAGTATGAAAAAATTGATTCATCTGAACATCCAGAGTTTACTGGACAAAAAAAGATAGCTTTGAGTCCTGGGTTTTGTCCAACAACTTTGACATCATAGCACTTATGGAAACCTAGCTCTCGGATAATATTCCCTCTGATTTAATCGATATTGATGATTACACAGTCATTAGGAAAGACAGAATTGGCAAATGGGGTGGGGGGTTGTCTCTTTTATATCTCTGACCACCTTTCTATCTCTGAATCAGCATTGCACCTAGCAACCTCTTCCCTTGAATCACCTTCTATAAAACTCATCCTGGGGGACAACAAAATAATCACCCTTAGCACTGTATACCTCCCACCTGGCACTCCCTCCCATGATCTCCTTACATTCTTTGACCTAAAGAACTCCCTCCCTAACAGTTAGGAGTGGATAACCAAAGGTAACTTTAAAATGAACTGCCATGGCCCGGTGGCACTGAGGGCTGAGGTGCTAGACGTCACACTTCACACCATGCCAGTGACCTGGGTACAGGAATGGATTCAGGTCATTGGCAGGGGAAGGAGAGGATTGAGTGTCCAGAGGACTGCTCTCCCCTCTTGGAGTGAGTAATAGGGCATGCTTCACTACCCAGTGGCCCTTGATGGAGAGTGGGTACCCTGTAGGGAGTAATGCCAAGATTACAGGGGGGAGTAGTGGTGGATGTCTGCACATTGCATATCTGCACTCCGAGGGGGGGAATCAACAAGCTGGAAAACCCCGGATGACCAGGAAAGCAAAGGAGACCCCAGGAACCAGTGCCCACATCCTGCCATTGGAACAACCCTCCACCAGTCCTCCAAAGTGCTCCTAAACCTGACCCAGGATCACTCCTCTAATTACAGAAAGGCCACCAGGTAGGTGGGGTGGGCCCTCCCACAGGGGGTGATCCAGGGTGGAAGGCCCTCCCCAGGGGGTGATCTGTAGGGGGTTGAATGAGTCTGTGGGTTCAGGGCAGGAGTGCTCCAGAAAGGGTGGTCTCAGGCTGGGAGTGGAGGTGTCAGTTGAGTGGGAACTCCTGAGAGATGCCCTGGTTCACTGGAGTCAGAAAAATAATTCACAACATGAACTGGTAGTCTGACCAGGCAAATGAAGCCAGAGATGCCTTTGCTGGGACTAGTTTACATCAACTCATAACACATACAACCTGTACCAACTACAGGATGGTTATGAATCAACCCATGACTTGATCATTGTCTCCAACCACTCCCGAGTGTCTGCCTCTGGCTTCCTCCCAGAGTCTCTAAGGCACCACTGTGCTGTCTTCTGCCATTTCAATCACTCAGTCAATCAACCAAAATCTTTATTTATCCAGGTGACCATCATTAAGCAAGCTCATTTCCAAGATGAATCTGGTTAATAGCGGGCTAAGTAGTGAAGAACATACAACATGTTTACAATGTGAACAATAATACAAGTGGAAAATAATATTACATATGAATACTCAACATAACAGCAGTCATTATGGCTTAGTGAAGTATTCAATAGGATAAAGTGGTCAGGAGCTCATAACAAGAGGTGGCACAGGCACAAATGTACATAAGAGAGTGAGAACACAAGGTTTTCCCTAAGGTGGCACAAGGGACATAAAAATAAGTGTCTTACAGTCTGGCAATTGACTGATTAAGCTCCTTATAAGCAGGTTTGGACAGAATGTCAGATGTTAATTTGGTTTAGTGGAAACATAGGAGGGAACTGGGAGAACCAGTCAGAAATCAGCACCAAAGAGCACTCGCTTTCCGATTGGATGATGGCATTGCCATGTCTGGCTGGTTGAGGAACTGGGCTTGTGGTCTACTGCAGTGGCTGGAGCAGCACTGTCCAGCTGGTGACTAATTTATCTAAGCCTGTGGGGCAGGGAACCCATTGGGGGCCTGTAAGTGGCGGGGAGGAGGAGAAGGAGTCCGGGACTGACTACACCAAAGGGAGTGGCAGAACCACAAGACATTGTGGCTTACGTGGCTAATACTGACTTCAGGAGGCAGAGAATTAACTTCAGGTAGCAGAAAACTAACTTCAGGCAACAATTAGGAAATAGGGAAGCAATTGCAAGGCTCACACACATAACAAGTATATAAGGTCATAAAGGAGTTAATACTATGGAGGCAGCTCAGTTTCAGTAATTTTTGCATGTTGTTCCACAAGGACAGTAGCATACAACTAATGGCCACTCTGCCAAAGCGGGAGGATGCCTTAGGGATACAGAATGTGATATATGATGCGCTTCTTAATGCATATGTTCCTGGCTCACTTAAAGGGAGACAGTCTAGTAAATATTGCCGGAGTCATTTCATAATGACTCTATAGGTCCAAATGGCAGCATTTCTATTATACCTGTACAAAAGAGAGGACCAGCCTACAGCTTTATACAAGGAGCAGTGATGGGTGGAGATTGGGAGACTGGTAATAAATCTGATGGCCCTGTGATAAAGCGTATCTAGCTTAACCAGTGAGGCTTTAGGACAATGACTGTATAAGAAATCTGTTGTAATCTATCATTGAGAGAAAAGTAGTTTGTACTAAGCGCAGTTTAGCATCTTGAGTGAGGAACTGGTTTATTCTGAAGAATAGCCCCCGCCTCTGCCTTAGTTTCTTTACCAGGTCTTCGACATGCTCAGTGAATGAGAGATTATGGTCTAACCACACTCCTAAGCATTTAAACTTTGAAACATACTCCAATTTTTCACCAAGTATTGTGGTAATCTGGGGAAAGGCTCCAGAGCTAGCTGGGTTTAACACATGGCTGAAGGGCGAGAACAACATTGCATTTGTCTTTTTTGCATTTAAAAGAAGTTTTTTGTGAAGGAGCTGATTCTGCAGCTGGTTGAATTCTTCCTGTAGGTCGACACAAGCAGCTTCGGGAGTTGGGTGACTTATATATACCACAGTATCATCGACGAACATGTGTATGTTCGCCGTGTTAATGCTTTCATCAATACTATTAACATAGATGGCAAATAGCAAAGGGCCAAGTATAGATCCTTGTGGCACTCCTCTCAGTAAGGGTTTAAGTGTGGATAGCTCACCTTCAGCTTTGATTAGTTGACTCTGTCCCACCACAAACTCAGAGAACCAGTGCAAGGATACTGAGTCCAGGCCTATACTCTTCAGAATGGAAAGTAGCAGACTATGATCAATGGTATCAGAAGCCTTGCTAAGGTCTAAGAAAACAGCACAGGCACAGTTTCTGCTATCCAGTTCATGGTACCAGTTGTTTGTTACTTTAGCCAGTGCAGAAATAGTACTGTGTTTAGTTTGAAAACCAGATTGCATGCAATTAAGTAAATTATTGGTTTCAAGGTAATCCCTTGGTTAGTTGCTGACAATCTTTTCCAGGAGTTTTGAGAGGATTGAGAGGAAAGAGATTGGTCTGTAGTTGTTGAGGTCATGGGGATCCCCTGATTTAAATAAAGGGTTGACATGGGCAATTTTACACATCAGAGGAAGAGACCCTTGGGACAATGATAGATTAAATAAATAGGTGATAAGAACAGCAAGGACATGATAGGCAATTTGAGGAACTAAGGCTCCAGCAAGTCAGTACCAGCACTTTTCTTAACATCCAACTGAAGCATGAGATCTACAACCTCTTTCAAGGAGACCGGTAGGAATGAGAAACCAGGTGTTGGGGCAGAGAAGACTCAGTCTGGAACACTTGATTGGGAGCAGACCAGGGCTTCAGGGGAATTGTCAAAAGCTAGACCAGTGGTGGCAGAATGCATGTTAAATGCATTGAGGATACCAGGTTTATCACAGATAGTTTTGTCCCCAGTTGTGATCTTGGGTGGCAGGGAATTGCTAGGCAAATGACCAGACATATCCTTAATTGTCCTCCAGAATTTATGGGAGCACTTTGCTGCAGAGTCTAGCTAGCTGTTATAGAATGCCGCCTTCGCCTCAATGACCATCTTGGTGCAGGCATTACATGCCTTTCTAAACTGGCACCAGTCTGATTCAAGCTTCGTCCAATGAGTTTTTTCCAAAGCTTATCCCTGTTGAGTAATGCAGCTTTCAGCTCAGCTGAGAACCAATGACATGTTTTATTTTTCACTCATATTTTTCCATGGGTGCATACATGTCTAATGCTCCAATCAGAATATCATGGAGCGTAACATAAGCCACGTTAACCGTGGTGGCTAAGTAGAAGTCTTGCCATCAAGGTGAATGTTCCAACTCATATACATAAGCAGCCACACCAAAATTATGGTGGGTCCTTCTAGTAACAAATTTAGCTGTAGGTCCTGTATGCCGCCAAGATCTGACCTCAGCAATGAAACAATGGTCACTGATGTCAGCAAAGAAGGTCCCAGTATGTGAGTACAAATGCGGCTTGTCAACTAATATAACGTCTAGCAGGGTACTGTCACTTGGTTTCTTTTTATTAGGACATGTAGGTTTGTGTATCAGTTGCATCAATCCATTGGAATCACAAAAGATATTTAGAGGAAAAGCAGTCTTGGAGAGCCAGTCATAATTAAGGCCCCTAGGATAATAGTTTCAAGATTTTCTTTTCCAATAACAGAGCCAAGGTATGATGGAAGTAAGGTTCCCACAGAAGGAGGTCTATAACTTCCAATCAGTCTGAGGGTAAAGGAGGTAGATAGTTCAATTTTCAGTGTCAGACATTCAAACTCATTCTTCAAGGATGTTGAATCCAGGTATGTTGTTGTAAATCTTTCCTTAACGTATATAGCCACCCCACCTCCCCTTGTAGGCCTATCCATTCTAAATAACTGGTGGGAGGCAATACTAATCTCCCTGTCCTGAGAGGCTGGCCTAAGCCAGGATTCAGAAATTACTAGGACATCTGGCTGAGTATGGCTGATCCATGCCTGTATCATGGTAAATTTTTTTTAGGAAACTACAGACATTGACATGACAGAAACTAATTCCTTTGAGAGAAGCAGTGTCCAAGGGAGAAGAAAGGGTAGTGAAGGGACTAGGGTTTAACTCAATGTTGCCCAAGCATATCAGTAACAGAAATAGCAACTTTGTCAGGGTGACAATAGTCAGTTTGAGAATTCCAGCCCTGATGCGTCTATGCGGCTCATTAGGTTGGGTAAGCCTGTCACCACCCCATTTGTCTGCTAAGGGCCTGAAACATGATCCTAAATATATATCCTCACCAGGCACCAGAGCAAACTTAACCTTCTCAAAGGCTCTCCATGATGTGGACTGGTCATTCACTGAACACATCACTAACACCAATATCAAATAAAGCTGGGGCGGAAAAAAGAGATGAATCAGTGCATTACATGCAGTATGTATGATGAGCGGGAGGAAGTTCAGGGGTATTCATGTGACAATTGTAATTTAATTGAAGTATTACAGGCAGAGATTGCCTCCTTGCAAAACAGGGTGAAAATACAGGCTGAAATTTCAGCATTAGAACATTTTATGGACACCGTTGAGACTGATCTTTCTACAGCATACCAGCTGCCATTAGATGATCCCAGTCCACTTAGAACAAGTATAATAAATGAGGATGACAATACAAATGAATGGTACATAGTACAGAGAACATTAAGGGGAAAAGAAGGGCAGAAGAAATATAGGAGGTTGTTCTAATATTCTGACCCCAAATAGATATGAAGCCCTTGCTACTGATCAAGATCTAGATCAAGCACAGGAGTCCATGTCATTAAAACTGGCAAATAGAAATTGCAAACAGAACTCCCATGCCCTCCCCCACCCTGACATATCTATACAAGAAAAACAGAAGCACCAAGGGATGTCTTAGTAATTGGTGATTCCATGCTAAAATACTCAGTCCATGTGCTTTGTAAAAACAGGAAGGAATACACAACAGTATCTGCTTTGCCCGGGAATGGGATTGGGGACATACGAAATCTACTTCCAGGGCTACTTGAGAATATAAAAACTCCATTGACAGTATTACATGTAGGTGTCAACGATGTGGGTAAAAGAAATCTCACTGAGATTCAGCTTGACTTTGAGAGTGTGGGAGTAGAATTAAAAAACAGCGGATGTGATCTGATTGTTTCTGGAGTTCTACCAGTCCCTAGGGCAGGAAGAAGACAGCTTGAGAGCCTTAGAAGATTAAATGGATGGCTAAAAGGGTGGTGCAGTAGAGAGGGACTGATTTTTATGGACCATTGGAAGGAATTCCAGGCCCACCATTATTTTTCACGGGATGGGTTACACCTTAATAGGCATAGAAAAAGGGTTTTTTCATCTAAAATTAAACTGGTTATTGAACAAACTTTATACTGAATATTGGGGGGGGGGGATACTGGGCTTACGAACATTAATGTGCTACGTAATCAGAAGCCCATATGGAATTGCTTAGTCCTTAATGCTAGAAGCCTTACAAATAAAATGGAATAGTTAGGATGGAAATTATATAATGATAATATCCATATATGTGCCATTACGGAGACATGGTGGAGGATAGATGCTACCTGGGATAAACAAATCCCAGGTTATACTTTATATAATAAAGATAGGCTCCATAAAAAGGGTGCCGGAGTGGCAGTATATGTACATAATGATTTAACATCTGAGAGTGTAGATTGTCCCATTTGGGAACAGGCAGATATCCTGTGGGTAAAAATTATTCCCCCATGATCACCAAAGATCAATATAGCCGTGGTTTATAGACCACCAGCTACTTGTTTTGAAAATGACAACCTTATATTGGATTTTGTTAAGTGCGTAAACTAGGAGGACAGTGTTATTTTACTAGGAGATTTTAATCTTCCTGGTATAAACTGGGATACACTGCAGTCTAATTCACAGGCTGAGGCTAAATTCCTGGAGGCATTTATGGTAGCTGGATTAGAGCAGTTGGTCTATGAAAATACAAGAGGCAGTCGTATTCTGGACTTGGTGTTAACCAATTTGATTGATAATATTCAAAACTGTAAAGTTGATGTACCTTTAGGTAATGGTGACCACTCCATGGTCAGTTTTCAATATAACAAGGGTCACCACAGTATTAGTGGTAGTACAGTATTGTATGACTTTAATAGGGTGGATTACTGTACTCTGAAAACTGAACTGGATAAATGGAATTGGAAACAGGAACTAAGTAATAATACACTACATGAAATGTGGGATATATTTATTACTAAATTAAATGGGCTGATTCATAAGCATATTCCAACTAGTAAAAAATATCATAAATCCAGAAGTTCTCTTCCCACCCTGGGTGACAGCAACAATTAAAAAGCTAATTAAGAAAAAAAATAAGGCATGTACTAGGGCTAAACATTGTGGTGAGCCTAGATTCTGGGAGATTTGTAAATATTATTTAAAAAGGGTCAAAGCAGCTATTGCTATAGCAAAAAGGAAATATGAGCTTAACTTAGCCACCAAAACGCAAGATAACTACAAAAGCTTTCATGCATATATTAATAATAAAAAGAGACAAGGACTTAAAGGTGGCCCATTAAAGGATGATACTGGTAAATTAATAACAGGTAACAAGGACATGGCTGATATGTTTAACACATATTTTCCGTCAGTGTTTAATGTGGGAAAAGCATCTGTGGTAGAGAACCAACCATCTAAGGGAGCATCAGAACTAATAATATGAGATTGAAGAAGTCAGAACTAGATTAAGAAATGTGAATCAAAATAAGGCATATGGACCAGATGGTTTACATCCGAGACTATTGAAGGAATTAGCAGATAATTTGGCAGGGCCTGTAACATTGATTTTTCAACAATCCTCGGAAGCTGGACAAATTATTGAGGCTTGGAGGCAGGCAATAGTGATCCCTATTCATAAAAAAGGTTCCAAACAAAATGTGGGGAATTATAGGCCAATTAGCCTAACCTCTACCCTTGGGAAAATTCTGGAGGGCATCATCAAGGACTTTATTATGAATTATGTAGAATCAGCTGGAGTTAAGGACATGACACAACATGGATTTACAAAGGGACGTTCATGCCAAACTAACCTACTCGAATTCTATGGAAGAATAAGTAAAACACTTGATGAAGGTAGTTCTGTGGATGTGATATTTCTAGACTTCGCAAAAGCATTCGATAAAGTCCCACATAAACAATTGATAAAAACTATTCTTGAGCTTGGGATAAACCAAAAACTGGTATATTGGATAAGTGATTGGTTGCTTGAATGGAAACAAAGGATATGTGTCCTTGGGGAACTGTCTGATTGGATCCCAGTTAAGAGCAGGGTCACACTCTTAGAAAGGATGCGTTAAATTCGACTAAGAAGTAGTTAATTTTTAACACAGTGGTTAGTGCGATTAGGGAAAACACACTGTGTGCTAAATGTAACACTTTTGTTGCTTTAAACTAGTTTAACACAATGGTGTTTATGCTGTTCAACACAGAACTGTGTCATTTTCCACACAGTAGTGTAACAGCACAGTGTCATTTTTTTATCACAGCACAGTGTTATAATGAACACACTGGCGGTGTTGTTTTAACACACTAAATAGGTTATGTATGTAACACATTGATGTGTTAAACTGTACATATTGAATGTGTTATTTCAACACTTATGTATATTGAATATTTTAACACTCTCCTGTGTTTAATTGTACTCATGGAATGTGTTATTGCAACACTTCAAATGTGTTTCATGTGTAACTAATTAAAGTGTTACAATATACATACCGCATGTGTTGATGTCATCACAGTATGTGTGCAGATTTTAACTTATGAGTGTGTTAGTCTTGACATAATGGATTTGTTGTTTACACACAGAAGTGTGTTGAATTTGTGACACATTAGTGTGTTAAACTATGCTTAGTTGACACACTTCATTGTGTGCTGCATGAACAAAATTGTAACGGAGTGTGATACTTTTTTCAGACATGAATGTGTTCTAAAATAGACATAAAACATTAAATAAATGAATTTGTGCCTTCAATGCACACTTTCAGCACATCAGTGTTCCAAAATATATGCTGAAATGAACTGTGCTATTCGTTGCAATGCAACAAAATGATGTAAAGTTGTCTCAAAAGACCTGTGTACAGTATACATTTTGTTAACCTACCATTGTAATACATGTCACCTTGACGACCAGGCCACTGATTGCCCTGCCTCTTTCCATGTATGTCACCACTATCTACTTCATAACGCAACCAGCTTTATAGGCAGTCACACATGGATCTGAATCTAGGTTTAAATGTTTAGTAATGTATAATGCTGCATCTGTTCTGTATTGCTGAAATACTTTGTTGTACTTTTCTGATGTCTTTATCATACATAATGCATTATGTTCTGTTTCACTGTTTTCTTCCTAGTAAATATATTTTATTTTATATAAGAGTATTGTACTAGATGGAAATCAACTATTTTCCAAATACTGTTGCATCTTAGTCCATTGTTCATTGAATGTGATTGTATCTTTCTGTGGTACCACATCATCCTTGAACAACTGGACTGCATGTGTTAGTTTCACTGTTAGAAAAAAAAAATGCACACATTTCACATCATGTTACACACTAAGAAATACAGGATGAGCAACCATGTGCATAACCAGTGTGTACTGATACATTGGCATTTTTATTCATATAGTGTTTCTAACTTCGCTCTTGAGCTCAGAAGGAATCAAACCCCTTCAGTAAAAACACCCTTGTAAATAGATACCCATCCTGTATTATCTTGTAACGTGATGGTTGGCATCAAGTTCCACCACCACAGCAACTGCTGTGGTTGGACCAGTGAGCCTGCATGTGGCGTAAGTGAAGTTTTGTGTGAGCAAGGTCAATTCCTGCATATCACTCACATCATGAGAGGGGTGAGTGAATAATAAAAATTGGAGAAATAAAATGTAGCACCATTAATGTCTTTTTGTATCCTAGGCATGATCATACATCACTGGCACCAGTGTACTTCCCTAAAAAAAGCACCATGCCAGGGATGAAATATGATTAAAACATGGATACGTGAGATTGTCAACAGGTAAGGCCCTATCTCACCAACTTGCCCATTTGAGCTTATAAGTTCACTTTATGTTTTTATAGTCTGTTGCTCCTTACCCTGATCTCCAGAATTTCTTATATCTATCCCATGCATTCTTAAATCCTATGATTGTTTCAGCCCATACCACTTCCTCTGGCAAGGTGTTCCACTTGTCCACCACCCTTCTGTGAAGAAATTCTCATCACATTTCCTCTGAATTACCCTCCTCCAACTTCACTCATGCCCTCTAGTCCTGGAACATGTATTTCACATTATACCATGGACATAAGTGAACAGCCAATGAAATCATCAGATTGGCAGTTTACCACCGGTGTAAATTCTTTCTTAACCAATAGCTGTTGATGAGCAAATAAACATCCAAATCCTAATAATCTGCAGCATAGCAATAAATAAAATAAAAAAAAGGGCAACCTCTTTAAAAGTTGCATTTTATAATATAAAAAAAATGAACCTTGGTATAATCACAATAAGCCACTCGGAGGATGTGGGTTATCGGGGGATTTACCATGGCTGTCTAGGATTTACCCACTCAGCTGCACCTTGTGGGCAAACTACTCCAGCCGTAGTAAATCCCCTGATAACCCACACACCCTCATGGCTTATTGACCGCTATCAGAGTTGTAAGGGCAGTCTTTTGTGATGTGTTGGGTTCCAGAACCCTATAAACCAGTATGTTCTGATAATTTCAAAATTGTAGATTGCTAACAGCTTCCCAATATTTTATAATGCTTTAAAATTGTTTTTGACTATGCACATGTAAGGCATCTTTTTTACCTTCTTCCCTTCTGAATAATGTCACACACGGATCAAACCTTTAGTATCGTTCAAGGATGGAGAAAAATGGGATATCACAATTGAGATGGTTTGAAACTTTCTATTTTATTGCTTGTGCATACATGATTCAATTCAGTAGCATAACACATGAATAGTATAAACAATACATTTCATGTATTTTTATAACAATCATTTGTATGCATTTGCCTGCAACACAAAACTTTTTGGTCAGTTATATGTGACTTATGGTATATAAACATTAAACAGTTGCATTTACTCATGGTATAAAAACATTATAATCTCATGTATAGTAATTATTAAAACCATTATGCAATTTCCTGCAACACACTTCAACTTTCAGTTACTTCCAGAGTTGCCCTATATCCTAAACCAATGCATCTAATGTAAGCAAAAGTACCCGAGAGGGTGGGTGTAATTGGGCTGGAATGTGGATTGATGTAGAATAGGTTGAAAGCCTTTCCTCTGTAAGTTGTGGTATAGTCCAAACTGCCCACACTGGATGTTTCCTCTCTCCATTTTCTACATTTTAAGAAAATACAGATTCCTCACCTGTAACAGGAGTTCTAGGAATGGTATATGTTGTTCATCCATACTGCCTGGCAGGTTCCTTGCCGCTTGAAATCTTGCCGGAAGGTCTTCAAGCTGGCTCCTCCCACCCACCCGGGTGGTAAAACTCTCAGCTCCACCCCATGACACCAGATGTAGCCCGCTGGAAGCCAGGTTGTGCATCAAAGCCGGGGAGGCTGGGTGGGTCGTGTGGATGAACAACATATACCATTCCTAGAACTCCTGTTACAGGTGAGCAACCTGTATTTCTAGGGACATGGATATGTTGTTCATCCACACTGTCTGGCAGACTCCTAGCAGTTCTCTGGGAGGAGGGAGGCATGGCACACACCCCCTACTTAGGGAATAATGACTGGAGAACCGAGGCCCCAAAACCAGCATCCCGGCGTGACTCAAGGTCGATGTGGTAATGGGTAATGAAGGTGTGTGCTGACTTCCAGGTAGCAGCCCTGCAGATTTCCTGGATAGGAATGTCCCTGGAAGCGGCCACCGATGCAGTGGTATGGCGGGTAGAATGAACTCTTTTCTCTCTGGGAGGCTCCATGTCCACCAACCTATAGCAGAGATCTATGCAGGAGGTGACCCACCTGCCTATCGTCTGCTTGGCTGCAGGTCTGCCAGGTGCAGCTTCAGCATAGGTGACAAGCAGCTGATGAACCTCTCCCCGAAGTTCAGCCGTCCGCTCCTTATAATACGCGAGCGCTCTTCTAGGGTCCAAAGTATGGAGCCTATGTTTGTCCTCCAAGGTGTGATTGGGGTAGAACACTGGCAGAGTCGACACCTGGTTAAGGTGAAACTCCAACACCACCTTTGGAAGGAATTTTGAGTGGGGGCACAGGACAACCTTGTCCCTGTGGAAGACCAGATAAGGAGACTTGATGGAAGGTGCCTGGAGCTCTCCCATGCTTCTGGCCGACATGATAGCCACCAAGAAGGCGGTCTTCCATGACAGGTGAGAGATGTCACACCTATGCATTGGTTCAAATGGCTTGCCCATGAGCTTAGCCAATACCAGCCGTAGATCCCACAGAGATGGAGGTTCTTGCACTGGTGGGGATATGTGATCAAGGCCTTTGAAAAAGCGCCCGACCAACTTCTCCTGTGCCACCGACTGCTTACCAGCCTGCGCCCGGTAAGCAGAGATGGCTGCTAGGTGCACCTCAAGGGTCATCAACCGAAGCCCTTGCTGAGAAAGGGACCATAGGTAGTCCAGAATGCTTGCCAAGGAGCAGGAGGAAGGGTCCAGGCCCTTGCCCTGACACCAAATGGAGAATCTCTTCCATTTAAAGGTGTAGCATTTTCTGGTCGACTCCTTACGGGAAGCCTCAACAACGCTGAGGACCTCGTCGGAAAGACCCAAGGTCTGGAACTCTAGCCACTCAGGAACCAAGCCATCAGGTGCAGGGATTGAAGGTCCGGATGGAATACCTTCCCCTGATTGACTTGAGATCAGGTCTGGGCGGGCTGGAAGCTGCCTCGGGAGTCTGGAGCTGAGACTGAGGAAATCTGGATACCAGAACTGGTGGGGCCAGTCTGGGGCTACCAGAATCACCTGCACCTTGTCCCACCTTGCCTTGAGAAGCACCTTGTGGATCAAGGGAAATGGAGGAAAGGCATGGAAGAGGCCCAGGGTCCACAGCCTCAAGAAGGCAGCCCCCTGCAGCAAGCCCTGCTGAGGGGGCGGGCATGAAACAGTCTCAGCTTCACATTCTCCCTGGAGGCAAACAGGTCCACCTGAGGCATGCCCCAGTGGGAGAACAGATCTTGTACTACCTCTGGCAGGAGAGGCCACTCGTGGGATGCAGCTTCTATCCAGCTTAGGGCATCAGCCAGAATGTTGGAGGCTCCTGCCACATGGGGGGCAAGGAGATTCACCTCCAGGCTGCACATGAGGGACCAAATGCAGGAAGCGCTTCCCTGCACAGAGGCATGGAGCGCATCCCACCCTGGCGGTTCACGTAGTACATGGTTGTGGTATTGTCCATCTGGACCTGGACCACTTGACCCCGTACAAATAGAGGGAAGGTGGTGAGGGCTAGATGAACCACTCAAAGCTCCAGCAGGTTGATGTGGCATCAGGACTCCTGAGGGGACCAGAGGCCATGCACTCTGTGCTCCCCCAGATGGGCACCCCAACCCATCAGAGAAGCATTGGTCGATAGAGAGACTGTCAGCTCAGAGTGGACAAATGGGATGCCCTCCTGCAGATGAGCTGGAACGGTTCACCAATGGAGAGCATTCCACATCTCCTGGGTCACTGTCACTAGCTGATCCAAAGGATCAGAGTGCTGTGACCATTGGCTGGCCAGTCCTCATTGTAGGGCATGCATGTGCCAATGGGCTCAATGGACCACACTAGTGCAGGCCACCATGAGGCCCAGGAGGCACATGAAGTCCCAGGCAGGGTGCAGTTGCCCTACCTGAAATGACTGGGCAAAGGAGGAAAGAACCTTAGCCCTGTCCACCGGGAGCCGTGCTCTGGCTCACAGAGAGTCAAGCTCTGCCCCAATGAATTGGATCACCTGCTTTGGCCCAAGTTCTGACTTGGCCTCATTGATAAGGAGGCCAATTTGAGAGCAAACCTGGAGGGCCAGATCCCTGGACCGCTCCACCTCCATTCTGGACGAGGCTGCAATCAGCCAGTCATCCAGGTAGTGGTACATCTGGACCCTTTGGCACTGCAGAAATGCTGTCACCACTGCCATGCATTTGGTGAAGACCCTGGGAGCTACAGAAAGGCCAAAGGGCATGGCCTGGAACTCGTAGAGGGACCCCTCTGCCCTGAAGCGGAGGAATCACTGGTGGGACGGACAGATTGGGACGTGAAGGAACACGTCCTGGAGGTCCACAGAACAGAACCAAATGCCTCTTTCCAAGGATGGAATGATCTGAGCCAGAGTGACCATCCTGAAGGTTTGAGACCTTAGGAACCTGTTCAGGTCATGCAGGTCTAGAATGGGGCACCAGCCCCCCGTCAGTTTCATGACCAGGAAGTACCTGGACACAAACACTGGGTCTGGTGGAGGATCCGCCACCTTCCTGATCACCTCCTTTTTGAGGAGTAGGGCAATGTCGGCTCGATGAGCCGACAGAGAGGTTGTGGACCCTGTAGCCCCCTGTGGGGCGATGGCTTGGAAAGGTGGGGCCTGCTCAAACTCCAGAGGTAGACCCTTTCCTACCATCTCCAACACCCCGCAGTCTGTGGTGATAGTGGACCAGGTGGAAAGGAAGTGGCAGAGCCATCCCCCCATGGGGGGAACCCAGGGGGGAGCGACGAGGCTGGGGGCAACACCCCTCAACCCGTCACTGGGCAGGCTTGGAGAAAGGACCGGCTGAGGAACTTCCTGGGCCTTTTCCTCCCTGCTTCCTGTTGGAGGAAGCTGCAGGCTTGGCTTTGGGGTGCCAAGTGCGAGCCTGCTGGCCCTGATGCTGGTGTTGCTGGGCCGGACATGCTGCAGGGGCATAAGATCTAAAGGACTTATGTTGCTGATGACGGCCCTTGTCCTTCTGAGTGGACGTGACAAAGTCCAAAGTGGCGTTGGACTTTTCGATCCAATTGAGGTGGTCTTCCACTCTAGGGCTGAAAAGGTCGGTCTGCAAGAAGGGTACATCTACCAATTTGTGCTGGGTATCTGCCATAAAGGTGGATATCCTCAGCCATGCTCTGCAGTGCATGGCCACTGCGGCTGCTACTGACTGTGCACAGGAGTCTCCAATATCTAGAGCCATTTGGAGCTGCTGTTTCACCACTGCCCTTCCCTGATCCCACACCTGCTTGACCATAGTCTGCAGGTCAGCTGGGAGATGAGGGATCACCTCATCCAGGGAGCCCATGAGGGCATGGGAGAAGTGTGCCATCAGTATGGCTGAGCTGCCTTGATGGAGGCCGAGGGAGGATGCAGCGTATACCTTGCGTCTGGCATAGTCCAGCTTTTTGGACTCCTTGTCTGGGGGTTATCCATGTCCCTAGCATTCCCGGAGTGCTGTAAAATGGAATTGGTGACCAACCCCTCCACAGAGGAGTGTTCGGGACCACATAATTCCTGGCCATCCTGGCCGAAGGCGCAGGACAGGCAGCTGGCCGCTGCCAAAGCTCCAAATCTGGGCCAACAATGGCTTCAGCCACAGGAAAGGCCTCCGTGGGAGAATCCCCTCAGTCCTGTATCTCCATGAGGGGATACTTAGCCTGCTTGGATATGGGCTTGAGCTGCATCCCGGTGGACTCCGAGATGAACTGAAGCAGACCCATGAATGATGATGGTCTCTCGTCCATCAACTGCCCCCCCGGAGGATTCCAGGTCAAGGGGCCTGGAAAACAGGGAGGAGTCATTGTCAGACTCTGAGGAGTCTGCGAAGAGCTGCCTGGGGCCTAAGCCACCCTCCACCTGCTGAGGACGGTCAGGAGTGAGAGTGACTGACAACTGGTGGGGCAGACCCTGACCTGACCGAGAATCCTTGGTCGGAGCCCCCGATTTTGGTTGTGGAGGCAGAGGTTCCACCACAATTGGTGGGGCAGCTGGTTTAGGCCAAACAACTGGTCCAGGCCTGGGCACCTCCACCACTATGAGGGTTTGTTTCGGCCTTTCGCGTGACAGCAACTTAATGGCCGGGGAAGGCGATGGTGTCAGCTTGTTCCTGGACAAAAGGAGCTGCTGCCACATTAAGTCCTCGTAGCATTGATGCAATTTGCACCGAAGCCTCTCCTCTTCTGAGGAGGAATACAAGTATGAGCGGCGCTGCCACTTTCCTCGGTGCCGAGACCACCAGTGTCAGCAGGATCGACTGGACCGAGAGGAGGTCCGAGACCATCAGTGTTTCAGAGGGTGGGTCTGGGAGGGAGCGGGGGAAATCTGTTCCTCCCTCAGCTCGGGAGCCTTAACCGGGGACTCTGGCGCAGGAGGCGCAGGCAAGTCCTCGGTTTCCACCAGGGGAACCAGTGAAGAAGGTTTGTCGCCTTCTCCAGTCGACAGCCCATCTGACGGGTCGAGAAAAATTTAGACCGCATCGACGGGTGTCTTGGCGGGCTGACCTGACGGGGACACCGTGAAGCTAGCGGCCCTAGCTGCAACCTCGACCGAAGTCAAAAGTCGATTGTCTGGGGAAGGGGATGTCTCCTGCTCCCACGAATGTCAACGGTGGGACTTACCTTTTGAGTCCTTCTGTTTGGACCGAGAGGAGTGTCCTGATGGCCCCTCACCTTTCATGGAGAGGGATTGGCAAAGTTCCTTAAAAGAAGCCATATAGGAGGAGCCCAAGGAGAGCTGGATAAATGCCACGACCGAGGGAGACGAAGATGCGGCCTGGGCCACCTCCTCCTCAAGGATGATCATCTGTTCCAGTTGCTCAGCCGAGCCAGCTGCCGTGAAAACCACCCAACAGGCTTCCTTCGACTTCACCGGTGGTATACATCTCTCGGGGCGCCCAAGTTGGAGCCTGGCAGCATGGTCTTCGAGGACATTTTCTGAGAAGGACTTGCACAAATCGCAGGGCTGCAGATCATGGTCACGCCCGAGGCAGTAGATGCACGTGAAGTGCGGATCGATCCTGGACATCTTCTGCCCGCATGGGCACCGCCAAAAACCGGGAGTCGATTTGTCCATCGCAGCCACGAAGGAAGAAGCAGACCGAAGTCTAGAAAACTTTAAGATTAGTTTCGGGTGAACCAAAGAGTTTGGATCCAGTCTAAACACAGAGCGCTAAGGAGGGAACCTGAGCTTCCAAGCGGTAAGATCTGGCGTCATGGGGTGGAGCTGAGAGTTTTACCACCCAGGTGGGTGGGAGGAGCCAGCTTGAAGACCTTCCGGCAAGATTTAAAGTGGCAAGGAACCTGCCAGACAGTATAGATGAGCAACATATCCATGTCCCTAGAATAATAAATTGCCTGAAGATGAGATGTTTTTGCAGTTTGCAAAAGTTGTTACTGCACGAATAGCCGTAAGGGGGAAACTTGCAGTGGAAAGGAAGATCTTGCATCACGGGGCGGTGCCATTAGAGTTGGCACCAGGTTGTTGTGTTATGAACTAACTTGCAAGATGTTCCAGCAAGCCATAAAGTGAAAGGAACCCTACCAGAAGTGTGGATGAGTACACCATATCACAGTACATCCATAGAACATTAAAATACAATTGGCACATTTATTAGTTGAATGCTGCAGATCCCCATGCATAATTTAGCAGTTAACCTAAAACATTTACTTACTTAAACACTCACTATAATCTAATAGATCACTTAAAATGCACAGAATCATTTAGGTACACATGTAATTTGTGAACAAAAGGTAGCTGCATAATATTACAGTACCAGCAACTGTTACTGCGAAGTGGAATAATCTCTTTTGTTAATTCTTGTAGTTAGTAGGCTGTGGCCACATGGTTGTCATTCCCTTTCGACTGGGACACATTACAAGTTTCCATAGTAAGTGACATCTCATGTCCCATTCTCATAGTAAAGTAAAGATTGCGGGCTGTTTACTGGCCCCACATCATCCTCCAGTCACTGTCCCCATATTAAAGTAATGATTCCCTGATGGTTCTAAAATTATTTCAAAACAGTATTTGTCTCTATTGAGTTAAACATTACAGAGTGATGGATGTTATAAAGCCTTTAATTGTAACAAGGTGGGATATTTTGATTGATCTGGATGTCTTTTAAATAAAGAATAATGCTTATATGGTTAATCATTACATTATTTGCAAAGTTTGCCATCATTTATTTGCATTGCTCAGACACTGGTGTTCACAGTTAAGTATTAGGTTTTGATACTTTTCAATATATTTCTCCAGTCAGATGACTGTGAAAATGCTAATCACAAACCAGAATTTATGAAACCTGTATTATTTTGGTTCCCATGAGTCTACTCTCCATGAACTGGCATAATTTCTTTAGAAAAAACAATATTGAAAATATTACATGATATGTTTAATTTGTAGGGCTGTCAATATTTCAAAATATGCAAGTTCAGTTATTAAACTGTAGCATCAGTTCTTCCATGATCTTTTCATTAGACCCACTTAATTGGTAAAATGCATTCTGAAGAAATAGACATTATTGCTCTGTATGTTACTTGCAGACAAAGAATGTGTTTTTTGACACAAGTTGTAATACTTTTGATTTCCAGATTCTGCCTGAAATAGCAGATTTGTCAAAATCACAAATATGCTCGAGGAATGCATAAGACTTGCAAGTGGCATCAGATAGCCTAGTTTACGAATCCATACAAACGTTAATTATTAACTGCTGCTGTCAAATTATCCTCTTGAATAAGTACAACAATCTTGTCTCTCAGAACTAGCATAACAAATTGTTTGCCTGGAACAGAGTGCTGTCACACAAATTTAGCTACCCCCCTTGATCAGTTCCCCTCGATGTTGGAATCTTTAAGTATGGGGGGTGCAGGGGGTGGCTCCCTCTGTCTGTGGGAGGGGCATAAACCCTACACAAGAAAAAACAGGTTACTCATCTGTAACAGTAGTTCTCGGAGTGGTATATGTTGTTCATCCACATTTTTTAGAATGTCCCTTTCCCCTTTAAGGATCACAGGAAGTCTTCAGGCTGGCTCCTCCCACCCAGCCAGGTGGTATAACCTTTGACTCTGCCCCATGACATCAGATCTTGGCCCGTTGGAAGCCAGGTGTTTTGCGTCCACAGCCTGGGAGGTCGGGTGGGTCTGTGTGGATGAACAACATATACCACTCCTAGAACTACTGTTACAAGTGAGTAACTTATTTTTCTAGGATCATGGATGTGTTGTTCATCCACACTGTCTGGCAGACTCCTAGGAGTTTTTCTGGAGGAGGAAGGCAAGGCGTACACCCCCTACTTAGGGAACAGAGATTGGAGAACTGATGCCTTAAAACCACCATCCCGACGTGATGTAATGGGTAATGAAGGTGTTTTGCTGACTTCCAGGTAGCAGCTTGACAGATTTCCTGGATAGGGATGTCCCTGGAAGCAGTCACTGATGCAGCAGTATGGTGGTAGAATGAGCTCTTATCCCTCTGGGAGGCTCCATGACCACCAACTCATAACACAGACTAATGCCAGATGTAATCCACCTTGCAATAATCCATTTTGCTGCACGCCTGCCACAAACAGCTTCAGCATAGGTGACAAACAGCTGGCGAACCTCTCCCCAAATTTCCACTGTACTCTCCTTATAATAGGAGAGAGTGCATCTCAGGTCCACAGCATGGAGCTTGTACTCGGCCTCCAAGGTGTAATTAGGGTAGTACACCATCGGAGTTAACACCTGGTTAAGGTGAAACTCTGACACCATCTTCAGAAGGAATTTCAGGTGGGGGCGTAGGACAACCTTGTCCCTGTGGAAGACCAGATAAGGGGAGTCCATTGAAGCACCTGGAGTTCCCCTGTCCTTCTGGCAGATGTGATAGCCACCAGAAAGGCTGTCTTCCATGACAAGTGTGACAAAGCACACTTGTGTATTAGTTCGAATGGCTTGACCATGACCTTTGCCAATACCAGCAGTAGATGCCACGGAGGTGGAGGTTCACGCACTTCAGTGGATATGTGGTCCAGGCCTTTGAAAAAGTGCCCAACTGTCTCCTGTGCCAACGTTGGATGACTGACCCGCACCCGATAAGCAGAGATGGCTGCCAGGTGCATCCTAAGGGTAGATGACCAAAGAACCCCTTTGGACAGATACCAAAAGTAATCAAGAACATTAGCCACCGGACAGGACAAATGGTCCAGGCCTTTGTCCTGACACCAACTGGAAAATCTTTTCCATTTGAAGGCATAACATTTCCTGGTTGATTCTTTTCTGGATGCCTCCACCACAGTGAGAACATCCTCGGAAAGACCCAAAGCCTGGAACTCTAGCAGCTCAGGTACCAGGCTGTGAGGTGCAGGAACTGAAGGTCTGGATGGTATACCTTCCCCTGATTTACAGATATCAGGTCCGTGCATGCTGGAAGCTGCTCCAGAGGCCTGCAGCTGAGGAGATCTGGATACCAGAACTGGTGCGGCCAGTCTGGGGCTACCAGGATCACCTTGAGGATCAAGGAAAATGGAGGGAAGGCATACAGGATGCCTGGAGTCCATGGCCTCAAGAAGGCATCCCCCTGCAATGAGCTCTGCTGAGGTGGCGGGCATGAAACAGCCTTAGCTTGACATTTTCTCTGGAGGCAAACAGGTTCACCATCGGCTTGCCCCATGGGAGAATAGGCTGTGAGCTACCTCTGAATGGTGAGACCATTCATGGGATGTCTAAGTGGCTGAGAGCATCTGCCTGATGGTTTGAGACTCCTGCCACATGGATGGCTAGGAGATCCACTGCCAAACTGCTACCAAGGGTCCAGATGCAGAGCGCCTCTCTGCAAAGCAGATGGGAGTGTGTGCTGCCCTGTTTGTTGAGGTAGTACATAGTCATGGTATTGTCCATCTGGACTTGAACCACTTGACCCCGAAGCTGAGGACCGGAAGCTGACAGTGCCACTCTGACTGCTGTGAGCTCCAACTGGTTGATGTGGTAACTAGACTCCTCAGGGGTCCAGAACCCATGTGCCCTGTTGTCCCCTATGTTGGCTTCCCAGCCCATGAAAGTGGCACTGGTCATAAGGACAGCCGTTGACTTAGAGTGGATAAATGGGATCCCTTCTTGCAATCAGTCTGGGGTGGTCCACCACTGCAGAGTGTCCCACATCTTCTGGGTTACAGTGATCAACTGGTCGAAATGACTGTGACACTAAGTTCACTGAGAGGTCAGCTCCCATTGGAGAGGCGTATGTGCAACTGTGCCCAACGGACCACTGAGGTGCATGCCACCATGTAACCCAGAAGGTGCATAAAGTCCCGGGCAGGGTGCAATTGCTCAATCAGAAATGATTGGCAAAGGAGGAGAGAACCTCCACCCTGTGTGCTGGGAGCTGAGCTCTGGCTTGACCAGAGTCGAGCTCTTCCCCGATGAAGCACATCACCTGACAAGACACAAATTCAGACTTATCTTTGTTGATCAGAAGGTTGAGTTGGGAGCAGGTCTGGAGTGCCAGATCCCTGGGCCTTCCCACCGCTTGTTGGGTGGGACCTGCCAAGGGTCAGTACTCAAGGTATGGATAAATTCTGATCCCCCATGCCTGAGATGGGCTGCCACCAATGCAATGCATTTGGTGAAGACCCGTGTGGCTGATGGCAGCCAGAACAGCAGGGCTCTTAACTCATACAGGGTCCCTTCAGTTACGAAGCAGAGGAACCGCCGATGAGATGGATGGTTTGGGACATGAAACAATGCATCCTGCAGATCCAGTGAACAGAACCACATTTCACTCCAAGGACGTTATGATCTGGGACACAGTGACCATCCAAAAGGTGCATGACCCAAGATACTGATTCAGTTCGTGCAGATCTAGAATGGGCTGCCATCCCCACATCTGGTTTGGCACCAGAAAATACCTGGAAAAAAAGTCTGGGTCTTCTGGAGGATCCGCCACTGGAGCTACTGCCTCGTTGAGGAGGAGCTGAGCTATGTTGTCTCGGAGAGCCAACTGAGTCTGGACGGATACTCTTTCCTCCTGAGGGGCATGGGCTCGACTTGGAGGGTACTGCTTAGATTCCAGAGGCAGTCCCTGACCGACCACCTGAAGAACTCACCTGTCCATAGTGACAGCGGACCAAGCGGAAAGGAAGTGGCGGAGCTGGCCCCCACAGGAGGACCCAGAGTTGGTGTGATGGGAGAGGAGGAGGCAGCCTCTGCACCATCACTGAGCAGACTTGAAGAAGGAGGATCCATGACCTGAACCTCTGCCTCTTTCATGGGCCTGGGCTGGGGGCACCAAGCTTGAGCCTGCTGCTGCTGCCCTTCTTGAAAGGAGGGTTGCTGTGCCACGGGGAAGAGTGCTAAAAAGACTTCTTCTTCTGCCGTTTCTTACCCAAAGAACCCTTAGCAGAAATAGTGTCCAAGGTGGCAGTGAACTGCTCAATACACTGAAGGTGACCAACCACACCTGGGCCGAAAAAGTCAGTGCCCAGGAAAGGCACATCAGCTAGTTTGTGCAGAGTATCTGCTGGAAAGCAGGAGAGTTTCAGCCAAGCCCTCGATGAGAGGCAACTGCGGCAGCCATCGAGCAGGCACAAGAATCCCCAATGTCCAGAGCCTTCTGAAGCTGCTGTTTGGCAACAGCCCGGCCCTGCATGACCGTAGCCTGCAAGTCCACGGAGAGGTGTATGAGGACTTCATCCAAAGACCCCAAGAGGGCATGGGAGAAGTGTGCCATGATGATGGCAGAACTTGCCTGACGAAGGCCTAAAGAGGATACAGCATAGACCTTTCTGGCTGAATGATCCAAGAGTTTGGATTCTTTTTCAGGAGACAACTTGAACCTTCCAGCAGAAAGGAAGATCTGGAGTCATGGGGCACAGTCTAGGGTTATACCAACTGGGAGGGTGGGAGGAGCCAGCTTGAAGACCTTCCAGCGATCCTTAAAGTGAAAGGGACAATGCCAAGAAGTGTAAATGAACAACAAATCCACGATCAGAACAGAATGTTCATCGGCAGAAGCACACTTCTTTCCACAGCATCAGTGACTGAAGAGAAAATAAGGATTCACTGTCAACAAAAAAAAAAAAAAATCTCTGAAGAAAGATTCAGTGCAAAATAAACCACATAAAGGATATTTCAGTAAGCCACAAAATTTGCGAACACTGAAGCAGATCTGTGGAGAGCATGCTTGCATGTCAATGGGGCAAAGAACTGAGGATTGCGCTGTGCCACCAACACCTTTATATGGTTGGTGACATCAAAAGTGTGGGCAGTCACAGCTGAACTGCTGAAAATGTTCTTTGTCGATTCCCATTCACTGATGGTGAAGGTTCGTACAGTGTTATCACTGGTAGGACTAAGCTGTCTGCTGCCAGGACCACACAAACGTATCTAGCAGTTGTCCAATACTTACAACATATGGTTGTGTATGAACAATTTCTTGCCACCACAAAGACGTCTGCAAGTCAAGCTGAGTCCACAAATCTGGCAAACACTGTTTTGTGATGTGGTCAGGCCCTGTCCAAGGGATGAGCTATGTGATGACCTTTCCGGAATTCCTAAGCATGGGGATGATATATTGCCCACCCCCCAATACTGAGTATGAACCTCTGTAAGGGAGTGTGCATACTGCTGGACTGGATGTCAGGTGCAAAATTGAAGATGCGCACCCAAAATTGGAACCTCACATATACGCAGTCAGCTGCCATTTGTCCCTATGCCACTGTGTTAGATGGCACGGGATGTGACATGTCAGAGGTGGGTGGCAACCTGTCATGCACTGGTAGCTGGAAATGTCTCAGTGTTGTTTTGGTGCCTGACAGCTTAGTCCTACTGGTGATGGTGCACTGCAAGAGATACTTGTGAACTCAGTTTTAAATGTGTAATCATTTTTGGATGTTGCTCGACTAAATACTGTCAGCTCTGTGTGGTTCCTGAGTTTCTATAACCTTTTCACCCATCCCTAACTTCACAAGGTGTATATGTAGACATTGTAAAAATGGTCCAAAAGCCTGAATTGTGAAGTCCAAGACTCATGTTACTGTATCCTTGATTATGTATACACAGTTCTGTGTGCATTTGTTACGTGTTATTTTATACATATTTGTGCCTTGGACTGACATATAACATTTTTTTGATCAAAGTTATCATATGTTGTATGATAATCTAATGGACTATAATTCAACAGGTCATCTGGTACAGTAACTAGTCTGTAATCATTTGACTTCTCAAGTACATATGCATTGACGTGTATGTCAAAGTACTTCACCTTTACTAACCTAACATAAGTAACTATTACACCATCTCTTTGAACAGGAAACATGTACACAATCTCACCAAACTCTGGATACTGATAAGTATCAAATGCCACTGCAAGCAGCATTCCAGTTTTGTAGCTTGTCCCATGTATCTCTACTGAGTTTGACAAGAACACATTATCGGAAAACATTAATGCGCGAAATGCATTGTGTTGCTGTAGGTGTAATACAACACAAGCAGCATGTGGTAAAGAGGCCATTCCCACCATTTCACCATTAGATACATTTATCTTTTTTTTTGGGGCATTGCAGATACCAGCTGGTACATGTTTGTAAGCTGATGTTGTACAGTGAAAGTTTTGCAAATGTTTTTGAAGTTACATACAACATGTGATGATCTTTTAAATGGATTGTGCTTCGCTTCAAAGCGCATGCACCATAGTCTGATAAGTGGTCCAAACTGAAGCATAATAGAAGGGTAATGGATCATGAAGTGATGCTTTGGAATCAAATTGTCATTTGGGTATAGCCTTTTGAATAGCTCATGGTGATCTATGATCAGTTGTTTCAAGTACATTGCTAAGCCTGGTGATACAACTGGTGCAAAAATAATGCTACAGATTTCAAGGAAAACAGAATATAAGTGCCAGTGAATGCTATCTCTTGGAATTAAATCACTAATTAAAATGGAGTGTTCTTAACAAACACCACATCTGTGAAGCTCTTGCTTCAAACTGTTACCACTGGAAAGTAGATTTACAATGGCACTAGGTTTGTTTTTGGCATCTGAATAGCCATAGTCAAAGCTTGAAATTCTTTCATTTAAGATATCTACTGTGAGATAGCCTTGCTCAGTGAGCTCTTTCAACAGTAATTTTACCTCATATGGTGTAGCACCCTCTAGGATATCATGCATAATATCTACAACAACATTGGTCGTCACATGAAAGTACTGTAATGAATTTAAACTAGAATCATGTTTTACACTAGTTTCACTTGGGTTCATGTGTCTTATATGTTGGCAGTGGCTTTCTTTTGTTCGTCTAATGGTTTGATTTTCATCAAACTGAGACTGGCTGTCCTGTTTATCAATGATACAGAAATTACAATATTTATTTGCACTGAAGCTTTCAAGGAAGCCGTACATGCTATGGATTCCTAGATTGTCACCACTGAGGCAACATATTGTTCCATGAATGGTAAACAATCTATGTTCATCCTCAGTTTGAATGCCAACTGTTTCAAGAATTAGTATGTCATTGATTAATGGTTCCAATATTTGATCAAAACCATATTTTTCTCTGTCTACTGAGTTAAATATTAAGCACAGGTGAATGTTAGAAAGCATAGAATTGTTACATGGTGGGACATTTCGAATGATAAAATAAACTACTCCCACTTAATGTATTTTAATCTTGGAGCCAAGGGGGTTTGTTGTTTCAACATCATCATAATATAACTGAATTTGCAAAGCATCTGGGTGTCTTTTAAATAAAGAATGGTGTTTAAAATGTTGACCATCGACATAATCTCTAAGTTTGCCATCATTACTTGCTTTTCTCCCAAAATACAGGTCTTGAAAAGTCTGGTTTTTGAATAGCATTTTTACAGTCTCATGAATGGAAACGTATTGGAAAGTATCACATGCTAACACTTGAGAGTGAACACCAGTTCTTGGTTGCGATGCGTGTCTGCTCTATGACCTAGCATAATTTCTTTAGGGAGAACAACATTGAAATGTTCTATTAGATGTTTCTTCAATTTGTGAGGAGTTTCAATATTAGAAAATATTTCTGTGCAGTTATCAAACTCTGTCATTAATTCTTTCACTATATTTTCCTTTGACAGGCTGAATGTGTGAAATGCATTGAAAACCTTAATTTTTAGATCACCAACTACATGGTCAATTAATTCTTTAATAGATTCAATAGAATCATATACATTTGAGTGTGTTAAATTAGGTGATGCAAGCATTCTGGCTGCAAAAAAGGGCAACATGCTTAGTCACGCTACATGTAAAATCTTGATTATGTGGTGCAGAGGTATCATCCACAACAGTTTCTGATGTACTGCAGTCATGAATTTTGGTACTATCATTATAGTCATCATCAATACTTATTTCTGAATGACCCTTGCTATGCTTTTGTCTCAGATGCTTTGCATATGAATTAAACTTAAAAAATTTTTACTTACAACTGTCTTGTGAACAAATTATTTTCATATCAAATGATTCATAAAGTGCATGCACTTCTCGCATGTGTCTTAAAAGTTGTCTGGTGCCTTCAGTTTTGTATGATGTACATTTTGGACAAATATACATTATTTCTGTGTTTCTTAATCAGACAAAGAATGTATTTTTTGACACAAATTCTAATACTTTTGATTTCCTGTTGTTGCTGTGGTTGGCCAGTGTTTCAAAATCATAAATGTGCTCTAGGAATGCATACACACTTGCAAGTGGCATTGGATAGACTAGGTTACAAATCCATACAAACTTAAATAATTTATCCATTGCTGATGTCAAATTATCCTCTTGAATCGGTATTACAATTTTGTCTCTTGGAACTAGGATAACATATTGTTTGCTTGGATCAGACAGGTGTCCAATACTCATAACATATGGCTGTGTACGAGCTATTTGCTTGCATGACGTTTCAGGTTCTCACCATAAAGTTGAGATATTTGTTCCACTCTGAAAAAAGGGGACATTTTACACTGTTAGTATGCAGCCAGTGAAAGAGAACAGGCCAGTATTTTGCCAAACTGTGCACGAGTACCTGACTGCCAGTATGTTGACTGATCTGTTGCACAATAGCCACCCACTATCCTCTCGCCACCACATTGCATTTTTGATATCACTGACTGTAATGTCTGATTAAACACTTTAAAACAAACTACAGTTTTTGTTGGGAAGTGGTGGCATGACAGTATATGTGCAAGTGTGGGCACAGTTATGTAGGAGACAGGAATGAATAAATCATTCCACCATTCAAACAAGCACCCAACTGCATGAAAAAAAAAGTATTTCAGAATACGAACATGGACATGGTTCAGACAGTGTTTCTAATATATGGTTTGCAATGCTTGTTTGTAAGGGGGCACAATGTGCTGCTGCTGGGGAGTTGTAGCAAACAAGAATTACACACTATGAAGGTGTGAGAGTATAAAAACAAATTTCTTTCCAATATAGTAGTGCCCCCTATGCCCCTACTAGTGACTATTCTAGTCATGACTACTTTACAAGAAACCAAATTCACTGATCACTTTATATTATTGGTTTTCTCAATTTTGCAATATTAATTTTAAATGTTGCCTGGAGTCCATTTTCAAAGCAAAATAATACCCTCCTGGGTGGGCAACCTTCCAGGGATGTAATGCACCCTGCCTGTGGTTTGTGGCTTAATTATGCACCTCAGTGATCTAGTATAGCCCAATACCTCAGGTTGAGGTGTAAACGAGGCAGCAGAAAAAACAGGGAGGGTGGACGTTGGACAAGAGTCCGGAATGGAGGCATGTCTTTACATGCCCCATCTCCTTCTACCCTCATCGAGTGTTGACATCCGTGGGGGGTGGACCAGAAAGAAGGAAAAAACACCTACAGCTATGCCTGGAGACAAGCCTCAGCATCACCTGACCCGGAACAGGTGGGAGTTGCACAAATCCATCTATAACTTGGCTGATAGATGTGAGGTTTGGGGACTTCCCAACCCACTCAGGGGGTAATCCAAGGGAGATGACAGGAGGACTCATGAGAGGCTTTCAGTTCCCAGGTGACCTGGCAGGCTAGATACCTTGGGAGTACCTGAGGGAAAGTAGACACTGTGGTGAATAAGGGGGCATAAATAGCAAGTTAAAAAGAAAAAAAAGAAAATGGTTTATTTGTCATTTTATACAATGAAATGCAATTTTTTAAGACAAAAATAACCTTATCATGAGCAGAAACAGTTCCACTGATCACAGAAAGCTAATATGTCATGCCAACCTCGACATTCAGTCAGCAGAGCATATAAACTGAGATGATGAAGCTTGATGCCACTTCTGAAAAGGTGGTTGCAGCATAAAAATGTGACAATTGTGGTTACAGAACTAAAATTTTCAAGTTGAGGCCAGCAGATTAAAAATTAGAAAAAAAATTTGAAAACTTAGGGCTGTTTATTATGCATGTCAAGGAACTTTCAGATAATGTAACAAATGTACATAATTCCTAAAATTACTAATAGAGTGGAGTTGTATCATCAGTTTAGAGTTCTGCCAAAAAAAATGGCCACTGGTGCCCTTAAATCAACAAAGTCTGCTAGACAGTATTGCGTACAGGCAGCACTTGTACTGCTGCAAAATCAGGCTTTGTTGACCAATATGTTGTGTCATGGATCACCGCTTGAGCACCTGTCCCTGCCACACTGCCCAGCAGCAGGTATTTACTGTGTACCTGGTCAGACTCACAAGAGTGGTGACTCATGATCACTCCCAAAACATGGTATTGTGCATGGCACAAAAATTGAATTCTTCAGGTCAGAGCGATGCACAACCAACCACTGAGCCATTAAAGTCACTCCTCTACAGGCACTGTTAACAGCATAGCACTGAATGCAGTCTTTGAAATTATCATAAATGAATTCATCTTACTGGAACAGAGTCTATGAGGTAGGTGATCGCAGATTTTGTGCTGCACTTCATTGGATCTTTAGCTCTTCCACTGTTTGTGGGTGGCAGAAGATGAGTAAGAATTTTGAGCATTGTTTGCGTCAAGCAGTCCGTAAAACACAAGGAGTCATGATGTTACATGAGCCAGTACTTGATGTGACCAACCTTCTTAAAGTGTCAAAATCAATGACAAGGCATGTTACCATGTTTGCCAATAACTTTAAACATATGGCAAACAAATCAATTTTTTAAGCAGTCATTGACCACCAAGCTACCTGATTTGTCCAATAATGCACATGCAGTGAAGTAATCTCCATGCAGAAAACACTTTCTCACATTTCCACTTAGCCTGCCCCCTTCCAATTCCATATCATGCCCTCAGTCCTGTACTCCTATTTGAGGATAGGGGATTATATACATGACATCACTATTTTCAACCTTTTGTTAGTGATCTCTCTGGCTATGCACCCCAGTATGCAATTGGTCCTCCCTGCATCATTGTACTCTCTTAGATACCATTAGGTCATCCTGAATGATAACACCCAGGTATATCGTTGTTCCCTTGTGACTGCTGACAGATCTTCCTATCCTATAGTTCTCCCCAGGTTCCCCCATTTCCGATGTATTATTCTTTAGTACTTTACATTGAGCCTCACTTGCCACACCTCAGACAACTTTCAAGATTCCTTTTGTCCCTCATCACTCTATCCTCCACATCTGGAGTATCCACCTTTGTGTCATCTGCAGACAGGCAGATCTTTCCCTCCAGCCCTAAAGCAAAGTCACTGTTATAAGACATTTAATAGGACTGGACAAAGGACTTGTCCATTACAAATCCTGCTTGTCCCACCACCTTCGACTGTACACATTTAACACCTTTGCTTCCTGTCTGTTAGCCAGTTTCTTACCCAATTTACCACCTTGTGCCCATGCCATTATAGATAATGGCATGCAGTACAGTGTCATGTATCTTACAAATATTCAAAAATGTTTAACAGACTTCTACTTGACATCACATTGCTGGAAAGGGTACAGCATGATAAAAAATATGATCCAGGGATTGGAGGAAAATCCTACTACAAAAGCCTTCATAAACTGAAACTGTAGTCCGGGGGGGGGAGAGATGAGGGATGGGGGGGATATGACTGAAACCTTTACATACTTAAATGGGATAAACAAGAGTAATACGAAAGAGATTTTCCAGGCTAAAAGAGGGATGGACAGAGCATCGGCTGATACTGTAGGCTAGGGATATTCAGGAGGGGAATCAGGAGACATTTTATCACTGAAAGGGTAGTGGACAAGCGTAATACTCTGATCAAGGAGGCGATATCCTGTAGAACGTTGTGTGGTTTTAGAAGGTGAAGGGACACATTGAGGGGGTAACTATGAGGAGGTGAGAAGACTTGATAGACCATGTGGCCTGTTTCTGCTGGTGTTTGTATCTGTTCATACGTAAAAATTATTTCTGCCCAAACATTTGAATATTTCATTATAAATATGGGGTATTTGAAACATCCCATTAACCATGTTTACTGATTAAATCAGTATTCAAATAACTATTTTACATGACTGTGAAATATTATAAGAATAGTGCCTTTTACAATAAATCACAATTAAGTTTCACCTTGAATAGGAATGATAGGGCGGGTTTCTATGGCAGCTATATTAAGCACCATCACTTGTTGCTGTGACAGATGTGGTGCAGAGAAATTCAATGGTTATAAAATCAGTTTACCTTCACTTTCTTCAGAAGCTTGTTCTAGAAACTTTTCAATTTCTTTATTGTGCTCTTTCTTAGCCATTTTTGAAAGTTTTGGTATTGTTGAGGTTTCCCATTTTCGTATGAAGTTCTCACCTTTTCCAGGAAAAATGTTCTTAAATTCACAATCAATCTACCAAAAATGGAGAGATAATACAGTCATGTTAAAAAGCTAATGCAACAGATCTTAGAAAGAAGATCTTACGACAGGATACACTGGTCGCACCAAAAATGCAGGTGCCAGGATCACAGGTAACATTTCTAGCTAGTAGTATGCCACTAGGTATTGCCCAAATTCAATGAACAGATATGTGCAGGTCGTGTAGTGCTGTCAAATTACACATCCAAACTATGGACCAAGGACACACCCAATTATTGTAATCGTTGATCTTACTGTGTATCTTCACCATTCATCGCTGGTGGGTTGCCAGCCAGAAGTGCAGCACCATGTGGTAGCTTTTTTTTTTTTAAACTATGCCCTTATGGGGATAGATCCAGCTCTGTGCCACCGCCCACGAGGTGGACATATGACCTTGCGCTCATGGGTTGGCTATATCATGAGATGGTTACTCCCCTGCCTTACTTCTGCACACCAGTGAGAGGAAAAGACATAGAGAAGGGTAATGCTGGGGTAAGAGAGCCCAAGGGACATAAAGGAATGCACTTAAAAAAGGAATATGTCAGCCAGAGGCAGAGTAATACCTGAGGGTGTGAAGATTGCTGCAGCCCCTGGACAGCAAGTCAGATCAGTGGAGGATAGACCAGAGAGTGGAGAAGAACAAAAGAAAGGAAGATGGAGTAATCATGAGGGAGATCCCCTGCAACACCCTGCTATCCTCTGCTTAAGAGGGATATAATGAGGTCAGTGGATCTGGACATACTCAGCCCCATCACCTCAGTGGCCTGGGTCTCAGACCTTCAGCTGCCACAGCTGGGGTTCAATCAGTGGCTCAAGATCTTCTATGGTGTTCGTGCTTCCTCCCAACCCAACACATGTTTCTGGCTCCTGATTTCTTAGTACCACTGGTGTGTACTGATGTACAGTAAAAGCCTCGCTCGAAGTAAGGTTACTGGGTTCCTTTATGGTTGCAGACAGTGATACAGAAAAAAACTCACACAAAAATTATGGCCTACAGATCATTACAGCAACTTTGTTCGTACTGTTGATGGTACATCCACAAACCGTGGATACTCATCTATTATTTCTTCAACTGTTGGGCTCTGATTCATTATCCAGTTTCTACGTGTGGCAAATGTTCTTTCCATTGCATTATGAATTGTTATGATATTTTGTGTGCTAGGGCGTATTCTTTTTAATAATGTTATCCACTCTTTGGTTTCTTCACTAGATAGTTCATCACTTGTGCTACATTCAAAAGTAATGTCCTTCTTTCTCTTCAATACATATTTTCTTTCATCTGTTTCAAGACTTTTTCTTAAATTTCTTAATCTCATTTTGATATATCCTGTTCGTGTATCAGGGTCAGAGGTTCCTGAAAAAATACAGAAACATATTAAATGAGCTATGGCATCTTTCTATCCCGATTGGTCATGACTTGCTTTACGCGGATATCATATGAAAGCTCTACCGAAGTACACAGCACATCTGACAGGTGTTCTACAACCAGATGGGTGGGCAAAAAAAAAAGAGAAAAATGCACAATATTTCACTGCTGGCAGTGGTCCCTCACCTCTGATACCACCTGTATGCTTAATGAACAGACTGCTCTTACAGTCCACTGCCCCCCAGCATGACTACTGTCCTGGTTTAGACAGCAAATGCCTGTCATGATCTTGTAAATATCAGAAAGGAAATCCACTCCCTGGTGTGTAGCGATCCCCCCCACCATCAAAGATCCATGTGATCCACATTAAAATGAAAAATGGAAAGCATTTCCTATTGGCTAGCAATCCACCTTCAACATCACAAACCACCTGGTACAATAACACAAAATAGTTTTTGGTGTCTAGGAGACCCCTTGGCAAGTAGTGTCACACCACATCACTCTCCCATCCTATACCATGGCAGGATACTTGCACAGCCCTCAGCTCCATACCTCTCAACTGTCCCTGATTTTCAGGGACATCCCTGATTTTGCCTCAAAATTTTACTCTGTCCCTCCTAAAAATTGTGTTTCCATGACCAGACAGTGAGGGTTGTAAGCACAAAATAATGTCAGACATTAAAGTTACACACTTGTTTTTCCTTAGAAAATGTATTTTACACTAAGCCCCTTATTCTAGCAGCTTTCTGAGTGGATATCACCAATTTTAAAGATGTGTCCCGATTTTGGTCCTTTGTCCCTGATTTTTTTAAGCCTTGTCCCTGATTTATGAGGCAGGAGGCTGAGAGGTATGCTCAGCTCTACTGGACATGGCACTTTGGGATGGGGAGGTGGGGGCTGCTGGATACCAGGAAATGCTTTCCTTGTTACAGTTTAATGGTGATAATTGATTGGGGGGTGAGGATAAACTGCATCTTGGTGTCATGCCACCAAAACTGCCCAGAAGTCCACCTGGGGCTGAAGAGGTGGAGGAGGCAGTGGCAGAGTCTGCTAAATGGTTTTATGGACTGGTGAAGTGTAACCAGTCATCAGGAAATGGTGCATTGTATATCCTGGGATATGTCGTACAGTAACGGGAGTCCCAGAAGGAAAGTTAGCAGGGTGGGGCAACATAAGATCTAGTGCCATGCCCGCTGGAAGAAATTCCATGAGCGGCCACAAAGGGACTGCTGGAGTCTGGAGCACATCATATGGCACAGATGGAGGAGTGGGCTGTAGAGTCTCCTGAGGGGTCTCTGGCATCAGGCAATTGAGCCAGCACCTGGAATGTGTCGGTCAGACTAATCTCTAACTCCAAAGGTACTGGACAGCTGGGAGTCTATCCTATGAATTGAGGAGAGGGAATATCCTGGAGAGGAGCTGACAATAGGTCAGGACCATGCATAAAAAAAGAGCACTGCCTGTTTTTTAAATGTTTTCTGAGCTTGTAGGAGCTGGTCCCAGAATGGCCCTGCCCACAAGGCCAGTGTTCTATGTGGTGCTCATAGGTTTGTCAAAAATGATACTGAATCCTCCAGTTCTGTCCTGACAAGTGAGGAACAAAGAAAAGCTGGGTACAGCAGAGGGCCATGGTGCCCAAATAATTGGGAGGGTGGGAAGATAAAAATATACCCTTCAGTAAAATGACAAGTGCAGTGTGCAAACTGGATGTGTGGGGTGACTGATCAGGATACAATTAAACAATTGATGTAAGAACCAAAACATAAAGCCAATAAGGAGAGTAAGGGTTATGCCTGAGGTATACCAAATAGACAAGTATGGTGTGACCAGATCACGGGGCAGCCCTAGGCACAATAAAACAAAACAGCACAGAAATTAGTAAAACCGGTACAAGGGAATGAAAAACTGACTCAACTCTCCCCCAACACTCCCTGCCCTCACATTCCACACTGGAACTACCCTCTCCAGTTCAAGACCGCATGGACTAGATTCCACTGGAACTGAGTAATGGATCCAATCCTGGACCCAAAGTGTCGAAGCTGATTGAGGAGGGAGGTGAAGGGGGACAGAGGAGATGCAGGGGAGGAAGAGTCAGAGGCCTGTGGACATGTCCTTTTTGAAAGAAGCATTTTCTTCACAAAACTGCAGATACCTTATATTCCAGGAAGTTCACCTCTTACCTGCTGTTCTTCACCCATTCATCCTCTTTCTTCCTGTATTCTGTACCCTACTGCCCACCCAAAGGCCTACCAAATATGGTGAAAACCAATGCAACAGGAGAGAGGTATTGCTCTAGGGCAAGTAAAGAGTAAGGCCCCGAGGACTTGTCTGGTGCTGAACTTAGGCAATTAAGAAGGAGTCTACATCAGTTACTGGCCAACCCACATGCACCACATATAATGCTGTCCTTGTGTGGAGCACCATCCAGGGTAGTGGTCCAGATGTTTTGGACTGGGATGTATTTACTACTAACTTCATCCATGTTGTAGTATTTTCACCTAACTGGTAACACTGTAATATCATCCTTTAACCTGCCTCAGACTGTCTCCCATCCCTCCGATAAATGACGTTTTAAACGTACTGGGTGCCTGCAGTCACTGACTGGCAGATACTGCTGTGGGATCTTCACATACTTTCCTACATATCACAGTGAAGTACTGTACTCTATTTTAAACATTTTTAAGTGCTGCAACTGCCCTTCTGCCCAAAGCTGGAGACACTTCCGAAATGGTCCCCTGCATACAGAACTGATAGTGATGCTGCATCAGTTTCTGCCACCAACTCTACTACTTATACTCTGTGAGTGTGTGAATACATAGGTAGCATTGTATGGTGATGACAAAATCTGCTCTGTACATATATCAGCAGACTGTAAATGGGCAGGGTGGGAAGCACATTCCTAAAATCAAAAAGTGACAGTAACTCATGCAAAAATAGCAGTAAAATACTCCTTTACTACCCTTATCTGTTCCACTTCATCCATATGCCAACTCTACCCATCTCATAAATTTTTTTAAATAGCCAGTGCTCTTTTCCATGCAGGGTCATGACCACCGGTAGGAACCATCAGTAATTAATGAAGATTAATTTGAGGATGATCAAGGCATACTCCATGGAGGAGGCAACAGCCATATTCATGACCACCACCTCATTACCACACATTATATCCCCTACATAATGCCTCTTTATGGTCGGCAAGACATCTTGTGAACGCACTTAGGAAATGATACACAATTCAATATTTCACTTGTAACTTTCATACTTACAAAGCCTTTAAATCATCTGTTGGAAGTTCCAACCTTAATTTTGGGAATAACTCAATGATCTGCAGTGTCAACTTTGTCTTCTCAGCTGACGTAGGATAACTACAGACAGAACCACAGAAAAAAAGATGCATTTTAACAGTCCTTGTAATATCAGTCAACTTTTGAAAAAGTACACTTACTTCAGAAATTACCATAACAGTGGCTCTCTGAGAGAAGATCTTGCAGCAGGCTATAACCATTAGGACTAGCACTGCAGGCCTTCAGACCCACCAGAAAAAACATAGCTAGCAGTACCCAGCGGGGCCTGCACCCTGATGTCGGCTCCATCCCCCATGTCGGTGACACTGCAAAAGGGGTGGACCCCAGATCCACCTCAGTTCAACTGCCGAAGACCCATGAACAGGTACCAGCAGATGAACCAGGTGAAGCTCAATCCTAAATGCTGAACTCACCAGAGGGAATGAGGGTGGGAAAGCAGCACCTGCTGCAAGAGCTCCTCTTGAAGACCTACTGTTAAGTTCTTACATAACTGTACTATCTTACTTTGAGTGGGAGCTCTTGCAGCAGGCTATAACCATTAGGACTGCATCCCAAGTAGACCCCCAGAAAGGAGGCAACCAGCCCCTGGGAAGAGAAAAAATAATAGCTAATCAAGATGGCCTTACCTAAAAAACAAGGCAGGCAGACAGCAGGTATTGGTAATAGCCCTTGAATGGCTGCCAGGCCAAAACCGGCACGGCATCTGGAAGCAAAGTCCAGGGTGTAATGCCTGACACAGGTGGGCTTTTAGGGCTGTCAAGTGTCTTATTCCAGTTCTGCTGGTGAAACCTTTGCAAACCTTGCAGGCCTGGATGTCCTGGACTGGGCCCAGGCAGAAGACACACTTGGCATGGCAGTCCTTAGATGGGATCTGCCAGCCACAAGCACACTTTGACTTATTCAGGCCAGAGGATGAGAGCAAAGATGGAGAAGACATGCGAGAGGGGAATAGGCACAGAAGAGGAAAAAACTTAGTAGAAAACGATGAAAATGGGAAAAAGTTAGCTGAAACTACCAAAATACCAACACCACATGTCAAGCTCTTTCCAATGATAGCAAGTCTGCAGTGTAAAAGAACTGAGGTGGAGCTGGTGTCTGCCCCTTTTGTAGTGTCACAGACATTGGATGTGGAGCCGATGTCAGGGAATGTGCCCCGCTGGGTACTGCTAAGTTTTTTTCCCGTGGGGCCTAAGGTCTGCATCAGTAGTCCTAATGGTCATAGCCTGCTGCAAGAGCTCCCACTCAAAGTAAGATCTGTGACTGTGGGATGGCTGAATCTGACTTAAGGAATGCAGGCGTGTGGCATTTGAGTATGATACACTTATATAGAACAGTTAAATAAAAAAATAACATGTAAATGTTCTGAGGTCATTTCAGTAATCCGGTTACACCGCACAATGAGTCTCTGGCATGCTTCATGGCTGTGCACAATCATTACTTTAACTGTGATTTCATAAGAGGAAACACAAGCAGACTATCACAAAGGAAGGTGTAACCATTCCGTAAGAACGGCCATGAAACATGTCAGGGTGGGGTGTTAAGGCCAGTGCAAAAGTTGCCAAAAGAAAGGTGTATGCAAATAGATGTAATAAAGGCACAACAGTGAAACTGTGTTCATATCTAGCGTTTCAGAATTCAAACACAATATTCACTATCACCAGTAGTGCCACATAACATTTGAACTTATAATCCATGTTTTTCAACCAGTTCTGATACTGCAATTTTTATAAGTTTTCTTCTGGATGATTCACACAAACAGTTTTCCTTCTTATATTCGGACATCACATCAGATGCCTTTATGATAATGGCATTCTTGGGTATTTCAGATTCTGGCACATGGTCCACATTAACCTTACAAAAGAAAGGATAAATTCATGTAACACAACTATAGATACATGGAAACTGTCTGCAAATTAGGTCCACTTATGGGCACACTCAGTGTTTATTTCTCACTGTTAATGCATTCCACACCCGATCGTCACCTATTCAACTACACCTGCCAAGATTTCTTATCTGCTTATCTCATGTGTGCATGATGGCCAAATGCAGTCTTTGCTAACTCTAACATATAGAATGTTCCAGGCATTAACCACTCTTAAGTGAAGAACTTCACTCATATACCTAAGTTTCTCCCACTCAACCTTTCTTGCATGCACTCTTGTCTAGTTCCACCTTCTCATCTTAAAATAATGCACCTCTACTGTACTTGTTTTATGATCCAGTACCCTGGATCACACCCCGGTGTGGAGGGCCGCTCACCTATCTGGTGACCTGTCTGTAATTACAGTCAGTCTCAGGTTGGTTAGAGGAGTTCAGGAGAGCCCAGTGGAAGGATGTTCCAGCACTGGCATGTGGGCTTTGCCCCTTTAACCTCCATCACCTCCCCATGTTACCCGGTGTTTTCTATGCATGGGTTGCCCCAGAGCACAGATGTGCAATGACATCAGCGCACCTTACATGCAGACATCCACCACTGCTTCACCAATGCTGTAGCATTGCTGCTGCTGCATCCACAATCTCCATTGTGGGTCAATAGAGAGTGATATCAGATCCCAACCCAACCCAGGGAGAGGAGAGCACTCCTTCGGATGCCCATTCCTCTCCCTACCATGCTGACCCCTGTTGGCACAAATGAGTATCTGAACCCGGATCACCAGTGTTGAGCAAGATGTGGCATCCAGCACCTCATCCCTCAGCGCCACTGGGCCACCTAACAAAACACCCCCTTCTGCTGAATCCACATGGTCCCAATAACTGTCCTTTACCAGGAAACTGGAACAGTATCTGAGGACTTGAAAATGCATTTAATGTAGTTCCCAAAAATTACTCACAAGAGTAGACTGGGGTGGGTCTGTTCCTTGTATTGGTACAAGTTGCAGGGTCACTTCCTGCTGGCTCATGTAATAATTCTGTTCAATGAAGTAGAAATGAAACCTCTCTTTATGTACTATGATGTCATTGTTGTCTGCATCAACATCAACATATTCTTAGAAGTCCATATCATACTTCTGGATTCTTTCAAGAATTGGGTTGCCTCGTAACCCATGAGTAATATTTTCAATCAGTTCTCTTACTGTGTCCACTCTATATGTTTTCTTACAAACTTCTTTACTGTTCAGAAAAACAGTACCCAGAGCAATGCTCTGTGTAAAATCCATTTCTGAAAAGAAGCATAAGTGTTACATTAATTTTTCAGTATGCATTTATACAAAATATTCATGCATGAATAGGTGCATTACACTGGATTTTCATAGAGACCAATTTGCATGCATAAAACAGTGATCCATGCATAAATTTAGCCATGAAGCATTTTGCTACTATACAAGATGCCCGTGAAAAGTACAGTTACATATGAACTTACTGTAACAGTAGTTCAAAGGAGGATCCAGCAGTAGGTCTTCACATATAGGAATGTGCTCCCTGGCATCAGGACCACAGTGAACATTTTAGCTAGCAATGTCTGGCTGGGGAACTCACCCCCCCACCAAGGTTACATAACAGATGTCAGCTTTGTAGAAAGGGGACTCCCTTGCTGAGGTTGCTGAAGGACTGCCACCAGAGAAGATCCCTCTTGAGGGCACTAGAGACTAAGACTTTGTGATTGAGGTGGTCCAGTTGCTGATCCCATTGGAACCGCTGAGTCCATTGGGTCACCCTCCTGTGCAGCCTGGCCAGAGAGACAGTCGGGATAGCCCCTGCCATCAGGTCCAAGAGGCTTGGCATCACCCGGGCTGAGATCCAGCAGGATGAGACCAGATGAGCCCTGTCCATTGGGAGGAAGGCCTTGCCCTGGACTGTATCCAGTACTGCTCCAATAAATTGGAGGCACTAGGAAGGAAAAAAGGTGTGACTTGAGGTAGTTTACTGTAATGCCCAGTTGTACAAAAAGGACCATGGTGGAGGATAGTGATTACTCCAGGCTGTGACTCCACAGGGCCAAGAGGAGCCAGTCATTGAGGTATGGGAACACATACATTCCCTTGTGGCACAGGGCTGCTGCCACCACCAGTAGGCATTTGTTGAAAACCAGAGGTTCTGAGGATGTGTAGATAGGCCTTGAGCTGTTCAAGCTGCAACCCATACAGCCATGGAGAGCACCCAATGGATGTCCTTACACTTGACCAGTGGGTAGTGCTTCTCTGGTCACCCCAACTGGAGACGAGCAGCACGGTCATCCAACACACTAGGGTGGAAGGACTGACAAATATCTTAGGCCTGTGGATCCTGATCGTGGCTTAAGTAGTACATGCACATGGCATAAGAGATGGTCAATGACATGTTCTGCCTGGTGAGGCAGCATCAAAAGCTGGGAGAAGTCTTTTCCTCTATCATGGTAGCGATCGAAGAAACAGCTGAAGGAAAAATTCAAACATGTTTTACACTATGTTTTTGAAGCAAATTTGAAGATTCGAGCACCAGGGCCTAATACACATGGGAGCAAACCTGAACCTTCCAATCGGATAGGAAGATCTGGCATCCAGGGGCAGAGCCAAGGGTTTTACCACCCGTGTGGGTAGGAGGAGCCAGCTTAACAATTTTCAGGGAGGCTTTAAAGGGGGAAGCCATCTGTCAGACAGTGTGGATTGATCATCATATCCATGTCCCTAAAAGCAGAGGTGTGGGAAGGCAAGGTGCAGTTCTCACATCTGACCCCGGGACCACTGTGATTAATGAGGCTATGTATCCCAAGAGTCTGAGAAAATGTCTGTCTGATCTGGGTTGTCCATGGATGAAGGAATGTGCCACTCAAAGGGAAGTTTGAACTCTTTCTTGTGGGAGGAAGGAGTATCCTTTCTGGATGTCAAGCTGCACCCCAATGAAAGTGAGTAGCTGAGTGGGATCCAGGTAAGATTTCTTTAGATTTACCAGGAAGCACAAAGATTACAGGTCTGGATGCAGCAGAAAGCCATTCTCCTGTGATAGGATGGCTGGACAAAGACAGAATGGAGTTCCCATTCATGGGCCCGAACAGTGGTCATTCAAAGGGCGTACACTCAGGTATTCAACAGTCCTGGACTGTGGACTGCCAGAAGGTAAATATTGTCCACTATTACAGCCGCATGGATTCTCGGTAGAGAGGGTATGAATGGGTACCGTCTTGTTTGTTCAGGTAGTGAACTACCGCTGAACTGTGATTGCATTTGATGGCAACCCTGAGAGAGTAATCTCAAATGCCTGTAAGGCGTATTAGACAGCCCTCATTTCCATGATGCTGATGAAAGCTGCTACTCTTGAGACTTGTTGCTTTAATATTATGGTTTCTACAATGCCTACAACTGATAAGATATGGGTCACAAAATATGCTGATGACTGTAAAATGGGTAGTTTGGTAAGCACATTTCATGATAAGTGCTCACTACAAAATCATTTAAATAACCTATCTAACTGGGCAAAGGCTTATGGAATGTTTTTTAATGTTGACAAATGCGAAGTCTTGCATTTGGGCAAAAATAACATGCCCTTCAACTATTCCTTAAACAATGTTAATCTAAAAAGTATCTCAGAAGAAAATGATTTGGGAGTCATAATCTCAAATAATTTAACCTTTGAAAAAAATAATATAATTAAAGTCAAAAAATGTAATACAATAATTGGTTCAATTTTAAGAAATATCAAAAGCAGAGACTCCAAAGTTATTATACCACTTTACACCAGTCTGGTACGTCCCCATTTGGAATACTGCTCTCAATTTTGTGCACCAACTACTATTGGGGGTTTAAAACTCACAGAGGGTGTTCAGCATAAATTCACTTAGAAAGTTTCATCTTTACATAATAATAGTTATGAAGACAGAGTAACAAAACTTAACATATTTTCTGTCAAATACAGACAAATAAGGGGAGACTTAGTTTTAGTATACCAAACTTTAAAAAATGATTATCTAAGAACTACAATTGAACTTACTACAGACTCCAACGTTAAGTCAACTAGGAGCCATGGACATAAATTCATTGGAGAGAAATGCATATCCACTCAAAGGAGTCTATTTTTTACACAGAGAGTTGTGGGATTGTGGAATAACTTACCTGTAAGTGTTGTTAATAGTACTAATCTAAGTACTTTTAAACAAAGACTAGATAAACATATGGAAAACAAAAAGTTTGATTTCCACCCATAGGATATATGGGTGGTGAGCATACAATGGGCATCCTTTACACATGCCTACATTGCTCGTACACTTCTATGAACCTATGCTTACTCAATTTCGGTGGAAAAGAAATGAGGATTAGTTGGGACCTCACCTTCATATATGTGCAACAGCACATAAGGTGACTGAAATGGGAGGTCTCTGGGTCAACTGCTGGGAATGTATCTGGAGGATGGGATGCCTGTGGCTGGATAGCCCATGTGTTATGGCCTGCTGCAAGAGAGTGGCTCAAAGAATATCACACACACCCCACAACAGAAAGGCACAACACCACCCCCTACACACACACAGACATACACAGACACAGACACACACACACACACACACACTACCTAAGAGGCAGTCACACTCTCAGTCATATGTCATAGCTGTTGCTAGCCTTGCTTGTAGAGCAGAAAGCAGCTAACTAAAAGAAACTACACTTTCTTATTAATTTAACTCTTTAGGGTTTAAAAAAAGAAAAGAAAGAAAGTCAGTGTGTGTTCTGTGCTGGAAGGGTACTGTATCAGTTTACTTTGCTAAACCAGTAGGAGGAGAGAGCTTAATTGGGGGTGTGGCTTAGACACTAGAAAAGCAGGTGACTCAAATTACAGCCTTTTTTCTTACTAATTGTCCTCCATCCCACCCCTCTACCCACCCACCCTAAACCAGTTTTACTTTTATAGCCACTGGATTTGACTGTCAACAGGAACTTCCTGTTTGGCACTAGGAAGGAAAGGATCATAGAGAAACATTGGTTTTGTCAACCCTAAAGGAAAAAAGTAGCTCACTCTCCCCCTGAGCTGCTGGTGGTCTGACACCAAGCAAGGAAGAAGGAGGCTACTGAAAAATATAGGAAGTTGCTGTCCCAGAACAAGAAGGGAGAGAGTAAGCATACAGAGAAACAGGAGAGGGGACACAAAATAAGACATGATAGGAGTGGTGCAGTGCAATGGCTGTGGGGCAGCAGTGTTCCGGGAGATATTCTGGAGGCTGTGATGCTGTCCTATTTGCAGGCACCTCTCTGGTCTGAGGGAGGAGGTTGCCCATCTCCAGGCTGACCTGGCTAGGATTCGTGAAACCTCCTCCTCCCCAGGGATGACCAGGGTCATTGCCACTACCTCAGAGGTTGCCAAGAAAGAGGAGAGGCTGGACCAGGGTGGGCTCAGGGAGGATAGGGTGGTGGAACAGAGTTGCATCCCTCCAGCTGTACCACTCCACAATTCATTCGCTCTTCTGGTGGATAGTGGTTCCTCTATGGAGGCACCCACAGTGGAGACCAAGGAGGATGCTGGGAACCTTCACAAAGGAGACCCACAGGAGGGTGGCATGAGACCCCACAGGGGAAGGAAACAACTCCTGGTGGGGGACTCAATCATTAGGGGAGTAGAAATGGGGAGGAAGGGGAGAGGGAGATAAGGTACCTGCCTGCCTGACGCCATGGCTTGGAGGGACAGGAAGCTAATCCTCAGGATTGTGGGAGCAGCTGCACGTGGGAGGGAGCTGGATGTCATTGTCCACCTAGGGACAAATGACCTGGCTAGGAATGGGATCAGAGCAGTGCAAGAGGAGTTTGTAGAGTTGGGGAGGGGCCTTAGACAAGTAGTGCATACAGTAACCTTCTTGGAGGTGCTGCCTGTCTATGGCAAGGGTGATGCTAGGGTACTCCTCACCAGGGAATTCAATGAATGGTTGAAAAACTGGTGTGTAGCTCAGGGTTTTGGCTTCACTGGGGACTGGGAGCCACCTGGAGGGATGCAGACCTATACTGGTGCGATGGTCTGCATCTGTCCAGGGGAGCCAGGATCCTAGGTGAGAGGTTTAAATGCTTCATTGGCACACATTTAAACTAGCCAAGGGGAGGCACTGAAAGGAGAAGGAAAATCCCAGCCTCTCCCACAAAACACGGTAATTAGTGAGGTAAACACTAAGGTAGAGAAGTCATTAGGGAGCAGGACAGAGGTAAATGTGAAAAAAGGCAAATGCAGTAAGGACAGGAATGGGGCTAAAAGGGATATTGCCATCAAAAAGTGGAGGGTGATAAGTACCAATGCCGTAGTCTGTGTAACAAGCTCCCTGAACTAGTGGCCTTGATGGAAGTGGGTTGCCTGGTATTGTGTCAGTCACAGAAACATGGTACACAGAGAACCATGACTGGGATGTCAATATACCTGGATACACAATCTACAGGAGGGACAGGGAGGGTAAAAGAGGAGGAGGAGTAGCTCTCTATGTAAAGGAAGGGATCAAAGCAACAGAACTAAAGAGTAAACAGGGAGCAGATGAGACACTCTGGGTCACCCTGGAGACAGGAAATGGCACCACAATCTGCATGGGGGTTGTATACAGACCCCCATCTCAGGGGGAGGGAATGGACAAGGAAATGATAGAAGGCTTCCTTAGAATGGCAGAAAAAGAGGAGATATTGTTGATGGGGGACCTGAATATGCCAGATGTTAACTGGAGCACCTTTGTTGCAGGCACATTCAAGAGCAGGGTCACTCTTGATGCCCTACAGGTGGCATGCCTCAGGCAGCTAGTATTGGAACCCACTCAGGAGGGAGCAATCTTAGACCTGGTACTCTCAAATGGGGACGGAGAAAGAATCTCAGATTTAGAAGTGGGTAGCCATCTGGGAACAAGCAACCACCAAACAGTGTGGTTCACGATAAACACAGCCATACAATCAAGCCATACAAAAGCAAGAGTATTGGACTTTAGGAGGGCTGACTTTGGGAAAATGAGAGGGTGCCTAAGAAAAGCACTTGCAGACAGGCAAGAAGGAGGGGTGGAGGAACAATGGGGAGTAATGAAAACAGCTATCACAGAGGCAACAAGCCTTTGTGTAAAGCAAATCAACAAAACACAACAAAGGAAAAAAAAGTTATGGTTCTCAAAAGAGGTGGCAGGGAAAGTTAAGGAGAAAAGGATAGCATTCAGGAAATATAAGGAAACGAAGAAGGAGCAGGACAGAGAACTTTATCAGTTAAAGCAGAAAGAGGCTGGGAAGGCAGTCAGAATAGCAAAGGCCCAAACCGAGGAAAGGATAGCCAACTCTGTTAAGAAGGGATAAGACCTTTATAGGTACATTAGGAGCAAAGAAAGACAAAGGAGGATACTGAGACTTAATAAAGGGAGGCAATTTGGGTGAGGTGACAGTGAAAAGCAGGGATACTGAACGAATGTTTCTGCTCAGTATTCAAAGGAAGAGGAGGGAGGTACCTAAACCAAACAAGAGAAACACTCTGAAGATGGGGGTCGATACCAGTCCATTTACAGAAGAAAGGGTTCTAAAAGAACTAATAAAATTGAAGGTGGACAAAGCAATGGGGCCTGATGAGATTCACCCAAGAATTCTAAAAGAACTAAGGGTAGAACTAAGGACACCGCTGACTACTCTCTTTAACAAATCATGGGAGGATGGGTTGGTACCTGAGGACTGGAGGAGGGCAGATGTGATTCCTCTTCACATAAGTGGGAGCAGGACAGAGGCAGGAAACTACAGACCAGTTAGTTTGACCTCAGTGGTAGGGAAAATGATGGAATCACTTCTGAAGGAAAGAATTGTTGAGTATCTAGAGGCCAGTGGCACACAGGACCCAAGGCAGTCTTTGACTGGGTGACCAAAGTAGTAGACCAGGGAGGGGCTGCAGACATGACTTGCCTAGATTTTAGCAAGGCATTTGATACAGTCCCACACAAAAGATTAATACACAAGTTAGCCAGCCTTGGAGTGGGTCCCAAGGTGGTAGCCTAGATAAAAAATTGGCTAGACAACGGGACATAAAGGGTAGTAGTAAATGGAGTCCACAGTGAAGAAAGGAAGGTTACTAGTGGGGTACCGCAGGGTTCAGTACTGGGACCAGTCCTTTTTAATGTCTTTATAAGTGACATTGCAGAGGAACTGGAAGGAAAAGTATGTCTCTTTGCAGACGACACAAAGATCTGCAACAGGGTTGATACACAAGATGGAGTGGAAAGGATGAGAAGAAACTTGGCAAGGTTGGAGGAATGGTCATATGTATGGCACCTTAGATTCAATACAAAGAAGTGCAAGGTAATGCACCTGGGAAACAAAAACCCAGGGGAAGAATACACAATGGGGGGTGAGATACTGACAACAGTGAAAATGGAAAGGGACCTGGGGTAATTATATCAGATGACCTAAAAGTGGGCAAGCAATGTGAGAAGGCAGTAAGGAAGGCTGGGGGGATACTGGGATGCATAGGGAGAGGCATCAATAGTAGAAAACAGGAAGTTGTTATCCCTCTGTACAGACAGTTGGTGAGATCCCATCTAGAGTACTGTGTGCAGTTCTGGAGACCTTCTCCATAGAAGACATAGACAGGTGGAGGCTGTCAGAGGAGGCAACCAAAATAGTGCAGGTATGCACCAGAAGACATAAGAAGAAAGACTAAAGGAGCTTAATATGTATACCCTTGAGGAAAGGAGGGAGAGAGGGACATGAAAAAACTTTCAAGTACCTCAAGGGAATCAACAAAGTCCAAGAGGGTGGTATCTTTCAGAAAAAGAGATGTGCAAGAACAAGGGGGCACAATTTGAAGATAGAGGGGGGAATGGCTCAGAGGTAATGTAAGGAAGTATTTTTTCACAGAGAGGGTTGTGGATGCATGGAACAGCCTTCCTGAGGAGTTGTGGAGTCAAGAACAGTGGGAGAATTCAAGAATGCATGGGACAGACATAAGGCAGTCCTACTGGGGGGTAGGAGGAAGTAAGCTGTTGGTTAACTAGGATCTGCAGCTTATCTGCTAGGTAGGAAAATGGGCAGATTAGGTGGGCCAAGCGGTCCTTATCTGCCGTCAAATTCTATGTTTCTATGTTTCATAGATACTCTCACTCACAGACACTCGCACTCTCACTCGGAGACACTCACACTGTCACTCAGAGACACTCGCACTGTCACTCAGAGACACTTGTACTCTCACTCAGAGACACTCGCACTCTCACTCAGAGACACTCACACTCTAATCCACCTCCACACATAAGATGCACAGACTGATGGAACTGTTTCATAGTTGTGATGTATTTATTAAACAAGCAAGAAGAACATCAGAATTAATTTATGTCATTTCCAACACTTAAGAAACCCCCCAACCCTTCTCGGATCACATCCCATAAAATGAAGCAAGACACTCCAGTGGGTGTGTTATGGTCTGATAATGGTCAACCTAGGATGGATTAAACTGTGTGGCATAGTCAAATGCTTCTAACTTGAGAACAGTGCAGTCAGCCCACTGTAAAACTCCCCCCCTTCAGAGTGCCTTACTGTGATTATTAAATGGGTAATTTTTGGTTCATTATATGTTTTTTTTTAAATGTATTGCTTTCAGCTGGGACATTATGCAGGGAGAACAGCCCAGCTGAAAGCAGCTCTCAGCAAATAAAAATTCAACATTCTTTCTACCTGTTTGATACTCAAAACAATTTACCTGCAGCAATCACATGCCTTTCTAGTCTACTTGAGTCCATACCCCCACCACATCCAGTTTGACCAATACCACCAGCATCAAAAACAGCGTCTTAGGCAGTACTCCTCAAAAACAACATAGCTGGTTACCAACTGGGCCATCATGGAGTGTGTCCTGTATGCAGTACTGCTCCTTGAACAATCACAGTCAAGGAGATGTACTGTTACAGTACACACACTACACAATATTGATAGTACGATCAACCACAGTGGTGTGAGGACTGTGATGGTCATCAGTTGGTATTATGGTGTGTGGTCTCACTGGACAGGAAGGGTGGGTATGGGCCCTGACGGGCATGGGATTTTCACAATTGGGGTGGGAGATGGTGACCACACCACTGAGGAGAGAGATATCTTCGCATGCACACCAACATTTACAACTAAGGTTTTGTGGCACAAACACATGTTGCCTGCATTGCTAGCTGTAGCTATATAAACATTTATGAAATGGAGTCAAATCACACTACACTAACCTCCACCCCACCACATCACCTATAACAGTTACAGGCCTTGAAATATAGCCTTTCTGGATTTCTGTGGAAAGGCATTTCTAGCCCTGGAAATGTATTTTTATAGCCAGCATTTCCATATTGTAATGCATGCTGCAGTATGCTGGCTTGGCCACTTGGCTACAGTGGCAGTAGAGTGCCTCAGTAGTGCATGAGTGAGCCATGCCTGAGATAAAGGGAGAGTTTAAAAAATGAATGCGCATCATGCGCTGAAGTGGGGGGTCCTATGCTAAACACATTGACGGTTGGCACACAAGTGCGTGATGTGCTGGAGGGGGACACTGAGGGAGGCGGGAGAGTTTGCGAGCATGTCGTGTCCTCGGGTGGGTGGGAAGAAGGAGGGAGTAAAGTACAGTTACGTAAGAACTTACCGTAACAGTAGATCTTTGAGAGAGGCTCTTGCAATAGGCAATTACATGTAGGACTGAAGACAGCAGGCGTCAGGACCCCACAGAACAATTTCTAGCTAGCAGTCTCTGGTGGGAGACCGCCCCCATGTCAGGTGACCGATGTCATCCGACGTCAGTATAAAGGGGCAGTCCCCCATGCCCGCCTTCCAGTTCTTTCCTGCCAAAGGCCAAAAAAGGCAAGAGGAGAGAAAAGCGGGTGTTTCCCTTCCAGGAAAAGGAGCTGTAAAAGCTAAGGGGGATGGAGGGTGGGAAGGTATTAGCTACTGCAACAGCTTCTCTCAAAGATTTACTGTTATAGTAAGTTCTTACATAACTGTACTATCTTACTTCAAGAGGGCTCTTGCAGTAGGTAATTACATGTTGGACTGAGTCCCAAGCAGTCTGGAACAAAGAGAAGCACACGGGGGGGGGGACTACTCAGATGCAGACCCCTTGGCTGTGAAAGTCTTAGGAAAGAAGACCTTGCAAAACAGCCAACCTGAAGCCAGCTCTATGGCGAGAGGCAATGTCCAAACTGTAATGTTTTTAGAGGTATGGACAGAAGTCCAAGTTGTGGCTGCACAGATGTCTGCTGCTGACACATTCTTGAAACAAGCCGCAGAGGCAGCGACACCCCTGGTGGAGTGGCCCATTACTTGACCCGGCAGGGTCTTGTGATACTTGTCATAACAGAAAGTGATACAATAAGCCAAACATTTAGATAGGCATTGCTTGGAGACAGCATTGCCTTCTCTTTTGCAAGCAAAAGAGACAGATAGTTGATCAGTCTTCCTCAGATCTTTCGTCCTGGTGAGGTAGCATTTCAGAATTCGGTGAACATCCAAAGTATGCAAGAAGTACTTCCCTTGATCGGAGTGTTGCATAAAGAAAGCAGGCAGTTCCATGGATTGATGCAGCATAGATTCTGATACCACCTTAGGAAAACTTAGGGTTGATGCACTAGAGCCACGTTCCTTGTAAAAAATCATACGGTATTTTGTACATTAAGGCCTGAAGTTCGGAAATCGTTCGAGCGGAAGTAATGGCCACAAGGAAGCGAGTCTTCCAGGAAAAGAACTTTAGGTCTGCTGAGGCTGCTGGCTCAAAATGAAGGCAGAGTAAGCATCTTGAGAATGAAATTCAGACCCCAAGGAGGGCAGGAACATGAATAGGAGGTCTCAAGTGGAGAATCCCTCTAAGAAAAGTCTTAGAGACTTCCAACTGTGCGAAAGTTCTGTCCTCAAAAGGAATATGGTAAGTGGAAAGGGCTGCCATGTGAACCTTCATAGAGGAATGACTGAGACCCAGATTGAAGAGATGGCGCATGTAATTCAGAAGCCTCCTGACAGGGCAAGAGAATGGCTTGAAATCTTTGGAAGAGGCCCAAACAGAGAACCGTTTCCATTTCATGGCATAGGTAGATCTAGTGGAAGGCTTTCTGGCCTCCAGCAGCAGGGAAACCCTGAAATGGGCATTAGCTATGTCTGCAACACCCACACATGCAACTGAAGGGATCTGAGGCCTGGATGGACCAGGATCCTCTGATCCTGGGTCAGCAAAAGTTGTGACAGATGAAGAGGAGGTTCCTCTGAGTACTTTTGCAGAAGAGAGAACCAAAGTTGCCTAGGTCAGAAAGGAGCGATGAGGATCATTCGAGCTTCCTCTGAGCTGAGTTTGTGTAAGACCCTTGGAATCAATGTAATCGGGGGGAAGGCATAGATGAATCTGCCCTTCCAGTCAACAGACAGAGAGTCTCTCAAAAAAATTCCACTCCCGGGAGCGAGCGAGCAGAAGGCAGGAAGTTTTGCGTTGAGAGGAGACGCAAACAGGTCTACCTGAGGTGTTCCACAGTGTAGAAAGATATCATCTGCTACCCCATGATCCAGTTCACACTTGTGAGTCTGAGTGTACGACCGGGTCAGGTGGTCTGCAAACATGTTTTTGACCCCTGGAACATGAATTGCCTTAAGGTGAAGGTTGTGTTTCACTGCCCAATCTCAAACTCACATCACCTCCCTGCAGAGAGGGTAGGAACAAGTTCCTCCCTGCCTGTTGATGTATCAGACTACACACATGTTATCTGTCTGGACAGTCACATGACCTGGAAGCAGATACAGATGCAGAGCTTGTAGAGCATACAGCATGGCCCTGAGCTTGAATATGTTTATGTGAACAGTCTGTTTGAGCCTAGACCAGGAGCCATGGGTCCTGTGAGATCCCAGGAGGCTCCCCAACCCTCGCCGAGGCATCCATTGTAAATGTTTGGGAGGAGAGGCAGAGAGGAACTCCCTGGTAAAGTTTCTCCTGAACCATCCACCATTGCAAGTCCCGAGGCACAGAATTGGGAGACCAGGACCTTCAGATCTAGGTCATCCACCAACTGATCCCACTGAGACTGAAGCATCCACTGAGAGATTCTCATGTGGAGCCGAGTGCGAGGAACTATGGGAATAGTAGCCACCATGAGCCCAAGGAGGTGAAGGACTGACCTTGTGCTGACCTGCCTGCGACTGGACAATGGGCACACATGAGCCTGGAGGATGGCCACCCTGTCCATTGGCAGGAACGCTATGCCAGAGATCATGTCTAGCATCACCCCAATGAACTGGAGCCTCTGGGACAGGATCAAATGTACTTGACCTGGTTGATGGTAATACCCAGGCTGGCAAAAACCTGCTGGGTAAGGGAAAGGAAGCGCAGAAGCTCCTCCCTGGATGGGGCCGCAGGAGTCAGTCATCCAGGTATGGGAAACCTGCACTCCTGGTACGCAGGTGACGCTACACAGAAAGGCATTTGGTGAACACTGGGGTGCCGAGGATAGACCAAATGGGAGGGCCTTGAACTGGTAGTGGTCCCCCTGGAATGAAAAATGGAGATATTTGCATTGGGAAGGGCGAATAGGGATATGCAGTTAGGCTTCCTGCATGTCCAGAGTTCACAGCCACTGTCCCAGCCAAAGAAGGGCAAGAAGACTCTTCAAAGAGAGCATTCTGAACCTTTTGTACTCCATGAACAGGTTCAGGGAGCTGTGGTCTAGAATAGGCCTCACGTCTCCTGATTTCTTCAGAACCAGGAAGAAATTGGAGTAGTAACCCGTACCCCAAAGGTGGGGTGGGATGGGTTCTATCACCGCCTTAAGAATAATGGATATTATTTCTTCCCGAACCACAAGATGATGTTACAGGGAGTAAGACAACCTTGGAGAGTGTTTTCTTGGTGGTTTCTGAAGAAACTCTATTGACTGTCCTTCTGCTATCAGCTGGAGCCCCCAAGTGTTGGAAGTTATCCTCTCCCAACCCGGTAGATGGAGGGAGAATCTCCCTCCTACCAGTTCCTCTGGGAGGCCCAGAGGCTGTGTGAGAGGGAAGGAGTCTGGATGTGTGAGGCAGTGCTGCAGCTGAAGCTCCTGCTGCTTTTTTTGGGGGGGGGTTTAGCAGATGGAGGGCGGACGTTTGTTGCCCTTGCCATGAGGTTTGCTTTTGGCAGGAGCGTCTGCGAAAGGATGATGCCGACTCTGAGGGGGCCTGTACATAGAGTCAACAGACTTTAGTGCAGTACACTTCTCCTGCAGATCAGTGATGATGTCCTTGACATCACCGCTGAACAGCACAGAACCCCTGAAGGGTGCGTCCTGGATAGCACACTGTACCTCTGGGACCAAACCTGACACCCGGAGCCAGGCATGACTGCTGTCTGCCTGATCGCAAGCATTTGTAATAAAAAAAAAAATAATACCAATATCCCTGGTAGTCTAGTGGTACCCACCCTCCCATCCACCACATTAGCCACCCCCTCTCACGAGTCAGCAGGCGGGCAGCAGCACCCCACCTCCGCCATCTGACACCATCTGGGGCTATACGCCCATTGGTCCCAAGCGTGAGTCAATGGGCGTGCAGCCAAATACTACCACATTCCAGATATGTGAATGATCCATTCCACATATCTGGAATTGTAATACAGTACAGGCTGCATGCCCATTGGCTCACGCTGTGGACCAATGGGCGTACAGACATACTGACAGTGTCAGTCGGTGGGGGACCAGCGAGTGGGGTGCTGCCGCCTGCTGGCTGACTGGGGGGGGAGCAGGGCAGTGGGGCTCAGTAGGTGGGTGGGCAGGGGGGTTACAGCTAGACCACCAGAGATATTGGTATTATTTATTTTTTTTGTAACAAATGCTCACGATCAGGCAACAGCGATCCACTGAACCACCAGGATATGGACACATTTCTTCTTTTGTTATTACAAATGCCATGATCAGACAGACAGCGATCCACTGGACCACCAGGATATTGGACATATTTCTTTTGTTATTACAAATGCACGATCGGGCATGGGGGCACCGCCAGGTGGCGAACTCGGTGGCCACCCACAGGTGGCAGCTGCCGTGTTGCGCCCTGCAATGTGGCAGCTCACCTGTGGGTGGCCATCCATTGTTCCTTTCTTTTTGGATCCACTTTGTCCTGATGCAGGTAGGGGTTGCGCACGCATGGCTCTGCACATCCTGGGCTAAATATCGGGCTGTGCAGGGTATGCATGGGCATGCCCCCCCACCTGCACCTGCATACATTACTGATGCACTCCGGTGCATTGAGATTTAATGCCGCTTTTACTTTTCCCCATTGAATATCGCACCGGGGTGCATCAGTGGATTCTTGCCTGACATTAAAGGGCAGAAGTGTGAAGGGAAAAGTCCTGTGGCACAATAAGCTGGTGTGAAAAAACAAAGCTGTGCAGAAAATAAAGGCTAATGCTGCATGAAAAATAAAAAAGGGGGCAAAACATGTGTGAACAATAAGGTTAAGCTATTTAACGGCAGTGTGTGTGTGTGTGTGGGGGGGGAGTGGCATGGTACAATTTGGCGAAAAAAACACACACTCACACACAAGGCTCACAGAAAGGAGAAACATCCTGCCTGAACAGAAAAATTTAGAGATGGCATGACTTCTGCAGATCAGTCAGGTCTTGAAACAAAGGTCATTGAGTGTTTGGGTCAAAAGTCCTAGGGCATAATTGGGAAGGGAGGGAGACAAAAGTCTCTGAAAAAGGGGGAAAAAGTTCTACGTGAACAAAGGGGCAAAACATCCTGCCTGAACAGTTGGCCTTTCTGTAGGAAAAACAAAAACTGTGTTGACAATTCGTAGACTGCAGCGAGGGTGGAAACATCAGTCACCAGTCAAGTCCGCACTTCAGAAACAGTACTGCAGTCCACTAATTCACAGACTTGTGAAGGGAGAATTAAACTGTGCGTGCTGTGAGTTGACTAAATTATAAACACTCTCACGACTCAAACAAAAATCTTTATTGATAAATTCCATTTTTCTCACATCAGTAAGCATCACCATGTCTCTTCTTAAATTTGGGTTTACAACTTAACCTATCCAGCAGTGCCTCTGATGGAGAAAATTAAATGGTATTCCATTATTTCATGTTTTCCTTCCAAATAACATACTGTGAGTCATTTGTTTTTTTGTTAAGCAGGTACGCAAACTAGCCAAATGACACATGTTTTCAGCCATGGCCTGGTATTTATATTCAGTTTGGATTTATCAGTTATCTACTTATCTGCAGGCTATTTAGAAAAGTTGTTAGGCAAGTACTTATCACACTTTCACTGACCCAACAAATGAGATTGCTGCTGCTGACTCACCGCACTTGCGAATATTCTCAGATGGGTCAGGTGTCAGCTCAACTGAGTAGACTTGGAAAAAGTGAAGCAGGACTAAATATCACAAAGGAAATAGCCATCAAGCAATCTTGGACATTACTACACCAACCAGTGTCACAAGTACAGCAAACTGAAAGGGCTGTTGTGAAAAGACGAACCAAACTTGCCTCAGCCACAAGGGGTGATGAGAATCATTAGCACTTGCCGACTGAAGCTTGTTCAACACCCTCAGGATCAAAGGAATGGGAGGAAGGCATAAATGAATCTCCTCTTCCAACAGAGACAGTCGAGTCCCTTGAAAACATCTCACCTGGAGCAAGCAAGCAAATGGTGGGAAGCTTGGCATTGCGGGAAGACAAAGACATCCACCTGAGAGTCCCCACTGCTGGAAAATGTCATTCACAATCTCTTGATAGAGTACCCACCTGTGCACCTCGCCTATGGAGCGAATGAGCATCGACAGTGTGTTTTCCACTCCCAGAACGTGAACTGATGTCAGGTGCAGATTGTGCTGAGATGCCCAGTAACAGACTGTCATTGCTTCCTGGCACAGGGGATAGGAACGAGTTCCTCCCCATTTGTTGATGTACCAGACTATGCACATTATCTGATTGAACCAGAAGGTGAACGGGGAGAATGAAGGGGGAGGAGAGCCTGTAGGGCATAAGGAACTGCCCTCAGCTCGAGAACATTGATGTTTTATTTCTGTTCCAAGTGAGACCAGTTACCCTGAGTCTTTTTACATCCTAGGTGGGCACCCCAGCCTGCACCTGACATGTACGTCATCTGAGTCTGAGTGGGAGGTGTATAATGGGACCTCCCCAGGCTGAGGTTCTCCTGAACCATCCACCACTGCAAGTCCCTGATCATTGGGTCTGACACTAGGACATCATTGTCCAAGTCATCCTGAAATTAGTCACACTGAGACTGAAGAGTCCACTGGGAGACTGTCATCTGGAGCCTTGCTAGATGGATAGTCAGAATGGCAGCCGCCATTCGCCTGAGAAGATGAAGGACCTTCCAGGCTCGGACCCATCTGAGGCCGGACAAGAGGCAAGCCTGGTTCAGAAGCATCTCGGCTCTGTCTGGGGGCAGGAAAGCCTTGCCTAGGGTCATGTCCAACACTGCCCTTATAAACTGCAGCCATTGGCAAGGGACCAGATGAGACTTGGCCTGGTTGACTGTGATACCCAAGCTGGAGAAGACCTGCAGGGTAAGAGAAAAGTAGTAATACTCATCCAAAATGGTGGACAAAAAGGCAGTGTTCCTCCACAAGTGGGAAAGAACTGGAAGGTGGGCATGGGGACGCCCCTTTATACCCACATCGGCTAAGGCCGATCACTTGATAATGACGGTCCACCGACAGACTGCTGGCTGAAATGTTGCCATAGTGTCCTGATGTTTGGAGGCTTAGTCCTATATGTGAATACCTACTGCAAGAGTCCTCTCGAAGTAAGATCACAACATTCACTTTCATTTACCAGTCATCACTGCATAGAGCAGGTATATTCATTCAAATAAATAGGTAATCATTTTTGGTTTATACCTGGATATGATAAAAGTGAAGGATACTTTCTTTGTGCACATGACACACATGGTTTGTCTGTAGAATGCACCATCGTCATAGCTACATGGGCTTTTCTTACTCTGTCAATACATGTGCTTCTCCGTGGACCATCTCTACTAGAGCTCACACTGGAAAAGGCAGGACTGGTCAGCTGCATGCTAGAGGCAGAGCGCTCGATTCACACACACACACACACACACACAAAATACAAAGCTCAAGCGCAAAAGTTTGTGTTACATTTTATAATTGCACAGGTGTGTAAGCTTGTTATCCATAGTCAGATAGTGAACCATGCTATTCAACTACAAATAAGGCCAGGGTGATGCAGTGGTAACTCCTGCATACTACTTCGAACCTTACTACTGCTACCCCCACAGGCATCCCGGCTGATCACCATCCCAATATATAATAAAGATTATAGCTGGTGGTGTAGTCCTCCCCCACCCGATCACTGGCCCAACAGCCAGGTAATGAAAAAGATCCCTGGTGATGTAGCGGAGCACTCTCCCTATCCCTGATCTCCCCTTATACTACAAGAAAACATTTTTCCTGGTGGTCTAGTGGACTCAACTCCCCCACCCTGGAAGGTAGTGACCAATCACTCTGCCTCTCATACATGATGGGGGGGTGCAGGGGGTCCACTAGATCAAAGATATTCTTCATTATCTATCGAGCTGTGATCTTCAGGAGGGAGATACTAGACCACCAGGAATGAACACTAGCTCTTCAAGAGGATGTCTTATGCATGAGCCAACAGTGGTAGGACTTAGTCACAGGTACCATGGCCACACAGAAAGCTTTTCTATCTAGCAGTCCACCACAGGAGACCACCTGCAACATCAATCTCTAGTGAGGCCCTAGCCTATAAAGGCAAGATCCACTCAAGCCTCCCCAGTTTGCTGGCTGAGGATCATAAGTGGGCAGTGAATGGAGAAGTGAGGGAGCTGGTAAGAGCCAAAAAAGGTAAAACAGAAGAAGTGTGACTGGACAGAAGAACAGCAAAGACAGATAGGGAAAGGAAGGAGGGAAAGCAGGGCATGCTGCAAGAGCTTCTCTCAAAGATCTATTGTTATGATAAGTTTATTTTGCAACTGTACTGTCTTACTTCGAGTAAGGCTCTTGCAACAGGCCAGCACTAGTAGGACCGAGTCCCAAGCAGTACCTGGAAAACAGCACCAGGGGGAGGAAAAATGTCAGCAAAAAATGGCTTAAGAGAGAAGACTCAAAAAACTGCAAAGACAAAACCTGTCTGTGCCGAGATGCGATGTCCAAACTGTTATGCTTGGTGAAGGTGTGGACAGAACTGTAGGTGGCATCTTCACAGAAGTCTGCAGTGAACACGTTTCTAGAAACCAGCCATAGAAGCAGCCATACCACTGGTGGAATTTCCTTAACCCTTCCTGGAAGGCTCTTGTAGTAATTCTGGTATACGATTAAACAGTGCAATTGGATAACCCTTAGACAAGCACTGTCTCTGAAATGATCACCATCCCTATTAGGTTGCGAATGAAACAAATTGGTCAGTCTTCCTTGAAGTCTTGGTGCAGTGCACATAGTACCACAGTATTCTATGTACAGATAAAGTATGGGGAAAAACCTCCCCCCTGATTACAGTACAGTACTCAGGATAATAAACCATAAGGTGGATTGACTGGGACAATGTAAACATCAACACCACCTTGAAAAGAAACTTAGGATTAGTATGCAAAGACAGTCTGTGTCTTTGTGGAAAACCAAATAAGGTTCTTTATATTTGAGAACCAGAAGCTCAGAAATCTTTTGAACAGAAATAATAGCAACCAAAAAGAGTGCTGACCACAAAAAAAAAAAACACAGCTCGCAACTCACGGCAGGTTCAAAGGGAGGTAACATAAGCTTCTCCAACTTAAAATGGAGGTCCCACAGAGGGATTGGGTCATGCATAGGAGGTTTCAGATGCAGAATGCCCTGCAGATAGGTGTGGGACACCTCAAGCTGAGCCACAGCCCTGTCCTTGATAGCTGCATGGTATGCAGAGATGAAAGAAAGATGCACCTTGAGTAAGGAGTACTCAAGAGTCAGAGACAGAGAGAGAGAGAGAGAGAGAAAGAAGGTACTCCAACACCTGATTCACAAGACAGGTGAAGAGGTCTAGATTGGCATGAAGCAGCCGAAAGGGTGAAATATTTCCATTTTATGGCCCTGGTGGAGGGTTTCCTAGTACCCACCATAACATCTGTGGCCCTAGACAACACTCCAGAGCAGGCAACAGCTAAGTCCATAGGAGCCACACATGAAGCTACAGAGACCTGGATGGACCAGGGTACCCCAGTGCTGGGAGAGCAAATCAGAGCACAGGGACAACAGCACTGGAGGTTACACTGCCTGCTGCTGCAGAAAGGGGAACAAAATCTGAAACAGACAGAAGGGGGCTATGAGTATTATCACCACCCTTGCAACTGTAGCTTGAGTAGAACCATATGCAGGAATGGGAAGGCATATAGAAACCTCCCCCTCCAGGAGAGGGACTATGCGTCCAACTAGAAAACACCAAGCCTGGGATAGAGCAAGCAGAAAAACAGTTTTGCGTTGAATGGGAATGCAAAAAAGTCCAACTCTGGATGACCCCACTGGTCGAAGAGATCTTTGACTAACAAGGTTAGAAGTTTACATTCATAAGCCCATGACCTGGTCCTAGACCAGCTGAGACTATCCATCAGAAACATGTACAGCCAAGAGCTCCAAGCTGTGCTCCATGGCCCAGGGGATAAGAGCAAGTCCCACCTTCTTGATGATGTAGTACATCACACACGTCCGTGTGCACCAGCAGTGTACCAGAGAATAGATAAGACTGAAAGGCCTGCAGAGCATAAAGGACTGCCTGCATCTCCAAGATGTTGATATGGAGAATCTGCTCCAATACCATCAAAGTGCCCAGAGTCCGATGGCCAGCCAGACAGGTGCTCCATCCCAGACCACAAATATCCATTATGAGAATCTGATCCAGGGGGATTGGTGACAACAAAGACAAATGATCCTCACAGAAAACCTACACTTCCACAAATAAATGAAACTATACCTACCTATGGCACCTTTACAGACCAATAAAACACCCTAACAAGGCAGGAAAAGGTTCCCAATCCACACAGGTAAATGTGAAGGTAGGTCATTCAATTTTAAGGCCGCAGCTTAACAGGCATGATTTTAATGTAGGGGTGCTCACAGAAAACAGGTAGCCTCAACCTGCCATGCAGAATTGAAGCCCCAAAGTAGTCTTCAAATCTTTATAAAAGATAAAAGTAGCTCTATCCCCTTTGAATAGCACAGCCAGACTGAGGAGTTGCTACTACTTGGAATTCTCATGTGCCCTACATTCCAAAGCTTGGGCCGTGCCATTCACCTGGTAGGGCACACAATACCCAGTTGTTATGATTACCCATTGACAACAGAGTGCTACAGTAAACCCTGGCCAGGACCTGGTGACTTTGATCAGGTGGGTCTGTTCCATCAGGTCATCCACCTGGTCCAGTGGCAGAAAGACCATGCCCTAGTTGGTATCCAGAACCGCCACATGTGCTGGAGGCATTGGCATGGAGAAAGGCAGGATTTCAGCTGGCTGATTGATGGTGATCCTAAAGGCCTGAAACAGCCAAAAGGGGAGACCCTGCCACAAGCGCCATACATGCCCAGACCTACACACAGCAGAAAAACACACTTGTCCCATGCGGGGTTAAGGACACCTTCGACATGACTGGCCACTCACTCAAGCCTCCCCCCCATGGCAGGAGACACAACCTTCCCCACAACTTGGCAGCCTGACCACAATGCATGGCCCAACCCCCACAGCTCACACACATGGCTGCCAGGCCTCCCCGTTGACATGATACATATCACCCATTCCAAAGGATGTTATCCTATTCCCTGGCAGTAGCACCACTGGTGCCACCATCCCCATAAAGTGTCAGGAGGGTTCTCTGCAGTGCATGCCCCCCAAAACAAACAGGGCTGCCCCTGTCCCAGTGATGTGCACAAACCCCCCCAAAACACACACAGATGCCCCAGAAGACACATTGCAAAGCACCCCAGTACCCTCGCCCACGCGTGTTGGTGGTCAGTGGGCTCCCACAGCACCGACAGTCCCTCTGTCCTGTACCTTCCATAGGTGCCACTGCCAGGATCAATGGCGCAGCCCTCCTTACACCCTTTGGCCACTGGATGTCTGACTGCTGCTGAGAGCATGCTGCCCTATCTATAGGGAAGAGCTCTCAGCAGCATTTGGCAGAGCCAGTGGCTGGAGGAGGTGTGTGGAGGGCTGTGCTGCTGGCCATCCAACATGGCAGCACCAATGGGCGGCATAAGGGGTTGTCTGACCACTAATGATGAGGTGGAGCCTTCAGGACCAGGCTGTGGTGGATTGTCCAGTACTGGACACTGCCCAGAACAGCCACACTGATGTGGGGTTGGGAGAGCTTTGCCACAGACCATGATGGGGGGGTACTGCACTGCATCGTGGCTTGACATGTTGGGGGTAGAGTTTGTAAAAATGTAGTACCAGTTGGGGCTGAACAACACTGTGGTGAGGCTGGGGTGATTGGCAGGATCAGTGATGGGGCAGCACTGTGTTGGGGCAGAGTGTGCCCTTGGCCATATGGAACAAGCCAGCCATGTGTTGGAGGGTGGACCGTAGTGCCCATGCCACTCAGCTCAGGGGGCTGTATGCAGTTGTGCAGGTCCAGGTGCCTGCAGGGGTCATTCCAACACCCGGATATCCCCATGCAACTGATCCAGTCAGGACAGGCATGCCCAGATGGGTTCACAACTCCACCCTGTGCACCAGGGCAGTGGCCCATGGACAGGTGACAGTCTTTGGTGAATATTAGCTGGTGCACACCAGTTCACAGGTGCAGAGCTATGCAGGTGGGTACGTGCCTCCAACGTGTAATTCCCTCCTGGTCATGCATAGCACCCAATGGTGAAACTATAGTACTTGCCTAATAACATTTCCACCTAACCTAAATACAGACAAGCAAAGAACTGCAAAATCCTAACTGAATATTAATCCCAGGCAGTGCCAGAAAACTACATGTATGCACACACACTACATACACACACATATAGTGCATTACACTCCATCTCATTCATGTCTTACTTGATCCAACTCACTTAAGTGTCATATGGAGGCACTATAGCACAGTGGTTTAAAGCTCTCAGCTGCAAACCTGGGGACCTGCATTTCAATCTCACAGCCACCTTGCATGCTGTGTGACCCTAAGCAATTCATTAACTTTTGTGCTTCCAGGTCTCACCTATAAACAAGCTTCATCTTGAGTCTCTCTCCTGCTAAAAAAACAAAATAGCCCTCCCAAACAATGACTGACACCCCCCCCCCACAAAAAAAAACAAGTGGTTATCCTTTTGGTGAGCACAACTCAGGCAGCAAAGTCCATCGCAAATGGAAATGGGAATGGATTGGAAGTGTGGACAACAGGGCATTACGTGGAATGCAAAAACAGAAAACCAGCAGTGGAGTCGGGCTAGACAGTTCTTGATTAATAAAATAACTCAAAGATTACGTGTTACTAAAAAAAAGTTAATATTTATTTAAAAATAAGATAAAAAGGACATGCACAGATAAAACGACAATCTTTCACATTTGAGTCATTTCAAAAGGTTAGCATGTTATGTGAAAGGATGAGTTGTGTCCTTTTATCCATTTTTATTTGTATTTAAACAAATTGTTCAGTTTGTTACTCACACCGAGTCTCTGGATAGTTTAACTTATCTAGATGACCGCAGTGTAGCTTGACTCCACTGCTGTTTTTTGTTGTGAATGTCAAGCTCACTCCCAGACAGCAGCCTCGTGAATGGCGGTGGGGGTGGGGTGTTTGCTGCGGGACTAAGGCAAAGGCACCACACGAGAAATTGGAACGGAGTAATATTAAGCAGCATGTAGCATTGGAGTTCACGGAGACATAACGGTGATTACTTAACTGTAAAGCAAGGAAAACAAGGCAGACTGAAAGACTATTCACTATTTCTCCCCTGCTTTGCAAACAGTTCTAAGTAACAATAAAAAAAAAAGAATGTCATCGCAAATCTCTGAGTCCAAAAGCATGGGGGCCTTATTATACCAGTTGCACACTAGCTTGCCACGTTTTTGCACAAAAATAAGCACCCAGCACTTAACTTCATTATCTTGCATTTGGGCTTTTTTTTTTTCCAGCGGTTTGTGCAGTGGCTTCGAACTGTAGCAAAGCAGGGGAGAAACAGTCAACAGTCCCTGAAACCAATAAATTTTTTCAGATGTAAAAACTGGCAAGCGGGGGTTATGAGGGTTGAGAACACAGTCCAAAGGGGTAACAGGGACAGGACTTTGCGCAAGAAGCATATTTATTTTATTTTCTCGAGGCTGGAAACATATATTTTAGTTGTCAGTCAGTGACCAATACAGGATTGGTGGGAGCTTGACGACTCAAATCAGGATGAAGTTTCAGTGCCATTTTACAACTTGCACAAATCACTGTGCAAATATAACTCAGTCCTGCAAGATTTCAGTTACCTTTATCATGGTATTTGACCCCTTCCTGTTCAAATCACATAAGAAAACCGCAATTTATTTGAAAAGCAGTTTACCACAGTAGGCACACATTTTAAAATCACAATCCGTTCTTATTGTAAAATGCCAGAGTTTTTTTTTGTTACAAACCACGGGTGGCATTTTTCGATTCGAGAACAGAAACTGATTTGGAAAGCTGTAAGCTGCAGGGTCCCATGTCTACTTTGAGTTCTATAGTAACCTCTCTGTCCCTTTTGTTCCCACATATGGCACCTCGCATCTCAGAATATGAACCAATGCCTCAGACCAAAACAGAGTGGTTTACTACAATAGGTACCGACCGACCCACCCACCGCCTAATCCTGTCTCTACCCCACCCCGACCTCCCTCCCGCCGGCTCCCACTGACAGACTGACAGTCCCAGCTAACTGCTGCTGTCCCGATGATCCTGCCTGCCTGCTTGTTGCCGTCACTATACAGTCCAGACTCCCTCAGTGTCCATCCCTGTCCCCCCACCAGAACAAATTGAAAACACAGCTGGTCAGCTTCAGCTGAGCGTCAGCTCAACATCAGCAGCAGCGCACTGACTGACCCCCCAATCCTCAGTCTCTACCCCACCCCGACCTCCCTCCCACTGGCTCCCAGTGACAGACTGACAGTCCCAACAAATAAATTAAATGTCAACCCAGCCAGCCCAGTACTGATCAAATTTTTTTTCGGCAGTTTGTGCAGTGGTTTCAAGTGTGATGCAGCCTGATGTACTGAGGATGGCAGCAGAGTAGAGACTTACAAGGCCTGACCCACCAGACCAAGCAGCTAGCTGCTACTGTCCCGACAATCCTGCCTGCCTGCTTGTTGCCCTCACTATATGGTCCCGACTTCCTCTGTGCCCATCCCTGACCTCCCCAGAGCAAATTGAAAGCACAGCTGTTCAGCTTCAGCCGAGCATCAGCTCAGAATCAGCAGCAGTGCACCGACTGACCCCTTCCCTCCAATCCTCAGTCTTCACCCCACCCCGACCTCCCTCCCGCCAGCTCCCAGTGACAGACTGACAGTCCCAACAAATAAATTAAATTTCAACCCAGCCAGCCCAGTACTGATCATCAGCCTCAGTAGAGTATTGCATTACAAACCATGCGGTGGCAGATATACAAGTTTTTACGAATCAAAAATAATAGTATTTGCTTTCAGTAGTTGTAGACCCTCAAACTGAAGCCTGTAGACCTTCTGACCCGGTTCTTGGTATATAAAATAAATGTATGTATATAAAATACGTGTATTTTGCATTGTCTTACCGACAGTGAGCTGAGTACTGTTAGCTGCTGCTTCTCCTGCCGTTTTTTTCTCAATTTTCTTTAGAATACCATGAACTCACAGACAAGTGTCCCATGCAGAGTGAGACAAGTCACTCCCACTCTCTTACTAAAGGCAGATATCAGCCAATAGGAACGTGAGTTGAAAACTGGTGGAGGAGGGGAATGAGGGAAAGCGTGGGAATAGCACGAGCTCTGACATGTGAGATGTTCTGTTCTGTTTTTTTTTGTTACATTAGGCCAATCAAATTAAAAGATAACAAATCTGCACTGCAACAGGAAGGTGTGTGTGTGTGTGTGTATGTGTGTGTGTGTGCTAAGAAGGAAAGAAAATCATAGGGGAGGGTAGAAAAGAGATTCAAGCAGCATAGAGATCTGTTTGACAGAGAGAGAGAGAGAGAGAGAGATATGAGTCCAGGAGTAAATCTGGCCGATTTGGATTCTGCACTAAAATGTTTGGGCAGATGGAGAGAGAGACAGAGCAGTCCCTCGGATTAAAAATATAGTGACACTCCTTCACGCAGTAAAACAATTTTATAATTTATTTTTGTATTATTATTTTTATGCTCCTCTGCTCCATCTGGCGAGCACCTCCTTTGGGCCCTCAATGTCTTGCCCCATCTGTCCGCCATCCCCACGACCAGTCTCAACCCCAGATTGCAGCCCCCTGGAGGTAGCCCTTCACTGGGTGGGTGCCCCTCCTCCGAGAGGGAAGGCACCAGTGGGGGTCGTCCAGTGCACTGCAGCATTGGCTCCAGGTGCTGCTAGGGTGGGAGGTCACGAGGCCATGATGGCAGAGAGGGGACCAGAGAGCCATCATCTGGCTTTCCAGAGAGCCATTTTCCAGTTTTCTCCCCACGGAGAGTGACGTACCCTGACGTCATAGCGAATGCCGACATCCACCATTCCCCCCGGAATTTTGAGCCCCTAATACTCTGCCATGCTCCTGGCCTCCGCCAGGGGCCAGCAGGTGCCTGGCTCACATCCCCACCCTCCCCCCTGGAGAAGGTGAGCTGTCTACAGACGTCCCAACCTTCTCCCCTGGCCGGCTCTCCAATGACCCGAATCCGTTCCCGAACCTGGGTCGACGGAGTCACAAGCAGAAATCCAACCACTGTGCCGATGAGCCCGATTTTATTATTTTAATACATATACATTTTATTTGGGGGTTGGGTGGGACTACCATTCCAGCCACATGAAGCAGGGAGTTTTATTACTCTACTGACTCCATCATTTCAAGAGTGAACCCATTCCTGCACACTTCTCAGGGGAATTCTCTTTATAAATGAAGGAAGCGAAAGGAAAACTATTAAGAATAGGTCGAGTTCAGAAATATTTATGGGGCTGTGACAAACCATCAGATTAAACTAAATGAGCAGGAGCACCGCTCTCCATTTCAGGATGCGATCCCCTGCCTTCTGAGTTGCCAGCTCCCTGCGTGACACTGGGGGCAGGAGTGTCATGGAAAGAAAGGGAACAGCAAGATGTCATCCCACCCTCATGTGACTTCAGCAATTTATACACACCACAGAGGAGTTAGTCTTCATTTAACAAGTTTGAAGGGTCAGAGCCTGGATAAACTGACAAGCGTGGGAGGTGCCAAGTCCAGTGCCCAGGTTCGAGTCCCACCCCCAGGGAGAGATAGAGAGAGAGCTCAAGTGTGTTTCCCTGTTGATTTTGAGTGCAAATGCCCTGTGCTCCATGTTGGCAGCCCGGCTGCAGTGGCCATGCCCCAAGTTGCAGTCACTTTCTGGATACTGGACAGTAGGTCCTCCTAGTACATGCAGCATCCCCTGCTGACTCTCTGCCGCTCTGAGGCTGTACTGCGAGTCTCAGTCTCGGAAAATGAAATGCATCCTAAATGCACAGAAAGACAGACAGGGGGAGCTGCAGCTACAGTTGCTTCCTGTTCTGGAGACGGGTTCAGTGCTGCTCCCGCTACGGCTGGAGGAGGAACAGCACCCCAAACTGGGAACAGTACTAACCATGGTTAGGGGACCACACATAGATACGGGTATCCCCCCCTCAACATACACACACACTCTACTGGGATATTTAGGAATACATCTTTCCATTACCACCTGAGTAGGTATTTGGGAACAACAATTCACTAACAACAACCGGTTAGGGTTTCTGGAAATACTACCACCACCATCTTGCTAGCTGGAGAATTTGGTAAAATAACCCCACCACCACCCTTTTGAGGTATTTTAAAATATGTCCCCATACACATCCAGAGCTAGGATATTTTGAAATACCCACCACCACCACCATGCTCTCTTGGTGCTTACTACTGCGCCTCACAGCAGACAGCAGTTATCTATTGAAGACACTTTTCTCCTGATGCTATTTCTGCTCTCACAGATACCCAGTCATTCTACAGTGATGCACATTGACAGATAAGGGGCCTACCATAACTGAACATGTGTTTGGCATGTTTGTGCTTTTGGTGCCTGGACAAGATTGGGAGCACATTACTGATGGCACCTGGTAAGGTGTGTGGTATATTTGCAGCATGTCTCATGCCACACAACCTGGATATTTTGAAAAGGATGCCTTTACCTGAGTTGCATAATGTTCCAGCAGATGATGATGCATCCTGTCCGTCTGCCACTCTGAACATGAGGGCCACCAGATGCAAGGTTGGCAGGGCTTACTGCCAAAGAGTGGTGGATGGTACTTCACTTAGTGTGGTGCTGTGTTGTGTGGGACCATGGTGGTGGTTGGTTGGATGTGTGGTATGGTGGGCAAATCCAAATACAACTCAGCATGTGTGATGTGTTTTTTTGTATACGGATGTGCAAGACTGACATGTGTGGTGTGACAGTTTATGACTTTGGGGTGTACACGTGAGGGAGGATCACCAGAGCAGTCCTTCTCTGGATGGATGGGCTTACAGAGGCATGCACTATGCCATGAGTGCAAAATAATGCACCTGGGAAACAAACCCACAGGGGAAGATTACACAATGGGGAGGGAGGTAGTAACAACAACAAAAATGGAAATGGACCTGGGGTAATCATATCAGATGACCTTAAGGTTAGCAAGCAATGTGAGAAGGTAGTAGGGCTGGGGGTATACTGGGATGTATAAGGAGAGGCATCACCAGCAGAAGACAGGAAGTTGTTATCCCTCTGTACAAACAGTTGGTGAGACCCCATCTGGAGTACTGCACCCAGTTCTGGAGACCCCATCTCTGCAAGGACATAGACAGGATTGAGGCAGCCCAGAGGAGGGCAACTAAAATGGTGCAGGGTCTGCAAGAGAAGCCATATGAGGAGAGACTAAAGGAATATGTATACCCTAGAGGGAGAGGGGGGACATGATAGAAACTTTTAAGTACCACAGTGGAATCAACAAAGTCCAAGAGGGTAGCATTTTTCAGAAAAAGAGATGTGCAGGAACAATGGGACACAATTTAAAGATGATGGGGTGGTTCAAGGGCAATGTAAGGAAGTATTTTTTCACAGAGAGGGTGGTGGATGCATGGAATAGCCTTCCTGAGGAGGTTGTGGGGTCTAAAACTGTGGGAGAATTCAAGAATACATGGGACAGACAAGGCAATTCTTGTGGAGGGGTAAGAAGAAGAAATAGGCTGTTGGTTAACTAGGATCTGCAGCTTATCCTGTAGGTAGGGAAATGGGTAGACTAGGTGCACCAAGCAGTCCTTATCTGCCATCAAAGTCAAAAGTCTATGTTTATAAACAGACAGCACCTTCTGTGTCTTAATAATCAACAAACTGCAGTGTTATTCTCTTTACACTGAAAGGGTATTAATCCCTGTACTCACACAAATGACACCTTGGTGAGTTACTTTTACACACACTGTGTTAACCAGTGATTAGCACACTTGCAGTGTTAAAAAAATAACACTTCCTTTCTTAGAGTGTAACCAATAAATCATGACCAGCAGTTGCATTAATGGTCTGCCAATCACCTGCTACTGGTGTAGAACAACTCAACATGTACAGCCTAACAGATGCACTCACAGGCTGATTAACTGTCCATTGACATAATCCCTGGAAGACCCTTATGGCCACAATTATTAAACTAATTTTAAATAGTGTGGCACCTTTTCAATATATATTAGTCTACATATGTACTGTATTTTGATTTAAATCCACATGAATCTGCTAGAATCTTGAGGGAATGATAAAATCACAGTTGTCTAACCCTTTGTCACAAATATTGATGATAAACATCCCCACAATTGAATAATACTGCAAGCAAAAAGTTATATTCAGAAAATATTTTTATAAAGTAAAAAAAAATGTCTTTAAAATTGCTAGTAAAAAGTAATTCTGTACAAAAGAAAATAAAAAATAAGCAACTTTAAAATGTCAAAGAAAAGAAAGAGAAAATATAGTAATTTGTTATAAGTTAAAAATATAATACATAAAAATATATATTTGGTTTCATAAAATTTTCTTCTATATAAAACATAAAAACCAAATAAAATAAATATAATAATAAAAGAAATCGTCTTGAAATTATTTGCAGCCACTGTTTGCGAGAGGTGTGTGCTGCTTGAGGCAGTCCAAGCTGTAAACTGGATTCGATGTGGAGGCGTAATGGAAGTGGAAGCTGTTGTGCCCTCCAGAAGAAGGTGGAGAGTGGTTACTTCACCCCAGGGAAGCTGGATGATACAGGTGGTGGCAGAGGTGAAGTGCTGGTACTGGCCATGGTGTCAGCAGCCGCTGTCACCACAGGCTCAAGCACAAGGTTGATGGTCCAGCTGACACTTCCATGAAGGACAGCAATCTCGCTGTCCTTCAAGGAGCACAACATTATCTTTTTTCAGACCATCAACCTTGCGCTCAAGCTCACGGTAACAGCGGCAGTGACCAGTACAGTGTTTCTGCGGCAGTGCCCTACAAAGAGTCAAAAACATAAATCAGTACATCAGCCTCAAAACAGTGATGTCCTTTCTGTCATCACCTTACAATATGTATATTTAATTCAGTAATAGTTATACATTTTGTTGACACAACTAACACTATTTAGAACTGTGATACAGATATAGATTCTTGTCTTGCCTGTTCAGTGATAATATTTTCGTACCATATTATGTTGTTTGTTGGCAACATAAAAAGAGTTTATAGAACAGTACACTTCCTATACTATTCTTGTATTTAACTTACTATACAGCAATACTCAGTATCTAAATAGTTTAGAATAATAAACAGTACAGTCTCATACACTGATACTACATCTTCATTGTGTGTGGACAACTATACTTTAGCATCTGTGCCTATATTATTTTCCACGCCTGCATGAGAATATTCGACTACCTGCACACCAACAGTATGATTACATAATTCAATGTGTATGTCATCATCATCATTTTAACGAGTGATACAAAAGACACACACGCCAAGTTGTTATTCTCCCTCTGTACATATTTCTATGTATGAAAATATTCTTTTACTGACATAACATTGATTAAGCAGTAAGCCATGAAGAAAATGTCATTTTTATGTTATTCTGATGATCTGCATGCCTGTAGTGTGGCATAAAGTGTAACCAAAGGGCAAAATGTCCTAAATCGTGATTAACTGACCATCAACACAATCAGTGAAAATACCTTATTTGTATTTTAATTAAACAACTTAATAACACTCTTAAGCCTTCTTCACTATATGATCAGTTTCACAATAGTGTTTGTGATAGATGTCCATGACCAGCTAGAATGTTTACAGCTAATTTTCAACTGCATCTGACACAATGGTTTTCTAATACTTGAAACCATCTTACAGATTTAGTAAGCAAGAGTTGACTGACTTTACTAAGTACTTAATCTAACACATTCTGTACACAACATGTAAATAAAGAGTAGGAGATATGTTCAGAAGTGGTGTACAGGAAACATAACTGTGACACCATGTACAACACAGTGATGCATGCCAGTGTGATATTTAACAGTGCTATGGGCCTGCCATTGATTACCATTCTATATAAACAGAACAGTAGAATATGCAACACAATTAGCAGGTTCATTCTCATGGCATGTTACATACAAACCCAATATTCAGCCCAGGATGTAGTAACACATCAGATTAATTGCCAGTTGGCTCCAGGAACGAACCCAGAGCTTCATAATTGGCAGGATAGTTTCATTCCCAAGGAGTGTCATTAGTAGGTTTCCACAGGGATCAGTACTTGGGTCCCTCCTGTTCACCACCTACGTGTCTGACATAAGGGCAGGTATCAGGAGTAAGATGAGTCTCTTTGTGGATGACTCAAAACTGGGGGTGTTGGTGGATGTGTAGAAGGGGCGGGTGCCCTACAGGCTGCCCTGGAGGCTCTGGAAAGATGTTCTAGAAAGTGTACGATGAGGTTCAATGCAGTGAAGTGCAAGGTACTGCACCTGGGACACAGAAACCCATACCAAGTGGCACCCGGTGGGGGTGAAATGCTACAAGTTTTGGTTGCTGACAGGGACTTGGGGCTGTTGTTGGATGTCAAGATGAACAACTTGGAGACTTGTAGGAGGGAAGCAGCTAAGGACAACAGGATTCTGGGATGCATCGCTAGTGGGATTGCCTCCAGAAGGAGGGAAGTGATACTCCGTCTGTATAAGTGGTTGTTGAGACTGCATCTCAAGTACTGTATGCAGTTGTGGACACCACACTTAAAGAGAGACATTGAAACTCCTGGAGAGGGTCCAGAGGAGGGCAACCAAAATAGTGTGGGACATGGGGAACAGGATCTATGTGGAGAGGCGCGAAGAGCTAAATATGTACACATTGGCAGAGACAAGGTGCTGGGGAGACATGATAGAGGTCTTCAGGTACATGAAGGTGGTAAATAGGACAGTATCAGTTAGGATGGTTCAAAGGAAGGAGCAGGGAACAACTAGAGTCTGTGGCTGCAAGCCAGAGGAGGGAAATTCAGTGGAAAAGGAGGAGGTGTACTTCACTAGGAAGGTGGTGGATCCATGTAATGTGCTGCCCAGGGGGCTGGTGTAGGCAGAAATGGTGCAGGGGTTCAAGAGGATCTGGGACAGTTATACGATAACAGTTCCAGACTAAAAATCCAATGCAGTCAGAATATCTGGAGCTGGGAAGGGAGCAGGCAGAGAAGTCCAGGGGGAGGCAGCAAGCTCAGCTACCAGGGCAGCGGCTGCCCAAATGAGGAGACGCGATAGACCATAACACCTATTCTGCTGCCATTCTTACTATGTTAGTATACACTCAGAAGTACTGTTTGTTCTTTACTGAGTAGATTTGCTCATTTAAATGTTCAACAACTGCCAGTCACAGCTTGGTTGCCACATAACACCTTGCAACATGACAGCTGACAGCACTGAGTGACCTCCCAAGCTACAGTTGTACCTTCATCCTGCCCCCTATGCTGACTGTGTATTACTATAGTAATTATGATTCTTATGTCCCCGGTGTCCCAGTGCAACACTCACAGGCCTATTGCAGGAATCCCTCTAATATAATATAAAAGTAAAACATCCTTTGTTAAGTTGTTCTACACCGCTCCTCTACCAACCACTAACAAGCAACATGTACACTCCCCACCCCTTCACTCCTCTCAGTGGCACTACGTACCTGTATAGGAATTGCACGCGTGATGCATAATTACTGACTCTGTGGAATAGGCTGTACACACATTGTTCACAACAGAAGCAAATGAACATGAAACTTGCACCATACTAGTGAACAGAGATGTACTGTATAATGTATTCATTTGCACCTCTGAACAATGTAGTGCTATACCGCCTTCACATGCATTCTTTAAGTTATGAAAAAATGCTGAACAGTCCTACATAGATACATAGATACATAGACAGTGTCGGCAGATAAGGGCCTATGGCCCACCCAGTCTGCCCATTTGAGCTTGTAAGTTCAGTTTGTTTTCCTAGAAGTCTGTTGCCCCTACCCCTGACCGCTAGAATTCCTTTATGTCTATCCCATGCATTCTTAAATCCTGTGATTGTTTCTGCCCCCACCACTTCCTCTGGCAGGGTGTTCCACTTGTCCACCACCCGTTCTGTGAAGCAATTCTTTCTCATGTTTCCTCTGAATCGTCCTCCCTCCAACTTCATCCCATGCCCTCTAGTCCTGGAACATCTTTTCGCTTAAAAATAGTGTTTTCCTGCACCTGTTCCTCCCTGTAAGATACCTGTATGTCTCTATCAGATCCCTCTCTCCTCCTCTCCTCCAGGAGTACATGTTCAGTTCCTTCAACCTGTCTTCATAGGACTTGTGATGCAATCCATGCACCATCTTTGTTGCCCTCCTCTGAACCTTCTCTACCCTGTCTATGTCCTTACGTAGGTATGGTCTCCAGAATTGTACACTGTACTCCAGGTGGGGCCTCACTAGTGTCATGTATAGCGGAATTATGACTCCCTTTTCCTGCTGGTGATGTCCCTGCTCTATACATCCCAGCATCCTATTTGCTTTACCTGCTACCTTGTCACACTGTTTCCCTACCTTGAGGTCATCAGAGATGACAACCCCAAGATCCCATTCCTGCTTGGTGCATGCTATATCCTCACCCCCCAACTGATATATTGTGCCAGGGTTTTTGTGCCCCATATGCATTATCTTGCACTTCTTTGCATTGAATTTCAACTGCCAAACCCCTGACCATTTTTCAAGTTTCTGCAGGTTTCTGCAGGTTTCTGCAGGTCGCTTCTCATTCTGTCTACACCCTCTGTGTGCATGTCACTGTTGATTAATAACAGAACACCATATAAACACAGAAGTGTTCACTGCAAAGAGGATGTGTTTACATTTTCACTATATGATATCAGTCAATACTAAATCATTTTACCAAACACAAAATGATCATAACATATATTGTGGGTTAAGGATACTGTAACACTATATCTTGTATGAATATCTGTTGCGATGGTACTTATGTGAAGAGCTGGTGCCTGGCTCCTGCTTCACCTCCCCTGATCTCTCAACCTCAGCTTCCCCGGGCTCTATAAAACAAACAAGTAAAAAAAATGATTACATATACCACAAAATATTAAGGTACAACTATACTTTTTGTAATGAAATACATTTTTTATACTCTGTCATTGTGTAACTGTAACATGTAAACACATCTCTCTTTGCAATGACACTTCTGTGTTTATATGGTGTTCTGTTATTAATCAACAGTGACATGCACACAGCAACTCTTCTCATCTGTACAGTGAGAATGTGACTTACATGAACAGTATCAACAATGTTACAGATAATTCCTACAACTTGTGACCACATCATTATTGTATGCCCCACTGTAATTGTAACACTATATGTGTACATAGCTGTAGATGATCTATTCAGTGATGCCCAACCCCATTTCCTGCTAGTACGGCACTTTCACCATACACATAGAATACTGTCCATTCACAAATTCTCAGATTCTGATAATATGTAACAACAGCACAACAGGTTCAAAATCATGATCTGTAACATACACATGGATCATATCACGAACTTCATAAAGAAATGTAACTATTTTGTCGTCTCATATCACTATCTGCATAACAGAAAATGTTGTGCATATTGTATCTAGTGACATCAGTATGTATCACATAAGTGAGTAGTACAGCAATATGCAATAATTGTCTTCATATACTATACAAAATCTAGGTAACATATATATGTATTGAGTAGTACCTGTATTAGTCATTAATGCGATGACATAACACAAAAATAAATTCAAATGTGTACAAATATATTCTTACACTGGAATGACAACATTCACTTATTTAGCAACTCAAAAAATACTAGTACTACAATATTGTATATATTATTCCAGTCCACAACTGTAATGGACAGTTATGGTTCATCTTCAGTTAAATCAAGTTGAGAAGTATATAACTGACATACGTCTGTCCATGATATCTGTTTCTTCTTAATCGCAATAAATATAATGAAATACCATGTTTTTTTCCTTTTACAATTCTCAAGTAGCATACTCCAACACAGTGTTTGTTTACTGTAGATATCTCATGGCTGCTGTAGTTCAGTCACAAATTACAGGTTAGAGACTTAACCATGACACATGTGGCACATCCTACTATATACCCACTGTCTTTAGCAGTATATTTAATTAAACAGAAAACCAGATATTCAAGCTGTGCCACTCTGTGACGCAAGCCTGGGTACAGCTAGATGTGCCAGTGCAGTGGCATCCACTGGGCAATATTCAACAGAGCTGTACCATGTCCCAGAATTGTTGAATGGTGCACCCTGGCCACCATCAGTGCACATAGCACGGTGGCAGTGCACCAGAATCAGTGGCCAGAGTGCAGCATGGTGATACAGTACCACTAGTTCCATTGTGCTAGGTGCAGTAACCAAAATATTTGAAAGTCTACATACAAATGGGGTCCCAATGCATGCACAGTACAAATGGGAAAGTAGCATGTCATTATAAAACCATTTACATCCATATTGCACCAATACCCCAAACTTGGGCCTGACACACTGACACTCAGCAGCCCTTGAACAACAAACCACCTGTAGAACATCAATGTGCCCACGCCCAAGAGCGGCTGAACTAAAATAACATTAACCTACATCCCTGGTGTTCCAGTGGACCTGTCCATACAATCCTATGCAAAATTTATATAAAATAAACCAATATCCCAGGTGGTTCTGTGGACATGTCTGCCCAATCACAGGTGAAAAAAAAAACAATAAAAGAAACCTATTATACCTAGTATGCAATGGACACCCCTCCCCACCTACCCATTAATCCCTAACATCCAACTCCTCCCCATTTGTGGTGGAAAGCAACAAACCCATCCACCCCACCCTATGCCAAGTTACATCATTGCTAGAGCTGTGCATCCATTGTCACACAGTGTGATCTAATGGGTGTACAGGCCATATGATAGTACACATTAGAGATATGTGCATTGATCAGTTCACATATGTGCATTCTGTTGAACAATATGTGCTGGACGACTATTGGCTCACACCGTGTAATTATGGACATACAGCCCTACTGAGAGTGTCGGTCAGCAGACAGCAGAGCAGCAGGTGGGTGGTGTACTGCCGACTGCCGTTCATCAGGAGAGGGGTGAAGCATGACAGTGGGGATTACTTGCTGCCAGAGGGAGGGTTTCCACTGAGAGAACACAGATAGCAGTTTACTGTTATTTGTACTTTACTACACAATTGAGCACACATGTCAACTGAAGTACCAGGGGAAACAGGTGAATTTTATGTTACTTCTGCCTGTGACCACTCAGACACCTCCACTAGAGCACCAGGGTTAGTGGTAAATGTTATATTAACATAGCCTATGATCAGGCGGGCAGTCGTCCAGTGGGACACCAAGGATATAGAAAAATGTACCTTACAAAAAAAGTGCACATGAAAGGGACAGAAAAGCACCACCACACTATCAATGTTTTTTACAATCAGCAAGTGGGTGGAATGTGTAGTATGGTATGGTCTACACACCCATTGCTCACGCCATGCACCAATGGGCATAGCCCTCACTGAGGTGTCAGTCAGTGGCCGGTGTGGCATCAGGAGTGGTGGGTGCTGCTGCCCACTGGCTGAACTGGGGAGCGTGCACTAGGGGCTCAGTGTACAGGTGGTGGAGTACCACTAGACTACTAGGGATATTGGAAATTATTTGTTTTCACAAATACCCATGATCAGGCAGATAGTGGTCCACTGGACCACCAGGGATATCGGATGAAGTCTTTTTGTTATACAGATGAACACGATTGGGTAGATAGGGCTCCACTGTACCACCAGGGATATTGGGGAATTCTACATTTATTTGTACAGATGCCTGCAATCGGGGAGATAGCGTTCCATTGGACCACCAGGGATATTGAACAGAATAGTACAATTTTTTTACTGCAAATGCCCGTGATTCTGCTTCAGGTGGCATTGGTCCAATGGCTGTTGCCTGGGAAGGCGCCAGGTGCAAGTCATGAGGGATCAGTGCACCTGCATGCAAATGGGGCTATACGATGCAATGGACCCATGTGTGCCTTTGCATGCATCATGGCCCCATTTATATATAACTTTAATATTTTGGTTGCTGTGCATGGTGAAATGGAACTTGGCGTAGTGCATCCCATGCTCCACTTCTGACCACTTATGCTAGCGCAGTTGCACTGCACCATGCACACTGGGGGGGGTGGCCAGGGTGCAATATTCAATGCTGCTGAGCCATGTCGCAGTTCCGTTGAATATCGCCCAGTCCACATCCCTGCACAGCACAGTTAAGCTGCGCCCAAACTTACACCACAGTCTGGCACAGTTTGAATATCTGAAGCAAAGTTGCCCATTTCTGCAGTGTTCTTTGTATTTGTTTCTTTGCAGGGTTAACAGTGATGATGAACGGGGGGGTGGGGGTGTAAGACGTTGTAGCCTAACGAGGAATCACCACTTCTGTAATGGAATTTTCTGTTTTGCTAGCCGAGGGAAAAAATTTTGTGTCACAGCTAAGTCAGCGGGCAACCAAAGGAACAGATGAGGCATGCGCAATGAAGACCTGGCAGGAGGAGTGAGTGTGAAACTGTTATGCCCAGTGTGTGTGTGTGTGTGTGTGTGTGTGTGTTCAGTTACATGTTAAGAAAAACATGGCTGTATTAACAAAATGGACATTCTGTTTGAACAAGGATTTGGAACCTAATCAGGCAGTAGAGACACGGACTCATTATTTCCTGGTCTCTATTGCCTGATGGCAGACTGGCTGTTTGGTTATCTTAGTCAATCAGCTAAAACAATTTCCCCAACCCATTTTCTAAATACAAATACTACATAGATGTTTCAAGTAATACTTACTTACTAAATAGTATTTCCTAAAAAGAATTAAGTCAAGCAGTGCAGGTCACAACTTACATGATACCCTCATCCCACCCCAATTACATAGTACAATTATTTGTATCAGCATCTTACCATCGGAATCGACAACAATTACACTATCGGTGTCCGAGTGACCACCCTCCACAGCTTCACGCTGTGCTGGTACTACCTCGCGGGCAGGCCGGGGAGTCCTACGTTGGCTTGTGATAAAAGGAAAAATAGACCCACTAAGTCTTGAATGTTAATTGCATCATGTTTTAACAACAGTTGATGTAAACATTAAACATGCTTCATGTAGCTAACATTGGCTCTCATCAGGCACACCACAAGCATTGTGGGAACATATAAAATTACAAGTGCTGTTAATATCAATAATAATGTTTGAAGAGCAGGACACAACAACTGTTAAATCAACGTAAGTAGTTGTTCGGTAACATGCAACAACAACTCAAGACATTTACAATCCCTAGTAACTACAAATGGTGATTTAACCATATATCACATGAGATACCCAAACATCATGTATAATGCTACATGATAAAAAAAACACCATTTGCATTGCATGTGTCAGAATACTGCAACTCACGTACATTGTCTTTTGTTATACCAGTATTTTACAGTTTAAAGCATCATTTTACAACTTGTGAAATACTAAACTTTCCATCACTGACTAGCATGACTGCATATTATGGCACCTAATACACACTAGCCATACAGAACAAAATTAAGTTAAAGAAAACTGCATAAACTGACTACATTTACAAAACATAATAGCTATATAAACCTTACATGATGTCAAATCTTGTCTATATACAATGGATGCTGTATAGTCACTGCACCGCTATCATCAGGCCCCACCTGGAGTACACTGTACAGTTCTGGAGACCTTACTTATGTAAGGACATAGACAGGATAGAGAAGGTTCAGAGGAGGGCAACAAAGATGGTGCATGGATTGCATCACAAGTCCTATGAGGACAGGTTGAAGGAAATGAACATGTACTCCCTGGAGGAAAGGAGAGAGAGAAGGAATATGATAGAGACATACAAGTATCTTACAGGGAGGAACAGGGTGCAGGAATACACTATTTTTAAGTGAAAAGATGTTCCAGGACTAGAGGGCATGGGATGAAGTTGGAGGAGGATGATTCAGAGGAAGCGTGAGGAAGAATTTCTTCACAGAATGGGTGGTGGACAAGTGGAACACCCTGCCAGAGGAAGTGGTGGGGACTGAAACAATCACGGATTTAAGAATGCATGAGATAGACATATAGGAATTCTGGAGGCCAGGGGTAAGGGGCAACAGACTTCTTGGAAAACATAAACTGAACTTACAAGCTCAAATGGGCAGACTGGGTGGGTCATAGGCCCTTATCTGTCGACACTGTCTATGTATCTATGTATCTATGTATTAGCAGATTGTGCTGTTATTCAGTCACTCAACTAAACCTCACAGCTGAACTACACCGCGCATGTCAAATAAACAATATACTATTAACTGTCATAGCATATGTCATGATTTCTATCTAGATCTATAGAAAGGCACATGCATTGTACAAAGTTCTGTTGAGAAACTTACAATGAGTTAGCCACTCCCCACAGCTGGCTTCAGCAGCCTCCCACAGTTCATGGCGAGGGTAGTACCAGCATCGATCGTTGTCTGGTATCTCCTCCTCCTTAGTTTCAGGATGTAGAAATGCTTAGCAACAGCTTCCACTTCCTCTTCAGCTGAGTTATTGTTTTGTTCTTAACTTTCAAGATGGCATGATGAAAACTGTTGGTGCGCCTCCACATCGAATTCAGTTTGCGGTTCGTGCTCCGCATTAATATGCGGGCACCCCTGGCTTGGACTGCCTCACAGCAAGCACACCTTCAAGGTCCACTGCCTCATTCTCATCGCTTTTGATCTGCAATAGAAACAAAATAAAATTTCCATTACTGTCATGTCTCATAGTAAATGTATTTTTATGTATTGTATGAAGTTTTGTGCTTAGCTACCAATCTCCTTCAGATAGAAATAACTTTGTACATGACTTGTTTTGTGGAACATAACTATTATGCACACTCAAGACATACTACTATTGACCCTGTGATACCATGAGTATCTCCAACCATTAACTGTGATTCTGCTTCACAGTATCAAAGCCCCACAAAAAATGTGTTTACAAATTAGAACAACATTGTACATGAAGTATTGTACACACAATATGCAGTCAACAGTTTTGTCTTGAAAGACAAAAGTTAATTGTACCATCTGTTGTCATCACCCATGACTCAATAAGTATGATGCTGCTATGAAAATATATCCATGGTGATACACTGCACCCCACCTCCTTACCCAATTATGTGCTTTCTGTCTAAAAGTAACCATTTTGCTGTACTGCAGCTACCATGCCACATTTATTTAACAACAGACTAGAGCTAACAATGCCACAAAGCATTACTTTAAAAAAAGTTACCCATTATAACGTGATAGGCAACACTACACTGTACTACCACCATTTGTTTTTCAGAAAAACAAAATATACTTTTCAAATATATTACCAGCAAGTTACTGGGGGGGTGGCATTAGTAGACAACAGATCCTGAGTCAGACAATACAAGCAACAACTCACTAATAAAGAGGATACCTGCATACTAATAATGCCTTGATAATATGAAAAATAGCTGTGCTTATGTCTTGCATATATCATGGCTCCATTCTGCGTATAATACTATATAGTGTAAAACATAAAGCCTACCACCACTGCACTTCACTGTTGTACACCCTACTCCTGTCTGCCCACTTACAGTTGTGCAATGCCACAGTGAAATGTACAATTTGACTTGCAGACTGGAAAATATTACAATGCTAACCACACCACAACATAATGAAATTGTGTACTAACAACAACATGCTGCACTGCTATTCCACTTTCTCCAGTGTTGTTACACAGCATGACACAATCTAAATGTTTCCAAGCCATGTGTTACGTATGTGAGTGATGTATGCAGATGATCTATTTTTTGACTACATTTTTTGGGTTCTGAAAAGAAACTTTGTTGACACTGTAATATTTGCTCAAACAGCCTGACATTCTAGAGGACTTTGAGGATTGCATCTCGAAGGTCTCCCAGGAAATGGCAATTTCCAGCATGCGAGAAATGTACACCATCTGGTATGTATAGCCAATCATTACAATACTTAATTTCTGGGTGACGTATAGTGTACATTCCATACATGCACAGAAATGCAGATATTTGTATGTTGACTTTTCTTCAAGCTCTGTCAATCAGATACATATGGTGTTCTGCTTGCCAGACCTCACTCTGTAATATCGAATACGATTATACGGGCAGGCAACAAATTCATAATAGAAGCAAGGTCCAATTTTACTTCTGTTACTAAATCTACCCAGCGTTTGGTGCCCAAATCATTGTCTCCAAGATGTAGCAGCAATATGTCAGGTCGAGTCTGAGCACTCAAAAGTCTCTGCATGGCTGGCATGAGGTGCTCCCACCTCATTCCACCCCTACCAAACCATTTCACAGAGCAATTTGGGAGCTGCAGGTTTCTCCCAAAATCACTATTGTGAGCATACTCAGATGCTCATCTCACGATACTGTCTCCAACTATCCACAAAGTCCTTTTGCTATTTTATACCATTCTCAGTTTTAAACTCAGAAGTGCACAGGAGCTACCAAAAAGTCAGTGTTAGCCCTGCAGTGGCTCGGCAGTAGCAAAGTAAAACTGATATTTTCCCTCTTTACTTCACAGCTTCACTGGGCTGATTAATAACACACAAAAAAAAAATCATTGGCTAGTACTCTAGCTTCATTAACCAATGTAGGCTATGCACTGACTATTACTAGACTTCTACTACTGCTAAAATTTGCAAACATTGAGAGGTGGGAAAAATGCATCCTTTCATAGGCAGTTTTAAACAATTACAACTACAGAAGCATGTCTGATTGGTTCCCTCTTCTGTTATGGGTCCACGTGCAGCTTCCTATCTCCCTCTATTTGCAGCTGTATCTGTACAAGTTAGTACTAAACTACTATCTGACTTTAAACAGTTTTATCTAAATAATACAACATCTTAGATTATAACAAGTAACATTATCAAATACAGCACTAAAAAATGTTTTGATTAATAATATTTACATGTTGCTAACACTTCTTTTCATACTAGAAAAATGTTTTATAAAATATACTGTACTTACAGTTTTGAAAATGCTGGCTCAGTTTGCACTAAGATGGCTGTTGTTGCCTTCTTCTTCAGTGCTGTCCGCCTCTGATTGGTTGTCTCACATGGCCTGACAAGTCTTGCATTACATTGGCAGAACAAGCTGTCACTCAAATACAATCAGATCTGATTCGATAATGAATGCATTTTCCAATCCCAAGTTTAAAATTTGCGACACTTTCAAACACACGACGAAGGTAATTTGTGACACTATCGAATGCACAAAAGTTCTTTTTGCGACACTTTCGAATACATGACATTAATTTTTGTGAAACTTTAGAAATTCAACAATACTTTTTGCCATACTGTCGAATGCACAAAAGTAACATTTGCGACACTGTCGAATGCACGACACTACTATTTGTGACACTTTCATGCATTCGACAGTATTTTTTCCAAATTGTCTATTTTTACCACAATTTGATGCTTAATGGCAAAAACAACCAAATTTTCAATGCCAAACACTGCTACACTGCATTGGCACTGTCACAATTGGAGACGCATAGTATTGTAACTTTGTAAATACACCCACAAAAAGGTAATTATCTTCAGTGACAATGGGACAGTGCAACTGACTTGTAGTAATGCATTGTTTGCCAGTTGTTAATCACCCTCACAAAGCAGTCCTTTTTATGCAGCATTGACACCAAATTTCCAACAAAGTCTTTTAGGATGTAAATGCAATGTTCCCAAACTGACATGGAGATAGTAGCGAATACACTAACTTACAAATGTGTGTTGCAGAAGGTCATACCACACTCACATAAACAGTCATATTACAGACTATCATTACCAAATTTTAAACGTAATCGTTTCCACATCTCTACTCATGAACAGTGTGACTGTCATTATCACAATGTGCTCTGAACAGTGATTTCACACAACACCTGCAGCAGTGGTCACTGTAACTACCTAAAAAACATCTCAGCAAGGATTTGAGAAATGACAGCTGTGTAATTGCAAAAACAGTCATAGTAAAATGCCAACCTTAACAATCTCACATGGAAATATTCATAATGCACTAACTTCGACTAAGTGTGAAAAGTTGACTTATTAATGTGTCACTAATTAACAGAAAGATCATTAATAAAGTTATTGTGTAACCAGCAGTGGGACAGCATAAGCTATATAAATGTTTTCTTAAAATACTATTTGTTAATAACTGAACATTGAAAATCATATGAAACAAAATCTAGATGCTATAATGATAATGATATGCAAGACAATGTAACAGAAATAAAATACAACTGTTACAATGTCAATAACTTATTAGAGTAAAAGCTTGAAAATATATTTTTTAAATTGATGTGATACTTAAATCAGATGTCTCAATGCACAATGTTAGAAGGCATGAACAGAGGCATATAGTAACATTGTCTTTTTCTCTGTCTTTCATACAGGTGCCTGATACTTCTGTAAGATTGCTGACTGCCACTGTGGACTATCATATGAATGCATGCCAACTAAATACAGATGTAGATGTATAGGGAAATGAGACAGGTATCATAGTACTTCACTGTTGCTTAAGGGTGGTAAAGAAAACACAAATGTGAGACCAGAATATGAAGAGAAACAGTCCTGTACTGCAACAGTGAGCCCTATTACAACTCACTGTGCATCAAAAGCACATACTTCCTCAAGAGCAAGTAAAAAATGATTACCTCGGCAACATTTGTGTAGATCTCTCAGGCGAAACACAACTATTGTAACTGCAACCATCAACAAACCTCCAAAACAACGGCATAAACTCACACCTAGTGATTTTTATCTGAGAAAGTAAAAGTATTTTCGATCACTAGCAAGTAAAGCTAAGATCGACAGACTTATTGCTGCTGTGATGAAACATGAGCACAAAAAGACAAAGAGTCATCTGTCTTGAATGAAATTGTGTCTCAAAGTACAAACTTTTGTTAACAGAGCAGTGTTTGTACCGCAACGGTTGTGGTGTAAGATGTCTCATGTGCTTGAACAATTCAGAAAAGTTGTGTATGACCTCAAAAAAAGGCTACAACAGTATCCTTGTTTGACTGTTCACAATTTCTGTGATGTTTTCACAGGTCACTGGATGCACACACAGCACTCAGAGGCATATTTCTGGGAAGAATCTTATTATTCCCAGAAAAAGAAACTCAAGTTCACCATTGATGAGTCCGGTAAACTGGTCAATGTCCTCAGTATCTGTGATGACAGTGCAATGGACACAGATGATGACTGCGATGCAACTACTGTGTCCAATAAACAGCACTGTCTGGCATGGGCATGTGATGTCACCTGCAACCCTAGGCAATCATTATTTGAAAAAGTTGAACACTTGGTCAACCTATTTGTGATTACAGATTGCAAAGGAAGATATAAACTGTTTAACAAAATTGACCATTGTGAAATTCATCCACATACTGGACTTATGGGTCACTCACTAGCATGCCTTGATAGTGGTGTTTGTGATAGTATTTTTCACAACATGCGGATGCTTGGAGTGCCTCAAACAGGCATGCAAAACTTTGTAAACAGAGTATATGAAGTATGAAGAGTTGTAAATCAGTACACTTGTTTAAATGACTTATTGCAGTCAGGTGACATGCAGGGTGCCATCACATTTCTCAAACTGCAACAAGTCACTTCTGTACCAGACACAAACATTTCTCAGTTTAACACTTCTGCTGAAACATCTGTTTCAGTCATAAACTGACATACTGAGACAGTACGGCAAAGAAATAGCAAAATTTGAGCTGGCAAAGTCTCAGAAGTTTGACTCTGTATGATGTGTCATGTGACTGTTTGTGCTACAGTAAACAAACAGTCACAGTGAACCTGGAAACCTTGTCACCATACAATGACATGTGGTTCCGCTCTCAGCATTTTGTTGCTGAAATCTTTCTTTCAGTTAGAAAACACCATTCTGATATGCAAGCACTGTTTCTCCAAACTGAAGTCTAACATTTTGCCACCAGGGCCACTGCTGAATAATATGGAGGCACATGTTACACCAAGTGAGATTTCAACATTGAATATGTTTGAACGCATTCTAATTCTGACAATGAAACCATTCCAAACCATTCTACATCTGAACACAAAGACACGGAACATTCCACAGAAAGAACTTGTGAAATCTCTAAAGGGTTCCGTGATGTATCTACTACTTCCTCTACAGGAAAATGTGGAAGCAATCTCTACAGAAAATAGTTTGGTGATTCTTGTAAATGGTAAAACAAAGTCCAAGGTCATCTGACAAGATGTTGTCAATGTACAAAAGGTGAAGCTTGCACTTACTTATTTAAAGAGTAATAATCCATTTTATACAGACCTTGACATAGATCAGATGGCTAGTCTCTCTGTCCAACATGATCTATTAGAAAAAATTAAACCAATCATTGAGAAGGTCAGTGGACAGACAAGTGACAATGTGTATGAACAGTACACAATTCACCCACTACATGGTAGAGATCCAGTAGGAGACAACACTGATCTCTATCAAATGAAACAGGTGGAAGGTGAGCCTGTTAGCATTTGGGAGGCAACACTAGAAGCACGCTGTTTCCCAGACCTATTCCCAAAAGGATCAGGTGGATGACTAGATGAAAGAGAAGTGCGTGTACAAGGTGCTGAATACCGTACTAGCTGTGTACTCAGTAAAGACGGCAAATTCAGATGTAATATACAGTACCTGTTTCATCTCCTCTGGGAGAGTGAACTTAGCATTCTGTCTGCGTCAATTGCATGTACTATTCATCTCACAAGTCCATTAGATGGAATAACAGCTGCTCAATTCCTAGAGAAATTAAAGCAGAAAGATGAAAATGTGCAAGTGAATCTGTCTTCCATTCTTTCAAGTCTTCGAGGCACCAAAGAATACAGGTATCGCAGACACTCTGAAGTGATGACAATGCTGCGAGAGTATGGTGCAGCCACATGGTTTGTCACACTTAGTTGTGCTGAGTATGCCTGGGATGAGCTCATTGAACTGTTGAAGTGGGCAAATTCTGATGTTGACGGCATCTCATCAATGACTGTCAGAGAAATGTGCTCACTTGATCCTGTGTCTGTCACAAGACATTTTCACAAGTGGTTCCATGACATTCTGGCTTTCATATTGTTAAAGGACAATCCACCTCTTGGTATTGTGGAGCATTACTTTTGGAATATGGAGTATCAAGTACGAGGTGCCCCTCACATCCATATGCTGTTGTGGATCAAGGATGCACCACGCATAGGTGAACATGAAGCAACACAAGTGCTATCATTCATCAAGAAATATATAACCTGTCACATTCGAGACAAGTATGACAATCCTACACTATGGAAGTTGGTTCAAAAGTTCCAGTGACATATTTGTGCAAAATACTGCCGGCGAGAAGTAAAGAACAAATCTAATTGGTACACATGATGTCGCTTTGGATTTCCTAGAAGAGTTTGTCAGGATGGTGCCATGAATGACCTTTTCTAAGCAATGCGACACCACTTGAAGGCAAAATCAACCAAGTGGGTATACGAGTTACCCAGAGATGAGAAAGAGGTGTACATAAATGACTACATCCCAACTGTTCTCCTAATGTGGCAAGCAAACATAGATGTTCAGTTTGTGGCTGATAACTCTGTGTGCCCTAAATGAGATGCAGAATTGGGCTACCTTAAGCAGTTGTCCTTCAATATGGACAAATGTGTCGTGATGCATTTTGGTAATAAAAACACTCAGGCTAAATATGCTTTTGGAAGGAAAACTTTAAGAGCAGTGGATGATGAGCGAGATCTCGGCATAAGAATATCTTAGTTCCAAACTTCACTGCCACACTGTTATTAAGAAGGCAGCAGGTGTATTACATTGCATCAACAAACACATCAGCAGCAAAAGTAAAGATGTGTTGCTCCCATTGTATTCATCACAGGTGAGGCCCCATTTGAAGTACTGTGCCCAATTTTGGACACCAGGGGATAAAGGTTCCATTAAATCACTAGAAAAAAATACAACATAGAGCAACTAAAAAAATCCAAGAAGTTATTAACTTAGACTATAATGCCAGACTCCAAAATATAGGGCTGTACTCTTTGGAGTATCACAGAATGAGGGGCAACTTATGTCTAGTATTTAAGGCACTTTTTGATGATCACCTTTGGGAAACATTAGGGCTTGAATTGATGGAAACATTTTGTATAATCAGGGCACATCCTTTACAATTGAAAATTGAACAGTGTAAAACCAAAAAATGAAGCAACTGGTGCACTGTAAGAGTCTGTAAAATTTGGAATAATCTTCCTTGGAAATAGTATTGAGTGAGAATATGACTACATTTAAAAAAACTTAGATAACTATCTGCATCACAAATGCATAATAGGATATAATTAAAAATTGTGAGCATTGTGACCATGGTCTATTAGCTCTGAAAACCTATGATACCTATGAACTCATTGCCCTGGTGTGGTATGTCACTTACATATAACCAAACATGAGCAGACTAGCTTACTAGATCTTTGGGAAGATATTGCCAGTTCAAGCAGAAGCCTGGCATCTCAGCTCTGGTCATTGGGCTTGAAGACTCTTTCACACAGAGAATGTGGAGCTTATGAGCCAGTGACACGTTTAATGGGTACACATCTGTGCAGAAGTCTGATGCTGTCAGTTTCTCAGTGTTAACTACAAGAAAGCATAAGCGTGTACTGATTCCCCATGCGAAGTTGAGGAGCTCGCTGCTAGTAGACCTTCTTCAAAACATATCTTGAAGAATAACCAGATAGACACATACTACCCCCATAGACACGACGACATGGATGATATGTGTCTCTTTCAGGTGGCTAAGTGGTATGACTACAAGGCAGATATATCACCTGACTCAACACGCCAGATTTACAAGGTGAATAGATTGGATGGCTGTCTCGAAAAGAGACACAAGCCATGGCTTATAGACCACTGTAGATTGCATCTAGGCACATTGGAGAGCAGAGAACACTATTACTTTGCTCTCCTATTCCTATTTAGACCCTGGAGGAGTGAGTCTGAATTAAAAGGTAACTGTGATGCATTCGAGTAAGAATTCAATTGCAGTTACAAGACTTTCAAAAGTGAATACTCAGACACATACATACAGAGACTAGAGGCTGAGAAAGAACAGCTTGAGAAGGCAGAGAAGCAGCTTCAGGAAGACACTCCTGTTAGTTCACAAGACAACTTTGATCCAGAAGGACAAGCTGTTCTAGGTGAACCTCTGCTGTTAAATGCCCCAGAAGTGTCAATGTCAGATATTGAGACGGCCATGGAACATGGAACACACTCCACTGTCAACCCAGCTGACTTGAGAGAAAGACTAAATTAGCAGTAGCATACAGTTCACTCTCAAGTAGTTGGCGCTGTCCAACATGGCCTACAACATGAAACAAAAAATGTAACTGTCGTGACTCTAAGCCACTACTGATGTTTGTTAGCGGTTCAGCTGGCACAGGAAGAGTTTCCTAATTGAAGCCATCACTGCTGAAATACGGATTCGACAGGGTCATCACTCGTCTGTTGCTGTTACTGTTCCTACAGGACTAGCCGCATAAAACATTGGTGGAGTAACACTACACCGTCTCTTTATGCTGCCAGTGGAACATGGCAGAACTGGAGAGTATTATAAACTGTCATTTGAGGTTGCATCTCAGCTCCGTTCCATATTCATAAAGATGAAGTTAACCATCATTGATGAAATCAGCATGGTCTCCAATGTCATGCTTGCCTGTATTCATCTACGTCTACAGGAGATCTTAGGTACTGATGATGGAGTACCATTTGGTGGCAAAAGTATTGTTGTTTTGGGAGACCTTTTACAGCTTGCACCAGTCAATGCAGAGCATGTATTTACAACTCTAACTGCCAAGCAAGTTAAGAATATTCTCGGCTGCATTGCAGGCTATAACATTTGGGAATTATTTACCTATTTTGAGTTGTGTGACAACATATGCCAAAGTAGTGATCTGGCTTACAAATCACTTCTAGATGAAGCTCGTACAGGTTCTCTATCACCAGAACATGTTTGTATGTTAAACGATCGAAGAATCACAGTAGATACTGTATCCATAGAAACAGCATGTAATGTTTTCAGCGATGTATACTCTACAGGGACACACATAGTGTGTCTTAAGCCACGACTAAAGAAATGCACTAAGTTCAACAATCTAATGCTGCAGAGAGAAAACCAAGAAATTCTAACTCTGCATGCTGTTGATACAGTTGATAGTGTCATTCTTAGTCACAACCTAGTAGCAAAGATGACTGAATGACTCAGTGAACTCAAGTCAGATGTTTCACACACATCTGGCCTAGAAGCTGTTCTCACACTTTGTAAGAATGCACGTATCATGCTGCGACATAATCTAGATGTTGAATGTAGATTCTTGAGTACAACAGGTTACGTACTCTACATCAGCCACAAATGTCTTTAATATCACTACCTACATATCTGGCTGTCTCACATCATACAGTCAAATCTACAGGTGTCAACAAACAGCCACAAGCTTCCAGAAGTGATTCAACTCAAAAGAGTTCAACAAAGGTCACAACTTCAAGCAAACATTCACAGCCAGCAATTCATCAGAAATCAGTTAATGTAGCTGCTGTACCAGTCTTTGACAACAGCACTAGAGTGAACTGCTATGCTAACTCAGCTATGCAAGTTTTTCTACACATGCCACACTTTGTCCAGGCAATATCTGCTTCACAGGACAATACCCTATCAAACGCTTTGAAGCAGATTGTCAACATGACTTCTGACCAGTCTAACAATGTACAGTCATTAACACCACTATGACAGGTGTTAGGTACATATGATGGATGTAGTACATTTGCTGCTGACATACAGCAAGACACTAGTGAGTTTATGATGGCTGTCATAAACAACTTGGATGAAGACGGCACCCCAATGCGCCATTACTTCACAGTGTCATATGTAACCAAATATGTATGTGTTTCATGTGGGCATTCACAGCATGAAACCACAGAAGATATGCTGTGGATTACTCCTTTGTCCCTCAAGCCAAAAGTATCAAATTTCAACAGCTATTGACCAATGCTGAATGTGTCTCCCTGTAAAAGGTGTGGAGGCAGATACACTCAGTCCATATGTCTCAGGAGTTCATCTCAATATCTGTTGCTTATGTTGCACAGGTTTGACTCCAACGGGCTCAGAGTAGACACTCCTATCACAGATTACACAGCTGGTAGAATAGTCTTTAACCAATCAGTGTTTGACACTCACAGTGTAAACTATCACCATGGCCAATCCATGCATTCTGGCCATTTCACCTGTTTACTAAGGTACAGAAGTGGATGGGTAGAGTGTAATGACTCTGCAAGCAGTTTTAAACAGAGACTGCCACGACACTTAAGAAATGCATATCTTCTAATATTGAAGAATTATGATGACCTTCATATTTCAGAAGAATAGGACAGAACATGTTGTATTTTTAAATGACTACTTTGTGACAGAAACAGTCGAGTAGTTGACTACAATTGTTTCCAGTCTACGACTCTCAATAAACCATATCATTCCAACAAAATGCTATACTGGCAGACACATTTCATGCACTATGACATCTAAGATCTTGTGTCGATCAGTGACAACATGGAAATTGTTATAGTGGCTTCAATTGGCGCCAACAGTATTCACAGTCACTAGAGAAACCATGCTTACATGTCGCTCAAAGATTGTACATCTCAAAACAGAGGCCTTCCTGCATCTCCTCTTCTGTACATATCTTTTCTTGTTACTGTATCATACCCATACATAATAAGAAGTTGCTGCCAGTTTTTAACTATTACTCTCTGCAGATAAAGAAAAGTTCTCAGTTACCATCATAAACAACTGAGCAACACATGTCTCATTCACCAAACGGTGCACTCTGTGACAAGTTGTCTATCACCACTTGTTTTTGTCTATTAGCTGTTGACATGTAGACAAACATCATTAGTTCACCATGCAACAGTGTTGAACTATGACTCGTTGTTTGTTATACTGATACTTTACATATGTTAAAATAACTATCTTTATTCATAATACAAGTTGAATGAAGCAAGTGTAAATACCAAACGATTGCATCTTACCATTAACTGACTTTGCCATGACTTTGTAATTACTTGTAAATAACATTTGCATTCTTATTCCACCTTGCCATTGTTGCTAACTACTTTTATTGTTCTACTAAAAGTATCAGTATAGGAGTAAAGTACAAATGAATGTTTGACATATAATACAGTACTATACTGTTTAAGTTCAATGAACCATATATTTGATAAAGACAGCATACCATGCACATTTTTTCACTTACTAGTTCAGAGGTAACATAGAAACCAATGTAACAATTGAAACAATGTTTTTTGTTCCAGTAATAATATGACATTTTTTGTACTTGTCATTCAAGTAATTCTAACCTATGTTAACAATGTTGACAATTGTAAATCAGACACTGTTACTTATCACAGCGTACTTCATACCTGTTCCTGACAATATTTATGATCGCCCTATTGAGGGTCAGGTGGAATTTTCCATATGTGCCTAGTCAGTGACATATCATTAAATATTTAACTGAACATGCCAGTAATGTAACATCACTGAAATCAGAATTTTTTATATTCTATTACTTAAACACTTAGCATATGGTTTTCTCCCACTCCAGGAACATCCACATTATCAGTCACACAATAACAACTAAACATTTCTGTTTCATGTGTGTAATCACTGCTTAGAAGATCCTGACATACCTTTATTAACATAGGACACAAGTAATGGACGACACATAACTAGAATATTCAACTACTTTAAAAACAGATAATATTCTTAGCCAAAGTCTTTTCAAGGTCAGTACCAAATATACAATGAAGAGCTACAGGTTCAGCCTGAGTGTCACAAATACAGGAGGAATGTCAGAAAGCACTTCTTCCCACAAAGAGTAGTGAACGCTTAAATGTCACTGTAAACACAGAAAACTTGATTAAAGACAGTGACCAGCTATTAAAGAACCAGGTATATGCATAGAAGGTAGATAACAACCCCACCAACAAAAGATGGGAGAACACTGCAGGGATAGCAAACACTTAACCTCAAGATGTGTGCCCTGTAATGCAGTCATAATAAATAGTACACATTTCCTTCTTATGCTGCCTTCCTTCTATACTGTATTACAATATCACATACTTGCTCCAATTCATGTAATCTAGTCGATATAAATATGACACATTTACATATATTCCAAGCAATGATTATACACATACAAGGATTGTATTGTGAGACTGATTTTGTAAAATTAATACAGTCTTAATTGGACCTTTTTCTGTTTCACCAATTGGCAATACATTTTTTTTAAAACATAACCACCTGTGTTGAGTCTTTACTGGCAATAGCATAACGACATTAGAACATAACTGTTGTTTCTATTAAGCATGCAAATCAACTGCAACAAATAGTGCCACAACTATGTGTCCATGAATTATTTTGGCTGCTATGCTGTCCATTCACTATCTACTATATAGGCAATGATGTGGCATATTGCATGTCATACTTCCCATAATTCCTAAGAGTGTAAAAAAACCTGCAATGCACTTACTTTTCCAGTGCCTCTACATTCAGCATGTAGTAATTACTGCAGCAAGGTGCCGCATCACTACCTAACACTATGCAGCTGTGACGATACACTTAGGATGCAGTCACCGCTATGTCTACTGCATTCCTGGCTAAGCTTCTGCAACTCCTAACTGTGGTAATTTCAATGTACCTACAATTACAGAGGTGTGCTTAGACCTCCGGTCCCCATAGTTCTATAGATAACCAGTCATAATGCTACAAATTTTCAGAGCGCAGCAGCTCTAGCTGCCTAAACCATGCTAATCCTAACTAAGGTAACTTCAGTTTCCCTGCAATCAGTGATGTGTGCCATTGACGTACAAACCCTCACCTGTGTTCTGTATGTCTACTAACATGTGCATTCCCTGACTTCTGTTCTGTATCTACACTTACAATGTAGTACCTTCTGTCACATTTGTAGACACATTTCCTGCCTGAATCCATTCAAGTGGCAACTGTGCTAACTGGACTATTTCTGTAATCAGAGAGCTGTACAACTGATGTACATTGCCTATCTTTTCCTGTAGCTGTTTACTTAGGATACAGCAAGTGCTGTGGAAGTGCAGTTCCCCCTATCGCACTGTTCACCTCCATGTTTTTTTTCTGTTCTGTACTGTCAACAAAGTGTGTAATATGTGGGCTAGGTGTTCATACATTGAGTTACAGATCTCCTGTAATTCCTAACTAAGTTAACTACCATGTACCGCACTTACACCTACAGTTACTCTACAGTCAGAGTGCAGTACCTGGTCTAGAGAGCTGTGTGACATTCTACCTAAGGACATGCAGTTGTGAATGCACAGTCAGGATCAGTAACTGGTACGTGTGTGGAAATTGCCTGTGTGAACCAATAGAAACCCTAACTGTGCTAAGTTGTGTGTATCAACAATTACAGAGCTGTACCATTGATGTTCCTTGCCCCATTCTTGCTGCGTATCGGTACTCATAATGCAGTACAAACTTTGGGGGAGGGGGTATTACCTGTCTCAGCCAACACAAACAGTAACTGTGCTAACTTGAGTGTCCCTGAAATCACTGATGTCTACCACTGATGTCCATACCCTCTGCTCTTCTCTGCTGTGGGTCTCTACTAAGGATCCAGTACCTGGTGTCACAGTTTGAAGAGATGTTGCTGGCTGAAACCATTCAAGTGACAACAATGCTAACTACACTTTACTTGTAATCAGGAAGTTGTACAACTGATCTGCATCACCCTTCTTGCCTGTGGTTCTTCACTTACATGCAAGTCTTAGATTATTCCTGTTACCATGGGTCTCCCCACTTCCATGTGTGTCTGTCTCTCTGTGTGCCACTGTTGCTCAGGAGAAATAGATCTCACGTGATGTCTTCACACATACTAACACAGTGGCACTAAACAGAAATGTCAATGCACATGGTAGCACAAATAAAAACACAAAGATAAACAATTCTGAAAAACACTGAATGTAATACAGTGATGGGAGCGTGGGGCCCGAACACGTGCAAAACACAAACAGAAACAGTACTGTAAAATAAATAATGTGATAGTGCCAGGAGCATGGAGTCCTTCAGGCCCCATGTTCCTGTCACACAAAACACAAACTTAAACAATACAGAACTATACTAAATGTGATACGGCACTGTGCTAAGTTGTGTGTATCAACAATTACAGAGGTGTGGCATTGATGTTGCTTGCTTCAGTCTTGCTGCACATTGGTATTCATGATGCAGTACAAACTTTTGGGGAAGGGATATTACCTGTCTCAGCCAACACAAACAGTAACTGTGCTAACTTGAGTGTCCCTGAAATCACTGATGTCTACTATTGATGTCCATACCCTCAGCTCTGCTGTGGGTCTCTACTAAGGATCCAGTACCTGGTGTCACAGTTTGAAGAAACATTACCTGGCTGAAGCCATCCAAGTGACAACAATGCTAACTACACTTTACCTGTAATCAGGAAGTTGTACAACTTATCTGCATCACCCTTATTTTCCTGTGGCTCTTCACTAAACATGCAGCAAGTCTGTGATTATTCCTGTTACCATGGCTGTCCCCACTTCCATATGTGTCTTGTCTCTTTGTGCCAGTATTGCTCAGGGGTGGAGACCACATGATGTCTTCACACATACTAACACAGTGGCCCCAAACAGAAATGTTAACGCACATGGTAGCACAAATCAAAACAAAAAGATAAACAATTCTGAAAAATACTGAATGTAGAAGGGCCCCACGCTCCTTCCACACAAAACACAAACATAAGCAGTACTGAAATATACTAAATGTGATATAGCAGTGGCAGCGCACAGCCCTTATGACCCCGCACTCCCACCACACAAAACACAAATATATACAATACTGTAAAATAAAAAATGTGCTACTCATGGGAGCGCAGGGTCCTTCGGGCCCCGCATTTTCACCACACAAAATGCAAACATAAACAGTACTGAAAGATAGTAAATGTGATACAACAGCAGGAATGTGGGGCACTTCGGGCCCTGTGCACCAGCCACACAAAACACAAACATAAACAGCACTAAAAAACACTGAATGTCACACAAGATGGTACTGTGGGGCCCTTTGACCCCCACAGTCACACCAATCAAAACACAAACATAAACAGTACTGAAATATACTAAACATGATACAGCAGTGTTAGCGTCAGGCCCTTTGGGTCCCGTGCTCCCACCACATGATGTCATTACACATACTAACACAATCCCAGCAAACACAAATGTTAATGCACATGTAGTACAAACCAAAACACAAATACTGAATGTAATACACTGACAATAGTGCAGGACTCTTCCAGCCCACGCTTCCACCACACAAAACACAAAGATACACAGTACTGTAAAATACACAATGTGTTAGTGATTTGGGCCCCACGCTCCTGCCACACAAAAGAGAAACATAAACAGTAATGAAATATACTAAACGTTATAGGCAGGAGCATGGAGCCCTTCAGGCCCCATGCTCCTGCCACACAAAACAGAAATATTACCAGCAGTAACAACACCAAATACCATACAACAGTGGGACTGCTGGGCACTTCAGCCCCCATGGTCCCACCACACAAAAGCAAAACAGAAACAGTACTGAAATACACTAAATGTGAAATAACAGCCCTAACTCTCACCCCATCACATGTGGAAAGAAGTTGAGGAATAGGAGAATGGGGTGACAGTCAGGACTAATGAGCCCAATGCACACCCCGATTCTGGTTGGGGGGGTGGGCTGGAGGGATCAAAGGGGGTTTCACCCCTAACATTGAATTTACTCACTTTTGTCACTGTGGAACAACCCTAACTGATGCAGTAAACAGACTTTATTGCCTTTAATTTCCCTTCTTTTTGAGAATGATTATGAGAAATAGTGAATGTAATGCGCTGGCAGAAACCCCGAGCTCCCACCACATAATGTGGCAGTGGAAGTGTGCCCCGCGCTCCCGCCACATAATGCAGAAGTGGAAGCATGTCCCGTGCTCCCACCACATAATGCAGTGGCGGGAGAGCGGGACCCTTTGGGCCCTGCGCCCCACCACGTGATGTCTTCTCACATAGTAACATTGTGCCCGCAAATGCAAATTGTAATGCGCATGGTGACTCAAAGCGAAGCAGAAGAGAAACAGTACTATGAGCAGAAATGTTAAAAACAATGCAAATGCAACATAATGAAAACACAAAGGGTAACGACATGGTGGCGAGAAGTGAATGGTAAGTGAAACAGGTGTGGAACCGCAAACAGAAACAGTAATCGTAACAGTAATATAAGCACAGAGGCTGGGTTTCACCAAAAGCTGCATAGAGAAAGACAGTGAGTACAAAGAATGCATGCAAAATAATGACTCTCGGAATAGAAAATGAGGACTTGGAATAGTAAATTGCTTATATCTCAGGAACCATACAACATAGAAAAAAAATTTAAAAGTCATATGAGTTATCACTTTCCTGACTAGTTTTTTACATAGCCATTGCTAGGGGACTAAGTATTTTTTAGACGAAAAGTCCGTATCTCACACTGTTTCCAAGATACGGGCCCTGAAAGGTGCGGCGAACACTGTAATGTTATCCTATGGGACAAAAAGAGAGGTTTGGAGTGCCATAACTTTGGCTCCCTGTAATATTTTTTCACCAAACCACTGAAAGGCACATCTGTGGGATGTTGGCTTTCTTCCTCAAATTTCAGGAAAAAGGCCAAAACCGTTATTTTGCAGCAGGGTGCCAAATGATTCCTGTAATGCGTTGGTCGCCATAATGTTATCCTATGGGAAAAAGCGTCAAATTTGGAATGCTGTAACTTTGCCGCCATGTAATATTTTTTCAACAAACACTGGAAGGCACATTTGTTACATGTGGGCTGCATTCTCTCCAAATTTCAGCACAAAACTCCAGCACAGTGCCAAAGAAGTGCTGTTATTTTCACACACTCTGGAAAAGTACTGTCGAACTTTACGAAAGCTTTCGCAAATTCATTCAACAGTGTTGCACGTTCGACACTACTTTGCAAAAGTACTTTTTCCAGAAACTTGAAAAACATGTTTCTGGGATGTTTTACCCTGAAATAAAGACATGTCTAGCATCCTCAGGGTCCGACTAGGTAAATACAAAAAGAATTATGGCGCTAGAGGGTCCCAATTTTAAATGGCAAGCATTTTTCTGATCGCTAACTAAAAACAAAATGGCAGATTTGCAACAGTAAAAGGGCAATTTGCGAAAGTAAAAACTGCATTTGCGACACTGTCAAACTTTTTAACTTTTCCCATTGTTCTCATTGACTTATAATGGGAACTTGTTTTTTGAATAACTTTTGAACCGTTTAATATTTTTTCACAAAATCTTTGAAAGACACATCGAGGACCCTGGCTGCACGTTCCCTGAAGATTTCAGACTGGTCACACAAACTGTGCGACCTGTAGGCACGACCGTAGAATTCCAAAAAAAGCATAAACGCATGCGCAGATCACGCTTAATAACTTTGCAGCCATATATCCGACTGGTACAAAACCTGGCAGATCCCAAAGGCGTATGGGTCTTGATCGTGTATTCAAATTTCAGACAAATACATTGAACAGTTGCATATAAGGTAAAAATTTGTTTAACATATAATGGCTCTCAACCTATATCTATAGATATATATTATGGTAGCCGGGTAGTGCTACCATAGTTGAGTTGAGGAGCCATTTACATGTTAAACCCAAAATTTTGCACCTTAATAACCTTGCAACCGTTCAACGGATTTGCCTGAAATTTGGAATACAGAATCAAGACCCATATGCCTTGGGATCTGCCAAGTTTTGTACTGGTCTGATGTATGGCTGCGGAGTTATTAAGCATGATCTATGCTTGCATTTATGCTGTTTTGGAATCCTACGATCGCACCTACAGGTCACATGGTTTTTGCGACCGGTCCAAAATCTTCAGGGAATGTGTGTCAGTCCCAATGTGCCTTCAAGATTTCTTGAAAAATATTTAACGTTCAAATGGTATTCAAAACAAGTTCTCATTATAAGTCAATGGGAAAGTTAACAAAAAGTAACACTTTCAGAATACTCTTTACTTCAAAATGGCCCTAGTACTTTCGCAAATCTACCATTTTGTTTTCAGTTGGTGATCAGAAAATGTTGGCATTTAAATTTGGGACCATCTAGTGACACAATCTTTTGTGTTCACCTTAGTCGGAGCCTGAGCATGCTAGCCATGTCTTTATTTGGGGGTTAAACACCCAGAAATATGTTTTTCAAAGTTCTGAAAAAGTACTTTCATAAAGTACTTTCGTGGCTCATGACACTTTCAAATTCAGTGAAAGCTTTTGAATCACGAAAGTTTTTGCAACACTATTGCCAAAATGACAGGAGTTCTTTGCCACATTGCTTCAAAGAATGGTTAGGTCTTTTGGCCTGAAATTTGAGGGAATGCAGCCATCATCTCACAGATGTGCCTTTCCATATTTTGGTGAAAAATATAACAGGGCAGCACAGTTACAGCACTCCAAAGCTGACACTTTTCCCATAGGATAACATTCAGTGCGTCCACCGCATTGCAGGAATACTTTGCCGCCTGCTGCAAAATAACGATTTGGTCTTTGGGCTGAAATTTGGAGGAAGGCAGCCAACATCTCACAGATGTGTCCTTTGGTAGCTTGGTGACAAAATATTGCATGGATGCAAAGTTACAGTACTCGAAGTTGTCACTTTTCCCATAGACTAACGTTATGCATCCGCTGCATGACAGGAATTCTTTGCCACCCTGCTGCAAAATAACAGTTTGGTCTTTTACACTGAAATTTAGAGGGAAGAAAGCCAACATCCACAGATGTGCTGTTTGTAGATTGGTGGAAAAATACTACAGGAGGTAAAGTTATGGCACTCAAACTTCTCTTTTTTCCCATAGGATAACAGTACGGTGTTTGCCACGCCTATTTAGGGCCCGTATCTTGGAAACGGTGTGAGATACAGACTTTTTGTTAGAAATTGCTTAGCCTCTCACAGGGGCTAAGTACAAACTAGCCAGGAAAGTCATAAATCATATGACTTTTTAATTTTTTCTATGTTGTACAGTTCCTGAGATATAAGTAATTTAGTATTCCAACTCCTCATTTTCTGCTCGGAGACCATTATTATGCATACATTCTTTGTACTCACTGTCTTTCTTTATGCAGCTTTTGGGAAAACCAGCCTGTGTGCTTGCATTACTGTTACCATACTGCTTCCACTTGGGATTCTGTACCCGTTTCATTACGTTCCCGTCCCACGCCACCATGTCGTTACCTTTGCATTTTCATTTCTGCTGCGTTGTATTATTTTTACCATTTGTGTCTACAGTACTGTTTCTCTTTCTGTTTCACTTTGCATCAGCATGAGCATTACCATTTGCGTTTGCAGGCACCGTGTTACTCTGTGACAAGACATCACGTGGCGGGAGTGCAGGGCCCAAAGGGTCCCACCCTCCCGCCGCCGCATTACATTCACTATTTCTTGTCATCATTCTCAAAAAGAAGGTAAATTAGAGGCAAAAACTCCATTTAATGCATCAGTTAGGATTGTTCCACAGTGACAAAAGTGAGGAAATTCGGTGTTAGGGTTGAAACCCCCTTGAACCCCAACCCACCCCCAACCAGCATCAGGGTGTGCTTTGGGGGTCTTTGGTCCTAACTCTCACCCCATTCTCCTAAACCTCTGCTTCTTTACACATGTGATGGGGTCAGAGTTAGGGCCGACAACCCCGACGCGCACCCCGATGCTGGTTGGGGAGTGGGTTGGGGGTCCAAGGGGGGTTTTCAACCCTAACTCTGAATTTCCTTACTTTTGTCACTGTGGAACAACTCTAACTGATGTGTTAAATGGATTTTTTTGCCTCTAATATATATATACTATATATATTATAGTGGCACGGTAGTGCCACTATAGTTAGGGTTGAAGAGCCATTTACATGTTAAACCCAAAATTTTGCACCTTAATAACTTTGCAACCATTTGACAGAGTTGCCTGAAATTTGGAATACACGATCAAGACCCATACACCTTGGGATCTGCCAAGTTTCATACCAGTTGGATATACAGCTGTGAAGTTATTAAGCGTGATCTGCGCATGCATTTACACTTTTTCTTGAATTCTACTGTTGCACCTACAGGTTGCACGATTTGCACTACCAGCCCGACATCTTCAGGGAATGTGCAGCCAGGGATCCCAATGTGCCTTTTGAAGATTTCGTGAAAAAATATTAAACGGTTCAAAAGTTATTCAAAAAACAATTTCCCATTATAAGTCAAAGGGAAAAGTTAACAAAAAGTTCAACAGTGTCACAAATGCACTTTTTACTGTCGCAAATGGCCCTTTTACTGCCACACATCTTCCATTTTGTTTTCAGTTAGTGATCAGAAAAATGCTTGACATTTAAAATTGAGACCCTCTAGCAACCTAATTATTTTTGTATTCACCTAGTCGGGCCCTGAGGATGCTAGCCATGTCTTTATTTTGGGGTAAAACACCCCAGAAATATGTTTTTCAGATTTCTGGAAAAAGAACTTTCACAAAGTAGTGTCCTACTCATGGAAGTGTCGCAAATTTTTGCAAAAGCTTTCGCAAATCACAACACTACTTTGCGACACTATGCCCAGAATAACAGTAATTCTTTGGCACCCCACTGCAAAACAACAATTTGGAGTTTTGGGCTGAAATTTGGAGGGAACACAGCCGACATCTCACAGATGTGCCTTTCAGTGTTTTGTTGAAAAAATATTACACCACTGCAAAGTTACGGTACTCCAAAGCTGACACTTTTTCCCATAGGATAACATTACCGTGTACGGCGCATTGCAGCAATTGTTTGGCGCCCTGCTGCAAAATAACGGCTTGGTCTTTTGGGCTGAGATTTGCAGGGAACACAGCCAACATCCCACAGATGTGCCTTTCAGTGGTTTGGTGAAACAATATTACAGGGAGGAAAAGTTGTGGCAGTCCGAACTTCTGTTTTTTTCCCATAGGATAACATTACGGCATTCGCCGCTCCTTTCAGGGCCCGAATCTCGAAAACAGTGCGAGATACGGACTTTTTGTCAAAAAAATTCTCAGCCCCCAACAGGGGCTAAGTACAAAACTAGCCAGGAAAGTGATAATTCATATGACTTTTAAATTGTTTTTCTATGTCGTACGGTTACTGAGATATAACCAATTTACGATTCCAAGTCCTCATTTTTGTGTTCCGAGAGTCATTATTTTGCATACATTCTTTGTACTCACTGTCTTTCTTATACAGCTTTTGGGAAAACTCAGGTTGTGAGCTTCATTACTGTTACCATTACCATTTCTGCTTGATTCTGCACAATTTCACTTACTGTTCACGTTTACGCCACCATGTCTGCGTTACCCGCTGCGTTTTCATTTGTGGTTCGTTTGCGTTGCTTTTAACATTTCTGTCTACAGTACTGTTTCTCTTTCTGTTTCACTTGCGTCACCATGTGCATTCAATTTGCGTTTGCGGGCACAATGTTAATATGTGACAAGACCCGCGCTCTTGGCTCATGCCGCGTACATTCACTATTTCTCATTATCATTCTCAAAAGAAGGAAATTAGAGGCAAAAATCCATTTAATGCATCAGTTAGGGTTGTTCCACAGCGACAAAAGTGAGGAAATTCGATGTTAGGGTTGAAACCCCCTTTGCACCCCTCCAGCCCACCCCCCAACTGGAATTGGGGTGCGTATTGGAGTCATCGGTCCTAACTTTCACCCCATTTGCCTATTCCTCAGCTTCTTTCCACATGTGATGGGGTGACAGCTAGGGCTGACAACCCCAATACGCACCCCGATTCCAGTTAGGGGGTGGGCTGGAGGGTGCAAGGGGTTCAACTAACATCAATTTCCTCACTTTTGTCACTGTGGAACAACCCTAACTGATGCAATAAATGGATTTTTTGTCTCTAATATATCTATATCTATATCTTATAGATATATATATTATAGTAACGGTAGTGCTACCTAGTTAGGGGTTGAGGAGCCTTTTAATGTTAAAGGTCAAACATTGCACCTTAATAACTTTGTCACCATTCAACGGATTTGTCTGAAATTTGCCCCACCTTCCTGCTCACCAGAGGGCATATACTGCATTCTGAGTGGGGACTCACAGGAAAACAAAGGTTATGAATATAAGCATTACAGCTCCATTATTGTAGTAACAGACTATTTGTGGCAGTTAGGGGTTGTACAGTGTCAGTCATGCAGTGCCCCCCAGGTGAGGACTGCATCTTGAGTGGACAGTCACAGGATAAGAAGGCTACATAGATATCAGTGGCACACCACTGTGACTCTGGTGGCACACTAGTTGGCACACTTTTGTATTGTCTATCATCAGCTATGGAATGCCCTCCTGCATGTAAGACATGGTATGTAGGGCATGCTGAGTCACATGTAGTCAACCAGGAATGCCCTAGTTCACACACTCAGCACAGGACATGTAGTGCACCCTGAAGAAATTAGTAAAACAGGTACAAGGAAAAGTAAAACTGACTCAACTCTCCCCAACACTCCCGCCCTCACATTCCACACTATACCCTCTCCAGTTCAAGACTGCATGGACTAAATTCCACTGGAACTGGGTAATGGATCCGATCCTGGACCCAAAGTGTCGAAGTTGATTGAGGAGGGAGGTGAAGGGGGACAGAGGAGGTGCAGGGAAGGAAGAGTCAGAGGCCTGTGGACATGTCCTTTTTGAAAGAAGCGTTTTTTTCACAAAACTGCAGATACCTTATATTCCAGGAAGTTCACCTCTTACCTGCTGGTCTTCACCCATTCATTCTCTTTCTTCCTGTATTCTGTTCCCCACTGCCCACCCAAAGGCCTGCCAGATATGGTGAAAACCAATGCACTAAGAGAGAGGTATTGCTCTAGGGCAAGTAAAGAGTAAGGCCCCCTAGGACTTGTCTGGTGCTGAACTTAGGCAATTAAGAAGGAGTCTACATCAGTTACTGGCCAGCCCACATGCACCACATATAATGCTGTCCTTGTGTGGAGCACCATCCAGGACAGTGGTCCACATGTTTTGGACTGGGATGTATTTACTGCTAACTTCATCCATGTGGTAGTATTTTCACCTAACTGGTAACACTGTAATATCATCCATTAACCTGCCTCAGACTGTCCCCCATCCCTCCGATAAATGATGTTTTAAACGTACTGGGTGCCTGCAGTCACTGACTGGCTGATACTGCTGTGGGATCTTCACATACTTTCCTACATATCACAGTGAAGTACTGTACTCTATTTTAAACATTTTTATGTGCTGCAACTGCCCTTCTGCCCAACACTGGAGACACTTCCAAAATGGTTCCCTGCATACAGAACTGATAGTGATGCTTCATCAGTTTCTGTCACCACCTCTACTACTTATACTCTGTGTGTGTGTGAATACATAGGTAGCATTGTATGGTGATGACAAAATCTGCTCTGTACATATACCAGCAGACTGTAAATGGGCAGGGTGGGAAGCACATTCCTAAAATCAAAAGTGACAGTAAATCTTGCAAAAATAGCGGTAAAATACTCCTTTATTACCCTTATCTGTTCCACTTCATCCATATGCCGACTCTACCCAGCTCATAATTTTTGTTAAATAGCCAGTGCTCTTTTCCGTGCAGGGTCATGACCACTGGTAGGAACCATCAGTAATTAATGAAGATTAATTTGGGGAAGATCAAGGCATACTCCATGGAGAAAGCAACAGCCATATTCACCACCACCACCTCATTACCATACATTATATCCCCTACATAATGCCTCTTTATGGTTGGCAAGACATCTTGTGAACGCACTTAGGAAATGATACACAATTCAATATTTCAGTTGTAACTTTCATACTTACAAAGCCTTTTAAATCATCTGTTGGAAGTTCCAGCCTTAATTTTGGGAATAACTCAATGATCTGCAGTGCCAACTTTGTCTTCTCAGCTGATGAGGATAACTGCAGACAGAACCATAGAAAAAAGATGCATTTTAACAGTCCTTGTAATATCAGTCAACTTTTGAAAAGTACACTTACTTCAGAAATTACCATAACAGTGGCTCTCGGAGAAGATCTTGCAGCAGGCTATAACCATTAGGATTAGCGCTGCAGGCCTCGGACCCACCAGAAAAAAAATAGCTAGCAGTACACAGCGGGCCTGCACCCTGACGTCAGCTCCACTTCCATGTCGGTGACACTGCAGAAAGGGTGGACCCCAGATCCACCTCAGTTCAACCCTCAAGACCCATGATCAGGTACCAGCAGATGAACCAGGTGAAGCTCAATCCTAAATGCTGAACTCACCAGGGAATGAGGGTGGAGAGCGCTGCTGCAAGAGCTCCTTGAAGATCTACTGTTAAGTTCTTACATAACTGTACTATCTTACTTGAAGTGGGAGCTCTTGCAGCAGGCTATAACCATTAGGACTGCATCCCAAGTAGACCCCCAGAAAGGAGGCAACCAGCCCCTGGGAAGAGGAAAAATAACAGCTAATCAAGATGGCCTTGCCTAAAAAACAAGGCAGGCAGACAGCAGGTATGGATAATAGCCCTTGAATGGCTGCCAGGCCAAAACCATCACGGCATCTGGCAGCAAAGTCCAGGGTGTAATGCCTGACACAGGTGGGCTTTTAGGGCTGTCAAGTGTCTGATTCCAGTCCTGCTGGTGAAACCTTTGCAAACTTCGCAGGTCTGGATGTCCTGGACTGGGCCCAGGCAGAAGACACACTTGGCATGGCCGTCCTTAGATGGGATCTGCCAGCCACAAGCACACTTTGACTTATTTGGGCCAGAGGATGAGAGCAAAGATGGAGAAGACATGCGAGAGGGGAAAAGGCACAGAAGAGGAAAAAACTCAGTAGAAAATGATCAAAACGGGAAAAAATTCACTGAAACTACCAAAATACCAACACCACACGCTAAGCTCTTTCCAATGATAGCAAGTCTGTGGTGTGAAAGAGCTGAGGTGGAGCTGGTGTCCGACCTTTTTGTAGTGTCACAGACATCGGATGTGGAGCCGATGTCAGGGAATGTGCCCCGCTGGGTACTGCTAAGTTTTTTTCCTGTGGGTCCTAAGGCCTGCATCAGTAGTCTTAATGGTTATAGCCTGCTGCAAGAGCTCCCACTCAAAGTAAGATCTGTAACTGTGGGATGGCTGAATCTGTCTTAAGGAATGCAGGGGTGGGGCATTTGAGTACGATACACTTATATAAAACAGTTAAATAAAAAAATAACATGTAAATGTTCTGAGGTCATTTCAGTAATCCGGTTACACCGCACAATGTGTCTCTGGCATGCATCATGGCTGTGCACAATCATTACTTTAATTGTGATTTCATAAGAGGAAACAGAAGCAGACTATCACAAAGGAAGGTGTAACCATTCCTAAGAACGGCCATGAAACATGTCAGGGTGGGGTGTTAAGGCCAGTGCAAAAGTTGCCAAAAGAAAAGTGTATGCAAATAAATGTAATAAAAGCACAACGTGAAACTGTGTTCATATCTAGAGTTTCAGAATTCAAACACAATATTCACTATCAACAGTAGTGCCACATAACATTTGAACTTAAATCCGTGTTTTTCAACCAGTTCTGATACTGCAATTTTTATAAGTTTTCTTCTGGATGATTCACACAAACAGTTTTCCTTCTCATATTCGGACATCACATCAGATGCCTTTTTTGATAATGGCATTCCTGAGTATTTCAGATTCTGGCACATGGTCCACATTAACCTTACAAAAGAAAGGATAAAGTCATGTAACACAACTATAGATACATGGAAACTGTCTGCAAATTAGGTCAACTTATGTGCACACTCAGTGTTTATTTCTAACTGTTAATGCATTCCACACCTGATCGTCACCTATTCAACTACACCTGCAAGATTTTATCTGCTTATCTCATGTGTGCATGATGGCCAAATGCAGTCTTTGCTAACTCTAACATATAGAATGTTCCAGGCATTAACCACTCTTAAGTGAAGAACTTCACTCATATACCTAAGTTTCTCCCCACACCTTTCTTGCATGCACTCTTGTCTAGTTCCACCTTCTCATCTTAAAATAATGCACCTCTACTGTATTTGTTTTATGATCCAGTACCCTGGATCATCACCCCGTGGAGGGTCACCACCTACCTGGTGACCTGTCTGTAATTACAGTCAGTCCCAGGTTGGTTAGAGGAGTTCAGGAGAGCCCAGTGGAAGGATGTTCCAGCCCTGGCACGTGGGCTTTGCCCTTTAACCTCCATTGCCTCCCCATGTTACTCAGTGTTTTCTATGCATGGTTGCCCCAGAGCGCAGATGTGCAATGACATCAGTGCACCTTACGTGCATGACATCCACCACTGCTTCACCAACATTGTGGCATCGCTGCTGCTGTATCCACAATCTCCATCGGGACAATAGAGAGTGATATCAGATCCCAACCCAACCCAGGAAGAGAGAGCAGTCCTCGGATGCCCACTCTCCCTACCATGCTGACCCCTGTTTGCACAAATCAGTATCTGAACCCAGATCACCAGTGTTGAGCAAGATGTGGCATCCAGCACCTCATCCTCAGCGCCACTGGGCCACCTAACAAAATGCCCCTTCTGCTGAATCCACATGGTCCCAATAACTGTCCTTTACCAGGAAACTGGAACAATATCTGAGGACTTGAAATGCATTTAATGTAGTTCCCAAAATTACTCACAAAAGTAGACTGGGGTGGTCTGTTCCTTGTATTGGTACAAGTTGCAGTGTCACTTCCTGCTGGCTCATGTAATCATTCTGTTCAATGAAGTAGAAATGAAACCCTCTTTATGTACTATGATGTCATTGTTGTCTGCATCAACATCAACATATTCTGAGAAGTCCATGTCATACTTCTGGATTCTTTCAAGAATTGGGTTGCCTCGTAACCCGTGAGTAACATTTTCAATCAGTTCTCTTACTGTGTCCACTCTATATGTTTTCTTACAAACTTCTTTACTGTTCAGAAAACAGTACCCAGAGCAACGCCTGTGTAAAATCCATTTCTGAAAAGAAGCACAAGTGTTAAATTAATGTATCACTATGCATTTATACAAAATATTCTGCATGAATAGGTGCAGTACACTGGATTTTCATAGAGACCAATCTGCACACATAAAACAGTGATCCATGAATAAATTTAGCCATGAAGCATTTTGCTACTATACAAGATGCCCATGAAAAGTACAGTTACATACCAGCTTAATAACAATAGTTCAAAGGAGGATCCAGCAGTAGGTCTTACATATAGGACTGTGCCTCTGGCATCAGGACCACAGTGAACACTTTAGCTAGCAATGTCTGGCAGGGGAACGCACCCCCACCAAGGTTACATAACAGATGGCAGCTTTGTAGAAAGGGACTCCTTGCTGAGGTTGCTGAGGTACTGCCACCAGAGAATATCCTCTTGAGGTGCTAGAGACTAAGACTTTGTGATCGAGGTGGTCCAGTCGCAGAGTCCATTGGGTCACCCTCCTGTGCAGCCTGGCCGGAGAGACAGTTGGAATAGCCCCTGCCATCAGTTCCAAGAGGCTTGGCATCACCCGGCTGAAATCAGCAGGATGAGATCAGGTGAGCCCTGTCCATTGGAAGGAAGGCCTTGCCCTGGACTGTATCCAGTACTGCTCCAATAAATTGGAGGCACTAGGAAGGAACAAGGTGTAACTTGGGGTAGTTTACTGTAATGCCCAGTTGCACAAAAGGACCATGGTGGAGGATAGTGATTACTCCAGGCTGTGACTCCACAGGGCCAAGAGGAGCCAGTCATTGAGGAATGGGAACACATACATTCTCTTGTGGCACAGGGCTGCTGCCAGCACCACTAGGCATTTGTTGAAAACCAGAGGTTCTGAGGATGTGCAGATAGGCCTTGAGCTGTTCAAGCTGCAGCCCATACAGCCATGGAGAGCATCCAATGGATGTCCTTACACTTAACCAGTGTGTAGTGCTTCTCTGGTCACCCAACTGGAGATGAGCAGCACGGTCATCCAACACACTAGGGTGGAAGGACTGACAAATATCTAGGCCTGTGGATCCTGATCGTGGCTTAAGCAGTACATGCACATGGCATAAGAGACAGTCAACGACATGTTCTGCCTGGCGGGGCAGCATCAAAAGCTGGGAGAAGTCTTTTCCTCTATCATGGTAGCGATCGAAGAAACAGCTGAAGAAAAAATTCAAACATGTTTTACACTATGTTTCTGAAGCAAATTTGAAGATTTGAGCACCAGGGCCTAATACATGTGGGAGCAAACCTGAACCTTCCAATCAGAAAGGAAGATCTGGCATCCAGGGGCAGAGCCAAGGGTTTTACTACCCGTGTGGGTAGGAGGAGCCAGCTTAAAGATTTTCAGGGAGTATTTAAAGGGGGAAAGCCATCTGTCAGACAGTGTGGATTGATCATCATATCCATGTCCCTAGAAGCAGAGGTGTGGGAAGGCAAGGTGCAGTTCTCACATTTGACCCCTGGGACCACTGTGGTTAATGAGGCCATGTATCCCAAGAGTTTGAGAAAATGTCTGTCTGATCTGGGTTGTCCATGGACGAAGGAATGTGCCACTGAAAGTGAAGTTTGAACTCTTTCTTGTGGGAGGAAAGAGTATCCTTTCTGGCTGTCAAGCTGCACCCCAATGAAAGTGAGTAGCTGAGTGGGATCCAGCTAAGATTTCTTTAGATTTACCAGGAAGCACAAAGATTGCAGGTCTGGATGCAGCAGAAAACCTTTCTCCTGTGATAGGAGGGATGGACAAAGACAGAATGGAGTTCCCATTCATGGGCCCGAACAGTGGTCATTCTAAGGGTGTATGCTCAGTTATTCAACAGTCCTGGACTGTGGACTGCCAGAAGGTAAATACTGTCCACCATTATGGCTGCATGGATTCTCGGTACAGAGGGTATGAATGGGTACCGCCTTGTTTGTTCAGGTAGTGAACTACCGCTGAACTGTGACTGCATTTGATGGCAGCCCTGTGAGAGTAATCTCAAATGCCTGTAAGGCGTAATAGACAGCCCTCATTTCCATGATGTTGATGAAAGCTGTTACTCTTGAGACTTGATGCTTACTCAATTTCGCTGGAAAAGAAATGAGGATTAGTTGGGACCTCACCTTCATATATGTGCAACAGCACATAAGGTGACTGAAATGGGAGGTCTCTGGGTCAACTGCAGGGAATGTATCTGGAAGATGGGTTGCCTGTGGCTGGATAGCCCATGTGTTATGGCCTGCTGCAAGAGAGTCGCTCAAAGAATATCACACGCACCCCACAACAGAAAGACACACCACCACCCCTACACACACACACACAGACATACACAGACACAGACACAGACACAGACACACACACACACACACACACTACCTAAGAGGCAGTCACACTCTCAGCCATAGATACTCTCACTCACAGACACTTGCACTATCACTCGGAGACACTCGCAATCTCACTCAGAGACACTCGCACTCTCACTCAGAAACACTGGCACTCTAATCCACCACCACACATAAGACACACAGGCTGATGGTACTGTTTCATAGTTGTGATGTATTTATTAAACAAGCAAGAAGAACATCAGAATTAATTTATCTCATTTCCAGCACTTAAGAAACCCCCCACCCCTTCTCGGGTCACATCCCATGAAATGAAGCAAGGCACTCCAGTGGGTGTGTTATGGTCTGATAATGGTCAACCTAGGATGGATTAAACTGCGTGGCATACCCAAATGCTTCTAACATGAGAACAGGGCTGTCAGCCCACTGTAAGACTTCCCCATCCTGGAATGCCTTACTGCAATTATTAAATGGGTCATTTTTGGTTCATTATATGATTTTTTTAAATGTATTGCTTTCAGCTGGGACATTATGCAGGGAGAACTGCCCAGCTGAAAGCAGCTCTCGGCAAATTAAAATTCAACATTCTTTCTACCTATCTGATACTCATAACAATTTACCTGCAGTAATCATATGCCTTTCTAGTCTACTTGAGTCCATACCCCATCACATCCAGTTTGACCAATACCACCAGCATCAAAAACAGCGTCTTAGGCAGTACTCCTCAAAACAACATAACTGGTTACCAACTGGGTCATCATGGAGTTTGTTCTGTATGCAGTTACTGCTCCTGAACAATCACAGTCAAGGAGATGTACTGTATACATTACACACTACACAATGGCTCAGTAGGCAGTCAACCACAGTGGTGTGAGGACTGTGATGGTTGTCAATTGGTGTTATGGTGTGTGGTCTCCCTGGACAGGGAGGGTGGGGTGGGCCCTGACAGGCATGGGATTTTCACAATTGGGTGGGAGATGGTGACCACACCACTGAGGAGAGAGGTGTCTTCGGATGCACAATCTACATTTACAACTAAGGCTTTGTGGCACAAACACATGTTGCCTGCATTGTTAGCTGTAGATATATAAACATTTATGAAATGGAGTCAAATCACACTGCCCTAACCTCCACCCCACCACATCACCTATAACAGTTACAGGCCTTGAAATATAGCCTTTCTGGATTTCCGTGGAAAGGCATTTCTAGCCCTGGAAATGTATTTTTATAGCCAGCATTTCCATATTGAAATGCATGCTGCAGTATGCTGGCTTGGACACTTGGCTACAGTGGCAGTAGAGTGCCTCAGTAGTGCACGAGTACGCCATGCCTGAGATAAAGGGAGAGTTTAAAAAATGAATGCGCATCATGCGCTGAAGTGGGGGGTGCTATGCTAAACACATTGATGATTGGCACAGAAGTGCATGATGTGCTGGAAGGGGCGCTGAGGGAGGCGGGAGAGTGTGCGAGCACAGCGTGTGCTCAGGTGGGTGGGAAGAAGGAGGGAGTAAAGTACAGTAACGTAAGAACTTACTGTAACAGTAGATCTTTGAAAGAGGCTCTTGCAGTAGGTCATTACATATAGGACTGAAGATGGCAGGCGTCAGGACCCCACGGAACAATTTCTAGCTAGCAGTCTCTGGCGGGAGACCGCCCCCACTTCAGGTGACCGATGTCATGAGACGTCAGTATAAAGGGGCGGTCCCCCACGCCCGCCTTCCAGTTCTTTCTCGCCAAAGGACAAAAAAGGCAAGAGGAGAGAGAAGTGGATGTTTCCCTTCCAGGAAAAGGAGCTGTAAAAGCTAAGGGGGATGGAAGGTGGGAAGGTATTAGCTACTGCAAGAGCTTCTCTCGAAGATCTACTGTTACGGTAAGTTCCCAGAGGGAAGTGAAGTGTACATTTCCATCTTCAGTCTTATTTCAGTGTTATTTCAGTCCAGACTGACAAAGCACTGCTTTTCATCAGTGCACTGTTAATACACTGCACTGACATTCTGCTACACTGTTGTACCACTGCTCAATCTTTCTTTTGTTTTGATGCACACTGTTAGAGCGCTGCAAATAATTATTAGATTTTCATGCACACTTCTTTAGCACTGTATTTCCTTCACTAATTTTTGCTGCACACTGCAGTAGCACTGGCAACACTTTATAATTTTTATCACACTTCTTTAGCACTGCATTGTCTCAGCAATCTGGTTACCCTTACTGAATCTGTCACAATGGCATTACAGTGGTATAGCAATGGCAATACTATGGTCAGCTGAAAAATCCACAATAGTACTACCCAGTGGTACTCTGGTATCACAGTGGTAGGTGATATATAGATTTTCCTCTGTGCATTGGTAATGCACTGACAGAATGGTATCCCTATGGCATTTTTCACAATTTTCTCTGTCTCTCACACATACACTGGTAATACAATGGTATCACGAAATTTTGAGATTTTTGTCAGCTCAGACAAATACTGGTACACTGGTAGCACAATGGTACTGCGTTATTTTGACATTTCAGTATTTGGTACCTCTCACAGCAACCCTAGACTCATGTGGTAGTACAGTGGTACCAGTATTAATCTCATCATACTCTGTACTCTAACACATTGTTAAGATAAATTACATTATCAACCTCATGGAGAACAACTCTCAGTTCCATATTTGTATTTGTTCCCTTGTCTTTATCTTACTGGTAATGCACTGTTATTGTTTACATAGACCAGAACATTCAAAGAGCATTTGCGATCGCTAAATGGGTAAGTGACTCTCAAATGACACTTTGCACCCCAAAAACAGGGTAGGATCACAAAATGATATCTTGAATAGCATAATTAGTGAGTCTCTGACCAGTTGGTAAATGGCTTTAAAAGTTGTTGCCTCCCTAAACCAGGTAGTATCACCTCTGCCTCTTACCACTGCCCCTTTGAGCTCCCGCCATCAGTAATATCACACTTCCCTTGGTGTTCAGTGGTGCTGCTGTCCATTCCATACATAGGAAACTGCCAATAACTATCTGCTCACCCAGTCCCACCACTCGCACCATTCATGGCCCCCACCATATGTTTACGCACTCTCCCCACAGTGGCAATTGGCACAGACACTCTGCTAACCTCTGTGACCAACTGAGGACAGAACACCAGTTTTGCTCTCATGTGGCAATTGTATAAACAGCTGTGTACAGTTAGCACATGATTGTGAACTATCCATTTTGTGCCTGATCAAGGAGCTGAGAGGATGGTCTGTGCCAAATGTGGAAGGGTGTCAAATATATAGTAAGGCTGGGGACCAGAGGGTAGTATTTGCTGTAAGAACTAACTGGGTTATGGTGGGGACTTTGGATATACAGGGGGCAAGGACTTTCACTCAATACACCACTGCTCACTCTATCAGGCCCTGGGCTGGCTTCCTCCATCAGCCCAACAGACCTATCTCCTGGCCAGCACAGTCAATAAGGCCATCCAAAACCGAGCTACCTCTCCACAATCCCACCTTCTTTGGCCAAAAGTGTTTGTTCTAGAGCTCTGCCTCACTGCTGGCCCCATGCTTGACTGCCCCTAGTCTCCACCATTTGAGTAAATGTGCATTCTCATCTTCAGCCCCTTTCCTTTGGAATAACCTGCCTACTCCACTTAAGCACCACTGACTCTGCAGGACTCTTCCACTCTCTCCTTGGATCTCACCTTCTGTCCTCCACTACTTGCTCCTGTCCTCCCAACTTATTATCATGCCTCTACTTCCCTTCCCTCCTTTTCCTTCTTGGTCCATACCTACACTGCCATGATGCACTTTTTCCTTTACTCATCTCAGATCATGCCTAATTTGTATTACAACTTGGCTACTACTGTACCTGCTATTGTCCTAAATGTATTTATCCATTGTGCTGCAAGTTTATATATATTCTTCATAAATATCCTGTATATTTTATTACTGTCTATTGTATGCCTTGTCCCAGCCTCCTTTGTACTTGCTTTTATTCCTGTGCCATCCTCAATGGCCCAGGTCATGCCTGAAAATGGTTCTCGGACCAGTGCACCTACTCATTAAACAAATGAATGAGTAAATAAATAAATGAAACACGAACATCAGGGATAGTAACAATCTACTGTATACCTGTGGGTGATTGTAGGATGGGGTAGGACTGGAGAACAGGTAAATTAAGAACCTGGACCTGTGGGATAATTAGGGAGGGGCCCAATGGAGACTGTCTCCCAGGGAGGCTCTTTGGTGGTGTAACTCCCAGGATACTTTTGCCTGGTGCTGTAATGTGGCCTGTGCTGTAATCGGCATCAGCAACATGGCTGTCACATCAGCATGGGTGAACCCTTTCTCCACACCCTCCTGAGTGTCAACCCTATAACAGGTTTTGGTGGCATCTGCAAAAAGACATATCTTCCCATTCAGTTCTTCTGCAATTTCACTTAAGAAGACACTGAAGAGGCCCATTCCTAGTACTGAGCCCCACCCTGCACCATGCCTTTAACCAACTGTTGAAAGCCATGTGGAGAGTCCTATATTCTCCCAAGATGTATATAGGCAACCTTTTGGCAAAAGCCACCATGCATGCTTGAGGATCCTCCCACTATCCCTGAAATTTCCCTGCACTACTCCTACCCCATCCCTTGCTAGGTCATCTGTCCCCAGGTGGACAATAACATCTAGCTCCCTCTCATCTCCTGCTGCCTAATGATGCACTGTATCTGCTCTCATCCCTTCAAGCCAAAGTACCTCTCAGGTATTTCACCTCCCTCTCCTTTACCCCACCCTGCTCACAGTCTATCCCCTAATTAAGTCCCCCACCAGCAGTTGCTTCCTACTCAGCTGGGGCCTCTTCCTCCTTCTTGTAACTGTGAAATGGTCCATGGACAGTGCTTTCCTTGGGAAAAGTTTCTCCAGGGGCTGAAAGGGTGGTTCAGCTGCAGAGAGAGTGGTTGGCTGGGTAGGGCCCATTTCAGAAGCAGGAGAGTGGTTAGTAAACAAAGCAGGAGAACTGAAACTCTGACAAACAAACCAGCAGAGGGGCAGAAAATGCAAGCCCCATAGAAAAGAGCACAGTGAGGGCTACAATAGATCATTTACTGGAGAAGTCTCAGGTCAGGGAACTACAGCTGAAGAGAACATAGAGAACAGGTAGGCATCAGAAAATGATGCATGGGGCAGCGGACAGACATAGACTCATGAAGGCATGCATGGGAACTATGGATGCCATTGCTGTTGGGGTGCAAAGGCCAGCTTAGGTAGGTGGACACTGACCTGTAGGTAGAGTTTACAACACACAGGGACCCCTGCATCCCTGTATGCTGGACAGCAGGGAAGTGTATCATGGAGTATAGCCCCACTGCAGCACAGTAGCTGATAGGGGCACAGGACACTGTGGACACAGAACTTGAATGTGACCATGGTGCACAGCACAGCCTTGAAGCACTGGGACTGTGTGCAGACACTGATACTACAGTACTGGTACAAACCACCCACAGACAAGTAGCAACTGCCACAGGTGTGGCCCATGGAGTGTGATGTGCATGCAATCACACCCGAATGCCTGAGCTGGAACCAAAGCCAGTCAGTATTGCACAGTCCTCTGGCACAATGGAGGACAGCGTGGAAGCCATGGTGGGGCCAGGGTGCTCAACTGCAACCCCAACAACAGGGACAATCTGTGAGGTGGTACCATCCAGGAAGAGAAAGTCCAAGCTAAATGTGAATGGCTACCTCCTGGTCCATGAATGGACCTGCAATGAGACAGTGTACTGTTTTTTTAACATATCATATTTTTCACCTGCTGCAACACACACTCCAGCTTGGGGCATCCAGCAACCAGCTCCACCCACCTGGAGAGCTGGGTAGCTCAAACTGCACCCAGGAGGATCAAGGATAGCCATCATGCCATCTTGCTGGAGGGCTCCCCCTCTGCCTCTATCAGCCAGGACAGCCCCAAACCCTCCTCAACAGGACTCCACCAAAGTCTTACGGGTGGGTCAGAGCACAGCCATCAAGCTGCAAGGTCATGCCCAGCCATTTTCCTTCGATTGGCCCCAGTAGCACGGACATGCAATGATGTCCAGGAGCAATGTTCCTACATCTGCCATGCTTCCCATAGTGTCACTGACACTAGTAGTGCCCCTCGGCATCTCCAGGGGGCTGCTACAACACAGTGAAATTCCCCAGCCCATCCCAGAACTGGGAAAGCAGTCTATGGATGTTTGATCCCAGTCCTCCCCTGCTGACCCACGATGGCCTAGGCTCAATCCTGAACCCGGGTCACTGGCGTGGCACAAGGTATGGCATCCAGAGCCTCAACCCTCAGCACCACCGGGACAGCCTGAGACAGTGTAACAGTGCTGCCAGCACCATAAGTCCAAGTCCTGCCTCAGCCAGGCCCTCACACTGCTCCAGGATGGCCAGCACCACCTAAAGAAAAAAGAATGAGCACAGTCATGCTCTGGAGGTGACAGATGCTCTACCAGCACAGGTGTTGGCTGGCATCAAGTAGAAGGCACACAGCACCATGGCTAGCCCCGCATAGCTACTGCAGAGTAAGGCAACTGCAATGACCACTGAGCTGTGGCAACAGTTGCCAAGCAAGAGGGCCCTGCTGCAGACTGTGAACAGGACCCGCCGCAAGGACCTCTCACCAGAACCAGTGACACTGGCTGACCTCAATCTCCCCAAGCAGCTACAGACGGTGACTGGATGGCCATGGTACAGCAGGATCACTGGCAGCACCACCCACCAGGTCCTTCTACTCACCATAGAGGACATCAGGAACCTAGCACAGGCACCCTTCTGGATGATGGATGGTACGTTCAAGACTGTGCCACACTTGTTCACTCATTGTACACCATCCATGTACCTATGGGGATGGGCCCTAACAACCTCATTATGTCATTGGCGGCGTATACACTGATGACAACAAAGAGCCTGCAATGTTACTGCACCTTGTTCCAGGAGCTGAATAAATATGCCAGTATACAGTCCTGCACCCCTCAAACCACCTACGATCATCACTGACTTTGAGCAGGCTGCGATCAATGCCTATAAGATGGAATTTCCACAAGCCATAAACAAGGAATGCCTGTTCCACCTTGGGCAGATTGTGTGGAGGAAGGTCCAGAGCTTTGGCCTTGCACCACAATATAGAAGTGACCCAGACTTCAGCCTGAAGATCTATGAACTTGTGGCCCTCGACCTTCTCCTGGCACAGGACATTCCAGCAGCATTCAGCCTCCTGAAGTCAACCATTCCGGCCCAATGCCACCACACTCTTCTATTGTTTCGAGCAGACACATGTGCTGGGCAGGATTTGGCTGTACAGTAGGGTGACCAAGGTGCCCTCGAGATACGACCCCATGTTCCCACTCAGCTGTGGTTGGTTGCAGATCTCAATGAGCGAGGTATACCATGGACCTAAAGCAATGTCGAGACCTGGCACTGCCATCACCATGCCCTGCTTGGGAAGGTGCATGTAGGGGTCATGACAATGCTAGCAGAACTCCACAGGGAACAGCAATGGACCTATGTCACCAGAGAAGGCATTTGTTGTGGACTGCCATGGACACCACCCAAGAAGAGCTATGAGGAGTAGATAAAGATGGTACTAGCATCCAAGGACAAGGGCAAGCTGCTGAAGTTCCTCTGTGGCATGGCACCCAACACCACCCTGTAGGGTTTCCATGGTGACTTGGCACCTGACAGTTGTACACTCACAGTACACATCATGCACAGTCACCAGGTTGCCCCTGTGGCCCCCTACTGTTGAATAAAGTTTCACCCCCACATTTAACATGCACCCCAACCTGGTGGTAATGTCTCATCACAACACTGCTGGGTATCGCCAAGCAGCCCACTGCACACTGCCACATCTGCACTGTGTGTCGCATGTCGCACAGGCCTGACTCTGTGTGAGTCCCCCAAATCCTTTCAGCTGTTCATGTGTGCCACATTGCACAGGTCTGAATCTGTGTGAGTGCCCACCAATCCTTCCAGCTGTGCAAGTGTGTGGTAACAGCATTCCCACAATGGGCCTTTGTGAACCCTCACACAACACACCTGGCAGCCTTCATGCCACAGTGGCTCCTCGTACAGGCCCCCAAACACTCTCCAGACTTTTTCTGTGTGGTTACTGCAGGCCCATAGTGGGCTAGCATGACATGCCACATGCACATATTGCACGTGTGTGCGATGGCATGCTGCTTTGTGTCCTGGCATCCACATGTGGTATTGCTGTGGACCATTTCCTGGTGCAGCTATCCATGCTCACGCTCTGCTACTCTGCTGTGTGCCTGCAGTGTCATGCATGCACCGACCAACAGGCATGGTACTCCAACTCCTTCATGCATGCCCAGCTGGCTGGCTTTCAGCTGACATAATCATGCATGCAGGGATGCACGGACAATCCGCCATGCTGCCTGGGATGACTGGTCAACACACTAGGGCATGCACGACTATTTGTTTCATCCCTGTCCCACGGATGGTGAGACAGTTATCCTTAACGGGGGTCTGTGATCAGGTCAGTGTGTCCTCGGAGGGTGCACCACATAGGGAGTGTGTGTTTTCACATCGTCTGTGCTGTTCAGTAGTGTCTCAGGTCCTGGGATGGGTGGCATAGGTCAGGATTGGGTGCTTCATGTGTTTGTGAAAAATCCACTCAACAGCCGCACAGCATTCTGACCTCCTCTGGCCTGGCAGTGTGTCAGGTGCTATCCTAGGTCGGGCCACTGTGTGTTGGGCTGCTGGAGCTGTTGGTTTGTTGTGTGTGGTATGCAGCATGTCAAACTAATAAGTGTTGGGATTATAAAAGGGTACCTAGAAGGGCAGGGTTTTCTGTGTGCAAACAGAGTGAGATGGGCAACTGGTATCTGGGCAAGATGGGTAGTGTGGGTGGGTCCAGCTGCAGAAAGAGTTGTTATCTAGAGGGTGCTGGTCCAGCTCTAAGGAGGGTGCTTTGTTTGGTGAGACTGGGAGATTGGTCCAGCTGCAGGGAGGTGGTCTACTGAGGTGGGGAGGAAGGTCTGGAGGGTTCCATCTGCAGGGGGATCGTGTCTGAGGGTAGGAAGGATGGCCTGGAGCAGCCAGCTACAGGATGGGTGATAGTTGATGGGGAGAGGTTGGTTTGGGGCTTGTAGGGTGGACTAGCTGCAGGCAAGGTACACAGCTTGGGAAAGGTCAAGTGGGATGTTGATATGGTTGTCCAGCTGGGTGGTCATCTGGGCAGGGGTGTTCAAGATGTGAGTGGTCATGGGGGATGCAGACCCAAAGGGTTGTACTTGGGGACCCTCACTGAAGTGAAATACTAAATTTAGTATTAAAGCATTCATTAATTTGCCTTCAAAGACTAATTTTAGTCATTTTTAATAATCTTTAATCATCATTCAAAAATACAACCGCAAAAAATACTAAATTCTAAGAAGTATTTCAGCAGACTGGTTGTTCAAGAGTAAGTTATTGCAATGAGAATTAGAAATAGATCTGCAATGCTCTTAAAAGTACAATTTTTTTTAATACAACTGAATCATAAATGAAGATTACAGTCAGTGGAGTAGTTTTAGGATTTAAATTAGCCAATCAAGGCTGGGTACATTACCGTGCATTTCAGTTCTACTAAACAAGGAGACAGATAAAACAACCAGCAATACCAATGAATTTTACAGAAGGTAAGCAATAATAAAATGTGGATTTTTACCTGGAAATAATTAGGTGCAAAAAAAGTCAGCAGTGTCCCTTTAAAAGTCTGTTCTAACCTTCATCTCTCACAAGTCTACTCAGTCAGAGGCCTACATTTCCCAGCTCTCTTCCTGTCTGTGTTCAGTCTGATGAAACTGCACTAGTGCTCTGTGGTCTCCATTTTTGAACAACTGAGGTTTCCTACAGCTAAGATTTACATGTTAAGGTAAGAGCTTATGTTTAAAAAGTACATCTTTTAATTCCCTGAAATGTTAAATACAGTAAAGAAATTATCACTCAGGTGTTTGTTTTTTTCCAAATGAAATGCTGTGCAAGTTTCACTTTCAATGTTTTGTCTTGAAAACATTTTCTCTTCTCTGAACTCTTGGCTAAACTTTGAAATACACATTTTATTTTCAATCAACCCCCCCCCTTAAAGTGTTTAGGATGCATTGTGCCTCTAGATTACTTGTTATTTGTGGAATCTTTGCTGATTTAGTTACTTTAAAGTAATGTTGGTGGTGGTGGAGGCAGGAGAATGAACAGCAGTAAGATTGTATAACTGAGCAAATTCAGAATGCATAGAGAAAAGCAGTGGTGTCATGCCCATAGGGCCTGAGGGGGCATGTGCCCCCCCATATTGTTGTGCAATCTATTTAAAAAATAATGGATGTTGTATTTTATTTTATTCTCCGGAGGGCTGAAAACAACAATGCTGTTTTTCAAAGTATTTTTGGTGGGGGGTGGGGGACGGAGGTTCGGCATTGGGGGACCTGCAGAGCTGCCAGCAGTTTTAAAAAAATGTACTTGCGGCTTGCTCCCACAGGTGACTGGCTTTGAGGCTGCGGCCGTAACTTAAAAAACAACAGCAGTTGATAGGTTGATGCAGCCATCAGCAATAATCAGCCCCAATCACGACTTCTCATTTTTGCTTGTCTTGAGCCATGACTGCCAACCAGCAAATCACAGCCGAGGTGCGAAGAAATAGCTAACATGGCAAACTGGGTCCTGTTGTCCTTAACTTAAGTGCCATCTCAGGTCTTGGTCAGTTCCTTCGGACTCGTAGAGTCAGATGAGAGAACATGCACTGCGGTGTTCCCCAGACTAGGAGAGAAGTGAAGTTATTTCCTTGAGTCCTCTCCCCTGGTTTAAGAAAAAGAAAAACTACTCTACCACGAGTAGCTAGCAGGGCAAGGAATAACAAGGAAGGCTAGGAACTGGAAGCAGTGCCCGCTCAGCAGCTGGTGTGAGAAGCTGGTGAGTGACCCACCCAAGCAGACAGCCAGATGAGCCAGTAAAGGAAATCGGCACACAGCCTGTAATTCAATTGCCCTGCTTGAACCTGCTGTGAGCCACAGTGTGAGTGTGTGTGAGGATCGGGGCTGGGCAGACCTGAGGGAGTCGAGCGGGTCTGGGAAAAAACAGTGCTGTGGCCTGTGGCAGTGGCCGGCTGAGTTTACTAATAGTGAGTGATTGAGCCTCAGAAGATTAAGGACTCTGGGGAAGGGAGGGGCTTTTAAATTGGGTCTTGGTCAGCTGGGACTCAGTTCTTGGAGGTCAAGAACTGAGGAGGTGATGACCCACCTGAGCAGACAGCCAGTAAAGGAAATCGGCAGCTAGCCTATAATTCAATTGCCCTAGCCGAGCCCTACTGTGAGTCACAGTGTGAGTGTGTGTGAGGATCAGGGCTGGGCTGGCCTGGTCTGGGGGAGTCAGGCGGGTCTGGAAAAAAACAATGCTGTGGCCTGCAGGCCTGTGACACTGGGCTGCTAAGATTACTAGTAGTGACTGAGTCTGAGAGAGTGATGGTCAGACGGGCAGTGCAGTGCAGTGGGACACAGATAGCAGTTCTGTACCAGCAGAATGAGACCTCATCACCCAGCCCATTCTGCAGCACAGCCCAACCGGGGGACCCCATGGGCATGCATTGACTGATTGACCCTCAAGATAAGGACTCTGGGGCAGGGAGGGGCTCTTAAATTGGGTCTTGGTCAGTTGGGACTCAGTACTTGGGAGTCAAGGGGTGAGGAGTGAGGTTACCCACCCATGCAGTCAGCCAGTAAAGTAAATCGGCTGTTGAAAGTGTGAGCTTGGGGCTGGGAGGGAGTCGGGCTCTGGGAAAAAACAGTGCAGCGGCGCAGTGGCTGTCGAGACGCGAGTCAAGAGTACTGTGACACAGGGCTATATGAGTCAAGTTTCTAAATTGTATTGATTGAAGTTGTAATATCTGAATAAAATTCAGTACAAAAATGTCAAAAACTGTTGCTGAAAGGTAGTAGAGGGAAAGTAATTCCTGTCCCAGTCCCCCCCATGCTAGCATGTTTTAGTGAAATAATCCAATATCAGTTACAGATAAAATATAATTTCAAATAATTGCTTTCCTACTTGTGCTTTTTATGCTTTGCAGTGTCTACACACCCTACACTTAGGGGCATTTTGAAATTGGGTCAGCTATGTCCCCTTACTACAGAAGGTCATTTACTCAATTACTTTTTTAGTACTGCTGCAGAACGAATCAATGAGGAAGTGTGCCCTGGAAAGTTTTAAATTAATTGGTGGTGTATTTCTCCCTTGTCATCATTACCAAGTTAATAAGTTACATTTCTCTTTACCTTTTATCTTGTGATAGCTTGTGTTGTAAAGCACACTGCGAGAAGGTAAAAGTGAAACTGGGAAGTAGCACTGTCAAGTGGGCAGCACAGGTGGTGGTGGTGAGTGACGTAGTTACTGTGTGGATAAATGGGTGATGACATAATCACTATGGGAATAACCTGAAGTTATTCTCATAGTGATTATGTCATCACCCATTTATCCAACCAGTGACTCAGATAACTAGAGTTATCTACTACTTTTTATCCTGACACCTGTTACATAAATCTTAATAGCATTAGGGACTACTGTAATACTAAACAGAGAATGAGTGTCTGCAGCTGAATTGTGTGTATACAGGGGGTGGGATATTCAGACTGCACCAGGCATGGGTACAAGCCTGGGCACAATGCAACTGGGATGCGCCAGGGCATGGCCCAGGCAATATTTAATGGTGCTGCACCATGGCTCAGCACCATTGAATATTGCACTGGGGTTGCCTGCACTGTGCATGGCACAGTGGCACTGCTCCAGTGCAAGTGGCAAGCAAGGAGCAGGGGGATGGACCAGCACAAGTACGGGTGTGCTAGGTGCATCAACTGCTATATTCAGCACTGGGCATGCAAATGAGTCCATTGTGCATGCAAAGTGCAAATGTGCCATTTGCATGTCATTATGGCCCCATTTGCATGCAGGTGCCCCGATCCCTGGCTACTTGTGCCTGGCACCCTGCCAGGCTGCAGCCATCGGGGACCGACGCCCCCCTGCCCCTTGGCAGGCAACATGTCCCAACACCCAATCGCAGGCTTTAGTAAAATTTGAATTCCCTGGAGGTCCAGTGGACCCTACCCCATCGCCTGATCACGGGCATATAATTAATAAATCCCTGGTGGTCCAGTGAACCTGCTCCCCTGCCTGATTGCTGGCTGTAGTTAATGTCACATTCCCTAGTGGTCCAGTGTGCCCGATCCCCAGCCCGATCGTGGGCAAATAAAAATAAATGTCCCTGGTGGTCCAGTGGACCAGATCCCCAGCCCGATCACAGACTTTAGTTGTAAATATCATCCCTGGTGGGCCAGCAGTATTCCCTTCCCCACCCGCCCACTCAGACCCCCACCCTGCTCCACGCGTCAGCTGTGGCTGCAGCTCCCCACCCGCTGCCCAGTCACCCACCAACTGACAGCATATAGTACGGCTGTACACCCATTGGTCCCCTGCATGGGCCAATGGACATGCAGACAGTAGTGTACCACACAGTCCTGAAATGTGAATGGTTCATTCACATTTCGGTACTGTGTAGTACAGTATGGTTTGCATGCCCATTGGCCCATGCAGGGGACCAATGGGCATACAGCCGTACTGTATGCTGTCAGTCGGCGGGTGGCCAGGCGGCTTGTGAGTGGGGAGCTACCACCCACCACTGAGCAGGGGGGGGCAGGGTGGTGGGTCTGAGTGGGCAGGAGGGGAGGGGGTACCGCTGGCCCACCAGGGAAGATATTTACAACTGAAGCCTGTGATCAGGTTAGACCAGGTCCACTGGACCACCAGGGACATTTATTTTCATTTGTCCATGATCGACTGGGAGATCGGGTCCACTGGACCACCAGGGTTTTATTAATTATACGCCCTTCATCGGGTGATGGGGTAGGGTCCACTGGACCACCAGGGATAAGTGTATGGACACATATGCCCACGATCGGTGAAGGGGAAGCATGATGCCGGACTGTGTCCCAGGAGGTCGGGTGGCCACCCACAGCATGCATCTCCGTGTATGCATGGCAGTACAGCAGCCCACCTGTGGGTGTCCCCGCTTGCTCCTGCTTTTATGGGCTGATCTTTGCACCCCTGTGCAGCGCAAGGTGGGTTTGTGCCTGCATATCCGCCACACATCCTGGAGCTGAATATCGGGATGTGCCACATATGCATGGACACACCCTCAGCACTTGCGCTCACTGTCACTGGTGCGCCTCGGAGCACTGGGAATTGCACAGCACAATCCCCTTGAATATCACACCGAGGTGCATCAGTGGGATGCGCATGTGCAACTCCTTCCAATATCCCACCCAGGAGTCATACAGACATGACCATCTCCAGTTTTTACGGAGAGGGGAGTTGTGGCTTGTACATTAAAAAGGACCAGTCAGCACAAAGAACTCCAAAATCAAGTGCGGGGCTGGTCCCATTGTGCACTGTTTTATGTGAAAAAACATTTTGGTTTACTTACAGTCTTCTATGCTACAGTAAACAATATCAAACTACTATAAATTTGTTTAGTTCTAGGTTGTCATCTTCTGTTACCACAAATTTCAGAATCCCTTTCAGCTGACATCAGAACAGTAGGCAGCAATGGAAGATTCAAAAGCCTGTAGTGCGTGTTAGAGCATTTGTTTAATCTCCACTTAGATAATTTGCGGTTCTGTTTTTCTCCAGTTGCTAATTACAGCCCTCTGTGACTGTACATGGCCCAGGGAGGATGGCAGGACCAGCAAACAAAATAATATCAAAAGAAAACTTATGTAAACTCTAACATACAATGCAGGCTAATGAATCTCCCCCGCTGCATACTGTTCTAAGGCCAGCTGCAGGAGATTCTGGGATTTGTAGTAAGAGAAGACTTCAGCCTAGAAGTAAACAATTAATTTGATACAATCTACTGTGCTGCAGTAAACAGTAAGTAGTAAACTAAAATGTTTTTGCACACATGGCCAGCTACCACAAATCTTACAATGTGATCCTTGTCCCCCCACCTACTGGAATCTACTCTGGGCTGCTCTAAACTGTGATTACAAATTGCTGATCTTCTCCGGCCCACAGAGCCAGTTCACTTCACATGGCAACTGGCACAGTCCATTTCTCACACTTCCTTGGCTGGCCACCATCTGAACTGATTTACACAGATCTCATTGTTTGTGTGCTCGGATTGAATTTTTTTCAACTGTTGGACTGACAAAGAGATAAGAGAGGGCTGTGCCAGTTGCCGAGGAAGGGGTTCTGAGTGGCTCTTTGCCACTGGACACCACCATTTTGCAATATGCAGCTGAATAGGTTGACTTTGGTTCTTACTTAGCATAACCTGGTTTTCATAACATCACCATTTCAGTTCAATTCTTACAAAATTACCTTGAAAATACAAAAGTTCACTGTCCACAGACTGAACAAAGACAGAAAAACATTTTTACTCTATCATTAAGATTGCATTTAGCATGTTGGGGAACAGCTTCCTAGCCTTCTAAAAGTCACCTGACCTCTATATTTCAAACTTTTCCCGGGGGAGAATGCCCCTGGACCTCCCTAGAGAGGTATGGATTTTGTGCCCCTCCAAATTTTCTGGTTACATGACACCCCTGGAGAAAAGATTACAACTTTTTTGAGAAAATCTGGAGTTACTCTAAAGGAAGAATTATTTACTGCAGATATTTGAGTGTGTTTGTGGGGGAACTGTTTCTTTGTGTTTTAATATTTGTATTTAACAGTTGCAAATCCATTTTGTAATCTGGGGATCAGTGTATTTTTTTTCTTTTGCTGAAGACTGCATTAATTTATATGTTATGTTTACTTTATTTCGTTTTTGTTGACTGGCTAAGTGCACTAGACAGATTCTTGCCTATTTTCAGGCACGACCTGGAGGGAGAGGAATACAGATGAAAGCCAACTGACCTTGAGCTAGATTAAGCTATCGGTGGTATTTTTAGTGAATTGGGGGATGGGGGAATATGGCCAGGGCACCGGAGAAAATTTCCCTGCTTTTTATCGAGAAGTGCCATGGGATCTTTAACATCCACCTGAACTACCACCAGAACAGGCAGATGGGACCTTCGGTTTAACATCTCATCTGAAAGACAGTGCCTCAGGAGTGCAGCCATCCCCCATGCTGCACTACAGCATCAATATTGGGATATTAACATAAGTGCCTGGTATGGGAATAGAACCCACTGCCTTCTGATCTCCCAGCCTCGGAGGCAAGTGTGCTACCTGCTGAGCCACTGACACTGCAAATGCAATATGTTAGTGTCACATATATATATATATATATATTTTTTAATACTATGTTGAGAAGTATGGGGTCCACGGTTGAGGAAGGGTGATTGGGTAGGTCTAGATGTAGGGAGATTCTGCTCTGGATGGTGGGTGTGTCCAGCTTTTTGGAAAGGGTGTCCAGCTCTGGGGAGGTTACTCAACCTGTAGAGGGGAGGGAGGCTGGTCTGTGGGTGGGAATGAACCCAGGGGTCCAGCTGCAGGGAGGATTGTCTGCTGGGGAGGCTAGTCCAGGGCATGCAAGAGTGAGCCAGCAGCAGGGAGGGTGGCTGGTGGTGTTGGTGGGGCTAGTTCAAGGTTGGAAGTGAGGTCCAGCTGCAGGGTGGGTGGTTGGATGGTGAGGCTGGTATGGGGCTTCTGGTGGATCTAGCTGTAGGTTGAGTGGTTACATGGGGGACTGCTGGTCCATGGGCTTGGAGGGGACAGCTTCAGATATGTGGTCTGTTTAGAGTGGAGGTTTGGGGTGGTGCTCCAGCTACATGGAGGTTGTATAGAATGTAGTTGGAGGCTGGTCCAGATGTAGGGAGGGTGGCTGGCTGGGTAAGCAGCTGACCCAGAGCCTGTGTGGTGCTCTAGCTCCAGTGCTCATTATGTGAAAGGCTGGGCCTAGAAGGATTGTCCAGCTGCATGGAGGATAGTCTGGTGCCTGGAAAGGTGATCTAGCAGAAAGGACAGTGGTTGACTATTTTGGGGAGGGCGAGGCTAAAGAGATTGATCAGCCTAGGAGGGATCCAAAGTGGTAAAATTAATTAGAAACTGGTTATCATGTGTGCCCTTCAACTTAACAGTAGCTCTATGACCTGTGGCATAGGTGACCTTAGTTCAGGAATGAACTTGCATCAGGGGCTCTCTGGGGAGAGTAGGAGGATCATCTGTTATACAAGAGGCTCTCTTCTGGGGAAGGAGGACAGCCAGCTCAGCTGTAGTACTGCCAACTGAGTGCCCACAAGTGGCAGTGCAGGTGGGAGCAGCCCATGGGTGGGAAGACATTGACTGGTGCTGTGCTACACATGTCTGTGCACATGTTTGTGCACCCTTGCTGCTTACGTCCTAGGGGATGGAAGAACATGCAAATGTATCCTGACTACCTAGGCAGCTGCTCCTCATATTGGATTCATTCTTTGGTGGAGCAAGTCCTGGCAGATGCCAGAGTGATGGTGTTGTGGTAGCTGAACAGAAGGGGTGGGGCGACCAGAAATGCAGGTTGGAAAATGGAGTAGTAGTTGGTGGTGGGGGTTAAGGTATCAGAGGGTGATGGTTAATGGCACTTATTACAGTGACGGGACAGTAAGCAGCTCAGCTCAGTACTGGCGCAGATCCTCTTCTGTGTCTTCATAAATGACATTGCAGAAAAACTGGCAAAGAAATGCCTTTTTGCAGACAATACCAAAATTTGTAGGGTGGGCATTAAGAAGGGACCAGAGAGCATGCACATGCCTCTTGGAGAAACTCGAAAAGTGGTCAAGATTGGGGCAGTTGGGGTTCAATGACAAAGTGCAGGATTGTGCACCTAGGGCATAGGAAACCAGGAGCTGCTTTATAGGGTTGATACTGATGATCACTAAGTGGGGAAGGGACCTTGGAGTTATTATGATCTTAAAATAGACTTGCCAAGATACTGCCCTGCACCATACCCATCGGTGCTTTGCCGCCAGAAGACCCCAAGGAAGTTAATATGTCCCTAAATTTATAAGTCATTAAAAAGTTCCGTCTCTCATAAAAATATACAAACTGGGTCCCAAGAACTTCCTGGTTTTTTTTTTCTGCTGCACAAGCTCCACCCCCATGCTCACTAGCAGGATGACGAGATGCCAGTAAGGGCGTGGGGGCGCACTCCAGTATATGTAATGGGCGGCAGCATTTCTATTGATTTTAAACTATATAGTGGCTACCTGGCAATAAAATGTGGGCACTGTTCAACTAACAAGGGCCTTGTTACTTGACTGATGTCCACGTTTCATTGCCAGGTGGTCACTAAATCATTTAAAATCAGTAGAAAAGCTGCCGCCCATTACAGATAAAGACGAGCACCCCCGCGCTCTCACTGGCATCTCGTCATCCTGCTAGAGAGTGTGGGAGCGGAGCAGGGGCAGCAGCAAGCAACTGGGAATTTGGGACCTGGTTTGTATATTTTTACGAAGGACAGAACTTTTTAATGGCTTAAAAATTTGGGGACGTATTAACTTCATTGGGGTCCTCTGGCAGCAAGGCACCGATGGATATGGTGCAGGGGCCGACTCCGCTACCTTGGTGAGTCTCCTTAAAGTTGCTGGGCTGTGTGACAAAGCAGTGGGTAGGACTAGAAGGATGCTGGGGCTGCATAGGAAGGGGTATCTTCAGCAGGAGGAGGGAGGGGGTGGTGTTACAAGTAATCCCTTATTAGTAAGATCCAACTAAGGCCCCATCCATACTGCACCTCTCAGACCCTGTAACAGATAGCAACCGTTACAACCATGGAGTGGTACAGTGTGTCCACACTGCCGCGTTGCCCATTTCAGGACCGGCACTACCGCTCCACACTTTGGAAGCTGGACGACCATTACCGTGGCACCCGATCCCACAATGCAGCGCGTGCTGCACTAGGGGACTAGTGCCACGTGTCCACACTACACCCAGTAACGTTACCAAGGCATAACTGGTTACATAACCGTTGTTGAAACCCCCTCATGTGGTTTCAACAACTGTTACGAAAACTCCTTCTGTAACGTTACAGGTATAAACGTAAACCATTGTGGTAACGGTTTGGGCACTCTGTAATGTTACAGAGGGGTAATGTGGACAGGGCCTAAGAGTTCTGTGTCCAGGTTTGGAGGCTGCACCTTAGAAAGGCCATAGGGTGTAGGCAGTATAAAGGGCAACTAAAATTGTACATGGGCTGTGGCAAAAGCTCTGTGAGGAGACTGGGATCTCAACATACAAACCCTGAAAGAGAGGAGACATGATGGAGACCCTCAAGTACCTTACAAGGATGAAAAGGGTGCTGGGGGGGCTCCTTCAAATAGGAAAAAGGACCATGGGACATGATGAAGCTAATGGTGGGGGTAAGATGGATGTGAGGAATTACTACTTCACTGAAAGGGTAGTAGACACCTGGAACAGACTGACAGCATTATAGTGTTGGAGGTCAGGAGTGAAATGTGGCGGTGGGGGGGCTTAAAACATGTTTGGTATATAGCCATAGGGAAATCTCATTAAATAAGCAGGGAAGAAGGAGGTCCATAAGGGCCACAAGAGACCATTTAGCGCTTACAGAGAAGGACTTCACAGGAGCCTATGGTTGCAGTTGTAGCGTGGTCTGGAAACCACAGCAGAAGTGTGACCTAGAGTGAGGGCTCATCAGCAGTGGGGTTTGCGAGCAAGCAGTTTAAGGAAAAAAATATGACAGTTTCTATGTGCTGGGTTTACATAACTGTACTGTCTTACTTCAAGAGTGCTCTTGCAGTAGGTAATTACATGTTGGACTGAGTCCCAAGCAGTCTGGAACAAAGAGAAGCACGGGGGGGGGATACTCAGATGTAGACCCTCTGGCTGTGAAAGTCTTAGGAAAGAAGACCTTGCAAAACAGCCAACCTGAAGCCAGCTATACGGCAAGAGGCAATGTCCAAACTGTAGTGTTTCGAAAAGATACGGACAGAAGTTCAAGTTGTGGCTGCGCAGATGTCTGCTGCTGACACATTCTTGAAACAAGCCACAGAGGCAGCGACACCCCTGGTGGAGTGGCCCATTACTTGACCCGGCAGGGTCTTGTGATACTTGTCATAACAGAAAGTGATACAATAAGCCAAACATTTAGATAGGCATTGCTTGGAGACAGCATTGCCTTCTCTTTTCTATGTAAAAGAGACAAATAATTGATCAGTCTTCCTCAGATCTTTCGTCCTGGTGATGTAGCATCTCAGAATTTGGTGAACATCCAAAGTATGCAAGAGGTACTCCCCTTGATCGGACTGTTGCATAAAGAAAGCAGGCAGTTCCATGGATTGATGCAGCGTAGATTCTGATACCACCTAAGGGAGAAACTTAGGGTTGGTACGCAGAGCCACACGTTCCTTGTAAAAAATCAAATACGGTATTTTGTACATTAAGGCCTGAAGTTCGGAAATCCTTCGAGTGGAAGTAATGGCCACAAGGAAGAGAGTCTTCCAGGAAAGGAACTTTAGGTCTGCTGAGGCTGCCGGCCCGAAATGGAGGCAGAGTAAGCATCTCGAGAATGAAATTCAGACCCCAAGGAGGGCAGGAACATGAACAGGAGGTCTCAAGTGGAGAATCCCTCTAAGAAAAGTCTTAGAGACTTCCAACTGCACGAACGTTCTGTCCTCAAAAGAAATATAGTAAGGGGAAAGGGCCACCATGTGAACCTTCATAGAGGAATGACTGAGACCCAGATTGAAGAGATGGCACATGTAATTCAGAAACCTCCCGACAGGGCAAGAGAATGGCTCAAAATCTTTGAAAAAGGCCCAAATAGAGAACCGTTTCCATTTCATGGCATAGGTAGATCTAGTGGAAGGCTTTCTGGCCTCCAGCAGCAGGGAAACCCCGAAACAGGCTTGAGCTACGTCTGCAACACCCACACATGCAACTGAAGAGATCTGAGGCCTGGATGGACCAGGGTCCCCTGATCCTGGGTCAGCAAAAGTTGTGACAGATGAAGAGGAGGTTCCTCTGAGTACTGTTGCAGAAGAGAGAACCAAAGTTGCCTGGGTCAGAAAGGAACGATGAGGATCATTCGAGCTCCCTCTGAGCTGAGTTTGTGTAAGACCCTTGCAATCAATGTAATCGGGGGGAAGGCATAGACGAATCTGCCCTTCCAGTTGACAGACAGAGAGTCTCTCAAAAAAATTCCACGTCCGGGAGCGAGCGAGCAGAAGGAGGGAAGTTTGCATTGAGAGAAGACGCAAACAGGTCTACCTGAGGTGTTCCCCAGTGTAGAAAGATATCATCTGCTACCCCATGATCCAGTTCACACTCGTGAGTCTGGGTGGACAACCGAGTCCAGTGGTCTGCAAACGTATTTTTGACCCCCGGAACATGAATTGCCTTAAGGTGAAGGTTGTGTTTCACTGCCCAATCCCAGACTCGCATCACCTCCCTGCAGAGAGGGTAGGAACGAGTTGCTCCCTGCTTGTTGATGTATCAGACTACACACATGTTGTCTGTCTGGACAGTCAGATGACCTTGAAGCAGATACAGATGCAGAGCTTGTAGAGCATACAGCATGGCCCTGAGCTCGAGTATGTTTATGTGAACAGTCTGTTTGGGCCTAGACCAGGAGCCATGGGTCCTGTGAGATCCCAGGAGGGCTCCCCAACCCTCGCCTGAGGCTTCCGTTGTCAATGTTTGGGAGGGGGGAGAGAGGCAGAAGGGAACTCCCCGGCAAAGTTTCTCCTGAACCATCCACCATTGCAAGTCCCGAAGCACAGAATTGGGAGACCAAGACCTTCAGATCTAGGTCATCCACCAATTGATACCACTGAGACTGAAGCGTCCACTGAGAGATTCTCATGTGGAGCCGAGTGAGAGGGACTGTGGGAATAGTAGCCACCATGAGCCCAAGGAGGTGAAGGACTGACCTTGCACTGACCCACCTGCAACTGGACAATGGGCACACATAAGCCTGGAGGGTGGCCACCCTGTCCAGTGGCAGGAACGCCCCAATGAATTGAAGCCTCCTGGACAGGATCAAATGTACTTGACCTGGTTGATGGTAATACCCTGGCTGGCAAAAACCTGCTGGGTAAGGGAAAGAAAGCACAGGAGCTCCTCCCTGGATGGGGCTGCAAGAGTCAGTCATCCAGGTATGGGAAAACCTGCACTCCCTGGGTACGCAGGTAGGCCGCTACCACAGAAAGGCATTTGGTGAACACTCGGGGCGCTGAGGATAGACCAAATGGGAGGGTCTTGAACTGGTAGTGGTCCCCCTGGAATGAAAAATGGAGATATTTGCGATGGGAAGGGCGAATAGGTATATGCAGTTAGGCTTCCTGCATTTCCAGAGTGCACAGCCACTGTCCCAGCCAAAGAAGGGCAATAAGACTCTTCAAAGAGAGTATTCTGAACCTTTTGTACTCCATGAACAGGTTCGGGGAGCTGAGGTCTAGAATAGGCCTCACATCTCCTAATTTCTTCGGAACCAGGAAGAAATGGGAGTAGTAACCCATCCCCCGAAGGTGGGGTGGGACGGGTTCTATCGCTGCCTTAAGAATAAGGGATGTTATTTCTTCCCGAACCACAAGATGATGTTACAGGGAGTAAGATGACCTTGGAGAGTGTTTTCTTGGTGGTTTCTGAAGAAACTCTATTGAGTGTCCTTCTGCTATCTGCTGGAGCACCCAAGTGTTCAGTTATCCTCTCCAACCCGGTAGATGGAGGATACTCCCCGCTACCGGTTCCTCTGGGAGGCCCAGAGGCTGTGGAGAGGGAGGAGTCTGAGGTGTGAGGCAGTGCTGCAGCTGAAGCTCCTGCTGCTTTTTTGTGGGGGGAGGGTTAGCAGATGGAGGGGCCAGACGTTTGTTGGCCCATTTGCCCTGAGGTTTTGCTTTTGGCCCGGGAACATCTGCGAAAGGGATGATGCCGACTCTGAGGGGGCCTGTACATAGAGTCAACAGACTTTAGTGCAGTACTCTTCTCCTGTAGATCAGTGATGATGTCCTTGACATTACCGCCGAACAGCACAGAACCCCTGAAGGGCGCGCCCTGGATACCACACTGCACCTCTGGGGCCAAACCTGACACCCAGAGTCTGAGGAATGACTGCTGCCTGATCGCAGGAATTTGGTATTGTGGTTAATCAATACTAATATCCCTGGTGTTTAGCGGCATTTCTCTCATTTCCTGCCCACTGAGCTTTGCACGCCTTTCTTCCCAGCCCGGCGAGAGGGCACCCCAACCCGCCCCACCGCCTGACACTGTCGTTAGAGCTGTACGCCCATTGGTCCACAGTGTGAGCCAATGGCTGCAGAAGCTCAGACAATTACACATTCCAGATATGTGAATGATCCATTCACATATGTGGAATGTGGGATTAGGCGAGTTGCACACCCATTGGCTCACGCTGTGGACCAATGGGCGTGACAGCCCCATTGACGTGCTGCTGGGCGGTTGGGGCTCATGGTGCTGCCACCCACAGGCTGACCGGGGAGCGGGTGGGGCTTCAGTGGGCGGTGGGCAGGGGTTACTGTTAGACCACCAGAGATATTGGTATTATTTATTTATTTTTTTTACAAATGCCTGTGATTGGGCAGACAGCGGTCCACTGGACCACCAGGGATATTGGACACATTTCTTCTTTTGTTATTACAAATGCCCGCGATCGGGCAGACAGCGGTCCACTGGACCACCAGGGATATTGGACATATTTCTTCTTTTGTTATTACAAATGCCCACGATCAGGCATGGGGGGGCACCGCCAGGTGCAGCCGGAGCTCGGGTGGCCACTCACAGGTGGCGGCTGCCGTGTTGTGCCCTGCAATGTGGCAGCTCACCTGTGGGTGGCCATCCATTGTTCCTTTTTTTTTTGGATCAACTTTGTCCTGGAGCAGGTAGGGGTTGCGCACGCATGGCTTTGCACATCCTGGGCTGAATATCGGGCTGTGCAGGGTATGCATGGGCATGCCCCCCCACCTGCGCCTGCATACATTACTGATGTGCTCCTGTGCATCGGAATTTGTGCCACACACTTTTCCCTTTTGAATACCACTCCAGGGCGCATCAGTGGGTTGCGCACAGATCAAAGGGCAGAGTGTGAAGGGGAAAAGTCCTGTGGCAAAATAAGCTGGTGTGGAAAAACAAAGCTGTGCAGAAAACAAAGGCTAGAGCTGCATGAAAATTAAAAAGGGGCAAACATGTGTGAACAATCAGGTTAAGCTATTTAAGGGCAGTGTGTGTGTGTGGGGGGGGAGTCTCATGGCACAATTTGGCAAAAAAAACCACATATACACACACACACACACACACACACACACAAGGCTCACAGAAAGGAGAAACATCCTGCCTGAACAGAAAAATTTAGAGACGGCATGACTTCTGCAGATCAGTCAGGTCTTGAAACAAAGGTCATCGAGTGTTTGGGTCAAAAGTCCTAGGGCATAATTGGGAAGGGGTGGGAGACAAAAGTCTCTGAAAAAGGGGTAAAAAGTTCTACGTGAACAAAGGGGCAAAACATCCCGCCTGAACAGCTGGCCTTTCTATAGAAAAAACAAAACATGTGCTGACAATTCGTAGACTGCAGCGATGGGGGAAACATCCGTCACCGGTCAAGTCCACACTTCAGAAACAGTACTGCAGTCCACTAATTCACAGGATTGTGAAGGGAGAATTAAACTGTGCATGCTGTGATTTGACTAAATAATAAACACTCTCACGACTCAAAAATCTTTATTGATAAATTCCATTTTCTCACATCATTAAGCATCATCATGTCTATTCTTAGATTTGGGTTTACAACTCAACCTATCCAGCAGTACCTCTGATGGAGAAATTTAAATGGTATTCTATTATTTCATGTTTTCCTTCCAAATAACATACTGTGAGTAGTTTGTTTTTTGTTAAGCAGGTACATACACTAGCCAAATGACACACGTTTTAAGCCATGGCCTGGTATTTATATTCAGTTTGGATTTATCAGTTATCTACTTATCTGCAGGCTATTTAGAAAAGTTGTTAGGCAAGTACTTATCACACTTTCACTGACCCAACAGATGAGATTGCTGCTGCTGCTGACTCACCGCACTTGCGGATATTCTCAGATGGGTCAGGTGTCAGCTCAACTGAGTAGACTTGGAAAAAGTGAAGCAGGACTAAATATCACAAAGGAATTAACCATTAAGCAATCTTGGACATTACTACACCAACCAGTGTCCACAAGTACAGCAAACTGAAAGGGCTGTTGTAGAAGAGAGAACCAAACTTGCCTCAGCCACAAGGGAGTGATGAGAATCATTCACACCCCTTCGGCCTGAAGCTTGTTCAGCACCCTCAGGATCAAAGAAATGGGAGGGAAGGCATAAATGAATCTCCTTTTCCAACAGAGAGACAGTGCATCCCACCAGAAAACATCTCACCCTGGAGCAAGCAAGCAAAAGGTGGGAAGCTTGGCATTGTCGGGGAAGACAAAGACATCCACCTGAGGAGTCCCCCACTGCTGGAAAATGTCATTGACAATCTCTTGATAGAGTACCCACTCATGCGACCTCACTGATGAGCGAATGAGAGCATCAGCCAGTGTGTTTTCAACTCCCAGAACGTGAACTGATGTCAGGTGCAGATTGTGCTGAGACGCCCAGTAGCAGACTGTCATTGCTTCCCGGCACAGGGGATAGGAATGAGTTCCTCCCCGTTTGTTGATGTACCAGGCTATGCACGTTATCTGATTGAACCAGAAGGTGAATGGGGAGAATGAAGGGGGAGGAGAGCCTGTAGGGCATAAGGAACTGCCCTCAGCTTGAGAACATTGATGTTTTATTTCTGTTCCAAGTGAGACCAGTTACCCTGAGTCTTTTTACATCCTAGGTGGGCACCCCAGCCTGCACCTGACATGTACGTCATCTGAGTCCGAGTGGGAGGTGCATAATGGGAACCCCCCAGGCTGAGGTTCTCCTGAACCATCCACCACTGCAAGTCCCTGATCATTGGGTCTGACACTAGGACCTCATCGTCCAAGTCATCCTGAAATTGGTCACACTGAGACTGAAGAGTCCACTGGGAGACTGTCATCTGGAGCCTTGCTAGACGGATAGTCAGAATGGCAGCCGCCATTCACCTGAGAAGACAAAGGACCTTCCGGGCTTGGACCCATCTGAGGCCGGACAAGAGACAAGCCTGGTTCAGAAGCATCTCAACTCTGTCTGGGGGCAGGAAAGACTTGCCTAGAGTCATGCCCAACACTGCCCCTATAAACTGCAGCCATTGGGAAGGGACCAGATGAGATTTGGCCTGGTTGACTGTGATACCCAGGCTGGAGAAGACCTGCAGGGTAAGAGAAAAGTAGCAATACTCATCCAAATTGGCGAGACGAAAAGGCAGTGCTCTTCTGCAAGTGGGAAAGAACTGGAAGGTGGGCATGGGGGACCGCCCCTTTATACCTACGTCGGCTGACGTCGATCACTTGACATGAGGGCGGTCCACCGACAGAGACTACTGGCTAGAAATTTTGCCATAGTGTCCTGACGCCTGGCGGCTTACTCCTATATATGAATACCTACTGCAAGAGTCCTCTTGAAGTAAGATCCAACATTCACTTTCATTTACCAATCATCATTGCATAAAGCAGGTATATTCATTCCAAATAAATAGGTAATCATTTTTGGTTTATACCTGGATATGAGTAAAAGTGAAGGATACTTTCTTTGTGCATATGACACACATGGTTTGTCTGTAGAATGCACCATCGTCATAGCTACATGGGCTTTTCTTACTCTGTCAATACATGTGCTTCTCATGTGGAGCTTCTCTACTAGAGCTCACACTGGAAAGGGCGGGATTGGTCAGCTTGCTGCAAGAGGCAAGGGGCTTGATTCACACACACACACACACAAAAAAAATAGAAAGCTCAGCGCAAAAGTTTGTGTTACATTTTGCAATTGCACAGGTGTGTAAGCTTGTTATTCATAGTTGGATAGTAAACCATGCTATTCAACTACAAATAAGGCCAGGATGATGCAGTGGTAACTCCTGCATCGCTACTTTGAACCTTACTACTGCTACCCCCACAGGCATCCCGGCTGATTGCCATCCCAATATATAATAAAGATTATAGCTGGTGGTGTAGTGCTCCCCCACCCGATCACCAGCCCAACAGCCAAGTAATGAAAAAGATCCCTGGTGATGTACCGGAGCACTCTCCCTATCCCCGATCTCCCCTTATACTACAAGAAAACATTTTTCCTGGTGGTCTATTGGACTCAACTCCCCCACCCTGGAAGGTAGTGACCAATCACTCTGCCTCTCATACATGATGGGGGGGTTCAGGGGGTCCACTAAATCAAATATATTCTTCATTATCTATCGAGCTGGTGATCATCAGGAGGGGGGAGATACTAGACCACCAGGAATAACACTAGATCTTCAAGAGGATGTCTTGTAGCAGGCCAACAGTGGTAGGACTTAGCCACCAGGCACCATGGCCACACAGAAACTTTCTATCTAGCAGTCCACCATGGGAGACCACCTGCCACCAACATCAATCTCTGATGAGGCCCTAGCTATAAAGTCAGCCAGTCCCCCACTACCCCAGTTTGCCAGCTGGGGATCATAACTGGGCAGTGAATGGAGAAGTGAGGAGCTGGTAAGAGCCAAAAAGGTAAAACAGAAGAAATGTGACTGGACAGAAGCAGCAAAGACAAACAGGGAAAGGAAGGAGGAAGTAGGGCATGCTGCAAGATCTTGTCTCGAAGATCTATTGTTATGGTAAGTTTATTTTGCAACTGTACTGTCTTACTTCGAGTAAGGCTCTTGCAACAGGCCAGCACTGGTAGGACCGAGTCCCAAGCAGTACCTAGAAAACAGTACCAGGGGATGAACAATGTCAGCAAAAAATGGCTTAAGAGAGAAGACTCAAAGAACTGCAAAGACAAAACCTGTCTGTGCCAAGATGCGATGTCCAAACTGTTATGCTTGGTGAAGGTGTGGACAGAACTGTAGGTGTCATCTGCACAGATGTCTGCAGTGAACACGTTTCTGAAACCAGCCATAGAAGCAGCCATATCACTGGTGGAATTTCCTTTAACCCTTCCTGGAAGGCCCTTGTGGTAATTCTGGTATGATTAAACAGTGCAACTGGATAACCACTTAGACAAGCACTGTCTGGAAACAGGATCACCGTCCCTATTAGGTTGCAAACGAAACAAATTGGTCAGTCTTCCTTGAAGCCTTCGTGCAGTGCACATAGTACCACAGTATTCTATGTACAGATAAAGTATGGAGCAAAACCTCCCCCCTGATTACAGTACAGTACTCAGGATAATAAACCATAAGGTGGATTGACTGGGACAACGTAAACATCAACACCACCTTGGAAAGAAACTTAACATTAGTATACAAAGACACTCCGTGTCTTTGTGGAAAAACAAATAAGGTTCTTTATATCTGAGAACCAGAAGCTCAGAAATCTTTTGAGCAGAAATAATAGCAACCAAAAAGAGTGCTGCCCCCCCCCCAAAAAAAACACAGCTCGCAACTCACGGCTGGTTCAAAGAGAGGTAAATACAGGTTACTCACCTGTAACAGGAGTTCTAGGAATGGTATATGTTGTTCATCCACACTATCTGGCAGGTTCCTTGCCGCTTTAAATCTTGCCGGAAGGTCTTCAAGCTGGCTCCTCCCACTCACTTGGGTGATAAAACTCTCGGTTCCGCCCCATGGCGCCAGATCTAGCCTGCTGGAAGCCAGGTTGTGCATCGGGCCGGGAGGTTGGGTGGGTCATGTGGATGAACAACATATACCATTCCTAGAACTCCTATTACAGGTGAGTAACCTGTATTTCTAGGGACATGGATATGTTGTTCATCCACACTATCTGGTAGACTCCTAGCAGTTCTCTGGGAGGCAACCCCTACTTAGGGAATAAAGACTGGAGAATCGAGGCCCCAACCAGCATCCCGGCGTGACCCAAGGTCGATGTGGTAGGAGGTAAAACGGTATGTGCCGACTTCCAGGTAGGAGCCCTGCAGATATCCTGGATAGGGACATCCCCGGAAGCAGCCACCGATGCAGCAGAAGGGCGGGTAAAATGAGCACTTATCCCTCTGGGAGGCTCCATGCCCGCCCACGTATAGCGGAGATCTATGCAGGAGGTGACCCACCCACTCATTGTCCGCTTGGTTGCAGGTCTGTCAGGTGTGGCTTCAGCATAGATGTCAAACAGCTGGCAAACCTCTCCTGAACTTCAGCTCTATGCTCCCTCAGAAGGCGAGCACTCAACTAAGGTCCAAATGGAGCCTATATGCTGCCTCCGAGGTGTGAATGGGATAGAACACCGGCAGAGTCAACACCCGGTTAGGGTGAAGCTCCGACACCACCTTCGGAAGGAACTTCGGGTGGGGCACAGGACAACCTTGTCCCTGTGGAAGACCATATAGGGAGACTCAAAGGAAGCGCCTGGAGCTCTCCCATCCTTATGGTTGACGTGGTAGTCACCGAGAAGGTGTTCTTCCACAACAGGTAGGAGAATCGCACCTGTGCATTGGTTCGAATGGCTTGCCCGTGAGCTAAGCCCTATACCAGCAGTAGATCCCACGGAGGTGGAGATTCTCTCCCTGGAGGGGAAGCATGATCAAGGCCTTGGAAAGCACCAGACCACCTTTCCTGTGCCACTGACTGCCTTCCGGCCCACGCCCAGAGGACAGAGGTGGCTGCCAGGAGCACCTTAAGGGTCGTCGACCGAAGCCTTTACTGAAGAAGAAGAAGAACGGACAGCAGGTAGTCTGGAATGCTCACCGAGGAACAGGAGAAGGGACCAGGCCCTATCCTAGCACCAAATGGAGAACTCTTCCATTTGAAGGTGTAGCATTATCCGGTTGACTCCTGGTAGGACACCTCGACAACGTCGAGGTCCTCACCGGAAGACCCAAGGCCTGGAAACTAGCCGCACAGGAACCAGGCTGCCAGGTGCAGGGATTGAAGGTCTGGATGGAATACCTTCCCCTGATAATAGAAATCAGGTCTGGGTGGGCTGGAAGCCGCCTCGGGAGCCTGTGCTGAGACTGAGGAGAGCTGGATATCAGAGCTGGTGGAACCAGTCTGGGGCTACCAGAATCACCTGCGCCTAGTCCTCCTCACCTTGCCTGTGGATCAAGGGAAATGAGTGAAAGCATAGAAGAGGCCCGGGTCCGCGGCCTCAAAGGCATCCTCACAGTGCAGCCCTGCTGAGGGGCAGGCATGAAACAGTCTTGGCTTTGCATTCTCCTGAGGAAAAGGTCGCCGAGGCATGACCCAGTGGGAGAAAGATCTTGTGCTACGTCCGCAGGGGAGACCACTGTGAGGCGCAGCCCTTATCTGGCTTAGGGCATCGGCCAGGTTGTTGGAGGCTCCTGCCATCGAAATGGCTAGGAAAACCACCTCCAGGCTGCGCACGAGACCAAATGTGGAGAACCTCCTTATGTAATGGCAAGGGGTGCGTCCGGCCCTGGCTGGTTAGGTAGCACATGGTCGTGGTATTGTCCGCCTGGACCTGAACCACTTGACCCCGCACAAACAGAGCAAAAACGGTGCGAGCTAAGCGGACCGCATGAAGCTCCAGCAGGTTGAAATGGCATCTGGACTCCCGAGGGGACCAGAGGCAGTGCAGTCTGCGCTCCCCTTGATGGGCACCCCAACCCATCAGAGATGCATCGGTCGAAGAAGACCATCGACTCAGGGCAGACAAATGGGATGCCCTCCTGCAGATGTGCTGGAACGGTCCTCCATAGGAGAGCGTCCCACATCCCCTGGGTTACTGTCATGGGCTGCTCCAAAGGATCGCAGCATTGTGACTGCTGGCTGGCCAGTCACCATTGAAGGGGACGCATGTACCAATGGGCCCAATCAGACCACGCTGATGCAGGCCACCACGAGGCTCAGGAGACGCAGGAAGTCCCGGGCAGGGCGCGATTGCCCAATCAAACATGATTAGGTAAAGGAGGAAGAACCTCGGCCCTGTCCGCCAGGATCCGAGCTCTGGCTCGAAGAGTCAAGCTCTGTCCCGATGAAGGATCACCTGCTTTGGCACAAGTTCCTACTTGGCTCCGTTGGAGAGGAGACCGGTCTGAGAGCAACCTAGAGGGCCCGAACTCCGGACCACTCCACCTCTGCTCTGGAGGGGTTGCAGCCAGCCAGCTGTCTGGGTAGGGGAACCCCCGGACCCTTCGGCACTGCAGGAACACTGCTGGGAGAGGCCGAAGGGTATGGCCTGGAACTCGAAAAGAGATTCCCCGCTCTGAAGCGGAGGAGTCTCTAAAGAAATGGACGGAACGAATGTGAAGAAAATGTCCTGGAGGTTCAGGGAACAGAGCCACCCGCCTGGTTCCAAGGATGGGTTATCTGAGTCAGAGTGACCATCCAGAAAGACTGAGACCCTAAGAAGTTGTTCAGGTCGAGCGGGTCGAGAATGGGGCACCAGCCCCCCGTCCGTTTGGGGACCAGAAAAAAACCTGGACATAAACCCCGGGTCTGGAGAAGGATCTGTACCTTCCTGATCACCCCTAAGTAGAGGAGCAGGGAAATGTCAGCTCGGTGGGCCAACAGCTAAGCTGCGGACCCCGTAGCCCCCTGAGGGGCGACGGCTCAAAGGGGTGGGACCTGTTCGAACTCCAGAGGCAGGACCTTCCCTAGCACCTCCAGCTCCCAGCGGCCTGTGGTGATAGTGGACCAGGCGGAGGAGGTGGCAGAGCCATCCCCCTTTGGGGGGACCCGGGTAGGGATGACGAGGCCAGGGGCGACGCCCTGCAGCCCATCACTGAGCAGGCTTGGAGGAGGGACTGGCCGAGGGAGCCTCTGAGCCTTTACCTCCTTGCTTCCCTTTAGAGGAAGCTGCTGGCTTGGGGTCAGGATGCCCAGAGCAAGCCTGCTGGCCCTCATGTTGGTGTTGATGGGCTGATCATGCCGCAGGGGCCGAAGGACAAAGGGGCTTATGCAAAGGTTGCCGGTGGCCCTTGTCCCTCCAGGCGGGGGTGACCAAGTCCAGAGTGGCATCGGACTTCTCGGTCCCCTTGAGGTGTCCCTCTACTCCAGGGCCGAAGAGGTCAGTCCCCAAGAAGGGTATGTCCGCCAACTTGTGCTGGGTATCCGACGAGAAAGTGGATATCCTCAGCCATGCCCTGTGGTGCATGGCCACTGCAGCCACTACTGACCTGGCACAGGAGTTACCTATCTCCAGAGCAGTCTGAACTGCCCTACCCTGGTCCCGTATCCGCTGGACTGTGGTCCACAGGTCAGCTGGGAGATGAGGGAGCACCTCATCCAGGGAGCCCAAGAGGGCGTGGGTGAAATGTGCCATCAGTGCAGCCTAGCTGGCCTGTTGGAGGCCTAGGGAGGAAGCGGCATAAACCTTGCACCCGACATAGTCCATCCTTTTGGACTCCTTGTCGGGGGGCCTATCCACATCCTGATCGTTCACGAACGCTGGAAGACATTATCGGTAACTAACCCCTCGGCGGAGGGGTGCTCCAAAAAAACGGGCAAAGAGCCGATAGGGACAGCATACTTCCTGGCCATCCTGGCCGAGGGCGCAGGACAGGAAGTAGGCCGCTGCCAAAGCTCCAAGGCTGGGCCGACAATGGACTCAGCTGCCGGGAAGGCCTCCGAGGGTGAACCTCCTCGGTCTATGATCTCCGTCAGGGGATAATAGGCTCACTTGGACACGGGTTCGAGCTGCATCCCAGTGAACTTCAAGATGAGCTGAAGCAGACCCAGGAAGGATGATGGACTGTCGTCCAAAGACCGGTCCGGGAAGAACTCTGGGCCCTCCCTCCTGGGGAACAGGGAGGAGTCATCGTCGGACTCCAAAAGGTCTGCAAAGAGCTGCCTCAGACCTGAGCCTCTCCTCACCTGCCGAGGGCGGGTGGGAGTGAGGGTGACCGACAACCTGCGGGACAGGCCGTGACCCAACCGAGGTTCCACTGCAATCGGTGGGGCAGCAAGATTTGGTCAAACAACCGGCCCAGAAATGGGCACCTCGACTGCAGCGAGCGGTTGCGTAGGCCGCTCGGGCAGCAGCTGCTTGATAGATGGGGAATGAATCAGAGTCAATTGATTCCCAGACAACAGCAACTGCTGCCACATAAACTCCTCGTAACATCGATGCCATCTGCGTCGAAATCTCTCCTCATCCAAGGAGGAAGATGAGGAGGATCGGTCTTGCCACTTAACTAGTGCCCCGACCAAGACCACTGAAGGCGGGAGTGGCTTGACCGAGAAGAGGACCAAGACCCAGATCCTTGGCGACACCGAGGGTGGGTCTGGGAAGGAGCGGGGGACACCTGCTCTTCCCTTGGCTCGGACATATTGGCCGAGGACAGCCGCCCCAGAGGTGCAGGCAGAACCTCGGCCTCCACTGGGGAAACCAGCGAAGGGTTGATGGCTCTGGCAGTAGACCGCCCGGGTGACGGGTCGTGGGAGCCCTCGACAATGTCGACAGGAGTCTTGGCCGGCTGGCCTGACGGGGACACCGTGAAGCCAATGGCCTGAGCCGCAACCTCGACTGAAGTCGAAGATCGGTGGACCGGGGAAGGGGAACTCTCCCTCCTCCACAGACGCTGATGATGGGACTTACCCTGTGACCCCTTGGACCTGGGCCGAGAGGCAGTACCCAATGGCCCCTCCCTCTTCGAGGAGAGGGACTGGCGAAGCTCCCTGAATGAAGCCGAATGAGAGGAACTCAAAGAGAGCGGGATAAATGCCACGACCAAGGAGGAGGGAGATGCAGCCTTAGCCGCCGTCTCCTCCAGGGAGGAAGAGAGATCGAGCTGCTCAGCCGAGACAGCCGACATGGACACCGCCGGATGAGCCTCTAAAGATTTTACCAGCATGGAAAAAACCTCAGGGCACCCAAGCCTAAATTGGGCCGCACGATCCTCCATGGCGTTGGTCAAAGGGCGCAGCACAGTTTGCAAACTTGCAGGTCATGGTCCAAGTCGAGGCAGTATATGCACATGGAGTTGCGGATCAGTCCTGGAGATATTCCGCCCACCAGGGCACCTCCGAGAGCCAGGGAAATAATTGTCCATCGCAGCCGCGAGGGAAGAAGACTGAAGTTTTGGAAATCTTCACAACTAAATTCGGACGAGCCGAAGAATCAGGAACCAGTCGAAAAATGCAGAGCGCTAAGGAGGAAACCTGAGCTTCCAAGTGGTAAGGAAGATCTGGCATCATGGGGCGGAGCCGAGAGTTTTCCCACGGGGGTTGGTGGGAGGAGCCAGCTTGAAGACCTTCCGGCAAGATTTAAAGCGGCAAAGAACCTGTCAGATAGTGTGGATGAACAACATATCCAGATCCCTAGAACATAAGCTTCTCCAACTTAAACTGGAGGTCCCGCAGAGGGATTGGGTCATACATAGGAGGTTTCAGATGCAGAATGCCCTGCAGATAGGTGTGGGACACCTCAAGCTGAGCCACAGCCCTGTCCTTGATAGCTGCATGGTATGCAGAGATGACAGAAAGATGCACCTTGAGTAAGGAGTACTCAAGAGTCAGAGAGAGGGAGAGAGAGAGAGAGAGAGAGAGAGATAAGGTACTCCAACACCTGATTCACAAGACAGGTGAAGAGGTCTAGTTGGCATGAAGCAGCCGAAAGGGTGAAATATTTCCATTTTATGGTACAAGTGGCCCTGGTGGAGGGTTTCCTAGTGCCCACCATAACATCTGTGGCCCTAGACTACACTCCAGAGCAGGCAATAGCTAAGTCCATAGGAGCCACACATGGAGCTGCAGAGACCTGGATGGCCCAGGGTACCCCAGTGCTGGGAGAGCAAATCAGTGCACAGGGACAACAGCACTGGAGGTTCCACTGCCTGCTGCTCCAGCAAGGGGAACAAAATCTGACACAGACAGAAGGGGGCTATGAGTATTATCACCACCCCTTCCAACTGTAGCTTGAGTAGAACCATATGCAGGAGTGGAAAGGCATATAGAATCCTCCCCCCCAGGAGAGGGACTATGCATCCAACTAGAAAACACCAGGCCTGGGATAGAGCAAGCAGAAAAACAGTTTTGCATTGAATGGGGACGCAAAAAAGTCCAACTCTGGATGACTCCACTGGTCGAAGAGATCTTTGACTAACAAGGTCAGAAGTTTACACTCAGAAGCCCATGACCTAGTCCTAGAGCAGCTGAGACCATCCGTCAGAAACATGTACAGTGAAGAGCACCAGGCTGTGCTCCATGGCCCAGGGTATAAGAGCAAGTCCCCCCTTCTTGATGACGTAGTATACCACACACGTCCATCTGCACCAGCAGTGTACCAGAGAACAGATAAGACTGAAAGGTCTGCAGAGCATAAAGGACTACCTGCATCTCCAAGATTTTGATATGGAGAATCTGCTCCAGTACCATCCAAGTGCCCAGAGTCCGATGGCCAGCCAGACAGGTGCTCCATCCCAGACCACAAATATCTATTGTGAGAATCTGATCCAGGGAGGATTGGTGACACCAAAGACAAATGATCCTCACAGAAAACCTACACTTCCACAAATAAATGAAACTATACCTAACTATGGCACCTTTATAGACCAATAAAACACCCTAACAAGGCAGAAAAAGGCTCCCAATCCACACAGGTAAATGTTAAGGTAGGTCATTCAATTTTAAGACCACAGCTTAACAGGCATGATTTTAATGTAGGGGTGCTCACAGAAAACAGGTAGCCACAACCTGCCATGCAGAATTGAAGCCCCAAAGTAGTCTTCAAATCTTTATAAAAGATAAAAGTAGCTCTATCCCTTTGAATAGCACAGCCAGACTGGGGAGTTGCTACTGCTTGGAATCCTCATGTGCCCTACATTCCAAAGCTTGGGCTGTGCCATTCAACTGGTAGGGCACACAATACCCAGTTGTTATGATTACCTATTGACAACAGTGTGCTACAGCAAACCCTGGCCAGGACCTTGTGACTTAGATCAGGTGGGTCTGTTGCATCCGGTCATCCACCTGGTCCATTGGTAGAAAGACCATGCCCTAGTTGGTATCCAGAACCGCTACATGTGCTGGAGGCATTGGCATGGAGAAAGGCAGGATTTCAGCTGGCTTATTGACGGTGATCCTAAAGGCCTGAAACAGCCAAAATGTGCAGTCCAAGATCTGAAGCAGATAATTTTGGGAGGGGGCTGCTAGAAGCTCATTGTTCAGGTAGGGAACATGTAGATGCCCTGCCTCCTCAGGGCAGCTTCCACCACTGCCAGGTACTTGGTAAAGACCCTGAAGGTTGAAGAAAGGCCAAAAGGGAGGGCCTGGAACTGAAAAATGGAAGCACAGGAAGCGATTATGGGCAAGAGAGAAACTTGGATACATAAATAGGCATTCTGCTTGTCCAGAGCAGCAAATCCCCCTGGTGCAAAACGGGCCAAAAACTTTGAAGGGTGACCATCCAGAACATTTGTACTCTTTATACAAGTTCAGAAGGCTCTGATCCAGAAGGGTCCATAGGTCCCCAATCTTTTGGGGACCAGGAAGAAATGGGACTAAAGCCCCTATCATTACTAAAATGGAGAGACGGCCTCTATGGCTCTTTTCTGCAGAACAGCCTGAATTTCCTCACAGGCAAAGGCAAGTGGGCTGGAAAATTTTGAGGGAAAATACTATATGATTTTCTAGAGGCCACTATATTACTTTTAGAGTATAGTCATGTTCGATGATCTGGAGCAAAAACCCTGTCCATGGTTATGTGTCTTCACTCACCAAGGTGGAGTGAGAATCGTCCCCAGACAGCCTCCTCCATAATCTTGGCTGAGAGGTGTCAGGTAAGGAGTCAGGAGGTGGGGGAGGATGCCTGGAAGACTGCCGCAGGTGCTCGAGGGACCCTGGAGGCAATAGCAGAGCTGGGGGGCAGGGAAGACGAGCACCCACCCTGGACCATTTTGCATCCGAGTTTGCGCCCCCTCGAGCTGTAAACTAAACTAGCAAGTTAGGTGCTTCCCTGGTGCTGGCTTCCACCCGTGACAGCATAGGTGCGGAACCGAGGGGCGTTCGTTTACAAGGGCCGGGGCCCAGCCACCGACACATGCTGCCGGACGTGGTGGGGGTAACAGGAGCGGCTGGCGTGTCAGTGAATTTCTTTTGTGTTTTTTTTTTTTACGGGCTTTCAGCCGCTAAATCTCTTACAAGCTTTTTCTGGGGATGGAGTTCAAAGTGATGACATGCATACTGACACGCCCACAGTCCAGCGGACCTGATGATGATTGAGAAATGAATGGTAAGGAAAGGAGGCATGGCTAGTGAGGGGCAGCCTTTTTAAATGCCCCTTGAAACAGCAACTCTGTCTGTTGATTGCAGTTCTTTTAAGTTGGAGAGACGGAATAGAGAGGAACCAGGATTCGGGATCTAGAAAAGGGGTGCTGCATGTCAAGAATACAGTGCCACCTGCCTGCTTGCTCACTTTCAGGAGATAGCTGAAAGCACGCTGCCCCAGTTCTGTCCACGTTGGTTGGTGTGGAACTTAACCACTCAGCCGGGAATCGATAGCCGGGTAGCCACCAGCAGTTAAATACAGTGAGGAGCCGCTGGAGCCCGGAAGTAGCTTTGTCACCAGCCCAGATGCCACAGGATCAGGAGGAGGAACATCTGCTAGTCACCGAGTGAGAAGGAGCCCGGAAGAAGAGGAAACTGACTGCTTTCATTGCCAGACGTTGGTTGCCAGCCTGGGAGGGAGACAGTTTCTGAGAGTGAGACTAGAACTAGCCAGGCCATAGCCCTTGAGCAGTGTCTGATGGTCTTCAGCAGAGCACCGGTCATCTGTCCTGTGAGAACCCACCTGAACCCAGTGCTTTGCTATGAGTGCCTGCTGCTGTGCTCTTTCTGGGCTTCTGGTTTTGGCTGACTTTGTCTGTTTGAGCGCTGAGCTGAGCAGTCTTTTCCCCCACTCCCTGGCATCCAATTCCCTGACTTTTTGTGCGACCTCCCCTCATTTTCTCACTGCCCATTTCCATTTTTTTTGCTGCCACTCTTTATCTGGACTTTCTTGCGGGGTAGTGTAGCAGCCAGCCCAGGAGGAATTATTACCATTCCACCAGTTTCATGCAGAAGAGGATTGTCAAGGTACTGTGTGTGTGTGTGTGTGTGTGTGTGTGTGTGTGTGTGTGTGTGTGTGTGTGTGTGTGTGTGTGTGTGTGTGTGTGTGTGGGTGGGGGGGTGGCACAATGACTGTATGGGCCCTCTGCCAACCCTAAATGCTCAAACAAAAATTAATCTATTTCTATCATGATGAGTTAATTAAGAGAAATTTAGATAGCTCAACATGCAGAGCAGGACTTCAGGGAAACTGAAGTAGTCTGGGAGAGCCCATTTGTTTCTGTGAACACATATAGCACATTGCCATCTTGAAGTTATATTTGGTGCTTAGATATGCTTACTATTGTATCTCTAAACATAGAGCACAGAGGTAGTTTGGTTGCAACAAAATGTGCCCATGACTTTTACTAGTATTTCAGTCTGTAGACATTTGGAGTTGTCTCACTATTATGGTGCCATGAGGTTTTCCAAAACTGTACCACAACATAAGTGCAATGCCACTTACCATGGTGTGTAAAATGCCAGTTTGGTTGGAATGTTCCGCGGTGGTGGTGGACTGCGCCAATGACTGTATGGGCCCCCTGTCAAACATTTTGTTGGGCCCTGTCTCCTCACAAATAAGCATTAAATAAGCATTCCGTTAGCATGTGTCAAATATTTATTCCAAAGCCATGGGATCGTTAATCTTGCTGAACATCTGCAGTTTGTCCATACCACCCTGCTTCTCCTCCCTTGCTGACGCAATGATCATGCAAGGAACTGAACAATGTCTTTTGTACCTGCTACTCCAAGACACACTGGCAACCGGATCAGGTGTTTTGAGTAATGGGCCCTATTGCTTTTGTTCTGTACTTCCTTCCCCTTGGAAAACTCTTGTTGGGATCTGCAGCACAGAGCCATAGGCCCTACTGCTGCCCAGTAATACTGACATAACATACATAATGTCAAATGGATAAGCAGTAATCAACTGTGGTGGTGTTAGTGGTGTGTGAATGGACCTCTGTGGGACTGGCTACCTTGATGTGGTACAGAAGCTTGTCACAATTAAATATTATAACCAAAAGTCACGAAAGTCTGACAACTGTTGGTGGTAGTAGTATGCCTAGTGGTCTGTTGTGCTGGTATACAACAGAGAAAATGATGCTTGCATCCAGTGAGAGGGCACAAACTGGGCATAGAAAGTGCGGGAAGGGGTAATTGGCCCGAACGGGGGGGTTTAGAAATGAGAGTCCACTTGGTGTGCAAATCTGAAATTCCTGGCTACACCCCTGGTTCTTACTGATACTGTCCCAATCAGCAGGGTGCAGGAAACCTAAATAGTGAGTGTGGATATAAACTGCGACAACTGTCCCCTGTGTCACGGACCCATAACTTTGTTGTAACTACAGTCAAGGAGAGTACACACTCGTAGTATTTCAAACTTCAGCTTAGTAACTAACCCACATTGTCTCCCAGCACGCAGATACTTCCGGGTCTGCTGCAATTACTTCCGCCTCACTACAACTCAGCTTCCCTTCTGCCCCACTGGCAGCAAAGAGGGCTGTATGACAGTAGTGGACTGATGATCACTTTCGCTTGCTACCATCTTGGCGCCCCCAAAATGACTGACTTGCCCCCCACGGCTCCAAAACCTGGCTTCGCCACTGCCTGGAGGCAGAGGGACCAATGTCACTTTGTGATTGCCCTGACCTCTTGCAGGCTAGCCAGTCTTTGCCAGCAGGACGGTGAAAGGAAGGGAGCTGACTGGCCTGAAAATAAGGGTGGTGCACTGAGTGAACCATGTGGAGAGCATGTTCTGGACATCTCCAACAAGGAGAACAGTGCCCCAATAATGGGCATCTAATATCCCGGACTGCACATCCGTGCTAAAACCAGAACCTCAGAGACAGGAATGGCATCGCAGGCAGACAACAGCTGCTGCTCCCCTGACTGAAGAGCCTGCAGCATCACAGACAGCCTTGAGAACATGACTGCCAACATCAGAGTCTGACTCAAGAAGCTAGGCGAGCTTTGTCTTAGAGAGGTCCGCCCAAAATGTCTGCAAGAAATCTATGGCATGGTCCCAGAGGACATTCTGTTTTTGGACCATGTGGGCCAGTTGATTAATGACCTGGATAGCCATGGTGGTGGGTGCACAAATGCATTTACCCAATTGGTCCAGCTGCCTGGTCTCCATATCAGGGGAAAAGGCACTAAGGTGCTTTGGTCTTTTAGCATGGTCATGTGCTGCATTAATGACTATGGATTTGGGCTTAGGGTGGCCCCCCAGAAAGGACTTGTCTGCAGTGGCATGGTAGAGCCTGTCAACCATCTTAGGCAAAGAAAGAATGGAGGATGGGTGATTCCAAGCTGCCCTAGTGATATCATTGTTAGAGTCAACCAGGGGTGGCATCTTCACAGGAAGTGCATCCTGCTGCCTCAAGCAAGTAGCCCCCTGGCTCCTCTTGTGATCCTGGTCCTCCATCTCCCAGCCTATGATGGATATGATGTCCCTGAATGATGGATCGGGGGGGGGGAGGCAACAACTTAGAAACTACTTTGGATGATTCCTCAGCCTGTGTAGATTCCCCTGGTGAAGAGGAAGACTACACACAATCAGAGACATCTTTATACATCTTCCGATTGCGCTCAGGCATCCAACACTGACAAGAGAGATGGTACCCACATCGGGTCAACAGCCTGAGGACACTGATGTCCTGGGGCTGCTAGCACCAGATCGGCCCTAGGGTGGAGGGTCTCCCTTGAGATACCGGGGGATGCCGGAGGCTGGCTGAGGAGGAGGAGTCTGCATCTGAACAAAGGCCAGCAATGTAGAAAACAGAGCATTGTAAGCCACTGCGAAAGGAAGATTATAAATCAGTGGTAGTCATAAGCTGGCATCAGGTATGGTGGTAGGTACCCAGGTGAGGGACTAGCTAGTACCAGCTAAGAGATTCACACTGGCCATAGGGATGTCACAGGTATAGGCCATGGAGGCATCAGGCCCAAACGCTGAGGCAGCAGAAGGGCCAGCGGCAATCCAGCGAGCATCAGCCAAGAACGCCCAGGAGAAGGGAAGACTGGTGAAGCAGGCACCTGGGTGAATGGAGACTGCCCAGGTGAAGGCAGAGACAATGCCAGAGTAGAAGTGGTGGCAGTTGCCTACTGTGGGCACTGACTGGGTTGACATATGGTCCCATACAGAAGACAAACACAGCAGCGCCCTGGCCAGGGGAGAGGGTCAAGGAACTGATGCCAGAGGCATCAACACTGGCCAAGTCTCATGGCTGACAGCCCATGGAAAAAAAGGGCTTGAGCTTCAGGGGGTGGAGATGAAGTCCCCTGCCCTGAAGATATGCCACCAATAGTAGTTAGGAGGTGGGCAGCTGTGCCACTGGTAGCTCGGAGAAGGAAAGGTCTGACAGGGCAAGTGAAGCAGTCTCCCCACAGGAGGGTGACCTCGAAGCGGTCGAAGGTTTGTGTGACGACTGCAAGCAGACTGGTCTCGGTGCTTGTTTCTATGTTTGCACTTCCCACCAGATTTTTCCCAGAACTGTGAAGAGAAGGAAGCCCTGGAAGATAGTGCTGGCAAGGCCAAAGAGCTCCTGGCCTGCACCTCCTTTTCCATCGTAACCAGATTCAGCTTGTTAAGATGACTCTCAAGAATCATAAGACATCGCTGACTGTTCTGGTTAAACTTCTGGCAAATCTGGTAGGCTTCAGTGTCATGGCTGGGTCCTAAACAAAGAATCCACACAGAGTCACCATCTTTTTCAGGAATTTGTTTGCTGCAGGCACATTTAGTGGAGTGGTCGGAAGATGAGGCTAGTGGAGAAGACAAATCTGAAGGTTGAAACACTGAAAATGTGATGTTTACTAGTGGAATACAAGGAAAATAAAAAAAGTGCATCAAGTGTGAGTAATGGAGGTCGATTAATGCTACGGAGTCCACTAAAGTCCGATGTGCACTGGTTGACAGTGGCAAGGAGCTGTGGGGGGTTGGGGAAACACCCACCTTTATAGGATAAGCAGACATCAGAGACAGACATCGGGGATGGGCAGTCCACATGGCAGACTGCTGGATAGAAAGTTTTCGAAGTGGTCCTGGTGCCAAGCAGCTAAGTCCTACCAGTGCTGGCATGATGCAAGAGCATCTCTCACATGAACAACTTACTCTTTTATACTCCAATTGGTGATGGAGGGGGGGTTCTGGTACCAGGAAAATATTTATATTACGTATTATTTATGGAAAAAACATGCATTGGTGATGGGAGGGACCACTGACACCAGGGTAACAGAATTTGTTATACTCCGGGTGGCGATCGTGGGCAGGGTTTGGTGGGGTTGGGGTGAGGAAACCATTGGACACCAGAGTAAACTTTTTTTTCCTTTTTATACTTCAGCCAGCGATGCAGGAGGGTGTGCTGCTAACCTCCACCCCGGCAAATGTAAATGGGCCAGTAATAGGCAAGCAAATAGTGGCTTGCCATCACAATGGGCTAATTTTCATGGCCGGTTTTGTGAATTCTGAATAGCTCTCCTGCACTATTCATTACAGGGCCATTCTCTGGGATGTCTGTCGGGATGGCACCAGTAGGGTTAGAGATAGTGGTACGGGTGAATGATTGGACGCCTTATCTTGTGCTATGCAGGGAGCGGGATGGGGAAGCCACCAGGCAGCTCCCCCCTCCTGGGATGGTTACCCACCCTATAGTTTCACTTCCATCAGGCAGCAGTCCAGTGGGATGCATAGGCAGGAGGGGACAGCAGCGATAGCCAGTGGTGGGGTAGAACTGGCACATGACATGCGCGCTTCAACGCACACGTGAGTACATGCTGGAAGAAAATAGGGACAAAACAGGGGGAAAAAAACTACTAGTAAAAAGAGATAGCAGTACGGGGATTAGTGCTGCATAATCCTGACCTTAATCACACATGTAACATGTTTGTTTGTCCACAGCCAGTTATTTGTTGTAACTGCAGACATTGCATGGGGATGGGGGAGCAGTGTCCAAGTTCACTTCATGGTTAATTCCTTTATGATTTTTATCAAGTCCGTTTGATTTTCTCCAAGTCCTATTCAGTTGAACTGACACCAGATCCACAAATATGGGGACCTAAGCAAGAATGGGCAGAGTGCTTATGCGCCATGGATCCATGGCACGTAGCCACTCCACTCCCCACACAGGATGCACGAAACAGGGTGAGCAGCCCCTACACACCAGGCACAGCCACAGAAGCAGCAGTGCACCAGGGGAGGGAGGGGGAATGCCAGCACTACGCTGCATGCACAAAGGCATGTACTGCTGTGCACCGGGGAGCATACGATGACTTCCTTTATGCCAGGGGAGACCCTGCCACAAGCGCCATATGTGCCCAGACCTACACACAGCGGAAAAACACACATGCCCCTGCAGGGGGTGTTAAGGACACCCTCGACACGACTGGCCACTAGCCCAAGCCCCCCCCCACAGGAGACACAACCTGCCCCACAACTTGGCAGCCTGACCACAATGCATGGCCCAACCCCCACAGCTCATGCACGTGGCTGCCAGGCCTCCCCGTTGGCATGATACATACCACCCATTCCAAAGGATGTCATCCTATTCCCTGGCAGTAGCACCACTGGTGCCACCATCCCCATAAAGTGTCAGGATGGTTCTCTGCAGTGCATGCCCCCACAAAACAAACAGGGCTGCCCCTGCCGCAGTGATGTGCACAACCCCCCCAAAACACACACACAGATGCCCCAACCGCCACATTGCAAGGCACACCCCCAGTACCCTCGCCCACATGTTGGTGGTCAGTGGGCTCCCCACAAACACTGACAGTCCCTCTGTCCCTGTACCTTCCCATGGGTGCCACTGCCAGGATCAGCTAGCGGCACAGCCCTCCTTATGCCGTTTTGGCCACTGGATGTCCGACTGCTGCTGGGAGCATGCTGCCTATCTATAGGGAAGAGCTCCCAGCAGCATTTGGACAGCCGGTTGCTGAGGAGGTGTGTGGAGGACTGTGCTGCTGGCCATCCAGCATGGCAGCACCAATGGGCAGGCATAAGGGGGTTTTCTGACTACTAATGATGAGGTGGAGCCTTCAGGACCAGGCTGGGTGGAGGATTGTCCAGTACTGGACACTGCCCAGGAACAGTCACACTGATGTGGGGTGGGGGGAGTTTTGCCACAGACCATGATGGGGGGGCATACTGCACTGCATCGTTGCTTGACATGTTGGGGGTAGAGTTTGTAACAATGTAGTACCAGTCGGGGTTGAACAACACTGTGGTGAGGCTGGGGTGATTGGCAGGATCAGTGATAGGGCAGCACTGTGTTGGGGCAGAGTGTGCCCTTGGCCATATGGAACAAGTCAGCCATGTGTTGGAGGGTGGATCGTAGTGCCCATGCCACTCAGCTCAGGGGGCTGTATGCAGTCGTGCAGGTCCAGGTGCCTGCAGGGGCCATTCCCACACCCGGATATCACCATGCAACTGATCCAGTCAGGACAGGCATCCAATTGGATGCCCAGATGGGTCCACAACTCCGCCCTGTGCACCGGGGTAGTGGCCCATGGACAGGTGACAGTCTTTGGTGAATACTGAATGGTGCACACCGGTTCACAGGTGCGGAGCTATGCAGGTGGGTACATGCCTCCAACATGTAATTCCCACCTGGTCATGCATAGCACCCAATGGTGAAACTATAGTACTTGCCTCATAACATTTCCACCTAACCTATATACAGACAAACAAAGAACTGCAAAATCCTAACTGAATATTAATCCCAGGCCGTGCCAGAAAACTACCTGTACACACACACTACATACACACACATATAGTACATTACACTCCATCTCATTCATGTCTTACTTGATCCAACTCACTTGAGTGTCATATGGAGGCACTATAGCACAGTGGTTTAAAGCTCTCAGCTGCAAACCTGGGGACCTGCATTTCAATCTCACAGCCACCTTGCATGCTGTGTGGCACTAAGCAATTCACTTAACCTTCTTCTGCTCCCAGGTCGCACCCATAAACAAGCTTCATCTTTGTGTCTCTCTCCTGCTAATAAAAAAACAAAATAAAATAGCCCTCCCAAACAATGACTGACACCCCCCCCCCACAAAAAACCAAGTGGTTATCCTTTTGGTGAGCACAACTCAGGCAGCAAAGTCCAATGCAAATGGAAATGGGAGTGGATTGGAAGTGTGGACAACAGGGCATTACATGGGATACAAAAAACAGAAAACCAGCAGTGGAGTCAGGCTACACAGTTCTTGATAAATAAAACAACTCAAAGATTAGGTGTTACTAAAAAAAAAAGTTAACATTTATTTAAAAATAAGATAAAAAGGACATACATGCACAGACAAAACACCAATCTTTCACATTTCAAGTAATTTCAAAAGGTTAGCATGTTATGTGAAAGGATGAGTTGTGTCTTTTTATCCATTTTTTATTTGTATTTAAACAAATTGTTCAGTTTGTTACTCGCACCGAATCTCTGGATAGTTTAACTTATCTAGATGACCGCAGTGTAGCAGGACTCCACTGCTGGTTTTTGATGTGAATGTCAAATTCACTCCCAGACAGCAGCCTCGTGAATGGCGGTGGGGGTTGGGGTTGCTGCGGGACTAAGGCAAAGGCACCACACGAGAAATTGGAAGGGAGTAATACTAAGCAGCACGTGGCATTGGAGTTCACGGAGATATAATGGTGATTACTTAACTGTATAGCAAGGAAAACAAGGCAGACTGAAAGACTATTCACTATTTCTCCCTTGCATTGTAAACAGTTCTAAGTAACAATAAAAAAAAAAAAGATTACATCGCAAATCTCCGAGTCCAAGAGCATGGGGGCTTTATTATACCAGTTGCACACTAGCTTGCCACGTTTTTGCACAAAAAATAAGCACCCAGCACTTAACTTCATTACCTTGGCATTTGGGCTGTTTTTTTTTTTTTCCCAGAGGTTTGTGCAGTGGCTTCGAAGTGTAGCAAAGCAGGGGAGAAACAGTCAACAGCCCCTGGAACCAATACATTTTTTCAGATGTAAAAACTGGCAAGCGGGGGTTATGAGGGTTGAGAATACAGTCCAAAGGGGTAACAGGGACAGGACTTTGCACAAGAAGCATATTTATTTTATTGAGGCTGGAAACATATATTCCAGTTGTCAGTCAGTGACCAATACAGGACTCAAATCAAGACAAAGAAGATTCAGTGCCCTTTTACAACTTGCACAAATCACTCTGCAAATATAACTCAGTCCTGCATGATTTCAGTTACCTTTATTATGGTATTTGACCCCTTCCTGTTCAAATCACATAAGAAAACCTCAATTTATTTGAAAAGCAGTTTACCACAGTAGGCACACATTTTAAAATCACGATCCGTTCTTATTGTAAAATGCCACAGAGTTGTTTTTTTTTTTATTACAAACCACGTGGTGGCATTTTTCTGATTTGGGGACAGAAATTGATTTGGAAAGCTGTAAGCTGCAGTGGCCCACGTCTACTCCGAGTTCTATAGTAACCTCTCTGTCCCTTTGGTTCCCACATATGGCACCTCGCATCTCAGAATATGAATCAATGCCTCAGACCAAAACAGCATGGTTTACTACAATAGGTACCGACCAACCCTCCCCCGCCCAATCCTCAGTCTCTACCACACCCCGACCTCCTCCTGCCAGCTTCCACTGACAGACTGTCAGTCCCAGCTAGCTGCTGCTGTCCCTACAATCCTGCCTGCTTGCTTGTTGCTCACACTATAGGGTCCCGACTCCCTCAGTGCCCATCCCTGCTCCCCCCCAGCCAGAACAAATTGAAAGCACAGCTGGTCAGCTTCAGCCGAGCGTCAGCTCAGCATCAGCGCACCGACCGACCCCCCCCAATCCTCAGTCTCTACCCCACCCCGACCTCCCTCCAGCAAGCTCCCAGTGACAGACTCACAGTCCCAACAAATAAATTAAATGTCAACCTAGCCAGCCCAGTACTGATCAAATTTTTTTTTTTGGCGGTTTGTGCAGTGGCTTCGAAGTGTGATGCACAGCCCGATGTACTGCAGATGGCAGCAGAGTAGAGACTTATGAGGCCTGACCCACCAGACCAAGCAGCTAGCTGCAACTGTCCCGATGTTCCTGCCTGCCTGCTTGTTGCCCTCACTATATGGTCCCGACTCCCTCAGTGCCCATCCCTGACCCCCCCCGCCAGATCAAATTGAAAGCACAGCCGAGCACAGCTCAGCATCAGCAGCAGCGTACCGACCAATCCCCCCCAATCCTCAGTCTGTACCCCACCCCGACCTCCCTTCTGCCGGCCCAGTGAGACTGACAGTCCCAACAAATAAATTAAATTTCAACCCAGCCAGCCCAGTACTGATCATCAGCCTCCGTAGAATACTGCATTACAAACCATGCAGTGGCAGATATACAAGTCTTTGTGAATCGAAAACAATAGTATTTGCTTTCAGTAGTTGCAGACCCTCAAACTGAAGCCTGTAGACCTTCGGACCCGGTTCTTGGTATATAAAATAAATGTATGTATATAAAATACATGTATTTTGCATTATCTTACCGACTGAGCTGAGTACTGTTAGCTGCTGCCTCTCCTGCTGTTTTTTTCTCCTGCCGTTTTTTAGAATAGGACGAACTCACAGACAAGTGTCCCATGCACAGTGAGACAAGTCACTCCCGCTCTCTTACTACAGGCAGATATCAGCCAATAGGAACGTGAGTTGAAAACTGGTGGAGGAGGGGAATGAGGGAAAGCGTGGGAATAGCATGAGCTCTGACATGTGAGATGTTCTGTTCTGTTTTTTTTTTGGTTACATTAGGCCAGCCAATCAAATTAAAAGATAGCAAATCTGCACTGCAACAGGAAGTGTGTGTGTGTGTGTGTGTGTGTGTGTGTGTGTGTGTGTGTGTGTGTGTGTGTGCTAAGAAGGAAAGAAAATCATAGGGGAGGGTAGAAAAGAGATTCAAGCAACAGATAGAGATCTGTTTGACAGAGAGAGAGAGACAGAGATGAGTCCAGGAGTAAATCTGGCTGATTTGGATTCTGCACTAAAATGTTTGGGCAGATGGAGAGAGAGAGACAGAGCGGTCCCTCGGATTAAAAATATAGTGACACTCCTTCATGCAGTAAAACAATGTTATTATTTATTTTTTTTATTATTATTTTTATGCTCCATCTGCTCCATCTGGCGAGCACCTCCTTTGGGCCCTCAATGTCTTGCCCCATCTGTCTGCCATCCCCACGACCTGCCTCAACCCCAGATCGCAGCTCCCTGGAGGTAGCCCGGCATAACCCTTCGCCAGGTGGGTCCCCCTCCTCCGAGAGGGAAGGCACCGGTGGGGGTCGTCCAGCGCACTGCAGCATCGGCTCCAGGTGTTGCTGGGGTGGGGGGTTGCGTGGCCATGATGGCAGTGAGGGGACCAGAGAGCCATCATCTGGCTCACCAGAGAGCCATTTTCCAGTTTTATCCCCACGAAGAGTGACGTACCCTGACGTCATAGCGAATGCCGACGTCCATCATTTCCCCCCCGGAAATTTGAGCCCCTAACACTCTGCCATGCTCCCGGCCTGTGCCAGGGGCCAGCAGGTGCCCTGCTCACATCCCCACCCTCCCCCCTGGAGAGGGTGAGTTGTCTACGGATGCTCCAACCTTCTCCCCTGGCCGGCTCTCCAATGACCCGGGTCGCCAGCGTTGCAAGCAGAAATCCAGCCGATGCGCCGATGAGCCCGATTTTATTATTTTAATACATATACATTTTATTTGGGGGTTGGGTGGGACTACCATTCCAGCCACATGAAGCAGGGAGTTTTATTACTCTACTGACTCCATCATTTCAAGAGTGAAACTCCATCCCCTGCACACTTCTCAGGGGAATTTCTCTTTATAAATGAAGGAAGCGAAAGGAAAGCTATTAAGAATAGGCCGAGTTCAGAAATATTTGTGGGGCTGTGACAAACCATCAGATTAAACTAAATGACAGCAATGGAGTGGGAGCACCGCTCTCCATTTCAGGATGCGATCCCCTGCCTTCCAAGTTGCCAGCTCCCTGCACCACACTGGGGGCAGGAGTGTCTCGGAAAGAAAGGGGAAAAGCAAGATGTCATCCCACCCTCATGTGACTTCAGCAATTTATACACACCACAGAGTAGTTAACCTTCATTTAACAAGTTCGGAAGGGTCAGAGCCTGGATAAAACTGACAAGCGTGGGGAGGTGCCAAGTCCAGTGCCCAGGTTCGAGTCCCACCCCCCAGGGAGAGAGAGAGAGAGAGAGAGAGAGAGTGCTCAGGTGTGTTTATCTGTTGATTTAGAGCGCAAACGCCCTGTGCTCCATGTTGGCGGCCCCGGCTGCAGTGGCCATGCCCCATGTTGAGGTTGCTCTCTGGATACTGGGCAGTAGGTCCTCCTAGTACATGCAGCATCCCCTGCTGCCTATCTGCCGCTTTGAGGCTGTACTGAGAGTCTCAGTCTCAGAGAATGAAATGCATCATAAACGCACACAAAGTCAGACGGGGGAGCTGCAGCTACAATTGCTTCCTGTTCTGGAGATGGGTTCAGTGCTACCCCCGCTATGGCTGGAGGAGGAACAGCACCCCAAACTGGGAACAGTACTAACCATGGTTAGGGGACCACACATAGAAATGGGTATCCCCCCAACATACACACACGCTCTACTGGGATATTAGGGAATACATCTTTCCATTACCACCTGAGTAGATATTTGGGAATAACTTGCCAACAACAACCGGTTAGGGTTTCTGGAAATACTACCACCACCATCTTGCTAGCCAGGGAATTTGGTAAAATAACCCCCACCACCACCCTTTTGAGGTATTTTAAAATATGTCCCCCATACACATCCAGAGCTAGGATACTTTGGAATACCCACCACCACCACCATGCTCTCTTGGTGCTTACTACTGAGCCTCACAGCAGACAGCAGTTATCTATTGAAGACACTTTTCTCCTGATGCTATTTCTGCTCTCACAGATACCCAGTCATTCTACAGTGATGCACACTGACAGATGAGGGGCATACCATAACTGAACATGTGTTTGGCATGTTTGTGCTTTTGGTGCCTGGACAAGATTGGGAGCACATTACTGATGGCACCTGGTAAGGTGTACTGTATATTTGCAGCATGCCTCATGCCACACAACCTGGATATTTTGAAAAGGATGCCTTTACCTGACTTGCATAATGTTCCAGCAGACGATGATGCATCCTGTCCTTCTGCCACTTGGAACATGAGGGCCGCCAGATGCAAGGCTGGCAGGGCTTGCCGCCAAAGAGTGGTGGATGATACTTCACTTAGTGTGGTGCTGTACTGTGTGGGACCATGGTGGTGGTTGGTTGGATGTGTGGCATGGTGCGCAAATCCAAGTACAGCTCAGCATGTGTGGTGTGTTTTTTGTATACGGATGTGCAGGACTGACATGTGTGGTGTGACAGTTTATGACTTAGGGGTGTACACATGAGTGAGGATCACCAGAGCAGTCCTTCTCTGGATGGATGGGTTTACAGAGGCATGCACTATGCCATGAGTGCAAAATAATGCTCCTGGGAAACAAACCCACAGGGGAAGATTACACAATGGAGAGGGAGGTAGTAACAACAACAAAAATGGAAATGGACCTGGGGGTAATCATATCAGATGACCTTAAGGTTAGCAAGCAATGTGAGAAGGCAGTAGGGCTGGGAGTATACTGGGATGTATAAGGAGAGGCATCACCAGCAGAAAACAGGAAGTTGTTATCCCTCCGTACAAACAGTTGGTGAGACCCCATCTGGAGTACTGCGTCCAGTTCTGGAGACCCCATCTCCGCAAGGACATAGACAGGATAGAGGCAGTCCAGAGGAGGGCAACTAAAATGGTGCAGGGTCTGCAAGAGAAGCCATACGAGGAGAGACTAAAGGAATATGTATACCCTGGAGGGAGAGGAGGGACATGATAGAAACTTTTAAGTACCTCAGTGGAATCAACAAAGTCCAAGAGGGTAGCATCTTTCAGAAAAAGAGATGTGCAAGAACAAGGGAACACAATTTAAAGATGGAGGGGTGGTTCAGGGGCAATGTGAGAAAGTATTTTTTCACAGAGAGGGTGGTGGACACATGGAACAGCCTTCCTGAGGAGGTTGTGGGGTCTAAAACTGTGGGAGAATTCAAGAATACATGGGACAGACATAAGGCAATTCTTGTGGAGGGTAAGAAGAAGACATAGGCTGTTGGTTAACTAGGATCTGCAGCTTATCCTGTAGGTAGGGAAATGGGCAGACTAGGTGCGCCAAGCGGTCCTTATCTGCCATCAAAGTCAAAAGTCTATGTTTATAAACAGACAGCACCTTCTGTGTCTTAATGATCAACAAACTGCAGTGTTATTCTCTTTACACTGAAAGGGTGTTAATCCCTGTACTCACTCAAATGACACATTGGTGAGTTACTTTTACACACACTGTGTTAACCAGTGATTAGCACACTTGCAGTGTTAAAAAAATAACACTTCCTTTCTTAGAGTGCACCCAGGGATCTGTTTTGGGGCCATGCTTGTTTAATCTTTATATCTCTACCATGCATGTCACAACAAATATTTGGTTGTCCAAATTTGAGGATGACACATGCATAGGTTCTCCAGTAAATAGTCAGATGGATGCATTAGAACTGCAGAATGCTCTTGCAGAATTAGACCTGGGCTAAAGAAAATATGGCATCCTTTAACATTGATAAATGTATGGTAATGCACTTGGGGAAAAAAAATCCAGAAGTGGATTACAGTTTAGGTGGTCAGATACTCGGGGTAGTATAGGAAGAAAGAGATTTGGGTATTATGGTTAGTAATGACCTTAAATCCCATTTGTACTGTAACCATGTGGTTAAGAAGTCTAATAGCATTTTGAGTTGCATACATAGGCACATCAAAAGTAGGAAAAAGGAGGTTTTACTTCCTCTTTATACCTCCTTGGTGCGCCCTCATGCAGAGTACTGTGTGCAATTCTGGGCACCAGGCCATAAGGGAGATATAAATGTTTGGAGAGGGTTCATCGCAGGGCTACATAAAGAATTAAGGAAGTACAGAGTATGGATTATAGGGATAGACTGAGGAGCCTGGACCTTTATTCTCTGGAGTATCGGAGGCTAAGAAGAGATATGTGTCTTATCTATCAGCATTATCTGATAACCAGCTTTGGGAACAACTGGGATTAAATTTTAGACATCAGTCCCATAATACATGTGCCCCTCATCTACAGCTTAAGATGGAAAAGTTTAATACACAGGCACGAAGGCACTGGTTTTCACTAAGAGTTGTTAAAATTTGGCATACACTACCACTTGGGGTTGTGGGTAGTCCAACTATGTTAGCCTTTAAGCACTCTCTTGATTATTATTTGAAGAGTAAGAACATAGAAGGGTATGATTTATTAATTTATTAATTTAATATTAAGGCAAGCCAAATGGACTTCGGTCTTTAAAGAGCTCAGGACAACCTATGAAACCTATGAAACATTGACAATGCTTTTGCATTTTCTTTAAGTCTTTCTTTGCCATCAGTGACTCTTTCATCTCCCTTAAGAAGCTTAAGGTTAGGGGTCAGAGAAATGAATGGCTCACTCCTGATCTTCTGAAGCTCTTTAGGTCTAGGGACAAAGCCTGGGACAAGTATAGAAAATTTAGACTACCCAACCTCCATCAAGACTTCAAAACTCTTTGCAATAGGTGCAAATTGGCTGTCTGTGCCACAAAAACAAACTTTATTATGGAAAGGCAACTCCGCCACAATGCTAAACACACCTGGCAAACTTTAAATAATCTGTTAGGCAGGAACAGGAAAGATGACCACATCTCCCTGTCTAAGAAAGGCAGACATCAGTGAGCCCAGGAAAACTGCCAACCTTTGTAACACCCACTTTGGTGACCTTGACCAACACAAGCCTGTGGTCTACCCACTATCCATGAACCCCTCTGACTATACACTTTCATTCCCATCTCCCTGGCTCCTCCCCATCCATCCTCAAATTTTACTTCCACCTTCTCTTCCCAAGAGAAGTCTCCACCTAGATTAAGAAAAACAATCCAAGACCCTGCCTTGGCCCTGATGGAGTTGATTTCCACATACTTAAACTCACCTTTGCTCCCATAGCCATCCCCTTCATAAACATCTTCAATGTCTCTCTCTGTACTTGTGTCTTTCTCAGCAATTCAGACTAGGATTTTCCTTGACAAGTTCAATGTGTTCACTGACTCTCAACAAGTCTGTACCCAATACTGAGACTGCCATTGTCAGTTTCTCCACCTCTGTGATTAAGGCAAATGATGAAGGGATCTGTACAGGTGCCATCTTCGTTGACCTCACAAAGGCCTTTGATCTGGTCGACCACATCATCCTCCTGTCATCCCTGAACTTCTCAGGGGATGTTGTCAAATGGTGCAAGGACTATCTCAGCAGCCACTCACATACAACCGTCATCTGTGGTTTCTCCTTTGATCTCAACCCCATAAAGTATGGAGTCCTATAAAGCTCCAGTCCTGGCCCCCTGCTCTTCTCCTTAGCCATCAACTCCCTCCCATTAATCTGCCAGTTTACTGAGCTCATCCTTTATGTGAACAATGCTGCCCTTTTCTGCAAGGACAGAAACCCTTCCATCCTCCACGATAGACTCCAATCAGATTTTAGTAGGCTGCACTCTTGGTTCACGTCCCATGGCCTTGTCCTCAATTCTAAAGAAATGAAGACAATGGTACCAAAAAAGCCACATACTTTGTCTTCCCCCTCAAGGATAACCATGGCAATGTGTTTGAGTGGGTCTCTGAGTTTAAATACTTAAGCATTTAACTCGACTACCACCTAACATTTGAACACCACACTAACCTTCTAATTAAGAAAGTTCACCAGAGGCTTGGCACCCTATACAGGATAAAACAATACCTTATCCCAGGCACCAGGGCCCTTCTTACCAACAGTTCCTGCTCCCCATTCTCAATTATGGATCCGTGATATACACAACCTCCCTCTACTTAAACCTTATTAGACTGAAAGCCACCTACTACAACATAATCCAGTTGTCTCTAGCCTCCCCATATATACACACACCACTGTGACTTCTACATGGCAGCATGCTGACTTTCTCTAGCAGACCAGTTTAACTTCAAAATGTTCTCTTTCCTGTATAAAGCCCTCTGGTGCCTCCTTCCCAAAAGTGTTGCCAACATCGTCCAGAAACCAGTCATCGCTAGATCCACCTGACTCTCATGTTGCTCTTACTTATCACTCTCTTCTTTCACACTTCCCATGGTCAACACTCCCTTTCCTACAAGGGTGCCAAACTTTTCAACAGCCTTCTCCCCTGGCTGGCTGTATGCCCATCTCTCTTCCTCCTTCAAAATCAACCTTAAGAAATTCCTATTGGATAACTTCTCCTGTAATTGTACCTAGTTCTGAGCTTCTCCCTATTACCTTGTATGTATTTTTCTCTGTTTTCCCTTTTACTTCCCCCAGTTCTTCTTCCCATACAATTTGCCCCACTTGCTCTTTCTGTAACTGCTGTTATTCTATCATCTTGCTACTAAGAACTTATTACACTCATTGTCCATTTATATTCGGTGTACTTTGATTCTTATTATACCATGTAGCCTATTTGCCCTCATATCTTTAACTATGGCATATTTGCATTTGCATCTTTAACTATGTTGCATATCTTTTCTTTTTTAATGTAATTGTAACTGGACGCTTGTGAAAATGGGCAACTTATGCTGACGTGCCTTATCCAGTAAAAAAATAAAAATAAAATGAAATGAAAAGTTTGTGTATGGAAACAATAGTCTAAGCAGTACATTCATTTTAATAGTTTTGATTTTGTTCACAAAGGTAAATGGTAATCCTTGCCATCTTTTGAGATCAGCATAAATCTCTTGATCATTACATAGTTCATTTTATAGTGTTCAGACAGGTGTGTGGGTATCTGAATTCCTAGATATCACAACACATTATGTACCCATTTAAATGATATGTTGCACTCTGGGGTATGCTTATTCTAATTATGCAATGTAGCACTTTTGGACAGATTCCCTCTTTAATGAACACATCAGCCCTATTCTATTAGAGACATTTGACAACATCCTCTGATATCTTTCCTTTAGATTACCTTATATCAGAAGGATCTCTGTTTTTTCCCTATTTATTTTAAATACTGCTACAGTACTGGATTAAAATCCATCAAAAGTTCCTGTAATGGAGCCAGGGATTTTTGGAGTCACTCAAATACATTAGAGCACTCTCCGCATACAGTGATATGTTGTTCTCCACTCCTACCACCGTTATTCCTTTTATGCTGTTGTCCTCTCAGTGCAACAACCAGGGTCCCATACTTATAAAGAATAATATGGACAATATTAACCAACCCTGTTGAGTGCCCCCTCCATGTTTAACAGTGTTGATAATGTTTTGTTTACTTTAACCTGGGTTGTTGGTGCTTGGTACAGTTGCTGAATTGCTTTCTTGAACCTTCTCCAAATCAAATTTTTCTTAATACTAATTTAAGAAATCTCTAATTAAGGCTATTAAATGCCTTTTCCAGAAACTTAAACAGTGCTACTTAGGGAGTTTTAGATATGGTCTTGGCTGATGTTACTCTTCACAGATTCCTAATTTTGTTACTCAGGTGTTGATTCCCCCTTTCCCCTAATTAGGTGTGAAGCCTGCCTGATCAAGGTGTATAAGGGGTTCTATTGTTTGTTGTTGTTTAGTAGCCATTATCTTTGTGTAAAGCTTTACATCATGATTTAATAGTGATACTGGATTGTATGAGGCACATTTCTCCTAGGGTTTCCCAGGTCTGGGGAGTACTGAAATCATTGCCTCCTTCCAGGAAGGGAGGGAGGCACTCACTACTTCCTTTTTGTCATTCTTTAAATGCCTCTAATAGAATAGGGCTGAACTGTTCATTAAAGAGGGAATCTGTGCAAAAATGCTACATTGCATAATTAGAATAAACATACCCCCAATAAATCTCATACCAAAAATTATGTTTCTATGTTACTTCATTTTAAAGATATGAGATATTTTTAGCCCTGATTTCACTACCTGTTCAAAAAAGCCAGTGTCACTGAAGAGCCACTAATGATGTCATCATCTGAACTCACAGTCTAGTCCTCCCTGTCAGCAACCTTACAAGATCTGTTCCTCCAAAGTTTAATCAACTGCAGCTGTAGCAATCATTTGAAAAATGACATAGGGTTAGATGCAGTGCTTGCATTTCCAGAATGTTCAGATGCATGGTACTGTAATTTAGACTGCATCAGGAGGTGGTTTTAGAATGCAGTGCTGAACCAAATAATAGAACCTCAGATGGTGCACAATTTTAAAATGTTGGAGGGGGGTGCATGCAGTCTCAAAATGTGGCAGGGATGTGCTTTCTCAAAATGTGGTGGGCCACTCAGTCTCAGAATACAACAGGAACACACATTGAAGAATTTGGCAGGGACTGACCATTTCCGAATATACTGGGTATGCACACTGTCAGAATGTGACAGGACACATCATTTATTCTGAAATTGCTTGTCCCTATGACATTCCAAAATTGTATGCACCCACTACATTTTAGAATTGTGCAACACATCGCCACTGCATTCTAACATTGTGTGTCCAAGCCACATTCTAAAATTATGCATCCCTGCCACATTCTGAAACTGCACATCCCTGCCATATTCTGAAATTGGGCATCTGCACCAAATTCCAAAACTGCACGTCCATGCAACATGCCGTTTGAAAATGTATCACAACCATATTCCCAAACTATGCATCACCACCAAATTCTGAAACTGCGCATCACTGCCACATTCTGAAATTGTGCATCTACACCACATTCCAAAATTGTGTCACCACCACATTCTGAAACTATGCCTGAAACTATGCCTCACCTCCATATTCCAAAACTGTGTGTCACTACCACATTGCAAAACTGTGTGTCATCACCACATTCTGAACCCGTGTGTCACTGCCACAATCCAAAACTGTGCATCACTACCACATTCTGAAACTATGTATCACCATCACTTTCAGAAACTATGTTACTGCCACATTCCCAAACTGCATCATGGCCACATTCCTAAATTGTGCATCACCACCACATTCTGAAATTGTGCATCACCACCACATTCCAAAACCATACATCACTGGCACATTCTAAAACTATGTGTCACCACCACATTCCAAAACTGCACATCCATGCAACATACTGTTTGAAAATGTGTCACAACCATATTCCCAAATTATGCATCACCACCAAATTCTGAAACTGCGCATCACTTCCACATTCTGAAATTGTGCATCACTGCCACATTCTGAAATTGTGCATCACCACCACATTCAGAAACCTCAGTGAAGCCAACCAGGATGAAGCACAGCATTTCAATTTTCTGCCTGACAAAAAGGATTAACTCCCACTGAAACTGCTTTGTTTACTGCAGTAACTCTGATGCAGAATGATTCAGAATTGGGTTTCATCCTGGCAGGCTTCATTGTTTGTCACTATTCTATTCCCAAACTGTACATGGCAGCCACATTCTGAAATTGTGCATCACTGCCACATTCTGAAATTGCACTTCACTGGCACATTATGAAACTGTGCATCACTGCCATATTCCAAAACTGTGTGTCACTACCACATTCTGAAACTGTACCTCACTGGCACATTCCAAAATTGTGCATCACTACCACATTCAGAAACTACATCACCACCACATTCCAGAACTGTGCACCACTGCCACATTCTGAAATTCTGCATCACTGCCACACTCTGAATCTGTGTGTCACTGCCACATTCCAAAACCGTGCATCACTGCCACGTTCTGAAATTTTGCATCACTGGCACATTCCAAAATTGTGCATCACCACAACATTCTGAAATTATGCATCTACTTCACATTCTAAGATTGTACCTTCCTGACACATTACATAATTGTGTGCAAACTTACACATTCCAACATTGCCTGTCATTGTCACATTCTGAAAATGTGCAACCCCACCATATTCCAAAATTGTACATCCCTACCACATTCTAAAAATTAGTGTCACTGCCACATTCTGATTTTGCATGTCTCAGTCACATTCTAAAATTATACATCCCTGCCTCATTCTGAAATTGCATGTGACTAATACATTCTGAAACTACATCACTGCCAAATTCTGAGATTTTGTGTCCATGTCACATTTTGAAATTGCATGTTGCCACTACAATCTGAAATCAAGCATCCCAACCAAATTTTGAAATTGTGCATCACAACCACATGCCAAATTTATGCATCCATGACACAATATAAAATTACATATCCCTGCCATCTTCTGCAGCCCCACATTTAAAAAAATTTTTTATCGCTGCCATATTCTAAATATATGTGACACCACCACATTATGAATTTTAGCATCCTTGCCACATTCCAACATTGTGACTCAGCTACATTCTGAGTTTGTGTCATTGTTGCATTCTATAATTGCAGTTTGGTGACATTTCAAAATCTCATACCTGCAGTGTTCTAAAAATTGCACACATCAACTCTGGTCACATTCTGAAGTACCGTACCTTGCATCTGCACATACTGAAAATGTACACATTAACCCACCCAGTGTTAGTTTTCTTTTTTCAGGTGTTTACAACTTCAGTTTTATGTAACATGGGATAAATAAGTCATTTAAGGCAGTCTGCAGGAAGGACAAAGCTGCGAGTTCAGGTTATGACATCACAAGCAGCTTTTCTCTGAAACAGGCTTTTTTGAACAGGCAGTGAATATATGGTTACAAAATGACTTGTAACCTTTAAACTAAGTAACTCATTTATCTTATTTTTGGCATGAGGCTGATTGAGGATATGCTGATCAAGATTCTGAATTTATTAATGCCAGAAATTTTGGCCAGACTGCCTCTTTAAATGTCTTATAAAAACCCACATTGAAGACATCCGGCCCTTATTCTGAATTACTTATGGGTCTCTAATGGCCTGGTCTATTTTGTCTAACCTGATTGGAGCATCTAAATTAGCTCTATCCTCTTCAGACAATATAGGCCATTTAACCGTCAGCATGAATTTCTCTCTTTTTGCCTCTAGTTGACTGGAATGTATGTCTTCTGTGTACAGATGATTGTAAAAATCTCTAAAGGTATCTGGTATCCCCTGTAGTGTGATTGTCATCATTTTGGGTTGCCTAATGTCTCCAGTAGCTTTGTGTTAGGTTTCTAATTCATGATCTCTAGTTCTTCCTATATTGCTAAATTTTGGTTTTTCTCTTAGCTTCCCCTAAACCAATTAGTTTACTCAATATAACCACTTTCAAAGTATCTCATACTATTTGCTCTGAGACCCCACATTTCTGGTTCAATTTATATGCCTCCACTACCTTTTCCTTGACTGACTGACTGACTGACTGATTGACTGACTGACAGAAGTTAATATCCTTCATCAAAGATGTATTACTATTTATCCTCCATGTAGTCCTTCTCCTTGGCCCCCCTAGCTGGTATAGCATGGACATTTGGTCATGGTCTGATTGCATTATGGCATGTATTTCTGTTTTGCTTACCCTATTTAGCATACCATTAGGCACCAAGAACACATTGATGATTGATTACTACCTCTCTGAATATGAAAAGACTCTACAGTCTTTCTCTGATAGGAGTGGTGCAGTGCAATGGCTGTGGGGTGGCACTGTTCCGGGAGACATTCTGGAGGCTGCGATGCCGCCCTATTTGCAGGCACCTCTCTGGTCTGAGAGAGGAGGTTGCCCATCTCCAGGCTGACCTGGCTAGGATTCGTGAAACCTCCTCCCCCACCCAGGGACCACCAGGGCCAATGCCACTACCTCAGAGGTTGCCAAGAAAGAGGAGAGGCTGGACCAGGGTGGGCTCAAGGAGGGAGTGGGTGGTGGAACAGAGTTGCATCCCTCCAGCTGTACCTCTTCACAATTCATTCGCTCTTCTGGATAGTGGTTCCTCTATGGAGGCACCTGCAGTGGAGACCAGGGAGGATGCTGCGAACCTTCACAAAGGAGACCCACAGGAGGGTGGCATGGGACCCCACAGGGGAAGGAAACTCCTGGTGGGGACTCAATCATTGGGGGGTAGAAATGGGGGAGGAAGGAGAGGAGGGTAGGCTTCCTGGTGCCACGGCTTGGAGGGACAGGAAGCGAATCCTCAGGATCGTGGGAGGAGCTGCATGAGGGAGGGAGCTGGATGTTGTTGTCCACCTAGGGACAAATGACCTGGCTAGGAATGGGATCAGAGCAGTGCAAGAGGAGTTTATAGAGTTGGGAAGGGGCCTTAGACAAGTAGTGCAAACGGTAACCTTCTCGGAGGTGCTGCCTGTCTATGGCAAGGGAGATGCTAGGGCACTTCTCACCAGGGAATTCAATGAGTGGTTGAAAAACTGGTGTGGAGCTCAGGGTTTTGGCTTCATTGGGGACGGGAGCCACTTGGAGGATGCAGACCTATACTGGTGTGATGGTCTGCATCTGTCCAGGGGGATCCAGGATCCTAGGTGAGAGGTTTAAATGCTTCATTGGAGCATTTAAACCAGCCAAGGGAGGCACTGAAAAGGAGCAGGGAAATCTGAGTCTCCACAAAAAAATGGTGATTAGTGAGGTAAACACCAAGGTACAGAAGTTATTAGGGAGCAGAACAGATTTAAATGTAAAAAAAGGCAAAGGCAGTAAGGACAGAAATGGGGCTAAAAGGGGTAAGGCTATCAAAAGTGGAGGGTGATGAGTACCAATGCCCATAGTCTGTGTAACAAGCTCCCTGAACTAGTGGCCTTGATGGAAGAGGGTTGCCTGGATATTGTGGCAGTCACAGAAACATGGTACACAGAGAACCATGACTGGGATGTCAACATACCAGGGTACACAATCTACAGGAGGGACAGGGAGGGTAAAAGAGGAGGAGGAGTAGCTCTCTATGTAAAGGAAGGGATCAAAGCAACAGAACTAAAGAGTAAACAGGGAGCAGATGAGGCACTTTGGGTCACCCTGGAGACAGGAAATGGCACTACAATCTGCATGGGGTTGTATACAGACCCCATCTCAGGGGAGGAATGGACAAGGAAATGATAGAAGGCTTTCTTAGAATGGCAGAAAAAGGAGATATTGTTGATGGGGACCTGAATATGCCAGATGTTAACTGGAGCACCTTTGCTGCAGGCACATCCAAGAGCAGGGTCATTCTTGATGCCCTACAGGGCATGCCTCAGACAGCTAGTATCGGAACCCACTGGAGGGAGCAATCTTAGATCTGGTACTCTCGAATGGGGATGGAGAAAGAATCTCAGATTTAGAAGTGGGTAGCCATCTGGAAACAAGCGACCACCAAACAGTGTGGTTCATGATAAACACAGCCATACAATCAAGCCATACAAAAGCAAGAGTACTGGACTTTAGGAGGGCCAACTTTGGGAAAATGAGAGTGCCTCAGAAAAGCACTAGCAAACAGGCAAGAAGGAGGGGTGGAGGAACAATGGGGAGTGATCAAAACAGCCATCACAGAGGCAACAAGCCTTTGTGTAAAGCAAATCAATAAAACACAAAGAAGGAAAAAACAGCTATGGTTCTCAAAAGAGGTGGCAGGGAAGGTTAAGGAGAAAAGACAGCATTCAGGAAATATAAGGAAACACAGAAGGAGCAGGACAGAGAACTTTATCAGTTAAAGCAGAAAGAGGCTGGGAAGGCAGTCAGAATAGCAAAGGCCCAAACCAAGGAAAGGATAGCGAATTCTGTTAAGAAGGGGGATAAGACCTTTTATAGGTACATTAGGGAGTGAAGAAAGACCAAAGGAGGGATACTGAATCTTAATAAAGGGGAGGGAATGTGGGTAGAGGGTGACAGTGAAAAAGCAGGGATACTGAACGAATATTTCTGCTCAGTATTCACAAAGGAAGAGGAGGGGGAGTTACCTAAACCAAACAAGAGAAACACTCTGAAGATGGGGGTCGATACCAGTCCATTTACAGAAGAAAGGGTTCTGAAAGAACTAATAAAATTGAAGGTGGACAAAGCAATGGGGCCTGATGGGATTCACCCAAGAATTCTAAAAGAACTAAGGGTAGAACTAGTGACACATCTGACTACTCTCTTTAACAAATCATGGGAGGATGGGGTGGTACCCGAGGACTGGAGGAGGGCAGATGTGATTCCTCTTCACAAAAGTGGGAGCAGGACAGAGGCAGGAAACTACAGACCAGTTAGTTTGACCTCGGTGGTAGGGAAAATGATGGAATCACTTTTGAAGGAAAGAATTGTTGAGTACCTAGAGGCCAGAGAGGCACAGGACCCAAGGCAGCATGGATTCATGATGGGAAGGTCGTGTCAGATGAATCTAATAGATTTCTTTGACTGGGTAACCAAAGTAGTAGACCAGGGAGGGGCTGTGGACATGGCCTACCTAGATTTTAGCAAGGCATTTGATACAGTCCCACACAAAAGATTAATTCACAAAATAGCCAGCCTTGGAGTGGGTCCCAAGGTGGTAGCCTGGATAAAAAATTGGCTAGACAACAGGACGCAAAGGGTAGTAGTAAATGGAATACACAGTGAAGAAAGGAGGGTTACTAGTCGGGTACCGCAGGGTTCAGTACTTGGACCAGTCCTTTTTAATGTCTTTATAACTGACATTGCAGAGGAACTGGAAGGAAAAGTATGTCTCTTTGCAGATGACACAAAGATCTGCAACAGGGTTGATACACAAGATGGAGTGGAAAGGATGAAAAGGGACTTGGCAGGGTTGGAGGAATGGTCAAATGTATGGCAGCTCAGATTCAATGCGAAGAAGTGCAAGGTAATGCACATGGGAAACAAAAACCCAGGGGAAGTGTACACAATGGGGGGTGAGATACTGACAAGAGTAAAAATAGAAAGGGACCTGGGGGTAATTATATCAGATGACCTAAAGGTGGGCAAGCAATGTGAGAAGGCAGTAAGGAAGGCTGGGGATACTGGGATGCATAGGGAGAGGCATCAATAGTAGAAAACAGGAAGTTGTTATCCCTCTGTACAGACAGTTGGTGAGACCCCATCTGGAGTACTGTGTGCAGTTCTGGAGACACCATCTCCGCAAAGTCATAGACAGAGTGGAGGCTGTCCAGAGGAGGGCAACCAAAATGGTGCAGGGTGTGCACCAGAAGACATACGAAGAAAGACTAAAGGAGCTTAATATGTATACCCTAGAGGAATGGAGGGAGAGAGGGGACATGGTAGAAACTTTCAAGTACCTCAAGGGAATTAACAAAGTCCAAGAGGGTAGCATCTTCCAGAAAAAGAGATGTGCAAGAACAAGGGGGCACAATTTGAAGATAGAGGAGGGACGGCTCAGAGGTAATGTGAGGAAGTATTTTTTCACTGAGAGGGCTGTGGATGCATGGAACAGCCTCCCTGAGGAGGTCGTGGAGTCAAGAACAGTGGGGGACTTCAAGAATGCATGGGACAGACATAAGGCAGTCCTAGTGGGGGGTAGGAGGAAGTAAGCTGTTGGTTAACTAGGATTTGCAGCTTTTCTGTTAGGTAGGAAAATGGGCAGACTAGGTGGGCCAAGCAGTCCTTATCTGCTGTCAAATTCTGTGTTTCTATGTTTATATGTTTCTTTCTTGTGTTGGGTCCTCCATGAAACCCACAACCCTACTTCCCTCATTAGTGCTTTCAAAACATTAGTTGTTTGTTTGTTAGTATCTATATTTTGTGAAGTAGTTGCCTCTTTGGGGGATAAGTCACTGTTGAGGTCCCCTTCTTTCACTGCTTGCTTGCTTGCTAGCTGGACCACCTTTTCCATCACCTTTCTAAAGAATTCCCCAACATCCATGTTTGGAGCATACACATTTATCAAATTAAGTGTTCCTCCTGTATCACTCCTTTTATCACTGCTAACCTTCTCCCAAGACTTGTCTCTTAGAATCTCTAGCAGGATGGATTACTTCATTAGTATCACTGTCCCCATTCTTTTTGCCTCCAGGTGTGAGGCTGCTAGTACCTTTCCCACCCACCCCCATTTCAATTTTTGGTGCTTCATCTCTAATAAGTGCAACTCTTGAAAAAAGTGATGCCACACTTTTTTTTTTAGCTCCATGAGGATTTGGGTGTGCTTCAATATCAAATATAACCTCTTTTTACTATAGCACATGATTTTTAGGTTACCCATTTGTCCACCAGTGCAAAGTCTTCTGTTTCTAATCAGGACTCATTCACTTCCCCTTCCTTGTTTATATCACATTCCATCCAAAGCTTAAGTGAGAACCAAACTTGCTCCTGTGTAACTTTTAGAGCTGTACAACATGTGGAATTCTGCCCATGGAATAAATGTGGTATGACCATTCTGCCTGCACAATTTCTGTCAGAAATTGTCATTTTATATCTGCAGGATTCCACCGGTAATGATCTACAGGATTATATTCCACAAAACAGCATTATCTGCATATTATCGTTCTGCAGCCATTGTAGTGCCTATACAATTAAGTGGGTGAATTTAACTTAAAATATACCCACTGGACTCCTGATGGACTGGAGACAGGTACCTGTGGACTATAAAGTTATCTTGAGTGCCTGTAATCTAACTGAAATCGTACAGGATTGACCAGTTAAGTTCTGTGATATTGTATTCTGTTGTGCATTGTAGATGGCATTTTAATATGTAAACAGTAGAATTTACTGAAAAACATGATTACACCTTATGCAGTTTACATTTGATGTTTTTAAATTGCCTCTGCCACTTGTAAACTGTAGTTCAATATCAACTGCAGAATTTTTTAATGAACATCAATTTTAAAATTCCACATTTCACCATGCCAAAACCACAATTAGTGCAAGCTTCTACTAAGTCTTGAGACTGAGACAGAGAGAGATGGAGAACTGGGAATTTTCCTGAGATCTAGTGTAGAATTTTTCCTAATGTTCAAATTCTCACAATAATATCTGTAACAGGAGTGGGCACATCTGGAGTTGTAGCAATGGCAGAGGAGCATGAGGGGCAGGCTGGTCTGCAGGAACATCTGATGCAGCAACAGGGGAAGCAGCAGCAGAAGGCTGTTGAGGAGTAGGCCAGTAGCTCCCACTGCAAGCTTGCACCCCCCTCCTTCTGCAGCAAAGATCTCACTCAGCTGGTGAAGGAGGTGACCAAGTATTCAAAGTCACTCTATGGCCCTGAGAGACTCCCCTACCATCAAAGGGAGGAATTGTGGGGCCAGATCAAGGCCATTTTGGATGGGCAGCTGGAAAGCATATGGAGACAGTGCAATGCAGAGTAACAAAAATGGTTCAGTGCCAACGGGGCAGATCTTAGGAGGAGCACTGGAAGGCACTGAACATGTATTTGCTGGAGACCAAAATGAAGATGGAAGATATGATAGAGATCTTCAAGTTCTAAAAAGGAAAACTATGATGAACTATTGAGCTTTATAACAATGTATGTTTAAATGGTGCAATTTGATTTGCTATGAGCTTTCCCCTGCCTTACATTAATCTATGAATAATATGCGTGTAAAGTTTCATCGCTGGTCTAAGATCCCCAGTACCTAATACATCTTGGGATGCTCTGTTAGACTGAGCATCAACATTCTAATTAAAGGTCCGACTGAGTATCCCTCCTCTCAACATGTATACTCACTTGATAACTTCTGCTACTCCAACTTACTGTCTGACCCCCTCCCCTTATCCATCTTCTCTGTCTGGGCTCAATTATGAACACCTAGGGGTATTACTTAGGTTTATCTTGCGTAGGAACTCTATCTCCCTTGGGGGAGCCTCTCAGGCATTTTTTGACTGCATCTTTATGGATAATTTTCCTAATCGCTTACCCTTGCTGCGGATATTGAGTCCAATCCTGGTCTGACGCTAGCTAATAATACCTCCCAGTCTCACCCCTCCAGTTGCTTGCCTCAATTCTCCTGATTCACCTTTGCTTACCTTAACATAAGGAGCCTTACTGCCAGCTTCCCCGAACTTGAGGCTTGAGTATGTTCTAATAAACCTGATATTCTTGCCTTATCTGAAATGTGACTGAAACCCTCCATTGCTGACTCAAACTGCTCCCTTCTGGGCTATAATATGCTTCAGGCTGATCATGCTACCTCCAAAAGATGAGGTGGCTTGGCTTTGTACTTCAAGTCTCATCTCAATGTGACTGTCCTACATGATCACCCTTTGGCTAATTGTGAAGTGCTTCATTCCCTTCTGTTGCTGGAGGTGCTAAAAAAAATACACATCTTCTGCATTTATATACCTCCTAGAACCTCCAGGCTAGGCCTGGAAGAATTTATTGAACTATTGCCCATCTGTGTCAGGGAAAAATGAAGTAATCTGTTTGGGAGATTTTAATCAGGACTGGGCTGGGCCTAGCTCCTCTCTCCTATCATCCATTACTAGCAAGTTGAACCTCTCCCAATTTATCTAGGCCCCCACAAGGATCTCCCATTGTGGTTCCTGCTCCACCCTCATAGATTGGATCCTGACTAATAGGAAGAAGAACTTCCCCTCTGCTGGAGTTCTAACTGACTCCATAAGTGATCACTGTCCAGTGTACTGTGTTTGGGACACCACCACCCCCCCCATTCCCCTCTAAAGTCTTATCTTTTTCCAACCTCTCAATGCTTAACCCTGTTCCATTCCTTCATGACTTAAAAATGTTTTACTGGTCTCCCCGCTACATAATCAATGATATTAACATAGCAGCTGAATATTTCAATGAAGCCCTAATAAATAATATGCACTGCAATAAACTTTTCACCATTGCTAACGCCTTTAACTCCCTCTTTTCCTCTCTTCTGACCCATCCCCCCCTCACCCAACTTTTTCCTTGTGTCCCCTACCCCACTAGCCACTGCTCCCCGTGCTCCTGTGTTGGCTCTGGTCATGCATCTAGAGGTCCTTAAGCTACTAAAGTCTTTGCCAGCTAACGGTAGTGTAGGCCCTGATGGCATTCATCCAAGGATCCTTAGGCAGTTTGCCTCATGTCTGGTGGCACCTGTAACCAGGCTTTTCAATCAATCAATCAAAATCTTTATTTATCCAGGCGGGCACCATTGAGCAAGGCTCATTTGCAAGGTGGACCTGGTCATGAATACATCAAAGTACAGTACAGAAGCAGGTATACAAAAAGTAATAATAGAAAAGGAAGAAAAAGTATATACAGTGTATACAGTACAGTACAAGGTTGAAATAAATAAAAAAAAAACAGCATTATTTTACAATTGAAGAAGTCGGCAGATGTACAATCAACCATAGGCATACAGGGGTTATAAGCAGAGATCTTTTGAGTGAGGCAATCGGCAACCACACATATAGGGAAAAGAGGCCGTGTATGGGGTGGCAGGTTAGAAGGGTAAAGAAGAGGAAGGTTATATTACCGACGACTGGGTTAAAAATTGAGCTAAAACCACAGAAAGTGACGATGGCTGTTGTGTACTTGTTTATTATGATAATGATGGAGGAGGGGTAGATAATTGGGACACTACTATGGATTGAGTGGGACTTTAGCCATGCTGGAGTGGACAGAGAAGGGTGGGTGCAGTAGGAAGAGTTAATATGGAAAGAGTGAGAGCCAGGGGTAGAAACATGGCGAGCATCAGGATGGAAAGGGGGAGTTGCGGAATTAGTGGGCTAGTGGTGAGAAAAACATTTGCAAGGTGCTTTCATGTAGTGATTGTAGAGCACCTTGAAGATATTCAGGTTAACAGGGCAGCTCAGCTTCAAATTTCTATGTAAACCATTCCACAATGTGGGTAAAGAGATGCTTAGAGTAGCTTTGCTGAAATGAGTTTTGACCCTTGGAACTTAGAGGGCAATTAGGGAATACCTGCTTAGAGTGTAGATGCCTAACACACTCCGGGGAATACAATCTGAGACATATGAGGGGAGCTTGTTAGTCACTGCTCTGAAGGCCCTTAGGGTGGTGTTTCTATTCCTTCTATAGTGAAGGGAAGTCCAGCCTAACGATGAGTACAGGGAGCAGTGGTGTGTGGAAAGTTGAAGGCCAGTAATGAACCTGATAGCTCTGTGGTACAGGGTGTCCAACTTAGCCAGTTCAGAGGCAGTGCAGTGGCTGCTCAGCCTCTGCCTCTGCCTCTGTCCCCTTGGTCTGCTCAGCCTCTGCCCCCTTGGTCTGGAAAGTTGCCAGAACCATCCCAGTTTATAAGAAAGGTGACATCAAAAACATATCGAACTACCATCCCATCTCACTCCTGCCCACGCTCAATAAGCTGCCTGAAAAACTGATTCATCGACAGGTCTCTGTACACCTTCTCAACTCTAATCTTCAGTCTCCTGTACAACGTGGCTTTAGGGCTGACTACAGCACAACTACTGTTCTAACCCAGTTTACCAGTGATGTTAAATGCAACATGGACAAGGACTTACTTACTGGAGCGGTGTTCATAGACCTCTCCAAAGCTTTTGACATGGTGCATCACCCCCTTCTACTGGCTAAGCTGCATTCTCTTGGTGCCTCTGATACTACCCTACCCTATCCTGGTTTGGCAGCTACCTAGAATATCTCTCTCAGGCTGTCTCTTTCTGTAAAGTTCTGCATCCCCTGCTCCTATCTTGGTGTCCCACAGGGATCTATTCTTGGTCCTCTACTCTTTTCTCTCTTCCTTAATGACATCACTACTCTGTCTACTCACTGCAGTCTTATCATGTACGCAGATGACTTGGTGCTTTACTCTGCTTCCAAGTCTATTGTTGACATCAATCAACATCTCTCATCCGCCTTTCAGACCCTCCAAGCCTGGTTTTCCTCCAACTATCAAATCCTGAATATATCAAAGACCCAGGCTATGCTGTTTGTGTCCACTAAAAAAGTGCCCGCTGAGTACCCTAAGTTCCTGATCCACTGCTGTGATGAGTCAGCTGTCTCTAACACTTTATCCTTCAAATATCTTGGGGTTACTCTGGATCCGGTACTTGATTTTGCTGCATACATCAAGAAGGTATGCTGATTAGTCAACGCCAAGGTTGGTGTGGCCTATAAAGTGCGTCACTCACTCACTCCAGCTACTCAGATCTCTGTAGTGAGAGGAGTTATACTCCCACAACTGCTCTATGCCCTCCAGGTACTCTTCCATGCCCATGCAGGGGCCCTTCACCAATGGGACAAATCTTATAACAGTATCTGTAGATTTGCCTTATCAGCTCCTCGCCTAACCCATCACTGCCAACTTTATTCTGCCTTGAGCTGGCTGTCTCCCACTGCCCTCCAGTCTTATGCTCTTGGGTGTTTTGTTGACTCCCTAACCAGAACCCCAGTGAAATGCTCACCCCGGTCTCTCACTCACACTCTCTTAGGTCATTCACCTCCCCCTTGCTTACTGATCAGCCCTGCTCCACTAAAATGGGTGAGCAAGTTTTTACCTATTTTGCTCCTAGGTTCTGGAACTCTCTCCCCCTCAATGTTAAGAACTCTTCATCTCACCTTACATTTATGCAAGCTCTGTTCTCTCACCTTAATGCTCTTGGTACCTGCGACTGTACTTAACTTTTGCTTGTCTCTCAATTTCTGGCCAATCAACTTGAGTTACATGCCCACTCTTATGTAAGCCTTATGTGAATGTGTGTCTACCTGTCTTGTTCTCCCCTAGCCAGATTACATTACCATGGCTACTTCGCTATTATGCTATAAATGTGCTATTAAGCAATTACTGGTATTTCAACCACAACTTCGCTATTCTTGATGTTATCTAGGTGCTGTATTAATTGATGTGACTGCTTCTGCTGTTGTATTTTGTTTGTTTTTACAGTTATCTTACATTATGTACCTGTTTGTTGTCACTGCTGTATTTTCTAATTGTACTCTCCAGGGTCATACCTGAAAATAGGCAGGTTGTTTGCCTAGTGCACTTACCCAGTTACCAAAAGCTAATAAATAAATAAATAAATAAAATCCCCTCAGCTTTTTATTCTGTTCCCCCGTGTAGTTAATAGGCATGCACAATGATTGCATGAAAAGTTCCTTGTCTCAGTTGCAAAGATCCTGACTCTACTCATGTAAGGCATCCTGGCATTTTATGATGTTTTGGTGCTAAAGCCTGCAGTAGCTATACTGTATTAGTCAGTGCTGTTGCTGTCTTCTGCAGTACCTATGTTCCTGTCTTATGGTGGCCATGGAACCTTTCAAGGCATAGTAAGTACCCTGATGTTTTCTATAGTTTAAAGTATATCTGAGTTAGAAAAAAATGCTTTTAGAAAATACAGGGACATCATGAGACATTTAACATAACTGATTTGAGAGTATAACTTCTGCTGGCTAGTGCATGTATGCATCAACTCCCATGATGCCTTGCATGAGTTTGATCATAGCCTTTGGAATAGAAACAAACAGGTTTTTACACCAGGACAAAACAAAGTGAATCAATTTCATTTATATTTAAATTATGATGAGATTAGGAAGATGCAAAGGAGGGAATCACTGTTCATGCCTACACTTTACACAGATGTTCAGAAAATAGGCTGAGGGGACATTACCTTTAAGTTTCAATAGGCCGCCATTACTGTCGTCACTTATATACCTGTCCAACTGATTTCCTCGCTGAGTGAGATGTGAGCTGTTTATTTTAAAAACTGTCCCAAATAAAGGACATGCTAAATTAAAGAAGCAAACTGCCTGTTCTGATGGATCCTATTCCCCTTTCACACCCCGAAATGGACACAGTCTTACTCAACCACTGACTAGGGTGTTGTCATGGCACCAATGAATTGTATTTATAATCTTTGTCCACTGCCATATTAACCATGCATCTTGAGTGGCAGTGAGCATAATTAAGCAAGCAAACATGTCTGCCCTGTACTTTATAAATGCAACATGAAGCAATGCAAGAAAATATCACCACTCCATAGGTGTTGTGCCATGCTTAATAAAACAGGAGATAAGCAAAGCAAAAGATGGTACCAGCTACAGAGTTCAGCATACCAACAGTTATTAAAAGTGCGATGTACAATTTACATAAGTTATAGCGCATTAACAGTATTGACTTATGATAGGCAGGGCACCTTTAAAATAACAAACAGAAAAACAGACTGTGTTGAGAAAGCCAGAATGTAAACCCGATCGAGTTGATGTGTTCTCTTTTCTGTTTGTTACTTTGCAGATGACCTGCTTGTCACAAGTAAGTGCAATATTGTTTATACACTTTAACTTATGCAAACCATACTTTGCACTTTAATAAATGTAGTGTGCTGAACTCCAAAGCGTGTGCTTGCTGTTGCTTTTCTTGTCTCCTGGTTTATAAAACTTGGTACTGCATCTGTGATCCAGTGATACTGCATTGCTTCTATTTTCATGATAGAGCTTTTTCTTGCTTGATTCAATGAATGATGTTGACTATCTGTAACACGTGTTACCATTTCAACACTGAAAAGTAACTTGTCTCACACTAACAGTGTTTTCAGTTGAAAGTGTGCTGGCACGTGATTGTTAAAACTAGAAAACAATGCAAAAAACAAGCATTTGTCAATGCCAGATGTTCACTGCTGGTATTACTGCTGCACCGGGTCTAGGTGCAGATCCATATGCTGGAAAATTAATATGGGTTGGGCTGGAGGCAGTTACGGTGGGGCAGCAACAGTTACCGAAGGATGTTTTTTCCTTTTTACAGCATTTATTTAAAAAAATTAAACTACGAGGGAGGGTTTTCTTTATTTCAGGTGGAGAGACTGGGGGATTAGGCACCAGCAGTGTCAGTATTTTGAGCAACCCCCAGAAGATATGGGGTTATAGATGCTCTGTGGTGCATTTTAAGGCTTACATGGAAGATAAAGAAAAGTTCTGTTAGGTTTCTCCCCATCCCTGACTCCAAGGGAAAAAAATATAATTCTATGGCTGGACTCAGGTTTGTAGAGACTGCAGTTGGTGCTGGCTGACAACAGGACCTTTTCCATAATTTTACCAGTTGGATTTTTTATTTCTTTAAGAAGGGAATATGGGAGTCTTCTCCAAGAAAATGTTTAAATGCTAAGTGTTCAAATTTGCAAGTTGCTGCATTTGAAGGGGTAAACTAAACTCCAGTTTTATAGGTAACCAATATTTAAAAATCAGTGCCAGACACTGTTTATTTCATTGTTTTATTTACCCTAAATTAATGTGAGCTGGTCAGTTGTTTCCTAGTGTTACTAACACTAGTGGCCATGTGATAATTTATTTACTTAAAGATTCCATACTCGATTCTATTAGCAGCCCAAAGGTTAAATTGGTCCCGACCATATGTTTGTGTAACTTGACTTTGTGATGAGACACACACACACACACACACACACACACACTGCAGTTTACATCAGTCATGAGTTCACTTAGCATGAAACATAACTGGTCTGTGTAACTCTAACTGAAATAATTTTTTTAAACTCATCTACTCACACAGACACTAGCAGGGAGCGTGCAGTTTCAGCTTTCCATTGCCATAATGTTCGGGGGAAGGGAGCAAGCAGGCCAACAGCAGGCTGATCATAATGAGATCAGTTGTGCTTGCTGGGCTGTGTTTAGATCAAAGAAAAGAGCTGACCATTGATTAGGCAGATTGTATGCTAGAACATCATTGGATGGATGGACAATTTTACATAAAAGTAAGGTTTTTAAAAAACAATAATAATAAAGGAAGTCTGAGCACACAAACTATGTTTCAACATTGCTAAAAAGCAACAAGGTACAACTAGGGGCTACATTAACAATGTGTTAATTACCCAATAGGGGCAATGTGGCTATGGGCTGTGCCTGATGCCACATTACACCCCTGGGGATGATTTACAGATGGTTAATGCAACCACTAGTCATACCTCATTGCTTATTATAACATGAGCAAGTCTCTAACTGGCTAAAAGTCATGTTCAAGAGTGTAATTATTTAGCCATAATTACAGTCCTGTACTTGGTTAGCCTGTGCACCTTGTTCTGCTCCAGTATTAATATTCCTAAACTGAAGCTATGTTGTTTAATTCTACACCTATTTCAGCCAGAAAACAACATTTCCTTATTACAGATTTTGAACCAAACGTTTCTTTAAACACTTTTAAGTAGATCCCATGTTATAAGTGCATTAAGACACTCCATGGATGTTTACTTATGGTTAATACTTGCAGTTTCCTCTTGTGTGTTTCAAGGCACTTGGTACAAGTGCCTCATGCCTAACAAGACACAGTTGAGGTGTGTGATTAAAGAGAGGAAGTATGATTTTACCAAAACGGTGGTGCAGCCATGGAACAGTTTACCCGCCAAACAGGTGGGTGCTAAAACTGATGGGTTCAAGTAGTAGTAAAAACTTCTTTACTTATATAGGCAGAGCATTTGACAAGAAAAGTTTTTCACCATGGGTCTTATACAAGGCCGGTTTTCTTGGTGATCCTGTTAGAATATTATAAAATTTTGAAACAGATCTTTAAGAAGTTCCAGATACAGATCAGAACTCAGATACATAAACATAATTAAGTCTCATACATTCACCAATCAATTTTGTGCAGACAAAACAATATGATTACTAAAAACACTGACAAGTATGTACAGAATCCTGTTTGATTGTAACTCTAACAAATCCATCGCTTTCAGATCTATGGGTAAGCTATTCCAAGAACTAACAGCTCTATACTTGAATTTAAGTTTTCTGTAGTTATTTCGTATCCTAGGGACAATTAAACTTTTGTTGGTATTTCTCAAACAGAAATTGTGGTTAGCCCATTCTAACTGATTTACAAGCCTCTTTGGCATTTCAGTTTTCAAAATTTTGTACAATAGAATATTCCAAGCTCTTTCTCTTTTTCGTATGTAACCATGCAATCATGGTTGGGATAGAAAACGGGCACATTGTTTGCTCGGGGTGGCAGAAGCTGTGAGGGGAATGTGAGGAAGGATGGGGAGGTCTAAGACCATGGATGGACATTATGTCCTTGGGCTAAATAGGGAACACAGGCAGATTGTATGACCATTGGGCTATTTCTGCCATGATTATCTGTCTGTGTTTATCTACGTATTTGTTTCCCTATTTATTGCCACAGAATTATATTCTGAGGTACATTAGAACCATTGAATAGTATTCCACCGCATATTATTGATGAGGTTAAAATGCTCCAGAATACTATTGTACCATTCTTAAACAGTGTACAATAAAAATCCCTGAACTGTTAGTGCTATCTGTGTGATTGTATTCCATTGTTCAGCAACACAATCACATGGTTCTAACAGGAGAGTTTTTTAACTATTCTAAAGAGCGATTCAGAACTAAGGCATGCAAGCAAAGCATCAACCTTGGCTGGCAAGAGTTCCCCAGCTACTACTAGAAAAGTTAGGGTAGTGTCAGCACCATTTTCACCTGAGGAAGCCTGTATACTTGTAACTGAAGTTAGTAAAAATGCTGCGGACCTCTTTGGTGTTAAACATGTGGACTAAACCTCAAGGTAAAACATATGGGCAGATACTGTAGTGCCATCCAGGCCTCTGAGGAAGGGAAGCATCTGAAGCAGAAGAGTCAAACAACTGAAACACTGGTGGGATGACCTCCAATGCCAGGAAAATAACATATTATAAAGTTTGGGAGGTATGGTCACATTGACGGAAGCTCCATGAAAATGCCATTGCAGTATTGTCAGTGAGTTTTACTGTACTTTATTCACTTTTGTTAAACAAATAAAAAACTGTAATGCAATCAATGTACATGTCAGGGTTGGTGGTGTTGGGATATACTACTATCCCAGGGTATTTGCTGTAGTCTACCCTGGAGTGTTTGTTTGGCATAGAAAATGTGTGTTTAAATCTTAAATGCATTTCTGTACTGTGTGCTGTACTTCTTGTGCAAGCGTTATGCATCTTCTGTGTTATTAGTTCCTGGTTACTCCTGGAAAACATACTTTTAGTCTCATCAGTGTGCCTACCCATTTATTTATTTAGTGTTTGTTAACTGGGTAGGTACACTAGACAGCATAGTTGCCTATTTTCAGGTACGACCCAGGAAATTGCAACAAAGGGCATGTAGACAATAGTAAATACAAGAAACATCATGGGAACAAGTAGAGGTCTGACATAGTACACATATTCAAAATTTTCAGCAATGGTAGTACATTTGCAGGAATCTATATGTAGTAGCAAAACAGGAATACAAGTGCAAATAACTAACAGTCATAAGTAGAGGTGTAAGTTTGTCATGGCAGTCATACATGTCATTGATTCCATGACGTTTGATCTTTATTCAGGACTTCCATGACTTTCACTAGTGTCATCAGAATGTAGCAATGAAGACAGTGCCACAACATTTACTACTGTTTACTAATGATTTCATGAACAAACAATGAGTCATTAAAACCTCATCCATGACAAACTTGCATCCTTAGTCATAAGTCATACAACTAATAAGTAAGTGCTACAAGAAAGGAAATAGCAAGGTTTCCAGGCAGGTTTGAGAGTAACAGAGTTTGGAGTTGGTAAGCAGCTAGGAGAAACCAGTACAGAAGTGGGTGGATAGAGAACAGGAGCAGGGTTCATAGCTTAAAAGTGCCATACAAACTTCCTGTTTGAAAACAAATGCAATAAATAACTAAATTAACTGTCATAAATAATCATTCAATATTTAAATCACTAAAATGAATAAGAAAAATACATATACCCTTTTAAGCCAGTCCCTCTACAGGTAAACACTTTTCACTAAACGGTGCTTTTTAAGAGATTTTTATTTGACTGTATGTGAGATCATGGGCACAGTTTATATCTTTCTTTTTATATATTAAAAATGCATACCAATAATAAAAGTGTTCTTGATAATCTTATTATATATTTTTTTAATTAGCTGTTTCTTAACCAAAAAAGAGGCACCAGGTAGTGAAGGCCCTTCAGAGAGACAAGCTGGGCCAGGTATGAGATTATGATGATGATGTTTTATGCACTGATGCCTGATGATCTACAGTTTCACAGTGTCTCAGTTGCTGTGATGCTTGCCTCTGGGGATGGTCGGGCTTGGAGGTCATATGTTCTAGGCCCACATCACGTACTTCCTACTTGGGGTAATACCTATAACTGGCACTGTAGTGCAGTACAATGGTGTAGATGCTGCACTGTTGATGTGATATAGGTTTTACGATACAATACTTTTTTTCATTAAATTGAGTATGCTTTTTAACACTTTAACACCATCGTCTGTCCTTCAGTCCACTGCAGTGCCCAGCCCCATCTCCAACAAATGCAGAGACTTACTGTTGCTCTGTGTTCCCCTGTTGGTAAGTCCTCCCATGACAAAGGATGCCCATGTGCTCACCTTAAACCCCATAGTTCAAGTGTTTGTGAGTGAGTAATAATCTTTTTGGTGGTGCTGGACCTGATAAACTGAATAAAATAAGTAACACTTCAAGACATACAGTAGTATAAAGAAGATATAATAGTTACTCAGTTAATTGTTTCATAGCACAGCAAGATTTTTAACTCATTAACACACTGTTATACATTTCTCTAACAACTGTTATCTGTATAGTAATTTTAACAGTATAATTACATATATAAAAGCTTCATTATTTCAACAAAAGTTCAAGTGTTCTTTTTAAACCAATCAAATGTTTCTTTCTCTGTTTACTAAAAAAATGCTATGAGTCTGCAAATGTATGTTACATTAAATGCTGTATCTACATATACATTCAGTCATCTCCTTTGCTTTTCAATGATTTCTTTCTATGGTACTGGGACTATTTTTTCATCAGTGGATGAACAAAATACTAAAAACCATTAAACTAATCCTCCAATGGGGGCCTCTGTGTAACTAGTTGCCTGTGACATGGTGCTAAAGAGTATAAAGCTGATGTGTAAAAATGCATGTTGCTTTGTACATGGTGCAGATAATCACACTCATAGTTGTACTCCTTACACACTCACTAACTGGCTACCTTTTGCTGGCCCAGTGGTGTAGAGGGCTGAGGTGCTGATACCTTCCCTTTAAACCACGCCAATGACCCAGGGTCGGGAGCAGCTTGAACTTGGAGAGTTTGTGGGGGGATCGAGTATCCCATGGACTGCTCTCCTCCTCTGGGGAGGGTGGGTGGGGATGACTGCTGAAGCACTGGCTCCCTGCTGGTGGCTGGGGTCTGGTGCATGCTCAAGCGTCAAAAGAGTGGGGTGGTGTGGGTGACGTCAGATGTATAGAGTGTGGTAGCATGTGCTGCAGCATTTTTTACATCATTGCATGTCCGCACCATGGGTGGAGTACTCACTTTTCATGTAAATCCTCTGGCACGCTTGAAGGCTGGCCCCAATGGCACCATCATGGATGCACTCAAATCAGCTCCCCCCCCAAGCCCGGCCTCCAGGTCTCCGCAGTGGTGGAGTGAGTGCCCCCCAGTGAAGCAGAATGTGAGGGCTAGAGATGAGGTGGGGAATGAGCTCTAGCTGCGGCTGGGGCGGGCGACCATGAGGGCTGACTGGAAGGGGGAACCAATGGTACAACCTCCCCCAACTGAGGAGGTAAAAAAGAAATACTATAAATACAAAAAAAAATAAAATAAAAAAAATGGCTACCTTTACACAGTAAACTAATGCTCCAGACCTGTTTGCTAGCCAAAGAGGTTCTCTTAGTCCTAACACCCCTGGCTTAACAAATTGCTTCTGCACCATCTACAACCAGTACAATATCAGGAACATGGCCATGAATTCCCTTATGCCTTCTGTCCAGTGTACTCAGCTGGGCAAGTAGTCATATGCTTTCATGGCCACTAACTGGTTGAATGAATTGCCTGATGATACACTGCTGAATCTCCACAAGTTTGATCTGTTTAAGAGTACTTTGTGGTCTACCTTTGCAGTGCAATGCAATCATAACCTTTAAATACATATATGTAATTTTTGGCTTCTCTCAGTACATAACCTGTGACTTTTTCTACAATGATCTGCGTGAATTTTTTTTCAGAGCTGTATGTAATTATTTTGTCTTAAGTGCTTTGATCCTGACCATAGCAGCCAGGTTTGTAAAATTTTTGGTTGGACCCAGAGGTTGGGGGTCAAAGTCCCACCTTCCAGCAGGGATCTATGGGAGTGGAGCACCCTCTACAGTAATGTTATGTGGGGGTCTGAAGGTTAAACCCCTGGCCTCAGGTATGAGAAAAAAATGAAAATACTCATTAAAAGTCTTGTTTTTAAGCTCCAAATAGGCACCAGGGACACGTATGTTCCTTACTTTATGCACAACTGGTGAGGTCTACCACCTTAGTGTTATGAATCCCATGGACCTTTCGAACTTTACTGTCAAAGTCAGAGGGAAACTGAACCCCTCTGTGGCAGAACACACTGGTTATGCAAAGCTGCACATCCAGTATTTTCTATGTCAGGCATTGACTCCTTGTGGATGGGGACTGACTGACTCAAAGACATGCTACCTACCTGTTAAGAACTGCTTGCACACACCTTAAAAATCTTAAGGTTACTATCTACTTTGGGCAATTCCTGAGAATGATGCAAAGTGTTCCAGTCTGACAATTTCAAACAGGCAGAGGAACTACAGATTAGACTCAGTGAGAGTAGATATTCAGCACAGGTTACTAACCATACGTGCTACAGGGCAGAAAACACCAAGAGATGGATCATGAACACCAAATACAACTATTAGACTGTGATGTTACTGCTAAGCTGCTTTACATTAGCACTAACCTTCTTTGCTTCAATCAGCAGAAACAAGCTGACAAAGAATTTGGTGAAACTGTGCCCATGTGCTGTGCTGGCCTGAAAATCATAGTGAACTCTATTGCACTAGGCCACAACCCCCCAAATAAATACTAGTTCAGAAGCTTTGAACTACCCATAACTGGCAATTGTATAGATTATTGGATCACCCCTGGACCTCTGCTTTTAGTGTAGCGCTGATGTTATGCTACAGTTGGCCCCTTATGGCACTGCACGTTCTATGCCACATCGGGCTGTCGGTTATTTTTGTTTACTTGAGTTGGCGGGGCTTTGCTCCCCCACACCCTCAGTGTTAAAACCACAAGGATGATGTGGGGGGGCATAGTGAGCACTCTGATGCAAATAAACTGACAAAACCTCACTTATGGTATGCTGTATGGAATGTCAGACTGTCAGTTATTGCTTATTAGTTTAATTGTGTTGGGGGACTTTCCCCCCCACACACCTCCATGTTAAGAAAAAAAAGGAGGGTGTGGGGAGTAGTCATGTAAAGCCCCCCAAACACAAATAAACTGAAAAAACCTAACTCAACAGCCAGCACATGATGAAAGTACTGTAGCACAGCTACAGTACAATGCAGCAAGCACGCAATGAAACTTCCCTGTAGTCTCGGTAGCTTGGCACTGCGTTACAGTGGTGGTCTGGTCAACTGCACAGTCACCCCTGTAACATGCATGATGCAGAAAAACCTCCTTCCTGCCTCTTAACACCACAGAATTAAAGTTTGCAGCACTGTAGTGGCCCTTAAAATATGAAGTGAATGATCAGAAATACAGGGCGGGACCACAGGGTAGTTTCATTTGACAATTCACTGATAAAAAGTAGAAACTAGTAATATCCTTGTGATTGATGGATGGCTTGACCACTGGCACAGTCAAACTGCTGGACTTGCTACAGTGATTGGTGACAGGATCATCCAATGAGAAATGCAGTTCACAAAGACCCCACCAATGTATGAGAGCTTCCAAGTCGACATCCCCCAAGTCATGGAGTTGATAGCACAGGGGTCTGACTGAAATACAGAGGGGAGGGGCCCAGTTGGCACTTGGGGACCACCTGAAAACATACCTCTCAGACTTTTGTCCCTGAAATGAGGGACAATGAGGGACAGCATCCCCCCCAAAGAAATGAAAGACACATCCTCAAGATGGAGATACAAGTTCAGAACACAGTGAAAACCATTATATTTACATGTAAGAAGCTTATTTTTGAATTTGCATCTTGCAATAATATGACTTTCTTCTTTAAAGGAGAACTGCACTGAAGCTGTAAGTCATTTTTAGGGCTGCAGTGGGTGTAGCCCTGCAGACTAATTACTACAGAAAAGCACCTCAGCCATGTCCACGTTTCTTGTGAATGCACAACATGATCAAGTGACAAAAGTCACTTAAGAGGTCGCATCTCTGGAACTCTGCACTGCCTTGCAATATTTCTTTTTTTTTTTCTTCTCCATGCAGTTTGTGACCACTGAAATCCATAATACCCCACCCTCTCTCAGAACCGCCCCAAACCCCCCAACATTATAGTGAAACTGGGGGTGCCCAATCCCCCAGTGTCTTGATCCCAAATCGTCACTGCCCCTTCCCCTCGTCCACTATTGCACATGTGCAGATAAGCTAGAGTGGTCTACTCTGTTGTCATGTCAAGTAGGTTGACCCTGCATCACCAACAGGGTTAGCTCACCTGCCCCTGGTAAAACAATACAAGTCCTGACACTCTTCTCCCAGAGGGTTAGGACTCCAGTCACCCCTGATTTGTCTGCCATTTCCAATTTTCTCACCACATACTACCACACATGTGCAATTATTTTTTTCTTTTTCTTTTTACTTTCTCCACCCAAACTCCCCTCTTAGCCCTCCACCCAACCACTATCTCCGCCAAGCTGTGTACACAAAACCAGCACCTTAATGCTATGGAGAACAACAGATGTGGCAGTGGTCTCTGTGTCTCTTTTCTCTCTTGTGCTATGCATGTGCAACTGCTAGAGATAGAGATGGAGGAGAGAGAGAGGGAGAAAATGATTGATCTCCCCACCTGCAGCTTGTGTCTCTCATCAATCCTGTTTTGTGTGTGTGTGTGTGTGTGTGTGTGTGTGTGAGAGAGAGAGAGAGAGAGACAGGGGGAGAGAGAGGAAGAGAGCGACTGATCTCCTTGCCAGCAGCTGTCAGCATGGTAGACAGGGAAAGAGTGAGACATCAAGACACACACAGTGAGGATCTCAGCCTTCTCCACTTTTGATTTTTTCAGTGCTTCAGTCTCCGATGTGCTCTGCAGCACTCCATCAGACACCCCCGATGCCTCGTAGATTGCTTAGTTAACCAATCCAACTGCTAGTTCCTTCCCTCAGTTGGCTTTACTGTTTCCATAAAAAAAAAATGCCTTCAGTAATTATTTACCTGTGCGGCTCGCAACTGGTGCTTTTCACTGTCAATATACTGCTTGCTTTCTAATTTTTCACTAAGGAAGGCAGCAGATAAATGGCAGCAGGCAACATTAGTACACAAACAATGGCCACAGTGATCTTCAAGCCAAATCATTCTGCCCTTCTTGCGCTCCCTCACACTGAATAACTGGTCTCTCAGTCACCTCTCTCTGGCCTAGCACTTTTACAGGTCACGGAGAAACTCTTCAGCTGTGGCAACACTGACCTGCAAAATCTTCCTGAATGTAGCAAAAACTATTAGATTTCCTAACACCTATAAACAATGAATGAAACACCCCTGCCTTCTACAAATTCTACTTAATTCTCCCCCCCCCCAAGCCCGAAAACCACAGTGGCATTCATTGTTTTATCTGTTAAAAAAAAGGTTCCTGATCCTCTGGTTCTTAATAATCACTAAACTTTACATTCATTTTTGGTTGCAGCATGTTAATTTTTAAAGTGCTTTAATCTTGACCAGCCATTTTTTAAGGACAGTTGGTGTTGTGATTGTTGTCAAGTATTGAATTCCCAATGCTGTTTTATTGCATACAGTATTGAGTGGCAATGAAAACTGTGAGCATATCAGCCATCCTGACCTTTGGAGACCTCCCATGATTTATCACACAACTTCATTTTATTCTAATCTACTAACCCAAGAAACTTAGGTATAGTATGGATATCCTTCCTTCTGGGGATATTTGAAAGTGATAATGATTGAGAAATAATTGTTTGATAACCTATATACCTGGAAGGTCACTATAAATATCAAACAATTACTTCTCAGCCACGATCACTTTCAAATATGTCCACAACCGAAGGATAGCCATACTGTTTAAATATCTCTGTAGATCAGAATACAATAAAGTAGTGATAAATCATGGGAGGTCACCAAGGTCACAATGACTGATATGCTCAGGATTTTCATTACCGCTCAATATGTAATAAAATGGCATTGGGAATTCAGTACTGGACAACAATCACAAGACCAACTGTCCTTAAAAAATAGCTGGTCAAGATTAAAATGTTAATTCTGTGCCCATAATTATTGTACAGAAAGGTATGTGTATATATATATATGGAGGGGGAGTAAGTCGGTTTCAGACCTCTCATAGTCAAAAATGTGCCAGTTCTACTCAGAGTTGCTGCTTCTTATCTTCACTATACTGCCTGCTCTCTGGATCAAGTACACGTCATACTGGCTGTGAAGTATTTGTGGCCACACTTTTAAAAACATTTATTTAAACACTGTACCATGAAGAGACTGACCCGGAACATGTGCCTTTGAGCCTTTAGCAAGCTGTCAACAAAGCAGTATCTGAAAAGCTTCTTGTTGTAAGTGCTGCTCAAGGTCTTCTTCAAGTGAAATGACTGTGTTTATATGGGAACACAAAAGCTCTGTGAAAAACTTTGAATGGAAGTTACATTATTTTTATTCACATAGGTAAAAACACATAATTAATTCTGTTCATTCCCTTGTTATTTTACTGTTTTTCATAGTACCTATGTTGTTATGGGATGTAGCAATGAACTGCCAACCACAATAGTTGGCGTCTAGTGTTGATTCAAATACATTGTTGTTTGAATGTGGAACTGGAACACAGCCACCCCCCCATCCCCCATCCCAAACAATGCATCCCCTAGCATCTCATCTCATTATAAAAAGTTAGGCTTCCTTGAGAATGTAGAGTGGTGAAACATATCAAATCGAGAGCAGCTGCAACCTCCACCCCCAGCTAAAGCCAGATTAACTCAGCACAGCAGTGTAACTTCACGTATATTACTGAGTTCTCCTACCCACATCCTGCTGGACAAACTTGGTAAAACTATACTAATCAAATATAAATACAGTTACAGTTGCACCAGGGATTGAACCTCTAGCACTGCATATGTTGAAATTTCTAAGCCTGTGTGGAGGAGGATGCTCTGTTAAAATAATGTGATTTTCATCCCCCACCACCTCCCCCACCCCAAATCAATGAGCTTGGCTAGGCTGGCAAAACTGTAACTGCAACTCTTGGTCACTCTGGTTTGGGAAACAAGCAGTACAGCACTCTAGACATAGGAAAAGGTTGTATTATAGAAGTGACATCACTACTATACTACAACATTTGTTACCTTTCAACTGTATAGTGTAACATTTGTTCTTGCTGCATTGAAATCTGATATCAATAAGGGCTCATTCTGTAATGCCCTTGTGCTCTACCAGAACCGCTCCTGTGTGGCAGTAACTGTCCTCCTGTCCCAGAGCCCTTAAACCTCTATCACAGGAACTGTCCACCTGTTCCTCATACTCTTACCCTATAGCAGGAACTGTCCACCTGCCCCAGGACCCTCAGTCCTCTGATCACTCCTTCTTACCCCCAGTTGCTCCTCACTTCTCCTTCTTTCTGTGTCCAGGGTGGGTGGATGGGAAATTGAAAAATCCCACAGAAAGAAGGAGAGCAACCCTTAACCCAGGCTTATAAAGCCCTTAAGGGCCCCTAGGAAGGACCTCTACAAACCACCCCTGCCCAATCAAAAGTTCCCCTACAGGTATACGAATCATCAGCCTCACCTGTCCATCATGACCTCACTTGGTCCGTCTTTTTCCCTGTCACTCTATCTGACCTCAATGGGCTTCTCCCCCTCCTTCCCAGCCTTGTCTCTCCCCCCATCCCTTAATGCTTCTCCTCATTTCTTCTGGGATGCCATTAGACAATTCAAGTTGCCTTTTATTGGCAGCCCTCCTTGTCCCCTGACCATCCCTTCTGAAATGATTGGAAATGTCCGGATCAAGTAAATGGGTGTGGGAAGGCAAAGATTTATTTATACCACAGATACACATTTTCACATTTCATCAATCAATTATATTTACAAACGTATCAGTTTTATTCAAGGTAGTTTTATTACAGATTACCATTAATTCAATCTTGCATTGAATTCCCTTATCCTTCTTCCTCTTTCGGGGTCCAGATGCTTCATCCAACCCCCCGCCACTGACAACCATTCTTCTCTCCCTGTACTTTTAGCTAGGTCTGGATGTCTTATACCCAACCCTTAGCCATTATATCTACCCCCCTCCCCCCCAAAACCCATCCAGGTACATACCCTGGCCCACCTCCCCTGGCCCTGCCTGACCCCACCCTTTTCCTCTAGGCCCCTCCTTCCAACTCCTACTTCCCTTTCCACCAGCTCCCACCTCCAGCCTGCATTGGATGGTGTGGCTTCTGCCCCTTGTGGGGCCTGGTTCTACCATAGCTTTACCACAGCAACCTGCCAAATAGCCAGCAAAAAGACCACAATCCCCTATCAGATAAATGGACCCCATACCCCCTGTAGCGGTGCGGCTTGTCAAAGTTAATCCCTGGGTGTGGGACCCCCCCAATCACCTTTATAAATGCTGCCACCCTCCTATTTAGCCATTTCTGGGCTCTCTTGATTGCCCCCCATTGATAGCCTGTCACCAAATGCTCCTTAAAATAACTTCAGACCACACAATCTCCTCCCTGGGCCGCCACTTCTTGATGGTCCCTAAGTCCTCCATGATGACCCTCAACAGGGCCCCTCATGATGTCCTCCCTAAAAGTATGACTAGCATGTCTGACCTTTCCCAAACCAACTTAAGTTCTTCTAAAACAGGTGGCAAGTGGCCCCAGTGCATGCTCCGGTCCTCTTCCATTGTATGGAGGGGAAGGGAATCCTTAAGTTGAAAATAGAGGGGTTCATTGGTGAAAAGTGGGGTTTAAACTTGTGAAGGGGGAAGGATGGGAGAAAAGGCTGCTGAGGGGGGTCCAATAAAGGAGGGACTCTGTCTCCACCCCCCTGAGGAGCTGGAGGAATGCAGGAAAAGGCCAACTGGTAAAGTGCAGACCAGGGAAAAAATGGAATCCCCATGGGAACACAAGCAGAGGAAATGGAAGTACAGGGAAAGGGTAGAAGGTAGTCCTGCTAAATGCCAGGAGCTTGGGCAATAAAATGCCTGAGCTCCAGGCGATACTAACTGAAGGAGCGGTGGATGTGACAGTGGTCACTGAGACCTGGGTTACCACAGTACATGACTGGGACCTGAACCTGGAGGGTTACACTATGTTCAGGAAGGACAGGAGGGAAGGAAGGGGAGGAGGGGTAGCAATAATAGTAAAAAACTGCATTGGCATAGGGGGAGTAGAGGAGGCAGAGGGAACCGTGGAGGCGATTTGGGTCACCTTGATAACAAGGGGGGAGAAGACAGTAAAAATAGGAGAGGTGTATAGACCCCCTGTGCTGGTGGAGGAGCTGGAGGAGAGTCTGGTGGCAGATGTTGGGAGACACTGCAGATTGGGCAGGGGAAGGGTGGTGGTGTTGGGGGACTTAAACATGCCAGGAACAGACTGGGAGACTATGACATTCTCGGTGGCCAGGGAACAGAGGTTGTTGGATGTCTTTCAAGATGCATTCCTAACTCAGCAGGTGGGGGAACCGACCAAGGAGGCTTGGGTACTGGATGTGGTCCTGGCAGACAGTGACCAGATTGGGGGCCTGGAGGTAAGGGACCCATTGGCAGGGAATGACCATGCCATGGTCTGGTTCTGCCTGGACCTAGGAGGGGTAGAAGGCTGCACAAAGATGGAGGTAACTGACTTCAGGGTGGCAGACTTTAAGGAAATGGGAAGGATCCTTAAGGTGCATTTGGATGTGATTGGGTCAGACATGGACGCTGACAGTAGGTGGGAAATCATCAGGAGAGGGGTGCAGAATGCTACCAGCACCTGTGCAAGAGTAAGATGAAAAAGCGGTAGGGCCTGAAAACCCTACTGGTGGACTAGGGAGATCCAGGAGGTGGTGTGGGGGAAAGAAGGCAGCCTATAGGCAATTCAAATGCTCAAGGAGTGAAAGGGATCGAGGGGAGTATGAGCTGATGGCTAGAAGAGCAACTAGGGTGGTGAGGACAGCTAACTCAAGGAAGGGGCAGAACCTGGCCAGGGAAATTAGGAGAGGGAACAAGGGGTTCTTTAGATACATTGGGGAAAAACGAAGGGTGAATGGGCAGATTAGCAGGATTAAAACAGAAAGAGATGGGCACAAGACCTGAGGGAGTAGGCTGAGGTACTAAATGAGTACTTCACCTCAGTTTTCACCAAGGAAAATGGAGGTGCTGCATCATACATGGGAGAAGACAGTGATACTGAGGAGGGGGGGGCCCTAAACAATTGGTGGGTCTGGGGAGAGGTGGAGGCATTACTGGCAGGAGGGGGGAAGGCTAAGCAGGGGGAAGAGGTAGAGGAGGTGGAAATCACAGCAGAGAGAGTGAGGGAAGCCCTCAGGTCCCTTAAGATGGAGAAAGCACCTGGGCCAGATAAATTACATTCAAGAGTGCTGAAGGAACTTGCAGATGTCCTGGCAAAACCCCTGGCAGAGCTTTTCACCATCTCTCTGAGGACAGGGTGGGTGCCCCAGGACTGGAAGGTGGTGCATATAGTGCCTATCTACAAGGCGGGATCAAGGGAGGTGGCAGGGAACTACAGGCCTGTCAGCCTGACATCGGTGGTAGGCAAGGTGATGGAGGGCATTGTCAAGGAGAGGTCGGGGGGACCTGGAAAAGTCACGGTGCCTGGACGATAGACAGCATGGATTCATCCCAGGGAAATCGTGTCAGACAGACCTTGTGGAGTTCTATGACTGGGTGACAAGTGCCTTGGACCTGGGTAGACCAGTGGATGTCCTCTTTCTAGACTTCAGCAAGGCATTTGACTCTGTTCCTCATGAGGCCCTTTTGGATAATCTGGGTGAAATTGGGGTGGGGAACCAGATGATCAGATGGATAGTTAATTAGCTCCAGGACCGGACCCAGGGGGTCATAGTTGGTGGGATAGTCTCATCCCCAAGGAAGGTCATTAGTGGGGTCCCACAGGGATCAGTCCTTGGACCCCTCCTGTTCAACGCCTACATCTCTGACATAAGGACAGGTATCAGGAGTGAGATGAGTCTCTTTGCAGATGACTCAAAACTGGGGGTGGTGGTGGATGGGGAGGAAGGGAGGGTGGCCCTACAGGGGGACCTGGAGGCTCTGGAAAGATGGTCTAGAAAGTGGAAGCTGAGGTTCAATGCAGGGAAATGTAAGGTACTGCACCTGGGGGCCAGAAACCTGGGCCAAGTGTACACCCTGGGGGGGAGAAATGCTACAAGTCTTGATGGCTGAGAGGGACCTGGGGGTGGTGGTGGATGTCAAGATGAACAACTCTGAGACTTGTAGGAGGGCAGCAGCCAAGGCCAACAGGATGCTGGGATGCATCGCTAGGGGGATCACCTCCGGAAGGAAGTGATACTCCCTCTGTATAACTGCTTGGTGAGGCCGCACCTCGAGTACTGCGTGCAGTTTTGGAGGTCACACTTAAAAAGGGACATTAAACTCCTGGAGAGGGTCCAGAGGAGGGCAACCAAAATGATTTGGATCTTGGAGGACAGGACCTATGGGGAGAGGCTCAAAGAGCTAAATATGTACACATTGGAAGAGAGAAAGGACCAGGGGGGCATGATAGAGGTCTTCAGGTACATGAAGGGGGTAAATAGGGGAGAAGCAGTCAGGGTGCTTCGAAGGAACGAGGAGGGGGCAACTAGAGGGCATGGGTGGAAGCTGAAGGGGGGAAGATTCAGAGTAGAAAGGAGGAGGTGCTACTTCACTGAGAGGGTGGTGGAGCCATGGAATGCACTGCCCAGGAGGCTGGTGGAGGCAGAGACAGTGGAGGGGTTCAAGAGGGGGTGGGACAGGTACAGGGGAAGGGTTCTGGAAGCAAAATCCAGTGCAGCAAGAATATCTGGAACTGGGAAAGGAGAAGCCAGAGAAGGCAAGGGGGGCAGCAAGGTCAGCTCCCAGGGTGGGGGCTGACCAAACGAGCAGACACAAAAGACCTAGGCCTATTCTGCTGGCATTTTAACATGTTAGTATGTTAGTGTCTGTGGCCTTCTGAGTCCTCTGGCAAACTCCCTCTCCCCTTGGCTCCTCACCGTGTGTTTTTCCACCCAGTAAATATAGAAGTGTCCCAGGATCCACATGCTCAATTGTCTCCCCTCACCTACTGATAGAAGGAAAAAACACAACACAATCATTTCAATGGTCTAACATAGTACTTGTAACATTCTGATCACCACTAGTCTAAATCTTTTATTGCTTCTGCAGACCTCCCTCCCTCCCAAGTTAATTCTGATGCTGCCCCAATTCTGAAAGAATGTGTGCCGAACTGCACTGGGTCATGTCCTTTAAATGCCAGTGCCCTCTTCAATAGTTCCCCCACCTGGTAACCAGTTACCACTCCTCTGTTCCCATGTCAAAACCAGGTGCCTGTGCCCACCGGCTGGATGTTCCTGCATTTCTCCATGCCTTCCACTGCACAGACCTGCCCTCCCAACTCATGCAGACTCCATATACAGGTGCCATGAGCCATCTGATCCATTTTTGATCGGCAAAACCAAATGTGGAGGCCCTCCTTACAAAATTGTATGTACTCCCCCTGCAAGCCTCCCTCTGCATCCTCTTTGTTTTTTGCTACCAGCTCCCCCATCCTGAAAGCCCCTCTGTACAGTAGTGCGAATGCCACCCAGAAAAGGCAGGCCTCCGATGCCGAGTGACATATATCCCCCAGAACCCCCATGGCTGATGCCAGGATGTCATGTGTTACAGGTCTGTGTGTATCTGCATGTATGCCCTGCCCCCTCTGCCAGCCCAACAACTTGCAGTGTACCTTTTTACCTCTGTGGGGCTCAGGCCACCCCCTGGATGAGCAAGCCCATCCCATCCCTTCTAGAAGTACTGCCATGGAACAGTGGGCAAAACCCTTCTCCCACCTGTCCATGAACCTCATTACCTGTTCCTCTGGGGCCAGTACACTTACCACCATGCCCTTCTGCCACTGAAACCCTTGGAAGGCTTCCCAAGCCCCTTCATATGGTTTCAGAGTGTTGGCCGACTGGGAGCTCTGGTACAATGTTCAGACTCTTGCCACCCAGTTTCCCACAGTTGGTCTGGTATGTTCTCACCATCTTTGCTTGTGGAGCCAGCCTCCTGAACCTGCCAAACTGCAAATATGAAAGGCTGTCAGCAATCTCATTGATTACTTCCTCCACATGCCTTGTACTAAATGAAAGGTTCAAGCTGAGCCCCAACAACACTAGCTGCCTGGTGATCCTGGCCACTGTGTCAGTGTGCCCTTTCTTTCTGTTAATTACCTCCACCACCCCTGTGTTATCACACCAAAAAACTATTTTCTTGTTTCTCATCTCCCCCTTACCATCAGTGCTACCCAAATAGGAAAAAATCTCCAGAAAAGTGATATCTTTCTGTAAGCCCTGGGTTGTCTAACTGGCAGGCCATTCCTCTTCCATTCACCTGCCCCATAATAAGCCCCAAAACCAGATGCCCCTGAGGTGTCCATGTACAGCTGCAGTGCCTCACTGTCCACCTAGTCCTCTAGCCAAAAATTTACTCCTTTATAGTCTCCCAAAAACTCTTTCCATACCAAGAAGTCCTCCCATACTCTTTTCATGATGTCCACACAATGCTGAGGCCACTTTGCTTTGCTAGTGGCTCAACCCAGCCTCCGCGTGAACATTCTGCCTGGCTGGATCACCTCACTGGGAAAATTAAGATGACCCAACAGTTGCTGTATCACTACCAAAGGCACCCTTCTCCTGCTCACTACCTGGCCAATGAGTTCCTTCAGTTTATCCACCTTTCCTTGAGGCATCCGAAAATACCCCATCCCAGAATCCAGCTCAATACCCAGAAACTCCATAACCCTGGAGGGGCCCTCCATCTTCCCTTCTGCCAGGGGGATCCCAATAGTGGAGCATAAGTCCTGAAAATCCCACAGCATGCTCTGCACCTCCCCCTTGGATTCCCCTATGAGGAAAAAATCATCAGGTAATGTACCGCCTGGCCATTCCCATTCCTGTGCTTAAAAACCCACTGCACCCAAGTGCTAAATGTCTCAAAGGTGGAGCAGGCCACTGAGTATCCCATGGGCATGGCTTTGTCAAAATAAAATCCACCCTCGAAATGGAAACCCAACAAATACCAATCCTCTGGACGACCGATAGAAGGTGAAATGTGGACTCAATATCCATTTTTATCGACCATGCCCTCCACAATGCCTTGATAAGCAGTACTACTGACTCTAGTGATGTGTAAGACATCGTAGTGTTCTCATAGTGTATCCCATCATTCACAGACAAGCTTGCTGGATATGACAGATGGTGAATCAGCCGGTATTCTCCTGCCTGCTTTTTGGGCACCAGTCCCAAAGGGGATATGCAGAATTGCCCACATGGGGGACCCTATAAAGGCCCCTCTATCCCACCCGCCTCCTCTTCCTTCCTACTTTTCCAACTCCTCCTTTCCTTTCACTGAAGATAGGTTCTTCGCCCTGGTTCCTTTTCTGTCCTCTCTGAACCTCAATGGAAATCCCTTACAAAAACCTGCCCTCAGCAAACCTCACCCCTTGTGATCTGGGTACTCCACTCTAGATGCCGCCACTACCTCCTGTTTGATTGGCATCCTTGCCAGTCCAAACCCCCATCGTAACCCCTTTTTTGCCATGCTGTTAATTCCAACCATAGTTTGAAATGTATCCCCCGGTTCCCAGAAAAATGCCCCCTGTTTCCAAACTTCCTGCCCACATCCCCTCTTCCCCGTCCCTCCAAAATAGCTGCTACTGCCAGCTTGCACCACCTGACCTACTCAGAGGAGTTTCTGCATTTCAGCAGTGGGTGTGGTCCTCTGCATTTAGGGCAAGTGTGTTTGAATTTGCAGCTTGCCCAGCTGCATGCAGCTCTGTTGAAAGCCCAGCATGACTTAAACTTGGCATTCCCCTGGCTTGCTACCTTTTTGACCCACTCCGCTGCCACTCCCACTTGGGTGGACAAAGTCTAGACCCAGAGCTCCGACTGTGTGCAGTCCCATCTCAAATCCCCCCTTGATGCCATCCATTGTCAGAAAGCCTCATCATACTCCAGCCATCCATCCATACCTTTTCTGTGCCTTATAGGCATCCCTAATTATGACTTTATATGTCAACAGGGGGATAGCAAGTTCCAGCTGTTTTTCAAGCAAAATGGCACTATATATCAAAAACTCCACTTGCCAGGGTTTCCAGGTTCTTACCCTTGTACATGGCTTCCTTCTCCTTCTGCCCCACTATTGCTAGTGCTACTGCCATTTCAGATTTCCCAGCTGTCTCCTTCTGTTCATATTTCTTGGCCATCTTTTTGTCCAAGAAGCCAAATATATCCACATATTCCCGCTTCCACATCTTATCCTTTATGGAGGCTGGGATGTGCTCTCTCAGTGAAAAACTGGGAGGGACAACATATAGTTTCTTGCCCCAGGCTGTGCCTCCCATGTCCTCCTTGCTCTTCCCCTTATCCTCTTTTTCTTTCTTACACTCCTCCAAAATCTTCTCCATAGCACTCATCCCCTTAACCCCATATCTGCTAATAATCCCTCTATGTATTCCTTCAGACTGCCTTCATCTTTGGACTTCCCTGTATTCTTACCTCATCAGCATCTGGCTCTCCTGGTTCTGGTGTGGGATCCAGAAGGGGAATGGGCTCTGAGTCTGGGATTGCTCTCCTCGGGCACTTACCCCAGACCCCTTCCCCTCTGGCCCTACCAGCTGTTTTCTTTACCTTTCCACTGCCTCCTCTTCTTCCCATTTTGCCACCTTATCAGTCAGCTCTAACATCTGGTCATCAGCAATGCTGCCTCTGATCTCAGCCAGGCACTAGATGCTGGAGGGGTTGCCTTCCTTGGTGCCATGATCTAATGAGGAAGACTTAACAAAGAAGAACAAGCATGAATAGCAGTAGAAACAAACTCTCAGGGTCCCAGTTCTCCTGGGTTGTCCATCCCCCTCTGTTGTAATTAACCTGGATTTGCATCAAAGCCACCCTTGCCCTATGGGAATCTTGGTATGCTACCCAACCATACCTTCAGTGGGCACCATTACCTCACCCCTCCAACCAAACCTCTGGACTCCTTCTACCCTTTAAACCCATGGTAGCCTTGCACCAGACTATTCCCTTCAATTGCTGTGTGTTGTGCCAGCACCCAAGCTCCTTCTGGGGGTGCTCCTACAGTGCCCCCAAGCCCCCTTCACCATGGCCTTGGGGATCCATTGCTTTCTTTCCCCTGAAGATCAAGCAAACTTCAGCAGGTACATAGCCTTTTCTATCCCCAAAACTCTGCTATCGCTCATAATGCCAAACTCCACTTAATAGAGGCAGAAAGAGAGGGCAAGAGATAGAGAGGAAAAATCATGGTAGTGACCCACTTAGTTCCCCTTTTTCTCTCTCCTACCTATAGCCAGCCCTGACCAAAATCCAAATTTCCAAGTAGCATCCTGAGTTTTTAGGCCCCCATTACAGTAGGGCTAGACTCCCAAGGTTTGAAAATGTTATCAATAATGTTAATCTCTTTTCATTATGTTTTTCTGTTCCCCAAAGCAAAACATTAAAATTACCCCAGGTGCTTCCTCACAACTCCCGAGATCCCAGGCTGGCCCCTGCATTGCTGAAATGCCCCTTCCTGACCACGTGGAGATGACATCAGATGCCATGCCACATGGCTGAATAAGCCCCAGCATTGTATCATGCCCTGGTGTGCCAGTCCACAAGTTCCTTTCTTGTCTTGCTTTATTTCCATTTTTCATTTTTGTATCCCCTGATTCTCACTAAAAACTTTGTCTTTTAACAAGGTTGGAAGCAGTAAAATCCCTATGCACAGGCACCACTCTTCCACATCGCTGTTGGAACAAAGGTTTACAATATCACTTTTTATAATAATGCACTTAGATTCACCTTGTGCCTTACCCAAAAATTATTTTCATAAATTACCAAAAATAATAACAATTCACATATAATATTATTGTATGTTCTCCAGATTCAAATATAACAGCAACTGACAGTGCTTTCCACACTTGTAATTATGAAAAATATATGATTTATTAACATCTATATAATATTTCTAAACATTCCTCATTAGCATAGATAAGCCTAATAACTGTAAGCATCAACAAAATTGTTTCTGATAATCCAGCAACCAACTGAAACAAATTTTAGCAAATAAGCATTGCAAATGAATAAGCAATATTCATTATGATCAATGGTAATAGTTAAACTAAACTTTTGTCATATTTAGTATTTAACATAACTTTCATGCATAAGAAAATGCACCTCATGAGATCAATATCTCAGATTATTTCTGCATAAAACTTGTTTTTACAACTTCATAGCATGTAAAATGTATTTTTATGAGAACTGGCAACAACTCATTACATCAGTGTTTTGTATTATACTTTTATAAAACTCAGTTTTAACTTTTCAGATCATGCAAAATATTTCTCATTTTAAAGCTTAAACTAGATACCCAGATTCTATAGTTAAACATAGATTCCCTTCTTACTTTCCCAGATAAGCCAATTTAAATTATTTAAATATTAATTAGTGAAAGTAATAAAATATTAATACTTATATTTCTGGTTGAAGAAGTGTTTTTTCTTCTCTCAACTTAGAACTCTTGATTGAGTCTGGCTTTTGATGAGACATCTTTGTCAGCTAGCCTTCTTGACCCTGGAACTTATTTTGGCATGGACACACACTGGTAATTTTTTTTTGCTGAAAGTCACTTTACCAAAAGTCAGTTCTTGGATTTATAGAACACAGCTTCAGTCTGCACAGTCCATAGCATTACTGGATTCAAAGAACTTTCTTGTGACTATCGAAGTTGTCTCAACAGCTGGAACTTTGATGACAGTTTAGGTTTCATCTGCTTTTAAAACCTTAATACACTAGACTTTCATCTGCTCAGCATGCTGTATAGCTTGTGTGAGTTTTAAAGATAAGTCTGTGTCTAGTCATCAGCATGCAACATTACTTTAGTCAAAATGCTCAGCAAATAAAACACAGACCTTGCTTCATACATAACGAGAATGTCCTTGCTTCTGTTTTTTGTGCCTGGATCTTGTAGAGGCACTGCATGAACCTTTGGCTATCCTAAGGCTAGATTCTCTGTTTCAAACAGGCATGGCCCAAAGCTCCTTGGCCTAGCTACAGTACAAAGCCATTGAAATTCTTAGTTAGACTAACATAGATCCTTCTGCATTGATAGTTGGCTCAGACTGAGGTGTGACCCGACAAATTCACTAATACAAAACTGCCCTGGTGATGTCATCATCAGATTTTGATTGGCCTGATTCGCTAAAAAGGTAGGACGTCTTGGATGATAAATGATGACACACATACATGCCTCTTAAGACATCCCCTTTTTCTTCAGACTTGATTTTGGTTCAAAACTATGTTTCTTAATAAAATTATTATTTAACCTAATTTAAACATTAAACATACATATTCAAGTGTTCCTCCTCAAGCAGAACATATTGGTATAAATCTGATATTTGTAACATTTGTATTTCCTAAGTTACACTATTTAGGGTTATAACTTATAATTTTAATAAAACTTCTTAAAATAAAGTGATAGTCCTGTTCTAAATATTTTAAGCTACAGAATGATATAAGATTTGTAAGAAATATCCATTCTTAAAGTCTTTAAAACATTACTTTTTTGTGGAAACACATAAAGTTCTTTGTTCTCCTTAAAGACATAAATCTTAAACTGTCACAAAGGTTCTTTTAGATGTTTTTTCTCTCTATAACAACAAAATACAGACTTAAGAGTCATATTGTTTGACTGCTTAAGACATGAGCTATCATGAGATACTAGTCATGTTTAGTTTTCTAATAAGAAAATTATATTAAATATGTTTTAAACATAATTTCTGAACTGTTGGTTCTGTACTCATGAAATGTGGTAAGCATATTTATCATACTAGTGTCCAATAACTGTCCAATTTTCATGGAGGCACCTTATTGGGTTTTTAAGTAATAAGCAAAATACGTTTCTTAATATTCAATGTTTAAAGAGAGGCAGTTTTTTTTTTCTTTTCTCTTTACATAAATCTGTACCAGTCACTGGTTACTTATCTGATTGTAGTCATAGATACCTAGCTCTGAAGTGTCCACTCTAGTCTGGATTCAAACACGTGGCTATAAATCAGTCAGATCACAGGGATGCTTCTATGGTTAGGCCCCTAAGACAACATCACTCTACAGACTTAACTTGGAAAGTGTTCACTAATATAGAAGAAGAAGAAGAATCAGCATTGATATAGTGCTTTTCATACACAGTATCCCAAAGCACTTTACAAGCAATGCTAGACTGGTAGTGAAGTGACTGAATGTATAGTGGAGGCCATATCACACATCATCACCCACACACAGCCCGGATAATTGCATGAACCGGTTTATGGGAAGGGGAATGTTGGCCAGGACACTGGGAATGTTCCTTGGCTTAAAAACCAAAATGGAGTCTCATCTTCATTTTCTCAGACCTCAAACTGAATGACTACTTCTGCTCAGTATTCACAATGCAAGAGCAGGGGGAGATACCTAATCCAGTCAATAGAAGCACTCTGGATAGTGGGGTTGATATTAGTCCTTTCACAGAAGAAACGCTTCTGAAAGGACTCCAAAAAATGAAGGTGGATAAAGCAATGGGGCCTGATGGGATTCACCCCAGATTTCTAAAAGAACAAAGGGAAAAACTAGTAACACCACTGACTACTCTTTTTAATAAATCATGGGAGTATGGTGTGGTACCTGAGGACTGGAGGAGGGCAGATGTGATTCCCCTTCACAAAAGTGGGAGCAAGACAGAGGTAGGAAACTACAGACCTGTCAATTTGACCTCAGTGTTAGGAAAAATGATGTAATCACTTCTGAAGGAAAGAATTGTTAAGTATCTAGATGCCAGTGGAGCATAGGACCCAAGGCAGCATGGCTTCACAGTGGGAAGTTCATGTCAGACAAATCTAATTGATTTCTTTGACAGGGTGACCAAAGTAGTAGGCCAGGGAGGGGCTGTAGACATGGCCTACCTAGAATTTAGAAAGGCATTTGGCACAGTCCCACACAAAAGATTAATAAACAAATTAGCCAGCCTGGGAGTGGGTCCCAGGGTGGTAGTCTGGGTAAAACACTGGCTAGACAACAGGACACAGATGGTAATAGTAAATGGAGTCCACAGTGAAGAAAGGGAGGTTACTAGTGGAGTACCACAGGGCTCAGTACTGGGGCTGGTTCTTTTTAATGTCTTTATAAGTGACATTGCAGAGGGATTGGAGGGAAAAGTATGTCCCTTTGCAGATGACAAAAGGATCTGCAGCAGGATTGATATGCAAGGTGGGGTGGAAAGGATGAAAAGGGACTTGGCAAGGTTGGAGGAATGGTCAAATGCATGGCAGCTTAGATTCAAGACAAATAAGTGCAAAGTAATGCACCTGGGAAACAAAAACCCAGGGGAAGAGTACACAATGGGGGGTGAGATACTGACAACAACAAAAATGGAAAGGGACCTGGGGGTAGTCATATCAGATGACCTAAAGGTGGGCCAGCAATGACAGAAGGCAGTAAGGAGGGCTGGGGGATGCTGGGATGCATAGGGAGAGGCATCACCAGTAGAACACAGGAAGTTATTGTCCCTCTGTACAGACAGTTGGTAAGACCACATCTGGAGTACTATGTACAGTTCTGGAAACCCCATCTCCGCAAAGGCATAGACAGGGTGGAGGCTGTCCAGAGGAGGGCAACCAAAATGGTGCAGGGTCTACACCAGAAGGCAAATGAAGAAATACTACAGAAGCTTAAGATGTATAGCCTTGAGGAAAGGAGGGAGAGGGGGCACATGATAGAAACTTTCAAATACCTCAAGGGAATCAACAAAGTCCAAGAGGGTAGCATCTTTCAGAAAAAGAAATATGCAAGAACAAGAGGGCACAATTTGAAGATTGAGGGGGGATGGCTCAGAGGTAATGTGAGGAAGTATTTCTTCACAGAGAGGGTTGTAGATGCATGCGTAACCCCCTTGCTCCTGGGGTTACTAGAATCCCACATAGAACCAGTGGCAGGCAGGGAAAGGCAGCTTGTGATATGCCAGTTAGATGGGTTTCACACAGTCTCACTCTGTTCTCAGTTTCAGCTGAGCTGGAGTGATGATGTCACCATAGAATTCTTGCAGCAGCATAAGCCACATTGGAATACTAGCTGCAGGGGGTTAGCAGTAGAATGTTGGGGAATTCAAGTCAGTCTTCACGCCAGTTTCAAGTGAGACTCGAGAGAGGAGTGCTGCAGTGTGCAGCTCTTCAGAGTCAAGCTCTGATATAGAGCTACCTGAGAGGATAAGAAGGGGTTATGTGTTCTCACCCTAGAGAGGAACACAGAAGTGACCAGAGTAAAGTGGTAGAGACCATTCCTAGAGTTGATCCGGTGCCCCATCCCCTGAGGGATGGGGGGAAATTCCAGGAATTCGGGGGCAATCCCCTGGTCTAGCTGGAGAGGAAGAAGCTGCCTGAGAATTGAGTTTGTTCTCTGAGTATCAGAGTTTGAGTCTGGGAAAGAAGCCCTGGGGCACCTGCATACTGTGGTGAGTTTTGCTCTGATAAAGAGACAATGTTCACTGAGACAGAGTTTAGAGTAAAAGTGTCTGCCTACTGTGGGGTCAAAGGAAGACTTGCCAAATACAGAACTTTTAATTTGTGTATGACTTAGAAGCATCTGCAACAGTGGGGTCTAGGGTAAAAAGAGCCACATACACAACTTTTAAAGTCAGGACACCTTCAGAGTGAAATGTAGAATGTTAAATGTGCTAAACATTTCTAGAGAGCATCTACAGACAGTAGTTTGAAGAAAGGTGCTGTAACCAAATGAATGGCTGATTATAGATTTGGGAGCAAGAGGTGGGAAATCCCCCCATCCGGAGAAACCAGGTTTACTTCTTAGGTTCAGTTTGGGCACCACTGGTTTTCTCTCAGGCACTTGGCCAGTGTCTGAAGAAAGCACCCAGATGTGGGATTTTGGATTTTCCCTGAGAGCTAGAAAGTGCTCATGGGTGGTTTAGGGAGCCACCATCAACCTCCATGCAATGTGGAAAAGTGTCCTAGTACTGGCCAGGTTGCCTTGTCAAGGAATAGAAGAGAAGTGTACCAGTATGGGCCATGTGTGCCCAGATTCATTCAGAATCTGAGGGTTCATAGTGAGGAAATGTGCTCTGTACCTCTGTAATCTGCATTACCAGCAAGTGTAGCCCTGTGGGGATTCATCTTTGCTCTGTTATTCTCTGTGTTATGTGAATAAAAGCCACACTCTAGAATCCCATTCCTGGTTTGGACATTTCAGTTATTGCTTCCAGTGATTTACTTGGGTGTCCCGACCAGAAGTACAAACCTAGCACAATGCTGAGCAAACATTTTCTCCCAGGGACCCAGGTTGTTGGCCATGCCAAATGGCCCCCCAGGTGTGAGCCAGGTAGTTGCCAGACTCGGTTTGACTGTCTTGAGAATGGCAGGATCAGTAGTAGAAATAATAGGTCCACACAGATTTTCTGCAAAAGGACAATTTGTAGTGACTACCCCCCACCCCTCTTGGTGGTACCTAGATGTGAGAGAAGCAGCCCTGCTGACAGAAAAAAAAGGGGAGCTGGTGGGGGGAGGTTACACAAGGAACAGCCTTCCTGAGGAGGTCATAGAGTTAAAAACAGTGGGAGAATTCAAGAATGCATGGGACAGACATAAGGCAATTCTAGTGGAAGGGTAGGAGGAAGTAGGCTATTGCTTAACTAGGATCTGCAGCTTATCCGTTAGGTCGGGAAATGGGCAGACTAGGTGGACCAAGTTTTCCTTATCTGCCATCAGATTCTATGTTTCTATGTTTCTCATCTCATATGGCAAAGTAGTGCTTAGGAAACAGTTTTTTGTTCCTTTCAAACATTAAAGCCAGATACCTTCTTGTCTTAAGGTTTAATTAACTAACACTTTTTGTTTTTTTCTAAGGAACTTATGCAAACAATAATCTTAGCCAGAAACTGGTCCCATATAAAAATCACATAAAATAATAATAATTAAAAGTCAATTCTTGATAATCAAAAGTAAATCATTTTTCTATCAAGGGTTTTTTGTTCCTTCACTGCCACCACCTTTATTTATTTATTTAGTTTTTGTTTACCGGGTAGGTGCACTAGCCAAGATTGACTATTTTCTGGCACAACCTGGGAGAGTACATACATAAATTGGGAAACACATACATTGAATTAATACAGGTAAATTAGATACAGATCAAGTCAAACAGTACTTGAGATAATACATATAGCTAGGCAGTGAAAACAAAAAGGTGACATTAGTACATGAAAATAGTAACAGAGCTGGGCTAAGGGACAACTATAGTGACATTTATAGAGCATAGCTTATTTGCAAGTGCTGTGGTGTAGTAAGTCAAGGGAAAGAGTTAGGAGAGAAAAGAGTTTGGGAGAGAAATAGGAGTACTGGAGGTGGACAGGGTGAGATTAAAGCAGCAGCTGTCTAGCCCAGATGTGTAGCCTGGGAGGCAGGGAGATTGCCAGTAGGGATGGGAGAAAGGCAGCATGGGAGATAGGGAGAAGTAGAGTGGTGAACTGTGTTATATGAGGAGGTAGAAAGTAGCATTAAGTGGGTTTCTGCCATGCTGTCTACCTACAGCTCTTTCCACAGCTCTCCCAGTCTCTAGCTGGTCATGCTTAACAATCTTTTGCTTTTGGCCCTGCGACCAGCTCCTTGCCTCAAAAGGCCAATTCTGGCATTCCAATTTCCCCCCCCCCCAACAAGAGGGCCAGAAAGAAAAGTGCCTTCCCTGTTCCCCATACTTGCCGAACTTCAGGCTTTTTTTTTTTAACTGCACTTGATCTTCCCTGATCTGTTCCCTCTGCACACCACCTCAGAACCCCCAGCTCTCCTGCTTTAAGCAGTGCTTCCTACTAGCTGCACTCCTTACCAGCACTCATGGACCACCCCCCCACATGGGCGCTCTCTGGGTCCAGAGGACCAGGCCGCCATCACCCAGAAACCATACAGCACATACAACAGATCCAAAGGCAGATCAACCAGCAATTGTAATTGAAACGGCTCCCTCCCCACAAAGTACCTTCCGTGCCTTCGCTCACCAGACACACTTGGCCTGGGATCTATAGGCCACTCCCAACCATGCATTGTGGCCTTCCTTACCGATCTCCCTTTGTGCCGTGGACTAACCTCAACACCCATCGGAAATGCAACCAAACCAAAGATTCCAGCTGCTTGCTTCCCATGTAGCTTACCTATATCCCATGTATTGCCATAAATATCACTGATTCAAGTACTATTAGAGACTTACGATCAACCTGGGCTCCTAGACAAGAAACTCCATTGGTGATCCAAAACACCTGAGACCACACAGCATGCCCAGTGTGCCACATGGTCAGTAGGCCACCACGCTCTCCCTATTGTATCTAGGCCTATGGTACCATTAGGTTTCTTTCTCTGTTTTTTTTTTATTTTATTTTTATCAACCTTAAGCTAAATTGATTGAACAATGAAAATCCCTACTTCCTATTACTGATTCTACCTTGATCTACCAAAACTCCAGTGAAAAGCAATCTGCTGGTTGCCTGATCCAGACTGCTAGGCCCAAAATGCCATGCAGTCACCATGTGGACAGCAGGCCAAGAAGGCCTTACACCAGCAACCAGCCTGTAATTTGAAAACCATGCCAATGCCTGATTTAACATATCTTCAGCAACTATACGTACTTGAATGAAATCAGACTATTGAAAAGAAAAAAAAAACTCAAGGTATGGGTGTCCAGGCCCCAGAGTTGCAATACCTTACATAGTGGTGTAGTAAATCAGTGGGAAATTTGCCAGTGCTGTGCTGAGATCCATTTAAATCTAAAAATCCCAGCAGGAAGAGGGAGTGCAACCCTTAACCAAAGCGTATAGAGCCCCTGAAGACTCCTAGGAAGGACTCCTACAAACCACACACACACACCTGCCAATCAAATATCCCCCTACTGGTGTACGCATCATCAGCCTCACCTATCCATCATGACTTCACCTGGTCCCTCCCCCTTTTTCCTGCCACTCCCTGCAACCTCACTAGGCTCCTCCCCCTCTTCTTTCCAGCCCTGTCTGTTCCCCCTTCCCATCCTCCATCCCTTAATGCTTGCCCTTGATTCTTCTGGGATGCCATTAGGCAATTCAGGTTGCCTTTTGTTTGCAACCCTACTTGTGCATCAAACAAAGCGGTGCAAGAGTGTACCTTTAAAGATCAACAGCAAATATTTTAATTATTTTTCTTCCTGTTTGGTGTTGAAATACTGGTTAGTAATAAACTATGCTTTTTTTCTCATAATACATATCTGTTTCTTGTGTGTCTTTTTTCCTGCCTGTATTTTGTAATTAATAGTCAAAAGGCAGTGCCTGGAGATCCTGTTTCTGTCCCTGTGCTGGTCGGGTTTTCATGACCACAAACTGCCACTACATCACAGCAGTCATGATGTGTTCGTTTTTTAGTTTTTTTCTCTTTGTTGTACTTTATTGGTGAGTCCAGTAGGTTACAGTGGGAGGGGGAGAGAGTGAGCTAGCTGAAGTTATTGTTGAAGTGGCAGTGTTCTGCTCTCTCTTAACTGCTTTTTAGCTGTCAGATCATTAACCATTCTTCACTGCAGAGTGAACATAATGAGTGAAGTAGTGAATGAAATTAATATTAAATTTTTTTAATTAGGTAAACAAAGTTGTTATTTTTCTTTCCCATTGGTCTTTGTGTAGTGTCATCTCTGTGCTCTCTACATGGCATTCTTATTGTGTTATGCCTATGGTTTGTGACTGCCAGTGTTAGAGATGTGACTAATTTACATGACTAGTAACAGTCACAGTAGCTAAAACTTTAAGCTAAGGAGGAGGAGGAACACCATGGGGCATGGGCTAAGAATAGAGGGGGAAGATTTAGGAGGGAAATGAGGAGACACTATTTCATGGAAAGGGTGGTAGCAAAATGAAATGCACTACCAGAATGGGTGGTATCATGTAAATCTGTGAACAGCTTTAAAAGGACATGGGCCAGAGAACAGGGGAAAGTGAGGTTGGGGGAAGTGGGGGTGGCATTGGGATAACAAAGGGGAGGGGGAGTGGGGCAGCTGCAAACTAGGGGTGTTAGCTGCACACTCGAGCAGACGTAGATGGACCAGGTGGTCTGTTTCTGCTGACAAATTCGTATGTTTGTATGTTCATAACAAATTCTGGTCAGAGCTAATATGGCTGTGGAGAGCTTTTTGGATGCTTTTACCCATTATTTCTAATGAATTTGCACAATGCAGATCTGCTGAGAGGCAGTTTCAATGTGGTCTTCCTTTTACACATTTTTGCAATGTATTTTCCTAGACTATGCCTCCTAATTGCTATATATTTAGCCTAGATATTTCACAGAAGAAATGGCATCTTATTTTCAGTGGTAAAGCACTAGCAGTAGGATGCTGGAATGTGTCATACACAGGTACGAGATGTGTGTTGGTGATAATGCCCAGTGGCCATATACCTCAGGCACTCACATGTGGATCCATCATCCCGGTGCCATTGCACTACTCAGTGTGGGTGAAAGATGATGCTGTACTCACTCACACAGGTCCCAAAACAGGCATGTTACATCCAACATCCCATTTGTTTGTACAATTGGGGAAACCACAAACAAACTATCCATAGCCTGGAGTGTACACTTCAAATGCCATTGCAGGATACCACACCCCATGGCACCCAGGATACCTCAGCAGTCCAGAGGCTGGCATGTTACACAGGGGAACGGGGAAGAGTGTATGACAACAGGAAGATACAGCATCAACAAGGCATGCATTGGAGGTATGTCAGTTCTCTTTTATGGTTTGCCAGGGACATACACACAGCCGCATACACTGATGGGTCTGCAGCTTGTGTAGTGCCCCAATGTATGGTATAGCCACTTTGGCATTCTGGAATGAAGGTCCCCAGCCCAGGTCCAGTGCAGTTGGCAGCTGGCTGTGGCAGGGCATGGAGGGCAGTGCCAGTCTCCACAACAGCTAGGGTATGGAGGGAGTGGGGTTGTCTACGTACCAAGGCAGTGGGTGGGAGTCCTCTATGCTATGGATTTGGACCATGGTTTCCTCTGGTGTGATTGGGTCCAGGGGAGCCCTACACTATGGAGCTCTTTGGGGATGGAGTTGGATCAATTGGGGATTGGAGAGGGTACCTTTAGTCCACCAGGGCTCCAGGCTGCTGTGCACCTGGGTGCAATTCCACAGCCCACCTGTGGGTGGCTGGCTGGGTTAGGCAGCTAGTCATGGCCTAGCTGAGGGCTGTGCTGCTCTGGGCTGTGAGGGGTGAATTTCCCACTGAGTATGCTACAGCACGGCATATGCATGGGAACACACCCTCGACTTGCATGGCATACTATTTGTGTGCATGCTGGCCCATTCCCTTGGGCAGGTGCACCCTGCACACTTGAATATCATGCTGTGGTGCATTGTTGGAGTTGCATGGCATATCACACATTTCCATCAGGATGTGCTGTCATCTCCTTTGAATATGGGGTTCCTGGACTAGGCTACCCTGAAGAAATACATTATCAAAATGGAAAAATCATGTCTCCACTAAAAACAAGATATTGCATCTAATCTGGGACAGCCTGAGTAAATGCAGTGCAGAAATAAGTAAATGAAGATCCTAATGACAATGAGATGTAGCATCTCCCCTGCGCTATCCAGGATATAAAATATAGGATAAGAAATATTTAAAGGAAATCTACTCTAAACTGAACTTTACTGTGGTCACTGACACAAACAGTTTCTTTATTGTAACAGTCCCACAGGAGTCTGGTGTGCATATTTTATGGGATACATACAAACAGAGGTGAGAAAGAATATGTACCTCAGCTGGGACTTGAACCCAGGCTGCCTGGAATACCGTTCTGATTGCGCTAACCAACTACGCCACTGAGACAACTGGAAGCTGAGCCATCTCTGAGAGTATTACTCTTTCTCAAATGCACAACCCAAATGGCAACACAAGTATTTATTTGAAACAATCACACAGGAGTGTGGAGTGCATATTTTATGGAACACATACAAACAGAAGTGAGAAAGAATAAGTGCCTCAGCTGGGACTTGAACCCAGGCTGCCTGGCAGTATTGTGGCCATGAGGATGATGTGTAGAGTGAGGGTGTGTATGTGTGTGTGTGTTGTGTGTATGTGTGAATATGTACAAAATATGAGATAAATATTTAAAGGAAATCTATTCTAAACTGAATGTTGTGGCCATGAGGATGGTGTGTATAGAGTGTGTGTGTCTGTGTGTGTGTGTGTGTTGCTGTAGGTCAATGTATTTTTTCCCAGAAAGATAGTAAAAAAATGGTTTCTTATTGATACATATTTAGTCTAAGCAGTTCACTGAAGACCTGGCATATGTCTGAGACTGCTCATCAGAGTGTGTCTGTAGAGGTTAAAAAAACAGTGTAAATCATAGATTTGCTGGGGAAAGGGTGACATTTATGAGGTATGAATCTTTCTTGAAAGACAATACATTCCCAAGTTAAACTAGTATCAAGAAGCTTTTTAAATGTTTAGTATTTAAATGCGCAAATCTCCAGTTTCATAGGCAACCAATATTTAAAAAATATTTAAGAAGCTGTTTCAGTTTTCTAATGGCATCTGATAAGAAGCCTGGAGTTATGTCTCCCACAAACTTAACAGAAAGAGGAGAATCTTTTATTTCAGTTGGCTGATGGATACATTGAAAAGTTTAAAACATGTGTTCTATGATACCCCATTTTCCAGCTACAGATAGCAAGAGAGATGTAGGCTCCAGAGGTTAAAATAACAGTGTAAATCATAGATTTGCTGGGGAGAGGGTGACATTTATGAGGTATGACTCTTTCTTGAAAGACAATACATTCCCAAGTTAGACTGGTATCAAGAAGCTGTTTAAAAGCTCCATTGACAGTATTGCATGTAGGTGTCAATGATGTCGGTAAAAGAAATCTCACTGAGACCCAACGTGACTTTGAGAGTGTGGGGGTAAAATTAAAAAATATAGACCTAATATGTGACCTAATTGTTTCGGGAATTCTACCAGTCCATAGGGCAGGAAAAAGACAGTTGGAGTGTATAAAAAGTTTAAATGGATGGTTGAAAAAGTGGTGCAATAGAGAGGGGCAGATTTTTATGGATCATTGGGAGGATTTCCAGGACCATCATTATTTTTCACGGGATGGGCTACACCTTACTAGACATGGGAAAAGGGTTTTTTCATCCAAAATCAAACTGCTTATCGAACAAACTTTAAACTGAATACTGGGGGGATATAGGGCTTACAAACAATAATGTGCTATATAATCAGGATCCCATATGGAATTGCCTAGTCCTTAATGCTAGAAGTCTCACAAATAAAATGGAGGAGTTAAAATGGAAATTATATAATGATAAAATACATATATATGCCATTACGGAGACATAGTGGAGGATAGATGACACCTGGGATAAACAAATCCCAGGTTATACCCTATATAATAAGGATAAGCTTCATAAAAAAGGTGGTGGAGTGGCATTATATGTATGTATTGATTTAACATCGGAGAGTATAGAGTGCTCCATGTGGGAACAGGTAGACATCCTGTGGGTTAAAATTATTTCCCCATGATCACCTAAGATTAATATAGCTGTGGTCTATAGACCACCAGCTATTAGTCCAGAAAATGACAATCTAATATTGGATTTTGTTAAGTGTGTAAACCAGGAAGACAGTGTTATCTTACTGGGAGATTTTAATCTTCCAGGTTTAAACTGGGATACATTGCAGACTAATTCCCAGGCCGAAGCTAAATTCCTTGAGACATTTATGGTAGTTGGATTAGAGCAGTTGGTAAATGGAAATACTAGGGGCAGCCATATTTTAAATTTGGTGTTAACTAACTTGACTGATAATATTCAAAATTGTAGCGTTGATGTACCTCTGGGAAATAGTGACCATTCGATGGTCAGTTTTGAATATAATAAGGGTTACCATAGTGTTAGTGGAAGTATAGTATTGTATGATTTCAACAAGGTGGACTACTGTACTTTAAATACTGAACTAGAAAATTGGAACTGGAGTCTGGAATTAAGTAACCATACACTACACGAAATGTGGGATATATTTATTGCAAAATTAAATGGGTTGATTTATAAGTACATCCCAATTAGTAAAAAATATCACAAAATCAGGGGTTCCCTTCCACCTTGGATGACAGCATCAATCAAAAAGCTAATCAAGAAAAAAAATAAGGCATATGCTAGGGCCAAACATTGTGGTAAACCTAAATCTTGGGAGGTCTATAAATACCAATTAAAAAGGGTCAAAGCAGCTATTGCTATGGCAAAAAGGAAATATGAGCTTAACTTAGCTACAAAAATGCAGGATAGTTATAAAAGTTGTTATGCTTATATCAATAATAAAAAAGGACTAGGACATACAGTTGGTCCATTAAAAGATGATACTGGTAAACTGATAACAGACAACAAGAACATGGCTGATATGTTTAATACATATTTTTCATCAGTATTTAATGTAGGAAATACATCTATGGTACAGAATAAACCACCTAGGGGTTCATCAGATCTAACAATAGAGATTGAAGAAGTCAGAACTAGACTAAGAAATCTAAATCCAAATAAGGCTTATGGACCTGATGGTTTACATCCAAGACTATTGAGAGAATTGGCAGATAACCTGGCGGGGCCTGTAACATTGATCTTTCAAAAATCCTTGGAAACTGCCCAAATTATTGAGGCTTGGAGAAAGGCAATAGTGATTCCAATTCACAAAAAGGGTTCCAAACAAAGTGTGGGGAATTATAGGCCGATTAGTTTGACATCTACCCTTGGGAAAATATTGGAGGGTATTATCAAGGACTTTATTATGGATTATGTAGAATCAACCGGGCTCAGGGATATGACACAGCATGGATTTACCAAGGGACGCTCATGCCAAACTAATCTAATCGAGTTTTATGGGAAAATAAGTAAAACACTTGATGAGGGAGGTTCTGTGGATGTGATATTCCTGGACTTCGCGAAGGCATTCGATAATGTCCCACATGAACAACTAATATAAACTATTTTTAAATTAGGGATAAGCCATAAACTGGTATTTTGGATAAAGGATTGGCTGAAGGAGCAGAAACAGAGGATATTTGTCCTTGGGGAATCATCAGAATGGGCTCCAGTTACAGGCGGGGTCCCTCAGGGATCTGTTCTGGGACCATGCTTGTTTAATCTTTATATTTCTACTATGCAGGTTACAACAAATGTTTGGTTATCCAAATTTGTAGACTACACACGCATAGGTTTCCCAGTAAATAGTCAGATGGATGCACTAAAACTGCAGAAGGCCCTTGCAGAATTGGAGACATGGGCTGCAGAGAATATGGCATCTTTTAATATTGACAAATGTACGGTAATGCACTTGGGGGAAAAAAAAATCCAGAGGTGGATTATATTCTAGATAGCCAGCTACTTAGGGTAGTAAAGGAAGAAAGAGACCTGGGTATTATGGATAGTAATGACCTCAAATCCCATTTGCACTGTAATCATGTGGTCAAGAGGTCAAATAACATCCTAAACTGTATACATAGGCATATTAAAAGTAGGAAAAAGGAGGTTTTGCTTCCTCTTTATACCTCCCTGGTGCGCTCTCATGCAGAGCATTGTTCACAATTCTGGGCACCAGGCTATAAGCAAGATATAGATGCACTAGAGAGGGTTCAGCGCAGGGTTACAAAAAGAATTAGGGAAGTACACAGCATGAATTACGGGGAAAGATTGAGGAGTCTGGACCTTTATTCTTTGGAGTACCGAAGGTTGAGAGGAGATATGTGTCTTATTTAAAAAGCACTATCTGATAAGGAGCTTTGGAAACAACTAGGATTAACTTTGAGACACCAGTCTCATAATACACGTGCCCATCATTTACAACTTAATATGAAAAAGTTTAATACAGAGGCAAGAAGGTACTGGTTTTCATTAAGAGTTGTTAAAATTTGGAATACATTACCAGCTGGGGTGGTGGGTAGTCAAACTATGTTAGCCTTTAAGCAGTCACTTGATTATTATCTGAAGAGTAAGAATATAAAAGGGTACTAAATTGTATTGATTAATTTTTTAAAGTAATAGTATGGTGAGCTAAATGGACTTTTTGTCTTTAAAGAGCTCAGGACAACCTATGAAACCTATAAATGCTTAGTATTTAAATATGCAAATCTCCAGTTTCTTAGGCAACCATTATTTAACAAATATTTAATAAGCTGTTTCAGTTTCCTAATGACATCTGATAAGCAAAAATATAGAAACATAGAATTTGATGGCAGATAAGGACTGCTTGGCCCACCTAGTCTGCTCATTTCCCTACCTAATGGATAAACTGCAGATCCTAGTTAACCAACAGCCTACTTCCTTCTACCCCCACTAGAATTGCCTTATGTCTGTGTCATGCATTCTTGAATTCCCCCATTGTTTTTGACTCCACTACCTCCTCAGGAAGGCTGTTCCATGAATCAACAACCCTCTCCATGAAAAAATACTTCCTCACATTACCTCTGAACCATCACCCATCAATCTTCAAATTATGCCCCCTTGTCCTTGCACATCTCTTTTTTTGAAAGATGTACTTGAAAGTTTCTATCATGTCCACCCTCTCCCTCCTCTCCTCATGGGTATACTGTACATATTAAGCTCCTTTAATCTCTCTTCGTATGTCTTCTAGTGCAGACCCTGCACCATTTTAGTTGCCCTCCTCTGGACAGCCTCCATCCTGTCTATGTCCTTGCAGAGATGGGGTCTCCAGAACTGCATTCAGTATTTCAGATGGGGTCTCACCAACTGTCTGTACAGAGGGATGACAACTTCTTGTTTTCTACTGGTGATGCCTCTCCCCTATGCATCCCAATATCCCACTAGCCCTCCTTACTGCCTTTTCACATTGGTTGCCCACCTTAAGGTCATTTGTTATGACTACTCTCAGGTCCCTTTCCATTTTTGTTGTTGTCAGTATCTCACATCACATTGTGTACACTTCCCCTGGGTTTTTGATTCCCATGTGCATTAATTTGCACTTCTTAGCATTGAATCTAAGCTGCCATACATTTGAGCAGCTTAGCGTTATGTCTCCAATATTCTTAACAGAAAGAAGAGAATATTTTATTTCAGTTGGCATGGAAGGATATATTGAAATGTCCAAAACATGTGTTCCACGAAATTCCATTTTAAAGCTACAGATAGCAAAATGGCTGTAGGCTACGCCCACAGCCATAAAAAATAATTTTTTGGCTGTCTTTTTATAGTGTTAACTCTGTGCTCTCTATATGGTATTGTCATTGTGTTATGCCTGCCATTTGTGACTGCGGATGTTAGAGGTGTGACTGTACAGAAGTGCTAAATGTGACAAAATCTAAATCCAGTCACTGCGGAGATTGTAATAAAATAAATATTTTGTCCAGATGTAGCACAGAAAGTTTTTTTTTATGTCATTCCTAGATTTCAGCATTGCTATAATCCTGTATTGTACATGCAGCAGAGGACAGCTGTAGGAGAATGGAATAATTCTCATTTCACAAGAACACCATAGGTGTCAAATACCTTGCTGCAAAATACTCTGGAATGCCTCACATGGTTGCATAGTTCTCTTTCCCACCACTACCACCCATCACTGTCATACTGGCATTGGATGTGTGAATGGGGCGATAGAGAGAGAAGAAATATTAATTTGCTCTGAATGTAAAATGTTTCAGAAACCTCCAATGTCACCTTGTACAGATAATTCCAAGGAGAGCAAAACGTACTCCATGCAGATTGGGGCAGAGAATAGTATGAGGGTGATGTGGTCATTGTGGTGAGAGGGGGCAGGAGGGTGGAAAGAGAACTATTCATTCAAGTGACAAAGAACCTCTGTGCATAAACACTGAGGCAAGGGTTACCCCAAAGGGCATTTGGCTGGGAAGCCAAGTTTCAAGAAAATACAAAATCACACATGCCCCCACAATGCAAAGCATCATGGGCTGCATATGCAAATCACCACAGAATGTTATGCTGGTCCAACTTTCATTCAAGTGAGTTATTTGACACCTATGGGGGTTCTTGTGAGATGAGAATTATACCATTAATACAATCACCACGGTGACTGGTTTTAACGTTTGTTTGTTTTTTACATTGAGCACTTCTGTACAGTCACACCTGTATCACCAGCAGTCACAAATCACAGGCATAACACAATAAGAATGTGCATTTGTTTAATACTGGTTCTATGCAAGCAGTAATGTTTGACAACTGTGCATCATACATGGATGGAACTGAAGTAAGTATGTCTCACACTTAACTGATGGACTGTATGATGCATTTGAACTTTAAGCCCTTTCTCTACAAATTGGCAGACACCTGTTTTTTTTAATGTGTTCTGAGGCTGTTATTATAAAATCTATATACAAAACTCAATCATCAGGCATACAGTGATGGCAAAAAGGTGAAACAGTTTTCTTTGTTGGCCATTGCAAATCTTTTCAGGGGGCTCAAAGGTGCATCTTGGAGTCCAAAAGACGGGTTGCATCTGTTTCACTTAGGCCCTGCCCACACTGGGGATCTTAAGTTCCCCTTCAACTATTGGGAGTTCTACCTAAATTCTGGTCAGGAACAGTTTATCTACATTTATTGCATTTGAAGAGGGGGGCCCAGCAAACTGCTGCATTATGTAAGTGGAGTAAATAGATGTGATTGTGCATGGTTACATGAGTACAAGAGAAAAATAATTCCTACCAAACTATTCAGACTACAAATATTGTCAAACTGTGCTGCAACAGTAGGTTCTGCTTAGCTATGTCAGGACTCCTGGTTTATTTTTGAAACCATTAAGCCCTAGCGGTGTCCCTGTAAGCCGCAGGTGAGCAGCCCTGGGACTTGTCACCTTCCAGGAATATGGACTATTATTATTATTATTATTATTATTATTATTATTATTATTATTATCACTGCAATGTTTATTGGGCTCAGCTCATGCAGCCTAACCAGAACTATCATCCTGCCCTCATGGGAGTGGAAAAGGCATATTAGGCAAATATTGCAACCCTCCACAAAATCCAAGGAATTTGTTTCAGTCAAACAGCAAGGTAATTGTTTTTAATTTTTATTCAGAATGTTTATTCGGTAAACTGCAAAACTTCTGGTTTATTTTTTAAACCATTCAGTCCTAGAGGAGTCACTGTAAGCCTCAGGTGAGCAGAGATGGAACTTGCTACTTTCCAGGAACACAATTTTTTTTTAATTATTGTTATCACTAGCTTGTTTATTGGGCTCAGCTCATGCAGCCTAACCAGAAATGTCATCTTGGCCTCATGAAAGGCACACCACTCAGATCTAAGACTACTGCGTGAAGTGGAAAGTATTATTGTTCACAGGTGAGACTGGGGTCAGCAGGTTGGTATGCCAACAGGCTTGGGGACCTTGTAGGAGTTAATTGGTCTGCTATTGTGATTATTAAACTATCAATATGCTCTTACATTCAAAAGCATTGTTTCTAAAATAAATTAGTATGCACTTTGACTTATAAATATATGGCACATGATTCACAATAACCCCCTCCCCCAGTCTTACACACTAACTCACAGATAAAAAGTCTCCATCTGCTTGGAAGTATTTAGGGATGTGACTGGACATTGCTATCATACTTGTGCTATGTTAGATAGTCCCCTCTGAGTATGATCAACCTCCCCATGTTACTAACTGCTAGCCTTCTTATGCACTCATCAGCTTTGTCTCAGTTCTTTCTTTACACTTGCATCAACCTTTTTTTTCCCAGTTTTGGAAGTCAGATATTGCTCAAGACAAAAGTGATGAGTAAATAACAAAGTTAGCAACTCAGCAATGTCTAATAACATCCATAAACACCTTCGAATAGATTGAGACATTTTATCTGTCAGATGGTGTGTGACATTGGGTGTGGGGAATGATTGCGAACCATAGAATCACAAGGGCAACACTACAAATACAAACATTGTGGAAGACAAGGGAGTAAACTTAGTTCTGTAACTATTAAGCCACTTGGTTTAGTCCTATAGCTACATATGCCCAAGTATGAAATAATCATATCTCAAAATTAAGATAAAAAGGCAGATTGAAAAACTTTCACAAATCAGAAAAAACTATGAATCATCCATGAATGTACAAGTCAACAGTGCATATCAATTTATTTTAGAAACATCACTCATGAATGTAAGAGCATCTAAATGTTCTAACACAGTAGCCAGACTAGCAGAGCATTCCAATTTGGTGACAATGGAAAACAAGAATGAAAATGATCTAGAAATATACACAAAAAGCAATGGTCATGTAAAATATATAATTACAACACTGAAATGGGGCAAGATATAAGGACAGAGATGATTGCAGTAGAAACAAGGATCCTTATAGTAACATACAGTACATTAATACAACAGGAGGAAAAAATGAGGAAGACAGTAAATATAGTCTTATAATCACACTGATCTTTTTAATATTTTCTGTGTGCAGAGACTGATTTCATTATCATGCAGCCATGAAGAATCAAATAAAAAAAGTGGATTTAGTACAGTGACACACATACAGTAGATGCAAGGAGGGGGGCGCTATTCATAAGTGGCAGAGCCTGGCCCTATCAGTTTTTGCAGTCATGTTAATGTATTGCTAGGGAGCACTGTGCCTTTAAAATGCAGCATGTGCATTAAGCAGTGTTACTGCCTAATAGCTCCCTTTGTGGCTTACAGGGTATCAGCAGATTTTTGAAAAGTGAAGGCCTAACTAATGTTGATAGGTGCAGGCTGGGTTCATGGCATGAGTTAAGCTACAGTGGTCAAACTTGTTAAACTTTAAAAATGAAAAGGACAGGCCAGGCCTTACTTGTGTCAATTGTGTGTGTGTGTGTGTGTGGGGGGGGGGGTGTTACACCACAGATTACAAATTTGGATGAGAAAATAAATTATTCTGTGGGTGGACAAATGGGGAGAAGTTACCCCTTACCTCCTTGGCCATAACACTTTTCAGACTGTTCTGCCACCAGTGTTGACACAGTCTCTTCACATATTGTCATACTCATGGACTGACATCTGTCTCATTCATTCAGCTTGCCATCTCATGCTCCAGTTACGCACATGCTCTTTGCTTGTCTGTGTTTGTGATTGACAGGCCACATATGTATGAGCTAGCCATTGGGTTAATGTCTGCCTGTGTGTACACTGTTAATCACATCATCTTCTCCTCCTGCTGCTGCTGCTGATGTCTGACAACATCCTTAAGAGAAAAAAAAAAGATGTGCATCTTTTATTAAACTTTTTTAAAATAAAAAAAGATAAAATGAATAAAATAAATAACGCAACATGGGATTTAGCTAATCATGTTTATTTGGAAACAACATTTCATCTAGAAACAATAAGTCCTAGTCTATCATGCACTGCTGCTTTATTAACAGAACCAGAACCCTCTCCATTTTGACTCTACCTGGCAGTTATTTAAATCAGGGTACTCTAAAACTATCTTTCCTCTGCTACCTCAGACTCAATTCATGAACAAGCTCAGTCTTTTTATATTTGCAAACTGGGTCGAGCCGATTGCCCAATCAGTCCTCTGTACTGGCTGAGGATTCTTTTTTCATCTCTGACTCAGTCTCTAATTCAAGTAAGTCTCAACTTCCCCAACTTGTAAAGTCACTCTAGTCAACAGTTGACTCATTCCACACCACCACAAGTGAGCTGCATCTCAAAGGAATTTATGAGCATTGTAGTATTCTGCATATTTTAACTTGTTCATAGTTGTTTTGTTTATATTTTTAATGTTTTATCAAATTTGTATTTGTATTGTTTATATGTGCAACCTGAAAACAAAATGTAACATCTGAACATACCTCTCAACTGTCCCTGATTTTCAGAGACATCTCTGATTTTGCCTCAAAATTTTACTCTGTCCCTCCTAAAAATTGTGTTTCCATGATCAAACAGTGGGGGTTGTAAGCACAAAATAATGTTAAACATTAAAGTTACAGACTTGTTCTTACTTAGAAAATACATTTTACACTAAGCCCCTTATTATACCAGCTTCCTGAGCTGATATCTCCAATTTTGAAGATGTGTACCTGATTTTGGTCCTTTGTCACTGATTATTTAAGCCTTGTCCCTGATTTATGAGGCAGGAAGTTGAGAGGTACGAATCCGAACATGAATACCTTGTTAACAGGGTATTTAAAGCCCTAACAGTGTTTAAATTCTAACTCCTGTATAAATACAGGTTTTTCTATTACTACTACTGCTACTACTTAGGAACAGGAACAAGCAAAGTGTACTGACTGCATTCAATCTCAAGGCACTTAGCAGCATTGGTGAGGTGATGTGGTTGTGCTATAAAGCTACATACACAGTCAGCCACAATTACAGGCAGCAATAGAAGAAAGTGAAGGGAGAAGGATTTATGGTTCTCAAAAATGCAGGCTTTGTATCGCACTTTAGTTTGTACAGGTAAGTAAGCTGAACCCTCAACTGTCCCTAAAGTTACCCCTTAAAAGTGATCTGTATCACATATGGCCCACATGGAAAAGGTGATGTCCACACAAAAACAATGCTGTAAACTCAGACTTTCATACACAATTATTAATACTACAGGATGCTAGAGCACAGTTCAGCTCTCTTCAAATAAAGGTTCTAGTTTCCAGAGTTCTGAATTTGTATCTCCCATGTTATACGATGTTTTCGGTATTATGGGCAGCATATTGGATTTGGAAGGCTGATCAAATGAATGCACAAAGGAATCTGTTCCTGGAATAATCTGTGTGAGGCACAAAAGGTGAATAACCTTTTGCTTGCTCTAAGTCTCTTCCAATATACCATCTTTCAGCACACTTTAGAGGAAAGCCTTAATCTGAGCACAAATCCTGAATCCCTTACATACCCGAAGGGCCTGGGTCTGTGTGGTGGCTGCTTGTGTTTGTCTGTGTCTGTAGCTTAGTTTTTGTGGATTTACATATTTTTCTGCTTGTGGTAACTATACCATTCTTGCTCACTACATCCGTGAAAGTCTCCTGAACTGGATTTCTGCAAAAAAATCATCATCAGGTATCTTTATTTTCATTTTAATATCAACTTTTTGGAAGCTATCCCAAGCAAAACATAAGTGAAGCAACTACATCTAACAAACTTGGTGACTCTGGGTCCTGCTGGAATCCACATTTTCATCTGACCTGCTCCATGATCTGTACGTGGGCTTTTCAGCAACCTGTTTGAATGACAAAGAAGCATACAGACAAAGGGATTTCACATCCTGCATATGTGCAGGCAAAGTTAATCACCTTCAGGAATTTTAACATTTCAGTGACTCTGGACCTCAGCTGCTGATCATTCTTTTGGCTTTTGACTTAACCACCAGGTACCTATCTGCAAGCGACTAGGTGCAACTGACAAGCTACAACAAGGATAAATGGGCATATCATCTTCTATTACTAACAGCCTCCTTGCTCTGGGTCCCTAGATGCCTGCATTGGTCCAAGCCGCATAAGCCTCAGAAGTGTAATTCTATTGACTACAAAGTACAGCAACTGTCTCTTAAACTCCTCCTCCTCCTCCTCTTGATATCAGGAAGTGTCCACTCAAATCCTGGCCCTGTCTCCTACAGTACAACAAAGCCTGCCAAAATGGAGGGGGGGCTCAAAATTGCTACCTTAAACATCTGCAGTCTCCCTCCCAAAACTGGCCTCCTTCAAATCTTTGCCAGCCACACAACCGGATATCCTTGCATCGTCAAAACTTGGCTGACACCTAATACTCTGGATCATGCCATCTCTATACAAGGTTACAAGATATTCAGGCTGGATAGGACCTTGAAAAGGGGTGGTGGATGTGCAATCTACATAAAGGACTACCTCACCTGTCTCCCTGGTTCTTACCCCACCACAGAAACCTCAGTGCAACTCCCCCCTATCAAGATACTACTTGGTGCCCAAAACAAAGTCCTCACGATTGCTGCTGTCTATATCCCACCAAAAGATCCTGATTCCGGCCTACAGGCTGTCCTCGAGTTCGTAAGTACACAACCTTCTGACATCGAACTCCTTCTCCATGGGGACTTTAATATAAATTGGCTTGCTCCTGATGCAGGATCAAACAAAGATGCTATCCTAGCAGCAAATTTAACACAAGTGGTAAACTCCCCTACCAGGAAAACTATGCACATCAGGGACCAGCACCTCATTGACTGGATTCTTACCAGCCACTCTACCAGTAACCAATGTAAGGTGTTCTCCTGACTCGCTCAGTGATCACTCTCCAATAATATGTACCTGGACAAATAAATTTCAAGCCGCTCCAAAAACCATCTATAGCAGAGTCCTACCTTATGGCAACCTTACTCATCTCAAGACCTGTGTTAGGCAGATAGACTGGTCCTTGATTTACAAAACTCAAGATGTTGACCTAGCCCTTGGTTACTTTATTACTACTTTCAACACTGCCTGTGACACCTATGCACCAGTAAAAAAGCGCAAAATCAAAGTACTCACAAATCCCTGGCTCACAGCAAAGCTATTGGCACAACTTAAAAGTAGGGATCACCTCTGGGCCACTGCAAGAGCTACTGGCACTCTGTCAGACATTCAAAAGTATAAACAGGCTCGCAACCACTGTACTAAACAGATCCCCTTGATGAAGAGCTCCTACTTCAAGAATGCCCTCTCCAACTCCTGGGGCGAAGGGAAATCCTTCTGGGACAACATAAAGAATATCATGGGTCAGCAGTCCAAATCTTCTCCTACAATAATGAATGTGGATGGAACCACTGCATTAGACCCAGAGATCATTGCAAACACCCTAAATGATACCTTCACGGACCTTAGTGGTGTACTCTCATCTGATTTCTTCACTGATGCTGACCCTCCAATTTCTACTTCTACTACTGCCTCTCCAACCAAACCACCTTCCATTTCAAACTAGTAAAGGCACATAAAGTCTATAAATATGTAAAGAAGGCTATTTCTAAGTCCCGAGCAAGCAGCGACACTATTGACCTTAAACTTCTGTCCTCACTCTGGAAGAAGTACTGCCCCCTCACAAAATTTTCAATCTCTCCTCTGCTACAGCCAATTCCCTAGGAAATGGAAGGCTGCAGTTGTCACTCCGGTGCACAAAAATGGTGATAAGTCACTGCCTGGTAACTATCGCCCGATATCAATACTACCACCTCTCTGTAAGGCCCTTGAACGCTTGGTGGCGGACCAACTTTCAGACTACCTGGAAAAGCACAACACCCTATGCACTCAGCAGCATGGATTTAGGAAAGGGCACAGCACATCGACTGCCCTACTTGAATTCTCAGGAGCAATCCACAATGTCATGGACAAAGGAAACCTAACTGGAGCAGTCTATATTGACTTAACCAAGGCATTTGATACAGTTCACCATGGCCTACTTATCAAACAGCTACTATCCCTAGGGCTCTTGCAGGGTCCTGGTGACTGGGTAAAATTACCTTGCTCAGCGCCTCAATCTGTAAAAGTAGCTGGAGTTCTCAGACTCAAAACCTGTTCGCTCAGGAGTTCCCCAGGGATTCATCCTGGGCCCCCTCCTTTTCAGCCTTTTCCTAAACTCGCTCCCCAAATCCTGCCCTGAACAAATAATCCTCTATGCCGATGATGCCGTGATTCTTGCCACTCATAAAGATCCGAACCTCTTACGCCTCAACCTTCAGCATGCTTTTTCCAAAGTTGAAATGTGGTTCCTTGAACATAAGCTGGTTCTAAACCACAAAAAAACTAAATCCATGCTCTTCTTTAACCCAAGAAAACAAGAAACGGCAAGTCCCACTCACCATTAATACATACCTGGGAAATACCTTGAACAAGTGCCAATTTTCAAATATCTTGAATCAACTTTGATCAAGGCCTAACCTTGCAACTCACATTGATAGTACAGCAAAACTATTAATCAGCGAATTGGGATTCTGTATCGGAACCGACAGCTTCTTACCCATTCTGCACTGAGGATTACCATCCAATCCTCTATCATCTCAGTCGTTGACTATGGCTTAGTTATATATGGATCTGCCACTTCTACAGCACTTAGTCACATTACAACATCCCTAAATAAGGCCTGTTGGCTGCTCACTGGTGCACATCGACGTACCCACACATGTGAACTCTATGCTGACTCAGGTTGGTTGCAACTCTCAAATCAGATAAAGTACCTTACCTGCCTGATGGCAAAAAAATCCACTCTGGGCCTCACTCCACCCTGTATCCAAGACCTGTTATGCCCGAGTGCTAGCACCCGTTTTACCAGAAGATCAGAACACCAGCCTTTCCAAGTCCCCCGATGCCAGACTTCTCAGGGACAAAGATCATTTGCCTATCATGCCCCCAGCTGGCTAAATGCCCTCAGCACTCATATTACTGCCTCCACCTCTCTAGGTATTTTCCAATCAAGGCTTTTCTCTCACCTTGCCACCTCCATCTCCTGTGACTGCCCTGATTAAACCTCCTATTTTCTCACTACCCACCCTGTTCCGTTATTTGACAAAGACATGTTTGGGAAACCTTTTCTCCTGCTATTGTCTGCTCCCACACCTTTCACTTACCTCTCTGTTCTGGACTTTTTCCTATTTGTTTCTCCTAATCTGGCATGACCTCTTTCTTGTAATAATAATGTGATTATTGATATCTCATGTCCTTTTGCACAAGTGATTTGATATGTATTTGTATATGTTTTCTTTCTCTTGACACAACACAAATTGTTATGTTATCTATGTAACCTTTTGTACTGTACCTAATTGACGTGGAACCTTTGTGAAAGAGCCTCTGGCTCAAAGGTAGTAATTCCTAGAACAATAAACAATAAACAAACAACAATAAACAATAAACAAATCAGAGGTGTCAACACATGTCCTATACCACCCCACACAAGGCCGTTTGTGAGGCATAAGTACATTAACTCTGAATCACTAAACTGCAATATTGGGACATAAAATGCTAGTTACTACACTCAACATGCAGGGTGCTACAGTTCACTTGCCATATTGTGATATATTGCTCCGCGCTTCTTCTTCTTAGCTGTGGTTTGCACTATTAGTGCTTGTCCTTACCATGCAGGGTATGATGTACTATTCATCCCTCAACTTCAGACTATGGCATCCCTCGTGATCAGTGGCATCTGCCACCCTCAGCCAGAATGGCAGGGTTTAGGCTTCACTTTTTTTTCAGTTCTTCAGCCAGGAAAGTGTTATCCAAATTGCAGTGCCTCCTGCTTGACCTTGGTTTACAGATACAAGTTCTTTCTCTAACCCCCTACCTTCTGCCCCTTACCCTTCTGTGATCACTCTTTTGTATGTTACTTGTTTTACAGTATATTTATATTTACCTATACACATCACTCTTTAGCATTCTCCTTACCAGCTAGTTTCTTCATCTTACAGGTTATCTGTAGTTTCCTTGTATGCATTCATCCTTTAAATACCTTTTTGTTCAGTTATATGTGTCTGTTCCCTTTCTTTCTATTTCAACACCTTCCTAGGAGCACCTCTCCTCTTTTCCACTATATTGATTGGATATGTATGCCAACAGCCAATCAGAAATAAAAAAAAAAATACTTGTATTTCTTTATTCAATATTGGCTGTTTGATGAACTGTTTGCAAATCCCACCAAGGCCACTTACCAAGCATGACTACAGATACAGTTATGTTTGCACATATTACTAGAAACATACTTTATAAGCTCTTAATATTCAAAGGTCAATGAATGAGCAATTTAATAACTTTTGCTATGCTTCCAAAAGTAGGGCTTATGGGCAGACTGGATGGGCATAGTGGTCCTTATCTGCTGACAATTTCTATGTTTCTATGTTTCAATACACTGCTAGGTCAATCTGAAAGCAGGAAACCATGCTGTTCTATAGCTGCTCTGTCACATCTCTATAGTGTTGTCAGGACTGGCTTTCTTAAACCTGGTTTCAGTGCCTATCATCTGCCTTACTTATAAAGGAGGATATGTTCTTAGCAGTCATGTGTTTATAACACAATGATTTGACTTGATAAAAGTTTATTTTTATACAGGCAAAATCCAGTAGGAATTAAAATCCCTATTTACAAAGACTGCCCAGTACAATACACAAAACATACAAAGATTATACAAAACATCTATATAAAATATAAAAATAAGTATTTGTTAAAAAGCACATCACAGCACATTGCAGCACTGAACAGAACTATTGTTGTTAATATTATGCATAACAATTGCATGAGTTTCATAGGGACTTTCTCACAGCTGACTGAAACTGTTTAACAGAGTTTTTTTCCCTTAGTTCTGACATAACTTCATTCCAGGACATTGCCAAACTAGCTTGCAGTGTAACCTCCCCAAACCTATTATAACTGTGGGGAAACATCAAGTCTAATACATTGGTTCTTCGGTTATATTTTGTATCCCTTGTTGTTTCAAATATTACTAATCCCCGGAGTGGATGGATTATATTAGACTTAATCAATTTGAAACTCCAAGTTAGCCAATTGTATTGCCTCTTTTGCCTGGCCCTAACCAGTCCAGTTCTTGGTACACTCCACAGTGGTGAGTTCCCAGTTAGCTGCAGTTAGCAAAGCATGCAAGTCTATAGTAAACCTTATCCAATGTGGTCAACAAGGTTGTATTCGCATTTCTATATAATAACCCCCCATATTCCAATGTAGGAATCAACAACTGCTTGGTTAATTTCTTTCTAACATTTTTTACTAAATAATTTGATATTCTCCTAAAGTACCCCAGTCTTTGGTTAATTTTCATTGAGATTGCATCTATATGCTCTTTATATGATAATTTATTTTTAATTAAGACCCCCCAAGTATTTATAAAATGTTGTGGATGTTATCTTCTGACCATATTTAAATCTAATACTCCAGACCCTGTCCAAAATATTACTTTTCTCTATTGTAAAATAAAGGCTTTGTGCTTTTTTATTGTTTAGTAGTAATCCCGAGTCCTCTAACCATGTTTACATGTTGCACATGTTGTGCTGCAATTTATGTTCTGGGGAGGTGCAGCTGCCCACGGATGCCACCAATACGGTGTCATCTGTGTACAGCTGCACCTCACTGTTAACCAGGATCTCAGGTAACTTATTAACATAAATGTTAAATAACAACTGGCCCACAATTGACCCTTGTGGGACCCCTCTCTTCTCCTTTCTCAAGGGTGAATTAATGGACCCTTGAGTTGCTTTCTATGATTTAAGTAAGATTTAAACCACTTTAAGGATTCCATATGAATTCCCAATTTATAAAGCCTTTGTAATAAAGTTTGATGGCAAACCAAGTCAAATGGTTTACTGAGGTCCATGAACACAGCCCTGGTGTCCATTCCTTGATTCATGGATGTTGAGACTAGATTGTTAAAGTTCACTTAGGGCTGTGACCTCCCCTCATGAAAACCATGCTGAGTATCAGTCAACACTTGAAACTGTTCTAAGTACTGACTAATTTGTTTGTGCACAAGCTTTTCCATGCTCTTCAATAAGGTTGATAAAAAAGCTATAGGTCTATAATTGGTGGCTATCAATGGATCTCCTCCATTAGATATGGCGACAGTTTGGGCCATCTTCCATTGTTCAGGAAATTCAAATGAACACAGGGTCCAATACTGTAGGTAGGCCACTGTAGGTGCTAATATTTATTTATTTATTTATTTACGAGTTTAACTAGGAAGGCATACTGAGCAGGGTTGCTCAATTCCAGATGCGACCTGGGGAACAAGTCCCACGAAAATAGCATATCACAGGGTACAGTAGTTAAACATCACAGTGAGGGGCCACCTGCCATGCAGACAATCAGCAGACAGAAGCAGGAAACAGAGGAGGGGGAAAAATACAAATGGATAAAATGACACAGAAACCCATCTGAGAACACAAAATACAAGTACATAGTGGGAACTAACTAAAGCACGAGCAGCTGGAGGAGAAGTGGGTACTGAGTAGGAGATTGAGGTGGTGGGGGTTGGGTGAATGTCTTATATCCTCTGGAAAGGCATTCCAAAGCTGGGGGATATGGAATTTGAAGGCTGCCTGCCCTTTGGTTGTGTGCATAAAGGGGACATGGAGGAGCCTGGGGTCTGTGCTTCTGAGGGAGTAGGCAGGGGGAGGTTGAGGGGAGAGGACAGAGACCAGGTAGGAGCACAGGATATGGGACCAAAATTTGGCTGTGGACCTAGCACAGTGGGTTAATCTGCTGTCTTGGAGGGACAGTAGGGCTAGGGAGCTGTATAAGGTACAGTGGTGGGTTGTTTGTGGGCAGTCAAGGATAAAGTGACAGAAAGAGTGGAAAAGTGTGTTAAGGCTGGCTAAGGAGGAGGAGGAGGGAGCAGTGGCATAGACTATGTCACTATAGTCGAGTATTGGGAGGATCATCTTTTGAACAATAGCTTTCCTAGCTGGAGAGGGGAGGCAGCCTTTGTTTCTATATAGGGCACCAAGTTTAGGGAGTAGTTTCTTATGGCTGGAATCAATATGAGTGGTGAAATCTAGGTGATGATCGAGTCAGATGCCTAAGTATCTGAAACTGATGCATGCTTCCAGGAGGGTCCCGTCCAGTGTTTGGAAAAGGGGGCAAGAGACTTGGCAGGAGAGTCTTTGCTGTGAGCCGAAAGTTAGCGACATAGTTTTCTTAGGGTTTAGGAATAGTTGGTTTGACCAGAATCAGTCCTGAATAGTGTTGAAAACCTGCTGTAGTAGATTAGCCACCTCACTTGTGAAAGGGCCCGTGGCATACAGGACTGTGTCATCCACATACATTTGGATGGATGAGTAATGACAGGCTGATAGGAGGTCATTTAAAAATATGGAGAAGAGCAGTAGGCTCAAGACTGAGCCTTGGGGGATGCCGGCAGTAACTGGTATGGGGTTAGAGATGTGTGAGGCGATTTTTACAGACTGGTGCCTATCCACCAGGTAGTCGTGGAACCATTTGGAGGCTGGCTTGGAGAGTTTAGAAAGGAGCAAAGTATGGGAGACGGTGTTGAAAGCCTTGGCTAAGTCTATAAAGATGGCAGAGGTGATGTGGCCTTTGTCCATGCTGGTGAGTATGTCATTAGTAATTCTTAGCAGGGAGGTGATAGCTGAGTGTGATTTATGAAAACTGGACTGGTATGGGGTGAAGAAGGAGGAGGTGTCCAGATAGGAAGAGAGTTGGGCAAGGACAAGACGTTCCTGTAGTTTTGCTAGAATCGGGAGTAGGGAGATGGGGCGATAATTACCCAGGGAGGAGGGGTCACCCCCTTTTGGGAGAGGTATGATGGTAGCCTTTTTCCATGTGGTTGGTAATTTGCCTAGTGAGAAGGAGAGGTTGAAGAGATCAGCTAGTGGGGCGGCTATGGCTGGAGCGGACAAATATAACATCTTGGCGTCCAGGGCCATGGGGCATTTACCTTTGTTAGGGTTCAGAGATTGTAGAGATTTGAGTACTTTGGCTGGGGATACAGGGCAAAAGGAGAAACTGTATGGTTGGTAGGAGTGCTCTTGGTGGTGGTGGGGGCAAGGAGTGGGTGGGTGCTGGAGGGACTATAGGAGCGAGTCAGCACAGCTGGAGAAGTAGGTGTTGAGGTGTTGAAAGCAGTGGCTACCTCGCAGGGATTGGTGATGAGTGCCCTGTATTGACAGTGTCGGTGGTGATGGCTGGGTGGGGGGGAAGGGATTTGAACAATTTCCAAAAGTTTGTCGGGTGGTTAAGGTTTGTACTGAAAGCCAATAGGAAATAGTTCTTTTTTGCCTGGTGAATGAGTTTAGTGCAGGAGCTGCAGAGGGCTCTGTAGCTTTGGAAGGATGCCTGGGTGCCCAGTTTCTTGTGGGCTTTCCATGCGTGGTCCCTGGAGTGGCATTGGCTGATGATATCAGCAGTGATCCAGGGAAGGTGGGCACCTCTGACCCATTTTATGCGCAGAGGGGCATGGTAGTCCCATACTTTTAGGAATCTGGACTTGAAAGTTGTGAGTGCGGCCTCAATAGTTGGGGCCGCTGGGATGAAGGACCAGTCTACATGTCCTAGGTCTTGCAAGAGTGATGCTAGGTCCAGGGAATTATATGACCTTGTGTGCAGTATCTTGTGGGGGGGAGCAGTGGGCCTGTGCACTTTTCTGATCATGAAGATCATGTGGTGGTCACTTAAGGAGTCTGGAAGCAGGCCCGCATGTAGGATCCTGTGGGGGTGGGAGGAAAGGACCCAGTCCAGGAGTGAGTGATTTTGCATTTTGTGGCTTAGCCAGGTGGGGTCTACAATTAGTTGTATGAGATTTAGAGCCTTGATCTTGGTCTTGAGGTGGGCCTTATCTTTGGCTAGCCAGTTGTGGTTAAAATCACCGATGACGTGAAGCTCGCCTCCCGTGGTTAAGGACTTTAGCGTGTCCAGGTGAGCTAGGATGTCAGGTAGGGGGGTGCTGGGGGGGCAGAAGGTACCTGCAATGTACACTGGGGTGGTACGCAGGAGTGAGAGTTTGATTAGGAGAGAGTCAATGTGGGCTGGAAGGGAGGGAATTTTCACCATGGTGAACTGCAGCCTAGAGGAGATGTACATGGCTGTTCCACCACCTCTCTTTTTCCCTAGTCAATCATGTCTGATGATTGAGTAGCCAGGGATGGATACTTCAGGATCGGTGTGATGAGGCTTTAACCAGGTTTCAGATATGATCAGGATATCAGGGCGATGGGATAGGGCAATAGGTTGTAGCATGGTTATTTTGTTTAGTAAGCTGCAGGAGTTGAGGTGCAAGAGCCTGAGACCTTTAGGGAATGAAAACAGGGTGTGAGTGTTTGGTAGGGTGGGTCCAGGGTTGGCCTTAATATCCCTGGCCAGGAGGAGTAGCAGTATGATATACTGTTTGGATTTATGCCAGAGGTATTTGTGCCTGGTGGTAGGGGTGGTATCTGAGGAGGTGGGCAGAGGGCTGTGGAGGGCTGGGATGTGGAGAACAGTATGACCTGGGAGAAAAGAAGGGGGCAGGATGGTAACACTAATGGCCCAGTTGTGCACTTTAGCATGGGCTTGCTGTTAGTGAGAGTTTGCATAGTTGGGCTGGGGGATAAAGCAGGGGGTCATAAGTGGGGATGGTTCCAATTTTGAGAGGACAGCTGGGGGAAGAAATGCCAGTGGGGCAAGTGAGAAAAATAGCAGGGTAGAAAAAGCAGCATATTGGCAAAAATAAGTGGAGAAATGCTTGAGGAGAGGTATAGCGGCCACTGGTGGTAGCAGCTGATAAGCTACAAATGGGATAGTGGGCAGATAGGCTCTGGATATCACATGAGTGATCACTATAAGTGAGGAGCTCACCAAAGGCGGTGGTGGGGATGGCGGGGAGCCAGCGCATAGTCCCAGCGGGGCTATCACAGACTCCAACTGAGCAGAGCATCCGTACCTTCAGAGCAACTTCAGTGGGGAAGGTATCCTCGGATGCACTGGCTGACTGGGGAGGGCAGCTGCAGACTGTTACCCTTGTGACCCCACTGTGGAAGGAATATGTCAGCCCCCAGCTCTAAAAATCTAGCTTCCTCTCCATCCAAATTGGCAGCTTTGTTTACATTTAGGTGTCTACGCTCTTTCTTTACCTCCTTAGCCATGATGGCCCTAAATCCAAAGGCTGGTCTGCTTTTCTCTACTTCAGTTTTGCCCACTAGTTCTTGTAAGAAAATATCAGAATTCTCGGATTCTAAGTCTTTTAACCTCAGATTGGGCAAGTCTATGAAGTAGTTTAAAATTTCGGCCACTGTATGTTAGTCTCTTACTAATTCTTCATCTTGAAGCAAATTAATGGGGGCCTTTCAGCCACCTGGATTTTGTAATCTTTTTATTTGGGACCAAAATGTTCTAGAATCCTTGGCTTGGTCAATGTTAATTTTGTAATATTGCCTCTTGTCTGTTTTAATTATTTTTGCACACTCGTTTCTCAATCTTTTAAAATTGATCCAATCTTCATCATTCTTAGTTTTCCTGTTTTTCTTCCACAGTCTTTTTTAATTCTGATGTGTGTCTTAATTTTTTCAGTAGTTCATGGCCAATGCTTTTTTCTATTTATTTTTTGAATCTTGGGGGAATGTAAGTTTATGATTGAAATCAATATACTGAAAAAGTCCTGTATGGCCCGATCTAATTCAGATATTAGGGTTATCCTATCCCATCTAACTTTGTTAAGTCTATTCCTAAAAGCCTCTGCTCAAAAGTGTTTCATATTTCTTACCCATTGGGACACATTTTTTACACTATTTGGTATGTCTCTATCTAAGTAAAATTGTAAGGGTAAATTATCTCTTGAAACTGGTATATAAAACCCAGGTCAGTTCAAAATAGCACAATATATTTTTAAATTAAAAAGTTATAAATATTCTACAGACAAGATCAAATAATTTGGCACATACTGCAGACTCTGCCTATATGTACATGATGTTTGTAATGTGCATTCTTCTTTAAATAAATGTTACCATTATACAAACTGGTCATACTGAAAAAAAAACATTTGCAAAATACAGGCTTTTTTTGTGCTGGGAAATACATGAAACAACTGCCATTGCCACAGAGTGGTTATTTAGCAATGTTTATTTCCCCAACTGGGATTTATTAACATGAGCAAGTGTGTTGAACAAGCAGGGGTTATCCAGTTGTAAAATTTCTCAACAGAACAAGGACCAGTCTGCGAAGAGCCAATAGGTTCAAAGTTGGCCTAGCTGGAGACCCAGATATCTGGAGAGATTTCCCTTGGTTGTTTTTCAACCAATCTGTCTGTGCTATGGCTACTAAAAAATGCTTTGACAGCAGAAGCAACTTGTACCCTCATCTTATATTTTTGTAAACATCCCTCTGTTGCCTCATGTTCATTCTACTGCTTTTTGTCTTGCACTTTAGTCTACCCATTGCAAAAATGTGTCATAATTGTGAATTGATTTACAAGACTCAATTCAAATCAAATCAAGATGTAAGGATTTTGGGTGGTACATTCCCATCATACTCCACCCCATCATAGCTGACTAACCTTAGATGGGGGCCTGAGCTGAGGATGAATAATCTTTTTTTTCTATTTATTCTTTTTGTGCCCCACACCTCTCTCTGCAGGCCATCCACCCGGTCATGGACCCCTCAACTGCGGCATCCTCACATAAGCCGTACTCCTGGGACCCCCTGGATTACCCCCCAGGGTGGAAACATGGCACCCAGCCCATAAAGTGCCACAAAAAATGGGATGGGGAGGAGTCAGCCTAGGGAGCTGATCACAGCTGAGGGGAGGACATCACTTTGGCAGAGAGAGGCAGGCTTGGTTTTTCTCCCCCTTGGGGGTGGGAACATGCAATGATGCCAGCGTCCATCCTGCCCCCTTGAAACCTTACTGGCGCCGTATGCTGTGGCACTCCTGGCCTCCACCAGGGGTCCCGCTTGCACCAGTGACATCCCGTACCCTCACCCCAGAGAAGGAGAGCAGTCATGGGATGCTCAATCCTTCTCCTCCTGGCCAGCCCTCCGATGACCTAAGTCCGTTCCCAAACCCGGGCCACCAGCATCGCAAGTGGAAATCCAACTGCTGTGCTGGTGGGTCAGCTCTGAGGGTGAATAATCTTGTATACCAAGGTGCTTCCAGCAAGAGAATGCACAGCAATGGGTTACATGATAGTGGGGTTCAACCCTCTTAGAAGCTGTCCCTATCCACTTCCCTCTCCAAGTAGTCCTCCCCAGCAATACCACTCCAGCAGATAAACAGACATTGGTAATACATGGTGAACAAGAACAAACATGTCACCGTTTTTGCAGCAGTGGAACATTTGCTCTGCCCTTCCTCATGAGGCAGGGTCATAACAAAGCTATGTTGAAAATTATTGTACAAATATTTCAAAACAACAAATTTGTGAGCCTAGTTCACATTTTGTTGATGTAGGCTTGTAACTTTGGTAATTCTCAATATTTTTACACCAAATTGTTGACCTGCAGTCCTACTGGCTCTGGCCAGATTTTGTTCACAGTAGAAGCCACTGATTCAAAAGATGTAATTTTGTTCCATCTCTAAAAGATGTTTAGTTATCCCAGAGTGTGTCTTTGATTTACACACAGCTGGAAAGGACCATTTTAGATGTGCATGATGTACATTATGTCCCTTGTTCTGCTCTTCCATTGCTGGCATAATGTATTTGTATTCTACAATAGGACTCTGTGGCTGGAAGTGACATAAACTGTATCACACAGTTCTAAATGGCTATTTACCAGAGTGTAAATCAAAAATACCCACTGTGGTTACTGATAGGCTTGTAAAGATAAAAAACAACATTTGAATTACTTCTTAAAACATGTTCTACTGGGAAAATTATTTGCTGGATCAGTGCACACTTCTCTAATGTCTGAAAAGTGACAGAAGGAGCAGTAAAGCATTTCTTGGGTGCTTGCAGCATCTTGCTAAAATGCCTCATGTCTCAAATTACCCAAGGCATGCATTATTACCTTAAAATCACACACTCTGCTGTTTTATCCCTGACATAAATCTTAGACTGTAGATGATGGGGAAGTGAATGCTTTCAGATCAATTACTCCAGTCTTTCCAAGTAACTTGCAATGAGGAATTGCAGGAAGCTTACATGTGCACAGTAGCAGAAGAAGGAGGATTTAGTGGACACAGTGCTCAGCTTAGCTGAGCTGAAAAGCATTTTTTTGTACAAAAAAAGACAGATTTATTTCTCTGCAGTCCCTGTCCCCCTCCCAAATCGAGTCAAGCTGCAACCTGCAAGCCTGCATGCATGTCTGACTCCTGAAGTATATATATATTAAAGACTGCATGCCAGAAAAACAAGGCCTCCAACCCTTACAAGTTATTTTGTTGTGAATGTGATGTGAGTCTGTTCTGTGAACTTTTGAGCGGGATAAGACCAGGGATTAAATGATTCTCTCCTTCCCCTCTGTGTCTGCCACCTTACACTGATGCCTGGGCTGCTGGTTGCAGTTCTGGAACACTGACCACAGTCAGCTCTTTCCTCCAGCCACCAGGACTCAGCTTCCCACCTCCCTTGCCCCCACCACCTTACCTGGCTACTACTGCATTGCTGGCTGGCCTGGCTGGCTCTAGTAGGCTGATGTGGTCCCCTCTAGCTCCTGGACTCTCCTCTGACCTCCAGTACACTCCCATAGTCCCGAGTGTGTCCTCTGCTGCCCTCATGCTTGACACCATATTCATGGACCCCAAAACTCCTCAGCTGCTCCCTCACTTGTGGGACTCTAAGGCTCCTACCTCTTGGCCTGGTGGTAGGGGGTTGCACTTGCTCCCTCACCTCGTGGCATCACCTGGGCCATTGCTCTTTTTGTGGTGCCAGATGGTGGTTCTGAGGAGTGGGACTGGATGACCTTTTTCTCTTCCTCATTACTCCTTGTGCATCCTTCTGGCCTGCTTGCGCATGTGTCCTCCTCCTCCTCCTCAAATCATACCTGTGTGGTCTGGTCGGGTGCCTTTTCTCACTCGCCTTGTCAACCACCTCATTTAAAGGCCTCCTGCCACCTGACCAATCACCTTCTCTGCTTTCTTCTTTGGGTGTATGTGTCTGCCAGGAACTGGCACCAATCTGAAAAAAAGAAACACACCACTGGACCACCAATGACTGATCAGAAATTTAATTTGAATGGAGTCAGGATGATGGGATTGCTCCCTTGCTGTGTGTGTTGGGGGGGGGGTCAGGCATGGGTGGGCTGTGCCCACACCATGCAGACAAATAGCACCAGTTTTACAAAATGCCATGATGCCACCTGCCCACCAAACAAATGCAGAGTCAGGGGGTGCTGCAGCACACAGCATGATATCAGAGAGGGTGTGTATCCAGCACATGCAAGAAATATACAAAATAAAATAAACATTCTTAATGTTTAAAATTATTGCTGGGGCTGGACAAAAATCATTAAATATTGTTGGGGCCAATGCCCCATGAGCCCATATAACCTGTCACCTATGAGCCTGACTCAACTGCATTTCTTCTGGAACTGCTTATTGTACTTTTTTCTTGTGACTGTATTTGATGTGAAACCTTTGTAAATGAGCACATTTGTTCAAAGGTAATCGCTGAAGTTATCAATAAACAAATACTGATGTGTAAAGCACAGTCATACACTTAGAGTTTCACTGTAGTTAATAACCTAACCTGTTGGGAAAATTTAATTAATTAAAAGCAAATCCAGTGTGACAAACATTCTACTTACCTTCATGCATGTGATCGCATGCACTAAACAAGGTACCCAGAAGGGAAGAGAACAGGATGCCCTCCACAGGGCAGCAGCAATACCAGAGAGACTCAGACCTGTACCATTAAATAACACAACAATATTTTAGTCCTTCCTTCTTCCCCAATCCCCCTGTAAAAAAAAAATGTATTACTTTTACTTACCCAGCCATCTGGCCAGAACCTGCATCCTGGCCCAGTGTGCCACCAGTCCAGTTTTCATCCCGCTTCTCCTCCATCCTTCTGCCAGAAGCTGGATGCTATAACTAACTATCCCGGTTCCCCAACATGGTCCATGACCAAGTCACCTCACCAACCAAACCCACCCAAGCTGTGTTGCTTTCTTCTTGCTTGGTTGCTGCCGCAATGCACTGATCAAGGCCTATTAAGGCTGCCCACACCTCTGTCACCACTGGTGCTAGGCCTAGCTTGCTGCTATGGTGGCCTTGTGCTGTTATGTTTTTTATGAGGTGAGCCTAGTAGAGTAAGTAGGTAGACTAGTCTCATGTTAGCTTCTAGCTCACCCCTAGCCCCTTCAGCCACCAAGGGAGATGGAGACTCACTAAGAGTAGACCAACAAAAATATGCCACCATAACACTGCTATTGAGAGTTCAGTGCTCACTGACTCCTCCAAGCTGTAGTGTGCAGCCTGTCTACTCTGTGGCAGGAAAGACAGTGTCATACTCATGTGCTCTTGCTTGGCTGGAGCTCCTATATGTCACATGTGATGGTGGCACCGCTAATAGGCTGAGAGAGTAGACAACACAATGCAGAAACAGTTGATTCAGGATTGCAGCTGCAGCATGAGTGCATGCAGGCTGGGGGGGGCACTTATTGTGAAAAAGATTAAATCCAAATTTAATGCCATTGTTGCCACACCATAAGAACAACCTAGGCACAAATGTGGTCTGGGGGGGGCAACTACCCCTTCTGCCCTACCTAAATGGCACCCCTGCTTAATGTTAGAAATTCATTCTCAGGTGCCAGTATTAGTACAAGTAAATACAATGGTTTCCACTGTGTTTTGAGGTACTGTATCTCCATGTTTCAGGATGTGTCCTGATCATCCTGAGGGTTAGTATCTTCATTATCCCTCATTTTGAGTGTCCATGTCCCTCATTTCAGTGACAAAATGTGAGATATGGTGCATGCTTCCATGACCTCGATCTGCACAAAAAGTGCTAAGCATGGCCATAGTGTATATGCTCCATACAGAATGACAAAGGTAACATGAGTCAGCCAAAACAGTAATGGAGAAATACATTTGTAGCACTAAATACACATAAGTGGATTTGCATGGCCCAAAACAAAAAGGTCAGGCTTTACAACACAGAGGCCCTTCTTCGCACATTTAGAATGGGGGATGTTGGCTGACTATATCCTAGGCATTTAATGCAGTAAGCAAACAATACTTTTCAAATTAATGGCAATTTAATGACAAAAATCAAAAGCCATTAAACAACTTGCAAAAAGATCAGGATTAATAAGTTTAGCTAATTTTAATGGGAAATCAATGAATAGGGTATTTTAATGGCTCTAATTGCTAGCAGTAGTATGAGAAATAGAAATAGATGTGTTTCTTTTATGCTTGCCTGTGTGCATGCACAAGAAACATTTTGTGACAGCTTAGGAGAAAATCAGGGTTTTGGAGGTGCAGCACTGTGATGGCCAATGGCCCCACTGCATTTTGAGGCCTGACCTTGTTTCCCCAATGGAGTGGCACACTGCTGCTGACACTAGTTCAACTAGCATGCCTCCAAGTTAAAATGAATTCAATGATGCAATGAGTGGGTGACCCGTCATAGCAGGGCAGTGCCTTGTCTGGTGTAACATTTCAAGTTACATGGCAGCGGCTCTTGCCGTCCACCTCAGAGTCCCCATAAAATCTGACAGGGGTGGCCAATCCCCCTGTTGGCATTCCCTCTCCCCAGATCATTTACCAATGGGGAAGCCCACTCCCCATCGGCATAATACCCCCCCCATACATTTTGTTTGCTGAGGGGGTGCTCACTCCAGCTTGGCAACATGCCTCCCCAGCCAAACACAGATCCTTGTTTCTTTGCTGACAGGGGGCCCAATCCCCATCAGCTCTAGTCTCCCCCTCAAAGCACTCAGGTGGCATGCTGGGAGCCCACCCCAGTGTACCAAATCTACCTGCAAAAAAGGAAAACCTGCCCACGATGATAAAAAAAAATGTTTTAACCTGAAAAGTTGAAAATTGTCCCTTGTTGTGTCCAGGCCCTCTCCCTAAACCTGCACCCATCCTCTGTGCACCCCACATCCCCCTTCACCCCATACTTGTCTCCAGAGCCAGTGTGATGATCTTCAGTGGACCAGGAACACGTCTGCACTCTTCAAAAGCCAACCACGAACTGAAGAAATGCCGATAATCTGTATAATGGCATAAATAGTTTTTTTTCAACTTAAGTGGATATCTCCCTTTTTTTTCTATTTTGGCACCAAATTTTCAACATGGGGTTCTTGGGACCCCACCTCATGAATTCAGTCACTGTCGTGGCATTATTCGATCCCGAAAGGTGATTTTGCAGTCACTGCATGGACTCACCTCTTGGGACTGAGTAATGAAATGACAGTGTTACTGTTCATGAAGTGGGCTCCCAAAAAGCCTATGTTGCAAAGTTGGTGAAAAAATTTCAAAAAAATGACTGTGTTACGAGTGTGTGTTGCACAGTTTCTACACACACTCATAACTCAGAGAATTTGTAATATTTTCATTCCAGATTTTCAGCATTGCTATTTTTTCACACCTTCTTATGAACTGTACAGCTGTCATTTTTTACATCCAGCCCAAAATGTGATTTTGCACATGTGGCACACAATGGCATGGTCACTGTGGAAAATCAGCATTTGGGGCAGATTAACAAAATCACAGTGACAATGTTCATGAGAGAAGGTCCCAAAATGCCTATATTAAAAATTTGGTGAGAACATTTCACAAAATGACTACTACGAGCATGTGTTGTGCGGTTTCCACGCATGCTAAGAACTTCAAGACTTTTAATATTTCCACTCCAGATTTTCAACATTGGGATTTTTCACACCTCCTTATGAACAGGACAGCTGTCTTTTTTTGACATCTTGCCTGAACTGTGTTTTCACACATTTGGCACAGAATGGTACGGTCACTGTAGCAAATCAACATTCGCGACAGAGTAACAAAATCACAGTGCACTGTTCATGAGCAGAGGTACCAAATGCTTTCATGGGGGGGGTCACAAAAAGGCCATGTTGAAAATTTGTAGTGCAAATACCAACAAACGCCCAGGGCATTACAGTTTCTAACGATAACATCCCACTCTGTACAGACTGATAGGTGTCTGGGGTGTTTCTTTGGTTTGCCTGCTGTAATGCTTATGCCATTCCACCGCCATCCTGCAGCCAGTGATAGGCATCGAGGTGTGCCTTGGACTCTTTGGCCCCAGAGTTCACCCCATTCTCCTATGCTGCACCCATTTCAGTGTAGTTCCTTATGGAATGGGGTGACTGTAAAGCTGAACATTACAAGGCACACTGCAACACTTGTCAGTGTCTGCAGGATAGCGTGTGGTGAAATGGCATGAGCGTTATTTGCAATGACCCATAGGCACACCCCAATGCCTATCCATCTCTGCAGGGTGGAGGATAGGATTGGCATGAAGTTCAGTACTTCACTGCCGTTCCTATTCTGCATCTGTGTAGCTCCTGCACTTCCAATGCTACTATCTGCAAGCAAACTAAAAACATCAGCAGGAAGATCTTTTGCCTTTATGGCACCTACCCTGTGGAATTCCCTACCTCTCCAGATGCAAGACAGCCTGACCGTGGAAGGTTTTAAAAAGTCATTGAAGACCTATTTGTCTAACCAGGCATTTTCAGGAATCTATTGAGTGTATACTGCTATGTTTTATTTATTTTTAAAATGTATTATTATGAGTTTCCCCTTTTATTGTGTACTGTAAAGGCGCCCTGAGCATAGGAAGGGCGCTCTCTACAAATAAAGCTTTGATTGATTGAACCTGAGAAAGTGGCAATGCCACAAAACACCATGTGATGGTAGAAGATAATTGCAATGTGATTAGTTATCAGGAGCTGAGCCTTCATTTCTTTATTTCTTTGGACCTTTTCCTACATTACAGAGTTCCTCCACACTATTAATTTTCTAAACATTGTCAAGCCATGGGCATCCTAGTTCTTTTCGGTATGGTGCTATAATCTTTGAAAGTTATAATGGAGTATATGAAAGATAGTAGTATACAAAGCCTATAGTAAGGCAAATAATATAAAGCGATATATCAAAAGGGGAACTGACACAATTAATAAAAAGAAAGTGACTTACTACTTGCTCATTGTGGAGATTGCACTTTGATTACTTTGCTTAGTTCTAAAGTCCTCACCTAAGGAAGGACAGTGACAGGCTGGAGATGATGAAAGGCAGAGTGATCACGATGACTGAACAGGACAAACCTTACAAAGATCATCTAAAGGCACTGTTCATGCACTCACTAGAGATCATATGAGAAAGAGTGATATGATATTGAGATTTTCAAGTTACTGAACACAATCAACAATGTGAAGAGGCAGTGGCTAGAAATATTTGTAGCATGAGTTATTTGAGTCAAGAACAAAAGGACATGACTGGAAAGTGTTGGGGCAATGGTTAAGAGGGATGTTGGATGGTTCTGTGTGATAAAGGCAACCGCCAAAGGGCGACTGCCATTATGCATGAGTTGGAGCATCAAAATCAATTTGGTGCTCTGACACCCTGGTAGACACAAATGGCACTGGGAATTATATTTTTATGTTTATGGGGGTTACTCCCCGCACCTCTCTACTAAAGGATTCTCAACTCCAGGGGGGTGCATGTCAGGGGGGGACGTTAAAAATAAGTAAATTCGAGCTGGACAGCAAAAATTAACCTGCACCTGGACCCAAACCTAGCACCCAAGGAATGGAGTCCATAAGCCAACCCGTTACACCATGGAGCCCATGCAGCAGCCTACCACAGCACCACCCCTCACATCCCTGCCTGCCTGCCCCATTGCCATGCGTGCTTGCTCCCACTGCCCCGCACACGTGAACAGAAGTGCGCTTGCTCCGCACGCGTGTACATGTAGTGACTTCCTGATGCTACAGTCTCTCACCCCCCCTTCTGGTTGCTTTACCAGAGAGATAGCCCCTGTGACAGTTACCATAACTGAGTCATCCTTTTGGAGGTTGCTCAATTGCAGTTGCCTACATCACAGGCCACCATGTTGTATATTGCATCTGCTTCAAACTCCGGCCCAAACTTGCCATCCTCTATCGCCACAAAGACAGTCTTCCCCTTCCCACCCACAGTGAAATCATACATAAAACAATCCTACCAATATTAGACTATGCAGACATCATATATTGCACAGCACCAACCTCATCCCTCTCCAAGCTTGACATCCTACTAAACGCATTCCATCGTTTTGCCACCGCCTCCCCTCCACTTACTCATCATTGCCCCCTATACTCCACTCTCTCCTTGGTCTCACTTTCCCACAGGAGAACCATCCATAGCACCCCCCTCATAGCTAAATACTGGTTGGGTTCCCTGCCTTCCTACCTCAGCTCCCACCTTGCACCAGCTAACTCCCTAGGCTACTCCCTCCACCACAGGGATGCTCGCACTTTCAATCTCCCTCGCCCTCACTCTGCTTCAAGTCAAGCCACCTTTTCATACTGCCTTCCCTTCCCTTCCTATGGAACAACCTCCCACCCATCTTTCACCAGGCCTCCTCCCTCCCAGCAATTAGGCAACTCCTTAGACTCCTCCCAACCACACCTTGCCTAAGGTATATCTCGGGACCCACCCCTACTCGAGACTAACTCACGCTCCATTGATGCCTCAGTTGGTCAAATACTCTGCTTACGTTATATCTCAGGTTATTACTAATTCCTACATCTCTACTGTACTACTCCTGCATCTGTATATACCTTATTGTAAGACAAATGCTTCTATTGTAAGCTCTGTATGTTTGTATCTACTGCCTGTAACCCAGAACTCCTTGTGCAATCCTGTCTGTAATGAATTGAATTTTGTTGTACTTATTTCATCTGGATATCTTCTACGTACACCTCTGTACCTGGGTTGCACCTAGAAATGAGCCTCGGCTCAGTGTGCCTTTCCCAGTCACCAAATTTTAAAATAAAAAAAATTTAAAAAGTCCAATTCAATTTCAAGGAAAGGTTGGTAGTGCCATTCATAAATCTGTAAGCGGAACTTTTTAGAGCCTACTTTTACTAACAGTGTTTGAAATGACCCTCAGCATTATGCTCATCTTAAAGGTCATCCATCAGGACACTGTCATCACCATGCTCCATCCTCAGCACTGATGGCTGGTCTGATTCTCCCTCTACCTCCTCATGGTACCTCATTCTGACATTTATTTTGTAACTAGGTGAGATGTGTTCTTGATTTATTTTAATGAATGTAAGCATTTTGACATTCTTAGTTGAAAAACATGTTCTGTTGTCTGTAATGATGGCACCTGCAGTACTGAACACTCTTTCAGAGCTTACACTAGCTATCGGCAGGACAGGTACTCTACAGCAACTTCTGCTAGTGCTGGCCACACTGTCAATTTACTCTCCCAGTAAAGCAGTGGTTCGTCATCTGGCCAAAGTTTTCCTGGGCCATCCATGTATGCCTGCACTAGTGAGGCAGCAGATATATGGCTGTCTCACTGCAACTGCTCAACCATTGTGCTGGACACACTTACTTGAGATAGAAGTGTCCATAGATAATTTAAGCTACTGCTACTGCTTGACTGATGTTGCTTTTGAGTCTTTATTGAGCTTGTAGAGGATGAGGATGATGATAACTTAGTGCTGGTAGTTGTGGCAGATGAGGATGATGGTCTAAACAAGTAATTTCTGGAAGCATGTTGCTGCTGCTGCTGTTGTTGCTTGATGTATTTACCTTGCTGCTGGATTATCATGCATTGCTGCATAGGGCCTGTCTTTCATTCAGTTTTATTATCTAAATCTCCATCCTCAAGTAAAGCCCTGATGCCATGCTTGTTATGGGGCTCTAATAAGGCTGCCACATAATAAACACTGGATTTGACCATGGTGCACAGATGATGACCACTGCACACATGTTCTGTCATCCTTCCTACAAGATCACTGCCCTAGCTATCATCATTCCAGTCAAACTAATCCCATATGTTTACTACTGTCTGCAGGCATTTGCAGCACAAATGGCTTTGGTAGCATGTTCAGTTAGCTATAGAATTTGAATAAGAGTGTCCATTAGGCACCACTGATCCATAATGAGGGACAAGAAGAATATGTCACAATTTCTGTACAGCATGGTAAACTCTGTTAAGGATTTGTTTTGCTCAAACAGCTGTTCAAGTATATATAAAGTGAAATTCATTGCATGGCCACCTCCTGCTTTAGCTGGTGCTTTGGAATTCCAGTTTTTATCTGCAGCTTATGAAGCTAATTACTGGCCTTTGTGGAATAGCTAAAACATCTACAGAGGAGATGGGTAGAGGTAAGCGTTGCATCAATCTCATTATTGTTCTTGATGCAGTCCTATACATTCAAATAGGCAGTGTGCAAAGCATGGCAAATGAGTATATGACCCATTCTCAATGGCCTTAGCTACATTCCTGCCATTGTCACTGGAAATAAAACCTGCTTTCATGCCCTGCAATATCAGCCACTCATCTATTTGGGTTTACAGCTCACTCAATAAATTGATGGCGGTGTGCTGTACAGTGTCCATACAGAAGATGCTGAGTGTGGCCTGCTGACACACACCAGCAAAAGGCAGGGTAGTTTATGCATGATGCAGAAAGACAGAGCTTCTGAGAAAAGCTAGGGAATCAAACCCAGTGTGTCATAATTTACATATATGAGGAGGAAGCGCCAGGCCTACTGCTTCACATATCCATAGTAAGTAGGGCTAGGCAAAATGTATCTTCTGCCAGCAAAATTCTGGTGAAATGCTGATTTCGCTTCTCTGAAATTTCATGAAACTTCCACACAAATGTTGTGCAATTTTGCCAATATTATGATTTCAGTTATTTCCAGTTGGCAAGAAAACTTTAACAAGGCTCATACAGAAGTATACCAAAATTTAGATCTCTGTCTTCAAAGGTGACTGAGTTATAAGCCTTCTAATGCTTGGACATTTTAAAATGATGTCACAATTATTTGAACTGCAGAATTTCTAAACTATAAGCCCACATTGCACCACATTTACTTTGATGAGAATTACATGGACGATATAGTTGTGCACCAAGTTTCAGATCTCTGACTTGAAAGGAGGCTGAATTATAAGCCCCCAAACTTTCAGAAACTTTAAAATTACATGTCGCTATTATGTAAACTGCAGAATTTCTAAATTGTTAGTCCAAATTGCACCATATTTATTATGCTGGCTTTGAAAAGGCCCATACATATGTGTAAGATGTTTTAGATCTATATCTTTAAAGGTGGCTGAGTTATAAACCTCCAAACATTTGACATTTTTTAATTACATTTCACAATTGCGTAAACTGTAATTTACAATTTACATAACCAATTACCTCTCTATTTAGCAGTTTCTGTGATTATTCCCAAAAAATATGAATATACATTTTCAATTATCTAGTTCCAAAAATGGCTAAGCTGTAAGCATAGAAATATTTTCTGAAATTTTCACACAAATAATAAATTGCCAGACTTTGAACCCCTATAACTTCCCCACCCCTCATGAAAATGTCATGAAACTTGATGCTCATTTAGGACAGTATGCTGATTGAACAGAGACATGTGTACAGTGAACAACAGTACAGTGACGGGTCACTGTACTGTCACCATGGGACCCAGGCAGTGCCATCTCGGGGTCTTGCACCCCCTCCCTGAATCAACTTTAACTTGGAGTTGATTATATTAATTACGTGGGATGCGGGGACAGAGCCCTGTGAAGAAAAAGTGTTTTTAGATGGATTTATGCTGACTGTAATTGCGGTCGGCATAAAACCGCCACTGTAACATCAGTCGACAGCGATGTTGTTGAACCAGTGTCATACAGCCATTTAGGACCTAGCAATATGTCTGCCAATCTTCAGATCTCTAGCTGTAATACTTACTGAGTTACAACCAATTAAATAATTTCAGAACATTCTGAAAAAGTGCACAAAATTTCACACAATTTCACAAAATTACATGACAATTCTGTGAAACAGGAATTTGCTAATTTCACCCAGCCCTAGTAGTAAGTGCACAGTGTTTATGTCAGAATGCTTAATGAAATGTGACACAAAAGATTTCAGATCAGTACAGCATTTGGGTACTGCGTTTATGGAAAAATATGTCTGGGATAAATTTTCTACTTTGGAACTGGCCTATTCTTTAGATTCCAAAAACCAGCATTCACAACAAAAGAGTAAGGTTACATACTAACTGCCAGCATTTGGTCAAAACAGGCATTGAGTTCATGGGTACTGGGTGATTATGGTGATTTTTTTGGGGGGACAGTGCCTCAATTATTTTAGGTTGCACCAGTAGTGGGGGTGAAGATTGGGTACATGGTGTGACAGATGACTGGGATAGATTACTAATACTCGAGGATGGTCTCACACCTTTCCCCTTTGTGAAATAGCTTGAGATAGAAGTAGGCTGTTTTGAAACTTTACTGGCAGAGGGGCTAGTTTGAGGAATCAGTATGGGGTTGCTAACTCCACTACTGCTGTTTTCAATGTACAAGACCATGGCATCTCATCACCTCTTCCCCAGTCCCAGAAACAGGTTACTTCAGTCCCATTTGAGCTACCCTCTCATGCTTCTGCCACTTACTTGAATGTTTCATTTTCATTTGGCTATGCTGCCTTGAAGTCCCAAGCTGTGAGGCAGCTTTGCCATAAGTGACTTGAGCTTTGCAGATCTGGCAAACTGCAAAGCTCATCTGTGGGATCTGTGATTGAAAGAAAAATACACTAAAGAGGTGGTTTGTGCTGCTGGCTGTTGCTTCCTAACACACAGCATTTGAACATGGTGAGTGGAAGTGACTGGGCCTGAACCTCTGACATTATCACCACCCACAGCTTTAGTGCTACCTCCCACAACCCTCTCCCCTTGGTGATTGTCATGGCCATGATGCTCACTACGAGGACTACCAGGAGATTTGTACATAAGGGGGCACTTGGCCCATCGAGAATGTCCTGCCACACAAGTGGGCTAATTAAACAAGCAAATGTTTAGAGTAATAAAGCCTGTGTAAGGTATTTTTGAAGTTATTAAAGCAGGTGATGTCTACAAGATATCGTGGAAGTCTGTTCCATGCCTTAATGGATCTAATGGTGTAAAAACTATCCATCTTGGTAGTAGAGGCTCTAGGGATTTCTAGTTTTTTTGTTATGGGATCTTAGGTTACTTCTAGCTGTACTATATTTTAACTCACAGTCAGCCATAAGTTCTTGGGACTGCAGTAATTTAAAAAGGAGCAATATGTCTCCCCTTTATTTTCTGGCTTTGAGTGAGTGGAGACCAGTTTCTAGTAAACTATCCTGATGGCTTTTGTGTTTAAGCCTGGGTATAATCTTGGTGAATTAGTTCTGCACTCCCTCAACTATTTTTAATGTCTTTAACCAGTGAAGGTGACCACACTTGGGACCCCTAGTTTAATATTGGGCATACATAACTTTTATAGATTAGTGTGATGAGCTGTTCTGATTTATACATAAATGAATGTTTGATTGTAGTAATCACATTCTTAGCAGATCTAGCTACTGTCATACAATGGTCAAAAGATGAAAATATATTGTTCATTAGTAGATAGATGTTTGCTGAGCATATCGACCTCTCACCCTAGTTTGGTGTTATCTGCAAATTTGATGATCATATTGTTTGTGTCCAAGCCCATATCACTAATGAAAATATTAAAGAGTCTATGGGTCCCACCACCAAAACCCGAGAGATGCCACTACTCAAAATACCATCACTGGAGGTAATGTTGTTGATACAGATGCATTGTACTCTGTTTACAAGCCAATCATTAATCCATCATATTAAATCTTTGTAAATACCTAGATTTAATAATTTATTTATCAAGTTATGATTGGGTACTTTATCAAATGCCTTTAAAATACCTAGTAGGATAACATCTGTCAGGGTTCCCTTGTCTAGGCACTTACTTATTTGGTTGTAGAAAAGTATAAGATTAGAAGAGCGTGACCTTCCCTTTGTCAATTCATGTTGATTTTTATCTCCAAGATCCAAACTCTCTAAATAAAGTTTGAGCCTAGTTTTGATTAAATGTTCCATAAGCTTGCAACGATGGGAGACTAGGCTTATAGGCCTATAATTTTCTATGTCCCCTGTTTTACCTTTTTTGTAGATTGGAACAACTATTGCATATTTCCAATCTTCAGGTACTACGCCCTTCGAGACTGGTTGAAGATTATGGAAAGAGGATATGCCAGTACCGAAGCCATATTTTTCAAAAGTATTGAATTAATATTATCAGGTCCTGGACTTGATGAACCATTTATTTGGGTGAGCACCATATGAACCTCCTGTTGAGAAAACAGAGCCTCAACTACTTGATCGAATTCAAACACACTAGTGCCCTGATGTTTGGGGGAAAAAAAAACAGAAGTATGCATTACATTTGCCCGCTACCAGTTTATTGTTATCTATTTGTTATTAGTTATTGGGCCCACAGCCTTAACTGACTTCATGCAGTTAGAATTTGTGTATGAATACAGAAGTTTATTATCTTTAGAGGTTGCAATTCTAAATTCAATGCCTGCTTTAATCTGCCTTATTCATTTTTTAGCTCCCTTTGTACTTGAAGGTAAGCCAGTTTATTAGTATCTGTTTTATTATTTTTAAACCTGGTATAGGCCTTGTGTTTAACATTAATTTGTTTTTTGATCTTACTGGTAAGCCAATTAGTAATTTTTATTTGATATTGTATTTTTTTCTAGTTGGGACATAATCATTTTCTATTTTCAGTAATATTTCCTTAAAGGTAACCCAAGCATTATTGGCTGTTTTATTTAACAATATATTATCCCAGTTAAGTTTGGAGAGATGCTGTTGTATGCTAGCAAAATCTGTGTGTTACAGAGAATTTTTTATTACCCCATAGTAAACTGACATATGATTATATCATGGTCATTATTGCCTAGTGGGTCTATAGTGTACATATTTGAGATTTCACTTTCCATGTTAGTTAGGATTAAATACAAAATGTTATTACCCCTTGTTGGTTTGGTTACAAGCTGGTCTAAACCATTTATGACACAAATTATAGCAAAAAGTTTTACTACTTCATTTTTGTCAGAGTAGTTGGTCTAATTGAAACCTGGGAGGTTGAAGTCACCTAATATAATTACATCCCCATTGTTAGATATAGATTTAATTTCATCCATTAAGGCTGTATTTTGTTGCCTTGTGGCTGATGGAGGTCTATAACAGTTACTAATCAACACCAAATATTGTCTTGAAAAAATGTGTTTGACCCAGATAGTGTCTAGTGTAATTTCTGCCTTGAGTAGGGGCTGGACTATGTGTGATGAAATAGAACTGGGTATGTTTAAACATACTCCTCCTCCTAATTGATCTTTCCTAACCTGTTGGTAGAGCTTATACCAAAGATGTCACTCATTCAATCAGACATTGGGTCCCGCCAGGTTTCTGTAATAGCAGTGATACGAATATCATTCTGGATCATAATTGCTTCTAACTCTAGTTTTGTTATGTTTGTTTGAACTTCTAGCATTAGTTAAAATCTTGTAGCCTGATGTCTGTCTATAATGGAAGGATGAGTCAGATCTAAGGTAGATATTTGGATAATTGGAGATTACACCCTCCCTCATTATTAGTTTAAATGATTTGTGATGTAAGTTTCAATTCTCCTCCCCAGTAAATTACTACCACATTTATTAACAAGTAAACAATCCCAAGAGAAAATATGTGGTCTTTCAAGGAAGTACTCCCAGAGTGTAATGCATCCAACTCCCTTTTTTAAACACCAGATACGTAGTCAGATTTTTTATGTATTTTATTTTGGACATCATTGCTTCAGTAGCTCTGGGTACTGGTAAGATCTCTGAGAAACAGATCTCACAATTTTTGGAGACCAGGATTTCACCAAGAATAGTAACTGATTATTTAATCTTGGATATGCCCTTATCTGACTTCTTACCCACTGATTTATCCTCCTCCTTCTCCTCCCGCTCACAGTTCCTTTTTCCTTTACCAAACACGATTTTGGGGGCCTCTCTTTCTGGCTGCTAGTCTAAATCCAGGACAAGCTTGCCTACATCCCCAAAAAAAATTACTGCTAGTAATATCCATATTGGTGAGACCCCATCTGGAGTACTGCGTGCAGTTCTGGAGACCCCATCTCATCAAAGACATAGAGTGGAGGCTGTCCAGAGGAGTGCAACCACAATGGTGCAGTGTTTGCACCAGAAGACATATGAAGATAGACTAAAGGAGCTTAATATGTATACCTTTGAGGAAAGGGGGGCATGATAGAAACTTTCAAGTACCTCAAGGGAATCAACAATGTCTAAGAGGTTAGCATCTTTCAGAAAATAAGATGTGCAAGAACCAGGGGGCACAATTTGAATATAGAGGGGGGGGGATGGCTCAGAGGTAATGTGAGGAAGTATTTTTTTCATGGAGAGGGTTGTGGATGCATGGAACAGCCTTCCTGAGGAGGTTGTAATGTTAAGAAGAGTGGGGGAATTCAAGATTGCATGGGACAGACATAAGACAATTCTAGTGTGGGGTAGGAGTAAGTAGGATATTGGTTAACTAGGATCTGCAGCTTATCCATCAAATAGGGAAATGGGCAGACTAGGTGGGCCACATGGTCCTTATCTGCCATCAAAAAGTCAAATTCAGATTCTATATCCTGGACTACTACTTCACTATCTTCCTTTTTTGGGTCATTCACTGGATCATCTACCACTATCATGGTGTGCCATCTCTATGGTGACACCAGCACAGCAAACCCCCAACAGCAAAATCCCGATGATGCCTATATCAGCAGTGATGGGGATTTCACTTCGATGGACTTTGCGGCCAGCGACTGGGGGTCTATATCTAACTCCACTGTCTGTGTGATGTGGAGTTAGATATCTAAAGTAGGGGAGGTGTGGGGGGGCACTGCCTCCCCCACATTGGGTGTTGCAGTGTTGCCAGCCATTGTGGGGATGCGTCCGTGTCAGGGGTGTTAATGGGTTTCTGATGCTATTGAGGATGTCACTATGGGAGATGTTGCACTGATGTTGTTGGTCCCTCTGCCACTACCTCCAGTGCCTCAGCCTGCTTTCCTTCTAAAAACTCACTCTGAGAATCATCCAAAAGGATTTCTGGTTGATTCTCAGACTAGACGGTGGCCTGACTCTGAAACTCCTCCCCTTCCTGTAATTGTGACATAAGAAGAATTGCTGCCACTTCACTTTCTGATTGTTTAGTAATGCAACTGTGCAGCACAGTCATACTAACACTACTATGGTTGTCTACACTTCTACTGTCAGCAGATGGCACAACAGCAGTAATTTGCCTTATGGTAGATGTGGCCAGCATATGCACTATACAGGTCTGCAAAGCCTGCATGCTGGATATCTCTACTGCTCTGCTACTGGCTGCTGCACATATAGCTCTTCCCTTGCCTCTTGCAGTAATGGAACTGAACTGCACTATGCCCTGAACTGCTCTTCTTTATAGTAACAGTCACAGTTGTTTCCAGGGTCAGAAACAGAAAAAGTTTATTTCTTTAGCAGGAAAAAAGCCTGCTTGTGAAAGAAAATGTATTTAAAACAGCAAATCTGTTTAAATTGCAGAGCGTTACAACTGCTCAGATAGGACAGCTTTGTGGGGAGTTGCCATGGTGAACAGGTGCATGGCCCCAGGAGGGTACAGCTCTGGCAGCTGCCCCATAGATGAACAAATGTTGAACCTTGTAAGCAAGAAGCTGGAGTTGCAGGTAGAGTGTTGCCAATGGTGGGGAGGGCATGCTCCTGGCACTGCCAGTTTCCTAGTTCCCACCCTCCCAGGATGTAGTAGGCTGCCTCCAGTTTACAGGATTCTGCATTTGTTCACCAATGGGGCAGCTGCCAGGGCTATGCCCAACTGGGGCTATGTCAATGTTTGGCCCTGGCAACCCCCCACAAAGAGATCCCATCTGAGCAGTTGTAGGGCTCTGCAAAGAGCACCTCCACTGGATGCTACATTATTTCCCATCATGCAAGTGCAAGGTCCCTGACACACCCTGAGTTGTCCATAGTCCTAAAGTGATGTAACTTGCATCACTCTAACAGCTCTCTGAAAATTGAGCCACCTGCCTCTCCCCTCTCTGTGTCACTCTCTGTTTCTCTCTGTTTGTCTGTCTCTCTCTCTTTCTCTCTTTCCCCTGCAGCTAGTGATAAAAGCTACATCCCCCAATTATTTGGAGGGAAAAAAAACACAGCTTCAACAAGAAAATAAAAAAACATTCAAATATTGTAGACAAAGAAAAAATTCAGACAACACTAAGACTTTTACTAAAATACTGTAATAAAAGTAATCAACCAAGCAATTTTTTTGAGGTTTTATAGAACAGTTTCAGAGCTGATCCTTTTCTCTTGAACACCCATATGGTCTGTACCAAGCTTAGGGAATCAAATGGGTGCATTAGATGTGGAATGCAGCCACATCACTCCATGCTAACTATCTAGGGAGTTTACATGTGGAATTGTATTCTGCACATGTATAATTGACAGTGCACTTTTGGCAATTTAAGACATATAGCAAAACATAAATTTAAAACATTGCAGGCCAATTCATAATCATGTTACTCATTCTCAAGCCTAAAACATTTACGTTAGTGTACTTTTTATAACATTTGATAAGTGTATTACATGTAATCAAGGTAAAATGGTTGCAATGTTTTTCTTGTGGAATATAAAGACATCTGGGGAATATTATTCCACAGTAATTGGTTTAAGAATACATTCTGCACTATTTCCATACATAATGGGGTTTCAACAACTCCCCATAAAAATAGGAAAAACAAACTATACAGTTTTGGTTCTAACTGAACAGGAGGGGGAAGCATATGTCACATATAAAAAAAAAACTAATTAGAAAGGATTTTATTAAGAACACGCTATTCTTTTTCAAGAGCTACTGTACCATGCTTTCCATCTTTGGACATGAGTGAGTGCAGATTGCAGTCTGCAGTCCCACTTCTTGAAAGTCACATCACCCTCACCAAACTGAATGCCCAGAATCTCTAAAGAAGAGTCAGCAGTCTGAATCCCAGCTATAGTATTAACTGAGTTTTTGCAACTTCCAAACTTTTGTTGTTAGTGAAGTTCACTAGAGATCCTGACACATTTGAAATGTCATCCAAAATATTTTCCTAAATTTGGTTCTGTAGCTTCACCCTGGAGAAAAAGGCTGAGCTCATTAGCATATGCCACTACTTTAATGACATCATTAATGTATGACAATACTTTCACAACATCATTAGCATATGCCAATACTTGAAAGTGTGGTAGGGCATGATTAGTCATTACTGCTAGTTTGTTTGATTCTTTTTGTTTTATTTATCCTTATCATTAGCTCCTTTTCTATGTCACCCTGGCTCCCACCTTCACTCCTTGTTTACCCCACTTGACATTTTCATGGTGTTTTGCTTTACACTCCCTAACTGTTGCCACTCTCGCCCCTGCTGTCACTACATGCCCTTGCGGGCATGTACCATGTATCTCTCCTTACTCACTCTATTGCATCCTCCCCACCCTCCCATGCCCTCCTAGCTCCTTCAATCAATAATTATGTTCAAGGATCCATCAAATACACACTGTAACTACAGTTGCGTATGTTTAACCTGTATATACTGTACTACAGTTGCTATACTTTTTAGTTGCAAACCCTTCAAGATCTTGCTTAATGGCTCTTTTAATACTCTATTTTGTGTGTATTATAAACTTCCTGTGCATAATTACTGTTCTATGTAAATACTATGTAAGTGTGAATTCATTTTGTATATATTGTTTACCCAATTATGATGTAACTGAGTATTCCTTTGTATGTATTGTTAACCTCTTCTTTCCAGGTCCATCTTGAAAATGAACTTGCTCAATGATGTTTGCCTGGTTAAATAAAGATTTTGATTGATAGATTGTTTGATTGATTGTACACCTCAGCAAGGGATCTATTCAAAGCGTAAAGGGGTCAGAGTTACTCCAGATGAACCCCTCTGTGGACTCTTCCCTGTGATCCTTGACAGCCATTTACCTTAGGATACACTATAGCATGTCAATAAAAACATTCTACCCATTTACTTGGGGCTGGCAGCATAGCCTAGAGGTTAAAGTAATGAGCTGTGAATGAGCATGGTACATCCAGCAAATCTGGGTTTGATTCCCACAACCTTGACTTGCATACTGTGTGACTATAAGCAATTCACTTAACCTCCCCTGTGCTCTCAAGTCACCCCTGAACAACAGGTATGTGTGCCTATTGGGCCTACCTGGTTACCAAAGACTAAAAAACAAAACAAACAAAAAAACAAGTTGAAGTCAAGAATTTATTTATTTATTTAGGTATTTTGGATGTCACATTTGAGCACCAGTGCTCTTTTACAAAAGTTCAACATCAAGGACAAAGACAGGGTACACAAAGAATTTACAAGGACCATACAGTAATCAGCAGCTTCAGAGGATCATGGTCAGATACAAGTAACAGCAAATCCAAGTAACAGCGGCTCCAAGGGAGCATGGTCAGCAGTAAAGAATAGTAGTCAAAGTTCAAGCTAGCACAGAGTACATGTCATAAACTTTTCAGGAGAAAACAGTTAACACCAGTGTGTATAGGTTAGTTGGAACAGCTGCATTTGGATCTATAAAAGGGAGTTCATTTCTCAGAATGCTATAATGATAAAGGGTTTTGAACAGGAAAACATGGGAAATCTTATCAAATCTTATCAAATGCTTGCTCCTGGTCAGTGGAGAACACATGCCAATGTTTCCCCGTGCAATACCTCTCTCTTAAGGGTATAAGAGTCTCCTGAACTGAGTAGCCTGGGTCAGAACTGGACTGTTGAGTAGCAATAACACCAACTGTCACGTTTTCTAGATGTTTGGCTAATATCTTTGATAAAATCTTGAAGTCTACATTTAACAAACTATGAGTTCTCCAGTTCTGTAACACTGATTTATCGTCTTTTATAAACAAGAAATTTAAAGATGTAGATGTCATGTAAGGGCATAGAGCCTGGGCCATCAAATACTCATCATAAAGATTTCCTGAGGAGGGACATAAAACCTCTGAAATGGACTTGCATAGTTCTGTAGGTAACCCATCCTCCCCTGTAGCAGTATTGTTGTTTTTTTTTATATTCTTTATTTAGCAACCCCCTTACTCACTGCAACCATGCCTCTCCTCAGGGGCTCCTGAGATATTCTCAGGCTCTGGTGCATCAGGAGGAATGTCCCTCATCCTTCCACAGATTTCCCCCTTGGCAGGGAAGGAGGGAGGCACAGCTTCCTCCCCACTTACACCACTGTGTTGGGATATTCCTCTGAGACCAGGATCGGTTCATGAGGCTCAGCATCAGGGATCATCATCAGGCACAGAAGCAGGGTCCATATTTGATTTTTTCCTGACCCCTGGCATTTTGGGGCCATCCAAGGAGATGTGCTCACACCAAGATGTACACCACTCTGGACCACAGCTGACATCCTCCCTCCCTTCTCACATGGCACTCCCAGTTGCAGCTCCATCCGATTGTACCCAGGTGGATGGTATAGCAGTGGGAGTGGCAACCCTCTTTCACCGGAGGACAGCTTCCCAAGGATGCTTAATCCTCCTCATCCCCCCCAGTCAGCCCTCCATCAACCCCAACTCATTCCCAAGCCTGGGTTACCAGCATCATGAGCGGTAATCCTACTACTGTGCTGGTGGGCTGGCCCTAGTGTTGAGTTTTAAACACTTAATAGTGTCAGTTACTGCCGCTTCATTAATGGACAGAGAAAGATTTTTTGACACCAGTTCTGGAAATTGAGGGCTATACATTTGTTGCAGAAAAGGACCTGGGTTCAGATGCTGCACTGTGCCAAAAAGCTTCAAAACATGTTTCTGCAGTTTTAACCAGGCCTGTTTTTAGAGAAGCACGTTGCCCCCTGTGAGTACTACAGACCTGAAAATAACCTATTCTCTATTTTGACAGGCTTTAAATGGGTTAAACATCTGCTTAGAACCTTGTGTGTCAAATTGAAGTTCTCTAATCTTGGAGGTTGCCCTGTCATATGTAACTGCTTAATGTTTTTTCCTTTTTTAATACATCTGATTTTGTCAATAAAGTGGCCTGGAAACCTTTGGGACATATCTAATGGCATTTGTAAATGAAAACATGGGGCAGATACCTTTTATGCTTCTTACTCACTATTGTCTTTGATCTCTCCAGAAAAAACTACTGGAAATATTTTTGGAATCATCCCACCAGTGGGAGATAGTATCATAGGTACCGACCACCAATAGTCTAGCATGGCATAAGTTCCCCCAATGGGCCTTAACCTGTTTATCTTCCAAGACTGAGGCATTCAAGCTCCAGGACCCTTTTCCTCTCATCCCAGAGGGGTCTACAGAGCAGGTACATTGAAAAGCCAAATGGTATGAGGATTTATCAGCTATGGACTCAGTCTTGGACACCTGAGTGGAGTTTGAAAGGGAATCCAAATTGATTCTAGTTGCCAGAGAGCCACTGGTATAAGTAAATCCCCCTTATATACAAACAGAATTATAAGCATCTTTTTGACATGCTGTGACCACTATGTCTGACAAAGAAATATGTATTGCAGTGTATATTTTCCCTTGAATGGTTGTAGTACTTAGTGCAAGATGGCAATTAAAATCCCCACCCAAAATGACTTATTTTGATGTAAATAAGAAAAGCTGGGTCTTGGAGCATAACCACTGAAAATTCTGAAGTGTCAGGTTCCCCAGCCGTCATTGTATTCTGACCACGCAGCGTCAGTTCTATGGTGAAGACCATCACAGCGACATTGTCGGCAGTCACTGTGAAGGTCTCTGCTACCTGACACTGGTGCTGGGGAGGTGTTTGCCCTCATCCTCAAACTAACTCCAACTGGAGTTAGCAATCCAAAGTATAGAGTGCAGGGCAGGGGCCCTGCACAGCTGATTGTTCTCGAGTAACAGCACAACACCATTTGGTGCTGTTGTGCTGTTACTGTTCCATCAGTTGACAAGAAATTTGTCACTGCGGCATTGTGGAACCAGCAGGCATTAATCATCTAAGCCCTTCCAGGATGGATTTCTACCAGTTTAGTAATGTGCCAATTGTACCTTCTGAATAGTATGACCACTCCATCACATACATCTTTTCCATCCAACCAATATGAAGTACCAACTGTTCAATACACCTTTATACGATGTAGGTGTTGGTTTATTTTCAGCCTGGTATCCTGATTTAGGAAGATATCCCCCAGTAACTGCTGAACGGAAAAAAAAGTGAGTAAGGATACATCTTTACTGTGACTTTTAGCTATTTGTATTAAAAGTCACAGTTGTAAAAGGATCGAGAACAAACAGTAAGACTATTAGAAAAATGACACAACCACATTATAAAGAATTTCTACTCACCCTCAGGAATTGTGGTCTTGTCTTATACCTCTTTTTTGGAGTAGGGTGCCTCAGAAAGTGAGTCTTCTTGATTGGAAGATGAATCCCTTTTGTAATGTGAGTGAGGAGACCTCAGAATCATCATTTTCCACTACTGTGTCCCACACCCCCACACACAATTTTTGTCATTTAGAGCACAGAATGGGGCAGCGGTAGAGGCAGGCCAGGAGGGAAGTGGGGAGGACATCTTCTGACTAGGGTCAACTGTCTCCATATGTGTTTCTTGGCTATCTGTATCCTCTGGGTTTAGTGGATAAATCATATGGGGGGGTTATCTTCCCTGTGCTGCGGAGATTGGAACATACTGATGATGTGCTATGGGCATGTTCTACCAGAGGTCATGCGATAGAGGCTGGGTGTACAACAGGAGTGGAACTGACACCAGTAGCTTTTCTTTGGAGTTAATTTCTGGGGCAGCAGAACTAGAATGAAAGTCAGTATTGTTTTGGGCAGCAGAGGTAACAGGTGTTTGCACAGAATCCACGTTTAAATCCACAGGATCCCCCCACTGTAGTCCTACTGTAACTTCATCTGGTGTAATCAGTCATGGTTGACAGCACTTTTGAACAGTGGCACATTTTCTTGTGTGGCAGACTTCTCAGGAGGTTTGGAATTTAGGGGCAGTTTGCCAATATCCAATCTTTGTGGAACAGTCTCTGGTGCTGTTTCCCTCAACAGAACAGTCTGTCCCAGAACAAGACTTCTCAGTAGCACCTGGGACGGTGGGAGAACCAGTGGCTACTCTGTCATGCACACAGTCAGGAATAATTTCAGGAATAGAGTATCTGGTTACAATCTTGTCTGTACTTTCATAACTATAGTACTTGAAGCTCTTGTCCACATTTTGGCAAGCCTACTAGGTGAGGATCAGGGACCTCTTCTCAAGTCAACTGGAGCAACCTGAGGAGTGGCTGCAGATATCTCAGCAGCAGTAGGAAGTGACCCAGGCAACCATGATACCCCATCTTGGGCTTTAGTCCATCCAGCTGCCAACTGGGCTAATTCCACTGACAAGCTTGCTGATATCAGAATTACTGGTGATATTGGGGTGAGCTGGCACCTCCTGAGCATCAGGAGCTCATCTGTCATGGGTCTGCTAATTTGAGTGTCTGTGGTCTGGGTTAAAGTCACTGGAACTGTTGAATGTCTTGATATAGATTCCTGCAAATGTACTGTCATTGCTGTGTAAGTGTACTATGATTGACTTCTACTTGTTCCCATGAAGTTTTCTTGTACCTACTATTGTCTACATACCCTTTGTTGTATTCTCCTAGGTTGTACTTGAAAATAGGCAGCTATGCTGTCTAGTGTACCTACCTGGTTAACAAAAACTAAATAAATAAATAGGTAATTCAGTCCACCATTGCCATCTGAAGTGTTGGTCACAAGATGAACGTCTTTAAATAAGGTACCCACCATTCTAATTTCCATTTTAAGAAACATATAAGTCCAGTTCCTACCACCTGTCTGTCAGTCATTATTTTACTATCCCAAGAATGAAAATTTCGGCTGGTCAAAAAACTCTGTTATATACTCTCCCATCCATTTTCAACTGTTTTGTGTCTATCTTTGACTGCTTAGAAGTTTCCATACAAACATTTAGATTGAAGCTGAAATGTTATTCATTAGCTGATAGTGAATGTAAATGTTTTGTTTAATAGCTATTTTCTTATTTGTGGATGACATTTTGTATTTTGTATTCTGTATAGGGCTGGGAAGACTGTTCCACAAGAGATCAGAACTCCCAGATCAAACCCATAATCCATGGACCCGGATAAATACAGACTTTGCCACATAAGTCCAGTTGTAGATCCATGGAGTGCCATTCAGTGTACTGTTGCAATGAGGATGCTGTCCACACACTCGCTCCATGTATAGGTGGCTAGCAGCATCCAAGGCAACAGGGCAGGATAGTCAGTCACATGATGCACTCATGGTATATAACCATGGTGAACGCACAATACAGGTCCAGATCAGTTGGAGGATGGTTGGAGGAGCCTGTGCTGCTGCAGAGCAGAGCCAGACACACTACAGTTGTGCACCACAGAGAGAGAGAGAGAGAGAGAGAGAAAAGAAATATAAATACAAAAAATATTTATTATTGAAGTGGCACCAGAGTGGAGGAAAGAAATAGAGGAGAGAGAATGGAGACTTATTGGGGCAAGGGGGGAGAGAGTGTTATCTTTGGGGGAAGGGGAGAATAGAGAGAAATCCAAGGAGGGACTGGGAGAGAGAGAAGTAGTGGTGGGTGGCTGTTGGGGGTAGGCATGGCAAATAAAAGCCAGTGTAGCAATGTACTATAGGGCAAGGGCAGGCTAGCAAAATAGATTTGTGACTTGTGCCATCCAGAAATTGAATCCAGAAGATCATCCAGATGAGAGTGAAAGAGAGAGAGAGAGGGGGGAGAGAGAGAGAGAGAGAGAGAGAGAGAGAGAGAGAGAGAGAGAGAGAGAGAGAGAGAGAGAGAGAGAGAGAGAGAGGAGAGAGATTACTGGGGGCCCTGGAGAAAATTTACAGTTACAGAAAATCCCAAATAAAAGCTTTTTCTTTTTTGGCCTCAGACAGTGTGGCTGTGTGTACACTGAGCAATAGCAGGCTGTCAAAATCATTGACTTGTGCCATTCCATATACAGAGGAGGGAGGGAGAGACTGCTGGGGGCCCTAGAGAAATTTTACAGTGCCAGAAATCCATAAAAGTTTGTGTTCTTTTTTGGCTTCAATGTGGATGTGTAGTACAGGCCAGGGCAAGGGCAGGCTGGCAAAATAAATCTTTGACTTGTTCAATCCAGAATCCAATGGGGGGAGAGAGGGGGAGAGAGAGAGAGAGAGAGAGAGAGAGAGAGAGAGAGAGAGAGAGAGATTGTGTGGGGGCACAAGAAATTTAACTGTCCCAGTAATCCCCCCAAAGTTTTTTTTTCCTAGCCTCATTATGGCTCTGTCTTGTCAGTGTCAGTGGCTTAGTAGGTAGCACACTTGCCTCTGAGACCGGGAGATCAGAAGGCTGTGGGTTCAGTTCCCACATCTGACACTTGGGTTAATATCCCAATACTGACACTGTAGTGCAGCATGAGAGGGGTGCTGCACTTCTGAGGTGCCGTCTTTCAGATGAGATGTTAAACCGAGGTCCTATCTGCCTGGATTGGTGGTGGTTCAGGTGGATGTTAAAGATCCCATAGCACTTATCGAAAAGAGTAGGGGAATTTTTTATTATAATAACATCAAAACAATAATTACAAACGTATTAAATTCATACTAAACAAAGATGCAAAACAAGAATTCAGGATACACCATAGTGATAAGGCACAGCAAAACCCTACAAACTGTGAAGGAAAGCAAAAGAAAATATTTAGCCATATATATTTTTTTAACAAGAAAAACGTACTATTTATATTTGATGAACATTGGGAATCCCTTCCACCAGCTGGTCACCTTCCAAGAAGTGGATTTTTCACAGTCTTTAACATAAATCCTTTCCATAGCCCCTTTAATTAATAAGCTGACAGCCTCATAAGACATCCTTTTTTGATACAAGACCCACTGACACCGGCTTGCCACAAATAATAAATTAAACAACAAAAAAGTTGCCATGTCTCCCTATCATAATGTCCACTCAACTGAAAATTAATACCTAAAATCAAGGTATTATAATCTAAATACAATAACCAAGACATGATCCATTTAGATAACAGGAATTTCCATAAAGATGTGGCATAGGAGCAAAAACATAAAATATGTTCCATCGATTCTTCTTGAGCAATACAGTCTGGGTAAGGACAATATCTTCCAGTCACAACTTTATGTTTTGCATTTCCTCTGACGTTCACTCGACCATACAAGGAAAGCCAAACCAATTCCCACATATATTCGGGTAACCAAGGAGTGTTTAATCTTTGAACAGCAATTTTTACATGAGTCATGGGGCAATTTTTAAAAGCAGATTCAGTCGGATAAAGTAATGTCATCACTTTTTTATACAACTGAGGCCCAGTGCTATCCTTAACCAATTGAACTGAAATACCTCATTTAAACAGCTTCATTGCCACCAACAAAAAATAGTGTGGCAGTTTCAGTGATTTGATTGGTTTTGGAGGTAAATTTTGCCAAGCTAAATAGTAATGTGCCAAAGTTTGTTTAAGCAAATACCCATGTGGGGTCATTTGAAGAGTAAGTCCTAAACGAATACTATGAGCTATGAACAAAGTGTGAAAAAAAATCACTGGGTCCACCATCCCAAGCCCACCTTTATGTTTTTCCAAATAAGTATATTGCCGTTTTATCGGATTCAGCCGATTACCCCATAGTAATTGAAAAAATACACTATAAATTCTGGTTTCTAAATTCTTGGGTAAAGGAAATACCATTGCAGTATACAAAAAACAGGGAATAACAAATTGTTTTAATATCTGTACTCTCTTAACTTTTGACAATTTCCACTTTTTCCATAATTCAATCTTCCCCTCAATTCTATGTAGTGCAGTATTCCAGTTAAGTTCAGGTAAATTGTGCAACCCATATAATAAGCCCAATATTTTAATAGGCTCTGATGAAATTGCAATTCCTCCAATGGTCTTATCCTCTGTATCCCCCCTTCCTACGAATAATCCCTAACTTTTTTGTTCTTGTATTTTAGAGTTAGACACCCTAGAAAAATAAGCCATTAATTCTAAAAAAACTGAGACATGTTCAACTTTGGAAAAAAATACACATAAATCATCTGCATAAACTTAAATGAAATGCTCAGAAAACAAGGGCCGGCCTAACATACCCTCCCATTTGGGAATGTTTGTCACTGATCATATTAAAGTATCAATAGTAAAGGAATATAAAAGAGGGCTCAGAGGGCATCCTTGATGAACCCCACCAGGCATGTGAAACCCAGCACCACATATGCCATTCACAATCGGGTGGACTATTGCCCCTACATAAAGTGATTTGATCCAACTAATCACAACCGTAGGTACTCCATAATACCTCAAGGTGAAAAACAAGAACGGGCCATACACCTTGTCAAAAGCTTTTTTTTGGTCAATGGAGACAATGCATCCCTGCTTTCCTTGAGAATCAGTATATTCAATAAGATCACGAAGGATCATACTGGCCTGCTGGATTTTCCTTCCAGGTAGTCCACAAAATTGATAAGGGGAAATCACTGTGACTGCAAATTGTTTCAATCTATTATTCAGAATTCCTGTAAAAAGCTTATAATCCATGTTTAAAAGCGTGATCGGTCTCCAATTCTCCAAATGTGTTGGCCTCCCCATTTTGTACAGAAAAATGACCAATCCAGCAGAGAACCACCTAGGAAAAACTGTACTGGAAAGGAAAAAATTAAAAACTAATTCCAAACACCTGCTGAATTCAGAAGAAAATGTTTTATAAAGCTCCACCGTTAGGCCATCTTGTCCTGGAGAAATACCTAACTTTTGGGACTTTATTACTTCCTCTATTTCTAATCGTGTTATAGGTTTTAACAATGAAGATTTTTGAAAGGGTGAAGCAGGTATTTTTATGGAAGACAAGACATGCTTCATTTCCATTACGCTGGGATGGACTTTAGGTGCATGTGATAAAAAAAAATCTTTTATGATGTTCTGCAAACTCTCCATATCAGTCACCACACAACCCGCTTGATTAACTAATGCAGTTAAGGAAGTATTAGATCTATACTTTTTAAAGGCCTCGAAAGGATCACCATGAGGCTGTTTTTTTAACCCACAATGTTGAAGAACTTTAGCAGTTTTTGCCCTGTCATATTGCACCAATAGCATTTCCTTTTTCAGTGTATGAATCTGTGAAGAATAATCAAATTGTGAAGTATTAGCCTTAGAGAGTAAGTAATATAATTGTTGTTGCGAAGCTAAATAACGAAGGAAACTAGAATTTGATACCATTTTCCCCTGATTCTGAAAAAAGTTGCACAAATCAGTTTTCGTATCCCACCACCATTGATCGATGTCATCATATAAAAAGGTGACAGACAACCTTGCCATCAGTAAAAAAACAAGTTTTTGCCAAACTTTAGGGGATTGTAATAATGGAGCACTTAATTTCCACCTAGATTTTCTCCAATGTGGAAGAGAATCACTGGAAACTTTACATTGAAGTAAAAGATGGTCTGAAAAGGCCACTGGTATAGTACAAAAACAAAAGGATAATTTTGGAGATAAAAAAATATAATCAATAACAGAGGAATATTTGTTTTTTTGATAGGTAAATTTAGGGCCTCCCTGCTGTTTAACACTGGCCGTAACCAGCCCAGATGACTGTATTAATGATCTAAGAGCCATAGTATCGCAATATATTTTCCGTGTTTTAGATGCTTTTGTCAATTTCTCACTTGGATCCAATTCACAATTAAAATCACCGCAAAGAAAAATTGCAAATGAGGTGATCAAAAAAGGTTTAATCATTTGAATTAGTGCCACCTTTTCAGCTTTTACTTGGGGACAATAGACATTTATAAATCTACACGTCATAGACTTCCAGACCCCATCTAGAATCATCAACCTCCCAGGGATCAAGTCCATGAATTTTATCAAGGAAAATGTATAAGAACCAAAAAGAAAACCCAAACCATTGGCTGATTGTTGTCCGAAGGACCAATAAGAAGGACCCCAACACCATTCTTTTTGAAAATTCCTGACTTGGTCGATAGTGTAAACCCAAGTTTCTTGTAATAAACAGACATCCAGTAGAATATCATGCACATAATTAAACACAACCTGTCTTTTTTTAAAGTTTAACAGACCATGAACGTTCAAAGAACCAAAATTAAATGAAGCCAGAACTGAAGGTTAGACAGTTAACTATCTTTTTTTCTTCTTTTCTTTTATTTACTTTTGTAACCTTCCTGAACCGTAAATGGGGGGGGCTATCCCTAGCCAGTTGTGAGTCTAAGTCATGACACTCCATGACCGAATCTCCCCACTGGGATGATAGAACCTCAAAAGGGTTACTGGTCTCCATATCTACAGTAGAGCAGTCCACTAAAGGAGGTTTTAAATTCCTGGAGGACCTTCTCACCTGCAGTGGCACCGTAGTGACCACCTCATGGGGCCAAGCCTCCTGTCGTTCAGTATAACAAACTGGGCATAACATAGGTAAGTTATCCTTTAAGGCGCCTGGTAATGGAACTTCAGAATCCACAATTAAAGGCTGCGGTTCAAGGATATTAGTGGCACTGCTAGAAGCTTAATTTTCTACCACTACTCCAGAGGCTAAATCTTGAGCTTTTTGAATAAAAAGATCAGGACTACTAATAGATGCCTTATTCCTAGCTGCCTACACACATTCGGAAAAGACATGTCCCGTGTCCTCACAGAGATCACACTTGGTGTGATTCATACATTGGAAGGCTATGTGACCAATCTCTCCACAATTGTCACAACGGGGTTTATCACATGAACTAGATAAATGCGTTTGAGAACCACATTTGTAACATGCCCTTGGTTGGCCCGCATAGAAACATACCCCCCTATACCGGCCCAACAAAAAAGAGTTTGGAATATGCAAAATCCCTGAATCCGATTGTCTAAGTTTTACTTTAAATCTCCATCTCCCCGTCCATAACTGTTGGTCGTCTAAAATTGCTTCCGGAGAACTCAAAACGTCACATTTCTGGGATAACCAATACAATATGTCATTAATATGTACACCTTCATTCCAAAACATGATTGTTACAAATTTAACCAATGGTTTATTCAGGGGGATTACCAAAAACAGGATCCACAAGGGTGAGAATTTGACCTGGTTGTAACGCTTCTAGAATAAATCTAGGGCATATGCTGAGTGAAAGCTTATATCAAAATTGTCCTCACCAGATATATTAATAAAAGCAAATACTTCACATGGGGAAAAATGCAAAGAATCTTTCAACAAACATTTCCCCACATAATGCCTGTCTGGTCTAACTTCTAAACCACCCTTATATCTCAATCTAACAGCGTTACGTCTAGGGGCTGCTTCCTTATTTTAGAAAATAAATCTGACAACAATGGTTTATTAGAGTCTGCTTCTTTTTTGTCAGTATGAAGGTGTTCAGTATGCAAGTCAATCAAAACCTCTGAAGGCTGTACTTGTTCCTGTGGGGGCTCCTGCTGCTCGTTAACTGTTTCCATATTAACTTGTGCAGTGGGTAAAACAGAAATGTTAGGACGCCACGAAGGCTCATTTTGCGAAAAGTTTAATTTAGGGTCCCAGTCTAGAAAAGGACGCCAGGAACCATTATTAAAGGACCAACCTGCTTCCCGCAGTGCCGTTTGAGGGGTCCAGTTATCATCTGATAAAGGTTTGTCAATAGTAATGTTCTGCACAAGAGAAGACTCCGAGTCATTTTTAATTACCCCCGATACCACTTGTTTGTCTGGTGGGACCTCCAAATGTCTTTTGGCCGAAAAAACAGCCACTCGTTTTTCCTTTCCCTCAATCCACACTGTATCAATATGAGCAACCATTTTCTTTGGAAAGGTAAATTCCGAAACTCCGACCTGATCTAAAGGGTTTGTTTGATAAACACAGCTTACCTCAGGCTTTTGTGGCTGCATATAAACAGCAGTGGGGAGAGGTTTGAACACAAACCCTGAATCTTTAGAAAGTGTTTTCTGCGGCGTGCAAATCACAGGACAGTCAGACTCTACCGCCTGCAGTTCTTTGTTGACTCCGGCCTCCATGACAACAGGTGATGCTGCATCCGTAATTTCAGCCAAAAGACCACCTGATTTTGGCTTTTGGCACAGAAAAACAACATTTCCCCTTCCTGCCAGCCAATATTCCCCAATCAGGGTCACAATGCACAGTACTTTCCTCCTCACCTGGTTTCGTGGCCAACGCTGGATCAATTCGAGTCTCCGGTTCTCGTAAAGCACTTGTCTTGGGCACCATAACCTCAGGTGAATGCTTTAAAGTGCAAGAATTTAAAAGCTGTTTCACCCACTCTCATTCTTGAGCGAGGTTAGGCAAGTTGGCATTTAATTTTGTCTGCTGCAGCACATAAGCAATATCCTCAGGCACTTTTGGGTTTTCTTGTGCCTCTAAGTATTTCACCAATAAAATGGTGTCTCCTTCTGCATTGCCAGAATCAGAATTGCCATTTCCAGTCTCCGTGTTGAGAACTTCAAAATCGTCCATACAGGGAACCAGCTCCCTATGCTCCATTATGACTGTTGTCCACCAGAGCTGAGCCAACAATGACTCAACTAGCCACTAGCCCCCTACTGCCAGCAATGCGGTGGGGGAATTTCCCCAGTGTCCTGGCCAAATTTCCCTCATTCACTAAAAATACCACCAACAGCTTAATCTGGTTCAAAGTCAGTTGGCATTCATCTGCATCCCCCTTCCCTGGGTCGTGCCTGAAAATAGGCAGGATTTGTCTAATGCACTTACCCGGTCAACAAAAACTAAAAATAAAAATAAATAAAAAATGGTTCTGTCTCGTACAGAGCAAAGGCAAACTGGCAAAATAAATCTTTGACTTGTTCCATCCAATTACAATCACTTGTTAACATTCATTCACAATTTCATGTATTAAAAAAAATACTGTTTGGACAAACAACAGACAAGTTGATTAGCCTGTGCTGCTGGCTGTGGGTGGCCCAGGGGATAATCTGATTTTGTGACTCATAGTACCCTGTTTGCACTACAACACAAGTAAAGTACACAAAAGTATCATCATCATCATCATCATCATCATCACTCATTCTCCATTATTCCTTCTTATCAGTAGTTTGATAGTATATCACGTTACTTTACATATAAGCATTAACCAACCCCAGTGTGGGACTGTGCTGCATGCAACCATGCACCAGATGTGTTTACGTCTCTAATTCATATTCTAATGCACACTTAACAGTTGCTGAATTTGGTCACTGAGCAATAACTGTAGGAGTCAGTCAGGTAATCTTGAAAGGAAGTGGTGACGGACTGCTGTGGTGTTGTTGTGCAGTATACAGTCATGAGTCACAACAGTAAATTTTTCCATGGCCTGTGGGTGTGGGTGGGAGTCATCATCAGAAGGACATCATGTTAGTTGGGGGGATCTTTTTTACAGGTTAGAATACTAAGAAAAAAATGAATCAAAGTGTTGATAATGCGCATTCTATTTCACAGGTAGGCAGTGGCACTGCGAAAGACAGCAATCGGCCGGAAAAGGGAAAACAAAATCAAATCCAAAAAAGTGATTTTTTTTGCATCTAAGGTTTCATCTTCCAAGTGAATGCCTGAATCCAAAAAAGGTGCATCTCTCTGATCATCATCAGTCCCAAGCAAAAAAAAAAAATAAGTTATGTAGTTAAAACCAGAGGCTTGACACCCAAAGGTATTGAAGAATTGCATACTAATTGCTATTGCCAGTCCCTCATATGGTTCTTCTGAGGTTGAACCCAATGAGGGTAATACTAATAATGAAGATGAAGAGAATGATCAGGCAGCAAAAGGTTTACTGGAGGGGATGGAAATTACCGATGAGAAAGAAACAGACAGAAATGTTTTAGTTGAGGAGAGGGGCAGTGGGAATAAACCACAAGAGGAACAGACCAAAGAAAAATCTGGGGGGGACCCTGAAAAGGTGATGGAGGTGCCATGCCTTCCTGGGAAAAAAACTAAAAAAATAACATATTTTGTTTGGTCTTACTTCTCCATTAGTGCTTCCAATGAGTTGGTGGCAACATGCACTATCTGTAAATGGCCAGTCAGCGGGGATAAAGAGAAAGGAGCATTGGGAACTTTAGCACTGAAGAAGCACCTAGGTCGATGTCATAACATTGTTGAGAACGCCAGTTGTGAATCTCAAAGAGAAAGAGAAAATGGCAGTAATAGCTCACTACACTCAGGGGTAACTCCCATAGATGAAAGCAGTGGCAGCCCCCACAGCACTACTGAAACACCTTCACCACCACTTCCTCCCATTCGAAGGACACCTACTACTGTTATTGAAAGTGACCATGTATTCAAAAGTCCTCCTTCTTCAAAGACAAAGCTTACCATCTCAGAAACATATGAGCCTAAAACCAAATATGCCTTGACTTACCCTGTTGCTGTTACAATAACCCAAAACATTTCAGAAATGATAGCTATTGATTTGGTACCATATAACGTGGTTGAACACATAGGATTCAGGTGGCTGCTTAAGTACCTCCAACCTCGAAATAGTATACCATTGCAGAAATACTTCTCAACAATAGGGATTTCAGATATTTATGATATTGTATGTAAAAAATTAATATGCATCTTGTGCAGTGCTGTTGGGAGGGTGGTGCATCTCATAACAGATATCTGGGCAAGTTGCCAGGCTGAACCCTTCATGTCTGTCATGGCACATTGGGCATGTTTCAATAATTCTTGTGCGACTGGGAACAGTGAAGCATTGCAGTTTGCTGCTCTAAGAATGTCTTATTTTCCATTTGAACATACCTCATACAAAATCAATGAAGAGCTCCAAAAAACCAGTACAGCAGTGGTTCACTTTACAGGGACTGTCAGTCGGCTTTATAGTTGCAGATATTGGGTCCAACATAAGAAAGACCCTGGAGGAGGGGTCTTTTTAACATCTGCTGCTTTGCATATTGCTTAAATTTAATAGTGCATGGTTTTCTCAATGATGACAAGGAAATTAAGGCTGTCATTAGTACTGCTAAAAGAATATGCACTCATTTCAGTCACTCAAGCAAAGCTCATCACTTGTTTGATAAAATACAGCTGTAGCACAGTCTACCTTTGCACAGACTGATCCAAGACATTTCTACTCAATGTAATTCAACCTTTTATATGTTCTGGCTGCTGGAACAAAAGAAAACTGTCAGGCAAGACACCTTGGAAAATAAAATTGGTGATGCAGACATCTATCTTACTCCACCACAGTGGGCCATGCTGGAGTTTCTCATTGTACTACCCCAGCCATTTGAGGAAATCACCATGCAGGTTAGTGAAAACACAACAACTCTCAGAAAGGTGATATCCCTAGTGAAAAATGTAAAATTCAGATTGAATCTGATTAGGGAAAAGTTAGAGAAGCAAGACAGTTCCATGATCACACAGACTGCCAGTGGTACTGCTGACATATGCAGGTTGCCCCCAGAATACAAGATCTAACAAGATGTATGATCAAAAAAGTTGAAGAAGATGACTATGTAAAATGCTTCATTCTGAGTACTACATTAAAGCAATAATATTGGACCCACGATACAGATCGAAGCAACTATTGAGTGATGATGATGATGGCACTTGTTTTGAGATAAACAAACAAGAAATAATTGACAATGTGTGTGCTGTCGTGGAACAGAGTACTGTACAACAGCAGCACTACATTCAGAATCTTCTTCACGACACAGCACAGTATCAGGTGGGCCATCCTGTAGTGTTGCAGCATTTTTTCCCTCTTCCTTTTTAGTCAATGCAGCTGAATCTGCTTCTTCTTCACCACCAGCCAAACATAGCAGGCTTCAAAATGCTTTTAAGGATTACCAATACTTAGCATCAGAGATTGTAAAAAGAAAAGGGGATGTGATTATTTCAGGCATTTTACCAGCACATGGACAGCTGAATAAACACTGGAGAGAAATAAATACACTCAAAAACTATATGTGTCTAGATAATGGAGATATGTTCAGGGACAAGAGACTTTTTAAAACTGATGGGCTACACTTGAACAAAATGAGATCCAAATGTTTGTTGAAAAGGTTCAATGAAGCAATATCTATTAATTTAAACTAGGAAAGAGGGGGGATTTGGTGGTAGTGGGGCATACTCGTCCTCTTCCACCACCACCAAAAATAAAAATGAAAGAATCCAGAGGTTGGAACTGTGTGCTTTTGAATGCAAGGAGCCTAAGTAATAAATTTGATGAACTAAAAAATCTTCTATAGTCAGAGAACATCAATACTTGTGCAATAACGGAAACATGGTGGGACAGTAATGATTTTTGGGACTGGAACATTGAGGGGTATAAACTGTTTAGTAAATCTAGGGAATTTGGTGCTATGTCATAACAGCGAAAGTCTAAAGGCAATTGCCATTATCGTGCAGTCAGAGTGCCAAAAACATTTTCAGCACTCTGACACCCCGGTGCACATCACAACGGTGCCAGGGACATACATTTTAATGCTATCTGTGGGGGAATGCCCCACACCCCTCAAGTGGGTCACTTCACCCCCTGCACCCCCTACTAAAGGATTCTCAACTCCGGGGGGGGTGCATGTCGGGGAAGAGATGAAAACATGTAAAATTAAAGTTTTGGTCCGGGCGCAATAAAATTGCACCAGCACCTGGACCCGAACCCAGTACCTCACCCACCCCAACCACAGACCAACCCCCGATACCACGACACAGTTCAGCAACCAACCTCAGTGCCACCCCCTACAGCTCCTCCACCCCCTTCCAGCCCACACTCGCCATGCTCGCTCCCTCCCACGCATATACATATAGCGACATCCTGTCGCCCATTTCGCCCATCCGGTCACCCTATCCTCCCATCGCCATGAGGAATTCAGTGGGGCATGAGTCACCTTTATGGATGGTGCCCTTCCCCATGTGCCCTCCTCACAGGATACCAGGGAATTTAGGAAGGAAGGTGGGATAGCCATTTATATAGACGAGAGTATACAGTCAGAGGAAATAGAACTAGCTGCAAATAATATAGAACAAATATGGGTTAAAATCACACCTATAAAATCATCAAAAATCATAAAAGGTATCATGTATAGACCACCTTTGATCCAAAAGAATAATGACCTAGTCTTAATAAATCAGATGCTAACTTTAAACCCATCAGATAGAATCCTAGTTCTGGGCAACTTGAACTTAGCAGGAGTCAACTGGGGAATGCTACAGAGTTCAAACATATCAGAGATGAGATACCTCAAAGCTTTTGATCATATAGGACTGGAACAGAAAGTAGAGAAATGTACGAGGGGAGAAAACATCCTGGATTTAGCATTAACTAATACGAGAGATGCCATATCTAAATGTGAAGGAAAAACTCCCCTTGAGACTAATGATCATGTTGTTATAAGCTTCCAGATTAAGGAACTTTTCCAGGAGAAATCAAGCATCACTTCAGTACTAAAGTTGGGTAAGGCTAGATTCTAGATTATGAGGGAAAACTTAAGAGCTTGGGACTGGCAAAATGAGATGGCAAACAAGCTAACTAGTATGGGATACTCTGCATGCTAAAATGAATCTTGAGGTCTCTGAAAACATATCCAGCAAAACCAAACTATTAAAGGTATTAAACAACCATGGATTATACCCAAAATAAAAAAAAAAGATAAAAAAAAAACAAAAAAACTTTATAACAGATATAGGAAAAACAAGGACAAAGGGTGGATGCATTACAGAGATTAGGCCAAAAAAATAAAAAAAAAATAGAAAAATCCAAAGCATCACATGAACTTCAGCTACCATCAAAATCTAACGATAAATATAAAGCATTTTATTCTTACATAAACAGGAAAAAGGGAAGAAACAACAGTGTAGGCCCTCTGAGAAATGTAGATGGCCACATGGTATCAGATACCAAAGAAATGTCAAACATACAAAACCAATATTTTCATCTGTTTTTAATGCAAATATAAAACCAAGTTCTGCTAGTAAATTTCCCACAAAGACAGATACTCACATTCAAATTGAGCTTGAGGATGTTAAGACCAGACTTAGACTAATAAATCCAAATGAATCTCCAGATCCTGTGGTTTGCACCAAAGGGTAATCAAAGTGCTGAGTGATGAAATTGCCCCTTCCCTGAAATATCTATTTCAAACATCTTTGGACAGAGAAGTGGTGAATCAGTGGAAAATTGCATCAGTAATTCCCCTATTCAAAAAAGTGTTGAAGGCAGATCGTTCAAACTATAGACTGGTCAGTTTAACATCTATTATGTCCAAAATCCTAGAAGGTGTAATAAAGGACAATATATATGATTATTTAAAATGAAATGTTTTGAAGGATAGGACACAGCATGGATTCACTAAGGGGAAATCATGTCAAACTTACATTCTCCAATTTTACGATCAAGTGAGCAGTGACTGGCAGCCTGCCTGAGTGGTAATCACTGTCTTTTTTTTTTTAAGGATTCACCGTGTTGCTCAGATTCAGCAGAAGTAGTCGTAGTACTAGAAAACATTACCACATCTTGGACCAGGTAGTGTACCATATACCACAGTATGCAGGGACATGTGAAGCAGTTGAATCATGGGTAGGGTGGGTGGGCTCTCTTAGTGCTGCTCCTTTGATCATTCATATCCATCTCTTGGGCCTGTTCAGCTCTAACTGGAACATTCATCAAAATAATACCCATACATGACCATTAATAAAATTAAAATCTTAGCTGCCTGGCAGTGCCTGCAGTGCTTGGTGGTGCTATGATATAGGTATTTGCACCGGTCTGTCTCTCTTTCTCTCTCTCTCTCTGTCTCTTCCAGCACACTCATATCATGGGCCCAAGCAGGATAAGTCACCATTACAGGCCAGCCATGAAGGGACTAGTAGTGAGTGATTGCTTTTTTTTAGCAGCTTTACATTAATTTGTATACAAATAATCCATTAAACAATTTCCTTTGGGTCTGTAGTCAAATGTGACCGACTTTGGCAACTTGTATGCATTTTTTCACATTTTTTCAAATATCTGTCAATAAATCTGAACTAATCAGAACAAATCAGAACTTCACCGTGTTCCAGTTCATATTTAATAAGGGTTAAAACCTCACTGAGTTCTCCCAGCCCTAATTCTGTGATGTATTTATTACCTACTTGTATGTATTTTTTGTATGTTTATTGGTCACCCATGAAAACAGGTCTTTGGTCCATGGTCTTACCAGTTTAAATAAACAAACAAAAAAAAATCCTCTTCTGCCAATTATTGCAGCAGCACAGGTTTCCACTCAGTCATACCAGCTAGCAGAATATGTTCTGTAGGCAGGTCTGATTCAGGAGTTTCAACATTTATTTTAATTGATCCACATCTGACATGTAGAATTCAGCAGCATTTTGTTTAAAATTCATCATCTGGCTAGACGCAGCTTCATATCTAGGCTTTTCAACTTGTACTGTATTAGAAGGCAACACTGCTGAAGGAATAGCAATGTCAATAGGAGTATCAGTAGTGGTTGTAACAGAGACTGCAATTTTACCACCTCCTTCACCACCTACAGGGTCAGCCATCTTGCTGCTAGCAAGAGAGCCACAGCACTGCCCTCTGAAGAATAGGGAAGTTTCTCCAATGTCCTGACTAAATTTCCCCCATTCACTAAAATACCACTAACAGCTTAATCTAGTTCAGTATGTATGTTTGCATCTGTATCTCACTCCCCCTCCCCCTCCGGGACTAAGCTGAAAAAAGGCAAACCTGCCTAGTCTTTCTTTCCCAGTTGACAAAAACTAAACAAACAGCTCAATTAAAAATCAGTAAACTCAATTACAAATTCTGACCCCTATTTTCCTCTGGGTCAGCTGTCTACTAGTTGTTCCTCAAGGTGACTTGAGACCTTGGTACCCAGGCCTGTGTTGTAGCCTGTGTACTAACCCACCCAATTAGTGGGTCTACTATGTCTGGAGATGTCACTAGACTTGGCTGCCCCCAAAATGAGGAGAATAAACCAGCAGTCCCTAACACACAAGTCACAGTACCTTGATGGGTTTGCATTAATATGACACATCACCAACATCCTTCCCACGCCTATTATGTGGCGTGTGTTCCCCAGAGCCCAAGCAGTACAGATATACCCTTTCACATTTGCTGTCTTGACATTCTATCTTTTCTTGTGATTTTTCCTTTGTTTCAGGGTAAAATGTTACCTCTCTTCTCTATTTTTAGTATGTTGCTCAGAGTTATCCCCTCCATCTTATTCTTATTCTGACCATCTATCAGTAACTCCCACTATTATTCCTTCCTTTCCCCTTGTCTTTGCTTCTTCTTTATATTTCCCTTACTCCTAAATCTGTGCATCAAGCATAATATTTTGTCCATTTGTTTACCATTATCTTTTTTTTTTCAATTGTTTAACCAGAAGTGGCACACTAAGCTGAAAGCTTGTTTACTGGTGCAACCTAGGAGCACTGGAAAGTTAAGTGACTTGCTCAGGGTCACACAGTGTATGCAAGGGGGTCTGTGGTATTCAAACCCAGGTCTCCAGATTTGCAGCTCAGAGCCTTAAACTGCTGTGCTATATTGCATCCTACTGCATCATCTATCTCTGCAAGAGATGCATTGTCACCCCCACCAGTCACCTCCTTGATTATGACATCTTATTTTGCTCCTTTTCATTCAGACCCTTTGAATCATAAAGCTGCCACTGGGATGTTCTTTGTTTTTCCCCTAGTTATTGGAGACATCTTCTTCATACCAGGTCTGCATTACTTGAATAGTCAGACATGGCCTGGCCTTGTGTTCTGAGCCTCCAATTCCAGGTGTCCTGTGCACATTTTAATCAGGTGCACTTGACCCAGTCTTTTAGACTTCCACACCTTGACACAATATCCAAATTGCTATTGCTGGTCTGTTTCTTCCAGTGTGCTTGCCCAGATTGCTGAGCCCCTTTCTTCTTAGTTGGAAGTGTCAGGCTCTCCCTCATTCTACCACGGTCCCATCTCTCTTTCTACTCTTACTTGTAAATCTTAGCTACTGAATTGTGCCTCTCCTCACTCATCAACATCCATCCAGTATTACACTACATATCTATTATTATTATTATTATCATCCTTGATTTTACCCTCTTTCCCACCTCTATCAGTAATGGCCTGAGCTGTACTGTGTCCCCCTCACCCCTTTCCCTCCTTCCAGGATTTCTGAGTTTGTAGTGTTGCCTGGCCTCTTTTCTGTCATCCTCTTTCCTGTTTTCCATTACCTTTTCATTCTTTTTGCATTTTCTGGCAAGACCGATGCTAGTTTTGCCCACTTACTGTTGGGGTTTCCTTCTCTTCACCTGGATCCATGCCCAAATTGCTGCATTAAAGAAATAAAAACAATCAATGAAGTGTCTGTTACTATATTGTATATAGAGTACTGATTTTAGGTGTTACTGAGCATAAATATCCTCTGTTTACTTCTTTGGGTTTGTGATTCTTGTTTGCTTGCTGTCTTTTGTTCATCATGGCATTGCTGCAGTCATTTTACAAATTCTGTTAGATTCATTGACAGATGCTGCGGAATGGTGGCTTAACTTTTCAGTCACTCTCTGTTCCTTCCTGACACTGTTCATGCAGTCCTCAACAGTCAATCCTCCAGGTCCTCTGCTTCTACATTTTTGGACTCCATATTCAGTTTCCTTAGCAGTGGTAGTACTTTCTGCACCAATTCATATGTTTTAACTCCACTTTCCATAAATACCCTGATTTGGGCTGGGTATAATATGTATGCTGTTATTTGCATTTTTTTTCTCCTAGGTCTCAAATTATGCCCCTTATCACCTGCTGCTTATTTTTCACTTTCTCATGTTATGCTGTCTGTAGTACCTGTATATGCATCATTGATGATGTATCATCTGTATTATCCAAGATTGTGGCTGCTTTGCTGGATCTGTAGGCCATGGCCCTAAGATGTAGTGTGCTCTCTCCCCCATCAGAAGGAGATCTGCTGGCGATAGTATGACTGATTTCAACAGGTGAAGTACAAAGTCTACATGGGATGCAGGTCCCTTCTTCATTCCTTCCTTCATCCCATGGTTTGTAAAGTTATTGTGGTGGCTTTGATTTTCCACATCTTTGAGGCTGTCTTGCATTTCCTGTTACCTCTGAGGTAAGTAAAGTAGGATACAGTTTTGTGTATTTACAAAGTCTGTGAGCTCTCTTACTTTCACATTGTTCATCCTTTTTTGTCAATGGCCTTCAAGTGCATCATGAGATCTGCAAAAGATGATTCAGTCTTGCTTACTTTGCAGAGGACTTTTTGCACTGCCTAGTCCTCTGCCCCTGTTGATTAATCCTTTTCATCTATCTCAAAATCCAACAAGAAGGCCAGTGATAGTGAGCATCGGCATAGGTATTTGTTGTGGGCTGCATGACCCTTCTCCCTCATGTTGTCTATTAAGGCTTTAAATTACAAGCAAAAGTCCATATTTTTAGCTTAGCTTACCATAGTAGCACCTATTCCACAGTTTCCTATGCAAATCAACTGATTTTATTAATTGGATTGCCTTTGAGTGTTGAGAGAAACAGTGTGGGTCAAAGTTCAGACTGCATTATTTTATTTTATTCTTTTTGGTAACCAAGTAAGGCCCACTAGGCACAAGTGCCTTTTTTCAGGGGCCACCCTGGAGCACTGGGATGGTCAAGTGACTTGCTCAGAGTCACACACTATGCAAGTGGAGATTGTGGGAATCAAACCCAGGTTTGCTGGATGTGCCATGCTCATTCACAGCTCATTACTCTAACCACTAGGCTATAATGCATGCTTGCATTCCTGTGATATCACCAGAAGTCAAGAGGTAGTTGTTTATCTGGTATATGTGAGTGTATGTATGTGTCCTGTAGATGAGGAGGAAGAGCTTGGTTGTGAGTGAGAGGTAGGTGTTTTATGTATGCGTGTGTGTGTGTGTGTATGTTTGTGTGTGTGTGTGTGTGTGTGTGTGTGTGTGTGTGTGTGTGGCTGCATAATGATAGAGAGGAAGGGACTCAGTATGGGAGATATTTCACCCATCCATCTCAGTTTGCTAGCCCAAGGAAGGTTATGACCACTGTGGGTGCAACTCAGTTTGTGGGATAGCATATGCTGGAAGAGTAGGGAGCAAGACAGGATGGTGACTGATTGTCATGGTGGCATTGAGCAGAGTGAGCCTTGGCACTGGTCAGGGCAGGAGGCACTTTGGGTTGGGTATTTTTTACCAGCCAGAACATTCATAGCTGTTGGCAGTGTTGCTCTGAGGTCAGCCAGGTTGGCAGATGTCAGGCCGGGGGGGGGGACACCATCAGCACCTTCTGCAGTATGTTAGGGATAGATAAATGCTGAGTGACTGTGGTAGCACATTTTCATTGCAACTGTATTTTAGAAATGTAAATTCAGTACAAACACTTAAAATTAGTGTTTTTTTGCTAAAAATTACTTTTCTAGAACAATATTTAATTTAAACACATCTTTTTTCAAAAATGGCTAGAGCAAAAAACTGGTAGTGGCTGAAACAGTAAGAAGTTCAACCAAATGGTTTATTATTTTTTAGGTCCAGTGCTGACACTGCCATCAGGGCTCCAAGAACAACATCTGTATGTGGCAAAGATCAATATCAAGTGTGGGTTGTGCACCCATAGTGTAATAAATGGCCCAAATTACAATTCTTCTGGGCTCTGCACCAACTATTACAAGCAGCTAAGGCCACTATCTGTGCTGAGATCCTTACCAACAGCTACAAGCAGCTGAAATCATCTCTTTGCAGGGTTATGTGTCTCAGTGCTTATAACCAGCCAAAACCATTATCTACTATGACCTTCCTGCAAATGGTTAGAGATGTGTGAAGTTGGGAAACTCCACTCGGTGGACAAATGTACAGATTTCCCTCATTTCATGGAAGTAGACAACAGTGCAAAGTTCAGATTCATGCAAAACTGGTAACTCCACCAAATGCGGAGCTTGGCAACTCTGCTGGTGGTGTTAGTTTGGCGCAGAAGTTGTTCAAAGTAAAGCTGTCCATCCCCCCCACCACCAATTGCTGGATCAATCTTTCTCTAGAGTCTAGTGGTCCTCCCACTTGCCAATAACCATCCCAAACTTTCCCTGGTGTCTAGTTATCCCCTCTGTGATGATCACTGACCATTATTAATTACACTTTTCATGGTGTCTAGTGGTCCCCCTCCTCACCTATCGCTGACCTGAAAAAAAAAAACACTTTCCCTGTTGTCTAGTGGTCCCACCCCCCACCTGCACCCATGACCAATCTTAATGATTTCCTGTAATGATTCCTTGGTGTCCAGTGGTCCATCCCCCTAACCAATCACCCACCCCACATAACTGTGTCTGGTGGTCCCCCATCCCATCCCCTGTAATAGTTAATTCCCTGGTGTCTAGCAGCCCCCCATCCCTGATCCACTGTAATAAAAAAAGATAGTCAATTCCCTGGTGTCTAGTGAAGCCCCCACCCCATCACAGCAAGTAGTGCCTCACCATCCCCACCCCACCCAACCCTGAGCTACTGATCAGCACAAGCCCTTCACTTCTCCACCACAACTAGCCACAGACTGAGCTGTCAATGAATGAGTGCATACCTGTACAAGTATGTATACCTCTCAACTGTATGCCATTATGAGGACCCTTCCTCATTTTACTTCACAAAAACTCCCTGTTCTGTATTGTTAGGACTTGTTCCACATTCAAAGTCAACATTTTAAAGCAAAAAATCCATAGTAAATTATGCCAAAAATATATTATTCAATTAATAACAGACTTTCTGAACATAAATGAAACATTTTAAGTGTTTTGAGCTTCTTAGGTAAAGATTTGATTAAGTGTGCCACATTTTGCCCATTTGTTCCACATTTTGACAGGCAATGTTACACACTTGGGGGACAAATGTTTGAGTGGTATGCAAGTATGCACTCATTCATTAACATGGCAGCTGGCCATGGTGGAGAGTGGAGGGCTGTGCCGGTCAACAGCCCAGGGACAGAATTGGGAGAATGGTGTGGTGGAATACCTTTGGGGTCCACCACACCATCCCTCAAGGAATTGAGTTGAGCCGACCAGCACAGTCCTCTGCTCTCACTAGGGCCAGCCACTGACTGAGCTGTCAGTGAATAAGCATGTATTTGTAGAAGTATGCACTCATTCATTGACAGCTCATTTGATGGTTGGCCATGATGGAGAGTGGAGTGCTGTGCTGGTCATTGGTTCAGGGTTGGTTTGGGGGGAGTGGGGTGAAGGTGCACTTCCTGCCAGAGTGGGGAGGTCTACTGTTCACCAGGGAATAGACTACCTGATTTCTTTTTATTATAAGGGTGGGTCTGTTTGACATCAGAGAATTAACTACTACCGGGGACTGGGATAGGGTTGACCACTGGACACCTTCATGTCAGATGGGTGATCAGGTGGAGGTAGAGACCACTGGATATCAGAGAATCATTACAGGAAATCATTAAGATTGGGCATGGGTGCAAGTGGAGGGAAGGACAATTACACACCAGGGAAAGTGTCATTAACACTGGCAGTGATTGGCAGGGGAGGACAACTACACACCAGGGAAAGATCAGCTGCTGATCAGTAAATTCACCATTTGTAACTTGATGTTGCTTTTGGGTTTCTTTACAAGCAAATTTTCACTTAAAGAAACCCAAAAGCAAAGTGAAGTTACAAATTACGAATTTCTTATTAAACAGGAAAACTTTGCAAAATAATCTGCAGGGCCAGATTTGGCAACTTCACCGTTTGACTTTGCTGGAAATTTGATGGCAGATTAAAACTTCAATGCATCTCTACCAGTGGTTACCAGCAGCTGAGGTATTCCTTTTTAGACAAGGGCTCCATGTTCAATGACTCAGTGATTGAAGAAATTGAACGTTACCACACCCTAACATTCCATCCCCACAATCTTATTCAGGATCATCCCCTTTAAGGCCACAAGATGGTTCAGTAATCACATGAACATCCTAGGTTTTAAAGTGAACCTTGGTCTCCCCAGTCATGTGCCCCAGCATTGGGATAATACTGTTGGTGGCATTTTGTGGCCTGGAGGGAGCCACACTGATCCCAATTCTGTAGCATTCCCTGGTTGATGGTCCATAACTACTAGACATTCCAGTCATTGCTGCATGGAACCCTGAGGGTGGAGGAAGAATGCAGGTTGAAAAAAGAACTGTTATCAGCTTGATGAGCTTGGGTCTAGTACTACAAGACTTGTGTCAGAATTGGGAGGTTGTTAGAGGATGACCATTGGGAAAAAAATTTGAAGTGTAGCAAAAACTGGCCTCTGCTAAAATTGTACCTGAACTTTCATGACAAAATCTTATTTCAGAATCACATGTCCAATGTGCAGAATCACTCAACCATCCCCAAAATACAAATTAATTGTTTTTATTATATTTTAAAAGCTGTGCTCATCTTGTTTGAAAATCATTTGTTATATGGGTAAACCCAAAGATATTGCTCATGTCAGTTAACTGTGATGTGTGACAGACTTGTTACCTCTGGTGTATATGTGGCATTGGTGAAGGAAGTTTCAACATGCCCTTCTGCAGGGGCATGATCTTCACTCATCCCCAAAAAATCTGAATAAAGCGAACATACTGTATCTTCTTTATTAAAAGTAATATGCTCTTATCAAGGGAAAAGATAAGTCAATGTGCTCTTCATATGGACCTATCTCTTTATTAAATACAGATTAGGGAGGCAGTATAGTGCAGTGGTTTAAGGCTTTGAGCTGCAAATTTGGTGACATCCAACAGACCAGACCTGGGTTTGAATCCCACAGCTTCCACTTGCAAACTGTGTGACCCTGAGCAAGTCACTTAACTTCCGTGTGCTCCCAGGTCACTCCTTTAAAAAGGTTTCAGCTTAGTGTGCTGTTCCTGGTTAAACAACTAAATAAAAACAATTATAAAATAGTCATTAAGATTTTAGCAAACAAACTAGAACCTCTATTACCACACATCATTTCAAATTATCAAAATGGGTTGATGAAGGGGAGACTCATAACTAAAAATATAAAAAGAACATTAAATATTATAACAAATAAAAATAATAAAGATACAATATTGTTAGTTATTGACAGAAAAAGTGTTCAACCGTATAGAGTGGTAGTATATCAAAACTCTATTTAAAAAAAAAATAGGTTGTAACACTCAGTTTTACAATTGGATTAATCTAATTGATACTAATCCAAAAGTGACAGTTAAAATGAACAATAATTATCAAGAGGCACAAGAAAAAGCTGTCTACTATACCCTTTAATTTTTGCTTTAATAATAGAACCACTAGCTATAGCAACCCGTAAAAACCCAGATATTAAAGGGGTAAAAGTAAATCAGAATACTCATAAAATCAGTTTGCACACTGATGATACACTGTTATACTTGACTACTTGACTGAACCTAACACCTCTATAAAATTATTTATTTCATTATCTATTTTATTTGGTAAAGCCTCAGGATATAAAATAAATTGGGGAAAAATGGTAATACTACAATTAGAAAAATTCACAAAAACAAACAACTAACATTAAATGTGCCCTGTAAAGTAGAAACAACCTTCCAATATCTGGGAATTAAAATAACAGATAAAATTGAAAAAAATTATAAAATGACATTCGTTTAATTCGGAATATCCATAAAAAATTGAATAAATGGCTCAATCTACCTCGTACAGGAAGAATAAACATTATTAAAATGAAACTCCTCCCAAAAATCACATTCTTATTCCAGGCTCTACCAATTCCTATTCCAATGGGATTTTTTATTTACTAAAATTAAAAAAATGATGTTAAATTTTCTATGGAAAAGAAAAAAAGACCTTGCATTTCTTGTAATAAATTAATATTATCTAAAGAATAAGGAGGATTAGCTCGTCCAGATTTTTACTGTTGCTATTTAGCAGCACAAATTAGTACTGTGTGGACATGGTTACATGAACCAAATAATGATCTAAAACCTTACACAATGGATCAGAGTAGTTTTTCATATCAAAGTCTTAAACACTTACTATTTACCAGATACCCATTCAAGAAATAAAGAAATAACATAATGACTACTACCCAAACAACCATAGAATGTTGGCTATGTGCCTATAAACTCATTAAATATAAAATAAAGGATAATGCCTGATGTACCAGTGATAACCATGGTGTGATCACCTCGAGTGGTTGCTAGGGCCTCAGTAAACCTCAAAAGTGAAGCTCAAGAGGTTTACCATTGCTCTAGCAACCACAAGCGGTAATTACACCATGGTTATCACCTGTACATCAGACATTATCATTTATAGTGTACGGAACTTGACATTAGAAATTATCCCCCAACACAAGTAATGTAGCCTTACCTTATTAATAAATCTGCACTTCGGCCATATGATTGTGTAGGAAAACAATTTATTTGGATACATGGACTGAATGACAATGGGCCGAAACAGTACCAGAGTTAAAATCTCTATCATACATGGAGAGTTTGATAGACTCAATAACAGTAAACTGTGACAACTGGGATGTTATTTGAATACTGTACTGAGACTAACAATCACATTCTTGGTGTGTAGAATACAGAATAACACTGGCATTATTTTTGTAAACTCACTGCTATGACATAGATGAAAGGGGTTTATAAGGTTCTGACATCACAACAGTGGGATTACAAGGTTGTAAACAGCTTACTTTCAGTCGGTAATAAGGGATACCCATACATTATACTATTATTAATACCCATTCACCGATTTATAATAATCACTATTTTGAACCTTCAGTTATTGATCAGGCATTTCAAATTTGGCACAGAAATAGATTGAGAGAAATTGGCGAAGTATATAAAAATAATACTCTTAAAACATTTGAACAGCTTAGAACACAATTTAAACTACCAAAAACAATTTTTTTTTCAGATATCTACAAATACAGAGTTTTACCATTAAAAATACATGAATTACTGATCTTCCATCATGCTCAACTTTATTACAAACTATTTCAGACAAAAAAGAAAATAAGAAAATAATATCAACAATATATAGAATTATAATTAAAAGACAGGACAATATTGAAGATTTAAAAAAATAAATGGACTCAGAAACTGGGTATACAGTTAACAGATCAACTATGACAAGAAATACTAAGTACTCCTATAATTAAAATAAAATCCTCAAAACTTCAACAGATCCATTATAACACTTTCTGTAGAACATATTACACACCAGCTTGACTACATAAAATTACTAAGGAAATATCCAAAAAATGCCCTAGATGTACCAAAAGTTTGGGTACTTTAATTCATATGATTCACAGTTCTCCCTACCTAACAAATTTTTGGTCAAAAGTTATAAAATGCATTTCAAGTGCAACATATATTCCATTATATATTTCACCAATACTAACATTATTAACTATTCTGGAAAACTGGCAACAATATTCTCTAAATCAGAGAATATTAATGGTGTTCTAGTTAAATGGAAGGATCACTCCTCACCAGTATATGAAACGTGGCTACATTTTATGAAAGATATAATAAAAATGGATAGAATTTATTACATACAAAATAATAAAAAATAACTTTTTGATAACATATGGGCTACATTCCAAATGGCTGTTGCATTCACTTATAAGAGAGTAAATATTTGGAAAAAATATAAATAATAAATTAATTGTATAGGTTCCTAGACCCATAGCTAGGACTGGGAAATGATGAAGATGTCTTTTTCTTCTCTGACACATAGAGGCAGATATTACAAGCCATTATTTCTTGAATCTGCTTCACTGACCCAGTTTAAGTAAAAAATAATTAATATGCTCTTATCATCATATAAAAATGATCCACAGGATACTAAAGTTGAAAATCCTTCTAACCAAGATCCAGTCCACAATTAAGCCCCAGAGTAATGTAAACAAACTCTGGCCAGAGCTGATAGAGCTACAGTTGAGGAATTTGGGGTAAAATATTGTAAATTACCAGAGTTACAAGAATGTCTATGCAAAATGTAACATGGCCTCATAAATGTATTGGTTTGTAATATTTTTACACCAAATTTTCAACATAGCCTTGTTATGAAGCTGCCTCATAAAGACAGGCAGACAAAATGTTCAACTCCTGCTTTAAAGGTGTTGTGCAGGGACTTTGAAATCAATTCTTGGGACTCAAAAACAAATTTTGGGCAAGAGTTGAAAAATGACAGCAGTCACATTCATGAGGTGCTGTAAAGAAATGGCTTTGTTGAAAATTTGGGGTAAAATATTGAATATTACCAAACGTACAAGCCTGCATTTGCAAAAATCAGCTTAGGCTGAAAACAAAAATTGTTTAATGTTTTTGCACCAGATTTCCAACATTGCCTTTTTATGACTCCATGGGCCCGATTCCGAGACAATGGTGAGAGCAGTTACACAAAAAACCCTACGACATGTGAGCTGTGCCATATTTCAAGAGAATTGCCAGATACAATGGAAATTGCAGAATTACGCATGTCACAAGTTACACCCACAAGACATGGCATAACTCACTATAGTGGTGTAGCAGTACGCATGTGGCTACTCATCAATACTGTCAGCAGTGCATACCTCTTCACTGTCCCACAGTACATGGCACTGTTCCCTACTGTACATTCCATCACTTCTCTGTTCCACATTATGATGCCTTGTCCCACATTCTGTGTTTGGCTATTGTGCTACATGCTATGGTACATGTTGCACCAGGTATGTATTTCACTTACTATTGGCCTGTCTGGCCATGGTGCTACTTGTGACCGTGTCCTGGGCTTCCTAGGGCATGTTAGCTTGGGTGTTTCACAGCTTTCCCATTAGTTCCACATTCAGGACCTTCTGGTTGGGGGTATACTGCATTCTGGCTTTGTTGGGGGGGGGTTGTTTCTATGGCCTGTACTCTGGTTAGGACAGCTTTTCCTTGTTATAACTTACATTACCATCCTCTGGCATTATACATTATGCTACCTGTTCTGGAATAGCAGTTCCATGGTGCTGGTGTGTTACACATGTTGTAAGCCACATTATGCAGTGGTGTAGGCTTTCTTTGGCATAACTGCATCATAACTTGTGGGGTTTTTTTGCAGCTGTGGGTTGCGGAGTAAGTGTTCTTTTGGAATTGCGCATGTTGTAAATCGCTGGCGTAACTTGTGATTTGCACTATCAGGACAGGCGTACTGCATTTACATCCTGAAATCTGGCCCCACCACATTAACAAGGGCAGAGAAAATTTACAGCTCCTGGCTGAAAGGTGATTTCACGCAGAGACCACAAAATCAACTTTCAGGTTGTAAAAAACATATTGGACAAGATTTGAAAAATAACAGCCGTCACATTCATGATGTGCTGTAAGGATATGGCTACTGTATATTGTAAATTTGGGTTAAAAATATTGAAAATTACCAAAATTACGAGCATACATTCACAACGTTGTACGTGGGCTCATAACTTGGTTGTTTTTTTAATATTTTTGCACCAAATTTGCAGCCTAGCCTTCTTATGAACCCACCTCATGAACAAGGGCAGAGAAAATATTTAACTGGTGCCTGAAAGGGGATTTCTTACAGAGGGTGTGAAATCACCTTTCAGGATGTAAAAAAAACATTTTGGAAAGGATTTGAAAAATGACAGCTATCACAGTCATGAGGTGCTGTAAAAAATATAGCTATGTTGTAAACTTGGGGAAAAAATATTGAAAAGTACCAAAGTTATGAGCCTGCATTCGCAAAATTCAATGTAAGCTAATAACTTTGTTGTTTTTTAATATTTTACACCAAATTTTCAACAAAGCCATCTTATGACCCCACCTCATGAATGAGGACAGAGAACATTTTCAACTCCTGTCCAAAAGGTGATTTCATGCAGGGACAATGAAATCACCTTTTGGGACAGATCTGTCTAATGACAGTGACACTGTTCATGAGGTTGGGTCCCAAAGAAGGCATGTTGAAAATTTGGGCCAAAAATATGTAAAAATGTCCAGGTTATGGCATTATGTTCAAAATCCCATTGAAATACACTGAACTGCGTACCTTTGTCTTCAGCTCATGGTCCAGCTTTGAAGAAGACATGTCTGTGGTCCAGAAAGGATTGCAGTGTTGGACCCCAGATGGGTAAGTAAAGGCTTGGGGGGTGCAGGGTGGTGGATGCTCAGTGCAAGGGTTGGGTGGGTGGCAAGGAATAGCACAATAGACATTGATGGACCATTTTTTGTTACAGGTGAAAACAAAAATAAAGAGACCAACAATCCCAGATCACTACACTGGGGGACTGGGCATCCCCAGTGTCACAGTTATGTAGGGAAGACATTGATGGACCACTTTTCTTTTTCACAGACAAAAAAAAAACAATGATCCCTGATCATGACACTGGGGAATTGGGCACCCCCATTGTTAGAAAGAAGAACGATGATCCCCGATCTTGACATTGGGGGACTTGGGCACCCCAGCATCACAGTTATGTTTCTGGGGGGGGTAGTCATGACACAAGGGGATTAGGCACCCCCTTTGTCATTTCTATATTTCTGGGGGGGTTTTGGGGTGATGAGTGCTGAGAGGGAGGGTCTGTCTGGTGGGGTGAATTTCTACAATTAAAAAGACATATATAAATAAATAAGTGCTGGCGGATACAGCCGAACATGGCCCTTCTCTGCCGTGACCAAGATGGCTGCCATGCGCTACTACGCATGCATAACTGCTACACATGTGCGGTACAATGCGATGGCCATCATGGACATGACAGAGTATCCATATTTTGCCGTGACCACAGGCACTGTGAAATAGTGTAGTGCTGCGGTCTAGGGACAACATGGGTGGACTGCTTCAAAGACGCAGAGAGGATCACGATCTTGTTCATTCAGAAGGAGTTTTACTCAATGATCATAAAAGGACTGCAGGGCTCTTCCCACTGCAGCCTTAAAAATATGCATCTATCCACATCTCAATCACTCAAATACTATGAATCAGTCTGTACTTCACATCCTTAATGTTTTTAATACAGTACTTCATATGCTAAACTTAGTGTAGGGAATTTTTGTTTCATAATTTATTGTTTATGCATTTGCATTTCTTGATTTGTCCATCTTCCCCCAGGCCAGATCCAGTGTCACCCCTCACAGTATCTATGGCATACTTCCTGCTGTTTCCAACCGCACAGTCTCACCACCCCTAGCCTCCCAGGTGATTGAGCCCAGCAATGTCAGATTCAATGTCCCACCTCGTCCTAATAATGAAGTCAGTTGTTCTGGGGGTATAGCAGAGAGTAGACAGTAGCTAGAGTCAGGGCTAAAGGAACCTGGCATCATTCCTGATTCAGGTTGAATCAGGTTGTCTATCCTTGTTCATGTCCCCCCCCCCATAGATACTGGTATGTTAGGGGCAGCATGCTTACACACGTGGAACATTCCTAAGTGGAGCTTGGTCAATATACTTCCTCCACACTGTACCACTGCTGCACTGTCACCTGCTGTCACCCCAGTAGCAATATTGTAGCAGCAGCAGCTACTCTCTCTGGAGAAAGAGATTGTCTTGTGGGACACTCAAACTTGGTGCCAACCGGCCAGCCCCCAATGACCCAAGCTTCTTTCCAGAGGAATGTTTAACTTTTCTACTACTGTTCTCTCAGGCAACAACAAAACTCCACCAGATTCTCCATCTCCAGTTCCCTCAAATCTTAACTGTAAACCCTGAAGTCTACTTTTTTTCATGTACTTCTCTGTCTCCAACTGTAAACCAAAGCATCTTCCTTAGAATGTTCTGTCTACTGATTTGGGACATCAGCCTCCTGACTCCCCTCCTTCTGCTCCTGCACCATGGATTCCTTCTAATCCTATGCTTCTTTCTACTATAAATCTAGCTTCTCAGATTCCTGCTGCTCCTAAACCAGCTTCAGTCCATCTGGCTACTCAACCTCCTGCATGTCTTGGTGTGACTCTTTCTGTAGCCCATTATGCTTTGGGCTTTTTCTAATTATCCTTTCCACTTTAGTCCATCTGTCCCTTCCATATCTTCTGCAAAATGTGAAAAAAAGAACTTTTCAAGTAACAAGAAATACATTTAAATTTGGCACAGTGGCTTGGTTTTTACTTACTAAAAAGCTATATCCTGAAATTCTCTAACAAAAAAAAATGTGGAGAATGTAACCAGATCCTTTGTATGTGTTTTGACTTTTTCTTATGTAGCACCTTAATGCATGTATTTTTCATTGTGTGTCTGTTCTTTGTAACTTTACTCTTGTTACCATAAACAGGAAGCCCCTGAAAACAAGACATTTTACCTCTGTCATCTTATCCTGTGACTTGTACAGTAAAAAAATGAATTAACTAATAAAACAACAAACAAATAAACAATCCATCTTGTATATCAACTTTTATTGAAGAACATTATAGATGAAAAATTAAAAATCTTGTAGTGCTATACTTTTATTCACAATACCATTAAAAACTGAATTATTTATTGTGGTGAAGTCTCTGTTTTCTTGATGTAGGTATGTTCATCAAGTAAAGAAACTCACTGTGCCTGTCTTTGTTACTGTCTTCTGCATTAATCGTGCAATCTTGCTTGAAGTTTATCCACCTAAATAACTGAAGAACATGATTTCATTGTTTACCCGCCCTTAACAAATGATCTAACTATTAGATTTAAGGGGTGCAAGCTGGGGATTTTAAGGGCTAGATCTAGTGTAACCCCTTATTTGATAGTAGATCAGTGGAGATAAGTCAGCAGAACTGGGTGGAGTAGATGAACCTTCAGAGCCTTATTTGCAAAGCTCCCTGCATGGTGCAAGGGACTTGCACCACAAATAATGGCACAAAGTGCTCCTGTTGCACCAAAGGACATGCTGGGAGTGATTCTCAAAGGCAGACTGCATCAACAGCAGGCTGCAGGCACCAAAGAAGGATTGTACCATCTGTAATGGGCTGTGGCATGGCTCTATGGTTTGTGATAGACACAGGTTGCCAAATCCCCTAAATTGAGATTCTCAGAACTCTCCCAGAGGGGAAATTTCTAAGTACCCTTAGACCAGCCAGGGCTGGTCTAAAGGTACTTAGAAATTTGCTATGGGAGAGCTTAGAAACCTGCACCAATAAGCCATAGTCTCCCTACCCAGCCGGATCCCCATAGTAATAAAATAATTAATGTCCCTGGTGGTCCAGTGCCTCCCTGAGTCCAGAATCTCTTATAAATATAATAATTACTGTCCCTGGTGGTGTAGCGGTCCCACCCCCTGCTCTGATCCTCTTATTAGTTATAAAATTTAATGTCCCTGGTGGACAAGTAGACCCCCCCATATGCCCATACATTACAATGTGTAAATAAATCATTCCTTGGTGGTCTAGTGGTCCCTCCAGCCCTGATATGCCCATATATTAAAATGTGTAAATAAATATTTTACAGGTGGTCTAGCACCCCCCCCCCATATGCCCATACATTGCAATGAGTAAATTAATAATTTCCTGGTGGTCTAGCAGTCCCGCCATACCCTGCTATATCTGTATACTAAAATGTTAAACAAAACATCTTCCTGGTGGTCTACAGGACTCCCACCTCCCATCTCAGTAGGTATTACCCAGCACACCACTTCCCCCTAGCCTGAACCTGAGGAAGTGACTGGCATAGCCTTCCTCTCACCACCATGGCTGGCCGCCTCATAAACTGTCACTGAGCATGGACTGTATACAGTACACACTCAGTGACAGTTCAGTCAGTGGATGGCCATTGTGGTCAGAGGAGGGCTGTGCCATTCGCTAACTTGTGATTTGGGTTGGGGGTGTAGGGTGGTGGGCACTACCTGTGGTTGTGGTGAGGGGGTGGTCCTCTAGACTATTAGGAAGTGATTTTGTTTAAAATTTAAATATGTGGGCATATTGAGGTGGGGTTCACTAGATCACCAGAGAATGATTTATTTACACATTGTAATATACGGGCATATGGGGGGGGCTGATAGACCACCAGGAAAATATTGATTTCAACATTTTACTATATGGGCATTATTGTATATACATTGTACCATATGGGCATATCAGGGCTTGGGGGGGCTGCTATACCACCAGACACTAGACTGGCACATTGCCACCCTGCAGCTTGCAACAACCCTCTGGATGTGCTGTCTGTTTGGTGCAGGGCCACGGCTGCTGCAAGCCATGGTACTTTGCTGCTGGGACCCTACTCGATAGAGAATCAGGCATATGGTCCCAGGTGCACTGGGCTTTGAAGTAATATACCTTTTGCCACATCTTGTGTCAGTCTTAAGGCTCTTTGAGAATCAAGCCCCTTGGTCTTTTTATACCATCATTTTTTATGTTTCTATATGGGGCGCCACATTGTAAGAGGTCAGAGAGGCAGTTTGGCTTAGTGGTAAGAGCACAGAGCAGTTAACCTGGAGACCTGAGTTTGCCTTCCATGGACACCACTTCCTCACTGTGTCACCCTGAGCATGCAACTGAATCTTCCTGTGCTTAACAAATCAAAATCTCTCTCTAGTAGGGATGGGAGTAGTGCCCAAACTATGCTACACGTGGTATTACGTGAATTTCGGCTGCTTCACATAATTTTTCAGTGAGGTGTAATGCGAAATTTCGCCTGTGGAAAGGTGAAATTTCACCTTGGAAGTTGACATTTTGCTTCTAGAGGTGGGATGCAACTTTTAGATGTGAAATTTTACCTTCCAAGGTGAAATTTCCCTTTGGGAAAAATAGGTGAAAACAGATGAAATTCGCATAATGCTACGTGGTGCGAAATCGGCCACTTCACCACAATTTTGCAAGTGAATTTTAAATTTTCTGCATCTCTACTGTCTAGTCTGTCTCTGTGCTCCTGGAATCTCCTTATGTGCTGAAAATTGCAGCAACATTCTCTCCTCTCCCTCTTCTGGACTGTAAAGCATTTTGTGATACAATTTGTATGAATGATTGTATATCAAACCAAATTAGTCTCGCTCCTTCCCTTCTATATGACTGTCAGAAGGTATTTTCAGCTAAGGCACCAGCTTAGCACCAGTGTTTTTAATATGAGAATAAATGATGCCAAGCTTGACAATGGGGCTGCTTAAGGAATAAACCATGACAGGCTGTGAGTTATGCTGGGATTTATTTATTTTTTATTTATTTTTATTTATTTAACAAATAAGAAAGACCTTTGATCCAAGGGCTCTTTTACAGAGGTTCTACGTCAAGTCACAAGAATAGCAAATGACAATGGTTTCAGTAAGTAGTACAACATGAGGAAAGCAAATATATAAACAAAAGAATGATATGTCAAGATAAATACTGTGTCAAGTGCAGCCAGTGGCCTTGTCTGAAGAGGGGTGAAAGGGATTACAAGAAGAAACGGACAGGGGGTGAATTGGGGGGTGGAAGGAGTAAAATAAGAGCAAGGAGGGAAATTCCACAATGAAGCTTATGCAGGAAAACCCACGGGGGGCGGGGGTAGAGGGAGAGAACAAGGTGAGGAAACAGAGGAGGAGAAGGGAAGTGGGAGTGGAGGGGTAAAGGAAGGGAGGATAAGGTAGGATGAAAAGAGGGCAGGAATGGGGAAGGGATAAGGGGAGGAAGCGCTGTGAGTGGAATAGTGCAGCAACAGGTTAAGGCTATACAGGGGCAAATGGAAACAGAGGGAGGTCCCAGTGCATTTAGCTGTCAGCAGAGATTATGTACTGTATAGCAGTCACAAGATGCTCTGGAAACTAGAAATGTTATGCAGCTTCCATTTAAATCATCCCAAGGTTGCAGTTGCCGCAATCTCAGGAGGAAGGGAATTAAATAAGTTAGCAGCTCTAACTGCAATGGATTGCTGTCGGAGTGAGGTTTGACAGTAAATGTTTGGCTCACAGAACTTTGTGTGCTATGAGTGACCCTGAAGGGAATGAAAAGCTGAAGGGAACCTGGTGGTAGGAGACCAGAATTCTACCTGCAGAATTTACACACACCGCAGAATTCTGCTTCTGTGAAATTCCACCTTTACCCATGCTTGGTGTGGTTTGATCATAAGGTCACAGGCCAAGTGACCAAATCCACATCAGATGTGGGTAAATTCCAGCATAACCAATACCCTGGAGTGGTTTATTGTGATTATACGATGTCTCCCTGTTTTTGATGAGAAAAAAAATAATAAAAAGAGTTTTTTTTCTTTGTATTTTAAATTATTTTTATAGAATTTATTGCTCCACCAGAAAAAAATATTTCTGCGTTGCTAGGGAGATGGAGCTGAGGTCAGAGGGTGCCAAGTGATGGGTGATGTCGGTGTAAGTAACTCACATTTGGCAGGCAGGCAAGCTTTCTTATTTTAATTGAGAGTTTTTTGTATGTTGCTATGGAGACACAGCATGAATGGAGTTGAAGGGTGAGATGGCCAATGTCGTAATGCAGCAGTTCCGGGTGTGGGGTGCTGGGGTTAGTGTGGCTTTCCATACAGGGGAAGTGACGATGTGAGTTCTGTGGTGTTTTTTTTTTTGCTTTTCCCATGAAATTGCAGTAAGAATTGTAAAGGGTACAGCTCAGCGTCAGGTGAGTGGCACATCATGTGATCAGCTGCTGATGGTTTCTCTTACTCATCGAGGTTGTGAGGACTGGAGTTTTGGGGGTCCTTGTTAGGCCTGTCAGAAATGTATATTACGCCTGCAGAATTTACATGAACCGCAGAAATCTTCTGTGAAATTCCACAAATAATTCCCACACTGTTCGTGAAATTTCACCTTTAGTGTTCTGTAGATTTCTCTGTGCAGCATACATAAGTTGCATAGTATGTTCCCATGGAACAGCGTAACTGTTCTGTGGAAGTATATTCAGCGATTGAAATACACTGAACTGAAATCCGTGGATTAAACATCACGAGACTGTTTCTTATGCCAGGTGTTTCCAATTCCACCATTCGTTAACCACGCTGTTAGAAACTGATGATATTGGAGGTCACGTGATGGCTGCCTAAGAGACAACAGCGTCCTCCCACTGTTCCTGCCTAAACCAGTATATTTTTACACTTTCTAACCTCTTTTATGGTAAAAATCCATTTCAACCGGATAACTAACTTAGTTCACACAGCTTCTAGACGATCGTTGCTGGCCTTACCGAAAGATATAGATGTGGAGATGAGGAATACTCCACTGCTCCACACTCTGCCTTAGACTCCCAAAAAAGATAAGAATGCCAAGAAGCCCAAACACCAGGCCACAGCCACTACCAAGCCTCTATCAACGGGCACTGTTCTAACTTAGGAGCAATTCATGGAAGCTATGAAGCTCTTCCAGGAAACTGTCTCTGCCCTAACAGGAGAACTCCAAAAGTTGCACTCATTGGTTGATTCACTCTTGGTAACAGTGGCCGACTCAGAGACATGCATAATCTTGGTGGAGTAATAGAAGGAAAAGGTTGAGCCTGACATGTCTACACTGTGCCACAAGCTCCGTCGTCTTGAGAACAAGCTGGAAGACCTTGAGGGATGCAGTTGGAGCAATATCCTGATTGTCTTGGGACTGCCAGAAAAGGAGGAAGGTACTAATCCAATTACTTTTATTTAGAAATGTTGTGACAAGGTGGCAGGCCCCTCACCGAATGGCTCCATGTATGTTATGGACTGAACTCACCGATCGTTACACCCACTACCTCCTGCAGAAGCCCTTCCACAAACCTTGATATTTAAGTTACTTAATTATTTGGACAAGCAATATATTCTGCCCAAGGTCACAGAGATTGCCTCCCCCAAACCGCTCTCCGACTGGCCATCAACTCCTCTGTCCTGTCCCTAGGGGACTATGGCCTACCTATCTACGCAGCGGCCAACAATACTGCCCTCACCAGAATCCAGACCTTGATAAACAAGGCCTGCAGGCTCCTGACCGGTGCATCCCTCCACACCCATACTTGCCTGCTCTATTCCACCACCAACCTGCTCACCTTGGATGAGTGCCTGAGCTACCAAACCTGCTTACTTGCCAAAAAATCCCTGCTAGGACTCTCCACCCCAGGAATCACCGTGTCCCTGCAGCTTGCATCCCCAATTGTTGCCACCCATAGCTCAGTTAAGGCCACCTTTCTGGTGCCCCATACCAAGACCTCCCTAGCCCAAAGGTCCTTCCACTACTGCACCCCCACATGGTTCAATTCCCTTCCACTCTCTGTCACTAAGTCTACCAAAATTGGACCCTTTAAAGTTGTTCTCCATTACCACCTCTTTGGAGCCTGAAGCTGTAGTTGCCCTTAATTAACCTAATGTTGGGGTCCCTCCCCGTTTGTTGCCCATAGCCTTGACCATGTTCGTTGGACTGCTCCCCCTTTCTTTTTTTTTTCTCCTTTTTCTTTAATTTTTTATATGATTGCTATTTACTACATGTAACTTTATCCTGTAAACCACTGTTATATTATGTTCTTTTTGATATCTGTATTGCACCTGTATGTTACCACTGTTGTATCTCACACTGTAACCATGTCTACCCTCCCTGCGACGAGGTGCCTTTGTAAATGAGTCCCTGAATCAAAGGTTGTAAATCCGACATTCAAAATAAATAAATAAATAAAAGAACTCAGTTGGGAAGGACATCGAGTGCAGTGGGCTCTAGATCTTCCCTAGTCAGTTCAAGCAAAGTGGTAGTAGCTGTACCCGATCATCTCGAAATTAATTGTGGCAGGGGAGCCTTACCGGGTTCGATACCCCACCATTCTTCAAGTAAAACACAAAGATCAGTGGAAATCCTTCAAACCTCTGGTGCAAGCAGCATCATTGCTCAAGACTCTGCTTCCTGACCTTTTTAAGTGAAGCTTGAATATCACCTTATTCTTGCAATTGCCAAAGGAGTTATTGTAGGACATAGTAAGTTTTTGCTTTTTTCATTTAAAAAGTATTTTGGGACTTGGGATATCTGACTTTTATAAACTGAGCTCAGGGACTGCAACATGGACCAACTCTTGGCTCAGAGTACCAAGAGACTCCTCTATAGACTAAACTAAGTATCCTCCTGTGGATGTCCATTCACCCCCCCCTCCATAAATAAAGATAAGCTGTGACAAACTAAAGCTCTCCCTGAGAGGGGTTTTTTGTCTGTTTTTCTTTCATTTTGTGAGGCCTGCATGCTAAGACTCATTCATGGTCAGAGAGGGGGTATCAGCTGCATTTTGAACTCCAATACTCCCAATCTTCGAAACGGGTCACCTCCCCACAGTAGTGTACAGTTTTTTCAAGACGGTCCACCAATTAATCCAAGTTCCCAAGTGGTCATCTCAGATCCCTGAGTCCTGTTGCACCTGGACAAGCATATCAAGGCCCATGAAGGACTCTGCTGTTGATTAATCTTTCAGTGTGGACATAGTGCCTGGGTTCTAACAATCTAATGTTATATTAGTTCTGTTTAAACTAACAAATAAGGATGGATGGGTTTTGCAGTTGTAGCTACATTTTACACACGCCATCCATAAACAGTGTAAATAATGGGTCAATATTTTCAGTACTAGATATGTGTTATTATATTGTTAGGGGACCTATGATACCTGTAAAGCTGAATATAAGGGTGCACAGGACTTTGATGCAATAATCCCTGAGTTTAAAATCCCTAATAAGTATAAAACTGTTAATATTCTGAAACTCTTGTATCGTAAAATTTCCAGGTCACCACTAAGTTACCTAGTGGTTAAATTTGGTTTGTGAGTTCTGGTGGGGTGGAGGGTGGGGTTGAGATTTTCAATTGGATAGCCAGAAATGGTAATCACTGTGATAATGCATTTCTTAGTAGATCGGTTATTAGAAACGGGTTAGTTTTACAGATGTTCAAAAATTTTGACTTTGACTTTTGGGGTGGACTGATAGCTTTTAAGAGGAGGGAGGGAAGTACTCTTTATAAGTTTTGGGGGAGGAAGAGGGATAGGGAGTATGGGTGGGAAGTGAAGGCAGGGAAGGGGTTAATTGTCTGCGACCTCACCATAGGCTACTCTACTTTTCTGGGAATAGTATGTTTATGTTGAGGGAAGTTCACCATGCACTACCAACTGCTACAGGAATAGACTTAAGAATAGAATGAGTGAGCCATATACTTTTGTTAGTTGGAACGTCAAAGGAGCAAAGGACAGGCATAAACTTGCCATGATTCTTTGCCACCTCAGACACCTAAACACAGGGGTGGGTTATCTGTAGGAAACTCATCTCCATAGAGAAGAAATTCCCCTCTTTAGGACGGATTGGGTAGGCCAAGTCTTTGGATCCGGCATCTCCACAAAGAGAGGGGGAGTTATTATATTAATAGCTAAGTCCATCCCATTCCAAGTAACACAGGAGTCATGGACCCTATGGGGTGATATGTTATAGTTTGGGGTGTACGTGGATCTCATCCAGTTATTCTTAGCTCAGTTTATGGCCCAAACATTGATTCACCCCACTTCTTTGCCCAATTTATTCCCCTATTAGCCTCCGACCCTCCACTACTTATTTTTTTGTGTGGGGATTGGAACTTGGTACCTCAGTTGGACTTGGACCGATCAGATACTAAAAGGGTTGGATTGCCCCCAGCTCAGAGGACTCTCTGAGATCTAATGAATGGAGCTGGGTTTGTAGATGAGTGGCAAATTCTTAATCCTGCAGTCAGGCAATATACTTTTTCTCCCCCCCCAACAAAACCTCTTCTAGAATTAACTATTTTCTAGTGTGCTCTCTCAGCTTACCAGGTATTCTAGCAGCAGATATTCACTCAAGAGTATTTTCAGATCATTTCCCCATTAGCATTACATATTTATTAGGCACTGGGGAATGCTGTGATACCTTATGGTGCCTTAATGTTCACTTATTACAGACCCCCGATGCTTTATCCCATGTTCAAAACTTTATCATCACTTTCTTGGATGCAAATAAATGTTCAGTGGACAGAGTGGACATGATTTGGACAGCACTTAAGTGCACTCTACAGAGCAAGTTTTTCCGCCTCTCAGTCATCCATGCCTGGAAGGGCAGGGAGCAACTAGAGGGGATCCTGCAGGAAATAAGTCACCTAGAATATTCTCTGATCCATTCCTCTCTGGATGCTAAGTTGGCTAGGCTACATTTTTAGAAGCTCAATATGTAGAGATCCTGGCCCAAAAGGCCAAACTTGTCTTGTAAATTACCATACTAAAATATCTTGAATCTGGGGAAAAAGCAGGAAAACTCCTTGCCCTCCATTTACGCCAGGCTGAAACAGCTAAATTTATTCCAGAAGTACATGCCAGCCCTGATGCCATGGTCATAACTAACCCAAGAAAGATGGCTGTGATATTTGGTGCCTCTTTCCAAGACCTCTATGCAGTAGACCCAATAGTAAACCCTTCTGCGGAAGAAATCTTAACTTATCTAGACTCTGTCCCTCTTGCAACATTATCCCCAACTTCAGTAGCACAGCTGGGTGCCATGGTCACATTAGCTGAAGTGGAAAAAGTGATTGGGCAACTACCGCCTGATAAAGCCCCAGGACTGGATGAGCTGACCAATAACTTTTATAAGCATATCTTCCTCAGGTGGCCACACTTCAAGTGGACATTTTCAATTTTTGGTTTACAGAAGGAATCGGTGACCTGCTATTTCTTTAGGCACTGATCATGCTTATACCAAAGTCTGGCAAATATCCCTTCCTTGTAAAGAACTATCACCCAATCTCCTTCCTAAATTCAGATGTGAAAATTCTTTCTAAAATTTTGACCACTCATCTGGCTTCAGTGATGGGGTCAGTCATTTGTCAAGAGCAGGTCAGTTTTATGTCAGGCCACTTTTCAGGAGACCACCTTAGGAAGCTTCCCCATCTCATTTCTGCATCAGGGGAGACCAAGTCCCCAGTGGCCTTGGTCTCCCTAGATGCGGAAAAGGCCTTTGACCAGGTGGCTTGGAACTACTTGTTCAAAACGTTGCATCGCTTTGGCATCCCCACATATTTCATAACCTGGGTTTGACTCCTATATTCTACACTACTGACAAGGGTATGGTGAAATGGTTGCTTAACAACTCCTTTCCCTTTGCAACATGGCACCCAACAGGGTTGCCCGCTATCCCCCCTTCTTTTTTATTTCTATTTGGAGCCATTGATATGAAGGCTGGGTAGTTTACCTACCTTACAGGGCATTCTGGTAGTAGATAGGTGTTACATCCTCTCTGCCTTTGCAGATGACCTCCTTCTTCATCTGGAGAATCCTCAAACAGCCCTCCCAACTTTACTTCAGGAGATAGACAGTTTTTCTACAGTCTCCTTTTATAAATTGAACTTGTCCAAAACTAATGTATTTCCCCTTAACTGTAGGGTAGAGAGAGCCAGCATCCTTGACCTGGGCATTTTGTGGGAACCAAGATTACTGACATACCTGGATATAACTATTTCCCACTCTGTCCTGACCATAAGTAAAGAAAATGTGTCCAAATTAATGTCTGTTTTAACACTAGATCTAGATAGATGGTCTGTACTTGCCTTGTCCTTAAGGGAAAGGATTAGTATTCTTAAAATTAATCTTCTACCACATTTGTTATACCCATTGGGCATGTTGGGCTTTTATCTTCCTAAAAAGTGGTTCACCCACCTTCAAATGATGTTTAACTCTACTTTGGAAGAATTCAGTGGTCCATCAAGCCTACATTAAACTATTGGCTCCCAAGCTGAGCGGTGGGTTGTCCCTGCCTTCCATATTCTTGTAATATGGGTCCCAGCATGCTAATAAACTATTTAGGTGGGACTCTAGGGCAGTCCAACCCATCCCTACCAGATATACCCCACTTTGGATAGACATCAAAAGAGCCCTGGCAGCTAAAGCAGGCTACTCTTTAGCCAGTTTGATCTATTTGTGACCTTCTCAGCTTCCTCAGGCCCTACACTCCACACCCATAGAATGGTCCCTTAAAGCTTGGCTCCAACTCCAAACATATTTGTCCCTGTCCTGGACCAAATCAACCAATATTTAATAACCCCCACTTCCAGATAGGTCATCAGAATATCCCACCATCTTTTTGCCCAAAATTACAGAATTGTAAACCAGATGATTTACTTCAGGATAATGAGCTGATATCCTTTCCACACTTGCAGGCCAAGTTTCATTTAAAGAGCCAAGACCTATTCAAATATCTGCAACTCAGAAATGCAGTAGTTTCCTATCTTGGCCCTAAACCCTGGAACATGGCCCAGCCAGGTGAAGGAAGTAAGTTTCCTCTTGCCACTGACAGAGCAATAACATGCAGTATCCATCTTACAGTATATAAGTACTTCTAATCCTTGGACTCACACCTTCCTTCAGGCATTTGCTACTACTGGGTTCAAGAGCTTCATATACTGGCTAATGGTGGGCTTTGGTAAGTCTCATGGTGTAATTTGTACAACTATGTTAAACAGGACCAGCTCCACCTTATACAATTCAATATAATGTACAATGTTTACTACACCCCTGCCAAGTTGTTCAGAATGGGAAAACTCCCATCCCCACTTTGTTATTAATGCCATGAGGCCACTGTCTCTCTCCACCACCTTCTATGGGTGTGCCCCAAGGTTCAGGCATTCTAGAGTTCTAGTCAGCAAACTTTGGATCCACTACTAGAAATGGGGACTCTTTTCACTCCAGAAAGCTGTTTAATGATGATCTTTCCCTCTGATACCACCCATATCAGGAAAGCTCACTTGTCATTGATCACTGCTACTGCAAAACTGGTCCTCCTTCAGCACTGGAAAGAGGATTTACTTCCAACAGTCTTGGAGTGGCACTGAGAGATCTTGATGGCCCTCCAACTAGAAAAAGATATTGCAGCCATGAGGAAGAGACCTCATCCTTCTGAGATACATGGGAGTCTCTATATATTTTACTCTCCCTCCAGGGAGCCTAAGCCTATCTTATTACTCTTGGAGGCCTTTCCCTCTGTTGATCTATTATTTTCTTAGGTAGGTTGCTGACAGGGGGGTGGAGGTGGGGGAGGGAGATTTTGTTAACTGTTATTGTTCTTAATAACTTCTATGTGTTTTTCTGTCAGAATTTTATCATACTGTTGACTACATGTTTTTTGTGTTTGTACTTGTTTTTGTTACCTTTAAAAAATGTAATACAATATACTGAATTATAAAAAAAAAAAGGAACTGATGATTTTCTGTGAAAATCAGAATATATTTTGGGGGCTGGCAGTATAGCCTAGAGGTTAGAGGAACGAGGTGCGAATGAGCCTGAAACATCCAGCAGACTAGACCTGAGTTTGATTCTCATTTGCATACTGTGTAACTCTGAGCAAGTCACTTAACCACCTAGTGATCCCAGGTCGCCCCTGAAAACAGGCACTTGTGCCTATTGGGCCTTCCCCGGTTACCAAAGACTAAAACAAAATAAAATAAATAAATATAATTTGCCATTCAAAAACACATGGAACTCAACAGAAATGAGCAGTTTTGATGTTTGAGAGAGAGTGACTGTCACTGACTGTGGATTATTTGGGATTCAAGTTAGCTATCAGAATGTCATCATTTGCGGGAGTTGGAGGACTGCATTTGGAGCATTAGGGGGAATCATTCAGTTGCTGACAATCAGCAGCAGCTGCCACAGCAAGATCTGCCCCAAGTTAATGAGCAGCAGCAGCACCAGTAGGAGGAGCACCATCAGGCTGAAGAACAGCAAGATGAGGGTGTTGAGGATAAGGCACAGCAAAACAGCAGCTCCCACTGCAAGCTGTCACTCCCTTTCAGTATCAAGGAGGTCACCCTCCTAGTTAAGGAGGTGACCAAATATGCAAAAGACCTGTTTGCTTCAGAAAAGCTGCCATTTAAGAAAAGGGAGGAACTGTGGGGCAGATTACAAAAGTATCGGAAGGATGAGGTGGACAGTATCCATTTATGATTAAACAGCTGAAACATAAGTGGGATAACCTGCAGCACTGAGATCCGGAAGTGTTGGAGATGTTGGGTGGAGTGGTTACCATGAATGAGGGATATCCAAAGAAAAGGAAGAGACAGGAGGGTTGTGACACCAGTGAGTAATAGTATTCAAATTTCAGTCATTCTTATTCATAATAGTGACTTAGAGTTATAGGTTACAAACAGAGTTTAATTATCTTAATGTTTTTAATGATTAACAGGTGCTAAAAGAACACCTGTGGATGTTGCCTCCAGTGAGGATGTAGTGCAACAAAAAGAACATCCACAGTCTAGTGGAGTCTCAACTGGTGAGGTCAGCATTATGACTGTCTGGTAAGTACATCTTTTTAATAAGCAATCATACAAATATGTAGTAGTAGTAGTAAGAATTTTAGTGTTTGGCCAAATGACCTTATACAACTACAAGCATCATACAAATGTACATATAAATACATAAATATGTATAACATATTAAAATACAACACAAATATAATTGATTCACACAATAAACAATAACACTTTACTTTCAATTTGTTTAATATATTCTTCTGATAATTTCTAATCTTTGAAACTGCCCCATTTATATTCTTTATCTATATAAATAATCTGTTACAACAACTAGAAGTGAGTGAATCAGATTCTCCAAACATTTTGGTTAAGGGCTCTGCAGCTTTAGTTTATGCAGATGATCTAGTCTTGTTTGTATTCATACAATCTGGACTACAAAAAAAATTAGAATTGTTGAATAAATATGCCTTACAACATTCACTTAAAATGAATGAAACAAAAAGTAAGGTTATGATATTTGGTGGTAGAAATATAAACAGAATTTGGCAGATAGGTGAGAAAAGATTAACTACAGTAAAATAGTATACATATTTACAGGTAGGTCTTACATTTTCTAACAATGGTAGTTGGTTCAATCATATTAATTTACTGAAAGTGAAATTAAAACAAACTGCAACTTCTCTTTGTTTAATAGAAAGTGTGGTGGAAATACCCTTAAACCTCTTATAGTTGCATTAAAAGCTAAATATAATGCACAAGCACTTTTTAGTGCTGAGGTTTGGGACATCAGCAAATTTAATCTACAGACGCACCCATGAATAAATTACTTAGACTCTCTCTCTTGGTTTAGGAAAATCAGTACCTAGTGTATTAATAAGAGCTGAGTTAGGCTTATCAGGTTTAGCAGGGTATTTTTATGCCAAAAAAGTAAATTATTGGATCAGACTGCTTAATTATGGGAATCATCGTATCCCCTATATGTGTCTCCAAGAAAATAAATATTGGGCAGAAAATGGTTTGACAAATGGTAGCTGGCTACAAAAGGTACAAATGATCCTAAATTGGTTGATCTGGGTATTTTGGAATATTATAACACAAAAGGTATTGTTTTAAATCTAAAGTATCAGAAATATGTTACATATAAACTAATAAAATATTACAAATTATGTGATTTGAAGAACATTACGAAACTTCATATATCACAATGGCTAGTACAGAATGATATAATGCATCATTGCAGATATTATTTGAATGTTCTTACTGATGATAAAAAATGAAAATTATATACTCGTTATCGCCTGGAGCTATTTTATAGTAATGTTTTGAAAGCAAGATATGAAGGGAATAATGATGAAAAATCCTGCCTTTGCTCTTGTAGACAATCTCAAGTAGAAGATCTACATCATGTCGTTTTTAATTGTAGTTGGTATATTAAGCCAAGAGCACAATATCTTCAACCATTGAAGGGATACTATGCAACAGACAAATATGGGTTTGATCTCCAAGGTTTATTTACTACGAATGATGAAAATCACAATAAAGGCGGTAGCAGCTTATTTACAAATATGTAAGCATTAAACTGCAATGATGCATTGATTGTTCTACAGTTGAATTAAAATTAATCCATGGTTGTGTGGGTGATTGGGACATGAGGTGGCAAGCCGAGTGCCTCCAACCACACCCACAACCATGGATTAATTCAACAGTAGAACAATGAATTGTCATGATTTAATATTCTGGTAACATGGTAGCAAGCGCATGTTGTGTACTGTAATTTTCTGGTGCCAAATTAAATATTGTGTCTGTACTGTGTCTGTTTTAAAATTAACAATATTGGTCTTAAGCACAACAATTGAAGAACTGCTTCAAAATCCCCACAATGGGAGACTAAATGTACACAATAAGTACACTCTGGAACAGATGAGAGAAGGTGGATATGACAGAGACCTCTAAATACCTCATGGGGTTAAATAGTACAGTACATAATGCTAATCTTATTAAGAAGAAAAGTTGCTCAAGAACAAGGGAACATATATGAAGCTGGAAGGAGGTATATTCAGGAGTGATATGAGGAAGTACTTCTTCACAGCAAGAGAGGTGTATTCCTGGAATAGCCTTCCAGTCAAGGAGGTGGGGGGTAGATACAGTGGTGCAGTTCAAGAATGCATAGGAAAAACACAAGGGAACCATAGTGGCAAGGGAAATGGATGGAGAAATAGCTGTAGATCAGGCATGTTCTTCATTAATTATGTAGGTGTGGAGAAATGGGCAAACTGGATGGGTCAATCCCTACTTATGTGTCATCAAATTATATGTTTCAATGATAAGTGAACATATCATTCATTTAATAATGTTTCTCACCTCAAGTATGAAAAGAGTATAATCCCCTCTTGACTTATAACATGGGCATGGAGCAGTCTGTGATGTGATTGTCAGATGGAAAGCATCTGTCTATTCATTAATCACTGTTACCCGCCCTGCAAGTGGTGAAAGGGTCCCAGCAACCAGATCAAGAAGCGACCAGATTTTGTTATTATTGTGAAAACACAATTTGTAAGGCAGCCATTAATCATCTTGCTAAGCAACAGAGGTGCGCTCAAGTCCACACAATGCTTTCTGTGTGCCCACCCACCCATCCCACAGACCTCGGAGAACACATCAAGAATCAACTGTTGCTGCACATAACTGTGTTTTCCTCACAATAACAAGATGTGGCTGCTTCTTGATGTGGAAGGTGGGGCCTTTTCGCCACTTGCTGTGCAGGTTGTAGCTGCTGTAGTAACTCTGCTGTTTTTTTGGGGGTTGGAAGATTGAGATGAAAAGAGTGAGATGGCATTGGGTACTCATGTTTATTTATACAGTATTTGAAAAAACATAGAAAATACATAACCAAAAAATTAAGACATACGAGGGGGTTATATTGTTCTTTACTTGAGGTGACAACGATATTAAAATAATGATAATTTTGATTAATAAAATATGGTCAATTGTTGACCATAACAGAAATATGCAAGCAATAATACTGAATAGGATGGCCAGTATTGGGCCATACTGAAGCTTCCAGGGCTGTAATAAGACCCTACGCCACAGGGAGTAGGCCTTATAGCTCCTGGAAGGTCTGGTATTGCCCATACCACCCACCCAGGAGGGTATTATTGCACTTTGAAAATGGGCATCAGTTTACATTTTCTCTAAGTAATACAGTTACATACAAAATGAGTATGCAAACCAAAAGAAATAGTAGGAAAAAAGTTTTAGAGGTGAAGTAGTTCCTGCATTACTGTGTTGTTTCAAGTTTCAACTGCCATTCCCCCCCCCCCCACGCGCACACACACAGCCATTCGCTTCTACTTATGAACCCCAACATCACTTCCAGAAGAAGAAGATAGTTGTAAAGTGTACCCCCCAAGGCTATTGGGATGACTGTCTTAGTTAAATCAAAACTGTTCACTGTTTTCATTGGAAAACTTTTCTATTTTTATTTTTCAGTTGGGAGTGGGGCAATTATGAGTGCAACCTTACATGTCAAAGCAGGAAGTAGAGAAGAGACGAATAGTCCGGATGTCTCATGGTAGCTTATAAATGTTTAATTTTTTTTGAATATTGTGTTTTAAGATTAACACATAAGCACCTATACACCCCTACATGCCACTGGCCTCAATGCAGCCTTTGTACTCTGCTTTGATATGTTAAGGTCATCAGATATAATAATCCCTTGGTCCCTTTCCACTTTGGTGACAGACAGTCAGCACCTACCACCCCTCCCATTCTGTAGCTCTCCCCAGGATTCCCCCAACCCAGGTACATTATCTTGCACTTTTTTTTGCATTGAACCTCAGTTGCCACATCTCTGACAATCTTTCAAGCCTCTTCAGGTCCCTCTTCATTTTCTGCTCCCCTTCTGGAGTATCTTTTAGCCTTTACTTTGCCTGCCACCTCTTTAGAGAACCATAGTGGTTTCCTTCTTCTTTTCCCTTTGGCCACTGTCCTAGCACATTGGTTAGTTACCTCCACTATAGCTCCTTTTAGCTTCCCCCACTGTTCCTCCACTAACTCTATTACCTCTTCATTATGCAGGTCTGCTCTTAAACATCTACTCATTTCACTGAAATCTGCCTTCCTGAAATCTAATACTTTTGCCATTGTGTGGCTTAATTGAGTGACTAGTGCACATTATATAGTGTGAATGTATATGTGTGTACATATATATATATATATATATTCATATTTTTGTTTGTTTGCAGATTTCCCAGATAAGAATTATTTCCTAAAAACATTTACTGTCTGTGTTGACGTCTTTCATTTCACTATAACCAGTGGTCATACAACTGATGGCCTATGCTGGAATGAGAGATGTTCCTTTCTGTGTTTGAACAGGTGATATATACAGCACATTACTTATTTTATTCCTCTTTAGGGTGTTCCTCATTGATGCACAGGCAGCAGCAGTGGTGGTGGGTGCAGGTAGTGATGGTACAGCATTAGTGGTAGATGGCGGATGTGGAGCTTTTCATAACAGTAACACAGCAGCACCAGCAGTAATAATTCATAGCCTAGTAGTTCCTCTACAGGGTGTTCCTTATGTAGTTTAGCATTATTTGTCACTGACTGTGTGCAGGCATTCATGGCACAGCAGTACTGTTGCTCAGCAACAGCAGGAGCAGTAGTGTCAGCCTGAGGCTTATCAGTCACTATTTCTGATATAATTTGGTATGGTTTAATGACAAGAGGTTGGGAAAACATCACAGCAGGTGTAGACAGCGTGCAGAGATTCAGCAGCAGCAGTGCAGGGCCTAGTAGTTCATCCTTATGTTGTCCCTTGTTGTGGCCATCTCAGCAGTCATGGTCATGAAATTTGCAGCAGCAGCAGCAGTCAAAGTTCAGGGCCTAGTAGTCCCTCTTTACAGTTTCTCAGTTCAGTATTGTCAGTGGTGACTGTGTGCAGGCTATGGTGGTACAGCAGGAGTGGTGATTGGTGGCAGTAGGAGCAGTAGCATCATTACGAGGCATACTGTATATCAGTTACTAATTTGGATATCATTTGTTCCGACTTAATCAACTCAGGTTGGGAGTACATGACTGCTGATGACAGAACAGCTGCAGCACCATATGAGCAAGAGTGTATTATCTGTGGACCTGATATACAAGAGTGACAGCATTGCAGGGAAACAACATGACAAGTAACATTGAGTTCACTTAGAAAGTGCTGATTGGTTCAGCAGCTTAAACAACAATAATCCTATGCGATGTCTAACCTGACTGCACATAATAATCACAGCAGTGGTCTGAGGTGACATTACTACATTCCCTCCCGCACCAACACTTAACACTTTACTCCCAGCTAAACTCTCCATGCATGAACAATGTGTGTATGATGTACAATGAGCTATCTGATTTACTTATTATGCTGTATGTTGAAGGAAAAAAGATCTCAAGAGACCCCCAAAAAAGAAATACTTACATTAATACCTTGTCAATAAGTGAAAAACACTGCAAGTAGCACGAGTCCAGGTGCAGAAAGTTGATAAAGGACAGTAGGAGCAGCAGTAGCAGCAACATATGGGCAGAAGAATAGAATCAGCAAGGGGCAAACCAGAAAAAAAAATCAGGAACAGAGTTGCAGAGAAAAAACACGGCAAGTAACATTGATTTTACTTCAGCAACCTAAACAATGATAATCCTTTTCTATCTTTAACAGTACTTTGCATAATAAAAATTGCACTGGTCTGTAACTACTTCTCATATTTATCTAGCCCCCCCTCCTTACAGACAAACTCGATTGGTGGGTATAGAGGTATGGTGTACAATTTGCACCTCTACATGCATGATGTAATAATAATTAAAAATGGTAAGGCAAAATAGTGATCATTGACAGATTATACTTACCAGTAATACTGTAAAGGACGTTGTTCTAAACAGTTGCACAGATATATTCACAGGACATGCTATAAGACGAGACATAGTATACCTGTGTGTAGAGATAAATCAAATAAAATACATATTAGCAAAGCCAAATGAACCGCCATGATGATGCAACCACTAAAGTAGCAGCTTAAATAATATTGTATGTCAAAAGCAATGCTAGCATCTACATATTAAATAATAATAACATAGAGAACATATAAAGCTAATGTCATTACATTTATTTAATTCATTGCTATAAAATGGCAACACTTTTGCTTATTTGGTAAATATGCAAAAAATGAAGCAAACAATAAAAGAAATTAAGAAAAAATTATAAATCATTCCTAATCTGATAGATCGTCATGTAAAGTCTGTTGTCATACGAACTATTGTCATCAATCTTGATTCGTCATCAGCATTTTCCTTTTATTCTGTGGTGGAGCTGTGTATTGCTAACTCTTCATAAGGTGCAGTACAGTATACATCACAGAAGTAGTGGATGCAGGTGTGAGGACAGCATGTACATCAGCAGTACCAGCTTGGGGCCTAGTAGTTCATCTTTGTTGTTTGTAATCGTGACCATTCCAGTAGTAGCAGTCATGGATGATGCAGGTGTGAGGATGACATGCACAACAGCAGCACCAGCTTGGGGCCTATCAGTTCATTTTTATGTTGTTTATTGTTGTGGCCATCTCAGCAGTAGTGGTCATGGATGATGCAGGTGTGAGCACAGTGTGTACATCAGCAGCACCAGCATGGGGTCTAGTACTTTAAATTTATGTTGTTCAGACAGTCTGTTCTAACAAATGGGCAGCAGACATAGCATAGAATGACATCATCTAAGCCAGACCTAGATGGTTCTCTGTGCTGGTTAAATAATAATCAATTTTCTAAATCCTATGCAACGGTATATTGAACACCAATTTTTCAAACTCATGACTTAATTATTTTTTTCCAAAATACATGTTAATCTATGCATTTGATCAGTTCTGTTTTTTAACTTGTTTGGTTATTATTTTAATTGTTTTCTAATTTGAACCACGGCATGGGATATAGAAGCACAACAGCACATCATTACATGATGTGCTGTAAAAAGAATGAACCTGGTGGCCCAGTTGCTATATATGCCTCCGAGTCTTCTGCACGCTCTGTGGTAAGACAATCACTTAAAATAATCTAAAATCTATCATTATTGCTCTTCAGTGTAATTCAGTGAAATTCAAGATTACAGCCCCTCACCATATTCCAGCTCAACCAACCACATGCCCTCCATTTGCTGCCGCTATTCCTCAGTGCAAGACTATCCAATTTAACCCATTAAGAGATATATTTATTTCAGTAATATATAACTACTGTACAAAGCATACCACTGGAAATAAAGCAAAACATCAAAGTTGCAAGCATGATCTTCATCATTGCTTCTTGAGCGTCACTGGTACATGACACATGGTAACACTTCATTTAATGGTGCCAGTTATGAAGAAGGATGCATCCTGCATGCAGCTTTGAGTCTCAGATTTATTTTCAATGGCATGCTTATGATTTTATGGGATTTTACTGAGATATATGTATTTCATTACAGATTACATTAGGAGAGTCTGAAGCTGTGGGTGAGCAACAACATCTGGTGGGCAGGCACTCTGTCGAGAATGCACTTGAGGGCCTGTATCATAAAGCCCACTTACATTTAGAAGCAACAACAATGGGTTTTGGATTTACTTAATGGATTGTCTTAACACATAGCATGCAGCAGGAAGGGATAATTAAACAGCAACCATGCCACGTGTAAAATTATTTTGAATGCACACCCAGTACTGCTGTTTTTCATGGAGAGCACATGATCAGATTCACATTACTTCCTATTGTTCTGCAATAATGAAAAACAGAACTGATCAACATCATAGCTTAACATTTATATTGGCAAAAAATAAAGTCATAATTTCCATAAATTTGGTTTGTCTACTCTGAGATATACGGTGGAAGATGATTTAGAAAATGCATTATTTAAGCAGCAAACACAGCAGTCTAGATCTTGATTACATGATGCCATTACATGACACGTGCCATCCATTTTATAGAGGGAAATAGTGCAGTTCTTTATTTAGTAGGGAGGAGACTTGGTTTAACATTATTCAAATTATACCAACATCTATTTATACTTGTACTTGACTGGAGCAGGATTTTTAAATAATGTATGACAAAAAATTGCTTATTTTCACTTTAAATAAATTTGGTAACTCAAAATAATACAAATAAGTGTTGTCAGCATAGTTGTCATCAAAACCATTACAAAATTATGTAAAGATGTGTCCCTCTGCTGTATCCTCACCATCCTCCAAACACATACCCTCTACCTAGCTCATATCATCTTCAGCATCATCCATGCCTTCCTCATCATCACTAGGCATAACAGTGCCAGACACAGACCAGTGAGGTGGAATAAAATGTTCATTCATTTTTATGTATGTCAGTCACTCATCATTTAAATCAGACAAGCATGTGCGATGGTCTGACACAACTGCCCCTGCAGCACTAAACACCCTTTCAGTTGTTACACTGGAACAAAGGCAACTTACAAAATTCCAATGCAACTGATACCAAGCCTGTCCACACTATAACCTTGTGTTGCCAGTATACCAACAAAGGGTTGTCCTCAACAGAAACCTGCTCCGGATCCTCAAAGTATGCATTCGCCATGTTTGCTGCTGACATCTGCAGTTTGTTGCTGTATTCCTGCTTCTGGTGTTTGCAAAACACCCACCTGTTGTAGTATTGACCACAATGGACTTCGGTTGGGTTTGGGGACTGATGAAGATGATGACTGGGAGGACACAGAGGGTTTGCAACTGGTTCGCACATGCTGTTGAGTACTTTGCTCATTATTTTTCATGACATCTGATAGGAGCATTTTGTTGTGCACTTTCTCACAAAGAGCAAGTGCACAACTATCAACCTCTATACTACCCCTGACAGAAGTGCTGCAATGCTATGTTTGTAACTGGGATCCAGTAAACTGGCCATCCTGTATGAATCACTGTGCCACATGTCACACACACAATCATCCATTTCTAAGATGTCTATCATGCAGTTTGACTGGTCGACGCCAGCCTCATCTGTTGCACCTTCAAATTGTTCATACAAATTTAGCAATACCTGCTTCAGTAGCCGTAACAAGGGAATGACCTAACTAAGACATGCAGATTTGCCACTAACAACCTGAGTTGCATGCTCAAAAGGGTGCAGAACCTATATGACGCTGTCCATCACCCTCCACTGTGATGGACTAAGGGACATTGCCTTTTGAGTCAGGAGGTCACAAAGTTGCATGACATAGATGTTGACAAGTTTACACTGCTCAAACAGGCATTCCCAATGGCCACTTTGGCCATAGCTTTCTGTAAGACTTTTGATTCTGTGGAGTGGAATTATCTTCACAGAGTACTGGACATCTATGGATTTGACCCCTACTTTCAGGGGTGGGTCTCTGTCCTGTACAGCTTGCCTTCTGCCAAGATACTGACTTACAAAAACATATCATCCTCTTTCCTCTTTCAGAGAGGTACCTGACAGGGATGCACCCTTTCTCTCCTGCTCTTTTTTCATTGCCTTGTACCCACTAGCGAGGAAGCTGATAGCCTCCCAAGATGTATCTGGGATACAGGCAGGGGAACAAGAATGCCTGGCTAACTCATATACAGATGATCTTCTCCTGACCATTTCCAATCCCAAGCAGTCTCTCCCTAAGATATTAGATATACTTGCTAACTTTGAGACACTTTCCAGGCTCCAGGTGAATCAGAACAAAGATGATCCTTGTGCCCCTGAACCTGGCCTGCTCTCAAGATTGTCTCCAAGGGACAGGCATAGTATGGGCCCCTCAGGGCTTCTCCTACCTACAGATAACTATCCCAATGAGATGGAAAGAACTGGAGGAGGCCAACTTCACTCCTTTGCTCACCACTACATTGGTGGAAATTGGCAGATGGCAAAAACTGAATCTATCTCTCAAGGGTAAAGTAGAGGTAGTATGGATGTTTATCCTCCCGAAGGTTTCCTATATTTTTCATAACCTTCCCATCCATCTCTCCTTTACATTATTCCAATACGTGGACAAAGCTATATCCCTTCTACTGTGGGAAGGGAAGACTACTCAGTGGAGCAGGACTAAGTTGCAGGCACACTAGTCCAGAGGAGGTCTAGGACTCCCATGGTTCCAAGGTTACCAAATGGAATATAGGATAGCACAAGTAACTGAATGGTTCTGGGTCTGTTCATGAAAAAGGGTTACCAAAGTGTGACATGGAAGTGAAATTTTCAAATTGACCATAGAAGAATTGTGTAATACAGGTTAAGATACTATGACCCATATATGAAAAAATCACAATGTTTTAAGATAAAAAATGTTAAGGTTCCTAAGAAAGATGGGGTCTAGTGTGATGATTGTAGCAACACACACCATGATGAGTGTAACGATATACATCACACACCATGGTGAGTGTAACAAGACACATCACACATCATTGCAAGTGCAATAAAGGCTGACCATAGGTGAATTGTGTAATACAGGTTAAGATACTATGACCCACATGTGAAAAAATCACAATGTTTTAATGTAAAAAATGTTAAGGTTCCCAAGAAAATTGGGGTCTAGTGTGATGATTGTAACAACACACCGTGGTGAGTGTAACAAGACACACCACACACCGTGATGAGTGTAACAAGACACACCACACAACATGGTGAGTGTAACAAGACACACCACACATCACTGCAAATGTAATAAAGGGCACCACACAACTGTTAATGAGTAACAAGGTGTACTTATGTAGAATTAAGGCTTTTTATACATGACAGTATATTAAAAAAAACAATATGTTTATTATAATTACACAACTTTAAACTATTCTCCATGGCACGGAATACTCAAGACCATTCAAAAGGAGAGGAACAGAGCACTCAATGTTATTTGACAGTACAAAAGAGTCAGCATGCACACTCCACATCATCCTTCAATCAAGGGAGAGGCATGGAACACTCAGGACAATTTGATGGAACAAAAGATGGGATATTATAAAAAGACTTTCAGAAATTCTGCAATCTGATTGGCTGTTAGGATTCCAAAAGTCTTACATTAATCCCTGTTACGCTGTCATGTACAGCCTGATCACCATGGCATACATTTTTCTAATTGCAATAAGGCACTCCCAAGAGTTAGATTAACAGTCTGTTAAGTATCCCACCAGCGTCAAAGACACCAAGAGTACCCCCCAACCACAACCCACTAGCAGGGAAGCCACATGGTGCTCATGAAGGCTAAATATGAATGCTTACACAGGCCAAGTCAAAAGACTAGCTGGGACATGCTCCCAGGCCAGCATAATAACCACAGCATAACTACACCACTTTTTTATTTCACCCGGACACAATGATTTGGACAGTTGGAAGCATCAAGGTTGTGTAAGCATTCATATTTGGCCATAATGAGACTAGTGTCAAAGGCAGCAAGCGTACCTCCCCCAACCACAACCCACCAGCAGGGAAGCCGCATGGTGCTCATGAAGGCTGGATATGAATGCTCACACAGGCCAAGTCAAAAGACTGGCTGGGACACACTCCCAGGTCAGCACAATAACCACAGCATAACTACACCACTTTTTTAATTTTACCCAGACACAATGATTCTGACAATCAGAAGCATCAAGGTTGTGTGAGTATTCTTATTTGGCCATAATGAGACCAGCATCAAAGGCACCAAGAGTACCCCCCCAAACCATCTCCCACCACATGGTGCTCAGGAAGGCCAAATATGAATGCTCACACAGGCAGAGTCAAAACATGTTTTCACTTTTTCTGTATACATTATTACTATATAACATTTATTCCAACATTAAAAATTAAAAACAAAGCATTCACAGTTCACAGTACATTAAACCCCCAACCCCACCCCCATACAAAATGCATGGACAGCAATTACAAAGAATGCCCAAAATTTTATTTCAGTCACTGCCCCTCTCACACTTACTTGTAATGTCAAAACAATGAGACCTAGCCCTTCATCTGATGAACCCTTGCAGCAGACCATGAGTAAAATGACTCCACTAACTACACAGCTCAGTTACAAGGAGGTCCTGGGAAGGAGATTGTAAACAATACCAAAATAAAAATAATACAACAGGACACAGAAGGTACATCAAAATATTTGGCAGCAAAAAAACAGAAACAAAACCATACTCTGGTAAATTAGAACATCAACTAAATTAATAGAACATTTAAAATGTATTTTATTCTATGGTAATCAGGTAAGGCCTACTGGCTACAGGTTCCTGTGTTCAGGAATGACCAGGGAGCACAGGGGAAGTTTAGGGATTTAGGAATTTGCTCAGAGACATACAGTATGCAAGTGGAGGTTGAAGAAATCAAACCCAGGTCCGTCTGTTAGATGTACCAAGCTCATTCACAGCTTCTACCTTCTAGGCTATGCATTGTTGCTGCATTGGAGCTCACACAGTTAGCATCACAATGAAATTTATTGCACTAGAACTCTGACATCCAGAACAAAACACCAGGATGCTTGAACAAACATTTAATATTGTTGCGGCCATGCAACCTATGCTTCTGAGTTAAAACTGTCCAGAGGAGATCTCCACTACTAAACTCTCTCAAAAGGGGAACATGTGCAAACAAAATTGCAGGTAAATGGGCCGGGATCAAACCACAGAGCTTACATACTTGGCAATACAGTGAGATAATCCTTTTAAAATGTATACAAACTGGCTCCATTTCTAACCTCACTAAAGACACACATGAGAGAATGTGATGGGTGTTCAGACACTCCACAGGTTTTGGTGTGTTTCACTAACTCCAGCAAGTTCAGTCAGTGAAATGAAAAGCCTCCCCCATCTCCAAAATCGGAGAACTTGCATGCTAATGCCACCAGTGAACAATCAATCCTATAGGATTGATCTCGGTTGCCCAGTTCGCTAATTGTTACTTGTCCTCCATGATGGTTGTAACTAGTCACTCACCTCGTGATGGGTGTAACACTGAGGAGTGGTAAAGACACTGCTCTTTAACTCTCAGTGGATGCGAAGGAAAAGAGGAAGATCCAGTCACAAACATAACTTTTATACTGCCACCAACTCAAACTGCTTTTCTGGCACAGACACAAGACAAGTATCACACTGGGCTACCAGACTGACTCCCCACCTGTGATGTGCAAACATAAGCAAATCTAGGACACCATGTCAGGTGGGGGATCAAATGGCCACATAGCGTCATTGTGCTAGGGGCCATGGACAAATCAATTTTTTCTCTAAGAAGCTGAGAGATCCAGGGAGCAAGAAAAAGTGCAAGAATTTTAAATAACTGACTGGAAGTCAGTGTGGGGTTCACTGTGATGGGTGTAGCAAAGTAGGACACCACACGTTACACCCATCACGGAAACTATTGAGCATCTCTGCAGCCAAAGGGAATAAAGTAAAGGGCCAGGGCAGTGTGGATATCTTAAAACAAGATGTTTTGAGCAACACAGTACTTTAGTTTTAATACTGTGAAGTAAAATGAGTTCACAGTAGCAAACAACAAACACGTTGGTTTTGATGTCACATTTTGAGGCAAGAAAATCAGCAGTAAATTAACTTAAATTGAAAAAAAATATATGTTAGGGATGTAATTGCAAAAAAACATTATGTTACCTATCTCTACTACCAACTACTCCTAAAAAGCACCACTTGTATTAGGAAAATCTTTTTTTAATTTTGTAATATTGTTCAATCGAAGTAATGGGTGCCTTGGTAACCCCTTTCTGTGAACAGACCCTTCTCTGAAATGCCCTCCTAATCTCCTATGTGATTAGGCTTAGAGACTGAGCTGGCATGGGAGGGAACCCTAGGTGCATTACTCTCCTTGAAAAACCTTTTTCCTTAGCAATGCTACTCCTATTATGATAGAAACTGTGAGAGTTTGGCGATCAGCCATGGCATTGTCATGCACACCTAAGCCAGCATGGGACCCCCCTTTGAGTGCACCCACCTTTGAAATAACCGGCGCATCACAGTGGATGAAAAGACCATCAGCTGGTCAACCTGTGCCAATAAAGGTATCAAGCTGATCAGGGACCTGTACATCTTGAACTCAAGGGTATTGATCTCCTATGAATAGTTACAGGCCCAGTACGGTTTCCCTGCTCAGGACTTTTGGAGATACCTCCAGATCCGTAGTGCAATTCACTCCCTTCAGACCTCCTGATCCGCAGTGCAATTCACTCCCTTCAGACTTGCCATGAACAAGACACTAAATGGGAATGGCTTAGCACACTCCATAAACTGAACAAACAAACAACAGCGGATAGCTGGGAATGTCTACCAGACAATAAGGGACTCCCAGCCAGATCACACTGAAAAGTGTAGGCAGCAATGGTAGATTGACACCCAGATGGCCATCCCCCTTGAAAACTGGGGACAGTGCATCAAGGCATCCCATACAGCATATAATGTTGCCAGAAGCCAAATGATTCAATTGAAGATCCTGATGAGGTGGTATAGGACTGTGGCCTTACTCCAATCCATTGGGCTACTAGACCACGCCCAGTGAAGGTGGTGCCGGCAAAGCCCTGTACACTTACTACACATCCTCTGGAGTTGTCCAGAATTGGCACCCTTCTGGAGGACAGTTTTTGATGACTGCTCCAGAGTGGTGGGCATGGCCCTTGGCCACCCACACCCTTTGTTACTGGGGGGAGGACTCCCCACCACTTGATTCCATGCCAGACCTGCTCAAAGACTGGGTGATGACTGTCCTTCTAGAAGCCAAATGTACAGTGTAACCTGGCATGCTACACTTGCAAAACTGGCTATCTTTGAGAGACTGACATACTCTATCCAAAATCTAATTCAAAAATTTCATAAGAAGTGTGACGCCTTCTTACATTTACATCTATGCTCAGTACAGCCTACACCATCTGGTAACCCCCTGACTTAGGGGACCTCCTGACCTATACCACTATACTAAGCCTATTAAGTTAGTACCTAAGACTTGACCATGGCCCCTTAAGGGCTGAACATACCCATAAGCTTAACTACATGGTAGACTGTGATTTTAACTCTTGTTATTTTATAGGGGGGCATAGCCTAGATTACTGCATTTAGTGAATATTTTCCAGTTATGGGTTGCACTGATGAATGGACCTGCCTCCCTGGGGTGGCCCAATAGATGACCCTGTTTAACACCTGTTTATGGGATATTACAGTTTGGAAGTATTGTGATGTTTGCAAACTGAAAATCAATAAAATCTTTTATGATAATAAAAAAAAAACACAGGCATTCTAACATATAAAGAGTGGAGTTCCACCTTATGGGAACATTCTGCTTGAGATGATGCTGTGGAACACTGTATGAATGCTGCAACAAATTAAGCTCAGCCCGAGCTTTTGAAGAACAGTTGAAATGGCCACAAATACATTGATACATAGATACATAGACAGTGTCGGCAGAAAAGGGCCTATGGCCCACCTAGTCTGCCCATTTGAGCTTGTAAGTTCAGTTTGTTTTCCTAGAAGTCTATTTCCCCTTACCCCTGACCTCTAGAATTCCTTTATGTCTATCCCATGCAATCTTAAATCCCGTGATTGTTTCAGCTCCCACCACTTCCTCTGGCAGGGTGTTCCACTTGTACACCACCCGTTCTGTGAAGAAATTCTTTCTCATGTTTCCTCTGAATTGTCCTCCTCCAACTTCATCCCATGCCCTCTAGTCCTGAAACATCTTTTTCGCTAAAAATAGTGTTTTTCCTGCACCCTGTTCCTCCCTGTAAGATACTTGTATGTCTCTATCATATCCCCTCTCTCTCCTCTCCTCCAGGGAGTACATGTTCAGTTCCTTCAACCTGTCTTCATAGGACTTGTGATGCAACCCATGCACAATCTTTGTTGCCCTCCTCTGAACCTTCTACCCTGTCTATGTCCTTACGTAGGTATGGTCTCCAGAACTGTACATTGTACTCCAGATGGGGCCTCACTAGTGTCTTGTATAGCGGAATTATGACCTCCCTTTTCCTGCTGGTGATGCCCTGCCTATACATCCCAGCATCCTATTTGCTTTACCTGATGCCTTGTCACACTGTTTCCTACTTGAGGTCATCAGAGATGACAACCCCAAGATCCCTTTCCTGCTTGGTGCATGCTATATCCTCACCCCCCAACTGATATATTGTGCCAGGGTTTTTGTGCCCTATATGCATTATCTTGCACTTCTTTGCATTGAATTTCAACTGCCAAAACCCCTGACCATTCTTCAAGTTTCTGCAGGTCGCTTCTCATTCTGTCTACACCCTCTGGTGTGTCTACTCTGTTACAGAGCTTTGTGTCATCAGCGAACAGTGAAATTCTGCCTTCTAGATCCTGTGCAATGTCACTGATGAAGATGTTGAATAGGACCGGTCCAGCACTGATCCCTGTGGTACCCCACTGGTCACTCTTCCCTCTGTGGAGTGACAGCCATTTACCACCACCCTCTGTGTCCTGCCACCCAGCCAGTTACCTACCCACCACACTACTGTCCTGCCCACACCCATATTCCCCAGTTTGTGTAATAGTCTTCTATGTGGCACAGTGTCAAAGGCCTTGCTGAAGTCCAGATAGGCCATGTCCACTGCCCTCCCTGATCCACCTCCCTAGTCACCCAGTCAAAAATCCAATGAGGTTGGTCTGACATGACCTCCCCCTGGTGAAACCATGCTGCCTTGGGTCCTGTAGTCCATTGAGAACCAGATGTTCCACCAATCTCTCCTTCAGTAGTGCTTCCATGATCTTTCCCACTACCGAGGTGAGGCTGACTGGTCTGTAGTTCCCTGCTTCCTCTTTGTTCCCACTTTTGTATAAGGGGACTACATCTGCTGTCCTCCAGTCTTTGGGTACCTCCTCTGTTTCCAGTGATTGGCTGAACAGGATAGCCAGAGGTTCAGCCACCACCTCTCTTAGTTCTTTAAGGACCCTGGGGTGCACCCCATCTGGCCCCATTGCTTTATCAGCTCTTATTACTTCCAGTTCCTTCAGGACCCTTTCTGTAAAGGGACTTGTGTCCATTTCTGCACCATTCTCACCCTTGTACTCCCTTCAGACCCATTACCCCCTCTTCCTTAGTAAAGACTGAGCAGAAATACCTGTTCAATATGTCAGCTTTACTGTTGTCATCCTCCACCGGCTCCCATCCTCCCCTTCAGTCTCACTATCCCTCCCTTTGTCCTTCTTTTTCACTTATGTACCTGTAAAAGGTTTTGTCCCTTTAACCACTGATTTTGCAATGTGTTCTTCTGTCTGAGCTTTGGCTTCCCTTACTGACTTCCCTGCCTCCTTTGTTTCTCCTGGTACTTCTCCCTATCCCCTTTGCCTGTGTCTTTTGTATTGCCTGAATGCAATCTTTTGGCTTTCACTTTCTTTGCTACCTCTTGGAAAACCATAATGGTCTCCTCTTTCTTTCCTCTTGCTAACCTGCTTAATGCATAATTCTGTTGTTCTTATAATCCCCATTTTAAATACTGCCCACTGTTCCTCAATCCCTGATTCCTGTCCCATTCCCTTAATGCCTCTTTCAAGCATCTCCCCATTTTCCCAAAGTCTGCCCCCTAAAATCCAGGATACGTGTTTTGTGTGGTTTGGTTCTGCTCTTTCTGTGATTTCAAACCACAATGACTGGTGGTCACTGTTACCCAGGTGCTCCCCACTGTTACCCCCATCACACTGTCCCTGTTTGTGAGCACAAGGTCCAGTATTGCCTTCTGCCGAGTTGGTTCCATGACCAGTTGCTTGAGGAAGGCACCCTGAAGGAGTCCAGGATAAATCTGCTCCTAGCTGATGCTGCTGCTGGGATGCTCCAGTCCACGCCTGGTATATTGAAGTCTCCAACCAGTACTACTCTCACCCTTGTCTGCCATTCTTTGGATGGCTAGCATCAGCTCCCTATCTGTTTCTTCCTCCTGGGCTGGTGGTCTATAGACCACACCTGTGTGGATGGCTGGCCCCATTTTCCTTTCCAGCTTAACCCACAGTATCTCTCCCCATTTTGTTCCTCCTGGATCTGTGTGGCCCTTATGTCATTTTCACATACAGTGCCACTCCTCCTCCCTTCCTGCCTGCTCTGTCTCTTCTGAATATGTTGTAGCCAGGTATGGCCATCTCCAGTCATGGTTATCATTACCAGGTTTCAGTGATGGCCACAATGTCCAGGTCTGACTGTACCATGACAGCTCAGATCTTCCATCTTGTTGCTAAGGCTCCTGGCATTTGCACATGGCTTTCCATGATTTGACCTCCTAGACTGCTTCACTGTTCTACTCCAGCCCCTTCCTTGGTTGTCATTTATCCTGGTTCTCCTTGCTGTCTGCCCTTCTGCTGAATTTTGCCCTTTTCTGCTTATCCACCTTTTGGACACTAATCTCCATCTTTTTGCACTGCTTTGCAGAGATAGCCACTCCTCTGGTTCACTGGTTCCATTACTAGCTGTGGATGGTGAGCAAGTAGGTACCATCCTTGCTGGCCTGCCACCTCCTTTGCTAGTTTAAATGCTTGTCAATGTAGCATTTAAACTTATCATTGAGTGCTTGATTCCTCCAGGATGGATGCAGGCGCAGGCTTGAATAAACCTCCATCCTCCAGATGGGTCCCCAGTCACCAATGAATCCAAACTCCTCCTCACAGCACCAGTTCTTCAACCATGAGTTAAAGTTCCTGGTGCATGCACTCCATGTCTCCTTGCCTCTCACAGGTAGTACTTCTGAGAAAGTGACAGAAGTAGCTACTTGCTGAGACCCCTCCCCAGTTTCCTAAACTCTTCCTGAACTTCCTTTGGCTCCCCATTTGCCAAGTCATTAGTACCTAGGTGGATAATGACATCCAGCTCACCCTCCTGTCTTGCCTTCCCAGTGATCCCCAGTATCTTCCTTCCATCCCTCCATGCCGTGGCACCTGGTAGGCACCTCACCTCCTGTCCTCCCCTCCTGTGTTCCTAGCTGGATCCCTCTTATGATGGAGTCCCCACCAGGATTCGCTTCCTCCTCCTCTGGGGGTCCACTGCTTTCCCACTGAGGTCACCTCCTTGCCAACCTCCACATCCTTTCCTTCCACTTCCTGGGTACCTCTATTTGGTTGTCCCTCATTTGCCAGTGTGGCATATGAGTTCTTGAGAGGAATAGGATCTGGGATATGCCTCTGCCTGACTGCTCTAACCCTCCCTGAGCCCACTGTCATCCAAGTGCTCCTCGTTCTCGGCATCCTTTGAGGCAGCTGCATTGGACTGGGTGGTTTCTGGACAGGGGTGATGGTACTCCTGACCCAGTTTACTTCCACGCTCTGAGTCTGGCTACCTCCCATCCCAGTCCCGGAGATGCATGCAGATAGGGCAGCACCTCAGTGTCAGAAGGTCTGCCTGAATATGGCTGCCCCACAGCCACTGCATTGCACCACTCCCCACATTATACTGCAATTCCACTACTTATCTGCTACTAAGTTCTTTAGTTCTCTTTTTATTTATTTACAGTACTAAAAATCCTGTAACTGATCCTCAGATATATATTTTTAAGGAAAAGAAACCAATAAATGAGTCAAAACACTTGTCGTGTTGAGGGTGGTCTTCTTCCCTTATGCCCCTCCTACTTCACACCTCTTACTATACCCTGTGTTTAGCTCCTGTCAATCAGATTTATCAGGCATATAATTAAGAGTTGGGGAAGGGTGGGAGGGGGCAAAAATTTGCAGCAATTAAAGACAGCACAGAATTACACCACCACTATTTTTTAAATTTTCAACAGCCCAAAAATAATTATATAAAGAACAACACAGAAAGAAAGTATAGTGTCACAAGCCTACAATCTAAGTTTAAAAGAAAAATACCAGTTACCAGTTACTCTGAAGCACTGAATTGAATATGTTTCCTTCCTTCACCTTCTGGCTTCTTTCTGAGAAGATGAACTTCTGTTTGCTGCTTTAACTGTGACTAAGCCCCACCTCCAGTTATCACATAGCTGAGGTCAGAGGCCAGACAATTAACACCCTTCACCCAGCTACAGGACAGTCAGACAAGCCAAGATAAAATTTGCAGCAATTAAAGACAGCACAGAATTACACCACCACTATTTTTTAAATTTTCAACAGCCCAAAAACAATTATAAGTAAAGACAACACAGAAAGAAAATATAGTGTCACTACAAGCCTACAATCTAAGTTTAAAAGAAAAATACCAGTTACCAGTTACTCTGAAGCACTGAATTGAATATGTTTCCTTCCTTCACCTTCTGGCTTCTTCTGAAATGCAATGACTAATGGTCACCATACTGTCCAATGCCACATGTTTCAAGAACTCACGTACAATCAGATTTAAAACATGGGTGAAGCACGGAATGTGTTGAAAACCACCATCACTTATGACTGTAACCACACTGGCACCATTGTCACTTGAAATGAAACTCGCGGTAAGTCCATGTGGTTTCAGCCAATGAGAAACTGTCTCATTTAGATGTTCCAGAATTCTTTCGGCTGTGTGTGAGCCATGCATACTTTGCTTGACCTGTTGTATTGCTGTTTGACCTGATGTATTGCTGTGAGACCTAATGTATGTGTATTGCTTTTTTTTTCCTTTCTTGTGATGCGACAGTGTTTTATGCCCAGACCCCAATGGTGTTTCACCTGGTTGAATAAAGATTGATTGATTGATGCTTAGTGTCGCATGCTGATACACACCACCTCTGTCACTGTACAGTATGTGGTTATCAAATGGCAATCCCTTGCAGGACAAAGTGAAGTACCATATTCACCAGGGATGTGTGCCCAATGTGCTGTCACATATACATGAAGCTGACTGTAGATCCCAGGCTACTGGTCCACATATCAGTAGTCAGATGCACAGTGCTGACTGCAGATTGTGACAACACATGAGAAACTGTACAACAAAGTGTGCTGTACAACTCAGAGACACCTTTCATAGAAAAGTATGTTCGGCTTGATAGTTCATATTTGGGTACCACATTATTCTTGAGCTGCTGAAAACCAGATTTTTCTACAAAATAGATAAGGTAGAAGATCCATTGCAAGCATTTGGGCAACTGCTGTGTTCAAGTGCCTTGCAAATGGATGATTGCTATGGTACTTGGCATTCTTTGACATTGCCTCCTTGATATTAGGTTGCCTCATAGTGACCACCTTCTTGGAAATTGTCAACTGAGTACGGATGACTTTGGAATTGAAAGGAGTTTGAGGCAGGATACTGCAGTAAGGGAAGTCTGAAACTAGAGAGGAGGATGAGGTAGAGGATGATGACTGACTTAGCACTACAGACCACTTGTGAGTGGAGGTTAGTTGTGGTGAAGCAACACTACTATCACTGTGAACTGAGTCTAATAAGTACTTGTGTAGGGAAACAGAATTGCTGCTTTCTACATTTGAGGCCTGGTGTTTATGCTGCTGCCAGCAAATGGTGTGCTTGGTTTACAAATGTGAGTGTATTCCACCTGTACCTAAGTGTGACCCTGCCTTGCCACAACTCACATTAGCGCTGCATATTTGGCAAATAGCTGCACTGTTGTCATTTTCTTGCAATGACAAAAATTCCACACAAGAGATTTGCCCACTCTACACTGCTTTTTAGAAGCGGGACCACACTCTTGATTAGTGCTGACTAGGTACTGATGCTGCTCCTGCTGCTTTGACCCATGTTTCACCTGATGCTGCAGGCGCTTGTGCTGCATACTAATAACAATACTTTTTTGTGATTGCGTCTTAACAGTCACTGATCTTTCAGTTGGTGCTTGAGACACATTTACCTTCTGGGGACAGGTAAAGGAATCATTAACAGGGATATGGGGAGGATGGTAATCAGGATCTATAACAGGGTCATATTCAACAACAACAAAATCCTCCATGCTACCACTGTCACTGAAATGAATGTCTTCCATCATATCCTCCTTTTCATCACTATTAACCATCAGCAAAACATCATTATCAGTTGAACCAACAGGTTTACTGTCAATATACTCAATATTTTTACTGACCGCCTTGTCTGTGAGAGCAACATCCTGAGTATCACATTCACAAGTGCTACTTAAAGAGCAACTGACACCATCTGTCCAAAAGTGCTACATTGCAGAATTAGAATAAGCATACTCCCAGTAAACCCCATACCAAAAACTAAATTTCTGTGTTACTTCATTTTAAGGATATTAGCCATTTTGTAACCCTGATTTCATAACCTTTTCCAAAAAAAGTCTGTTTCAGTGAAGTGCTGATGATATCATCTAGGGGCCTCACAGTCTAGTATGCCCTGTCAGCACGCTTATAGGACCTGTTTCTCCAAAGTTGTAAAGATCATGTGCAATGGTTTTCACAAATAAAGCAGGCAGCACCAGTCAGTAAACTATGTGGGCTCTTTTTTTTTCCACTTGGTCTATGAAGGTTTTTTTCTCCCCTTAGTGTCTCAGTTCAGTACATTTGGAAATCAGTCAAAATATGGCTGTAGAACAGTGCTGTGCTGCTTGCATTGTTTCACAGCCATCTGTTGGCCTGCTAAGGGAATTGCAGGAACAACTACCAGAGCTGAATCTGCACTTAAATATATGCATTTCCCATAATGTGCAGCAGCCAAATCCCAAACAGCAAACTCAGCAGAAAAATGGAGATGATTCCACAGTTCACAAAAGAAAGTCAGCCGGAAATGAACACATATTCTGAAATGTTGGTCACATCTGCATGTAATCAGTAATTGAATGACTGTTCACCATTACACCCACAATATACAAAATGCACTTAAATATATGCATTTCCCATAATACACAGCAGTCACATTCCAAACAGCAAACACAGCAGAATAACAGAGATGATTCCACAGTTCACAAAAGTAAGTCAGCCAAAATGAACACATATTCTGAAATGCTGATCACATCTTCATGTAATCAGTAATTGAATGATCACCATTGCATCCACAATATACAAAATGCAGTTAAATGTATGCATTTCCTATAATCCACAGCAACTAAATCACAAACAGCAAACACAGCAGAAAAAAATGGATATGATTCCACTCTATCTGTGTTTTATTGTACTTGATAATATAGGATGTCATGTTACAATCTCTTATAAAGCATGACTCCTCGTTTCTGCACTTGCCATGTTACAAGTGCATTAAACCACTCCAGAGCATAGTTCTACTGTGGACACAACTTTGTTACAAAACCTGACACTCATATAGTTTTTATAGAAATTATTTTTGAATGGTGCTGCCTGTTTTACATGTGACAATCATTGCAAATGATCTTTACAACTTTGGAGAAACAGGTCCTATAAGCTTGCTGACAGGGAATACTAGACTGTGAGGTCCCTAGAAGACATCTTCAGCAGCTCTTTACTGAAACAGGCTTTTTGGTACAGGTAGTGAAATCAGGGTTACGAAATGGCTAATAACTTAAAATGAAGTAACAGAGAAATCTAGTTTTTGGTATGAGATTTATTGTGGGTATGCTTGTTCAGATTCTACAATGTAGCACTTTTGGCATCAGCGGCTCTTTAAACACTGTGAATCCAGCCCAGAAAACATTTTCATGCTGAGAATCATCCTGCAAATCAATCATTAACTCAACAAAATCAATTGCAGATTTCAGTCCCCCCTCCACCTTGCACTTAACTTTGCTGCTGCATCTTCATTTGCAATGCCAATTTTGTTGCTCCCAGTACTGGTACTATTATCTGTACTCTGAAAAAAGTAACTGATACTGATTCTGCCCTCACCTACTGCACCACCAGAAGAAGACTGAACTATTGGAGACAATTTTGTACCTAACTTGCTACTACCTGCATCCACTGTACTGCCAACCACATGACATACAGTATTGGTGCTGGAAGAACCTGCACCAGACTCAAATTCCATATCCATATTGCAAGAAATTTCAGAAGGAGCATCAGGAGGAGAGTTTCAAGTCAAAGGAACCATTGAACTGCCACATTCACATCCATGTCCACCACACACACTACCTGCCCTCTTTCCTACCATTTTTTAAACTCTGATTTTAAGTAGCAGACAAACAAAATATTCCAAAAAGTGTATATTCCAAAAGTGTGTCACACCCAGATCAGTATATCAATCTAAGCAGATTATAATACTGTTCAGGAAAAATAAGAACAGCCTCTCAAGATACTTCCTGTCAAAAAATACTACTGCAGTTTAAAAGTAAAATTGCACACTCTATGTGCTGTCTATACCTGCTGTATATTAACTATTGAAGCAGTTAATCACGAAATCAGAAAACATATATCAAAAATTCTGAAGAAGAATCCTACAACTAAAGGATTTAAAAATATTTCAATCAAAGATTGACAAGCAAAGTTTTTTTTCAACTAGTAGAATGCAAAAAGAAAAAATGCAGACACACAGAGCAGCAGAAGTTTCCTCTTCTTCAAACTCTAAATAACTGCACAGAAATCAAGGTGCTGCGGTCACATGATTGAGAGGGGGATGGTGGTTGCTACAGTAACAAGAACATTTGATACCAAAACCCCACCTAATGGAACCTAAATTAGTCAATCAACTAACTGCAGAATTTTTAAAGGGTGTTCTATGGAATACATTTATGAATTGTGGAATTTCGGGATAAACTGCAGAATATTTTTGCTGAAAATTTTAAAACTGGAATATATTGAAAGAACTATAATATTCAATAGGAAGACAGATTTAACACCACAAAAATTGTAGCATTTGACTGACAGTGACAGTAAAAATGAGTATTTTTATAATTCAGTTTCCACCTAAATTAACTGAATCACACGACCAATCAGCAACATGAACTGTAGATTATTTCAGTAACAGTGACTTCTATGATTCACCACATACTTTCTGCAGTGCCACTATTATTTCTGCAGTTTTGCAATGAATTGTGCAGAAAATGTGAAATTTGCTGATGGCAGATATAAGGTGAAATTCCATGAAAATTGCAGAATGGAAGTGAAATCCACAAATTTTGGCCAGGTCTAGTCCTTGTGTGTGGGGTGGACTGGCAAGAGATCTGCATTCTAAGTGCAGCTTGAATTATCTGGAGCTTATTGGATATGAATATCCAGAAGAGTGAGAAAGGATTTATTTGTCATTTAATTTTCTCTGGGATGTACAGTGGGTTTGGGGACTGCTGGGGCATATCACTTATAAGATGAAGTTCTTTTTGAAACTCCCACTTTTACCTTGCTATTTAGAGGGGAATCAATATGGCATCTTTAATGTTTGGGTTTTCTGGGGTTCGAGTTGATTTTTTTTTAAGGTGATTGTCATGTGGCTGACTGGGTGTTCTTAATGAGTTATGCTAGGATTTACTCATGGATAAAAGACCCGGTCAACCAATCAGGTTTCTAGTTTTCAAAGCATCATTGTATAATTTGAGATGTTCAGTGACACGCAACACTTACTGTTAGATGCTTACTGATGCTACTCTCTACCTCATGTTGCTATAGTGTCTTTCAGCCATGGTAGATATTGACTCAGAACACCAGTGATTTACAGGTTAGTTGACAGATGTCTACATGGCAGGTGCCCTGGCTTACCATTAGAGACTACATAATGAAACCCCTCCCAGAAAAATTGTCATGCAGACAATTAGAGCCAGCTTATCACTAGATTGCCTGAGTATGCACTCATATGCAAACTCACAATAATCACTTATTGCATGTTTTGGCAGAAGAACTAATTAATGTTATTTGTGAATTCTTATATGATGCCAATATAGCACAGTCCACATTGTTCTAGAGCTAACACAGTCCTAGTGACATCAAGACGCCAGTAGTTTCTATGATGTAAACAACCTTATTAAACTGTTCTGCAATCCCTTCACCAGACAAAAAAATATTTTTAACTCCACCCTGATGGCCATATGCTGGGCTCTGCTGTGCAGATGACTTGGGTTCAGGAGTGGGCTCTGGTTGCTGAATTGGGAGGCAAGCAGTGGCTGAGCTATCTGCCAGTGATGATGTGCCTCATTTGGGAAGGGTTGGTGGTGGGTTCCAGTGATCCTTGCAGAGGGAACACAAGGGCTCAGGTTGCCTTTACTCCACGCTAATACACTTGCTAAACAATTGGTTATGGTAGTACTGTCATTCTGAAACCAGATATTTTACACCTAAAGTTACAAGTAAGAAGATCAATAGACCTAAATTGACTAGATTTGTGATAATATGCATAAGACTTTTCTTTTGGATAGCTCAGCAGCTGCTGTAATCTGGAAACACTGTCAGGAAAACTGAGATGGGGCAATTTGTTATCCCCATATCACAAAGTGTAATAGTTGTGAAATGCCTGTTCTACAGGAAGGGAAAATACTACCTTATAGAGTGGGTAACCTCACTGTAGGTCCAGCATACAGTTGGCAATATTGCCAAGTAGAGGTTCAAACCTGCAATAATTAAACAGGAAGGTCATCAGCATATCATTAATGCTAGAAAAGTAAGCTAAGGGGTGGGAGACGTGAGTGCCTACACCCCACATACATATATGGGTAGTATAAATAATTGCAATATAAGTGTCTGGCACCATTTAACAGAATTTGCAATGAAGTAATTGTTGGTAATCAAGGGATGGAAAGACAGGTAGCCTGGCTAGCATTTCAATAGCCATGGTGGTCCAGTGGTAATAGTAAAAGGGGCCAGCCTGGTGTTACATGTGTAATTAGCAATACATTTCCTCATATGTAAAACAAGTAGTGTGCCAGGAAACAAATCAGCATTTCCTTATTTTAAATATATTGCAGAACAGCTGCATGGTGCCAATGCGTCGGTATAGAGGAGAGACCGAGCAAGTGCCTAGGTTGGCTCTTGCGATCAGAGATACTACTCTGATAGGGAAGATTCTCTCATCAAACTGATGACTGGCTAGAGAAAACTGCTACCATGATCACCAGTCAGGCTACAACCTGTACCAAGAGAGTTTAGATAGCGTGAGAGTGGGAGCGCTCTCAGCCGCAATGGACCACCTATTTTAAAAATAAAGCATGCATTCATTTAGTTTGCAAGGCGGCAAATACTAGAGTACATCTTTAGAGACTAGGCTGCAGAATTAATTAAATACATAAAAGAAGCACTCAGGAAACACTGGGGATGGGCCCCACACAATAAACTGGGTGCCATTTTAGCAGCAGCAATGGGCTGCAGAGCAGCAAGGATCTACTGCACAAACAAACAAGGAACAGGCAAATAACTACATAATTCACGGAGCATATATATTATAACATAACACCTAGCAATATTCAGTTTCAAAAATGGAGCTAAATAAAGCAGGAGTGTGTGAGACAAAATGGTGGAGAATTTAAAGGAGAAGACTCCTTATTTATGATTTGGATAGTTCTGGCATATTTTTCAAACATTACATCAATTACTGCAAGTATATCAATAAGAGATCAGTAATGTTTCCTGTTGTAACACATATCTAGATTCTGAGGCTGTGACTAACACAAGCTTGTAAAGTTTTAGCCATTCTCAATTTATATGCAAATCAGGCACTTGTAATACAACTCCTTCTATTCTTTGATATCACTGAAGCAACAGCCAGAAGAAAGCATAAGGTTTTCAATGCTTTCTATACATATTTTATTTTATGTTTTTAATGGCTTAAGAAAGTACTGTCAGGCCACTCAAGAAGTGTGTAGGACTTGTAGCCTTTATTTATGTATATCAAATAATCCATCTAAAATCATCTCATTCACATGAAAAAAAAAATTTCTTTGTACTGCTCATCCCTCATTATAAGTCAGTTGTAACATGTGTGGGAGGAGTAGACAAAATGCCTCCTTTGCACAAATGCTATATATCCTCCTTTCAGCAGCAAGAAAATGGAGCACTAGATCACTTAGTTTAAAAAGTGTATTTTTTTACATTTCAAAAGCTCCTTAAACCACAATTGCTGACTGGAAATACCAAGAGAAGGAATGAACATGACTTGTGAGGCATTCGTTAAGCAAATACAGAGCACTGCAAACACTGATGTAACCCCTCACCCCTGCCTTTTACTAAAACAACAGGTGGCATGCTGTTGGCGTTGGCAGCAATACCTGGTGGGGACCTGGGTTCAGGGAGGATGAGGTTACCTGGCACAAGGGACCTAGGTTTGGCTACTCTGCACAGGGGCACCCAAGTAAATCCAACTACAGGAAGCAATAACTGTAATGTCCAGAACCAGGATTGGGATTTTTCAGTGTGGCTTTATTCAAATCTAGTTGACACATGACCAAGCATTGTATGGTCCCCTAAGGGGCTACGTTCACTGTATATGCAGATAGAGACTAAAGGCGGTCCATTTGAGAGTGAACACATTTTTACATTGTCTGGCTCTGGACCCACCAGGCACTCAGCCCGGACTTGCATGCGCTTTGGATACACCGCCTGACTGGCCCGGCTCCCCTGCCGGCCACTTGACTAACAGTCCATTTAAGAATTAACCCAAACTTTACTTAGAGAGACTCCCATCACACAAGGAGTATATTTTCCCAAGCTGTGGCTCCCCACACCACTTAGAGTCTACGACTCCTAGAGAGATTTGATTTCTTACTTCCATCGAACTCCCATCAAACAAGGAGAATATTTCCCATCCTGTGGCTCCCCACACCACATAGAGTCTGTGACTCCTAGAGAGATTTTCAAGTTGAGACCCACATCTGGGTACCCACCTCATCACCAGCCAGGTGCATGAGGCAAGTAGCAAATCACAGAAGAAATCCGTAGAGGTGGACCTGGTCACTAAAGATGGGGGGTGTTCCCACCTCCAGCTCCCACAGCCCATACCCGGCCATTTCTATGGACAAACATAAACTTCAAACTTTGACATGTAGATTAAATGGTGGATGACTTGAAGCAGCCCCTCTACAAACTTAAACTGTGAAATTGTAGATTAAATGGTGGATGACCTGAAGCACCCCCTCTACAGCATTACTTTAAATCCATTAAAACTTTAGACTTTTTGACTGCTCCATTTGTTTGTCCTAGTTGAAATAGTCCTCCCAAATAGCAGTCCACATTCCAACTTCCTTTATATTTCCAAACTAATGAATCAATTGGTTTGCCCCTTCAAATGGGGCAAAACACTCACCCATTCGTTGCAGGTGCCCCACAGGCGAAGTACCACTTATTTTACTGTTATACAAGAACATAGTGGAAATAGGGGATTGCCCCTGGCATCCACAGAGGGACTTTTCTTCCATCCCCCCCCGGAGGGAAGGGGCACTGAGACCTGGACAGCGGTCTCCACCACTTTCAAAAGGTAAACAGGATCACACCTCCTTCTCCAACAAAAGGTAAACAGAAACTGCCTTTGAAAACTCCCAAAGTTCTAAACTCACTCCCTGAGCTGCAGATTCCAATATGGCTTATGGAGCTGCGACAGTTCTATGGTGATGTCATCTCTCAAGTCTCAGCTGTGACTGAGAACAGAGTGAGACAGTGTGAAACCCATTTAACTGGAGTTTCACAAGCTGCCTTCCCTGCCTACCACTAGGTCTTACTGGGATTCTAGTAACTCCGGGTAACAAGGGGGTTACACTGAGACTTCTTTTTTGTGTCACTGGGTGTTATTCATTACTAATTCATCAGTACATTACTGCTGTACAAAACACATGATATGTTTAGCTACACATGGCAATCAATGTCATCATTATCACAGTACGTAATCCAAGACTAGCATAGTGTAGTGGTGATGTGATATGCACATACATGGGTATACACTATTGCACATGAACTGAGCCATATTATGCACTTACCAGAGTATGCACTGAGGCACAAGGTAAAGCCGAGTGTGTTAACATAACAAAAGGTGAGCATATATCAGATCAATCACATGAAAGTGATACAAGGTTTGCAGAATAACTGGACTCAAAATTGTACATATTGATTGAGTAAAAGTATGCAGTTAGCTGGGTAGACACTGATGCACAATGCAGAGCCCAGTGTGCTCATGTAACCAACTTAGTGTATATCAGGGTTGATCACAACAAGTGACACAAGGTTTGCAGAATAACTCCACTCACAAATACACATGGTGATAGAATCATGGTATGCTCTTACAGTAATATGCAGTGGGACACAAGGAAGAGAAAAGTGTGTTCACACATGTAAACATATATCAGAGGCTGATCACAGAAAATGGCAGAAGGTTTTCAGAATATGTGTACTAACAATTGTACACAGAGATCAATCAATGTTATGTAGTTACTTAGGTAGACACTGAGACACAAGGCAGAGCCGAGTGTGTTTATTAACACCAGTGTTTTAGTTTAACACCAGGTAGTGTATATTGTAACAGGGTACCCCTGTTATGAAGAAAAAAAGCAGAATAAAATTCCTTTAGAGATGCAAACCCCTCCCCTTGTTTTTTCAGATTTCACTGTAGTATGTCATCTATTATTCCCCATCTATCCTGTTTTCTTGTCAGGGTGGCCAACCTGGCAATCTTCATTATCTTTTCTTTACTATCCCTTTTTACCCTTGTCATAAAATATCTTGCATCCCAAAACTTCCAAAGCTGGTGTGCAATTGTATATATTTATGATACAGGGTTATAAATTCAGTATCATACCCTTATCAAGAAAGCCCCAGCAGGTACAATGCTAATAGTAATAAATAATAAAGTCTTAGAGAGCTTCTAGAAATTCCCAGCTCTCTGCCTAGAGACATGTTTCTGATGCCTCTGTGTGTTTAAAAAAAACAAGAGAAAGTGTATCAAAATAAAGAAAAGTGCTTTGTGCTATTTTCCTGATGCAAAGCCCTCCCTGCCCGCAGAAGCCCCGAACCCGAGACACACCAGAGACCACCCACCCTTCCACGAGGAGACCGGAAGTCATGAGGGCCTGCCCTGAAGCCCTCCCTGCCCGCAGAAGCCCCGAACCCGAGACACACCAGAGACCACCCCCCTTCCCCGAGGAGACCGGAGGTCATGAGGGCCTGCCCTGAAGCCCTCCCTGCCCGCAGAAGCCCCGAACCCGAGACACACCAGGTAATTTCTACCTTGATTCAGGCTGCTGCCACCACCGTTGGCTATCTGGTGCCTTTTCTGAAACGGCCACAAGCTCCCCTGTTCAGCGCATGAATCCTGGCCAGAGTAGCACCTCAAGTTGCTGCCCAGGCTCAAATGGAGCAGAACTGTTAATTTTGTGCCTGATTTTGAAAGTTTTAAAACGAACCAGCTAAAACTATTTGTATTTGCCTGTAACTGTATTTAAAAGCTTAGAGTCACTGCAAGCCCAGGACCTGTGTTCTATCTGAAATCCCCCCCTGTGCAAATCTCACTGGGGACTGTTTGTTAATTTGTAAAGTTCATTTTTTTTTCTCCATTAGCTCCTTATATTGTTTTGCCACTATAGGGAGCCTGATTAAGTTCGAGCAATTTGCTCCCAATACCTCACTTGTCACATTTTTCTGCTCTCTAGTAGCTGTTTTCACTTGGTGATTTATATTAAAGGAGCCCTCTGCTGTCTCTTTCCTCTCTATCTCACTCCTTTCTCTAGTCAAAAATGTCCCCTCCTCCCCTCCTAGCGCTCCTCATGGGAATACTTTGCCTTCCTCTCCTCTTTGAGCTTTACTGCTTGAACACATCAACAGCTTCTGCCAATACTTATACTCAGTTTGACTTCTACTACTCAACATGCTTGCTACTGCCACTTCACTACCTCTACCCCCTCTGCTCTCATCAGCAAGCGTATTAGCCAAATAGTCAGATACCTTCACCTTCATCTGAAGCCGCCACCCTGCATCTCTATCAGGGCGTACCTCATCACCCGCTATGGTTACTAACCCTATCTCTTATACTATCCGGCGACATTGAGATCAACCCTGGTCCATCTCTGCGTCCCGTCATAACCTTGCCCCCAGGCCACCACTCTCCCTAAAACCGATGGACTAACTTTCGCCCACCTGAATGCTAGGAGCCTTATGGCCAACCTCCCTGACCTCCAGGCTTGGATCTATACTAACGTCCCGGACGTCCTCGCCATCACAGAAACCTGGCTTAAGCCCACAGTGCCTGACTCTCAGTGCCACTTTCCTGGATACAACATGCTTCGTATCGACCGTCCTGGCACTAAAAGGGGAGGTGACCTTGCCCTCTACTTCAAAACTCACCTAAACATTACCCTTGCAGGACCCCTCCTACCAAACTGTGAAATCCTACACTCCCTACTGCTTCTTGGGGGTGTAAAGAAACTCCATATTTTTTGTACTTATATCCCCCCAAAAAATGGTACACAAGGCATCACTGAACTCCTAGGGTTTCTGCCTACAGTTACAGGCAAGAATGACGTTATCTGCCTTGGTGATTTTAACCTTGACTGGTCCAAGAAAAACTCAGCTAACCTATCCTCCTTAGCTAGCAAGGCAAACCTATCCCAGCTCATACATGAACCCACAAGGGTCTCACGTGGGGGCAACTGTGCCACCCTTCTTGACTGGATACTTACTAACAGGACGGAATATGTTGCCTCAGCCGGTGTGCTACTTGACACAATTAGTGACCACTATCCCATCTACTATGTCTGGAACACTGTCATTCCTCCCTTCCCTGCTAAAACTGTAACCTTTCCTAATCTCTCCCGCCTAAGTCATGAGGACTTCTTAACTGACCTTAACCAGTTGACTGGTCCCTCTCTACCAAACACAGGACATTAACATAGCCACAGAATATCTCAACTCCGTCCTCCTCTCTCTTCAAAACCTTCACATCCCGGTCACCACACGTAGGATGGCAGGGAAAGTAACCAAGTGGCTAACACGCCCCCTGCTTCAACTTATCAAATCTAGGGACAAACTTTGGTCCAGGTGGAAGATCTCCCACCTCCGTGCAGACTTTGAAGACTATCGTGCATTATGTAACAACTGCAAAAAACAAATTCGTATTGCCAAAAGCACCTACTATAGGAACCTACTAATAACATCCTCTTCAAATCCGCTTTGAGTACTGGTCAAATTAAGGACATTCTAAAGCAGCGACAAGCAACAGAATCCAGCTGAGCATGAACATTCAAGGTGTTCACTGCACCAACCATGACACCATTGCCAACGACTTCAATGCCCTATTTTCTTCTCCACCAGTCGCTACTCTAACTAGCCCACAACCTGACTGTCCCTCTTCTGTCCTCGCCCTCCCACCCCTCCCTTTCATTCTGGCTCCAACCACATACCTTGAAGTTCGCAAGCTACTTAACTCCCTTCTGGCACGCGGGGGTCAAGGGCCTGAGGTCATCCATCCTTGCATACTTAAGCAGTATGCACCTTGGCTGACCAGACCTATCACCTGGCTTTTTAACCTCTCGATTCGTACGTCTACTGTCCCATCCACCTGGAAAACTGCCAGAACCATCCCTGTACACAAAAAGGGCAATGTCAAACTCATGTCCAACTACTGCCCTATATCTCTTCTGCCCACTCTCAGTAAGCTGCTTGAAAAAATAGTCCACCGCCAGCTTGCTGCTCACCTTGACATGTTTAATCTTCAAACCCCGTGCCAACATGGTTTCCGGCCCGGTCACATTACCACCTCTGCACTTACACAACTTACAAATGACATCAGAAATAATATGGACCGTGGCCTACTCACTGGGGCCGTCTTTATAGACCTGTCTAAAGCTTTCGACATGGTACACCATCCTCTCATGCTAAAGAAGCTCCAATCCATTGGAGCATCTGACCAAGCCCTCTCCTGGTTCCATAGCTATCTTGACAATCGGACTCAGGCGGTAGCATTTCACAAGGCCGTTTCCTGCCCCCTAAACATCTCCCGTGGAGTTCCCCAAGGATCCACTCTTGGACCTCTACTCTTCTCCCTCTTCCTAAATGATATTCCCACCATGTCCCGGCATAGCTGCACTCTTATGTACGCAGATGACCTTGTTCTCTACTCTGGGTCAAAATCGGTTGCTGCCATCAACTCCACTGTCACTAATGACTTCCAATTCCTGCAGACCTGGCTCTCTAGCAACCACCAAGTCCTGAACCTAGAAAAAACCTGTGCTATGCTATTCGGATCCTCTAAGAAACTGTCTGCCCCTGCGAACAGGCTCGGTTCAATGCCTTGATGACTCCCTCATCTCAAACACTGAGTCCTTCAAGTACCTTGGGGTCACTTTGGATCCCACACTTGACCTGTCTCAACATGTCAATATGGTGTGCCGTGCCATCAATGCTAAAATTGGCGGAGCTTATCACGTGTGCCACTCCCTCACTCCTTCCGCTAGACTGTCTGTTGCGAGAGGTATTCTCTTACCCCAGCTGCAATATGCTCTGCCCCTCCTCTTTGCTGCAAACTCTGCTACACTCCACAAATAGGACACTGTCTACAACAACATCTGTAGATTCGCCTTAACTGCCCCACGTCTTACCCATCATTGTCTCCTTTACGCTGGCTTAAATTGGCTGTCACCTAAGGATATTCGAGCCTACTCCTGGGCTGCTTCATCGACTCCTGTCTAGACCTCCCTGCCTTGTCTATCTTGCCAACCTCCTGACTCCTGCCTCACACACCCCATTACCCTCAGGTCTTCCTCTGCCCCATGCTCTCCACTAGACCTTGCATGACAAAATGGGTGAACAAGCATTTGCCCATTTTGCTCCCAAATTCTGGAACTCACTCCCCTTATGGTGAAAACTTCAGCCTCCCATCGAGAATTCTAAAACTCGCTGTTCACCCACCTCCTAGCCTCTGGCCAATGCAAATGCTCTTAATTTGCTTTGTCCCACTGCAGGCTGTCGGGTCTGACCCTGAGTACTACACTAATGTTCTCCCATGCAATACGCTTGTCTAGGTGGCTATGAACCTTGATGTCTTTACTGTCCTCAGCAGTCTTATGGTTACCCTAATTGCTTTATTTTACATCCTTATTATGCTATATGCCTAAAATGTACCCTTATGTAACTATTACTGTGCTACCCAATGTATATCTTGTTTTGCTCCTGTACACCTATATTACGTCTGTGCATTTCTGCATATTGTAACCAATGTCCTGTGCTCTCCAGGGTCGTGCCTGAAAATAGGCAGATCTGTTGCCTAGCGCACTTACCCGGTTACCAAAAGCTAATAAATAAATAAATAAATAAATCCCCGAGTTAAAAGCCCTTGTGAAATGTGTGCACATTCGAACAGTAATGTGTGCGCACACTCGCAGAAGACCCTGCACATGTTTGTGCAGGAAAGGGTTCCCGGAAAAGAGCCACTGAGCAGTGGAATCACAACTGCTTGTTGTGATTAGAAAGAGAAGAGGCTGTGTGTCTAAAAAGTGAAAGCCGGAGCAGCACAACTGTTTACAGTTGCTAGGGAGTCAAGTTACACTTCCTCTTGGCCCCAAATAACTGTTGCTGCATGCTCTCCATGGATACACTGCAGAGAGGTCTAACTTCAGGGATTAAGTACAGGACACTAAGGGCACAGTGTAATAGAGCACTGTAGTGTCCTAACACTTGAAATAAAAGTACTGTAATAGTGCAATATGAGCCCAAAGATAGCTATAAAAGCTGGGTTGAAAAAGAAAGCCGTCAGCTGAAATTGATGCCATCGGGTAGGAAGATTTATGAATGGAGTCCTTAAAATATAAGAAGGCTTTGTGCAGCTCTAATAAAGTAAAAAAGGTATAGAGGATTACTGTACAAGATTACTAGATCTGCTGTATATAATAATAAATGTTTTTCCTTTGTTTATGCATCCAAAGAATAATTGAATCGAAAACCTTACAGGAAAACAGATAGGAAGTGTGCCCCTCAACTGCTTTTCTCTGCTAAGGTTAGAGACTCTTTATCCAGAAATAAAAAGTGTTTTTTTCTTCTTGTATTAAAATAAAAGTTATGTTAACCTGAATAACCTGTATCCTGGAGAGTCCTACTATAGGGCTGACAGTCCATGAAATGGCTGTCTTTATAGGAGCTGTAGAGAGTGATGTCACTAAAAGTGGGATGGCTAATTTCCAAATAATGCTCTACTCCTATAATTAAGATGTAAGAGTGTTTTATAGTGCATCCAAGGTAAAATGTGCTAGAGCAAATAATGCACCTGATCTTAAGTGACACTATTGGTACCCCATAGCCAGTGTGAGAGATATTAGTAGTACGAACTTGCCAAATGTTTGGTAATTACGAGTCACATGGTTATAATGTCACAAATACAGTACTATAAGAACTCTCCACCAGGGGGTAGTTTTTAGAGAGGTGGGTCAGTACTGAACTGACCACAGTAAGAGGACAGCATCTGTGTGTAGGCTTTCACACAAGTGCTATATTTTTGCCAAAGGAAGGAAAAAGACATTTCATGAGTCTATGGAAAGAAGTATTTCCTGTTGCTTGTGGGAGTGAAGAATAACATCGATTGATTCCTTTCCATGAACATTTCTTTTTTATTTTTATTTTTTTGAACTTATTTGAAAATAAATTGACAAATGCATTTATTTGAGTTTTTTATGCATCGTACATTTTGTTTGGTCATCCATTATTGTCTCACACTTCTACACTGGTGTCAGAGTGGGATAACCTGGTATGTCTAGCCTGCCCGGGAGGCATCACCAGGGGGTATTGCTATTAAATACCTTAACAGATGAAGCAAGGGGATCAGACAGACCAAGGTGCACATAATATTACTTGGTCAGTGAAAACTGTGATACAGTTGTTTCTAGGCTTGGGCCTTGGAGCAAGACCTAAGATGAAGTATACTGAGGATGTGGACATGGATGAGGAGTCCCTGAAGCAAGATGCTGCCCAGATGGCCCCAGCACCTGACGACCCTGGAGAGCTTCTGAGATGGTTATGTATCTGATAGATGGAGATGGAATGACAGCGGGAAGAGGATTGTTGCCAGAGGGAGGAGGACAGGCATGTCCAAGCAGAAGAGTGCTGCAGGCAAGATGAAAAGTGGACAGACACTTTGAAGGCTATTCAGGCCCTATCTCAAAGTCAGCCTGATAGAACTGTGCCTAGGAATATAAAATTAACCAAGCTGTCTGAAAGTGATGACATAGAGGAATACCTCACCACTTTTGAGTGTATTGCCCAGACATGTGCATGGCCCTGTGACCAATGGGTCTTAAGACTGGTCCCTTACTTAACTGGTAGAGCACAAATGGTATACAGCCAGTTAAGTGTGGTTGATGCTAACAACTATGATAGTGTGAAGGAGGAGGTATTAAGACACTATAATATCAGTGTAGAAACCTACAGGCAGTGTTTCTGGACACAGAGAATGACAGGTCATGATACTCCCAGGGAAATACATGCCAGGTTGAGAGACCATGGAGGGAAATGGCTGCAACCTGTGGAAAAAAAACAAAGAGCAGATCATGGACATGATAATAATTGAATAATTCATTCAGGTGTTACTCCATGATGTTCAGTTGTAGTTAAAGGGGCATCAGCCTGAATCTGCAGAGGATACTATGAAGTTAGCAGAGGATTATTTAGCTGCTTGACCCACTGGACACAGAGGACAACAAGGACAACAAGGTACCCCACCTCATGCTATGGAGTCGGTAAGACCTTTTTACTCTAATACATACCAGAATAATTATAACAGGTGAGATAGAGGGGGAGGAATTCCATATGCAGAATTAATTTGCCATGGTTGCCTGGGAAGAGGCCAAATTGTGAGGAACTGTCCTAATAAAAAGAGATCTGACATTACTCATTTGACATTGGCTAACATTGGTTATGTTGCTTCAATGGGGATTGGAGAACAACAAACTGTGGGTTTATTGGATTCCAGAAGCAGACAGACATCAATGAGAGTGGATTTAGTCCTAGATATTGAGGTTAACCCAGATGATACCATTGTTATGTGTGTACATGGAGACATACACCAATACCATACCACCAGGGTTGACATAACAGTGAATAATGAGCATCACTGCCTGACTGTAGGATTGGTACCCAGATTGCCGGTACCAGTGATAATTGGGTAGGACGTCACACATTTTAACACCTTAATGCAAACACACCAGGATTATCTGAATCCAGTAAATGTGGTGACTCACACACAGGCCAAGAGATAATTAGGCCAGGTTTTCCCTTTTGAGGAGGACTTTTTTGAAGACTCAGGGAAACCAAGAAAATCTAGAAGACAGAAGAAAAGAGAACAAAGAAAGTGTGTAGAACAGCAGTAGAATAATACCACTGGCATTGCGCCAGGATTGCCTTATAAGATATTGTCAAGGAACAGAAAGCAGCTATATCTTTAAAACCTTTTTTGTCCCACAGATTCAATGGAAAAAACCCTGGACAGTCTCATATTGTTTTAAAGAAGGATATTTTGTATTGAGTTACTGTTGACCCTGTATTGAATGTACCAGTAGAACAATTAATGGTACCAAAGGTTTACAGAGAGAAAGTAATGCAGTTGGCCCATAATATACCCATGGCAGGACATAAAGGGAAGGATCTAACCTTACAAAGGTTACTTTATCGATTTAGCTGGCCAGGTATCCATCAAGACGTGGCAGAATAGTGCCATGTCTGTGCAGAATGCAACTAGTTGCCCAGGTTGGAAAATGAGACCAGGTGCTCCTCCATCCCATACCATATGTAACTACACCATTCGAAAGAATCGCAATGGATGTTGTGGGTCCTCTTACCAAGAGTTCAAAGGGTAACCATTTCATACTTGTAGTGTGTGATTATGCCACACAGTACCCCAAAGCTGTTTCCATTTGCACTGTTACTGTGCATTATATAGCAGAAGAGTTGGCTAAGATTTTCAGTAGAATGGGAATAACCCAGGAGATTCTCACTGATTGAGGCAGTAATTTCAACTCTGTTATGTTGAGAGAGTTATATCGTCTCCTTGGGATATCTGCTGTCAGAAGCTCTCGCTACTATCCACAGATGGTGGAAAGATTTAACAAAACCTTCAAAAAGATGCTGCAAAAGTATGTACAGGAGGAAGGTAGAAACTGGGACAAATTCCTCCCTTACCTCCTGTTTGCTTAAAGAGAGGTACCCCAAGCTACAACTGGATTTTCACCCTTTTCATTGCTTTATGGAAGGAACCCCAGGGGGGTCATTGGATGTGGTGAATGAGCACTGGGAGGAAGGTACCAATGTTGGATATAGCAATATACTGGACTATATGGCAGCATTGAGGGAAAGACTGGTAAAATATGTTACCCTGGCCCACCTGAATGTGACCCAGAAGCAAATAGGGCAAAAAGAGGCCTATAGTGTGGGGCTAAAGAACAAATGTTTTGTGCCAGGAGAAAAAGGTTTATTATTGTTGCTATCAACAGAGAGCACACTATTGATGCATTGGCAAGGATCTTATGATGTGGTGAGACAGACAGGAAATGTCAATTTTGAGACTGAAATGCCTGGTCATCAACCAACAAAAAGGGGGTACCGTGCAAACCTTTTGAGAAAATGGCTAGAAAAACTCCAGGTTCAGGCACTTTACATCCACCATGAACCAAAGGAAACAGAAATGGATACAGCTTATGAGACACTTAACCATCCCATAAGTGATGAAGGTATAATAAATCCAAATCTAAAACCCGAGCAACGATCAGGGGTAGATCAATTGCTACACTATTTTCAAGACACATTCATGACCACCCCAGGAAGAGCTAGGGGAGTAGAACATGACATTAAGGTTAATCTGCAGAAACCCATACACCAAAAGGCCTATAGGCTATCTGAAATGATTAGGCAGGAGGTGATTGATGAGGTAAGGAAGATGGAACGGTTGAGGGTAATTGTTCCTTCTAGGAGTGCATGATCTTCCCCAATGGTGCTAGTGAATAAACAGGAAGGAGGTATAAGAGTGTGCTTGGATTTTTATAAGGTGACTTCTATTTCAGACTTTGATGGGAACCCGATGCCCAGAATAGATGACCTGTTTAATAGAATAGGAAATGTCCGCTATATTAGCATGCTAGATTTGACCATGGGATATTGGCAAATTCCCTTGGCCACCAATGCCCAAGAAATCACAACCTTCCCTACACCAATAGGATTGTATCAATTTACAAAGATGCCATTTGGACTCCATGGCACACCTGCTACCTTTCAACACTACATGGACCATATTTTAAGACCTCATACCCAGTATAGCTCAGCATACCTGGATGACGTGGTCATTTTTAGTCATGACTGGCCCACTCATTTAGTACATCTGAGTACCATCATTATGATTATCAAATATGCTGGGTTAACTAATAATCCTGCCAAGTGCGCCATAGCAGGGACTGAAACAAGGTATTTGGGTTTTGTGATTGGAAAAGGATCCCTGAAACCAGAAACTGACAAATTGGAGGCAGTTGCCAACAGCCCCATTCCCATCACTAAAAAGATTGTTAGATCGTTCTTGGGTTTAGCTAATTACTATCGATGGTTCATCACGGATTTTGCTACTCTGGCAACTCTCTTAACAGAGCTTACAAAAAACAAACACCCCAACAAAGTTAAATGGACCCCAGCATGTTAGGAGGTCTTAGGAACATTAAGGCAGTACTCTGCTCAGCCCCAGTTCTAACTAGCCCCAACTTCCAGAAACCTTTTGAAATACAGACAGACGCCTCTGATACAGCCTTGGGAGTGGTGCTTACACAACATGATAAGAAGGGGGAACATCCAGTACTGTACATTAGTAGGAAGATGCATGAGCAAGATAGAAAATACTCGACCATAGAGAAGGAATGTTTGGCCATGAAATGGGCCATAGAATCCCTTCAATACTATCTTTGAAGAAATTATTTTGTAATAATGACAGACCATAATCTGCTATGTTGGTTAAACCAAATGAAAGACAAAAACATGTGAATTATGAGGTGGTACCTGTCACTACAACCATATTGATTCACAGTAAAACACAGGTCTGGATCACAGCATCAAAATGCAGATTTCCTATCAAGATATGGTGCAGAAAGTACACCAACTGTTGGAATATGAACATGAAATTATCTTGTATCATTTAATGATGAATGATTTGAGTGTTTTTGTTAAAAAGCACTAACCTCAGAGATAAGAACAGTTCTGTACAGAAATATGATACTAGGTCTAGTACACCAATCGTACAGAATTAAATATTAAGGGTCCCTAAGGGGAACTTCTGGAGTGGGTGGGCAGAAGTTCCAACCCTCCCAAGGGTGAAGGGTCTCAGACAACAATAAAAATATTGTGTTGCCTTCTTGTGGTGGAAGGTGTATAACAGAGGGTCCCTGTTATGAAGAATAAAAGTGGAATAAAATTCCTTTAGAGATGCAACCCTCCCCCCTCTCGTTTTGTTTTCTGATTTCACTCTATTCTGCCTTCTTCTATTTTTTCCTGTCTATCCTGTTTTCTTGTCAGGGTGACCAACCTGGCAATCTTCATTATCTTTTCTTTACTATCCCTTTTTACCCTTTTCATAAAATGTCTTGCATCCAAAAACTTCCAAAGCTGGTGTGCAGTTGTATATATTTATGATACAGGGCTATATATTCGGTCTCATACTCTTATCAAGAAAGCCCCAGCAAGTACATTGCTAATAATAATAAATAATAAATATTTAGAGAACTTCAAGAAATTCCCAGCTCTCTGCCTAGAGACATGTTTCAGATGCCTCTATATGTTTAAAAAAAAGTAGGGAAAGTGTATTACAATAAAGAAAAGCACTTTGCACTATTTTCCCAATGCAAAGCTATTCCTGAGTTAAAAGCCCTTGCGAAATATGTGCACATTCGAGCAGTAAAGTGTGCGCACACTCGCAGAGGACTCTGCACATTTTCGTGCAGGAAAGGGTTCCCAAAAAAGAGCCGCTGAGCTGCAGAATCACAACCGCTTGTTTCTGATTAGAAAAAGAAACAACTGTGTGTCTAAAAAGTGAAAGCCAAAGCAGCACAACTGTTTACAGTTGCTAGGGAGTCAAGTTATACTCCCTCTTGGCCCTGAAGTGCTGTTGCTGTATCCGCTCCACGGATACACTGCAGAGGGCTCTAACTTAAAGAATTAAGTACAGGACACTAAGGGCATAGTGTAATAGACCCCTGTAGTGTCCTAACACTAGAAATAAAAGTACTGTAATAGTGCAATATGAGCCCAAAGATAGCTATAAAAGCTGGGTTGAAAAAGAAAGCCATCGGCTGTAATTGCAACCATTGGGTAGGAAGATTTATGAATGGAGTCTTTAAAATATAAGAAGAAGACTTTGTGCAGCTCTAATAAAGTAAAAAAGGAACAGAGGATTAGTGTACAAGATTACTAGAACTGCTGTATGTGATAATACATGTTTTACTTTTGTTTATGCATTCAAAGAATAATTGAATCTAAAGCCTTGCAGGAAAACAGATAGGGAGTGTGCCCCTCAACTGCGTTTCTCGGCTAAGGTTAGAGATTCTTTATCCAGAAATAAAAAGTGTTTTTTTCTTCTTGTATTAAAATTAAAGTTATGTTAACCTGAATAACCTGTATCCTGAAGAGTCCTACTATAGGGCTGACAGCCCATGAAATGGCTGTCTTTATAGGAGCTGTAGAGAGTGATGTCACTAAAAGGGGGAGGGACTAATTTCCAAATAATGCCTTACTCCTATAATTAAGGTATAAGAGTGTTTTATAGTGCATCCAAGGTTAAATGTGCTAGAGCAAATAATGCACCTGATCTTAAGTGACACTATTGGTACCCCATAGACAGTGTGAGAGATACTAGTAATAAGAACTTGCCAAATGTTTGGTAATTACGAGTCACATGGTTATGATGTCACAAATACAGTACTATAAGAACTCCCCACCAAGGGGTAGTTTTTAGAGAGGTGGGTCAGTACTGAACTGACCACAGTAAGAGGAGGACGCCTGTGTGTAGGCTTTCACACAAGTGCTACATTTTTGCCAAAGGAAGGAAAAGGACATTTCAGGAGTCTATGGAAATAAGTATTTCCTGTTGTTTGTGGGTGTGAAGAATAACACCGATTTTTTTCCTTTCTGTGAACATTTTTTTTTGTCTTATTTTTTTGAATTTATTTGAAAATAAATTGACAAATGCGTTTATTTGCGTTTTGTATGCATCTTACATTCTATCTGGTTATCTGTTATTGTCGCACGCTTCTACATATTATCAGAGGCTGATTACACAAAGTGAGACAACGTTTGCAGAATAAATGCAGTCACATTTGTTCATTGTGATGGAGCCATGGTATCCACTTTCCTGGGTATGTACTGAGGCATGAGGCCAAGCCAAATGTGCTTATGCAACCTAGGTGATAGTATATCTGAAGCCATTCATAGGAAGTGAGACATGGGACTCGATTTATTCCAGAATAGGCAGAATCCCTGGTACTTATGCCCTGCGACTTGTGGCAGCCACAGGCCTACTCCACAGGAAGGGCACACCTGACATGGGTGCTGCAAGCCGCAGTCCTTAGGGTGCAAGCAGCGCAAGGCATGGCCCCTCTCCAGAGCCCTGCATCCCAACACCATGGCACTGCTCCACAGGGTTGGGGATGGGCTGGGGGGCACAGGACCACCCTGAAGCACCTGCCATGTGGGGGGGACAGGAACTGACCTGGGGGGGCATTGCACAGGGTTGGGGGCAAGGGGGCGCCAGCAGCCCACATTGGGCAGCCCTGCCACAGGGGATGTGGTGGGCAACCACGGGGGAATGTGGGGGGGTCAGCTTTGGGGTACAGCAGACTCAGTGGTGCATTCCCGGTGGATGTAGGTACAGTTAGAACAGCTAGTAGCTGGTCTAACTGTACTTATGCCATGATCTACCACATCCCACTTGGAATCGTGATTTGCAATTCTGCCAGCTGCCCTCTTGGAATACCAGTGTAATTAGTGCTGGAATCCCCCTTGCGCCATGCTACAGGGAGTTGCGAGCATAGTGGGTGGCATATATCACATTTGGTGCAGGCAACCTGTGCCATGCCACAGGCTGCCTCCTGGAACTGTGTTGGGTGTAACGCATGTCGCAAGGTGTGATTTGTGCCATAGGGTTTGGCGCAAGTCACCTTGTGACATGCGTAACCCATTTTAGAGTTAGGTCTATGGTTTGCAAACCAAGTGCAGTCACATTTGTACATAGTGCTGGAATCATGGTATGTTCTTTCCTGGGTATGCACTGAGGCATGAGGCAGAGCCAAGTATCTTCAGGTAACATACGTGAGCATATAGCATGGGCTGATCACACACAAATGGCACAAGATCTGCAGAATAGCTGCACTCATAATTGTACACTGTGATGGAGGCATGGTATCCGCTTACCAGAGTATCCAGTGAGGTATGAGACAGCCAAATGAGTCCCTGTAACCCAGGTTGGCATATATCACAGACCAATCACAGAAGGTGAAAAAAGGTTTTAAGAAGAACTGCAGACACAGCATAATGATGGGGACATGGTATGAACTGTCCTGGTTATGCAGTGAGGCATGAGGCAGAGCCAGGTGTGCTCATGTAACCTAAAGTGATAGTATATCAGAGGTCGACCACATAAAACATAAAGTGAGACATGGTTTGCAAAATAAGTGCAGCCACATTTGTATATAATGATGGAATCATGGGATTCTTGGGACTCTTCCCCGTGAAACCAGTCCCTGTCATGGCGTTATTCAGTCCAGAAAGGTGATTTCATGGTCACTGCATGGAATCACCTTTCAGGACTGATTAATGAAACAACAGTGTCACTGTTCATGAGGTGGGCTCTCAAAAAGCCTATGTTGCAAATTTGGTGAAAAAAATTCCAAAAAAATGACTGTGTTATGAACGTGCATTGCACAGTTTCCACGCACCCCCGTAACTTTGTGAATTTGTAATATTTTCACTCCAGATTTTCAACAGTGGCATTTTTCCATACCTCCTTATAACAGTGCAGCTCTCATTTGTCACATCCTGGCCGAAATGTGTTTTCACACTTGCGGGGCAGAACAGTGCGGTCACTGTAGGAAATCAGTGTTTGGGATATATTACAAAAATCACAGTGACACTGTTCATGAGCAGAGGTCCTAAAATGCCTATATTGAAAATTTGGTGTCAAAAGTCCATAAAATGACTATGTTATGAGCGTGCATTGTGTAGTTTCCATGTACATTCGTAACATTAAACATTTGTAATATCTCCACTCAAAATGTTCACCATTATCCATTTTGCACACCTTCTTATGAACAGTACAGCTGTCATTTTTCACATCTTGCCCAAAACATGTGTTTGCACATCTGACACACAATGGCACAGTTGCTGTGGGAAATCAATGTTCAGGACAGATAAAGAAAATCATAGTGACAGTGTTCATGAGCAGGGGTCATAAAATGCCTATTTTGAAAATCTGGTGAAATAATTCCACTAAATGACTGTGTTATGAGCATGAGTTATGCAGTTTCCGTGTACACTCGGAAGTTCAAGCATTTTTAATATTTGCACTCCAGATTTTCAGCATTGCCATCTCTTTACACCTCCCTATGAATGGTACAGCTGTCATTCTTCACATCCTGCCCGATCTGTGTTTCCGCACATCTGATGCAGAATGGCACAGTCGCTGTGGGAAATCAAAGTTTGGGACACATTAAAATCACAGTGCCACTGTTCATGAGCAGAGGTTCCAAATGCTTTCATGAGGTGGGGGTCACAAAAAGGCAATGTTGAAAATTTGTAGTGCAAATGTCAACAAAAGCCTGGGGCATTAGGGTTTCTAACCATAACGTCCCACCCTATACAGACTGACAGGCATCAGGGGTGTGGCATTGGATTGCTGGCTGTAATGCTTATGCCATTCCACCCCCCCCACCCTGAAGCCAGTGACAGGCATCGAGGTGTGCCTTGGACTCTTTGGCCAGACTTCGCTCCATTCTCCTATACCGCACCCATTTCAGCAAATGTCCTTATGAAATGGGATGACTGTGAAGCCAAACACTCCAAGGCACACCTCAACACTTGTCAGTGTCTTCAGGATAGAGTGAGGTGAAATGCCATGAGCATTATGGGCAATGACCCAAAGGCACACTCCAATGCCTGTCCATCTCTGCAGGGTAGAGGTGGGGTTGGCGTGAGTTCAGTACTTCACTGCCATTCCTATTCTGCATCTGTCTAACTCCTGCATGGCCAATGCTAATATCAGCAAGCAAACATGTGTCATTGACAATGCTTGTTATTTTTTATTTTGCTTTTATTTAAAAAAATAAAATGCTATTTGTGAATTTTGAAACTGCTCCTGGTTTTCCTATACTTACTGACCTTTGCCTTGATGACAGTTGCTAAGGGAAAGGACCATATTTACAAGATTTTCTCTCACTACTGTTATCAATCAAAACACAGAAGTCTAACACAAATACAAGATAAAACATTTTTGCAATGACACTCAAAACTCTCTTGTTGCACACAGATTCATTTATTGGCTAAGACATTTTTTGATAAAACATATATTTGCATAACAAATACAGGCACTTCACTATATTAATATACACATTATACATATTATACAAGTCAAATCAGTGCTGCATCACACTTGCACCATCAGAATCACTGTTAGAATTGCACTTCAAGATGTGTGTGACAGTTAAAAGGTTCCTCCATTACTCAGAGGGGAACCGAACATTGTGGGCATGGTTTACTGGTGGAACTGCATTTAGTGTAACACTATTATCTTCATTGCTCTGATGACATCATCCTCCAGCAACTTTGATGGAAAAATGGAATAGAAGCACAATGATAACTTCTGGGTACTGTAATTTTTTATTTACCAACCAGATTTGGACAGAAATAGGACTACTGGAAAAATGAGGAGGCATGTAACACTTACACATAAGGAGTTAGGAAACTATTGCTGTGAAAAGATGTAAGACTTCCTCTTTAAACTGCAGATTTGTGCAGAACTTGTTTTCTAAACACTGTAACTCAGCCAATATGTATCTGATTTGTCTCAAACTTGGTAAGTTAAATAAGTAGTACAGTCAAAGTTTGCAAAAACATATCTTGTGCAGAGTGTTTTGATTTTTTTGCATAGTCCTAGTGTGTGTGTCCTTTCCTATGTCTGCTATTAGGAGTTTTTTCTAAACTAGCCTGCTAGATTTTTGGTAGTTGGCTTGCTTGCACTTTCTGCTGCAGGTGTCTTGGTGGACACCTCGCAGCGGAAGTGGTACGGTGGATGACAGTCTCTTGCTGCTTGAGATTACTGCTTGAGACTACTTGTGCGCTACTCAGATTACCACGTACTGTCTGAACCTATAAGGTTGAGAGGCAGAGCATGTTCCAGCAGCTGTTCCCATTTAGCATAGTGGCTAGGGTAGTGGACTGTGAGGTAGGTAGGTAGGAAGGACTGGGATAGGGACAGGGGTTTGTTTCCCACAGCCTCACACTTTTAGTAGGTGTCTGCTTACCTCTCAACTGTCCCTGATTTTGAGGGACGTCCTTGATTTTGCCTCAAAATTTTACTCTATCCCTCCTAAAAATTGTGTTTCTGTGACCAAACAGTGGGGGTTGTAAGCACAAAATAATGTCAAACATTAAAGTTATGGACTTCTTCTTCCTCAGAAAATGTATTTTACACTGTCTCTTATTCTACTAGCTTCCTAAGAGGATATCACCAGTTTTGAAGATGTGTCCCTAATTATGGTCCTTTGTCCTCATTTTTTTAAAGCCTTCTCCCTGATTTGTGAGGCAGGAGGTTGAGAGGTATGGGTGTCTGAATAAGCAAAATCTCCATGGTTGCACCTGCAGACTGAATGCCTGCTTCTGAAATTTTTTTTCTTCAATATTGTGTGACCTTGGAGTTGATTATATTTATTTATGGGAGGGTGCGGGGGCTGAAGCCCTGCAAAAACAAAGTCTGAATTGTTGGTAAACTTTCATGATGGACATACAATTATGGCAGTGATGGTGTTCCCATCCACAATGGTATTCCCATCTGCCATACTGTTTCCAGTCCGACATGACAGCTGCAGCATAAACTGCAATTGCTCCCAGTAGTTTTATGGTACCTGGGGATCTTCATCTTGGGAGGCTTTATTGTTCTTCTTGTTCTACAATGCCTGCTGTATCATGTGACAGTGACGTACCCAGGACAATAGATTATGCAAGCACTGGTTTAGAATCAATTTACAGCAGCAGAGCTGTGATATTAAAGTAACTTTCCATATCCAATAAACAATAAAGATTACATTTACAGTTTAGCAAATACTTGAGGGCTAGCTGAGTGGCTTATTCTGTCAGAAAACAGCTGGAGTCATTACTAGTTATAGCATAAACTGGAATACCACCAACAGCTTAATATGGTTCACGGTCAGTTGGCACTTATCTGTGTGGGGGGGTTAATGGGGAAGGCAGCTGCAAGTGGGGAGCTACCTGCACATTTGAGCAGACTTGATAGACCATGTGGCCTGCTTCTGCTGGCAAGTAGTAAGTAAGTAAGTAAATAAGTAAGCATTGATAATTTGGGGGGATCTGTATGCTTTTTATAGCTGTGTGTAGTTTGATGAAACGAACAGTTTTAAAAGCAAAACATTTACTCCTGCTGGCTAGACCTGACGCACATCGAGAAAAAAAATATTGAATTAAAGCTACCTAGTGGAGGCCAGAATATGACACTCCTATCTCTAGTACTTGCTCAATCAGTGGTCCCGGATGGAAAATTATCACGTGGGACAGGAGACATTGTAGGGAAAAGAAGAGCAATAAACTCTGCTTTAGAAAATGGCAAGTATGTAATTTGCTCCCTGATTGGCTAAGACCACTTCCAACCTGGGCATCTATTTTTCAATAGATGCCCAGCTAAAAATAAGAGCCAGTCTAAGGGCCACTTCACCGGGCAGCATTCTTCAGTGGTGCCCAGCTTGCTTTGTAATTAGCTGGAAGTATCTCCGAAAATTTGAAATACCTGCCATGTTTTTTCTCTCTTAGTGAGAGCTACAAGCTCCCCCCCACTACTAGCTTCAGTGATCACTGCCTGCCTGATTTTGCAGTTGGGAGAGTGAAGACATTCACAGCCATATTCTTTACTATGTACCACTCTCCCGACTGCCGTCTCGCACTACTGCGCTAGACAAAAATTAAACGAAAGCCGTTGGTCCTATCGGCTTTATGGTGCAAAGCGCAGCTCGCTTTAAAAATGGCCACTACCACTAAATGCACTGCCCACACAGTATGTCTCCTGAGAGTTGCGGGGGACCAGAACCACATCAATAGCCATATATTTAACAAAAAAAAAGGCCCACGACGGATGAATAATGATGCCATCAGATCGATCGACTTCACATAACTGTCGGTAGCAGATAGCGCCTCTCCATGTAAACCCATAGTCTCCCCTCATCATTTATGCTCAGAAGTAGCTCCTTACCACATCCTGCTGGTATCAGAGCATTCATGTCCCCTAGCCATCATGCCCGATCCCACCGAAAGCTGCAGCATGTTCGAGCCACACTTCAGTTCTCCTAATCTCCCCATCCAATAGCACTGCAAAATTAGATATTCCCTGACCTGCGGTTAAACGTAAACCGACAGAAACACGGAAAACCAGCCAGTGTGCCACAGAAGTGGCGGGGGGGGGGATTCTTGATCAACAAGCGATCGAGATGGGTAGGATAAAATAGTAAAAAATGAATGAATTAATAAAGTAAGGAAAACATGAAAAGCACTGTAACTTAAACCCTGAACATATCTGTGTGGTTGGGAGGGCTAACCATAACAACCAGCTCCAAAGTGGGAACTATGGAGGCTCCATTGAGACACAAGTCACTAGGTGTAAAGAAACACAGTATTTTAATACAGGTGGAGGAACTATTTGATTACAAAATAAACCAAACAGGTAAGAGTTTTAACATGTAAATATAAAGATTTTTTTTCCAAACATATATCATTCAGTGGCCCATTTTCTAAGTGCAATAATACCCTCCAGGGTAGGCGGTATGGGCAATACCGGACCTTACAGGGGCTATAAGGCCCTCCACCTGCGGTGTTGGGCCTCATTATGCCCTGGGCGGTCCGGTAATGCCCAATACTGTCCATCCTGTAGGGTGTTATTGCTTACATCATGGAGATCCCCAGGGGCCATAAGACTTCAATATAACTAGAAGACCTTTTTAGAAAAAAAACTCTTAACAGCAAACAAATGGAAGGACACACCAGAACTACATGCACACATCTAAACACTATGTACAACAATGTTTCTGCAAATTTTGGCTGTGCTACTCCTCTAATAGATTAAAGGTTACTCTTTCAGGGAGAAATAGTGCCAGTATTCAAAGTGACCTGGAAAGGAGGCTTGCTGACCTGCAAAGGTGAGCAGATCATGGAGGAAAGCCGAAAGTTCAAAAACCATGCTGATAGGCAATAACAGCCAGCAAGAAGAAGCTTAGATGGTGCATTGTACTCTTAAGCAGAAGTTATAAAATGGTTCCTTTGTGACAGCTCTAGGGAGAAGTCTAGCCAGAAAATGTACCTTTGCATAATTTAAATCACAGACAGTAAACATTGGCAGATTTAAAGGGAACCAAATAAACAGTTTTCTACTTAGGGAAGGTGGCACAGTGTTAAAAGCACAATGCCATTTTATACATAGTGGGAACTTCAACCGAAAGTGCCTTAGGGTTCCCTTCTTCCGTTTTGAAGTAGAAAATACAGCTGAAATCCTGAATAGTCAGTTTTCTAGCTGTGATAGTGTGAAGGTGCTTATAATAATTTTTTAACATTTTATTGTGATTTATAGAATTGTACAATATTTGAATCCATGTGGACAGTGACGAAAGGGTTTGAAAATGTGATGATGGTTTGGGATACAAACTGGAGCATGCCAGTGCGCCTCATCCTGCTGCAGGATTCCAACCTAGAATGACAGCTGATTGGTACTGAGGCTTGGAACAGGGAGGCTGTCCACTCAAAGACTAGGGTCAGATTTTGAAAGGCTCCTGAATGGCACAAACTCCTGGTGCTCTGAAAGATGGTTCATGGGGCTTGCGGCATTCACCCAGCCAATGATTGGAATGTTCCATGCCATGCACTGATGTCTGTGAGTCAAACCAACTTTTTTCTGGTCTACAGTAGCTTGTGGCAATCCTCGGTACCCTTTTTAAGGCTTGTGCCAAATATTTGGTGCAAGCTGCCATAAATTAGGTAAAGTGTCACAACTGTGCTCAAAGTACCAAAATCGGGTGCAGTTGTGGCAAAGGTGTTTGATGCAGTTGAGCAAACAAATGGGTTTGACACAGGGCTTGACACAAGCCCTGCATTGCCCTTTGAAATTCTGACTCCAGGATTTTAGCTTATGAATTGTTCAGTGAGTATAAAGGGAGCTGCAAAGTTCATTTTTGAGGAGATCGAGCAGGGAGGCATAGCTGAAGGGACCAGACTAGAGGGTGTTCAATTTATAGATGTCTACCACAGGATAACGCCAAGGGACTAGCTCTCATTCAGTATACTAGCATCTATGGGATCATCAATATCCCAGTGCCAGGCAGCTAGGGTCTGGAGGGCAGAAAGTTAGCATAGGGAAAGCGTAACTATTGCTTGCTGCATTTGTGGTACCTGTTGTAGCTATGTGGTTTTCAGACTAAGTCCAGCAACAGTTTCCAGAAACGAGGTCATCTCTAAGGATCATCACCGTACAAGATCCACTGCCTTTCTCCAGTGGATCCAGATTTCGCCAGTGATTTTCCAGAGCTCAGTCAAAGAAAGTGGTAGTGTAATTTAAATTTATTGCAGCACTAGTTCAAGAGGGACATTCATCAGCTATACTAAGATTTGGGTTCCATGTCATAACGGCGATCGCAGAAAGGCAATTGCCATTAGGGTGAGTGTACATCGCCAAAAATGAATTTCAGCAATATACAGTCCAGGCACACAGCAAAAGGACACCATGGACTTTGTTTTGTTTATGTGGGGGGGCTGTGCCCCCACACTTCCCCAAGGGGGGCTTCACTCCTCACTATCCCCCTACTAAAGGATTCTCAGCTTCAGAGGGATGCATGTCGGGCGGGGGGTCCAAAACAGGGAAACAAACATTTTGGGCCAGTGCAACAAAATGTACACACACCCAGACCCGAAACCAGCACCATCACAACCCTAGCCTGCCACCCACCCACAGGGCTAGCTCTGCAGCCCACCACTACACAAATGCCACACAAACCCTCCCTCCCCTTCTGCCCATTGCTAAGCATGCTCGCTCCCCCCATGCATGTATGTGTGTACATATAGTGACATGCTGTTGCTGCATTTGTGGCCTCTCCAATCCGGTCACCCTCTCTCCTCAGTAGTCCTGTCAACAGGTGCCATGATTGAGTCACCCTGTCTTTTTTTTCAAATTCAATAAACTTTATTTGTGTTTTCTTTTTTACAATAACAATTAGACACTGTTGTGATAATGGACTAGAGATAGTTGTACAATATGGTATCATAACAACTTATTAAGTACAAAGTCCACAGGTGAAATTGTGTTCTTAGGAAACAAAAATATTGTTAACACAACAATCCATAGTCGACAAGCATGATAAGCCTCCACTCCCCTCCCCCTATTTCCCTGCCCCCCTTCACTCTGTCCCCCCCCCAGGTACTCAAACTTGTATCACATAGAATAGAAAGCATTATCTGAACACATTGGAATTAGCAGTGAGGCAATTATCATCATAATTTCTAGTATTACAACCTTATGCCTTGTTGTCAGATGTAAAGGAGCCCACACCCTTTGGTAGTAATGTGACCTCTTGGACATTTGAGCTATGAGATTCTCTGCTTGTAAGGCAAAGTGAACCTCATGCAACCATTCTGCAAGAGAAGGGACTTCTTGGTCCAGCCAATGGTGTAATATTACTTTTTTGGCACATAGTGCCACAATGGCCATGTGCTTGCATCGGTTGCTGATCAGAGAGTCCGATAATCTCCCAAGATACAGGTTTCTGGACTGAAAGCATCCAAAAGACCCAAAAAAGGATCTAATTTTGATTTAATAGCCACCCAAAATGGGGAGACCTTGTCACATTCCCATAATATATGCAACAGAGCACCAGACTGTGCCCCACATCTGGGACATAGATTAGATGGAAGTTTCCCCATTTTGTGCAGTTTGACTAGGGTATAATATCAATCATGGATTACATAGAACTGCAGTAAACTATACCTGTCCCACTTAACACCTCAATTTGGGACCATATCTTAGACCAAGATCTAGTTGCCGAGGGCGCAGCAGGCAGAACCCGGTCCCACAGATAGTGTGGTTGGCCACCTAGTTCTTCCATTGTGTTCTGCAGGAGATGTTAGAAGAAAGAGATAAGATGAGATGAGGGAGAGATTGAGATGACTGATAATATGGGTCCTGCTAGATTCTGTTCCCATAAACCTGTTCCAAAATGTTGGCTAAGCATATGTGATAGCTGAATATGAGTTGCCCTGTTTGAAAGCTCCCAATCACAGTCCCCAATGTCACCGGACACCTGAGATTTGTGATCTGTTTGCTACAAAAGGATTGCCATTCATTAATTTAAGAGACTTTTGCAGAAAGACTGAGGAGGATATCTGTGTGAATGTGTAGAAGTAATTGTTAACCAATGTGATTTGACGCTTCAGTAATTTTAAGTGAAATGCTATAAAGTATAAGTGAATGGCTATTGAGTTTAAGAGAAATGCTATATGGTATAAGTAATTACATTTGTTTATTTATTTATTCACGCGTTTAACCAGGAAGGCATACTGAGCACACTAAATGCTCAATCCAGATGCGTCCTATGGGAGGGAGAACATAGACAATAGCTGAAAAGCATATATACAGGAAAAAAGTACACAGAATAAATTCTCTGAACATTTGGTCCAAGTGACTAGGCACAGAGGTCAGGAAAACAGTAGAATATACAGTAGTTTGACAGCGCAGTGCAGTCAACATGAACAGTAGGTTAAACATAATTTAGGTGCAGCAAGTAAGTTCAGTCAAAAATACAGTCACATCATGCTGAGAGCAGAACAGCCTAGGCACATGAGCAGGTAGGGGCGAGATGAGCTTGAAGCAAGGAGTTTAGGTGCTGAGGGGAAGGGTAGTGACAAATGTTTGCTGGAAGGGAATTCCACAAAGTTGTTATGTGGTAGCTGAAAGCAGCCTGACCGGCAGTAGAGGACCTAAGTGGGACTGCGAGCAAACGAGAGTCCAAGTTTCAGAGAGAGTAGGCTAGGGTTGAGGGGTTTCCCAGGGCAGTGGAGAGGTAGGAGGGGAGGTGTTGGGACCAAAACATGGCTGGAATTTTGGCGCAGTGGGATTAACTGTGATTATGAAGAGAGGAGAGGCCCATAGATTGGTACAGGGCACAATGGTGTGTGGAGTAGGGGCAATTCAGTGCAAAGCAGCAGAAGGAATGGAAAAGAGGGTCCAGCCTGGCTAGGGTTGACTTGGGGCCGGCACTGTAGACTATGTCACCATAGTCGAAAACAGGGAGAATAATTTTCTGCACAATGGCCCTCCAAGCAGGTGCAGGAATGCAGTCATGATTCCGGTAAAGTACACCAAGCCTAAGGTGAAGCTTCTTAAGTAACGAGTCGATATGTGTGGAAATGTTGAGGTGCTGCTCCAACCATACTCCAAGGTATCTGAAAGAGGTACAGTATTCCAGTGGTGTCCCTTCCAGGGTGCGGACTGTGATTGGAGAGGGGAGCCTAGAAAGTCTCTGCATAGTGCCAAAGGTTAGAGCGACCATTTTCTTGGCATTGAGGAGGAGATGATTTGAGCGAAGCCAGTGCTGGACTGAGGTAAAATCTTGCTGTAGTCGGGTCATGACCTCTGAGGACGAGGGGCCAGATGCATACAGCACAGAGTCGTCCACATACATATGGATTGAGGTGTGCGGGCAAACAGAGGGCAGGTGGTTCAGGAAGATCGAGAACAGGAGGGGGCCTAGGACAAAACTTTGTGGTATGCCGGAAGTGACCAGGCGAGGAGCCGAAGTGGAGGAACTGATACAGATGGATTGGGACCTGCCAGCAAGGTATGAATGGAACCAGGAGATGGCCCTACTGGATAGACCGGCGTTGACGAGTTTGGCTAGCAGTAGAGAGCGAATGACTGTGTCGAATGCCTTGGCCAGGTTGATGAAAATGGCTGCTGCTGTGATGTGGCCAGCATCCATCATAGTAAGGATGGAGTCAGTAAGCCTGAGAAGGGAGGTAGTGGTGGAGTGGGATTTCCTGAAGCCGGACTGATAGGGGGAGAAAAAAGAGGCGGAGTCTAGAAAGGGAGATAAGCGAGAGAGTACCAGGCATTCCTGTAATTTTGTGAGGACAGGTATGAGGGCGATGGGCTGGTAATTGTTTGGGTTTGAGAGATCCCCACCCTTAGGAAGTGGAATCATGGTGGCATGTTTCCATTCAGAGGGGATTTCAGCATGGGCGAATGAGAGGTTGAAAACGGAGGTCAGGGGTTTGTCTATGGCAGGGGCAGAAAGGAGAAGCATTTTTGAGTTCAGCCCAGTGGGGCATTTGCCCTTACTTGGATTAAGGGCAACCAGTGCATTATAAACCTTGTCTGGGGTGACATGTAGGAAGGAGAAAGGCTGAGCTGGGGGGGTGTCACAACTCAGGGGGAAAGTGGGTTGGTGATGGGCGTGGGGAGGAGCTAGCAAAGGAGAGGAGTGGCTGTTTGTAAAGTAGGAGTTAAACAGAGTGGCCACAGCTGGAGGGTCGGAGATAGTGAGACCTCCTATCTGCAGGGATGGAGTGGGGGGGCTGCGAAGGGGGGCTGATAAGTGACTTTATCACATTCCAGAATTTGTACAGGAGATGGGAGGAGTTGAAAGTGCTCTTGAAATAGTTCGCTTTTGCTTGGTGGATTTTCCTAGTACAGGCGTTTGGAAGCTCATGGTAGTACTGACAGGTGGATGGACAGCTGGACACTTTAGAGGTTTTCCAGGCTTTGTCTCTGGCTCTAAGGAGGGCAAGGATGTTTGGCGTAGTCCACGGAAGGTGAGAACCTCTGAACCTGGTTCTTCGGAGTGGGGCGTAGCGGTCCCAGACAGCAGTGAAATTGGATTTGAAAGCCAGCAGGGCCTCATCTATAGTAGTGGACCAACTGATGCACGACCAGTCAGATTTGTCTAAATCATTTAGTAATGCGTGGAGGTCCAGGGATTTGTAGGATCTGGCCAGGATGATTCTGGGAGGAGGAGCTTTGGGTCTGAAAATTTTGCGTACCGTGTAGATACCATGATGGTCACTAAGGGCATCCAGAATAAGACCAGAGGCTAGGATCCTGTGGGGGTGTGAGGTGAGGGACCAATCTAGGAGGGTGTGATTCTGTGTTTTGTGGTTTAAACGTGTGGGCTCAGATATTAGTTGTTTTAAGTTTAGGGCTGTCACCTTGTCCCGAAGCTTGAAAGTAGACCCAGCAAGCCAGTTCAGGTTGAAATCACCGAGTATGTGGAGCTCACCACCCACTGCCAGGGAGTTCAGTGAGCCCAAGTGATTCAGTAGTGTATGAGGGTTGGTGCCAGGACCGCAATAGGTACCTGCTATGAAGATTGGAATCGAGTGGGGGTTGCAGAGTTTGACCATTAGGGCATCAATGGAGTCTGAGGGTCTGGATAGGGTAACCGGGGAGAACTGGATGGTGGAGGCAATGTACATGGCTAAGACTCCCCCTTTTCTGCCAATCCAGTCATGCCAGATAAGTCTATAGCCGGGTAGAGCAAATTCATTGTCAGGGTTGTGAGGCTTTAGCCAAGTTTCAGAGATAATCAGGATATCTGGTCTGAGGGTCATAGCGATAGGTTGGAGTAGGCTCAGTTTCCGTAGAAGGCTACATATATTTAGGTGCACTAGTTTAAAGCCTGAGGGGGCGTTAGGGTGGGGAAAAAGGGTTTGGGGTGTGGTAGAGGGTAGGTCCGGGGTTTGGCTCAATGTCTCCTGCAAGGAGTAGTAATAGAGTGATCAGAAGTTTGGAGTTTTGGGCAACCAGTGCAATTTTCTGGGGGTGGTATGTGGCTTGGGGGTAGAGGCTGATGGCTGCCAGTCACGGGGCAGGAGGGCTAGATGACTAGCTTGGAAGGTGGATGGGAGGACACTGGAGCCAATCGACAATGTATGAAGGTGGCAACCATGGTGACAGACAGCTGAGGTAGCAGAGCTAGCCAAGTTCAGTGGCAGCCTGGTGCATAGGGCTTGGCATATCGGCATACAGTATAGATACCAGGGAAGGATATCTGGGTAAATGAAGTGAGTGGGCTGACTCAGGTGGGAATAGGCCTAGTAGCTACTGTACACACTTAAGGTAGTTGAAGTGAATATAAAGTGGCTGGGGCCCAAGGGGCTACCTAGTACTATTGGTAATTGGAGAGGTGATGGGTACAGGTTCTGTAAAGCCTACAGTTTCCAGGATTAGCAATTACAGATCCATGGGTAAAAACAAGTGAATTCTGTACAATTTAAGTTCAATGCAGAGATTATAACTACAAATCATTGTAGAGAATACTGAAAAAAGTTACTGTGTTTTATTTATTGCTGCTGTGTCTGTAATACTGTCTGAATAGCTAAGTAAAGTTTTTACCTTTATTTCACAGGAAAACTGTGTCGGGGTCTTACTTCAAGGTTGTCTAAATTTCACCATTAATGTTGTCTCCAGTTTCAATCCAATATGGTGCCTTCTCTCCCACATAGGTTTCCACAACTGTCTGAGTTGGGAGTTAACTGAACATACCATCCCAGTATATCTAATTCAGTGGCTGTGGGTGCAAAGGGATGTAAAAAAAAAAAAAAAAAAAAAGAAAACTAAGGTAGCAACTGGTCTTCACTGTTTGTGCTTGCTGTTGCTGTGGCATAACAGCATGGTGACTGGGGTGTTACAGATGGTACTCATTAAGTCATTAATAAGGCTTGAAATGAAGCTTCTGTGGCATTGATTTTGGTCTGTTGTTGGAATCAGGCAAACGTATTTCTGAAACTGAAACTGGCACTGAGATAAATTGTCAGCTATGAATTTGAATGATCCAGGAGTATATACAGCTTTAATCTAAAAGTATTTTTTTTAATTCCTTGTAAGTTTATTAGAAAGATTATGATAGGTGTTGAGGATGAACGGCCTTCACTAGTAATATTAACTGCAGATTAATTCTTATAACAGAATATGGATTTTTGACAGTGAGAAAGTGATCTCCAAGTAACTGAACTGGAAATGGGCAGGTATATTTTGCATATAAAAACAGAAAGGAATGATAACTTTCAGAAATAAGTAGACTTTTGGAAGGTCATGAGTTGGAAAATAAATTGTCCTGGTAATAGCCAACAAAGATGAAGTCACATGAGAAAACAGTATGCATTTCAGGACTAGACGTTTTAATGGGGAGTCATGATAAAATGAAAGTAATGCCATTTCATGAGGAGAGAAAGTAGGAACAAAAAAGAAAATATTGGAGACAGATGAAGAGTTAATGTGAATATGATTTTGAGATTGGCTGTTAATGAAGCCAGTTGTAAAAGATACAAATAAAAGTATCCTTGAGAAATAATATGGGTAGCATATTTGAAGTGACCAAGGAAAAATAACAGTTTCACATTGTATAGATTGTGATAGAAGTAATATTATGTGTGTTTTTAGACTACTTACAGTTTGAGGTCTGTGTTACTGTAGGTTAGCAGAGTTATTTTAATTAACTGGATTCAAAACCTCAACTGATCAAAGGAATGAGGCATTAGGATTATAGCTGTGCAGAATCTGTGAATTTTGCATTTGTGGTCATTTCACAAAATTCTGCAATTTTCACAGAAGTTTCCAAAATTCCAGCGTTGACAAAATTTGAATTTTCCAAATGTGTTTGGTGAATTTTTGCCCTGTCTGCAAACTTGTCTTTCTGAATTGGAGAATCATGAACTGAAGAATGAAAGTTCTTAAGGAATTTCATTCTGCAGTTTAATACATCGATCCACAATGCATGTAATCATTCCACAGTTCAGTGATCAGTTCTGCAGAATTTTCCACAGTATAAAACATTCATCTGCAATTCAATGTACAGTATGGATGTCAGTGTAATGTATTAAACTATGGAAAGAAATTCTAAAAAATTGATCACTGGAAGTGATTAGTTCTGTGAAGTTTCTTTCTGTAGTTTAATATATTAATCCACAATTCATACATTCATTCCACTATTCTAAGTTGGAATTTCCATACAAGTTGCTAAAATACATTAACTTTCATGGTAATGTCACCAGTGAAGTTTTAGTTCCACACAGCATGATTAGGGTGATAGAGCCCCTGTTTACCACTACCCAGTGGGGTGGCCCAAAGCCTTAGGGTTCACCTGCTTCCTCTCTCTCCTCCTTCCCAAAATCTTGATGTTGGGTATTATAGGTCAAGGGAGCACTCCCAACCAATCTGAGTGCTCCTTTCCCCTGTGCAAGAGGTACTCTTATTCTGTTAAGAGAGTCTCATACACAGATGCCCTGGAAATCGGCATGTAACCCCTCACCCCTGCCTTTTTACTAAAATGACAGGTGGCATGCTGTTGGCATTGGCAGCAATACCTGGTGGGGACCTGGGTTCAGGGAGGATGAGGTTACCTGGCACAAGGGACCTAGGTTTGGCTACTCTGCACAGGGGCACCCAAGTAAATCCAACTACAGGAAGCAATAACTGTAATGTCCAGAACCAGGATTGGGATTTTTCAGTGTGGCTTTATTCAAAACTAGATGAAACATGACAAAGCATTGTATAGTCCCCCAAGGGGCTACGTTCGCTGTATATGCAAATAGAGACTAAAGGCGGTCCATTTGAGAATTAACACATTTTTACATTGTCTGGCTCTGGACCCACCAGGCACTCAGCCCGGACTTTGCATGCGCTTTGGATACACAGCCCGACTGGCCCGGGTCCCCTGCCGGCCACTTGACTGACAGTCCACTTGAAGAATGAACCCAAACTTTACTTGGAAAGACTCCCATCAAACAAGGAGACTCCCAAACTGTGGCTCCCCACACCACTTAGAGTCTGTGACTCCTAGAGAGATTTTCAAGTTGCGACCCACGTCTGGGTACCCACCTCATCACTGGCCAGGCGCATGAGGCAAGTAGCAAATCACAGAAGAAATCTGTAAAGGTGGACCTGGTTACTAAAGATGAGGGGTGTTCTCACCTCCAGCTCCCACAGCCCATACCCGGCCATTTCTCTGGACAAACATAAACTTCAAACTGTGAAAATGTAGAATAAATGGTGGATGACCTGAAGCACCCCCTCTACAGAATTACTTGAAATCCATTAAAACGTTAGACTTTTTTGACTGCTCTATTTGTTTGTCCTAGTAACATACTCCTCCCAAATAGCAGCCCACATTCATTTCCCAACTGAAGAAAACAATTTGTTTGCCCCTTCAAATAGAGCCAAACACTCACCGTTTCGTTGCAGATGCCCCACAGGTGAAGTAACACTTTCTTTGCTGTTATACAAGAACAGACTGACAAAAACCAGGCAGCTTCCTTCCATAGTGGGTAAAGGGGGTTGCCCCGGGACCCACAGAGAACTTTTCTCCCCCCCCAGAGGGAGGGGGCACTGAGACCTGAAACGCGGTCTCCACCACTTAAAAGGTAAAACAGGATGACTTCCTTCCTGTTTGCTTTAGGACAAACTCAAGACTGGCTTTGAAAACTCCCAAAGTTCTAAACTCACTCCCTGAGCTGCAGATTCCAATGTGGCTTATGCAGCTGTGACAGTTCTATGGTGATGTCATCTCTCAAGTCTCAGCTGTGACTGAGAACAGAGTGAGACAGTGTGAAACCCATTTAACTGGAGTTTCACAAGCTGCCTTCCCTGCCTACCACTAGGTCTTACTGGGATTCTAGTAACCCCGGGTAACAAGGGGGTTACACTCACCCTTGACCAAGAAAATGACTGTCCCCAGTCATTATACTTGGCCTTAGGCCATCCACCCTATGTGCTACCTGCGGAGGGGGGTGATCAGGCCCCCCTCCTACCATGTTCAAGCACAGGTAGGAAACACTAAGGGCCTAGAGGCCTATAGCTGACATATCAGCCTCTACTCTATCCACTTACTATGGACACCTAGTGGCTCTGGTAGAACCGTCCAGAGCATAGCCCTGAAAGATCAGCACTGCAGTCCTTATGGCCACTGAGGACCACAGCCTGTCTATCCCCCTAACCCTCTAGGGAAAACCTATCTTCCTTTAACATAACATCCCAAACAAAAACAAAACCCGGGGACCTCCCCGACCTTGGGCAACCTGCAACTACAACACAGCACTTTAAATTCTACACAATAAAGCACTGATGAGGAACTCCGATGAGCCCCTCCTCCTCTTCTTGTCTTCTCTTCTGTCTTCCCAGGAACACCTGTAAGAAAAAGACAAAAACAAAACACACTCCTAATCTGCATGCACAGTCTATCTAAACAACAACTACAACAACCCCTACCATACAGAAAAAAAAAAAAATTGAACAATCCCAAAAAAGATTTTTTTTTTTTAGAAAAAAGGTAGAAAAACACAGTATTTACATTAAAGTACAGTAATGACATTAGTTACAATACACATTTGTGGGGATGGAGTGCCCTAAAAGTCCCAACTAGTGACCACAAGGCCCGAAGGCTAGTCCATTAAAGAATCTCTCCTGGGCCAGATCCCCATGAAACACAGTTCTAGAAGGCCAAAATCCCAAAGGGGAGAGTCTTTGCAGACAGTTCACACATTTTTGAAGTCTGTAGTGTAGGGTGTGTACTGCAATGTCATAAAGATAGAAAAAGGGTTTTTTGGACTTACCAGCCTCTTGAAGTATAAGACTAGGCACCGACCTGCACCGCAGCCGAAGACTCGCCCTGGCAGCATTTCTTCTGATACAGCTGGGAGGACATCTTCCGGGAACACAGGAGGGCACATCTGGAAACAGCTGGGCTGATGTCATCTCTGGAGAAGGAACCTTAGAACAGGAACAAAAAGAAAACAGCTGGTCCGACGTCATCCAATTACCAGGCGATGAACAGGAAATAGCTGGGCTGGTGTCCTCTCTGGATCTGAAGTCATCTGGTGGGCCAGTAGATGGTTGCTGAACAAGACAGTACACTGTAGACTGAAGAATGTGGAGCACCTGAGTCCTTGATTATTCATATTGGCAGATCAATAAGGGCACTTCACAGTCTAGATGGGGCAGTACTGACTACCACTGCTCGGCTCTCCATTTTGTAGGCATGGGCTTAATTACTGGGAGGTCCTTGCACTGAAGCCAATAGTACCGGGGGTCAGGGGCTTGAATTATTACCCCATCTGGGTGAACATAACTCACACAGTGGGAGACTTCACGTCCCTCTCCATCGACTATTCTCACTCTGTCCATAAACCTCGTCCTGCTTCTCTTCCACTGTGTATACTTTTCGTGGAACAGTCTATTTTTTACATGCTAGTTGGCCCCAGGATGCACATGTTTCATTGCTTCATCCCAGATCCAGGATTTCCTGCAGTCCTCAATCTCCTCTCAGACTCTCCGAGGAAAGGTAGGAAAGGTCATACCATAAATTTCATTGGCCTTTCTATGAACCAGTCTCTCCTCTTTACTTGCTTTGGTCAATCTGAGACCACTGGCCTGGCTTGGGGGTGGCCAGTCCTGGTTCTGCCAGCTTTTCGCATCCTCAACGAAATTAAAAATGGATCCCTGACTTCTTCTTCTTGTAAAGCCAGGGCAGTGGCATCACCACCTTCTTGAACACATTCCTCCGAGGCAAGATCTTGAGGCTGTGTACCCGTTCCTTTCTCACAAGGCCACATAGGTTCCCCCTCATCTTCCTCTTCACTGAGGATCTGAGCCCAGGAGTGAGCAGTCGTTCTCACCCCCGAGACTATCCATTCATCACTAGGAGCGGAGGTCGACACCTCCCATTCAAAGGCCTCCCGCATCTCATCTTCACCTTCGAGACTTGGGCTAGGCTCCCCACCCAGGGGTCTACTGATGCTTTATCCGAACTTTCTTTCTGAGATCCAGCATCCAAAACTTCAATTTCAGATTCAGTCTCTAATTCTGCACCCTCTAACTTTGTGCCACACTCCCCCGAGGGACCTTCCTCCACAGGCTCCGCCTGATGCTGTGTGCTGCCAACTGCAGATTCCTGAATTTTTGTCCATGTGGGAGCCAAACGAATTGGAGGTGCTTTATACAAGCCATATTTTTGTAGACATCCAGCACAGTGAGGAATCATGAAGACATCCCTTCCAGCACTCAAGCACATCTGGCATACACGCACTGGATAATTAGGAATTGCCACATCAGGAGGGAGTTGCCCTCCATAGCACCACTTTTCAATATCTCTCAGTCTATTTACTGCTGCTGTTACTGCAACCCGGGCATGATCCGGGTAACGAGCTGGTCCTGAGGCCATAACTGCAGAAAAATTAACAAAAGTTCACTGTAACTGAAAGTTCCACTTTAAATGAACACACTCTGTAGCTTTAAAATGGCTCCTCTGCTGCTGTGTTTACTTTACTACCCCACCCAGTAATGGCGGCAGTAGCACTCCCCGTGCATCAACATTTAGACTCTGGGTCAAGCCACTGCGCACCCAATTTACATCAGCTACTGATAACTTTTACTCAAACTGCACAGTTTGCTCTGATCTGGCTGTTCACACATTTACAGGATTTTCCTTGGACTTTTCACTTGCTGGCAACATTCATTTAATTTACAGTCCCTTAAAAAACTTCAGGTTTCAGCACAGGATTGCCTGCTTCTACTAGTGTTGCACTTTTTACAACCCACAGTCTCTCTCTGGCTGCAAACTTTAAACTGAGGCTACTTTCATTGCTATGCACACATTTAATGGCTTTACAGACTTGCACTTGCCAGCAGGACATCACACAGTTGCTACTTGCAAAGTGACTATACAGCTGCACACACATTTTATATGGCATTTCTGAAAATCACTGACTAAGCGGTTTTAATTGTTTACTCACTGTTATTTGTAGCAACTTGCTGCGATGAGGTAAAACGGCCTGCAGCCATATTTTGAAGGCCTCGGAATGCAAACGGGCGGGCAGCCTCTGTGATCGTCGTTTTTACTACAAAATTCACTAATCCCATGATCGATTTGCGGGTTGAGCCTGATTTTAAACTTAAAAGTCACTTTTTGAACTGTTTCACAGTGCTTTGAATCCTCGCGATGCTCCTCCACTGCCAGTACACGCACTACTCTCTGTCTCCCTCTCGAATGCTGAAGCAGTCTCAGAAGAGCTGGCTGAGGGGCAGGACTAATGGCAAACTGACCAACCACATGACGCCATGCAAATGAGCCTCTTCTTCCTCACGAGGACTCTTCTCCTCACGGCGATCGTCGAGCAGGCAAATTTAAACTGTAAATGCACTTTTTTTCTTCAATCTGACTTACCTAGGGAGCCCATTTCAACCATGTAACATTGCCATTAACTCTGCAGTCTCTAACATTGCACAGAAAGCATTTCCAACGTCCAGGGCATATTTTCTCTGTTGCTACCCCTAGTTTTCCATACTTTCCTTCACAGAAATTCATTTTAAAAGCATTTCAAATGTCCAGGGCATAATTTCTCTTTTGCTACCCCTAGTTTTCCACACTTTTCTTCACAGAAATTCATTTTAAAACTGACAAAAAGGCTGTAAACAATTTTGATGATGCAGGACAAGGGCACACTCTTTGGCTTTACAGCTCCTTGGTAAACAGTTGGCATTTTTTAAACAGCAGCACAAGATTCACATCACACAGCAACACACTAGGGAAATTGCTTCAACTTTTTGGGCTACCCACTGCCAGATAGCCAAAACGCTAGCCTACTTGCCCAAGCACCTTCCTTCCTGAACAAATCCAAAGCGGTGCCTCCATTTTTGTAACCCCTCACCCGTGCCTTTTTACTAAAATGACAGGTGGCATGCTGTTGGCGTTGGCAGCAATACCCGGTGGGGACCTGGGTTCAGGGAGGATGAGGTTACCTGGCGCAAAGGACCTAGGTTTGGCTACTCAGCACAGGGGCACCCAAGTAAATCCAACTACAGGAAGCAATAACTGTAATGTCCAGAACCAGGATTGGGATTTTTCAGTGTGGCTTTATTCAAAACTAGATGACACATGACAAAGCATTGATGGTCCCCCAAGGGGCTATGTTCACTGTATATGCAGATAGAGACTAAAGGCGGTCCATTTGAGGAATGAACACATTTTTACATTGTCTGGCTCTGGACCCACCAGGCACTCAGCCCGGACTTGCATGTGCTTTGGATACACAGCCCGACTGGCCTGGCTCCTCTGCCAGACACTTGACTGATGGTCCACTTGAAGAATGAACCCAAACTTTACTTGGAAAGACTCCCATCAAACAAGGAGACTCCCAAACTGTGGCTCCCCACACCACTTAGAGTCTGTGACTCCTAGAGAGATTTTCAAGTTGCGACCCACGTCTGGGTACCCACCTCATCACTGGCCAGGCGCATGAGGCAAGTAGCAAATCACAGAAGAAATCCGTAGAGGTGGACCTGGTTACTAAAGATGAGGGGTGTTCTCACCTCCAGCTCCCACAGCCCATACCCGGCCATTTCTCTGGACAAACATAAACTTCAAACTGTGAAAATGTAGAATAAATGGTGGATGACCTGAAGCACCCCCTCTACAGCATTACTTGAAATCCATTAAAACGTTAGACTTTTTTGACTGCTCTATTTGTTTGTCCTAGTAACATAGTCCTCCCAAATAGCAGTCCACATCCATTTCCCAACTGAAGAAAACAATTTGTTTGCTCCTTCAAATAGAGCCAAACACTCACCCTTTCGTTGCAGGTGCCCCACAGGGGAAGTAGCACTTTCTTTGCTGTTATACAAGAACAGACTGACAAAAACCAGGCAGCTTCCTTCCATAGTGGGTAAAGAGTGTTGCCCCTGGGACCCACTGAGAACTTTTCTCCCCCCCCCGCAGGGAGGGGGGCACTGAGACCTGAAACGCGGTCTCCACCACTTAAAAGGTAAGACAGGATGACTTCCTTCCTGTTTGCTTTAGGACAAACTCAAGACTGACTTTGAAAACTCCCAAAGTTCTAAACTCACTCCCTGAGCTGCAGATTCCAATGTGGTTTATGCAGCTGCGACAGTCCTATGGTGATGTCATCTCTCAAGTCTCAGCTGTGACTGAGAACAGAGTGAGACAGTGTGAAATCCATTTAACTGGAGTTTCACAAGCTGCCTTCCCTGCCTACCACTAGGTCTTACTGGGATTCTAGTAACTCTGGGTAACAAGGGGGTTACAGGCAATTCTGGGGCAATTAAAAAAAATAACATTAACCATGCTCAATCTATGATACATCAATATGTCCCCTGTCACAACTCATTGTGAGATAAAAGTGGTTTCACTTACATTCTGCTAGAGCCAGAACAGCTCAGATTCACTTTGCTGTTCTCTCTTGAGCAGAACACATGTGAAACGACTCTTATCCTGCAATCAGTGGCTCTGGGGGAGACATATTAATATATAATATTCCCTAAAGGCATGAATGGGGTGAATTTATCTAACATGGTATGTTAAGGAATTTTAGTAGTAGGGAGGCCAACCATCCAGTGGAAAAGGATAAGAGGCATGCAGATGGCCAAAACTGTGCCATTTACTGTAACTGGGTAATGAACAAAAACAGAAAAATAAAATAGAAGTCAGGGTTGATTGGATATCCATTTTTAGAAATGGATTATTAGGATATCTGATTGTTTATAGAATTTTAAGATATTGGTCCTCAAAATCCTATTAAAAAATAAAATTCAAATATCTTAACGTATCTTAAAATCTTTTAGAATTTTAGGATATCCTGGGGCCAGCCTGGTGGCACTGAAAGTTGAGGTGATGGACGCCATACCTCCTGCCATGCCGGTGACCTGGGTTTGGGAACAGACTTTGCTTGCTCATGGATCAGCCACTGTGGGGAAGGATTGAGCACCCTTAGACAGCCCTCATTCCTGGGGGGGGGGTTGTGCTGTGTGCTGTAGCCTGACACCCAGTGATTACTGGGTGCCAGCACAGGTGCACAGCCATGCAAGGAGTGGGCCCACATATAGGGCACTAGGCTGTCTCTGCAGAGGTGGAGACAGTCGCCCTGCCAATGGCATGTACATGGGCTCGGTTGAAAAATGGAGGAAAAGTTGGGAGTCAACAGGACCTATGATGACCCAATGTGTCCCTCCACAATGCCACCCCTGACTTCTGGATTTGTACTCCAGGAAGAGGAGTAAGCTGGTGCTCCTTACCCTGGCCCTGTCATGGGGTGCAATCCGTGGGGGAATCACTGGGGTCGGTGGAACAGAGGATGACTGGAGCCAGAGGAAGTGCTCTCCAAGGGATGGCCGGAGCCACCTGTTGGCTCCACAGAGAGCCAGCATAACTTCCAGCAGTGGGAAACTTGACGTGCATATCTTCCTGGCTGTCTGCTTTTTTGTGCTTATATCCCTGCATCAGGTATTATAGAAAATAAAACCTGAACAGCTGTTTACTAATGCAGTTTTTTTATACACCCTCTGTATGTAAAAAAAAAACTTCATAACACACAGTTGCGTATGCATTATTACCTATATTACAAATGCCTTCAGTTTTCTTGAATGATTTATAATGTTTTACATTTCAGTTAATTTAAAAAAAAGCAGATGTGTAGTTCTCGCCCCACCTCCAAGGTGGAGTGCTCCACTTTAATGTAACTACACAAAATTATAACAGTATGTAGGGTAAAGGGGCCTTGTAATGCAAAGCGCAGCTTGGCTGAAATTAGGTAAATTATTATTTTTATTTATTTATTTATTTATTTAAATGTTGTTAACCAGCTAGGTCCACTGGATCCTGAAGGTTCCTTTTTCAGGGGCAACCTGGAATTAATTACATATACAACAGTTTGTATTAGATAAACTATGCATATAGAGGTTACAGAGTGGAAAAAACAATACCAATGGTACAGAGTGATCATTCAATAAATTTGTTAGTAAAAAATACAAAGTGTAGAATGACAAAAATGATGGGAGCAACACAGATAAAAAGAACAGGTCAAATTCTAGCTCATCAGGGGAGAGAACTAACAAGGAACATGACCTAGATTTAGAATATCTATTAAATTGTTATTAATGTACAGTAAACCATCTGATCAGTGCAGTACAAGAAATGGCTTGACCAAGTACCAGGGCAGCCTCAACGGAAATCAGGCATTTAGTACAGTCGGAAGTAGCATACTTAAGAGGAAGTTGTATAAGAAGAGCATAATATAGGATCTATAGTATATAACAGTGTAAGATAAATATCAAAACTTTTTGATTTCTGTACATCTCTTAAAACCACACATATACTATCATGCCTAAAACCCAGAGCAATTATTATTAGGATTTCCATTACAGTTGATTGGGAACATTGCAGTTTTGTATAGCGCTGCAGTAGCTGTCAGATTACTGATTGAAGCACAAACAATTAAGCAATTACATAGATTATGTCTGCTTAGGTTGCATGTAATGCACAGACTGTCACAGCAGGAGCGGGAGCCAATTGGTGAAGGAGCTAGTTAGAACGGGTGCGAGTTTTGTGGGAGCGACTTGTCTGGAGTGAATCTGGAGGGATCAAATTGACGGGAGCGAGTTGTCATGTACCCAAGATAAATACCAAAACTTTTTTGATTTCTGTACATCTCTTCAAATCACACATATACTATTATGCCTAAAACCCAGAGCAATGTAACAACATTCTTGTAAAACAGACTGACAATTCTTTGCTAGAACAAGCATTGCCCATACAGAAGTATGCACTGATAATAGTAGACTACTAGTTTATTATGTTTATTTTATTAAGATATTTATCCAGAATAATAATCACTGGGAGGCAATTCCTTTTATGGGATTATCCTGTTTGAATACCATTGTTCCATAATGGTCAAACTGTACATAACAAAAGAGCAATAACATTATTAGCATCGAATCAGAAATTAAATGATAACACACAACTGAGGCTGTGGTTGTGCTCTGATACACACATGCCTTGGGTGTGTTTTGAGGCACAGAGCAAAATCGAGTGACTTCAACCACCCAAGAAGTGCTTGTATCAGACAGAGACCACACACCCTGAAGTGTGTTATCACACTTGTAAACCGGTGCAAAATTAATATATAAGGGAAAAACTTTTGGAAAACATTCCTGCCTGTAGTTGTTGGGGAATAATGCATGGGCATGTGATATGTCTGCATCAATCATACAGTAGGATTTATCTTATCTATTTTTAAAGCAAAATATATGATCAAGATAATAGACATATCTGTAAAAGGCATGCATCTGGATGCATTTAAGACAATCTAGCAAACATATCTGTTATTCAACAATGCATCTACAGTACTCACAAAATCATTCAATGTTTCAATTTTGAGGGTTTCAGTAAAGGACCTGTTTTGAGGTCTGGAAACAGTGAAGGAAAACAATGAGTTACCACAGTGAGACCTGATACTAAAAATATTGAAGCCACTAAATATTGCATCATACTAACATACTAAAATGCCAGCAGAATAGGACTAACAGTCTTTCGTGTCTGCTCTTTTGGTCAGCCACCGCCCTGGGAGCTGACCTTGCTGCCCCCTTCACCCTCTCTGGTTTCTCCCTTCCCAGTCCCAGATAATCTCACTGCACAGGACTTTACTTCCAGAATCCTTCCCCTGTACCTATCCCAACCCCTCTTGAACCCCTCCACCATCTCTGCCTCCACCAGCCCCCTAAGCAGCGCATTCCATGGCTCCACCACCTTCTCAGTGAAGTAGCACCTCCTCCTTTCTCCCCTGAATCTCCCCCCCTCCATCTTCCACCCATGCCCTTTAGTTGCCCCCCTCCTTCCTTCAGAGCACCCTGACTGATCCTCCCTATTTACCCCTTCATGTACCTGAAGACCTCTATCATGTCCCCCAGTCCCTTCTCTTCCAATGTGTACATATTTAGCTCTTCGAGCCTCTCCCCATAAGTCCTGTCCCCCAAGCCCCAGATCATTTTGGTTGCCTCCTCTGGACCCTCTCCAGGACTTTGATGTCCCTCTTTAAGTGTGGCCTCCAAAATTGCACGCAGTACTCGAGGTGCAGCCTCACCAAGCAGTTATATAGAGGGAGTATCACTTCCCTCCTTCTGGAGGTGATCCCCCTAGTGATGCATCCCAGCATCCTGTTGGCCTTGGCTACTGCCCTCCTACAAGTCTCAGAGTTGTTCATCTTGACATCCACCACCACCGCCAGGTCCCTCTCAGCCATTGAGACTTGTAGCATCCCCCCTTCCCTTAGGTTATTTTGATAATCTGACTATTGCAATTAGGGCTGGGCAGATACTTTTCATTTCATTTTGGATAGTTCCAATAGTGTGCACCATCTACAGCTCTGTTATGTATAGCAATCAGAATCCATTTCCCATGTTAATCAGATCAGCAACATCTGGATAGTGCACAATTTGAATCTTTGGAAATCTTGGCAGTATAGATTCAGCAGTAGCCAGTGACATATTGCTAACTATGCAAATATATCATGATATAGCAAAATAAGTCCCTATTCATGTGTATTGGATCTTTGTGATATTTCCCAATATATGCAGATATAGTGAGCACTATACTATATAACCAGCTACAGAGTGTAGATCATTTTGCCACTGATTACTACTGAACAGGTGGTGCACTATCTGCACAACCCTAATTGCAATGAAAACTTGTGCCAAATGGTAGTCCTTCCAAAAGGCACTGTTCCCTTAAAGTTTTCCTGATTTTTACATATGTATTAAATACCATCAATGCCCAAGACATTTAGTTGCTAACAAAAAATAACTTTGATATATAATCTAGGAATGTTATGAATAGAGATGCTGCAAAATAACATTTCACCAGCAAAATTGCTGTGAAATCAGCAGTTTCGCTGTGTGAAATATTTTGTGAAATTCATGCATTTTGCAAAATATTTCACGGGTGCAAAACGCAAAATTTTGCACAAAATTGCCAGATTTCTCCCACAAATTGTTAACATTTACATTTTGTGGTGAAATTTCAGTTTTCAAGTGAAACTTCACATTTTTCAGGTGAAATTTCACATTTTTCACCCGCAAAATATTTAGGAAAATGCATGAATTTCACAAAATATTTCACATAATGAAATTTCTGAATTTTGCACAACACTAATTTTGTATTAGGCTGGATTTTATCTAGAGACAGAATATTTATTTTATTACTTATTTGAAATTACTCCAACAGGGATAACCCCATTAGATCTAGCATCTTATTTTCATAGGGGTCCCGGGGGGATAGCAGCTGTCAACAGGTTAACATAGTCCAGGAGTAATAGTTTCATAGAGGCCCAAATACACAAGGCAAAAAACAAAATGTAAAGGTAAGTACATCCAAATAGCAATCAAAGGAAGTTTAAAAAATCACAGCAAATACTAAACAAAATATTTGTTATGCAACATGACCATGGTAGAGGAGAGGGGGATACTGGGATACAGGGAATTCTAAGAAGGCTGTAAAGATTGTGCTTGAACACTTAAACTAGAAGCATTCCTCCACTGGAGAGGATGTTTGTTACCATTGTCTGGTTCTGCAAATGGCAAAGGCCTTTCTACCACTTCACACTTCATCCTGGGAACTGAGAAGGCAGGTGTTGCTGTTAACACAGAAACATAGAAACACAGAAGTTCATGGCAGATAAGGACTGCAAAGCCCATCCAGTCTGCCCATTTGTTCTACTTTATGAATGTGCCATAGGCCTTTACTCTGTCAATGGCCTACCTATTCACACTCATCTATATTGCTCCCTTATGCCTATCCCATGCCTGTTTGAAGCCCTGCACTATATTCATATCCACCACTTCCTAAGGTAGGCCATTCCATGCATCCACCACCCTATGTGAAATAGAACTTCCTCACATTACCCCTTAATTGGCCTCACTCTAATCTCATGCTGTGTCCTCCTGTCCTGTCATTTTTCTTATATTGAAACATGTCAGACTCTTTCACCTTGTTAATGCCCTTAAGATGTTTGAATGTTTTGATCATATCACCTCTCTCCCTCCTTTGCTCTAGGGTATACATATTGAGCTCCGTCAATCTGACCTCATATGTCTTTTGATGCAGTCCCTGCACCACTTTGATTGCCCTTCTCTGGACTGCCTCCATTTTGTTAATGTCCTTGTGCAGGTGCAACCTCCAGTACTGTATGTAGTACTCCAGATGGGGCCTAACCAGTGTCTTGTAAAAAGGGATTATTACCTCCCTCTTATGACTTGTGATACCCCTACTAATACACCTCAATATCCCTCTAGCCTTACTTACTGCTTTAGTGATCTGCTTGGATGATTTCAGGTCATCTGTAATGATGATGATGCCTAAGACTCCTTCTTCCCTTGCGATTGCCAGCAACTCCCCTAACAACCTATAGGTGACTTCAGGGTTTCTCTTCCCTATGTGCATGATCTTGCACTTCTTTGCATTAAATCCCAGTTGCCACTCTTCTGACCATTTTGCCAGTTTATCCAGATCTCTTCTCATTCTGCTCAACCCATCTGGATCATCTACTCTGTTGCAGATCTTGGTGTCATCTGCAAACAGAGAAACTTTACCCTTCAGTCCATCTGCAATGTCATTAATGAAGATATTGAAGAGGACTGGCCTCAGGATTGATCCCTGAGGTACCCCACTTGTGACTTGCATCTCTTCTGACTGTATACCGTTTATCACCACTCTCTGTTTTCTGCCCACCAACTAGTTTGCCACCCAGTTGACCAACTTCTGACCTACCCCAAGCCTACCCAGCTTATTAATCAATCTTCTATATGGAACAGTTTTGAAAACTTTGCTGAAGTCAAGGTAGGTGACATCAACTGCACCCCCTTGGTCCACCACTCTGGTAACCCAGTCAAAGAAGTCTATTAGATTAGTTTGACAGGACCTTCCTGTTGTAAACCTATCCTTTCTTGGATCCTGTGCTCCTATGGATTTCAAGTGTTGCACTACCCTTTCCCGAAGGAGTGCCTCCATAATCTTGCCCATTACTGAGGTAAGACTGACTGGTCTGTAGTTCCTTTCCTCCTCCCTGCTGCCACTCTTATGGAGTTGGATCACATGAGCCCATCTCCAGTCTTCTGGGTCCTCTCCTGTGCTCAGAGTCTCACTAAACAGTTCTGCTAATGGCTCTGCTAGTTCCACCCTTAGCTCCTTTAGTACCCTGGGATGTATGCCATCAGGTCCCATTGCCTTGTCCACCCTGAGCTTAGCAAACTCTTGTAGAACCCTTTCTTTTGTGAATGGACTAGTGCACACCTCCCTCCTCCCTGTGTCCATGGTGCTGAGCTGTGTCCCCTACCCTAACTTCTCTTCAGTAAATACTGAGCAGAAGTATCTATTTAGGATAGATGTTTTTTCTTGGTCCTCCTCCACACACTTCCCCTTATCCCTTTTGATCTTAGCAGTACCCCCTCTGGACGTCCTTCTTTCACTAATGTATCTATGGAAAGTCTTGTCCCCTTCTTTTACTGTTCATACTAGTGTCTCCTCAGTTTGGGACTTTGCCTGCCTTACTGCCTTCCTTGTTTCCCTTAGGGAAGTTTGGTATGCCTCCCTATCTTCATCCCACTGCGTTCCTTTACATTTCCTGAAGGCCAGCCTTTTGGCTCTGACCTTTACTGCTACTATTTTTGAGAACCAAAGTGGTTTCCTCCTTCTTTTTCCCTTGCTTTTCTCTCTAACACAATGGGATGTTGCTTCAAGTATTACATCCTTAATGCTTGCCCACTTTGCCTGTACCCCTTCACCTGTATTTCTTCTTGCCAGGGATAGCTCAACTCTGTTGGCCATCTTATCAAAGTCAGCTTCTCTGAAGTCCCATATTTTTGCCTTGAAATGGGATGAGTTAGTTCTAGTGGCCAAACTGAACCAAACCATGAGATGGTCATTGGTCCCCAGGTGACCTTCTACCTGGATATCAGTGATCCTTTACTCATTAGTTAGTACTAGATCTAGGATAGCCCTGTCTCTTGTGGGTTGTTGTACCAGTTGTTTGAGACCCTCCCCCTGCAGGGAATCCACCAAATGTCTAGTTCTGCTGGCTGTTCCTGCTGGTATAAATGGGTGAGTAGGCACTGCTTGACTGTATGAGGTGGACTAAGAGATCATCAGAGGCTTTTACATGTGCACAGTTCTTCTACAATGAATGCTAATGGTAGTGATGCCTGATTAAGGGATTTGGCCTGTTAAGCTGGTCATACAGCAGGCGATGATGGATAGACCATCAAGTGGAGAGGCTGAACCAGTACCATTCATTTTACAAGCAATCCAGGGGCTGCGGAGTGGTTCTATTTTTATCACAACAATATAGGATGCTGCCATAATCAATGGAATGGAGCAAGAAGTAGACCACCTGCTTCCTCACATCAGTACTGAGAAAGTGTTTAGACCTATAAAGAAAGCTGAGCATGTGCCCTACTGTTCTGAAGATGTGATCAATGTGCTTATTGTATGTAAGAGATACTTCAAACCAGATTCCTAAACATTTGGATATTTGACTATGTTTACTTGCTAGGTAGTGTTGCCAACTGATGTTATGGTTATAAGTGAATCAATGAGTTAGTAAATCCTGGGATCCAAACACCATAGACTGAGTTTTAGCTGCATTAAGGATCAAACAGTTGTTGATGAACCAGGAGGAAATAGTGATGAAATCAGATTGGAGTAGTGAATTAACCTTGTCATTGCACTGCACAAAAGTATGTTGTCATTCATATGCATATGTAGATAACACTTCCCATATGCTTTGACAAGAAATAGAGTGGAGATGATCCAGACGAGGGCAACTAAGATGGTGCATGGTTTGCACAGGAAGTTCTATGAGGAGAGACTGAGGGATCTCAACAAGTGCACCCTAAAGGAGAGAGAGGAGAGGAGAGGAGAGGAGGAGAGAGAGAGAGAGAGAGAGAGAGAGAGAGAGAGAGAGAGAGAGACAGCTGACATGATCAAGACCTACAAGTAACTCACAGAGATGAACAGGGTGCAGGTGGGGAGCCTCTTTCAAATGTGAACCAGCACCAGTATCAGTTGACATTCATTAAAGCTGAAGTGGGGAGTTTGGGAGAGATGTGAGGTAATATTTCTTAAAGGAAAAGGTGGCAGACACCAAGGATAGACTTCCAGATAAAGCAGTGGGGCTAGAATGGTGCAGGGCTTCAAGTATGCATGGGACGAAGACTGGGGTATTAGAACAGAGGCAGGGAGGGGTAAGTTTGCCAAAGATCAAATAGGTTCTGCGGATGCAAAATAGGCAGACTAGGTGGGCCCAACAGTCCTTTTTGCTGACAAATTCTATATTTCTATGTTTTGTTTCTTTGGAAGGTCAGTAATAAAAAAAGGAGACCAGCAGATGACCAAAGGCTGAGCCTTGGGGAACTCCAAGATTTAAGATACCACTAATGCTTTGTATGGACACTAGCTGGGTCCAGTTAGTCTGGTAGTTTTTGAACCATTTGGTGGCTGGTAGGCCGAGTCCTAGAGTCATGAGCTTGAGCTGAGTAATGAATGATCCAACGAGTTAAGGGCCTGGGATGGTCCCTGAGAGTAGATCATTATTCATGCCTATTTGGAGATTATTTGTGACATTTACCAACATATGTTAGGTAAAATGTTCCTTCCTGAAGCCAGATAGCATAGGAGAGAGAGCAGATTGAGCAGACTGAGGTACTCAGTTATCTGTGAATGAATGCACTTTTTGAAAACCATCGAGAGTACAGGAAGGGTCTGATTCAGAACACGTTTAGCCCCACAACAAGTCTGGGATACTTAAGGGATTGTGAAGGAGGAGCTTTGAGTGTTGTACAGGATGTTGTCCTTCTTGGTATTGGAGGCCAACCATTTCCTGCTGCTCAAGCATCTCTTGGGGGTACCCAGGAGCTGTGAGCCAGTTCGGAATCGCAGTGTGAGGAGAGACACAGTGATTTGCCTGATGTTTCTTAAAGAAAGAGAGAACAATTAAAATCTCCCTGGGCAAGCTGGTCTACTGGTGTGGAGGGCTGAAGCATCAGTGCCTTACCTCCTGTCATGCCGGCGACCGTGTTCGCAGTGCGAACAGGTTGCCAGGAGTCAACAAGGGAGGGAAGAGGATTAAGCATGCAGAGGACAGCTCTCCTCTCTCCAGGAGGGTGGCTTGGCAGCCCCATCAAATGACTGCCCCCAGTAGAAGCCTGAGGGTAGAATGGGATTGGGTGCCAATGGAAGGCTGGGTGCTATGGACTCCATAGCATGCGTAAACTTCCACATATGCACACTAACATGTTGCACCCCAGTAATGGGGATGGCTCAGGAGAAATTGGTGGAAAATACTCGAAGGCAGTGGATGATGATTGATCCTCCCCCACATGCTCCACATCAGTGGCTGGGCAGCTGGTCCTCTGGCCAGGATGACTAATCTACCACAGGAACTGGATAACGGGGCTGGGGGAGTCAAATAAATGAAGGCCGCCAGGGGAGAAAAGGTGAATAAAGTAAATATAGAAAAAAAATCACCCTGGGCTTGGCAGGATTATGTGGGCATGCTGAGGCTTTGCACCACCCATCTACCAATCATAAGGAGCCCCCTGCCACTGAATTCATAAAGAATGAAGGAGGACCCCCTTTCCAAAGGCACTACCAAGGGAGCATTCTCCATGGGGAAAGTAAGGGCACTCACTGCAGTCAATGATGGCAAACTGTATTTCAATATTATAGTTCTACAATTAAAGTAATTTCTGTACACAGTACTGCAGTTACAATCAGTTGCATCTGGCTGGTTCCTTGCTGCTGGGGCCAGGTGTAGGAAGGGAGAAACAAGAAATCAAAAAAAGTAATTCCTCCAATTTTAGAGTTCTGATTACAGTTCTGCAGATAGCATTTTATCCAATTTTCAAATTATCTGGGGGCTCAGGGCTGTAGCTGCCAGTGGGCTATCAGGGACACTGCCCCCATCTCTTCAGCACAGCCCCTTTTTAATGCTTCTCTCCAATTGCCCTTTCACGTCACCACATAATGAAGCTATCTGTGCCCGTTCAAGCTGTCACTAAATTCTCTGTCACTCTCTTTCACCTCTCATTTTAATTTGTTAGATGATAGTGAAGCAATCCCTATTACAGATGGCCAATTCCCTCTTCCACTTTTAACTGTTTCCCAGTCAGACTATCTTGCTGGATAGTATAGTCATTTAATTGTCAAAGCATTAATTGCCTATGTACCGGCAGTTCCTGTGTGACTATCACTTTCCCATTGACCGCCTCACTTCTGTTGGATGTGCGTTGTATTTGTTGGTTGACTGACTGTTCTTCTAACAAGTTTTTCTTTTTTAAATATATTGCTATAACAACCTCTTCAAACATGATAATTCAATTAAGATGCAGTGTCTGGTGTCCATCCATTTTCACAGCTGGGAGGACAAGGGCATTGAGAAATTACATGCTGAAGTTCACAAAGTGAATTTTGTCTCTGATGGGATTCAAACCAGTGTTATTCAAGTTCCCAAGCTGGTGCTCCAACCAATAGATTTGATTTTTTTTTTATTCTTTGTTAACTGGGTAATGCCTGCTAGGCACAATTGTCTGTGTTGAGGGGCAACCTGGGAGCTTTGATCTGGTTAAGTGACTTGTTTAGAGTCACACAATATGTAAGTGGAGGTTGAAAGAATCAAACCCAGATTTGCTGGATGTACCAAGCTCATTCATAGCTTGTTACTCTAACCTCTAGGCTATACTGACAGCTGATTTCCTGTTTGCTAGAGTGATAGTCATCTCCATCTTACCCTATCTTTTAGAGAAATAACTTTGGGTGTGGGGTTTCAGTTTGGAAGTAGGCCCAGTGGAATTATGCTGATACAAGTAGATAGAATTACATTCAGATGCACAATAAAGCCAAGTTCAAACAGGGAGCGACAGGTTTATGCTAATACGTCCACACAAGTGTCTCCCCTCCTACAGATCATGCAGCATCCCCACATTTTTTGGGCTGTGGGTGGAGCCTACAGCCCTATTGGGATCGGACAGTAGCTCTAAAAACAGCTGATCATGGAACCTTTATTGCACTTTTGGAAGTATCCTTCTGAAAGCCCAACAGAGCTTGAACCCCTCCATCATGATCAGCTGCTGCGGAATTGTAGCTGCACTATTTCGGCTATTACTTCTGCATTCCAGTGCATGAACTGTGCATGTGTGACTGGCGCACATGAGCAGTTTGGCTGGTGCTGTCATGTAATTGGCAAAATGCCATTCACTGCAACTGCGCATGCACACGAGTGCTGTGCATGCTCAGTTGCGGCACCACCGCCAGCTCCGTAGCATTCTGTGCCCCTACCAACTCAATTGGCACACTGGGAGCCCACCCCAGTGTGCCAAAAGATTTGTCACTGCCAGCTCTGCTGCATTCTGTGCTCCTGCCCCCCACCAACTCAAGTGACACACTGGGAGCCCACCTCAGTGTGCCAAAACATTTGTCTGTGCCCCCCCCAACTCATGTGGTACACTGGGAGCCCACCCCAGTGTGCCTACCTTTTTTATTTCTTCCCCCCACCCCTCACCAACATCAGGGTGCCCAGTCCCTGTGTTGGCATCTTGCATAACCCCCTAGTCACGTGGCACACTGGGAGCTCACCCCAGTGTGCCCAAATGTTTTCTGTTTCCTATAAACAAAAAAACTGTCCCTCTTCATCACTCCACTCATTTTATTTTTCCTGTAAAAAAGAAAATGATCCCTCATCACTCCAGTCCCCCTCCCCATCCTCACTCTCCCACTGTGCACCCACCTCCACACACACACACCTGTACTCCATGCTTACCAACGGAGGTTGGCACGGTCTTCTTCTCTGGACTGGGACCTGTCTGCACTCTTCAAAACCGAGCCACGAACTGAAGAATCTTTGGTAAACATGCTATAATGCCATTCAGTGTGGTTTTCAACTTATGCTGATAAATCAGTCATTTTTTGGAATTTGTTCCCCAAATTTTCAACATGGGATTCTTGAGACCCAACCTTGTGAAAACTGTCAGTGTAATTTTGTTACTCAGTCACAAAAGGTGATTTTTCTGTCACTGCATGGAATCACCTTTTGGGACTGATTCACGAAATGACAGTGCCACTGTTCATGAGGTGGGATCCGGAAAAGCCCATGTTGCAAATTTAATTAAAAAGTTCCAAGAAATGACTGTGTTATGAGCGTGCATTGCACAGTTTCTACACACACTCCTACCTTCACTAATTTTTAATATTTTCACTCCACAATTTCAGTATTGCCATTTTTGCACACCTCTTTCAAAACAGTACTGCTGTCATTTTCTACAACCTGCCTAAAACATGTTTTCGCAACTGTGAGACAGAATAGCACACATTCGCTCTGTGAAATGACCTTTCGGGACAAGTGAACAAAATGACACTGGCACTCTCCATGAGGAGAGGTCCCAAAAGGGCTATGTTGAAAATTTAGTGCAACACCTCCAAAAAATGGCCACGCTACATACGGGCATTGAATAATTCCTACGCACATATGTAACTTGGTCACTTGGTAAAAATGGCAATGTTACACACAGGCATCGAATAATTCCCATGCACATGTGTAACTTTGGTCACATGGTAGCTCTCCACAGCCCTATTGGCACTGGCTACAGCTTGCCTAGGCCGGCTACAGACTTACAGGGCTTCCTGGATAGTGATTTACTGAGTCAGGATAATTGATGCAAACAGTACACTATCCACCATTTATAAAATGTGCTTTAAAAATCCTGTAACTTCATTGACCAAAGGACATCAAAGGACTGTACATTACTGTCTTATAACTACACAACTTAGCCTAACCTACATAACTTTTATTCCACTAATTCACTCAGTTTCCCAGTAGCACACAGGAAGCTATGAAATGTATTCAAATGGCCCAGTATCCAGCATTTATTTGCGATAGATCTGAAGCCATAACTTTCAATTCACAGCTAACAAACTACTAGGTCACCCTGGACCACCATAGTGTGCTGTTCCCTCTTATTCTCAAACTTAGTGCAGTGACTACTTACTCCATTTTCCTTTTCATTTGTTCGATGGGTCTTCTTGCCCACTCAAAAATACATAACAGTGTGATCTGGGCCATTTAATGGGAAGTGGGGACATGCAGTCTCCAGAGCAGTATTTCTGTGTCCCTTCTGCTTGTTGTCCCAGCTGTACAGTGTCTGTCTACAGTATGATGTAGTCATGTGTGCTGCTAAGTAAGGCATTGTCTTTTGTTGGTGCCTAGGCTTTATCTACTGTGGGGATGAGTAGAACACCAACTTCTAGGACAAGGCTAGATAATGTGTCATGTCAAGCTGGGTTCGGTGTTCTGCTTTTTGTGTTAAAAAATGTCTCAATGAGCTCTAGTCTGCTGCTGCATGTAATCCAACCAGCCACTACCCTTCAACAAGCATTTGTCAATGCCGAATGTTGATTGTGTCGGTCTGTTGAGCTCGCTCAGTGGCTCTGTCAGTGGGTCAGTCTGTTTGTCCCGGTGCTGCAGGCTGCTGTTTTGTACTGGGCTGCTGCCTGCATTGGCACCTTGTTCTGCTGATGAAGAAATCTGCAACTGTCCCGACAGAGCTCCATTGAGGTTGCTCACTCCCCCTCTCTCACTCACTCAATCTGTTTCTCCTGGTGCTGCAGGCTGCCCTTTTGTACAGGGCTCCTGCCTGTGTCGGTGGCTTTTTGTACCCACAAAGAAATCCACAGCTGTCCCGACAGAGCTCCATTGAGGTCGCTCACTCCCCCTGTCTCACTCAGTCAGTCTGGTTCTCCTGGCACTGCAGGCTGCCCTTTTGTACTGGGTTCCTGCCTCTGTTGGCACCTTTTCTGCCCACAGAGAAATCTGCAGCTGTCCCGACAAAGCTGCGTTGAGCTCACTCACTCCCCTTCTCTCACTTGCTCATTCTGTTCTGCCAGCGCTGCAGACTGCCCTTTTCTACTGGGTTTCTGCCTGCGTTGCTGCCTTCTTATGCCCATAAAGAAATTTGCAGCAGTTACAATACAGCTCTGTTGAGCTCACTCACTCGCTCATTCTGATTTTCCTGCCACTGCAGGCAGCCCTTTTGTACTGGGCCCCTTCATGCATTGCTACCTTTTTTTACCCACAAACAAATCTGCAGCAGTCCCAACAGAGCTCCGTTGAGCTCACTGACTCCCCCTACCTCACTCACTCGTTCTGTGTCTCCTGGCGCTGCAGGCTGCCCTTTTGTACTGGGCTCCTGCCTGCATTGGTGGCTTTTCCTGGCCAGAAATAAATCTAAAGCAGTCTTGACAAAGCTCCACTGAACTCGCTCACTCCCCATCTGTCACTCTCGCATTCCATTTTTGCCAGCACTCCAAGCTGGCCTTTTGTACTGGGCTCCTGCCTGCGTTGTCGCATTTTCTGCCCACAAAGAAATCTGCAGCAGTCACACTAGAGCTCCGTTGAGCTCACTCAGTACCACTCTGTCACTCACTTGTTCTGTTTCTCTTGGCACTGCAGACTGCGCTTTTGTATGGGGCTCCTGGCTGCATTGGCACCTTTGTCTGTCCACAAAGAAATCCACAGCTGTCCCGACAGAGCTCCGTTGAGGTCACTCTGTCTCCCTCTCTCATTGCTCATTCTGTTTGTCCTGGCGCTGCAAGCTGCCCTTTTGTACGGGGCTCCTGCCTGCATTGACGCCTTTTTCTGCCCACAAAGAAATCCCAGTAGCCCTGATAGAGCTCCGTTGAGCTCACTAAGTCCCCTTGTCTCTCTCGCACATACTGTTTCTCCCAGCGCTGCAGGATGGCCTTTTGTACTGGGCCCCTGCCTGTATTGACGCCTTTTTTCTGCCCACAAAGAAATCCGCAGCAGTCCTGACAGCGCTTCAGTGAGTTCGCTCACTCCCCCTCCCTCACTCGCTCTCTCATTCTGTTTCTCCCAGTGCTGCAGGCTGCCCTTTTGTAGTGGACTCTTCTGTTGGGGCCTTTGTCTGCCCACAAACAAATCTGCCGCAGTCCCAACAGAGCTCAGTTGAGCTCGGTCACTCCCCCCTCTCACTTGGTGGATCTTAATCTGTCCCAAACACTGATTTCCCAGAGTGACCATGCTATTGTCTGGCAGGAGTGCAAAAAAATATTTTAGCCAGGATATGAAAAATGACCGCTGTAGTGTTCATAAGGAGTTGTGAAAAAATGCCACTGTTGAAAATGTGGCGTGATAGTATTACACATTTGCGAAGTTACAAGGGTGCGTGGAAACAGTTCAATGCATGCTTGTAACACAGTCATGTTATGGAGTTTTGTCACCAAATTTTCAACATAGGGAATTTAGGACCTCTGCTCATGAACAGTGCCACTGTCATTTTCTTAATCTGTCCCGAACACTGACTTCCCACAGTGACCACGTTATTCTGCGCTGGAACTGTGAAAACACATTTCGGTCAGGATGTGAAAAATGACAGCTGTACTGCTTATAAGGAGGTGTAAAAAATGGCACTGTTGAAAATCTGGTGTGACAATATTACAAAGCTGCGAAGCTACAAGGTTGCGTGGAAAGTCCGCAATGCACACTTGTAACACAGTCAATTGATGAGCTATCATACCAAATTTTCAACATAGGTATTTTAGGACCTCTGCTCATGAACAGTATCATTGTCATTTTCTTGATCTGTCCCGGACAGTGATTTCCCATAGCGCCGGACGTGCAAAAACACATTTCAGCCAGGATGGGAAAAATGACAGCTTCACTGTTCGTAAGTAGGTCTGGGGAAATGGCAATGTTGAAAATCTGGAGTGAAAATATTATAAGTTCGCGAAGTTACGAGCGTGCGTGCCAACTGCATAATGCGCGCTCGTAACACAGTCAGTTTAAGCAGTATCGTTACCAAATTTTCAACATAGGCATTTTAGGACCTCTACTCATGAACAGTGTTGCAGTCATTTTCTTAATCTGTCCTGAACACTGATCTCCCACAGCGACCACGCTATTCTGCACCAGAACTGTGAAAACACATTTTGGCCAGGATGTGAACAATGACAGCTGTACTACTCACAAGGAGGTGTGAGAAAATGCCAATGTTGAAAATCTGGCATGAAAATATTGTAAATTTGCGAAGTTACGAGCGTACATAGCAACTGTGCAATGCATGCTCGTAAAACAGTCATTTGTTAGATTTTTCCCACCAAATTTGCAATATAGGCTTTTTGAGAACCCACCTCATGAACACTGGCACTGTCATTTTGTTACTAGGCCCCGAAGGGTGATTCTGCACAGTGACTGCGAAACCACCTTTCGGGGCCGATTAACACCATGACAGTTCAAGAATTCATGAGGAGGGGTCCCAAAACCCCCATGTTAAAAATTAGGTGGAAAGGGTCCCAAAAATGCCCAAGATATGCACTAAAGTTGAAAAAACCCTATTTATTATATTATACAGCTTACCGGCATTTCCTCAGTTTGCGGTTAGCTTTGAAGAGTGCAGACGTGTTCCCGGTCCACAGAAGATGGTTGCGCCAGACTCCGGAGGTAAGTATGGGGTGTGGGGAGGCAGGGTGCGCAGTGGGTGGGTGCGGGTTTTGGGAGGGGGGCCTGGGAGTGCTCTGAGGAACCATTTCCTTTTTTACAGGTTGAAAAAAAAGAGAAGACATTGGGGGACTGTTTCGTTGTTTAACAGGTGTTTTGGCATGCTGGGGTGGGCTCCCAGTGTGCCACCTGTGTGGGTGGGTGGGTGTATTAGCCGACAGAGGATTGGGCACCCCCATCAGCAAAGAAGAACAGGGGGAGGGGAGCTGCAGTAGCTGAGGGGGATTGGGCACCCCCTCGGCTATACAAACAGAAGGGGGTTATCATGATGCCGACAGGGATTGGGCCCCCCATCGGCAGGAACAACACTGGGAAGGGGGGGTTACAGAATGTCAATGGGGAGTAGGTTCCCCCGTCAGCAAGTAAACACGGTGGGGGGGTTATATTCTTTGTGAACATGGCGGCAACCCGCTGCCATGTTCACAAACAATATTGAGGGTTTCACATCCCGCCTTGCAGTGACGGGTTGCTCTCTCATTGCAGCGGATGGCTGACGCTGCAATGATGAGGCAGACCCTGATTGCAGCAGCTACTTTTTTAGAAAGTTGTGGCACGCTGGCTGAACTAGTGTCAGCAGCAGCATGCCACGGCATTGGGGGATGGGGGACAAGCCTTTATAGGCCGTGGGGGCATTGGGCACAACAGTGCCACGCCTCCATAACCTGCTTGTGCAGAAAGCTGATGCAACATGTTTCTTGCGCATGTACACAATCAACATAATAATGTATTGCCATTCCAGGAGTATAAGTGACTGTCCAGCTGTCCACCATATGGTCTTCCATCACCTGACCTAGCAGCCAAAGTCAACATTTTCAAATGAGTGGGAGACATCAGGGCCTTCAATAACCTTGAGCAGAATTGAAGTTTTCTTTAATACAGTATTAACACACAAGGCACAAGGTCCACTTACAGGAGTATCCCCAGAGCACAGGGAGATTTAATGACTTGCTGAAGGTCACACAGTATGCAAGTGGAGGTTGAAAGAATCAAACTCAGGTTTGCTGGTTGTTACTCTAAACTCGACTCTAGGCTATATTGACAGCTGATTTCCTGTCTTCTAGATTAATATTGGTGAATATTAATTTGGGGGAATACACCCCAGGACATATGGGTTGGGTGGTGCTACCCAGTGATAGTCATCTCCATCTTACCCTATCTTTTAGAGAAATAACTTTGGGTGTGAGGTTTTAGTTTGAAAGTGGGACCAGTAGAATTATGCTGATACAAGTAGATTGAATTACATTCGGATGCACAATAAAGTCAAGTTCAAACAGGGAGGGATGGGGTTATGCTAATATGTTCACTCAAGTGTCTCCCTGTGGTGCTTCCTGGATAGTGATTTGTTCAGTCAGGATAACTGATAAAATGGTACATTATACACCATTTATAAAATGCACTTTAAAAGTCCTATAACTTCATTGGCAAAGGGACATCAAAGGACTGAGCATTACTGTTTTATGTTATAACTACAAGACTTAGCCTAACCTACATAACTTTTATTCCACTAGTTCACACAATTTCCCAGTAGCACGCAGAAAGCTATGAAATGTATCTTAATGGCCCAGTATCCAGCATTTATTTGCAATAGACCTGAAGCCATAACTTTCATTAACAGCTAACAAACTACCAGTGCACCCTGGACCACCATAGTGCTGCTCTTCCCTCTTATTCTCAAACTTAGTGCAGTGACTGCTTACTCCATTTTCCTTTTCATTTGTTCGATGGGTCTTCTTGCCCACTCAAAAATACATAACAGTGTGATCTGGGCCATTTTATGGGAGTGGGGACATGCAGTCCCCAGAGCATTATTTCTGTGTCCCTTCTGCTTGTTGTCCCAGCTGTACAGTGTCTGTCTATAGTATGATGCAGTCATATGTGCTGCTAAGTAAGGCATTGTCTTTTGTTGGTGCTTAGGCTTTATCTACTGTGGGGATGAGTAGAGCACCAACTTCTAGGACAAGGCTAGATAATGTGCCATGTTGAGCTGGGTTCGGTGTTCTGCTTTTTGTGTTAAAAAATGTCTCAATGAGCTCTAGTCTCCTGCTGCATTTAATCCAACCAGCCCCCACCCTTCAATAATTTATTGCAATTCCAGGAGTATAAGTGACTATCCAGCCATTCACCATATGGTCTTGCCTCCCCTGACCTAGCTGCCAAAGTCAACATTTTCAAATGAGTGGAAGACATAAGAGCCTTCCATAACCTTGAGCAGAATTGAAGTTTTCTTTAATATAGTATTAACACAGTACAGTACAGTATACAGGATAGATCCAGCAGTTAAAAAAAATATTTGTTAGCTGGATAAGGGCCAGTCAGCACAAGGACCATTTACAGGGGTATCCCCAGAGCACAGGGATATTTAATGACTTACTCAAGGTCACACAGCATGCAAGTAGAGGGTATGGGAATCAAACCCGTGGCTGCTGGATGTACCAAGCTCATTCTCAGCTTGTTACTCTAACCTCCAGGTTAAACTGCCAGACAGACTGATTGCAACTATAGTTCTGTGTAAACAAATTACTTCAATAATTGTAGAACTATAATATTGAAATGCAGTTTGCAGAAATAATAGGACCAGTTAACAACTAATCAGATAGTCATAATTTAAATTTTGAGTGTAATTTGATTTAGCACTTGTCAAACTAGCAGGCACTGTAGCATAGTGGGCAAGAGCACTGAGCTGCAAATTGGGAGAACCAAGTTTGAATCCCACAGCCACCACTTTCATACTGTGTGACCCTGAGCAAGTTACTTAACTTCCCATGCCAGAGAAAAGTGGGAACTGGCCTTTGACAAAACTCACATTTGCGTGAAACAAGTCAGGTGACATGGACTCTGCTTTGAGTGGAGGTGTTCTGGAAGATTGATTTGTAGCGCCCTGGACTGCACAATTGCCTTTTTAAGTTTTGGAGCACCGTGTGTGGATTATAAATAAAATTAAGCACTTTTCCAGCGAAATCATGTATGTCCTTTTCCTTTGTTGAAATCACAGTGACTGCAATTGACTACAGTTATTAGAGTAAATGCCACTAGTCTGTGACCTGCAGCCGATGCTGGTTCCTACTTTTCTCTGTAATGGTCTAACTTTTTATTCAGGCATTGCTCCTCCCAGGTGCGTTCTCCTCCTCTTCACAGCAATTTACTTAACTTCCCTCTGCTCCCAGGACACACCTGGAAACAAGTTTCAGCTTGGTGTGCCTTTCCAGGTCAAACGTTGTACAATAAAAATGAATGAAATAGCACTTGCTACCTCGTACAATTCATTCTAGGATGGACATTCTACCCTGAGGTTATGGCAGGAATTAACAGTTACTCATTAGATAGTAAATACCAGCACTGTGCGGAAATCATAGTACATTCTAAGAGCAGGGGTTTAAGCATATTGTATGGTCAGTTTTTGATTATATGGATAATATTAACTAAATCCAGATGCAGAGGAGTTTAGGCACTACCCAAACCTATTCTCTAGGATAAACCTTGATGTGCTGACTCGTGCTCAAAGGACCAGGATAAACTTTAACGTGCTGACTATTGCTGAAAGTACAACTCCCAGAAAGAAGCAAGGAATGAATCTGTTATTAGAAGTTAGCATCTGCCAGAATTACAGAAATAGTTTGCTTAATGTATCCTAATAATGCTGGCATTATTAAGCCCTTCAATTGCATAGAGACGCACTTACTCAGAGCTGTGTCTGACCATACCATATTAGAAAAGACACATAATTTATAAATTTCAGTAAGTGCTTTGTTAATTTAACCATGGTGAATTAATTAAGGCCCTGTAATTGCATACAGAAATAATGTAATCTACTCAAAATTGCATCTAAGCATACCATATTAGAAAAGACACCTCAGCATTGACATTCAAATAAACTACACAGATAGTGCATGTGCTCTGGATAATAAGAGTTATTAAGGGATTCAGTCACTTGCACAGTGCACATTACCTTATCAACAATTTAAGCAGCCAGAGGATTTTGTAAATGGAAAGAACATTCAAAATGTATTGCTTCAACCGTGTACTCCCTTTCTTGAATTAAGGATTAATTCTGCTATATTAGACATATTAGCAAAGCAATCTGCTGCAGATATTTAAAACCATATGGCAATGTAGTTTCCTGGCTGGAGGTTATTACTGAGGTTGTTTACACAACAAAGGAATGGCTATGTTGGGAGACTGTGGTAAAGCAACACCTTGCCATTTTCTGATTTTATTACCACTGCCATTTCTAATGAAAGCAGCATGTTATCTGGAAAAAAAACAGCATCACCATTTGCAATTGTTTTAAGTCAGAGACACATCCATTCTGTAATCTTCAGCCTCATTTGCCATGTTTTCATATATTTTTTTAAATAGCAATAACTAACCAATTTTAAGGATTAGTGTGGTCTTTGACTAAAACAGGTGTAAACACAAAAACTATATATATTTTTTTTTTGATGAGGGCTATATGAAGTGTTGCTCTGCTATGAATTTCACAAGAGAAACATAAAAGATGGACTCTCATGGCCAGAAGGAAAAAAGCTCCCTAGGATACTGGGGCTTGTTCTGTCGTGGCTTTGAAGTCACTACAGATGAAGTCGAGGAGCAGAAAAAAATGATATTCGAGGGATATTTCTTGTCAGCAGGATATCACATAAATGAGCTATGTATTGCAAGCAGAAGTCGTGTCTTGCATGACTTCTCATAAAATGTATAGGATACAGAAGCAAAGTTAATGCATTTAAAAAATGTGTAAATTAATATTTTTGTGCAAAACTGTTACATTATTTGAATAACAAGCAAAGCACTGTAATATCAGCAATGAATCAAAAGGAAGGGGATTTATTATAAAATTCATTTACTCAATGGCAAAAAATTAGATGTAGTAGCTTGTTTTCTGTGTAGTCCAATTGCTGCCTAATTTCCCTTCTGGGAGGGATTGATGGAGAATGAGGTCAAGTGACTTGTTAAAGGTCATGCAGTGAGACAGTGGTGGTGGTGGGATTCAGACTTGTGGCCTCCTGGTTCCTATTTCTGTACTTTTAACACCTATATCACACTGGGGTCTTTTGAACAATAATGCTACTTGAGAGTAAAAGTCCAACAGAGAATTTTCATTGAAATTCTGTTATGCAATTCTGATGTCTCATTTTCTTTATGTAATTTCAGTTTATTGGATTTTGCCTAAACACTATCTCAAGAATGAAATACAGAACCATAACATTGCATAGTATACTCAAATCATATTATTTGTTCAGAAAGAAAAGGAACTAAAAAGAATTCCTTTAGGTTTGTCCCCAAGCTTGGAAGACAGAGACACTAATAAACGAGCATTTGTCAATGCTGAATGTTGTCTCGCTGGTATTGGCATTTGTAGTGCTGGAGTTAGAGTTGCATAATAGGAATGGCAGTGAAGTACTGAAGTGAAGCCAACCCCACCCCCACCCTGTAGAGACTGACAGGCATTGGGGTGTGCCTTTGGGTCATCAGCTATAATGCTCATGCCACTGTACCTCACCCTACCCTGTAGAGACTGACAAGTGTTGTTATGTGCTGTGTGGTCTTTGGGCATTATACTTAACCCATTCCATAAGGAAATATGCTGAAGTGGGTGCAGTATAGGAGAATTGGGTGAACTTTGTGGCCGAACAGTGCAAGGCACACCTCGATGCCTGTCACTGGCTGCAGGGTGGGGGTGGAATGGAGTGAGCATTACAGCATTACAGCCGATGATCCCAAGTCACACCCCTGATGCCTGACCAAATTTTAAGCATAGGCATTTTAGGACCTCTGCTCATGAACAGTGTCACCGTCATTTTCTCAAACTGTCCCGAAAACTGATTTCAACACGGTGACCGTGCTATTCTGCTCTGGATGTGCAAAAGCACATTTCAGCCAGGATATGTAAAATGGCAGCTATACTGTTCATAAGAAGGTGTGTAAAAATGCCAATTGTGAAAATCTGGAGTGAAAATATTACAAATTCATGAAGTTATGAGTGTGCATGGAAACAGCGCAATGCACACTTGTGGAACAGCCATTATTTGGATTTTTTTCACCAAATTTACAACATAGGCTTTTTGAGAGACACCCTCATGAACAGTGGCACTGTAATTTTGTTACTCCATCCCAAAAGGTGATTCCACGCAATGGCCACGAAATCACCTCTCGGGACTGAATAACACCATGACAGTGACTGAATTCTTGAGGTGGGATCCCAATAACCCCATTTTGAAAATTTGGTGCAATAATTCCAAAACATTACTGAGATATATGCACCAAAGTTGAAATAACCCTATTTATGCCATTATAAAGCTTACAGGCATTTCTTCAGTTTGCGGTCGGCTTTGATGAGGCAGACATGTTCCCGGTCCACCAAAGATCATCGCACCAGACTCCGGAGGTAAGTATGGGGTGAGGGGGGTGTGGGGAGGCAGGGTGCACAGAGGGTGGGTGTGGGTTGTGGGAGGGGGCAGGGAGACCGCGAGGGGCCATTTTCTTCTTTCACAGGGGTATAAAAAAAAAGTTGCCGGACGTTTTTTCTTTTTCAGGGAATTTGGCACACTAGGGTGGGCTCCATTATGCCATCTAAGTGTTTTTGGGGGATGCTGTAGCCAACAGGGGATTGGGCACCCTGTTGGCACACAACAAAGCAGGTGGCAAGAGCCGATGGGGATTTGGCACCCCTTCTACACATAACAATTGGTGGAATAATATGGGGAGTGGGCTCTCCCACCGGCACACATGGGGTTGGAGCATGCTGACAGGGGATTGGGCACCCCTGAAGCCAGCATTATAGCAGGCAGTGTGCTGCCATGTTTTACTTTTTCACCAGGGCAAGCACATTGGGAGGTGCTGCTGTGTATGACGAGCTTTACTCACATTGCAGCAGACTTTTCATTAGATGTGCTCTCCACATTATGTATTCATGGTGTGGTGCTGGCATGCAGGCTTATTGGGGAATGAGGGACGCACCTACTGATGCGTGCCCTGCATTCGCCCAACAGTGACTGCGCCTCCAAATGTGCTACTACTACAATATGTTGGCTGCACATGCGAGAGCCAGCATAAAAAGGGTACATTAAAAACATTAAAGAACTAATTTATTATTTATTTATTTTCACTTTGTTAACTGGGTAAGTAAACTGGGCCGAGGACCATGTTCAGGAACGACCCAGAGCCACTACACAAGTGGCTATGATGGAACAGTTATATACATTATACAATACAAAATAACATACAATACATACATTACATGCAACATTAAAAACATTCACAGGTAGGTCATTGCTTTTCACATCATACCAAATGTTATTAAGTAGAAAACCATCTAATGAACACATACAAAAATAAAAACTTTGGAAATAAAAAAAAAATAAAGTGCTACATTTTAAAATAACTAATAACATTGAAAAATAGCTGGCAGAAAAGTTCAGTTATTTTAAAATGTAGTACCTTATTTTTTATTATTTTTCTTTTTTTATGTATATAGTAAATGGTTTTCTACTTAACAGCATTTGGTGCGATGTGAAAAGCAATATTTTACCTTGAAGCAGATACAGCTAATTTTGCTCCTCCCACTATATCATCAGCATTTAACCTCACTGATTGCTACATAACAAGCCCTTATGTCTGGATGGTAAGATGGTTCGCAGGTTACTAATCAAGAAGCAGCAGGTGAGTGGCTCTTCTTGGTTACTAGTGAGGTCACAAAGCTAATTATGTAAAGGAATGGAGACCCCTCCCACACCCACCCCAAAATTCAAATCACAGAAACAATTAACAATTTTGCATGGCTGAGAGAGACAAAAATGGACAGCATGGAAACAAGGACCCACTTCCAACAGTCACAGTACTGTCTACCTGCCCCAATATTCACAGCACTAGCCCTACCTAGCTGACACAGCATTGACTCCCAACCCCAATAGTCACAGCACTGAACCCTACCCTGACAATCACAGCACTGCCACAAGTGTCACAGGACTGAACTCAAGCCCAGACAATCACAGTACTGTCCCTGAAAGTAACATCACTGTCTATCCACCCCCAGCAGTCAGAGCACTCATCCTCATCCCCTGGTCACAATACTGAGCCCCTAATCCCAATAGTCACAGAACTACAGTCAATCACCATCACATGATTGCCCCCACCCAGCAGTTACAGCACTGACCACCCACACTAACAGTCACAGCACTGACTCCCACCCCTGACAGTCTCAGTTCTCACTCCCACCCCAAACAGTCATAAGACTGCCATCATCTTGAATGCCATAGCACTGATCCTCACCCCTGACAGTCACAGCACTGACCCCCTACTCCCAACAGTCATAGCACTACCACCACCCAGCAGTCACAGCACATCCACAGACCCAACGGTCACAGAGCTGACCCCCTCAGTCACAGCAATGTGCTGCCCCTTGACAGTCACAGCACTGACCACCTGTGGATGGGTGTGGGTAGTCAGGATAACATACTGTACCTAGCCAGACTCAGGATTCAGTGCATAAAAAATGCCAAAGGCATTTATTATTTTATTTTTGCATCATAAAATGGAAGAAAATATATACAGAAATCAAGAAAAAAACTTAAGTTAGTCAATCACTCTGAAATAATAAATAAAATAGAAAAGACCACTGCTTTGCCTCAGCAGCGTTTCAAGGCTTTGCCCCAGCCCAGCCAGTAATTGCAAATGTGAGCTTACCACTTGGTGGTCTTTCTTCTACCTCTCTCAGCTGTTTATTGACTCCCTGTATGACTTCTGCTAGCACAGGAGGGCTTTTGATACCCACCCCTCTATAGTTAGGTGACCCTAGCATCACTCAACATAAATGTACTTTATTTAAGCCCTCTTTTTAACTTATACAAATACCGAGGGCTTACTAAACATGATGCTAACACGATCCTTAACTTAAAAGTAAATAAAGTAATCTAGGACTGGATTATATAAGAAGAGGAAAGTGAGGATTTCCCACTCACTGTGATTGACAATTTTCCTCCTATAAAACTGGCCACAAGAGACCACTTCTGGCCTAAAAAGCCACTGGACTGGCACTTTACAGACTCTCCCTGCTCAGGTAAGACTGACTACATTTTGCTGTCCATAGTTGTAGGCCAGAATTTTGGAGTGTTGCTATTCTCTACTATCTATATACCCCCCAGTGCACATACCACTGGGATCCAGCAAATGATTTCCAACCTGGAGCAGCATAAGCAAAAATGGGAACATATCATTGTTGGAGACTTTAACATCAACTGGCAGTCAAATGATGCTTCCTCAGTGTGTGACCAGATTTCAGGCCTATACCTTTCACAGTTGGTTCCCAAGCCCACCAGACATAACTACAAAGCAGGCACTAGTACACTAATTGACTGGCTTCTCACAACCAGCCCAGAACACATCTCTGAGGTCACAGTTTTACCTGACACCCTGAGTGAGTGACCACTCCCCAGCTGTGTGCACCTGGTCAAATAGGTTTTCCAGAATTGCACCCAGGGTCGTCAGAAATAGATCACTGAGACATGGTCAACAGAATGCCTTCAGGCAATATCTTACTCTGGTGGACTGGTTTACTTTAGACAGAGCCCAGGATGGCAATGAAGTGCTAAACTACTTCAGCTCTACATTTAACAAGGCTTGTGACACATTTGCCTCATACAAAACTAAAAAGATCAGAGGGGCTTCCAACCCCTGGCTCTATGGTTCCCTCATTGAACTCAAGCACCTTAGGGACAATCTGTGGCACAAGGCCAAAGCCTCTGGAAAACACCTTGATATCGCTGCCTACAAAGCAGCTAGAAACAACTACACCAAGCTCATTTGTCAAGGCAAGGCTTCTTACTACAATGACCTCCTGAAGAAAACTGGAGCAGTGGTAGAGAGTTCTGGGACTCAGAAAAATCTTTTACAGGGAAGGCCCACAGAGCCCCTCCTGAATTGATTATCACTACTGATGGAACACTCCAGGAATCTCAAGACATTGCAAATGCCTTTAATAAGGCCTTCACAGATCTTAATAAGAAACTACCCAGTGACTATCTATCATCCACCACCTCAAAACAGTTAACTCTGTACCAGGCAGTAGTGCTCCTCCATTCTACTTTAGGCAGTTCCGAAGGCATGAATCCCTCAAATATATTAAGCGAGCACTAGGGAAGACACAAATGGGTAGTGATCTCCTTTGATATGAAGATGATAGCTCTAGTATTAAATGAGGTAGTTAGACCCATTCACCAAAGTACTCAGTGCCTCCCTAAGATTTCATTTAATTTAATTTTTATTTTTTATACTTGTAAGTAAGATGGGTAAACTGTCCGTTTACACAAGCAACAAGTTTTACATAAAAACGGACATACTATTAAATACCAGACTTTACAATAACATATATATACACATATGATTATGGTATAACAAACTTTACACTAGCATCTAATTATCTAATACATGCATGTTATACATTAATGAAAACATTTATATTCAGGAAAGGTGTCAAGCCATTGTACTAGTCTATACTTGAATGCCCTCACTATTCTACAATCTGTTACAGCCAAGAGAATACTATTAAAAAATACTGTGGCCCAATAAATCACTGACCTTTGGCCAACAACTTTCTTAAATAAGGGGATCTTGAACAACCCCCTGGTCTGAGACCTTGTATTTTCTGAACCATGAAAATTAAGGAAGAGATCTTGAATGGTTGGGGGCAGAGATCCTAGGGACACCTTAAAGGCAAATACTCCTAGTTTAATTTTTATTCCCTCTGAAAAAGAAGGACAATTGGCTTCCTTAATCAAAGTACAATGGTGGGTTTTAAATGTCAGTCCTGTCATAAACCGTAAAATACTGTAGTAGGTGACCTTAAGTTTATATAACATTTTTTCACTTGTTCTTGCGTAGATCATCAGTCCATAATCAAACACACTTAATAATAAATTGTGTGCCACAAGCCTTCTTGATTCAGGGATAAGAAAAGATTTTATCCTAAAAAGCATCAATAATCTCTGATGGATTTTCTTAATTACTGTACCAACCTGAATATCAAAAGAAAGATAAGACTCCAGGGTAATCCCCAAATAATAAAAATGATCCACCAATTCTATAAAGTTCCCTTTCAAATAAACTATTGGAACAGTAATCTTTCTTGCTTTCCTAGGACAGGTACAAACCATTACCTTGGTTTTCACTGAGTTTAGAACTAAATTGCATGAACATAGCTGATTTTGCAATTTTTCAAAGTCCTGTTGGACCTTGATTTACGCACTGTCGTGGTTGGATCCATCTGCAATTAAAACCGCATCATCTGCATATAGGATTATTCTTGACCCAATGCAGATGCTAGGAATGGCATTCATAAAAAAGGGAAAAAAGTGAGGGGCCCAAAATTGAGCCCTGTGGTACCCCACAAGAGATTGAGTGGAGTTCAGAAAACATATTCAATCAATCAATCAATCTATCAATCAATCATTCTTTATTTATATAGCATCTTCCAATATCAAGGTGCTGCACAGATTTGAACAACATATAAAAACAAACAGCAATATACTTATTTAAAAATCATTTAGTCTGGGAAAGCCTGTGCAAATAAATATGTTTTTAATAAAGATTTAAAACTACAGAAGGTCAGGCATTCTCTTAACCAACAAGGTAGAGAATTCCACAGGGTTGGTGCAGCAAATGAAAATGCATGAGCTCCAGATGTTTTAAGATGACCCCTGGGAATCTCTAGCAATCCCTCATCAGCAGATCAGAGAGGATGGTTTGGGGTATAGAGAATCAGGAGATCTTTCAGGTAGCTGGGTCCCAGTTCGTGTAGGGCTTTAAAGGTAAGCAAGCCTACCTTATAGGTGATCCACCACTGAATCGGCAGCCAGTGCAGTCAACGCAGCACAGGCATTATATGACTGGACCTGGAGGTACCTGTCAGTAGCTGGCTGCAGCGTTCTGCACTAGCTGCAAGCAGCGGATATCAACCCCAGACAGCCCTCATTACAGTAGTCAAGACGGGTAATGATGAAGGCGTGGACCAATGTTGGAAGGTCGTTTGGCAGAAGCTGATATTTCACCCGGGTGATATTCCTCAGATGGTAAAATAAGGATTTGACCATGGCTGACACCTGAGATTCCAATGTCAATCCATCATCAAAAGAAATGCCCAGGTTCCCTACCCAATCTGAGGTCATGAGCCAGACACCATAAAGCCACAGGACAGACACATGTTCGACCCCTAGACCTGCCCCTGAGTGACCCAGGTCCACAACCAGTACCTCAGTCTTATCCAAGTTCAGTCTCAGCCAGCTTCAACCCATCCAGTCATTGATCTCAGAAAGGCAACTATTTAGCACAGACAGTGCATCAACCTGTCCGGGCACAAAGGACATATACAGCTGAGTATCATCTGCATAGCAGTGAAAACTCAAGCTGTACCACCTGATGATTTCTCCCAATGGTCGCATGTACACTGCGAACAACATGGGTGCCAATATGGAGCCCTGCGGCACCCTGCAGGACAGAATGAGGGCATCAGAAGAATAAATTCCAGTGACCACCTCTGAGATCTGCCTGTGAGGAATGATCAAAACCAATTGAGGACTGTACCCAAAAGTCCACAAAAAAATGCAGGGTCTCCAAAAGCACTCCATGGCCCATAGTGTCAAAAGCTGCTGAGAGATTGAGAAGGACCAGGATAGCATGAGCCTTTCAATCTCTTGCCATTAGGAGGTCATTTAGTACCCAGACAAGGGCAGTCCCTGTGCTATGCATTTTTCTAAAATCAGACTGAAGGGCTTCATAGACATTGTGGGGGGTTACAAGGTGATCACCCAGCTGCAATGCAACCACCTTCTCAATAATGTTCCCCACAAAGGGAAGGTTAGAGACAGGTCAGTAGTTAGCTGGATCGTCAGGATCCAAGGAAGGTTTTTTAAGGAATGGTCAAATGACTGCCTCCTTTAAGTGATCCAAAAAGATCCCCTCCTTCAAGGATCTCCACACAATTTCAGCAAGGATCTGGCAGATAGCATCTACACACCCCACTAAAAGGAGGGTGGAGCCCAGATCCAGACTACAAGAGATTGGGCACAAAGTCTGGATGATCTTCACGATGTCCATGAATTCTGGTCTACTGAAATCCATCCAGACAGACCGGGTGCTCACCATCTCCCGTTGACCTCCACAACCCCTCGTAGAGAGAGCTGAGCCAATTGTGGACCTGATGCTGGCAACCTTACCTGCGAAAAACCAAGCTAGCTCATCACACTTATCCTGTGAAAAAGCTCTTCCGGACAGGAGACAGATTGGATTGCACAATCTGTCAACAGTTTAGAAGAGTTACACACACACACACAGATACACAGAAGTGTGACGGCAGAGAAAGGCACCACGGCACATCTAGTCTGCCCAAAACCCTACCTTCCCCCTTCTGTTATGCTTCCACCCTCTTTTCACAACCCCTTAAATCTATCCCAAGCACTCTTGAACCCCTCCACTGTTTCAGCTGCCACTACTTCTTCCAGCAGCTTGTTCCAGGCCTCCACCACCCTTTCTGTGAAAAACTGCCCCCTGACATTACCTCTGTATTGTCCCCCCTCTCCCTCCTAGTCTCCAGAGGGTAAAAATTCAGCCCTCTCAATCTTCTCTCATAGGGTACATCCTGCATCCCTTGTACAATTTTGGTTGCCCTTCTCTGCACCCTCTCCATCAGCTCAATATCACTTCGTAGGTGAGGCCTCCAGAACTGCACCCCATACTCCAGATTGAGTCAGTAGATTCCGTGCAGCAGAAATCTCCGTGGACAGAAACTCTGCCTTCTTACGGGTGATTTCTGATTGATAGCTATTATAATGTTCTGTCAATCTAAGCCTGTCAGCATCCAGGCCAGACTTCCGCCATGCTCTCTCCAGCCTTCAACCAACTCTCCTCAATCCCTTCAAGGATCCATCATACCAGGGGGACCTTGGGTGAAGAGTGAGTGGTCGAACATGAACAGCAGCAATCAAGTCCAGGGCATCTCCCACTGTTTTATTATAAGCTAGTACAAGGTCCCCTGGGCTTGTGCTTTCTCCCAGCAATCCTGATAGGTCTAGAACCACCAATAGAACCTCTGAGGTAACTTCCCTTAAAGGGCAGTACTGGATTATCTCCGAAGGGTAGGTCCAATTGGGGGAGCCCCAAAGCTGAACCCTATGGTGTGATGATCAGACCAACTGACTGGTTACACCTATAGATCAGAGATCTCCATTGCCCAGGAGGAACAGCAGATCCAATTAGTGACCCCCATATGGGGAGAGAAGATAACCACCTGTGTGAGACCCAGCATTGTCGTAAGCAGGAGAAGATTTTGACCAAACTGTGAGAGTTCATCATTGATCCAGGCATTGAAGTCCCCCAGAATTGTCCATCTGGTAGACTCCAATACCATGTTGATGATGAAGTCCACAATCTCCTGCATGAATAAAACCCCATCACCTGGTGGACAGTAAATGAGGAGTATCCTTCAGCCAATACCCTCTCCCATGATACACTCAAAGGATCTGGTGGTTCCCAATGGAACATCCACAAGGCGTAGCTCGGTCTTAAAAAAGATGGCTACACCCTCACCCCTTCGATACAATCTCAGGTGGTGGATGACCGAGAACCCAGATGGCACTGCAGAAGCCAATACTGGGCCTGAATTTTCATCCAGCCAGGTCTCAGTGATACATGCCAGATCCACCATATCAACAAGATCAGCTATAATAGCCGTCTTGTTTTTGATGAATCTGGCATTACATAACACTGCCTTATTCAGATGAGATGCTGGGGAAGACCACGACTCCTGGCCTGCATTAATGGCTGGGCCCTTGGGTATGAGAACAAGACAGGGATTACCCGTCTTAGCACCATTTCGCCCCAGGGCGTCACCTGGTCCCTACCACGCCACTCTGTCCCCCCCCTTCCTTCCCACACCATGCCCAGTTCTCACCCCTTTCCTGTGCCTCCTAGCAATCCCCAAGGATTGACAGCGTCTATAGATCTCAGTGGGCAAATAAGGGCAGTCATAGGGTGTAAGTCCCTGAGCCTGGTGGGGGAGTACTACCTGACCATCGTTTGGCCTCCCCAACGCATTCTTAAAATAATAAAAATTAACTAACCTACCCACCCAACTAAATATGAACTATAAATTATAACCAATAATAAACTAAAATAAATCACACAGTCAAAAATATACACAAATTGCATGAACATAAATTCAAACTTGATTGCGTAGCTAATAATTCAAGTATTTAAGAGATGGCTTAAACAAAGCCCAGTCCATAAGAAAAAGCCATGTAAAATGAGTTTTGGTCCATGGAGCTCACACCTCGTAGGGTCAAACAATATTCATTTAAAAGGACTCTCACTCCTAACGGTTCAGCAGAATAAAACTAAAATGTTTTAAGCCTCAGTCACCATGAAATACATGGCTTACAGTTCATAGGAGCTCAGTACCAACATTCACTCCTCCATGGGCTCTCACCTCCATGCAGAAACAAGAACTGACCAAGTTCCTCAAAAATAAAACAACTACACAGTAATATTTAAATCCAGAGCAACTTCACAGGTGTAATGTTTGAGTCAAGTTAGAATAGTTCAAGCAACAACTCACAGTTTCCCTTCAATTGCTACAGATGAAGGTAATGGCAATAGTACAGCTGCAGTTCATGCTTAAACACATTCTCAACTGGCTAGGAAAAATCCAGGGAATAGTGGCACTTCGAGACAGGGATGTAGAAAAATTCATAGGGCTCCCCCCAGACCACACGCCTCTCCCCGGACCCTACCACTGCCCCAGCAGTTCTCCAGCCACCACGCCATGGATCTGAAGTGCCGCAGCAGCATCCACCCACCGACAACAGCACCGCAACACACCACGAAGTTGAGGACAGGGACTGGGATGGATCTCCCCCAGCAGAAGGCAAACACCCCCCATCCAGTCACATCAGCACTCCTCTCTGTTAATTATTAGCAATAATAGTTTTATGCTCCCTCTTATGCAGATAATCTGAAAACCAAAGAATAACATCTGCAGAGAAATGAACTTACTTCAGGGATTCCAATAACTGGGGATAGTTTACTAGATTGAAGGCCTTGGTGAAGTCCACAAACATTGCGGGGACAGCATGCCCTAAATCAAGGGCAATCCGTACACCGCTTGAGAACCCCACCAAGGCCATCTCAGTGTTATTATTTCTCCTGAAACCGTGCTGACAATTGGATAACAAAATAATTATATTTAAACCCAAAAATCTTGAATCTGATCGAAAACAATTCTTTCGAGAATTTTGAACAATGGTGCCAACAAGGAAATCGGTCTATAATTCAAGACCATATTCCTAGTGCCTGTTTTAAAAATAGGCTTGATGACAGACAATTTCCAAATCTCAAGAAAGACATCATTATAAAGTGAAAAATTAAATAACACTGTTAATGGAGTAATCAGCACTTTTATACCTAATTAGAGGGCCCAGTTATAAGCACACTTACCCAATCCAGCACAATATAGTTCCTGTCTCATTTCACTTATTGTGTGGTCACTCTATCACTATTCATCTGTCTTTGCTCCTCCCTCTTGTACTGATTGATACTGATTTTTCCATTTGCAGCTTATAGTCTTTTCGCTCACTAGAGGGCGTTTTCTCCCTCAACCATTCCAATGCTGCTCTACTTCTCCTTACTCTCTACTACTCCTGGCATTCCTCCTTTACTGCTCAGCCACTATGGGTACCTACACTCCATTACTAAGTCTGCTTTCCTTCACCCTCTTGGTACAGACCTCACACCGACTGGGGCACCTTTCCTCCACACTAGGCACCTCATCCCCAGACTACCCCACAGTGACTTGGCCCTCCCCCACACCCTCAACACACCCATGACCTCCCAACACCCCCACCCTGCCAACACCCCCACCACTCCCTCCACCCTACAAGACCTGACCTGGACCCAGCTCTCCCCTGCCATTCCCATCCTTTGCACTTTATCTATCCCATGCACCCTTATTGTAAAGTCCTCAGCTGGGTGTTGACCCAAGGGTCTCCATCACCGCTGGCCACTAACCAGAATAATTATGCTGTCATTATTATTCTCTGGTAATGTACACCTAAACCCGGGACCTATTGCTTCCAGCCCTTCTTAACCCTGTACTACAACTGGCCTTCACTTTGCATCCTTAAACATTTGCAGTCTCCTAAAGAAATCTGCTGCCCTCCAGTGCTGGGTCATTCAACATCAACCTGACATAATTGCACTGGTAGAGACCTGGCTCTCCAAATCCACCCCTGACTCTGCTATCACCATCCCTGGATATACCATCTAGAGGGAAGACTGAGTAGGCAAACACGGTGGTGGTTGCACATTACTCATATGGGACTCCCTTATAGGTCAGGCACTCCCAGCTCCTAATCTTGATTATGGAGCCCAAGCCCTCACCTTAAAAATCACACCTGATCTCGCCTGAGGCCCTCTCTTCATCACGGTCTCATACGTACCCCCGAGGAATAAAAACCAAGCAGTCCAATCCCTCACTGACTATCTCACATCTCTCCCTCACAAAGTGGAGCAAGTCATCCTAGGTGATCTCAGTGTTAACTGGCTTGCCTCCACTGCCTCCCATATAAGGGACTCCTTTGCTGCCCTGGATATGTCCCAGTTAGTCACCTAGCCCACCAGATTCAACCACTCTACTGGCACCAGCACTCTTCTAGATGTTGTTATATCTAACCACCCCTACAAAATCTGGGATGTCACTGTCTTCCCCAACTCTGTTAGTGATCACTCCCCAGTCCTCTGTCTCTAGTCATCCTCCACTCTGAAGCCAGTGTCCCAGGCCACTCTAAGCTGCCGTTTATGCCCCGGCAGCTTCAGAAAATTAAAACAATACTTAGCCCAGCTAGACTGGTCCCCTATCCAGCATGCCCCTGACATTGACACAGCTGTTGATCACTTCACAAATGCTTTCTGTAAGGCTTGTGACCTTTTCGCCCCCCCCCAACCAGGATCCACTCCAAAAAATGCAATACCCCATGGATCACCCCACCCCTTCTCCAGAGACTCAAAAACAGAGATAATCTCTGGCACATTGCTGTAGAATCTGGAAAGGCATCTGACAGACAGGCCTACAATGCAGAATGCAATAAGTGCACTAGGGGCCATTAGGCGGGCCAAGGCAGAGCACTACCAGACCACCCTCACTTCCACTTGGGGTTCAGCCCAGACCTTCTGGAATAATATGAAAGAGCTAAATGGGAAGTTCTGCTCCCCCCCACCATCTCAGCTCTCCATCAATGGCACCCCCACCACAGATCCACTCCTCATAGCCGATTGCCTTAACACTGCCTTCTCTGACCTAAGCTCGGTCCTCCCCAGCAGCTTCTTTGACCCAGTCCCCACCTCTCTCCCTCCAGTCCTGCATTGCCCACCATTTTACCTGTGCACCCTATCCCCGCAAGAAGCCAGGCCACACCTACTAAAAGCCTTAGGCAGTAATAACCCCAGCAGTGACCTCCTCGACTCCAGGATCCTCCATGTGGTCTTGGACGAAGTCCTAGTCCCCCTTGACTGACCTTCTAAACCAGTCTCTATGCCTAGGTCAGTTCCTCAAGTGCTTGGAAAACTGCTGAAATCACACCTATACATAAGAGTGGGGACCGATCAACCCCCAACAATTACCTGCCCATCTCCATCCTCCCCCCACTCTCTAAAGCCCTTGAAAAAGTGGTGTTGATCCAGCTCTCTAAATAGCTAACCAAGTATGACATTATGAGCCCAGAGCAGCATGTTTCCACCCAGGACACAGTACAACCATGGCTGTCCTGGAATTCTCCCAACACCTGCATGCTGCTCTCGACTCTGGCAGCCTTGCAAGAGCAGTGTTCACTGACCTCTCCAAGGCCTTTGACACTGTCTGTCATCCTCTTCTACTCGACTCTCTCCACCAACTTGGCTTCTCTGGTGGTCCGATTTCCTGGTTCTCTAACTACCTCTCTGCTAGATCCCAGCATGTCAAGATCAGTGGCTCCCTCTCCAGCACTCTTCCCGTTTGCTCTAGGGTCCCTCAGGGCTCCATCTTGGGTCCAGTACTTTTTAGTCTCTATCTCAACACCCTTCCCAGCTCATGTACTGGTAAAATGCTCCTCTATGCCGATGATGCAGTCCTCGTTACCTCACATCCCAATCCCACCTCCCTCCAATTATCCCTCCAGCAAGCTTACAGTCAAGCCAAAAGGTGGTTCGACGACTGCAGACTGGTCATTAACCTGAAGAAAACCAAATCAATGATCTTCTCCCACCACCAAAATAAAGCTAAAAATACCCCCTCTTGATTATCCCCATCACTCTGCACCTGCTAGAACAAGTGACCACATACAAGTACCTAGGCATCACGTTCAGTATTGCCCTCTCCTTCCACACCCACATCAATGCCCAGTCAGCCACCATTAACTCTCGGATTGGCCTGCTATACTGGCACAGGGACTGCCTGCCTCAGGTTGCCCTCAGGTTGGCCATCACCTCCTCTGTTTTGTCCTTCGTGGACTATGGCTTGCCCATCTATGCTGCAGCTGACAACACTGCCCGCTCCAAAATCCAACTCTCCATCAATAAGGCCTGTAGGCTCCTGACCAGTGCCCCTAGCCGAACTCACACCTGCCTTCTCTATACTACCACCAATCTTCTCAACTTTGAGGAGCAACTGCTCTACCAGACCTGCCTTCTCGCTAAGAAATCACTGCTAGGACTCTTCCACCCTGGGGGTCTCCACCTCCCTTCAGCAGCCATCTTCGTCCATCACCACCCGTAACTCTGTTAAGGCCACTTTCAAGGTGCCCAGAACCAAGACCTCTCTTGCCCAGAGATCCTTCCTCTACCAAGCCCCCACCTGGTTCAGCTCCCTCCCTAGCTGGATCTCCAGCTTGCCAAAAATTGGCTCCTTCAAAACAGCCCTTCGGAACCATATCTTTAATACCTGCTATCGTAGGTGCAAGTAACCCCCTGTTGTAACCTGTGATTCCTACTGGCCTTTCCCCCTGCTTCGACAACATCCACTAGACAGCCTCTCCCTCTTCCAGACCTACTCCTTCCCTACTAGGTCCAAACAGGGATGTAACCCACTGTCTTCTCTGAGGACCTACTATATCCATGAGTGTAACTCACAATTTTGTAACATTATGTAACCTAAGTAATATGCAAACTACTACATTATGTAACCTAAGTGCATCTATGTTAAATGTTCCTTTTACTGCACCTGTAATGTTATCCTCTGTTTTAATCTGCACTGTAATAACTGTCTTGATGTCTGCCCCCCACGACAAGGCGCCTTTTTAAATAAGTCTCTGACTCAAAGGTTGTAAACCCGATTTGTAATGAATAAATGGATCATTTAAGGAACCTGCAATTGATCATATCTTGTCCCATGGTTGATTTAGGATTATATTTAAGAACATGAGAAGTCACTATTTCAGGGGTTACAGCTTGAAAATAAAAACAGGGATGATCACTACTTCCTTCACTGTCAGGAGATAGACTTATATTTGGAGCCACATTTTGATGGAACTTTGATAATTCCCCAAAATACTTATTAAATAATTTGGGTACTTGGATTGGGTCACTCACCAGATGATCCCCACTCTGAAGGGAGATCACTGACTCATTAACATTCCTTCCCATTAGATTATTAAGCAAATGCCAGGTTTGCTTGGGGTTACCCAATGATGACAACTGTTTACTTTTAAAAAATATAAATTTTTGCTTTCCTGGTGGATGACTTACTTCTATTCCTAAGGATCTTGTACTCAAGCAAACGATTGGGATCGTGACTTATTTTAAATACTTTCCGAGCTTTATCTCTAAGTCTCATCAGGGTTAATAAATCTCTGGTGACCCATTCTTTTTTGCTGGATCTAATTCTCATCTTTTTGGGGGGCTAACTGATTTACAACCTGATTAAATAAGACAGAAACTCTATCTAGCATGTGATCTACATATAGAAACTCCCAACACTAGTCCAATCAATCAACTTAAAGGCCAAATTCATAATCTCTGCTGTAATAATTTTAAAATTCCTTGTTTCTATATAACAAGGAGGGCTGTGTGTTTGTCTAGATGACCACAAACAAAATACCAGGCAGTGATCACTAACCACATCAGACAAGATTCAAGAGTCAATTATCTTGGTGGGGTGAGTGACCATGACCCAGTTAAGTGTGGAACCTCCCCCTCCAACAACCTTATGATTATATCTAGTAACCTGTGATATTAACTGTTGAACAACAAACTCCTGAAATAATTTAACCACAGTAGGATTCTGATTGGAGCCCCAATTAAGATTGAAATCCTCCATCAAAATCCTCTATTAGTTGGCAGTGATTTTTGGAGCTCAGATATGAGATGTAAACCTTGCTTAAACAAACCAGGGGGAAAGTAAATTGAGGTAATGTTGGGATGTTTATTTAAACCAACTGTTATGTCCACTGAGATCACATCACAGCCCATTTCATTAGGCTGAGAAGTGATTTCATGAACCCTAAACTTAACCTTAGAATAAATTGCAACCCCCCCACCCTTCTTCCCCATTCTATCCCTCCTAAAGATGTAATAATTAGGAAGGGATTTTTTTTTTATTTTATTTTATTGAAATCTAGGATTACAAATACCTTTGAGCAGGAACTGCTCATTTACAAAGGTTCCACGTCGAAGGAATGGGGGGTATACATACATACAAAGGTCGACATAATAATACATAGTTACATAATAAAAAGAAGCAAGATACTGAGGCTTAGGAAATTCCAGTAATTCAAAATGTGCCAAATGTTAGGTAGCATGACATACCAGCCAAGAGCAATCTTAGATATAAGCACTGCAGGTGAGGGGGGGTATGCAGGCAGGAAGGCCATTGTTGGAGGGTAGAGGGTGAGGGTAAGAGCTCTAAAGGAGGAGGGGAGGGGATAAAGTCAGGAAATGCCCAGCTGGGAGGAAAGGGAGATGGAGCAAGGGGGTGGGCAGGTGAGGCAGGTAGAAGGGGGGCAAGGCGGGGAGAGGTAGCTGTCAAGACGGAAGTAGAGGGCGGTCAGCAGTGGGCCCCTGATTAGGCGAGGCAGTCACAACAACTAGTTCAAATGAGATGAAGTCTGAGTTGTCTCTTAAAAGGTCCAAGAGCAGCAGCAGCAGCAGTAAGAGTTTCTTTGTTGAGAGTATTGTACCACTGTGGTGCTCGGTTGGCGAAGGCCCTCTGGCTCATGGTAGTCCGGCATTTGGGGACAAGGAAGGTATGTTTTTGTGAACTTCTAGTTCGCTGGGTGCTGGGGTGGTCAATGAGGAGCTTTTCAATGCCCGGGGACATGACCCAAGGAGGACTTTTTTGAGTAAGAGGCAGGTTTGATACTGTATCCAGCTGATGCGAGGAAGCCATCCTGCCCGAGTGTACAGGTCACAAGTGTGTGTAAGTCAGTCAGCCCCAGTTAGCAGCATGTATGCTTTGTTGAGTGGAACTGTAATTCTGCAGAGGGCAGAGGCGGAGGCAGAGCCATAGATTGCTAGCCCATAATCAACGTGGGAGGTGACAGAGCTGTTGATAGACAACCAGAAAGTGTCCTTTCATTAATACTAATCTTATTTGTAGATCAGGAGTATTTCCTGATAAGTGGAAGGAGACACTGGTTACCCCAGTCTAGAAATCTGGGGATGCTACAAACCTGGCCAACTACAGGCCAATAACCATCCTCCCAACCCCATCTAAAGTCCTCGAATGAGTAGTTTCACATCAACTCAATGAGTATCTATCCAAGTACAAGTTACTCTGTGCCCAACAACATGGATTCAGGAGAGAACACTCCACCCTCACCACCCTGACTGACTTCACTTTCCAGTTATATGATGCTTTTATGATGGTCTAGCCGTGGGGTCCATCTTCATAGACCTAACAAAGGCTTTCAACACTGTTAACCATCAACTCCTGCTACAAAATCTCCACTCTCTGGGCCTGTCCAAGGGCACGGTGGCATGGTTTAACAGCTACCTCTCTTGTAGGACTCAACGTGTTACAATAAATGGTAATCTCTCAAAGCCTAGAGAAGTCTATCTCGGTGTCCCTCAATGGTCAATACTTGGGTCACTACTCTTCACTCTCTTTATTAACCCCCTACGTGCTGTTTGTCCTGTGCACATTGTGCTCTATGTAGATGATGCGGTCATCACGGTTAAAGGAAAGAATCAGGCTGCGATCTCTGACGAACTGCAAGACAACCTATACTTACTTGAAAAATGGTTCACAAGTAATAGACCCCTGCTCAACTATAAAAAACCTAAGAGTATGCTCTTCTGCATTCCACAGAATAGGAAGAAGATTGGACCACTACAAGAGTCTCAAAGGTGACATGCTGGAACATGGTAGCACATTTAAACATCTCAGTGTACACCATGATGATGCCCTGAAGTTTGGCAATCATATTGACCACATTGTGAAGACTGCTAATGTGAAGCTAGGCATCTCCTATCACCACTGGCACTGAATGACTCTGGAGGCACTAAAATGGTTACTGCCTGCTCGGTCCTATCCACGATAGATTATAGTCTTGTCATCTATGGTGCTGGCATAGACAATGTCCTCAGTAGGGTTAAAACCCTTCTTAACAAAGCATGTCGACTGGTTCTAGGGGTTGATCATCTGACACATACTTGTGCCCTTTACCAAGAGACAGGCTGGCTCCTGCTGCACCGTAGGATAAAAAAACAAACATGCCTGCTTGTCAAGAAGTCTATGCTGGGGCATACACCTAGTACAACCTCCTGCCTATTCCAAACTGCACGGCACACGGTTAGGACCCACAATGCTGATAAGAGGGGATTAGTAATACCATTCAAGTGAACAACTCAAGCCCAGATATCTCTCTCTCTCTCCTACGGTGGCCCCAAGTGGTTCAACAAATTCTCCAAGGAACTGATCAAATGTAGTAAGGTGATCCAATGCAAACCGGCTCTCCAATTGCAAATGTCTGCAATTGCTTCTGCAAACCCAAGCAAGATTCCAGCACTACCTTTCAGAGTCCCCCTGGGTTCTCTCCTTCCTTCTTACCTTCCTCATTCCTTCCCCATGAGTGCTTCTGTATCAGTATTCAAGTCCGCCCCTTTTCCCCTTTCCAATGTGGCCCACACCACTACCTCAACCACCCCCATACCTCCCATTCCTCCCTCCCCATCTACCCTGGCCACTCTTCCCCGACCTAGCCCTGCCTTCTAAGTCTCCCACTCCAGCCACCTCCTCCTCCTCCTTTCCCCACCATCTCCCTCACCTCAATACCACCACTCCTCTCTTCTCTGTCATATCTCTTCACTCCACCCCACCACTCTCCTCCCCAATGCCTTGCTATGACAAAGCCTGCCTTGGCTGCATACTGTTTTTTTATTTTGGGTCCTCAGTCCTCTTACTGTACCCTGCTTGTTCTAGGGGATGGCCCTGCATTACCTGCTGAAAACTGATTTATTTTACAGTCATTCAAATTGTATCACTCTTATCTCCTAATGCTTGATATGTTGTATCCTGGGTTACCAGGCCTGCCAACTCTAATGTACTTATGTATTTACTGTTATTCAATGGAACTGAAATTGTAACTACCACTGAATTCTGTAACCTATTTGTAACTGTGTTGTTACTAATGTCATTGTCTCTTATTGATCTGAAACCTTTGTAAACGAGTCCTTGACTCAAAGGTATTAATCCCAATCTGAAATAAATAAATAACAGCCAACAAAAGTTAAAATCTCTTCTTGGGCATTCTTCTAAAGAACCAGATAAGACTGCATAAGGTACTAGTAATGAATTCCCAGGTAACCTTAGTTAGAAAAATAACTCAGTCTTTATCATCCATTGTTTTAGAGTGTCCTTTTTTTTTCAATAAGAAGGGAGAAAGGGAGCAATGCATTTTTTCTTTTACTGCTCCTCTCCTCCGTTTCATTTATTTCCTAAAAAAGGCATTTATGTTGCAGCATTTTCTTACAGTTCTTGCTACACAAAACCATTTAACATAAAAACTTCAGGTAGTTCTCTGCACTATTAGAACCCAACAGTCTATGCATACTTAAATAGCCACACATGGCTTTCTCTTAAGCTCTTTCTTTATATTTTGAGAGCCTACATATAGGACCAGGAGCAGCGAGGGCATGGAATCAAAAGGGGGAAAAGGGTTGTTGCACCTGTCCACCAGTATAACAGTATACAGATAAGGGAAAAGTTTACAAATGGGGGGGACATTCTAGTTTTTCCAGCCCTAAAGGATGTACTTGCATTCTTCAGGCTACCCTAGGTAACCTTATGCACTTAATGTGCCTTCTTTTTGTGCTTGCCTGGATAGGGCCTTGGAGGTCATGTGCACTTGACATCCCTGTGAATTTGGACCAAAAAGGATGTAAGAAAAAATAGAAAAGGGATAGCACTGGAGAGAGAGATGGAAATGTTCACCCAAAGGTGGCCTACCTTCTTCACTAGAAAATAAAGAGATAGTAATAAGAAACGGTGGTTATAACCAGGAGATTTTTAAAATAAAAACTGGTCCATCTTCAGTGGCAGGGACATTCTCTGTCACACATCCCCCTTAAGAAGGGAACAGTTTCTTAACTCCAACAGATAAACTATTGTCCTCCAAATCCCTAGAAGGGGATGGAACTCTGGACCACTTTCTCTGTGAAGCTCCATCCCAGGGTCCCTTAGCAAAAATGTTTGATTGCAGAAAGGTCAGACCTAAGCACTACACTCAATTCTGTATTCGGTAACATCAATTACCCTGAGACATTCTTTTGTGGCAGGGCATCCCTGTCACACATCAGTTTTATCAGTGTCATATTTCATACACGTTTAATTTTTTAATTTTTTATTTTTCATAATCAGTTTTAAACACAGGATAATCACAGGTTTACCACCTCCCTGACCATGGAGGGGTTGGAGCTCCATAGTGTTTTAACTTTCTCATAAGGAACATGTTGCCACCCTTTATCCTTTTTAGGGTACCCTGAGACATGCTAAGGCAATGTCTTGTACAAAATTACCAGTGAAACAGGCATGCCTGTAGGGAATACCTTATCACTCAGGATAATCAAGGCTTGTATTGCTTCTTTTATCATATATGCCCAATAAAAACATGATATCACATAATAAAGCATACGTCAACTCTGGCTAAGCATTATGTGCTGCCTTTCTTTAACTACACACATGACTCTTTTTACAACACTGTATTTTACTCATTCCACCAGGCACCTCCCAATGGACATTAATCCAGTGCCTGTCTAAGTGCTATTAATTTCTCAGCAAGGCACTTTATGTTTGCATAAGAAATTTATTTAATCAGTCAACATGTAAGTCTGGCAAGTTAGCCATTTTACAGACATTTCAAGCACCTATGCTCATTTTGTAACCATTTCACAATTGTAGGGCATACATCACAGTACTTATTTCTTTCTTTACCCGGGGGGGGGTTAAACCTAAGACAGGTGTCACCCTGTCACATACTCCCCTGCTAAAGAGGGCAACCATCCTACAGTTGTCCAAACTTTCCTGCATATCCTACAGGGGTGTGGTGGAGCTCTGGACTACCCTCACCATACAGCGCTGCCCCAGGGTCCCTTAACTCTACTATACTTTCAGCATGATCCACCATAGAATGGCTCTGCAGTATAACAATATGTATACAACTCTACCCTGGGGCTAATGAATAATTAAGCAATACCTACTGTATTCAGTTTCTACCAGCAATATTGGTTACACCATAAGCATAATACTCTGCATACTAGCACCCACTTCTTTCATATAAAATATCAGGTACATTTTAAATAGGCACCTTCTGATATTTTATTGGAAGTCATATTCTGTAACCTCCCTATTCCTGGACCAGAAGAAGAAAAAGGAAAAAGATCAAAAGAGGAGATGAATTTGCCTGAATGTGGCCAACCTTTCAGACTTGAAAAGATTAAACTGATAGAGAACAGGATAGAAAAGTCTGTCATGACAAAAGTTTTCATAAACTTAGCAAAAATTGGTCCATTATTTTGTGGTAGGAAGTATCCACCTTCCCTTTCACTGGAAGGGGATGGAGTTATGGTCCACCCTCTCCATAAGCTTCATCTCAGGGTCCTTTAAATCAAAACTCTTTTCTAAGCATTTCTAATAAGCAGATTAATTCTGCTCATCACACTACATAAACCCTGAGACATATTATTACATATCATTGAGGAAGTTATCCACGGCAGTTTTATGCTGACTTCTGTCTTCCTTTACCTAGCTGGGCATCCAAATAGTCCCACACTACAACTTTTGCTTAAGTGTATAAGTGTATCCTTATGTTACCTTCCTAAATTAATTGTATACACTCTGACCCCCCCCCCCAGACTTTGGGTCCTCCAATCCCAGATGGGTCTCAGATACCTTTAAAGGCAACATTAGGAATTTCTAATGCTGAATACTGAACAGCCTGTTCCTACTTCTACCAAATCTATGGGGTGAGGTGACATATAAACTTTTTGTTGTAGTATATGGTCAGATGTTGACTACCACCTGGTACCTTCATTCCTATGTGGGTGTCTCCCTTTTCTCCATGGGTGCCACCTACTCTGGCCCTCCCTCCTCTGGGTTACACCTGCTACACATTTGTCAGGTACCTCATGGCACACAGTATTGATTTTTAAATAGGCAGCCACCTGTTTGTACATCCCTGGCCAATAATGACTAGATGTCAATTTTCCTAGCACTTCAGCATGGCTCAGGCATCTAGAATGGCTAGAGCAGGCAGCCTCCAGTTCTTTCCTTCTACAGGCTAGGGGCACCACTACTCTAGCATTCACTTGGCCAGTATGGGGTTTAGGCCTCGTGTGGTAGAGAACTCCCTGTTTCCTAGCGTACCACCATAGCCTGTCTCTTATACCACTGTTGACTGGTCTCCCCTACATAACCTTGATGTATTCCCCTAAATGGGTAACTTCAGGGTCCCTCCCCTGTAACTTTTCCCAGTCAGGTTCTGGAAAACATTATGGTTTTATGGTTGGGGGTTCACAACATATGAATGTCCCTTCAGCCTTATTGGCCTCTTCCAAGTTACTTGGAGTCTTCACCCCAGGAGTCACAAGGTCAGAGATAGTCTTACCTGGGGACTTCTCCTCTTGTGGAATGTCCTCCTCCAACTAATAGCCAGGAAAAATCAGCAACAAAGGCAACAATGGTTCTATCCATGGGTCATCCTCCTCCTCCTCCTCCTCCTCTAGGTCCCATGATTCCTGGTCCTCTGCTGCCTCCACCAATTCCTCTGACTGGGAAATCTCCAGCAATACCTGGTAATGGTGCTCAGCCTCTCTCCAGCACTGGTCTGCCTCTCTGTGGCACTGGTCTAACTCCAGCCATTTTCCACTGATCCAATTCACCAGTTGCATCAGCTCTGCCACTCGATCTCTGTATTTCCTCCATGATGCCTCGCCCAGGCCACCAACTCCATCCAAGATCCTCATCTCTGGCACTATGCAGTGCTGCTGTTATCCTCTTGGTACCAGGTCTGGCATCCTTGACTGAGATCTCCCTTGTATCCCTCACATGCTCAGCCAGATCCCATTGTTAACACCAATTGTGGATGGGTGTGGGTAGTTAGGATAACATACCTAGGCACACTCAGGATTCAGTGCATAAAAAATGCCAAAGGCATTTATCATTTTATTTTTGCACCATAAAATAGAAGAAAATATATACAGAAATCAAGAAAAAAATGTAAGCTAGTTAATTCACTCTTAAAACAATAAATCAAATAGAAAAGACCACTGCTTTGCCTCAGCAGGGTCACAAGGCTTTTCCCCAGCCCAGCCAGTAATTGCAAGTGTGAGCTCGCAACACTTAGTGGTCTTTCTCCTACCTCTCTCAGCTGCTTATTGACTCCCTATCTGACTTTTGCTAGCACAGGAGCGCTTGTCATACCCGTCCCCTGTAGTCAGGTGACCCTAGTATCACTCAACATAAATGTACTTTATTTAAGCTCTCTTTTTAACTTATACAAATGCTGAGAGCTTATTAAACATGATGCTAACACAATCCTTAACTTAAAAGTAAATAAAGTAACCCAGGACTAGATTATATAAGAAGAGGAAAGTGCGGATTTCCCATTCACTGTGATTGACAGTTTTCCTCATATAAAACTAGTCACAAGAGGCCACTGCTGGCCTACTGGGCTCCAGGATTAGTACTTCACCGAGTCTCCCTGCTCAGGTAAGACTAGCTTCATTTTGCTCTCCAGAGTTAAGGCCAGAATTTTACCTTTTTGTTTTTAACAACCAACAAAAGTTAAAATCTCTCCCTGGGAATTCTTCTAAAGGACCACATAAGACTGCTTAAGGTACTAGTGAATTCCTAGGTAACTTTAGTTAGAAAAATAACTCATTACCTATTTTTATATTCCATTGTTTTAGAGTGTCCATTTTGTTTTTGGGAGGAAGGGAACAATGCATTTTTTTCCTTTACTGCTCCTTTCCTCCCAGTTTCATTTATTTCCTACAAAGGGCATTTTATGTTGCAGCATTTTCTTACGTTCTTGCTACACAAAACCATTTTACATAAAAACTACAAAGGGTTCTCTGCAGTATTAGAACCCAACATTCTATGCAAACTTAAATAGCCACACAAGGCTTTCTCTTAAGCTCTTTCTTTATATTTTGAGAGCATACATATAGGACCAGGAGCAGCGAGGGTATGGAACCAAGAGGGGAAAAGGGTTGCTGCCCCTGTCCACCAGTATAACAATATACAGATAATGGAAATGTTTACAAACAAGGGGACATTGTAGTCTTTCTAGCCCCAAAAGCTGTTATTACTTGTATTTTTCAGGCTACCCTATGTAACCTTATGCACTTAATGTGCCTGTTTTTTGTGCATGCCTGGATAGGGCCTTGGAGGTCATGTGCACTTGACATCCCTGTGAATTTGGCCAAAGAGGATATAAGGAAAAACTGAAAAGGGATAGCGCTGTAGTGAGATGGAAAAGTTTGCCCAAAGGTGGCCTACCTTCTGCACTAGAAAATAAAGAGATAGTAATAAGAAAGGGTGGTTATAACCAGGAGATTTTTTAAATAAAAAATGGTCCTTCTTCAGTGGCAGGTATGTTCCCTGTAACACATTCCCCCCCAAAGGGGAACAGTTTCTTAACTCTAACAGCTAAACTGTTATCCTCCAAATCCCTAGAAGGGGATGGAGCTGTGGCCCACTCTCTCCATGAAGCTGCATCCCAGGGTTCCTTAGCAAAAATGTCTGGTTGCAGAAAGGTCAGACCTAAGCGCTACACTAAATTTTGTATTCAGGAATATCAATTGCCCTGAGACATTCTTTTGTGGCAGGGCATCCCCTGTCACACATCAGTTTTATCAGTGTCATATTTCATACACATTTCATTTTTCATTTTTCGTAATCAGATTTAAACACAGTATAATCACAGGTTTACCACCTCCCTAACCCTTGAGGGGTTGGAGCTCTACAGTGTTTTAACTGTCACATAAGGCACATGTTGCCACTCTGTATCATTTTTAGGGTACCCAGAGACATGCTAAGGGAATGTCATGTACAAATTACCAGTGAAACAGGCATGTCTGCAGGAAATACTTTATCACTCAGGATAATCAAGGCTTGTATTGCTTCTTCTATCATATAGGCCTAATAAAAACATGACATCACATAAAAATAGAATAATGTATAGTTCAGTAAGTATTACCGGTCAGTAATGCCATCGAGCGGTTCTGGACATGTATGAACCTCGAGAGCAAAGCTTGAGAGGTTCCTACATGTCCAGAACCATGAGATGGTATTGCTGACTGGTAATACCCACTAAACCATCCCTTTTTTTTTTTTTAATATATGGATCTGACTGTGTTTTGTGATCTTCTGAGAAGGGCAGTTCACCAGTTCAGTTAAGGACTGTCTGGGTGATGGCGAACCTCCGCACTGTCTCGCGCTGTCATTCCCCGTCTCGCTCATTCTGTCATTCGACTCCTCCCCTTCACCTTCCATTAAGCACGGGCACAGCATAACATTATTAGTAGCCATTCCTACCTTTTCCTGCTGTTGTGAAACAGGGAACAAAGAATTAGATAGATAAATCCATTTGGGGCACAGTCTAAAAAAAAGGCAAAATAGGGAGGAATCCCTAGTGTCTTGCTAAGCAAGGGGTGGCCGCCATGTTTTGAGATTTCTTCTGACCACTCACTAAGGAAAATCAGCCAATCAAAAGGCACACTTCAGAAGACATGGGTAGGACATACTAGTGCATGCGCTGATGTCTTTTGGTGATAATACTATCATTCATGAGGGAACAATAGTATTATCATTTTGGAACAATGCTGTTATCGGTGAGCAAATGTACTATTACCACTTTCTATGCAATGCTATTACCGGGATTTTTTTGTATGCTTTCGTATGCTATTAAATCACATATCCATGTATTAATAAAGCATATGTCAGCTCTGGCTAAGCACTCTGTACTTCCTTTCTTTATCTGCACACATGACTTTTTTTACAACACTATAGCGCTGTCTGTATTTTATTCATTCTCCCAGGCACCTCCCAATGGATATTAATTAAGTGCCTGTCTAAGTGCGATTAATTTCTTAGCAAGGCATTTATATGTGCATAAGAAATTTATTTAATCAGCCAGCATTAAAGTCTTGCAAGTTAGCCATTTTACAGACATTACACGCACCTATGCTCATCTTTTAACCATTTTACAATTGTAGGTCATATATCACAACACTTATTATTTCTTTCTTTACCAGGTGAGGTGGGGTTAAACCTAAGACAGGGGTCACCCTGTCACACCACCCACTCCTGGCAATCCCAGCCACTGACTTCCACATCCCTGACTGTCATAGTAATGATCACCAGCCCCAACAATCACATCACTGACCCCCAACCACATCAGTCACAGCCCTGACCCCCACTTTGACAGTCACATGACTGACCTCCTGTCAGTCACAGAACTGCCCTTCCACCACTGACAGTAACAGCACCAAACCCTACCCCTGACAGTCACAGCACTGTCCCCTCACCCCCTGACAGTCACAGAACAGATCCTCTACCCCTTGACTGGCCACTGCTTCCACCAAGCAGTCACAGCACTGACTCCAACCCCCAAACCTCACAGCACTGACCTCACCCCGAACAGTCGCAGTACTGATCCCACTCCCAAAAGTCACATGATTGACCTCCAACCATCACAGTACTGCTCTGACCGCAACACTAACAGTAGTGACCCACACCCCTCACAGTCACAGCACTAACTCCCACCCCTGAGAGTCCCAGCACTGACCTCTAACCCTCAACTGGATGCTGCCTGCACTAAATAGTCATGACTCTGACCCCCACATTCAAAGAACTGACCCACCACCCAGACACAGCACTGACCCCTCCCCCAATAGTCACAGCCCTGACCCCCGTCCTAAACCGTGACAGCACTGACCCCCTTGCCTGAACAGTCACAGCACTGATCTCCTATCTCAACAAACATAGCACTGTCCTCCCCAATCCCAGCACTGATCCCCTACCTCCAACAGTCACAGCCCTGCCCTTCCAACAGTCACAGCAGTGACCCGCACCTTAAACAGTCACGGCACTAAACCCAACTTAATTGCTTTCACTGCAGTACTTTTCAATGATCACCCACCCTCCAAATTAATCACTACTCAACAGTATCTCTAAATGTCTTCTGCTAGCAAAGCAAGCACCAGAAAAACTAGACAGTCAAGGACAAACATACAGATACTCCAATACAGCTCCGTAAAAGTTAATGGAGCAAACTTGCATAAATCAAATACCCAATTTTCTGCTGGGTTGTCAAAGAAGAATAATTTCTTACACATTTCAGGTCAGAAAGTCTGAGGCACAAAATAGTTACAACAATGATAATAGGCAACAATGATAATAGGCAACAAACATCAGTTTGGTGCCTCATAAAGCAAAATGATCAGGCTTTCTTTCTCATTATAAGTCTAATTAATTATTTATGAGCTGAAGTAGCTCACTGATTGGAGGCCCTGCCGGTCTGAAATCTTTTAGAAATGACTGTCAGGGCAACTACACAGCTGATCACATGCCAGACACTGACAGTAGCGGTGGCAAAACAAGTGTTTTCACCACTGCTGTCACTGTACACTATTGGTAACGGACGTGGTAAAGTAGCCATCAGCATGTCAGAAAAATCAGATGGAAGCACAGGTGAAAAAACAGCACCACTCTGACATGTCACCATTGCTGAGAGATGCTCCACTCCCAGCATGCAGAAGTCTCGGCGTGAGCCGCCACACACAGAAAACAAAATTCAGAAACCTATGAAAAAAGGGTCATTATTGCAATTCAACTTATCACAATAATGACTTCAGAGCTGGTCATTTCCTGGGATTAATGACCAGCTGGTGGTGGGTGGCCCTTGGCTGCCCTTGGGCCACCATCCCACCTAGCCAGTCTTTAATCCCCAGGAAATGACCAGCTGGTTGGTCATCATTGCTTAATTCTAGTTCGGATAAGTCCCATGCATATTGCTAGCTGACAAGCAATGGAAAAAAGTAGGTAGACAAGATCTTTGCATATGGAACTCAGAAGTGACAAACTAGATACCTAAAAATAAAAGATCCATCATCTACCAACTTCCAGCCACACAACTACACAAATAACACAGGTACAGACTTAGTAGAATTTCTAGGGAGATTCAATGGATGCCCACACTTCACCCCATCGCTTCCAGCCTTTTTGATCACTTAAATGTGGGACACTGACTTATAAATATGGGACTCCTGCCGTCATAGTGAGACACACTCCAAGATACTGTAAGTCAGATCAAGCCTACCAGATCAGATCCCAGGCTTGAGGGAACAAGTTTAACATTCACTTATTGTTCAATGTTTGTTTTACATTTAACATGCATAAGCATCACACAGTATAAATTTTGTGAGTTGATAGAGCAATCTAATGGTCCAAAATTGAACATAGGAACCCTAATGATGAGGCAACAACAGCCTTACTTTATCTGTGCAGAGTCTAAGGTTGTTTATTTTACCTGTTGCCTTGCAATCAGTTTTTGCATTGCAATAAGTCTGTCTGACATGGTGTGTTTATGTCTACATAATTCAATTTTCTCAGGTTTCTCTTGACTGTCTCTGGGAACTATTGGCAGGAGCACCATCACTGATTATGTGGCAGTCAGGCAGTGGGGGCAATAAGAGTGGTGCTGCAGACAGGTTTTGGTTGTAATTGTTACCATCAGCCTACACAGTGTACCTACCATACATGATGTACTCAGGCATTAATATGACAACACACATATATACCAGGGACATCCTGTGCATCATAAACTAAACTTAAAAAAAAAATCCTAACTGAAATGAGCAGTCAGTTATATGGTAAAATTCAATTCAGACACACTACTAGAAAAAAATTCAAGTACCTTTTTCTACCCCAATGAAAGGTTAAAACCATTCATTTTTTCAGGGCAAATTATAGGGTTACAGACACTACTCCCTCCATTTTCTTCACTCATCGACAGTCTCTTCCTCCTAGACCCATCCTACAGCTACTCTTCAGCTGCTAGACTATAACAATATCAATGGTCAATCACACAGACCCAGACACAGACCCTCACACTCTCTGCCTTACCCACCCCTTTTGTCTCCCACTTGCCAGAGTTGCCACTGCTCCCAAGGCCCAAATTTCTTTTTTGTTTTTTTGTAATTTATATTTTATTGGCAAATTTTTCTATTACAAGGGACAGAGAGTTATAACATACTATGCATATACTCCAAATGTTATATGAGCTGTCCCCATCCCCCCTTCCCCCACCCCATACAGCAGCAAAGTCCATACAGTAATAGAAAAATACTATATAGTATCGCAAATCAAGGATCATTGGTTATAGTGACACATTTACCTAATCTGTCCATGATAAGCATGTGAAGGGGATCCCAAGTATTCTTGTACCACTGCAACTTATTATGGAGGCTCGCTATAGTTTTCTCTGTACGTAGATTAGCCAAGATTTCATTAACCCATTCCTGATATGTTGGGCTTACTGTATCCCTCCAATGCCGATGCACAATTTTTTTAACAGATAGTGCAATCACGGAGATATGAAATGTCCTGATTCTCACCTTGATAGAGGATAGATCTCCCAACAAACATATGTCTGGGGTGAAGTAATCCTGCCAATCCAGTATAGGATCTAGGTTAATCTGTATGGCTACCCACAAAGACTTTATCTTGGGGCATGACCAAAAGACGTGAAGAAGCATGCCATCCTCTTGACATCCTCTGGTACAAGCCCCCTAACTTATAAGACCCCAGTTCCTCAGCTTCACAGGGGTATAACACATGTTATGCATAATATGGTATTGCATAAGGCGGAGTCTATCCTGAGAGACATATTTATAACAGAACTTCCATAAAGCTGGCCAATTGAAAGTATATTGAGGAAAAAACAAAACCCAGAGCCTAGTGGGGCCTTCAGGTCTCCCATATTTCCAATAAAATAGGACTTGATATATTTTGGAGATAGCGCCTGGTGACCCCAATAAGGAGGAGAGATCAGATACAAACAGAAAGGTAGGTGGGTGAGGAGGGATGTTACCAAGTACTGTAGAGAGGAGATGCTTTAATTGGACCACCTTGAAGCGAAAAGCTAACGGGATGTCAAATTTACAAATTATATTAGAAAGAGAGAGCCATTCCCCTGCATCATCCAGAAAAGTAGAGATTATCCCATCCCCAATTTGGGGTAACCATTTACGAGATATCATCACTTTGTTTATTGTGAAAGATGGGGAGTTCCAAATGGACTGAGACAAGTCCAAGTATGGGGAATACCGCAAAAATGAACAAAGCTGCATGTGAACTCTAAGGGACTTTCGAATAATGGGACAGTGAACGGTGTCAGGAAGGGATGCTATTTTAAGATAGAACATTGTCTGGGGGTCAATGTTCTCAGACTGAATAGAGTCTAACTCAATTTTAAGCCAGACCGGTCTTAAGTATTCCGGACCCGGATTCACCCAGCGCATATACTTTGCAATGTGACTAGCCCAGTAGTAAATTGCCAGATGGGGGATCCGCAGTCCTCCATCCATTTTCTGAGTGGCTAGCTTATGATATGCTAACCTGGCTTGTTTATTAGACCAGATAAAATTTGAGAAAATTCCTTGCATTTTCTGAAACCACGATAACGGAGTAAAAGAGTTAAGGAGCAAGAGAGGATAAAACAAGTGAGGAAAAACATTCATTTTAATTATATTAATGCAACCCCAGAGAGAGAGAGAGAGTTTAGACCATCTATTGAGGTCCTGAACTATCACTTGGGAAAGAGGCTCCAAATTTTCTTTAAACCAGGAGGAGGGGTTACGCGTCAAATTAATACCAAGGTATCTGAGAACACGAGGAGACCAGACGAGACCAAAAGAAGACAAATCATTTTTGAAAACCTTATGATTAAGAGGGAAAATGGAGGACTTATTTATATTCAGCTTATAGTTTGAGAGAGAACTGAACTTGGCGATTTCCCCTAACATGATGGGAATAGATGTTTTTGGATGAGATAAATGAAGGAGGAGATCATCAGCGTAAGCCGTGATCTTCACCACTTCATTACCTATCGGGATACCACTTATCTCCGGGTTATTGAGAATGTTTCGGATAAGGGGCTCTAAGTGTAAATTAAATAAGAGAGGGGAAAGAGGGCATCCCTGCCTGGTACCAGAAAACAAAAGAAAGGACTTGGAGAATGCTCCATTGCTGGAGACTCTGGCAGAGGGAGTTTGATATAAGGCCTGAATCCAGTCTACAAACTTGGCCGGGAAACCAAATACTTTAAGGGACTGAAACAGGAAATTCCAGTTGACGTGATCAAACACCTTCTCGGTGTCCAAGGAGACCAATTCCGGAGGAAAGGCAGCATCTCTGGACACCGAGACAACGTGTGACAGGGTGCGTAGATGGTCAGCTGATGAACGTCCCCTCATAAACCCCACCTGAGACATATTAATCAGATCTGGAAGGACCTGTGTTATTCTATTGGCCAATATCTTCGAGAGAATTTTAACATCTTGGTTCAATAAAGAAATTGGTCTGTAGCTTTGCACTAGTTCTGGATCTTTATCGGGCTTAGGAAGGAGAATAATCAGGGCTTCAAACAGATGTGTATCTATTCTTGCACCAGAAAGAATGTGACAGTACAACCGGTGAAGCACCGGTAATAATTGTGATTGAAAAGTTTTATAGAATAAAGCGGAAACACCGACTGGTCCTGGGACCTTGTCTGAGGGCAAAGCCCCAATGACCTCTGATATTTCCTCCAGAGATATTGGGGAGGATAGGAATTTCCTCTGTGGTTCAGATAAAGAGTTAGAGAGGAATCCCTCAGGTTGGCCTCGAGCTCTTCTAAGGCTGGAGGGTTATCCATGTCCCTATATAAGTGCTCATAGTATGAGGCAAATTCTTGCACAACCTCAGAAGGTGACACCTTCAGGGATCCATCCGCCTGGGCCCTAATTGGAGGTATGAATCTAGTGGATTCCTGCTGCCTTAACCTTAAGGCTAGCAGGCAACCTGCTTTTTCCCCCTGATCGTTATAGCTTGCTTTGGTGCAAATAATAGATAACTCTGCTTTCTTCCTCAACAAATCTAAGTATTTATCTTTAGCTACCGAGAGCCTCCTCATATCCTCTTCTGAGGCGTTAGAGGTTAACTTGGTTTCCAGAGACCTAATTAGAGATAATGTAGCTAGTAGTTCCGCCTCTCGAGTCTTTTTCCTTTTTTTAGCTAGGCTAATAATAATCCCTCTCATGTATGCTTTGAAAGCACCCCTCAGAATATCAGGTGCCATGTCCTCAGACGAATTAGTGGAGAAAAAGAAATCGATCTGCTCCTTTATTAGGTCACGGTATTTGATATCTTTGAGCAGTTGGCCATTTAGTTTCCATCGGGTTTCTTCATGGGGAATGTTAAGGAAAGCCAAATTGGAAGTCACCAGAGAGTGATCTGACACTCGACTTGGCTGAATCGAGGCAGTTAAGACTCCGGGCAGGAGGACCAGAGAGAGAGAAGAAGATAATCGATGCGAGACTGGGTTCTGTGCACAGGCGAATTGAAGGTATACTCCCTGTCCTTAGGGTGTAGTACACGCCACACATCACACAGTCTGCACTGATCCAGAAAGTCCCTAAAGGCCCTCTGTCCGGGCGACAAACCCCTCGACCCACTACCAGACCTATCCACTTCAGAATCAAGAACCAAATTGAAGTCCCCGCCCATAATTATACCAATGGGAAGCATGGGAAGGAGTATAGAGATAAGCCTCATAAAGAAGCCCGGCTCATCTGCGTTAGGCACATAAATGCTGCCAAGTAAAATTGGCATAGACCTGAGACTCCCTGGACCAGGACATATCTACCGTCCGGGTCCCTGAGAACTTGTTTAGAGATAAAGGGAATGCCTCTATTGACCAAAATCATAACCCCACAGCTGTTAGTGGACCCCGAGGCAATAAACACCTGCCCAATTTGTTGCCTCCTAAGTTGCAGGGATTCACTTTCCAGTAAATGAGATTCTTGCAAGAATGTGATCTGAGAAGATAATAAGCTTAAATGTTTTAACACTTGATACTGTTTAACTCTTTCCTTATCCCCTTCACATTCCATGTAGCAAAATTTATACTACTGTCCATCTAGATAAAAAAAAAAAGAAAAGAAAAAGGAGACTCTTATGTGAGATCTAGGAATTACAACAATCAGAGTTAAGTGACCAGAACCCATGTTTGCTGCTGTATGCTCCTCCCAACCCAACATCAACTTCCTCCCACCCACCTCCCGCCACCAAAATATTCCGAACCCACCCAAAGAGTAAGCAAAATGAAAGTCATAAACACAATATCCTCCTCCCCCACCCAGCTGTCAGAGCAATGTTCAGCACTAATACCGTTTTCCTTCCTGCACTCGAGGCCCTTGATTTTTCGGGGCCTTCTCGGAGTGACCAGCGGTGAGTGCTTCTGCGGAGGCTTCTTCATGTAGACCTCCATAATCGATGAAAACTAGCAAGCAGGAGCCCAGGATATTAAGAAGGCGATAATCCATAATCTTTCTGGTTTTTAGGGAGAAATAATGACCAAAATAGCGATTATTTGCAGTTAGGAGGTAGGAGCTATGCAGAGGAGCTTCTACACGGTACTCTGCATCACGTGATCCCACCCAGGCCCAAATTTCTGCTGCAGAGTGCACAGATTACCTGTGCTCCAATGGCTGTCTTGTGTGTTGCTTGGTTGCTTGGTCCAGCTGGCACTTCTTGCTTTCTACAGTGCTTGCTTCACTCACCTTGAGTCAACCTTCACCCTTCTTGACAATTCTGAGCCTATTTCAGTCCTTACTTAATGCTAATGCCTTCTTGCCTACACAGACAGCACCCCAGTCCCTGACTCCTTAGCTTTACTGTCTGCTGTTGACTGACTCTGCTGCTTCAGCTGATGATGATCATCGACAACTCTCTCCCATCTCTTGTCCATCTCTGGTACTGCAGCTGCCGCTGAGCACAGAAATGTGAAGTCCGGTCCCGCCAGTGTCTCTGAATTGATTGCCACACATTCAGCCAACTGTGACTCTACGATTGGGTCTGTCTCTGCTCCCTGACTGAATTTTTTTTTTTATTTACTTTTCACTATGATTACTTCTGAGTGAGCAGAGCTCTGAAAGGCACAGCAGTGGCTGATGCTCATGCTCCCCACTAGTCTCACTTGACAGACTAGCTCTTTACTACCCATCCATACCTCAGCTCTGTTTAACACAAGATGTCCACTACTACCACAGTGGACCACTATAAGGCAACTAGCTAACAGTGCCCAAAATGGAGCAGCTTCTCATAACATTGGTCATTGTTGTCTTGTGCAGTGGGTGCATGCATGCAAACAACTTCGAAGGACAGATTCTGTCAAGCGGGAAGGTATGGGAAGCGGGCTCACATTAAATCAGTGTCAATGATAATTTAATATAATGTTCGGCAGAATCAGCAGTGAATTTCATGTCACCTACCTCCAAAATTTCCCACTATATCGAAATATAAAATTTGACAGTAGATAAGGACTGCTTGGCCACCCAGTCTACTCATTTTTCCTTGCCTACGATATTATCCCAGACCTTAATTGTTCTCTGGTTCTTTTTCCTTCTCCCCTTCTTTTCCACTAAGTTACTGTTATTCCTGTCCCATACATTCTTGAATCCCCCACCATTTTTGCTACCTCCACTGGAAGACTGTTAATAGAACTGTCAGAGGGGCAGCCAGTTCCTCCCTGAGCTCCCTCAACATCATTGGATGCCCCTCTTCTGGCCCAATTGCTTTGTTCAGTTTTAGATTTAGTGAGCTTCTTCAGGAATTCATCCTCTGATAAATGATTAGTGTCCACCTCCCTCCTTTCAAAGCTCCCATTACTGTTTTGTTGTCCTCCCCTTCCTCTTCATCTGTGAACACTGAGCAAAAGTATTTGTTCAACATGTCTGCCTTTTCGTGGTCCCCCTTACCACAGCTGCCCCCTCCCTTCCCTTTTTGACCTTACAATCCCTCTTTTGGTCTTCTTCTTTTTGCTTACTTACCTAAAAACTGTTTTGTCCTGATTTGTTATTGCCTGTTCTATTCTCACTACAGTATGTGCCTTTGCTCTTCTTATTGCTTTTCCTGCTTCCCTCTGCTCCCTCTGACACACCTTCCTATATTCCTCCATCTGCATCTCCTTATAAATTCTGAATGCAGCCCTATTCACCTTTACCTTTTCCATCACCTCTTTTGAGAACTATAGGGGTCTCTTTTTCCTCTTGCTTTTGCTTGCATGCATGATGCACAGGTATGTTGCCTTCATGGCGCCCCCTTTTAGCTTTGCCCACTGTTCCTCTACCCCATTCAGGTCATTCCTTCTGACAGATCCTCCCTGAGGCATTCATCTATCTTTATAAAATCTGTCCTCCTGAAGTCCAGGACACTCACCCATTTGTGATTTGATTCTGCAGCTTTCTTTATATTCAACCATACTGTACAGTGATCACTGGACCCAGGTGGCCACCCACCTTGATGTCAGTAACACAGTCTCTGTTAGGGAGTACCAGGTCCAGTATTGCCCCATCACGAGTGGGATCACTGAGTAGTTACCTAAGGAACACCCTCTGCAGGAAGTCCAGGATGTCCCTGCTTCTAGCTGAATCTGCAGCTGGGAGGCTGTATTCCTCATCCGGCAGACTCTAGGAATGTCTGCTCAGTGCAAGCACTGAAAAAACAAAACCATTCCATACCCCATGCAAAGTCAATGGAGCAAACTTGATTAAATCCCATGACCAATTTTCTGCTGGGGTGTCAGTGAGAAATAGTTCTTTACACACTGCACTGCAAAAAAAAATCTGACACAGAAAATAGTGACACCAATGACTTTGTTTGGTGCCTACAAAATACTTCCAATATTGGGATGGCTGAAACCCATGGTTGAATATGGTGGAATAACTCCTCCCATATCCCAAATAAAATCCAACCTCTTCCAGCAGCCCACGCTTAGCGTGTTTCCAACCAGGTGCATTTGGAGGCACTCTGAGCTCCTGTGTGACTTATGTGACTGTGCCTCCTTTGGTATCCTGTTTTCTTGCTCTCATCTCTCTCTCTCCTTTGCCTGTGCTTTTGTTTGTTCTCCATTTTGTTCTTGTGCCTGTATCCCCCCATTCAGTTCCCTTTCTCATTACTTCATTTGTGCCCCCTTCCTTTCTTTGCCTTGCCCTCTGCTGCATTTGTTTCTGTTGTGCTGTCCCCCAGCCTAACCCATTCTCCATTGTTTTGTTCTTTGTGCACCACCTTCTCTCCATTTCCTCCTTGCTCTTGCCTTTTGTTCTGTGTCTCCTATCTCATCATTTGTGCTTCCATTGTTTGCTTTTTGTTTCTGTTTACTTTTGGGCACTTTGTTCCTCTGAGATAACGTTCCATCTCTGCAGCAACACTTCCAGGATTGTGCGTACTCCTGTAACGCTCCACTTACAGCTATACCCACAAAGCATTTAGGTGAATGCTAATCTCATCCACCTCTTGCTGCACAAGGCTGCTTCCTCACATTAAGCACTATACAGGCCAGAGAACCTCTGCACACAAATTTTACTCTGTGTTTGACATTTGTAATCATTATCCTTCAAACAAACCAGTTATACCATTTGCACTTTGGTTAATGCACATAGTTTATCTAGCCTAGTTCATTTGAACCATGATCCTATATTTCTTCATGCTGAATTGCTCAACTCATTGTGTACAAATAGAACTAACTTGTTTTGGTACTAATTTCCATTGCTATTTTACTACTTGCTCCATTGCTTTTATGATGCATGTTTTTTGAGATTCAGGCAACTCAGGATCCATAGCATTCTGCCATTTCCTGTAACTACACACCCGGTTTGTGTGCTGTGTCTTCAGTTTGTTTACTTTGCATCCTGTCTAGCAGTACATGTTTGTCCTCCCATCTTGCTGTTCTCCATCCTTCTGCCTTGCTTTTTTATACCCTTTTCTTCCATTTTATTAACTCTGCCTTATTTCTTTTAATGAACAAGCTAGCTGCTCTTTTCCTTACTCAGCCTGTACCAGCAGTCTAATAGTCTCTGTCCCTAAGTCATACCTTCTGAAGTATTCAAGTGAAGGAGGGCTTGTCCTGACTACCGGGGATGTGAGTTCTGTTTCATCTAATTACAGTCTCTCTCAGCAGTTTGTCAGTCTCCATCCCTAACTCACACCTAGGCAGTACTGGAGTGAGGGTAGGCTTCCCTGTCTACTGGAGATGGGAGTCTGTTTCATTCAGTTCCACAATTTATGTGACATTGCAGTCTGTACCAGCTATCTGACAGTCTGCATTCCTAAATCTTACCCCATAAGGTATTCAAGTGCAGGTGGACTTGCCGATCTAATAGAGCTGGGGATTACATCATCAATCCTTCCACACCATCCTATTCTGCATACTGCAATATGCAGCCTTTTGGCATTTTGGCTCATTCTACACTTTTGACTCTCTGACTGCAAACACAGAACAAGATCCTGCATGGTCCCTGGACTTCCCCTACTCTCAGTGCAACATGGTATCTTTTCCGTTAACAAACTCCACCTGCAAATTCTTCAAATGTCCCCAAAGCTCTCCTCAGATTTCTTCCTGCTCTCAGTGCAATATGCAGTGCTACTGCCATCCTGGCAATTTCTACCTTCATCTGCTCACTGGCTGCAACCACTGATACAGGTCCTGCAAGGTCTCCTCAGATGTATTCCAGCTCCTGCATCTCATTGGCCAGCTTTCCATAACCTACTCCTTTACAGACTGGATTGCTCTAGTTTATGGCTGAACTATGACACTCAATATCCTACACTCAACTTCTGCTGGGAGATGGAGTTGCATGATTCTTTCAAGCTTCATAGCCTCATTCTGTTTCAAGATCCTGGTCCAAGCCTGCCATGCCCCTCCTGGAATCTGCTCCTTCATCTCCACTTTAGAATTTTGTAGCTCAGCTTACCTCTTCAGTTTCCTCCTTGTCATCCCATAGGTGAATATCGAAGTTTGCTTCCAGGCTTCACCTTTTCATGCCTTAAAACCATCACCTTCAGCTGTACTGCCATCTTCCAATCATGCTCCTGTTGTCTCTGCTCCTCCATGTACTCTTTTAACCTCCAGTGCTGCATCTTATCATTTCCATTTGACGTCATGCTCTATAGTCTGTGGTGCAGAATCCTACCACTGTCCATCAGCTTCTCCAAGAAACATACCGGGGAAATCCTCCTGGGTCTGTTTCAGCACTGCCATTCCCTTCTTCTCACTTACTTCCATGAGTGTTGCTACTGGATGACTTTCTAGCACAAAATGTCTCATTGTCACTTTATCTGCTTCTCAGTCCTCATTCAGCTTGAGCAACATGTCCTTGGAATCCTCTGATAACTGTGTATATCCTATGCTCATATGACCTACACATTAGCTGTCATCAACTGCTTCAATCCTGGCTCCTGGCTATTGAGCCCTGATCAGCACCTGCATTCCATTTGTTTTCCATTCCTCCATCTTTGGCATCTCTGTGATATGTTTAGAAGGGCCTCTGTTACTGTACAGTTTGTCTGGCCTTCTGCTTTTCAACAGCCCACAGCTTTTTGTAATGTTCTCTGAAGTGCTTGGTGTGGGCCTCCTCAATGTTTGCCACTGTACAGCAGCCATTTATCTGCTAGATGACTTTGCCCAAAAGAGCCACTGAATTCTCCTTGTGTCTGCCTTTCTGATCTTATTCAGCTGTTCCAAGAGCTATTGGTTTCCCTGCTTGAAAAGAAAATTTCTGGTCCAGTGACATTCCTCAAATTCTACACCATGACATCCAATATAGAATGTATGTAAGCCAGACTACCGCCCATCACTTTCATGGGATACTAGCTTAGTGATGTCCTATTTCGACCAGATGCTCTTGCCCAAAACCAAAACTTCTTTCCTTCCTGTGATATCTCATCTGTGCAATCTATGTAATTCCTCAAGGTCGATCATTTAGTTTCTACCTCCTGATTTGGTCATCTTTGGTTCCTGACCTACACCATCACTTTCAAATCTCAGCTGCTTTACATCCAATCTAGCAAGGGGGCCCATTTTAGCTTACTGGAACAGCTATCCAACCTGCTACCAAGACTTTTCTCCTGTTTACATACCAGAATACATCAATGCATCTTCAACACATGACTATGCTGCCTCTGTCGGACAGTCCTGGATCGCTGCTCCCTGATATCCAGCCATTGCATCTCTTCAGGATTGTCATCAACATCTCCTGTCTTCAGGTTTACATAATAGGAAATCTCACCTCTGTACAGAACATCGCTGATCCCTCCATTCAGTCTTTATTGTCCTGTCAATCAATCATAATGGACACTTCTCAACAAGGAAGATCTTCCTCTCTTTCAATTATATGGATTATCTAAGGCCAACTTGGTTTCTGTAGCTCAGTGTTACACTGCATTGTTTTCATATTCTGGACAATGCCAAATGAAGCAGCTGATGCATTATCTCAATTCTAATTGCAGACCTTTCATTACCTTCACCCTTCAACAGCCTCGGTCATGTCCCCTCCTCCTTCATCCATCAAACTCGTAACTTTTACTAGCAAAATAACATTATTATGTGGGCCACCTTATCTCCAGCCTTCATGCTACATATGCTACAGCATTCAGAAGCACTCCTCTTTCCACAAACACCAATCTTCCCAGAGTTCTTTGCTCCTGTAAAACATGTTCTCACATTCCTAATTTTGTCATCAAGCCAGGAACTTATAATACAGTACTGTTAAGCATACTATACCTTTCAGATCATCAAGAACCAGAACTCCTTATTGCCTCCCTATAGGTAGCTCCATCTCAGAATAACCAGACTCACTGAAGGCAGTTACTTTTAATTATCATAATACCTCTGTTATTTCTTAACCTGTATGGATTCCTGTGTTCTGGAGAATTCTATTCCACCATCTTCCTCTGCTAAATTCCCCCAAGATTCGAAATTTCAGAAGTAAGTTAATTGTAATACCCTGTTACTCATTCCCCAAGACTGAGAGATCTCATAAAGGTGCTTAAATAACTTACTAACCCAACCTATACCAGCCGGCGTCCAATAATGTATTTGACCAACTCATATTTTCCATGTATGCTCAGATCCTTCCTATCCTACATGAACTTGGATAGCCAATAGTCATGACAACAAATGGTTCCTGGAAGACATTACACCTCTGCATCAACTTGGTCTCAATCTTTTGCCTTTTCAGGACTTTCTTTCGAATTGGAGCAGCTTCTTCTTCATCATCGAAGAATAACATTCCTTCATAGATCATCAAGAAATGTAGAAGATTGACCCTGCCAACCTTTGAATCAGAAAGTCATAAATCCAGAAGCAGAAATTAGACAAGCCTATAGAATTATCTCCTCTTAGTCTGCCCAAATGATGGGTAGGTAGGTAGAAATGGATCCTCTGAGATTTCCTCTACAAGGGTTTTTTCCTCTCCTGCATGCTACTAGTCATACTCTCCATTAGCTGGAGGAGGTAATTGTTTTGAGCCGTCTATTCCATACATGCTTCCCCGCTTATCTACCAAGGATCAGAAAAGAGAAAGACCAAAGTTTTACAAGTATACACAAACACTATTTTATTCACAAAATATTGAATAGGAAGGTGGAAGCCCATAGTTCAATGTAAGGGAATAGCTTCTCCCACATCCCAAATAAAATCCAGCCTTTCCAAGCAGCCCACACTTACTGTGTTTCCAAGCACCCAACGTCCTCCCCTGTCTCCTCCTGCATTCTGTTTACCCTTGGTGCTGGACCTTCTGTTCCCTACATGAAACATAGAAACATAGACTTTGATGGCAGATAAGGACCTCTTGGCCCACCTAGTTTGCCCATTTCCCTACCTAGAAGCTAAACTGCAGATCCTATTTAACCAACAGCCTATTTCTTCCTAACCCCCACAAAAATTGCCTTATGTCAGTCCCATGCAGTCTTGAATTCTCACACAGTTTTGAACCCCACAACTTCCTCAGGAAGGCTTATCCATGCATCCATGACCCTCTCTGTGAAAAAATACTTCCTCACATTGCCCCTGAGCCATCCCCCTCTATCTTCAAATTGTGTCCCCTTGTTCTTGCACATCTCTTTTTCTGAAAGATGCTACCCTCTTGGACTTTGTTGATTCCACTGAGGTACTTAAACATTTCTATCATGTCCTCCTTCTCCCTCCTTTCCTCAAGGGTATACATAAAAGGCTCCTTTAGCCTCTCCTCATATGGCTTCTCTTGCAGACCCTGCACCATTTTAATTGCCCTCCTCTGAACAGCTTCCATCCTATCTATGTCCTTGCGGAGATGCAGTCTCCAGAACTGGATGCAGTACTCCAGATGGGGTCTCACCAACTGTCTGTACAGGGGGATAACAACTTCCTGTTTTCTGCTGGTGATGCCTCTCCCTATACATCCCAGTATCCTCCAGCCCTCCCTACCACCTTCTCACATTGCTTGCCAACCTTAAGGTCATCTGATATGATTATCCCCATGTCCCTTTCCATTTCTGTTGTTGTTACAACCCCCTCCATTGTGTAATCTTCCCCTGGGTTTTTGTTTCTTAGGTGCATTACTTTGCACTTCTTTGCATTGAATCCAAGCTGCCATACTTCTGACCATTCCACCAACCTTGCCAAGTCCCTTCTCATCCTTTCCACGCCTCCTTGTGTATCAACCTTGTTACAGATCTTTGTGTCATCTGCAAAGAGGCTTACTTTTCCTTCAAGTCCCTCTGCAATGTCACTTATAAAGACATTAAAAAGGACTGGACCCAGTACTGAACCCTGCGGTACCCCACTAGTAACCCCTCTTTCTTCAGAGTGGGCTCCATTTACAATTGCCTTCTGTGTCCTGTTGTTCAGCCAATGTTTTACCCAGGCTACCACCCTGGGATCCACTCTAAGGCTTCTTCCAGTCCTCAGGTACCACACCATCCTCCCATGATTTGTTATAAAGCATAGTCAGTGGTGTCACTAGGTCTCTGCTTAATTCTTTTAGAACTCTGGGGTGAATTCCATCTGGCCCCATTGCTTTGTTCACCCTCAGTTTTAGGAGTTCTTTCAGAACCCTTTCTTCTGTGAAAGGACTGGGATCAACCCCCCTCTCCAGAGTGCTTCTGTTAATTGGATTAGGCACCTCCCCCACTTCCTCTTTTGTGAATACTGAACAGAAGTATTCATTCAGTATCCCTGCTTTTTCACTATCACTATCTGCCTGCCCACCATCCATTTTATTCAGCCTCACTATCCCTCCCTTTGTCTTTCTACGCTCCCTGATATACCTATAAAAGGTTTTATCCCCCTTCTTAACTGAGTTGGCTATCTTTTCTTCAGTTTGTGCCTTTGCTATTCTGACTACCCTCCCTGCTTCCTTCTGCTTTAACTGGTACAGTTCTCTGTCCTGCTCCTTCTGTGTTTCCTTATACTTCCTAAATGCTATCTTTTTCTCCCTAACCTTCACCGCCACTTCTTTTGAGAACCATAGTGGCTTTTTCTTTCTTTTTGATTGCTGTATTTGCTTCACAGAAAGGCTTGTTGCCTCTGTGATGGCAGTTTTGATATTTCCCCATTGTTGCTCCTCCCCTCCTTCTAGCCTGTTTGCTAGTGCTTTTCTAAGGCACTCTTCCATCTTGCCAAAGTCAGCCCTCCTGAAGTCCACAACCCTCACTTTTGTATGGCTTGACTCTGTAGCTGAGTTTATCATGAACCACACTGTTTGGTGGTCACTTGTTCCCAAATGGCTACTCACTTCTAGATCTGAGATCCTCTCACTGTCCCCATTTGAGAGTATGAGGTCTAAGATTCCTCCCTCATGAGTAGGTTCCAAAACTAGCTGTCTGAGGCATGCCACCTGAAGCGCATCAAGAATGGCCCTGCTTTTGGATGCGGCTGCAGCAAAGGTGCTCCAGTTAACATCTGGCATATTAAGGTCCCCCATCAACAGTATCTCCTCTTTCTCTGCCATCCTAAGTATGCCTTCTATCATATCCTTGTCCATTCCCTTCCCCTGACATGGGGGTCTGTATACAACCCCTGTGCAGATTGTGGTACCATTTACAGTCTCTAAGGTGACCCACAGTGCTTCCTCTCCTCCCTGTTTACTCTTTTGTTGGTTGCTTTTATCCCTTTCCTTACATAGAGAGCTAATCCCCCCTTCTGCCCTCCCTGTCTCTGCTGTAGGCTGTGTACCCTGGTATGTTAACCTCCCAGTCATGGTTCTCTGTGTACCATGTTTCTGTGACTCCTACGATATGTATGCATCCTTCTTCCATCAAGGCCACCAGTTCAGGGAGCTTGTTGCCTAGACTACAAGTGTTGGTATTCATTACCCTCCATTTCTTGATGGCCTTACCCCTTTTTGCCCCATCCCTGTCCTTATTGCATTTGTCACTTTCTCCATTTACCCCTGAGCTTCTCCGTATTGACATCTCTATGTTGGCGTCTACCTCACTTAGTACCCTGATTTTTGGGGGGGACTAGGATTTCCCTGCTTCTTTCCAGTGCCTCTCCCCTTGGTTAGTTTAAATGCTTGCCAATGAAGTATTTAAACCTATCATCTAGGATCCTGGTTCCCCTCCTAGATGGTTGCAGACCATCATGCCAGTATAGGCCTGCATCCATCCAGGTGGACCCCCAGTCCCCAATGAATCCAAATCCCTGAGCTCTGCACCAGTTTTTCAACCACTGATTGAATTCCGTGGTGTGGCGCACCCTAGCCTCATCTGTGCCATAGACAGGCAGTGCCTCCGAGAAGGTTGCCGTGTGTGCTAGTTGTCTAAGGCCCTCCCCATCTCCACAAATGCTTCTTGCACTGCTCTGATCCCTTTCTTAGCCAGGTCATTTGCCCTAGGTAAGAATGACATCCTTTTCTCCCTGTGCAGCTTCTCCTGTGATCCTGATTTCGCTCCCTGTCCCTTCAAGCCATGGTGCCAGGCAGGCACCTTACCTCTCTCTCCCCTTCCTCCCCCAGTTCTACCTTCCTAACAATGGAGTCCCCCACCAGGAGTTGTTTCCTTCCCCTGTGGGATCCCATGCCACCCTCCTGTCGGTCTCATTTGTGGAGGTTCCTAGTATCCTCCTTGGTCTCCACTGTGGGTGCCTCCATAGAGGAACCACAATTTTCCAGAATGACATAGAAATTGTGGAGAGGTACAACTGGAGGGATGTGCCTCTGTTCCACCACCCTCACCCTCCCTGAGCCCACTGTGGTCCAACCATTCCTCTTTTTTGGCAACCTCCGAGGCAATGGCAGTGACTCTGGTGGTCCATGGGTGGGAGAGGAGGTCCCACAAATCCTGGCCAACTCAGCCTGGAGATGAGCAACCTCCTCCCTCAGCCCAGAGAGATGTCTGCAGATGGGACAACCCTGCATCCTCCAGAACGTCTTCTGGAAGACTGCTGCTCCACAGCCATTGCACTGCACTGCAACACTCCCATCATGTCTTTTTCCTGGCTCCCTAACTGTTGTTTGGAATACTTACTCTTTCCTCTGTTTGTTTCTTTTCTTTTTTTTCTTTTTTTCTTCCCCTACTTACTTACACTGCCTCTGTGTCCTTTTAGCTCCTTATCTTCCTGTTCTAAGACAAGAAGTACCTATATTTCTCAGTAGCCTCTATATTTGCTCAGAGTCAGACCTCCAGCAGCTAGGAGGGGGCGGAGAGCTACTCTTGCCCTTCTAGGATGGTGAGTCTTTGGTGGCTCTGTGATCACTCACTTCCTGCTCCCAAACAGGAAATTCCTGTTGTCATTAAATCCTGTGCCTATAAAAGTAGGACTGGTTTAGGGTGGGTGAGTGGGTGGAGGGAAGGAGGGCAATATAGTCCCAGTAGAGACGTTTTAGTTATGGCGGTAGCTCCTTCCTCCCGGTGTTCTGTCTGTTCTCTGGCAGAAGCTATCTAGGGCAGTGTTTAAATCTGGTTTTAACCTGGCTTCTTCTAGCTAATCCACTCCCTCTACTTTGCAAATCTTTTTACACTTAACTAATTTCACAGACAACAATTCCCTTCTGACACCGGTGACAAGTACACAGATAACAGATAACAATTTACTTCAACTACCTCTGACAAACACACTCACTCTTTTTTTTACCCTAAATTGAAGGTCCCAGTACAAGATTTCTAGTTGTTAGTCCCAGTAGAGAAGTTTTAGTTATACCAGTAGCTTCTTCCTCCTGGTGTTCTGTCTGTTCTCTGGCAGACCTGGTTATCTACCAAGGGTGGGAATAGAGATAGGCCAAAATTTTACAAGAATACACAAGCATTACTCTATTCACCAAACACTGAAATGAATTGATAGCTGATTACTTATGAAAGTTACTATTACTGTAATTGCAGGCAGTACACTACCTCTTTAAATTCTTGTTAACAATTACAAGAAGGGAACCCTGATTGTAAAATGAAAATTGAGATAATGTATTACAAGAAACCCACTACTTCTTCAAAGTTAATTTAGGATTTATAACATAAGTCCTGAAATAAATCTGGGGATCACAAAATGCACACATGCATTAGGTATAAATAGCACTTTGTACAAAACTTGAGATAGTAGTACTACATGACAGCCTCAAGCCTGGAAGACTGCTTGTATGAAAAATTAAACATTTTTGATTCCCTCTTGGTTGCTGATATCATTCTCTTCTTCTGATCATTGAAGTCATATTCACAACGGTGGTATATGAGTCACTCAACAAAGCAAAACTATTCCCCTTGGCAGAATAAGACACAGAAGGAAAAAATATGTCAGTACTTGCTGTCATAACTGGTACACTGTGTTCAATTCATATTTGAAAACTTTGAATCTGCCTATTGATTCCCTCAGTATAGTCAAAATCCAAACCCAAGCCTTGAAACCCCAAATTTGATTCTGCCATTGTGTTTCAGAGCCCAGACTCCCCCTACAAAAGATGTGGAGTAAACAGAATAAATGTAGTAATTATACTACTCCTTGCACCAAGAGTAAGGGTTTGGGTATGCTGAGATTACGTGCTGGAGAGGCTTTAGTTCAAAACCCAAGTTCAACCAGCAGCATTTGTTATTCACCATGTAGGTTTTTTCAGCAATAATATTTTTCTTGCAAAACATCAATATACTCATGTCTCTTTTTTTATTTCATTCCTAAACTAAAATATGCTGTTCTGAAGTTTTTAAACATTTCCACTCCTGTTCAATAAGAATAAGAGCATTAAATACGTTGATACAATGCTATGTTGTTTACGATCAGAAACATGTGGTAACACCATCCTAATACAGCTACCATATGAGCCTAATATGTATAGTCAACAGGTACCTTCACCAGAAGAAGTTTTTAAAAATTGTATGTGTGGTCCATCTTTAATGACTTGAGTCATTATTTACAGTTTACAAAATTAGCTATAAAAAATGGTGTAAAATATCTTTAAAAAAACATTAAAAATACATTGATGATAAATTTAAGGATGCAAGAAATACATATTTGCCTAAAAACTATATAACAACATTTTTTTGAAGACTAACACATGCTACTGTCTTCAGTTTGAATTAGAACTCAAGCACTATAGGATGACAACAGCTCTTATCACAAGATTAATATCTGGGAAATCAGCGTTACCTCTGAGGCAGAACTTTACAGTTGTACTTTCCTACTATTCTGACTCAATGTTAGCATGGATCACTGGTTCCATGTGATGATAGCAATCGAAAAACAGAGATCGCTATCGTCGCGAATGTATATCTCCTTGAAAAAGCATTTCAGCTATATACATTTCTCAGTGCATGAACTTCTGGTGCATTAAAGTGTTTTTGTGGGGGGCTGCACCCCCTTACTAAGGATCCTCAACTCCAGGGGGGTGCAACACAAGGAGGAGGCAAAATTCATTAAAATAAAAAAATAAATGCACAGCTATTAGCAGCAGCAAAACTACTACCCCTAGTGAGTCCCAAACCCAATGCCTACTCCACTGTAGCCAGACCCCTTCACCACCACACCACAGGGCTGGCTCAGTTGCAGCAGGCTCATCTATCCTCCTTAACTCTCCCTCATGTCACTTCTGTACAGCTCCCCAATCCCTCCTCTTCCAGTTGCTCTGTACGCTATACCTTTGCTACCTTTGCAGGGTAGCAGATCACGATAGTGCTATAAATGAGTCACTGTTTCTACAGTGGCTCATTTATAAGTGCTATCATCATGAGCTACTGGGATCACAACTGTAGTAAAATAGCAAATGAAAAATTAAAAAAGCTGAATAAGTCACTGTTAAGATTCAAACACTGCTCTTCTGTTGCAAATATAAAAATGATGTGTTCTTTGTTGAATTAAACTGCTGATACTTTGCTTACTGAGCCAAAACACATTCATTGTGCACCTGTGTACACTAAAGTAGATTACAGTTCATGTGGTGTAGAGGTCATGTCACAGACTAAGAAAGCAGGTAGCACATGCTGCCTAGGTTTAAATCCAGGACAGTTTCTTTCAGGCAAAATATATGAAAAGCAGCATGCCTGCCCTGGATGCAACATTTTATTTATTTATTTAATTTTTGTTGACCAGGATTGGAATGCTAGATAATTCTACCTATCTTTATTCTTGCCATGGGGTTGGGGGAAGGGGTACAGATACAAAGTGACATAGTAAAACAGGTTAAGCTGTTGGTGGTATTTTCAGTGAACTGGTTGTCCTGATCGTCCATTACCACCCCACCCCCTGGGAAGTACAGTGTTTTTAATTTTCTTGCCTATGCCTTGATGTAGTCAAAAATTCTTGAGAACTGGTTGCTGATTGTTGTCTATTACATAGTATTATGGTGGCAAACAGGATTATGGTCTATCTTTTCCACCCCTCTTCTGTTTAAGATCTATAGCAATAGCCCAGCCCAGGGGTTCAAATTGTCTAACTCCAGGATATAGTACTGCATATTAATAGAAAATGTACTGTGCTATTGAGCATGATTTCCGTGTCTTTTGCTATTGGAATGCTGCATAATGAGCTCTTTGAGTATTAGACGTTTGACCTAGAATATTCCTACAGTACAAAAAGCATTTTATTTATTTATTTAGTGATTCATCCTGAAAGATGCCTATTCTGATAAGCAATTATTTAGACCCCCTAATAGTCCAGGGAGAGGACAAATTATTTCAAGTTTTTTACTCAGGGTGGATGTAAGCGGCCCTTAAGGAGAGAAAATCTTGGATCTAGGATGTATAATGGAGAGTTGACATACTGGGCCTATTGCTTATAGAAAGAAGCTAATTATTTTTTTTGCTATATGGGACATATGGGACATTAGGGACATTACCATTGGATAGAATATTGCTGTCCTCCACTCCATGGAGGAATGCATGTCAGTAGTTCTCCATTTTTGGTGTACTCTGCATTTTGCCTCCACCCCCACCACTATCAGCCATAAAAGCCTGGGGTAGGGCCTTGATACCCCTTGGGTTGGCATGCTCAGGATTAGGGTTTATGGTAGCAATGGAAATATTGGGCCTAGTATATCAGGGCAGTCTTTCAGCACATCATTCCAGAATTCCTGCAAGGCAGGCCCAACCATAGAATATGATGTAAAGTCCCACCTGGTGAATTACAGCACCAGCAGTGGTCATTTTTCATAAACCCCATAGCCTGTAGCTTGGTTGGTATTCTGTACCATTTGTGGAGGTCTTACAGATTGAATGACTATGGGGATCCAAGCAGGCACTGCGGGCCATCACCCAGCAAGTGTGTCATGTGTCCTTTGTTATCATGAGGTTGAGGGCCCTCTTCCATTGCTGGCATGCCTTTTTGGCTTGGTCTGAAAGTGCTTCAGTTAATCATGTGTAAATACTGCTAGCCTTCTGAATGGAGGCTGTATCCATCCACTGAGTGGAGAGGTTGTAGGGATCAGAGGGATCTAGCCTATATCCAGCCTAAGGGTCAATACACTTCTTAGTTGAAGATTGTTTCAAAAATTGACTGGGAGGTGAAATCTGGTATGCAAGTCCCAGAATGTGCCCAAGTGCAGGGTGTCAGGTGCGAACAGGTCTTTAATCCTATCTACTCCTGATCTTTGCCAGGTTGACCAGGACACTCACCTACTATCGAAACATAAAGCATGGAATCCTACTAGGTGGGGGTGTGGTTTAGCCACCAAGAAGATGGCAGTCTAATCTGAGAGCTCTCTCCTAACCAAAGCTCATCCATGCTTAGACACCGCGATCCCATGGAGTTTTTACACCCTTTTACAACTTCATGGATGGGTGACATCCTACTTACTGGATGGTGTATCTTTTCAGTGGAATTCAGCGTAATTTGTACTTTTTACAGCGCTGGGTCTTATCGCACTATTAGTCTAGGTAGGCTGCACAGGCCCCACGTTCCATAGTGGTTTCGATTGTTACCACCATCAGTGCCCTTCCTATATCGGGTGCTCGAATTTATCAGGGACACAGTTTAAACTGGATATCTGCAAAAAGAACCCCCTGATGGCCATCCATCTGGTACCTACAATTAATCCAAGCACAGACCAGACTGCAGCTGTGGGGAAATACTTACAGCATATCACCAAACTGTTAGAGGTTCTACTCTCGAGAGCTAATGACATCAGCCTCTCCCTGTCGGACACTGTCACGGAGGTCAGAAAACTCCTGGATAGGATGAACATTGTCAAGCAGAGGGCAGAAGTCTGTGAATCTCAGCAAATGCAAGTCTGACAGCATCTACAACAACATAAGGCAGAGCAGAGGACCATGAAAATAGAAGCTGCCACAATCATGTGCGGATAATGCAGCCTTCAATGCAGCCATCACTGACCTCAGTGGAGTCCTCCCCCCCCCAGACTTTTTTTCAGAAACTGACTCCCCTGCACCAAATTCCCTCCCTGCCACCTCAAGTCATCCACCTTTCCACTTCAAAAAAGTCAAGGCAGGTGATGTCCGCAAATACTTAAAAAAGACTATCTCGAAGTCCAGAGCCAGTGGAGATTCACTGAACCTTAAACAGCTATCCCTCACCCTAGAAGAGGTATTGCGCCCGCTTACCAGAATCTTCAACCTCTCACTCAACCTCAGTCAGTTCCCATGCAAATGGAAATCTGCTATTGTCACTCCAGTCTTTAAAAGTGGCGACAAGTCCATCTAGGGAAACTACCGGCCGATCTCTATACTGCCCCCCCCAAGGCCCTTGAGTGCATTGTTGCTGACCAGCTTTCAGACTACTTGGACAAATATAACTTCCTATGTCCCCAGCAACACGGTTTCAGGCAAGGGCACAGCACATCAACTGCCCTCCTGGAGTTCACTGGAGTCCTTCACAACTCGATGGACAAAGGTCATCCAACTGGAGCCGTATTCATCGACTTGACCAAGGCATTTGACACTGTTCACCATGGCCTACTTTCCAAACAGCTGCTGAATGTTGGGGTCTCCCAGGACTCTACTGCTTGGTTTAACAGTTACCTAGACCAGCGCTCACAAAGAGTAAAAATCTCAGGTCTACTCTCTGACTCCAAACTGTCCGATCTAGCGTCCCCCAGGGCTCAATACTGGGCCCACTACTTTTCAGTCTTTTCCTAAACTTTCTCCCACAATCCTGTCCAGAACAAATTATCCTCTATGCTGATGATGCTGTGCCTCTCCTCACCCATAAAGACCCACAACCATTACTTCACAACCTTCAACTTGCTCTCTCCGCTGTTGAAAACTGGTTCGCAAAACATAAACTGGTTCTAAACCACAAAAAGACTAAATCTATGCTTTTTTGCAGCTCACAAAACTAACACAGGCGATACCCCCTTGATATCAATACAAGTGCTGTATATACCCTCAAACAAGTGTCATCTTTTAAATACCTTGGAATCTTACTTGACCCTTGCTTGTCATATGGGACCCACATTGATAGCATCGCCAGAGTTGTAAACTCATGCATTAGAATTTTCTACTGTAACAGGGTCCACCTTACCCAGGCAGCACTAAAGATGGCTATCCAGAGCTCTGTGGTCTCCGTCATAGACTACTGCCTCATAATCTATGGCTCTGCCTCTACTACCGCCCTCAAGCGTTTAACGACCTCCCTTAACAAGGCCTGTCGACTGCTTACTGGAGCCCACCGACTCAAACACACATGTGAACTTTATACTCAGTCAGGATGGCTTCAACTCACACACTGAATTAAGTACCTTACCTGCTTGATGGCGAAAAAAAAACTACCTTGGGCCTTACCCCATCTAGTGTCCAAGCCCTCCTGAGCCCAATCTCTAATCCATGTAACACCAGGGGGTCTGAATGACAGCTCCTACAAGTTCCTCGATGCTGCACCTCTCTGGGTTAAAGATCCTTTGCACACCATGCTCCCAGCTGGATGAATGCCCTCATCACTCATATCACCTCCTCCTCTTCACTGGGCATTTTCAAATCAAGACTACATCTTCATCTTACTGCCTCCAGCTCTTGTGACTGCCTCTTCTAACTTCCCTTTTCCCCTTGTGATCAACCACCCCGCTCCTTTCTTCTATGACAATGCTGTGAATCTGCTCTAGCCTGTTTTTGACTGCTGCTCCCCCTTCTTCCAAACCTTCCTCCCCGACTCGTTATAGATTTCTGAACTGATTCCAACTCGTGTAACCCATTATTTTCTTACTGTGATGTTATACATGAACCAATGAATGGTGTTATAAGCTCTTTTTTAATGATGTTTTCTTTTGCCTAACATGTTTGTACTCTCTTGACGTGGAACCTTTGTAAAAGAGCCTTGGCTCAAAGGTACTTGTAATCCTAGACTTAAATAAATAAATAAATCATCAGGCTGCCAGAAGCGGCAGAGGGACAGCCGATGGAGAAGTTCCTCAATGACCATCTTCCCCATATGCTGGGAGAATGCTGGCAGGGCCCAACAGTAGTTGAGAGGGCTCACAGGGTTTCCACTCACTCCAACAGACAGGCCGATGCTCCCAGACCAATAGTGGCCTATTTACTTCATTACTTAACTAAAGAAAGGATTCTTCATACTGCCAGGGACATCGGGGAGCTTAAATGGTAGGGTGTCCAAATATTTATCTATCGGGACTTTGGCCTGGAGACCACGGCAAAAGGAAGAGCCTTTGGTAATCTTACCAGACTTTGCATCTCCAAAGAGGGGAATGAAATTACTGTAGATCACCCTGTTGAGATTGAGTGCTGATTTGCAAGATTTTGTTGGCCAGGCCTCCAATTCCCAACTACAAATCCCAGGAGGCTATGGGAACCTTCCCAGGCAGAGCCTCAGAGCAGGAACTTTCCTTCTGCCTCTAGATCTCCAAGGGGCCCCTTTAACGGTTGGACCAGCCCTTTGCCAATCTTGTCCCGATCAACTAAGGGGCCCTTACCAGCACAGGCTACTGTTGCATCCCAGGCATTTCAACATAACTTGCCCTGTCTACCCCAGTGTCCTGATAACTCCTTCTCCAAGGCTTAACAGCAAACTAGGAGCGGACCTCAGCACACACCTAGCAAATATTCCACAGCACCACCTGCAAAAATCTATAAAGAAGACTTCTCTGCTTTGGATCCCTTGGACTTTGAATTACCTGATTATCAGGAGATGGACACAGTACAACCGGCTGATTGGGCTGATTTCCCAGATGCCTCATTGACTGAAGCTGTGGACACTGTCTCTCCTGTTAAACCTGGACTTATTACCTATGCAGCAGCCATGGCGAGAGCACCAGTGAACTCTGGAGATACCCCTTGGGGCTGTCCCGAGCTGATCGAAGGCCAAAATACATGAACTTTTTCCTGTTTCCTCATGTTTCTCATAGTTCTCACTACTGCCATAACAGATGAAGGAGAGCCATAGCAGCTATATCCCGCCACCTCCTCAGGGTTTTCCCTTATTTGCTGTGTGTGGCTTGCATGCCAGACATGCCGCCTCCAATGCTGGGCTGGGCAATCTGCCCCCCCCTCCATTTTAACTGAAAAAGGCATGTCATATCTTATTTTGACAGCCTCCTGGCCTAGTCAACCCACCCCTTGTAGCTCAGCTTCATAGAGGCTGTCCATAGAATTTTTGCCCCCCACCTTTCCAACCAGACTGATGGACCAGGGCACTCAAAGCCACATTCAGGCTTTACATGTTATACGTTTTCTTCCTTTGAATACAGGGCCTGCTGTCCTAAAGACATTGGTTTCCTATCCAGTAGGTGGACACCCCACCTTCTCTTTCCACCCTCCCTACTGTCCCTCCCTCCCCTACCCACCCACCCACACCCCTTTCCTTTTTCTCCCCTCTCCTTAATCCTTTTCCCCATCTTCCCTCCCCTTCTTCACCTTCCTCTCCTCCCTTCCCCTTCCCCCTCCTCCCCACTCCGTGGGGTCGGGTCGCCTGCCCCAGATGACCTTCTAGTTTAGGATGACTCTACCTGGTTGGTCACCCACACAATATGCCTGTACTGAGCATTGGAGATAGCATAGCTGTAGAGTAGCTTACTATCCTGTTTGCCTTGACCTCCTTTCTCATAGTGTTTTTTTGCACTGTTGTGTCATTTTCTGACATCTATTTGCTAAATTGTTGGGCTATTTGGCCCATAATATTGATTCCCTGCATCTGTTTGTTAATTTGTTTTTGGTTTTACTCCTTTTGCAGCCTTCTTTCATATCAAGGACATGTTCTTTGACTCCTCTGGCAATGCTTACGCCCCCCCCCCCCCAATTCTAAGATTTGGATTTTCAGTACTGGTCTGCTTAAGATACCTCATCACTCCAGGAGCAGTTTTTTCCTACCCCCTTCCTCCTCAAGAACCACAGTAAGTACCTCTTACTATTTAGTGAGTGGGATTATGGCTTCAGACCCCCCCACACCCCGGGGTTATTGCTGGATATCCTGGAATGTCAAAGGGCTCAATCACCCAATCAAACGTACAAAAGTATTACAGCATCTAAGTTCTTAACGAGCCAATGTTGCACTTCTTCAAGAAACACATCTCTTGGCAAAATCAACTACCTGGTTGAAGAAATCCTGGATGGGGGAGGTCATAGTTAGCCCGTGCAGGCACCACCAAATCCAAAGGGGTGGCTATCCTTCTTCGATGCACCTCTCCTTGGAAAGCGGAGGGCATCAGAAAGGATACCCATGGTACTATAGATGGCTGGTGGTCAGACTATCCTCGCCGGAGGGTTCTATATTGCTGGGTAATATATATGCCTCCAATACTGAGCATGTGTTTTTTTTCCCTGTGGTCAGTCAAGCTTTGTCGGAGTTGCAGCTGGATGGCCTGCCGCTCCCTATTATTCTGGGTGGGGATTTTAATATGGTAGGCGACATTTTCTTCGACAAATCTCACCCCAACCCACATTCTACTCCTAAGACCAGGCAGTCCCTCAAGGACTTGATGGATGAATGAGCCCTTACTGATGCTTGGTGTAGAGACCACCCTACTGGTAGAGATTATACTTTCTACTCCATGCCCCACCAGTCACATAGTAGTATAGACTTCTGGCTGGCCAATGATTAGGCAGCCAGAGGTATCTCTGACTCCTGTATTGGCTCAATCCTAATCTAAGGCCATTCCCCTGTATCCCTTACATACCACTTCCAGCCACTGCCTCCTGGGAGTCCGTTGGCATTGCAACCTGCTCTTTTTCAAGGATCCTGACTTATGCTAACCCAGGCAACCAGAGATTACTTTTCTCTTAACTTCGACTCCAGAGTATCTCCCGGCATGGTCTGGGAGGCCTTCAAAGTGGTCCTACGTGGCCACATCATTGCCTTTTCCGCAGCTTGGGACAAAGCCCACAAGGTGACCCTGACCAAATTGCAGGCTGACCTAGCTGCATTGGAATGTTGCTTCAAGATCACCCCCCGGACCATGCTTGATAGTACCCCCATTGCCAAATCATGGGCCTCAAGTACCAGATTAATGTCATATTGCATCAGAAAGCTGAATGGCTATTTTTTAGATTGAAACAGACCTTTTGGGCTTGCAGAGAAAGACCTGACAAGCACCTTGCCTTCTGCCTCCGCAAACATCAAGTGGCCACATGGATCCACACCCTTCGTACCACAATGGGCTCCATAGCCTTTAATCCCAAAGACATTAATATTACCATGAGTCAGTTTTATGAATCCCTTTATCAATCCCGCTCTACCAACACTGACCTTGAGTTACAACAAGGGGTTTCTGTCAACAACCCTCCCTCCTGGCCCTTACTCCCAAGCAGATAGCTCAATTAGATGCCCCTATCTCATGTGAGGAACTCCCACTAGAATTCTCGAAAATGGCTCGAGGGAAAGCCCCAGGCCCCAAGCCCCAGGCCCCGATGGCATGTCCATGGAATTGTATCAGACCCTTGGCCCTGACATTTTTCATCCACTCCAACTCATCCTGCAGGCTTCTCTTGATGATGGATCTCTCCCTCCTACAGTGAGGGATGCACTCATTACCCTCCTTCCCCAAAAATCCACAGACCCATTAGACTGTGCCAATTTCAGGCCAATATCTCTATTATCTGTTGATACAAAGATCCTAGCCAAGGCCCTGGCTACCAGAATGATGTCTGTTGTCTCGTCGATCATCCACTTCACTCAGGTGGATTTTATGCAGGGGAAGGCTGAGGTAGACAATGCTAGATTCTTGCTCAGCCTTAAATGGTTTGCCTCTAAAGCTTCCCACCCCTTGGCCACCTTATCAATTGATTTTTCTAAGGTGTTTGACTTTATAGAGTGAGATTATCTACATGAAGTCCTCCACGTTTATGGATTTGGGTTCATTTTAGGCAATGGGTATGCACACTCTAGTGTTCCCGTATGTTCCATTTCCTTACCAACATCTCCCCTCCTTTCCCTCTCCATAGGGGCACCAGGCAAGGCTGCCCCTTTCCCCACTTTTAATTTTAGTTGCCTTAGACCCTCTCATTTGGGCCTTTATTGCTTCACCACTGATCCAGGGCATTGTAGTTGCTGACCACCCTTACCTGGTGATGGCATATGTGGATGATCTCATTCTAACCCTGTCTAACCCCCAGCAGTCCATACCAGTGGTGCTTCAGATTCTGGACAGCTTTGTGACCTTATCTGGCTTGTGAATCAATCAGAAAAAGACCACCCTGGTGCCTTTGAATGCTCACTGTACCGGAGCTTGTATCCAGGGCACCAGCCTTTCTTGGGCTGCCTAAGGTTTTGTCTATCTCAGAGTCCAACTACCACCCAAGTGGTCTACCCTCGAGTCTGCTAACTTCTCCCTCTTGCTGGCACAATTGTCCACAGAAGTGGAGAGATGGCGCAAGCTACAACTGTCATTACCAGGCAGAGTGGTGGCAGTTTGTATGCTTCTCCTTCCTCGTGTTCTGTACCTTTTTAATAATTTACCCAACTCTCTCTCTCTCTCTCTCTCTCTCTCTCTCTCTCTCTCTCTCTCTCTCTCTCTCTCTCCTAAACTGTTTGCTTCTCTGGAACAGCTAACCTCTCACTTCCTCTGGGACTATAAAATCTCCTAGATGGAGTAAGCAAAAACTGAGAGCACATTTTTCCTGTGGGGGGCCTTAATGTGCCCTTGTTTTCAGGCTGTCACCTGGCCTGTATGGCAGCTCATGCAACGAGATGGTTTGTGCCCAACCCCAGGGGCTCCCCCCTTTGGGTCCTGCTGGAATCAGACCTAGTGAGCACCACAGCCCTTTACACCCTCCTCACACCATGTGCATGCTTACCCCAGCATCTTCTGCCCACAGTCATAGCTACAACCTGTTCCTGGAAACTTTTCATGTCCAAATCCCATTTGTCTAAACAAGCCTGGTACCCCCTGATACAATATGCCCCACTATGGCACAATAACCTTATTTGAACTGATGAAGCCCTGGTACATTGGCCTTCTTGGCAAAAGTGTGGTATCCAGACAATTCAGGATCTTTCTCCATCAGGCACTACCCCCCTGTTTTCTTTTGCCCAGTTGCAAACTAAATTTTCCCTGCCACATAAAGATCTTTGGCAATATCTGCAGATCCACAGCGCCCTACAACCACTCCTCACCAGCTGTGTCGATGCTACATCATGGCAATGGCTAACCTGCCTGCATACCCTTCCCACATCCAAAGGTTTCATGGGCTGCTTCTATAACACATGGAGGGACTCACAGCCGAATGCCACTTTGCCTTGTAGGCTGAAATGGGCTGAGCTCTTGGACTCCCCTATATCTGAAGACCAGTGGAATTCCTATTTCAAAGGTACCTACCAGACTCACAGTGACACCAACAGTCACTTTCTACAGCTAAAAATTCTGTTGTTTTGGTACCGCACCCCTGCAACCCTTCACACACAAGGATTGCTCAGTCACAGCCAATGCTGGAGATGTTTCCAACCTGATACACACTTCATGCATGTACTCTGGTCATGCCCCCACTTTGCCACATTTTGGAAAATGGTAGCTTCTGACCTTTCTAAAGTACTGAAATCCCTGACTGCTCTCACTGATTCTAAACTGCTCCTGGGTGACACAACATCATTGGCTAGCCTACCTAAACCTCTTCAAGACTGGACTATGAGAGACCTACTAGTAGCCAAACACCTTCTTCTCAGGTTCCGGCGCCAACCCTCCTTGCCCACCCGGAAAGCGTGGCATGCAGCCTTAGCCTGCCTCTCCCTTTTTGAAAGACTGTCCTACTTCGAAAGGAATAACATGCAGTACTATCATGCCAAATGGGTCCATACTTACAATTTGACTTTTGTAAACTCCCAGTACTGCCTGAAAATCCCCCTTTATGGCTGTTCAGCAATTCTGCCTCAGTTCAGTGTCTCTTTCTGCTATTTCACTATTGCAAAGGGTATAAGCATTCACCTTTACCTCTACCTTGAATATACTAGTTAGACAAATATACATATCTCCACTTTGTTTTCTAGTGGTACTTACGGGTTATTGAATACTTATGTCAGGTATAGTGATATGTTAATCTTCAATTGTATGTGATCCTACATACTTATGTGGCTGCACTATTTGCTGTGTAATGTCTTAAAGAAAACTCAAGAAAAAACATTCTACGATAAAAAAAGAAAGATAAAGCATTATTTACCCATGGGGGGACCATGTCCAGGGAGTAATGGGTTTCTTTGTCAGTCAAGCAGATTGCAGCCATGCTTTGTGGAGAATCCAATAGTAGGCCATATATAATATCTTTAGTTGGTGGTGAATGTATGAAGGCTCGGCGGGGGAGGGGGAGGCCATCCATAGATATCTCTTTCCATTCTTAGCCATAGGGGGTCTTATGGAGCAGGTTTGTTAAACCATCTACTAGTCTGAGCCTCCACAAAGGCTAGAGGATATGCATATATCCATGGGAGGTTCCATGTCCCTTGCTTCTAATGGGACTACACCAGAGGGTGTTTCCCTCCAACAGGAAGTGGCCGTACAGTGCATTGATTTTCTTGAACCATTTTGGAGGGATAGATATAGGTGGGTGAGAAATACAGTGAAGCAATTTCAGTGTCGTGACTATTGTAAGGGCAGAGATCCTACCTACAAGGGTTAGATTCGGTTTGGCTCAGAAGTTGCATTCTTCTTTCAGCTCCCCTAGCAGAGGCGTTAATTGTACAGATCTGTGAGATATCTGGAGTTATTTGGATTCCCAGATATCTAATAGACTATGGTGACTATTTGAGCCTCTGGTTAGTAAAGGGAGCTTGGGGGCACGGATTAGATAGGGGTAAAATCTCCCTCTTAGATTGGTCAATTTTGAGCCCTGAGATACTCCTGAAGTCTGAAAGAAAGGGCAACAGATGTTGGAAACCTTCACGAGCATTTGTAATGAAGACCAGCAGGTCATCTGCATACATTTTAGTGCCACCTACCGTGATTTCAGCAATATGTGAATCTTGTCTCATGGCTACAGCCAAAGGTTCTATGACCAACACAAAGAGCAGAGGCAATAGGAGTAACCTTGCTGGGTGCCCTTATTAAGCCAGAAAGGAGCAGAGAACGTGTTTTTGGTGAACACCCTGGCCAAGAGAGATCAGTATAGGCTTTTGATCCACATTCTGAAATTGGGACCAAATCCAATTTAAACAGTATGAGGGCCAAATACTCCCACTCCACTAACTCAAATGCCTTCTTAAAGTCTATGGCCACTGCTGCATTGGCAGTAGTGGTACAACTTGCAGTATGGAAGAGTATGAGTAAAGGGCAGAGGTGTTTGGAGCTTAAGCATCCCTTTACAAATCCTACATGTGAAGGATGTATTAAATCAGGGAGCATAGTTTTCATTCTGGTTGCCAGTGCCTTAGCCAAAATCTTGGCCTCAGCATTAATCAGGGAGATGGGACAGCAACTGATGGGCAGCGTAGGATCTTTGCACCATTTGGAGAGGCTAGTAATGATTGCTTAGCTAGGAGTAGGGGATAAGGTGTCTAAAGCATGAGCCTCACTATACATTCAGCATAGGGGGATGCTCAGCTTTTTTGAAGGGTATCAATAGAAATCAACCAGGATCCCATTGCCTCCTGGTGCCCTGTGTTTATTTAGGATGGTCTTAGCAGCATTGACTTCCTTGAGTGTTAGAGGTTGGTACAGCTGGTGGTGCTGATCCTGGGCTATTCTGGTAATGGTCAGCTTGGAGAAGAAATTATCTACCTTCCCCTTAGGACACATACAGTTGTGTGTAGAACTGTTTCATAACATAATTTAGCCCCTACCCTGAGTTGAGGAACTGACCATCCGAACTGCAGAGAGCTGCTATATGCCACTTCTCTTGCTTTTTCAGAGTTTGTATTATAGCAACTTTGTCAGTTTATCCCAACCTTCCCATAATGTTTGTTTGGTCCAGAAGACGGCTACTTTAGCCTTCCTCGAGTGCAGGGAGTTAAGTTGGAGTTGGACTCCTGCCATATCTGCCAGAAGTGATTTTTGAAGTTGGTGGAGGGTGGTCTCCACTTTGTAGTATGTTTCCAGGGCCTGTAGGAAAGTCTCAAGGGTTGTGACCTTGGCTTCCCTTTGCCTTTCTCTTTTGGCAGCATATTGCATTATTTGACCCCTAAGGGTGGCTTTATATGCCTCACAGACTGTGTTCATATTATATTAATTGATCAGCCATAAGCCTTTACAATTTTCATCATAATAACTAACAATATTGCAATCAAAATCATTTTTAGACTAAAATAGGATGCAATTACTTCACCTCCTAACTCCTTAAAATATCTAACAATAATACATCCCATAGGCATATAAAAATGATTAAAATGGGAGCAGACATGTTCCTGAGACAGTATACTTTGCCGGCTCATAAGAAGTGAATGTAAGGTTTCAGTAGACATGTATCCAAATTATATTATAATTTTACAGTTCACAGATAGCCCACAAGTCTATACAAGATAAATGCATCCCTGGTATTGTACAAGAAAGACATAATTTGGTCCAGAGGGAGACTGAGTTCAGCCAGTATCAGTCTCAACCATATATCTCTTTTTACAGAGTACAAATGACACACTAATGTAATATGTTTAAGATCATCCTCTGGATTCATTCCACATTTGCAATGTGGATTCAATATCCCTGGACGCTTATGTTTTTAAAAAAATATATAATTATCATTGTATAATTCCATCCTGAACCTGGTTATCAACCTTCCAGCAACTGGGTCTGCTAGAACTGTTAAATAATATTTGAGAAAATGTTCGGTTTTAAATAGTTTATACCTCCGATAATTCTTGAATATTATTATTTGTGATAAATCTTTTTTAATAGCGATATCCCTTATTGGGTTTTTGATCTGAAGGATGATCTCATCAATTTGCCTAATATATATTGGGTGGGATATTCAGAAATGTGCCAGAGGGAGGCACAAGAAGGGTGCAGCGCAACTTCACTGCACCATGGTGCAATGAGCGCGATATTCAAAGGATGCACACCACAAGATGTGCCTGTGCAACATGACTGAATATCACACAGATGTGCCACAGCACAACCAGGGATGTGCCAGGGAGCAAGTCAGGAAGCACAATAGTGCAACCAGGGTTGCAAAAGGTGCAGTGGTGCATGCACCAGGATACAGATGGAATGGCAACAGGCACAGCAAGGAGCAAGCCACAGGGGTGGGAGGGCCTGCCACCAGGGTGCAATGTGTGCCAGGAGAGAGGCATGGTAGGCACACAAAAGTACACTGCCAAGTGTGCATGGGGCAGCGACATGCCCCTGACCACACGCAACACAGTGGCGCATGGAGGCAGGGTGGCAACAACAGCCACTGGCACACAGGCACTGTCAACCCCCCACAGGGAGGCATGAAACACGCCACCTGGACCACAACCAGCAACACACAGGCAAGCAGCACACAAGGCACATGCCACATGACCCATACAGAGAGCCCATGGCCATCACAGCCTTCCAATGGAGGAAAACCACCAGGGACAACCCCCTGTCCACCCCAGTTGAACCACACAGCAGCTAAGCACACCACTGCAGCATGGCTCCACACGCCAGCTGCAAAGCAGGCATGGACACAGACGGATAACCATATAAAATGTATGGCAACAGGTATAAAACAGCTATGTATAAATATACAGGTAACAGGGTAATGGGAACAGGGAATGGGGAGGCCACAAACAAACAGGGAGGCCTGGGAAGGGAGGCAAGGGGACCGGGCAATCACAAAACAAGGAGACAAGGGAGAGCAAGGGAGGGGGGGTCAGGGAAGGGGAACTGAAGCAGGCCAACAGGCCCTATGGCTGTCCATGCACCACCGGAGCCTGACACCATCATTACAGCTGCCGCCTGTGCAGCGACCATTCCATCATCTGTACCACCTGGAGTGTGGCAGTGGTGACCCACAGGATATGGCGCAGGAGCCTGGTGTTGACATCAGGGCACTGGACACCTAGGACAAAGGAGGAAACATGGTATGAGTGCAGGTCTGGAACACTGTAGCCCACCCACCATGCACAGCGGATATCGGTGACATGCGCCCCTGGGATGATTCCCAGCCACCCGCAGTGTGTGCACCCACATGAGCCTCCAACCCAGCAATCCACAGCCATGCAGAACACAGCACACCAACACCACCCATGCACTGCACACCACCACCATGGCATGCAGGTGACATGGCAAAACAGCAAAATGGCAGTGGCACAGCCTGGACCCAGGTGCACCCACAGCCCACCTGCAGCAGCCACACACATGTGTGATAGCCACAGCATGGTGCAACGGTCACCATGGGCAGTGCACAGCTGAAGTGGCCATGTGCACAGAAGGCCGTGTCCCACCCCACCTGCCTACCCTGCACAACAATGTAGCATGAAACTGTGCCTTCCTGCATGCTGTGTCACAACTTGCACCTGTCCGGCAGCACTGCCCATGCGGCCTGCATCCTGTACATGGGCCCCCGTGGTAGCCCTCCCTGGCACAGCTGCAGTTCCAGCCAGACGTGCCCTCTTCCGATCTTCAGGGTCTAGGAAGGAAACATGGATAAAGACACATCAGCACCCAGCAACACCACATGCCCCCCCGCCCCAGCATGGTGTGCCACCCTGCCCAGTGCAGCATCAGCATGGTGGCATAGGGCACCCACAGTGCACCACCACAGCCAACAAGACATGCAGCCCCAGCCCCCCTAGGCAGCATGACATGGCAACATGACTGCCCCACGGACCACTGGTTGGGCACGGACACGGGTATAGTGCACTTACCTGGCTGTGGCACAGCACCCCTCCAGATATGGGCCTGTACAGACTACAGCCACTCAGGGTCCCTCCACTGCAGGTCCCCATAGTGGTGCCTGCATTGCTCGCCATTGCACTGTGCACCCGTGGCCTCCTCCAGATCACCTGCGGCCTCCTGTCACACATCCATCCTTGGCCTGTTCAGGGGCAACTGGCCAAACAAACACCCAGCATGTGGCTCCACAAGGGCCACAAGATTCATAAACTCCACCTGTGTCCAGTTTGGAGCCCTGGCACTGCTACAGCGCGGCATGGCTGTATCTCCATTGGGGAATCAAAATGGCTTCCAGTAACTCACATGCCACACATGCTGTGGATGCTACCTCGCACAGTGATGCGCTACCAATGCCAATCGTGCAGCCACGGGGATGTGCAATACAGCAATGCAGCACTGACATGTGCTGCAGAGGTCCCAGAGGTGCAAAGGGCAACCATGGGTTCAAAGGTAGGCACGCGCACCCTGCGCAAAATCGCGGTTGGGCCCGCCATGCATAGTGCATGGTAAAGGCATGTGGGCACCTCAGTGCATGGCCAAATAGTGCATGGGTGCCATGGCACCCATAGCATAGGAGCACCATCAGTAACATGGCGCCACAGCACCATGGGCACTATGGTGCCCGGGCACCATAGGCCATACAGTGCATGAGTGCCACATGTACAACAGTGGCCGAGCACTGTAATGCCTGTCACGCATTGTGCATAGGGTGCACTGGGAGGCGTACGTGATGGCAGTGCATGCATGCATACTGTAGGGCCTGTTGCGCATATCACAATGTTGCACCATGACATGAGCATGCGCAACTCCATTGCGCAATGCGCAACTTTGCGATATTCTGCTGGAATATGCAAATTAGCCTTTTTAGCATATCAGCAGTGCATTGGAGGAATTTGCACATCATTACAGTTGCGCAAGCCCTCATTTCCATGTGATGTGTTATAAAGGCACCACGGGACTGCACAGGGCATGGACTGGTATTGCATCCTACAGGGGTAGAGGCACACTGTGGGCCTGTCGGGGCAGTGGAATGGGAAGGTGGTGTGGGTATCAGCAGACATGTAACACATGTCTATCTCCACAGAACTGAGCATGACCGATCATGAGGAGGTTGAGAAGCGTGGGCCTGCATGCAAGCGCAGGCCCAACTTCACCAGGGCAGAGACAGATGCCTATTCAAGGCATACCTGGAACAGGAGCCTCTACTGAGAGGTGCGACAGGCACTCCACAGGCCCAGGCAACAGCATGGGATGGTGTAGCTCATGCTGTGAACCAGCAGGGCACACATCAAAGGTCTGTGCAAGAGTGCAAAAAAAAAGGTCAGCACAGACAGGAAGAGGATGGCAGCCATCCGGGTGGCACATGCAGCTACAGGCGGTGGACAGCCTTTCATGCCCCAACTGATGCTGCAGGAGGAGTTGGTGGTGGCTACCATGTGGTGCAGCCCCCTCAAGGGCATGCCTGGCGGAGGCTTCCAGACAGGAGGCAGCCCATCACTGCATGGTAGGTATGGCAGCGACAGGGGGCAGGTGGGCTGGGGTGGGTGACAGCAGCACTAAAGCAACTGTGTTCTCTTTCAGCTCCTGAGTGCCTGCATGCAGCGGCCGAGGTGGGGGTGTCCACCGTGGGGGCAGTCCTGGACCTAGAGGACTATCCGTCCACTTCCACTGGTGTCCAGGGGCCAGATCGCATGCATCCCAGCACCGCTGTCCATCCGGATGCCCATGGCGAGGTTGTGGATGAGGCCTTGGCTGTGTTACAGCATGACACCAGGCATGGCGTCCAGTGTGCCGAGACACAGATTAGGGCGGGTGTCCAGGACCGATGATGACGAGACCATCATCTCGGACAGTGCTGTTGTGATTGTGGGAGAGGCATCCATACCACACAACCACCATGGCAGCTCAGGCAGTGCCCTGGAGGTGGTTGCCTGCCCACCGGCCACCGCCACTGGCCTCGCCGTGTGCAGCACTGGTGTGGTACGGGCTGACAGTGGTGGCGGTGGTGGTGCAGCCGCACTCGCGCTGCCCTGTGCACAGCGGCCGGAGAGACAGCAGTGGCAGTTGGACGGTGTCAAAGTGGGGCCCAGGTGCAGTGCCTGCCAATGGTGCGCTGCATGATAAGCAGCCCCAAGAGGGCCCTGCTGTGCAGCACCCACCATCGAGCGGTTCTGGGCCATGGGGTCAGGCACCACCTGTGGGTCAGCACACTGCCCATGTGCCCCAGGGTGCTGACCCCTTGGCCGAACACACCCATCTGTTACGGGCCTACATTGAGCAACAGGTGCTGGTGGTGGCAAGAGTGCGAGCACTCCATGCAGAGCTGCACCAGGCAGCAGAGTGGCATGACAGGGACTTTGCCCAGCTCCTGGCAGAGAACACGTGAATGTGGATGGTCACAGCCACAGCCATGGATTGGCTTATCGCTGTGGTCACAGCCAGCCTGGCCCCACTGGCCTCCCTGGTGCATGGCCATCCATTGCATACCTCACAGAGTGCATTTTCCACCCCTCGATCATGGCATTGAGTGACCCCCTCTGTGTCGATGCTGGGATCTGCTGTGGGCATTCCAAGCACACCTGGAGTGGGCATGTTGAGGAGCCTGCAGACACCTGTGAGGACCCAGTCATGTTCCCACAGTGAGACCCCTGGGGGAACATCACAGACACCCCTGTGACCATTGCACAGCCATAGTCCACTGGGCAGTCATAGTGAGGCTGTCCATGTGTCTGCGGCATCCGGGTAACCATGCGGCATCCCTGACCCACCCACCTCCCCATCCGCTGTCTGCTGCTGACCTGAGTGCGCATTGGTGTGGCGTGTGCGTCACTTGTATGTGGCAGCCATGGTTGACGCCACACACGGCCTTGTGCACACCCGCCCGACTGCTGACCACTGTGGTGTGTGGATGTTGATGCCAGCAAAGCACTGACTGCCACTGTTCCCTGGTGCTCAGAGTCTGACACATGCCCAGTGCCCGCCTCTGGACAGGGGCATGATGTGTCCTCTGTGTGTGTGTGTGTGTGTGTGTGTGTGTGTGTGTGTGTGGCGTGGATGATGTATGCAAGGCTGTGCTGCATACTTCCATGGTGTCCAGTCCCATGCCTGTCTGCACTCCCCTCCTGCCATCCCTTTTAGGGTGCCCGCCCATGCATGCCTGTATGCTTTGCCATTGACCCCGGGGACATGCATGTGGACATGGTCACCTACCTGCATGCCCCATACTGCCCCTCTGCAATTGTGTCCTGGTGCTGCTATGCCATCCTGGTCAGCCACTGCTCCCCTCACCTGGGGGGGGCTGCCCACCACCACCAGGCCCGGCCGCTGCTTTGTCCCCACTGCTGTTACCCTCGTCAACCTCGACAGCTATCACACAGTCTGTGGCCATGTTGTGTAGTATACAGCAGGCCAGGAATAGGTCGCAGGCCTTTGAGGGGCTGTACTCTAGGGCACCACCACACCTGTCCAGGAAATGAAACTGTGCCTTCAGCAGCCCAAACACCCTCTCGATGATATTCCATGTGCTGGCATGTGCCTCATTGTATTGTTCCTGCACTGGGGTCGACTGGCGCTGGTATGGGATGAGCAGCCAAGGCTGGAGTGGGTAGCCACTGTCACCTATGTGTAGAGATGTCTGGTTAGCATGGTGGCCTGCGTCACTGTGCCCCTCGCCATCCTGTCCACACCCCCTGGCACCCCTGCCCTTACATCCCCCACGCCCTGTCCCATTGTGCCCAGCTGTTCACTTCGACAACATACTCACCTACTAGGTGGTGGGTGGGGATGTTCCCACTCTCAAACCTGTGGCACAGTACTGACTGGTGCCAGATGAAGGCATCATGTGCCCCACCAGGGCGTGTGGCACAGACATTGATTATGCACCCCCTGGCATTGCACACCACCTGGCAGTTGACACTGAAGTAGCCCTTCCTGTTGATGTACACTACCACCTCCCAGCCAGGTGGTGTGTGGATGCTGACATGGGTGCAGTCGATGGCTCCCAAACATGACAGACATACGTGCCACCCTGTGGAACTCCGGCACGTTCGCTGTGTGCTCTGCCTGTGTGCTGGGGAAATCAATGTATTATGCAGCATGTGGCAGCAGTATGCTGAGGAATTGTGTGAGGAGCCTTGATGTGGCCAACTGGGTTATGCCTGTGGTGTCCCCTGTTGGTCTCTAGGAGGTACCCGTGGTGAGCAAGCACATGACAGCTGTGACCTTTGTCTCCACCGACAGGGCGTGGCTCCGTCTTGTGGGTGCCTGCATCTCCTCACTGCAGAGCTCACAGAGCTGCCTCAGAATTGCCTGGTACAGGTAGTACCGGCCCACAATCTCTGTGTCACTGTACTGTTTGAAGGTGGTGCGGGCACGGTACCACCTGTTCTGGGTGTACCGCTGATGGGTCCTTCCACAGCCATGCCAGTCTGCAAGCTGCCTCCTCACATCCCACATTACTGCCTCCTTCTGGAAGATGGCACTGGCCATGGCCTGGGTTGTTCTGCCCCCGGGTGGCTGTCTCTCCAGGACCCTCGGCTGTGTGCTGCTGACTATGCCCCTGCACTGGGCACACACCTGTGTTCTGGATTCCTGGCCAGTGAACTGGGGGCTGTGGGCTCCCCCTCCCACCTGTCTGGGCCCCTGTGCAGCCCCTCCTGTGCTGGGTGTCACAGGCACCTGCTGTGGATGTTGCCTCTGACCCTGCCTCACGCCCACACACACACACACACACACACACACACACTCACACCCACAGTCTCTGTCAGTGTCACACACTCTGGCCTACACTGTGTGCCACTCCCAGCCTGCCTTTGTCTCTCTGTGGCTCCCCTCCTGCTGTATAGCCTGCCCGCTTACTCTTCCTCTGTCTGGCTCCCCTCTGGTTCAAGCCTTCTTCCCTCGCTTGCTCCCTCTTTTTATGGGCTCAAGGTTGATCTGCCCAAATCTCATTTGCTCCTTTCCTGTGCCTGCTGGCTGCTGTTGAATGTCGCATTGCGCTGCATATTCATGGCTACACCCCCTGCACTTGCACATGCGTTCATTACCATTGTGCATTGGTGCATTGGAAATTGCACTGCGCAACTGCTGCCACTGAATATCACTTTCCGGCACATTGGCACAGTTGCACCAGCGCATCCCTGTTGCACATTGCACAACTGCTTTGAATATCCGGGCCACTGTTTACAAAACATAGCCCAATCCTAATGGGAAAGGAGTATCTTTTTAGAATTTCAGTTATAGGGGACATGAAACCACTTCTGGAACAGTCTATTTCTTTTTCTAGGCATTGCCAAGGAAGATGATCTTCTGAGAGTAGAAGGGTTTTCAGCACGAAAAATAATTTTTTTCCCATAATGTGGGTGGTCAATGATAACTGGCCTAATTCAACTCTTAGTACCTCAGCCAGTACTGAATGAGATACTGCCACAATATAATGATAAATTTTATTCAATAGGATTTCCAGCTTTTTTTTTAGATTAGCAAGACCATATTCCTGCTGTAAATAATTATATTTGTTTTCATTTTTGCATGGATAACTTTGAGTATGTCCATTATGGAACCCTTACCCAATCTAGCGTTAACTCTTTCAAAGGCATTAAAGGCCATTTGAAGTTTATTTCCATCAGCTGATTATGATTTTATTTTTATAATTAAATATACTTTATTGAAATTTTAAATCCAACACAACATACATTACAAACAACTTGCAAACAAGCCAAGTATGATTTTTCCAGAGGCAGTTTTCAGAGGATCTTACCCCAAGATAATCATAATATTTTTCAGTAGCCAACTTCTGTTAGTTAATGAATAAAATCAGATTCCTAGTTTTCTTTTCACTGAAAACAATAATTTTGTTGTGTTTATATTGACAGTTAACCTACTTTCTAGGCATAGTTTGGAAAAAAGCTCCACCTTCTTCTGCAACCCCCTAAATGAAGTGGAAATCAAAACAATATCATCTGGATAAACAAGACAGGAGATTTTTCTATTAGCTATTGCTGGTGAATATACTGGTGACTTCTTTATATGATCAATGATTTTATTAATATACAAATTAAACAAGGTGGGGGCCAGGAGACAGCCCTGATGGACTCTCAAATTAGTTGTAATTGAGGTAGTAACCCCACCTTCTTGGTTATACTGAACCTTAATGCAAGTGCCCTGATGTAACCCTATCAAAATTTTCAACAGATCTAGATCAATATTTAATTCCTAGAGTCTTTGCCATAATAATTTATGGCTTATACTATCAAATGCCAATTTTAAATCGATGAAGCAACAAAAAAGTTTGGAATTTTTTAAGTTGACATACTTCCACAGAAGATGAAACAAAACATAACAGTGTTGAATCATCAACCTGTCACTTCTGAAACCATTCCGAACTTCATTAAGAAGACTATTTTCTGAAATTCAGGCCTGAAGCCTCGTTACAATTACTTTAGAAAAAAATCTTCTGCAAAGTATCAATCCGGCTGATAGGCCTATACATGCCTGGGTCTGTTGGGAGCCCTTTTCTAAATATAGGAAAGATAATATTACCCTTCCAACTTGAAGGAAAATCTCCTCTTTGTACAAGAAAGTAAAAAAAATGATCAAAACTATCAGGAGTCACCAAAAACAAAAGACTTATAAATATCCTACAGGACTAGATCAGGACCTGGAGCCTTATTTGAAGACATATAATTAATGGCATACATTATTTATTCCCTACAAATGTAAAAAGGTCTGGGGAGAAGCTGAACATTATCTTTTGAAGTTTGATATTGTAAGTAAAAGTTATATAAGTCTTCCTCATCAGAAACATAAAGACAGTGAAAGTGTGTTTCCCAAATTGCAGGAGTTATGTAAGCGTCTACTGATCTAGTATACTGGTTATAACCATGGCTAACCAGGGAGCCAGAAAGCCTTACAGTCTGTTTTTAGAAATGTATCTTGCAATTTTTCTGACATAGCTTGATAATATTTATTTCTCTCCTTTTCAAGCATTTTCTTATAGTCATTCCTAGCTCTATTTAAGATGTTCAGGTTTATTATTGAAGGATGTTTTTTACAGTATCGTGCTTGCCTATTTAGGTTATTTTTAGCTTTTTTGCAGATCTTATTGAACCATGTTACATTAAATGGTCTAGAGATTTTATCAGTTCTACAAAAAGGTTTAATGTAATCGATAATTTCTGTCCATTTGTTATATTTATTTATTTTAGATTAGGATTAACAACTTTGAGCCAGAGAGCTGATTTTCAAAGTTTCCAAGTTGATTTGACAAATGACAACACATAGGGCACAGGCAAGTTCAATCAGACAGCAAACAGTAAAACAAACAGAGTTCAGATCATGTGTGATACATAAGTACTAGTTGACAACAGCAGAACAACAATAAGTGTGGTACAATGCTTATTGTGGAGACCTTGGTAGTTAACATTTCAAGATGTGGTCAGATTGACCAAAAAGCAGGTTAGATTCTGGAGAATCACAAGGGGCTGACAAGTCAAAGAGTGAGTAGCAGCTGGAGATGACCTTGTCAGTGGAAGAAGTGGTGGGATGATCTAAGTACGATGGATTTCAGGCATCATGCAGCGTGAGTTTGCCCAGGCTGAGTAGCAGGTGAGAAAGGAGGGTGTAAGGATAGAAGCTTAGTGTGGGTCATCTATAGGGTTATCAGGTGTCAGATGAGACTAGTGCCAGTGGTGGCCAATAGTGGCCTAGTTGGGGTGCAATCAGAATGCAAAGTAGGTCCAGGCACAGAAGTTACTTGACACCTGTAGACGGGAACACATCGGGGTGGGGTGAGAGGGAGGGGATTTTTGGGAGGCTGGGTGCAGCAGCCACAGCTGTTTAGTGAGGAGAGGAATGTTCTGAGCTCTTTTTTGAAGGTGCATAATTTTTCACTGTCAATGAGGGAGACAGGGAGGTCATTAAGCCACAGAGGTCCACGATAAGATAGTGATCTCTGTGCAAGACAGGTACGTTGGAAAATGACTTGAAGTGCACATTTAACTACACTTCTCATGGTATGTGAGGATAGGGTGTGTTGGAAAATGCTCACTGTGCATTCTGGGGTGCATATGAGTAGGGCCTTTTTACCTTGTAAGCAAGGCTGGTATATAGTTCTAAGATGTAGTGGAAGCCACCGCATAAGTGTATAGAGTCTGCACGTGTGGGTCAGGTGGTCTGCCCTGAGGACCAACCTGCAGGCCTTGTTTAAGAGAAGTTTAACCCTCTTGAGGGCAGTGTCAGTGGCTGTGCTGTAAATTAGCAGTCAATAATCAACAGTGGTCAGTACTGAGCTGCTAATTGCATGTTGCTGGGCATTTGGGGTCATAGCTTGCCTGTTTCTATATATTAGACTAAGCTTTACATTTTCAGTTTTAACGACATGATTTATGTGTGAATTGAAGGATAAAGTGTCATCCAGGTATACTTCTAAGTATTTGAATGTGCTAACTTGCTCCAGTGTTTCCCCATTGTGTCTGAGGATCTTCAGGGGGGTTGTTTCTTTTCTTTGTTTGGGGCATTGTAAACAACATGCCTTTTGTCTTCTTATAGTTTAGTAGGAGCCTGTTCTGGAGAACCCATTGTTCCAGGTTTTGGAAGCTATCCTATAGTGCCATGGTTATTTGGGTCAGTTGTTTACCAGCAAAAGAGATGACAGCATCATATGCATAAAGCAACATATTTTCTGGCAGTCAGAAGGTAGTGTTTATAAATAGGTTAAATAACAGGGGTCCGAGTATGGACCCTTGGGGGACTCCAAGGGTCACCTCCCTAGGGTCGAAGAGTGTTCCATTTAGTTTCACATATTGGGTTCTTTGGGAAAGGTAACTGCCGAACCAAGATATGGTTTCAGGGGACAGAACAAGGATCAGGAAGTCAGAGAGGAGGAGCTTGTGGTTAACTGTATCGAAGGCTTTTGTGAGGTCTATTAAGCTAGGCCCCACTGCCATACCATTGTCCAGTGCTTCATAGAGATAGTTGATGAAATCTGTCAGTGCAGTCATGGTGCTATCGTGTTTTCAGAACCCATGCTGTTGTGAACACAGGAGGTTGTATTTATTCAGGAATTCCATTAACTGGTCAGATACAATCCACTCAAGGGATTTTGAAAGAAGGGATAATATGGATATGGGCTGGTAATTGGCTAGGTTGGTTTGATTCCTGCTTTTGAAGACTAGGGTAATGAGAGCTGACTTCCATCTGTTTGGGAATACCCCTGTTCTAAGGGATAAATTGCAGATTCTGGTTAGGGGTAATGCTAATTCATCGAGCTTGAGTGTTACCAGCTTCATGTCTATCAGGTCCCAGTCTATCCTAGTTTTCCCAAGGACCCTCTTCACATATTTTATTGTGTCGACAGTGGAGATCTGCCTGAAGTAAAATAATGGTTTGTTTGAGTTATTGGGTGGGGGTGAGTCCTGGTTAGGGAGCTTCTCAGGTGGCTGAGTGGTTAGTTAGCCTGCAGGTAGTACAGAGCTTAAGTCAGTAAAGGCTACATTGAATGCATCTGCTACTTCTTAAGGTTCACGTTGAGTGTTAGTAGCAGTGATGATCATTTCTGTGTGTGCTTTGGAATCATGTCCAGTAAGAGTTTTTATGAAGTTCAAGAATTATTTCCTGTTGCCCCATTTGTTATCCAGTAGTTCTTTATAACAGATGGCTTTGGTCTTCTTTATTAGCTTGGTACAGTTATTTTTGGCTGCCTTGTAAGTGATACAGTCATTTAGCTTCCCGATTGCCCTTGCTTTGTGCCAGAGGTTGTCATGGTTTTTCATGAGCTCAGTGAGGTAGCCAGTGAGCCATGGGTTGGAATTCCCTTTAACTTTCTTAGTTTTGGTTGAGGCAAAGATATTGCAGGCATTGGTGAAGGTAGTAATGAAGAAGTCTAGGGCCTGATTTGCATGGTATGCCAACCATATGGCGAAACCCACATGACAAATTCCCCCACAGCTATAATCTTGACAGGATTCGAGATTGTCACTGTGAGGGACCTGAGGGCGACAGTTTGCCCTTTCACTATGTCTTACCCCCCACCGAATCAACTCTGACTCAGAGTTGATAATCAATAGTAGGGAGGGCATGGGGGTGCAGCACCCTGAGAGAAACACACCGATGCTGGACAGGTGAAAGTTCGCATGTCAACATCTGGGATATTGCTATGCTGAACGTCGACAACATCAGCAGTATTATCCAGGGGAGTCCAATCAGACGTTCGTATGTGTTGCTTAAAATGCTCGAGCTGTCTGTTTCTTAGTGAATGATTTTTTGTGAGTTTGGGGGGGGCGCTTCAGTGTTTTATTAGACCATGTGAACATTACAGGGGAGTGGTCACTGAGTGAGTCAGGAAGGGCTGTTACACCTGTGATGTTCTCAGTGCAATTTGTGAGTAACCAGTCAATGAAGGAGCTTGTGCCAGTGTGGTAGTTTCTTCTTGTTGCTTGGGTTTACCATTTGTGTGAGGTAGGTGCTAGAGATTTGGTCTTTCAGGGTGGAGGTATCCTGTGCTAGCCAGTTGATATTGAAGTCTCCAGCAACAACCAGTTCCCAGGACTATTTGATCTGCTTGATGTGTTTGGTAAACCAGTCTACACCGGCTGCTTGTCTCCCTGGAGGTATATAGACCATGGTGATCACCATTGAATTTTTTTGTCTGCCAATAGTTAATGTAACTGTTTTACAGTATGTCATTGGAGCCTGCGATCACTCGAGGTGCTGGGAGGAGAAAGTTAACAGCGAGTCAGCGCTTCGACAGAGTTTGAACCGTCACTAGGAGGAACTTGAATCTGCAAATAAAAAAAGGTACTGTATTTTGTACCCCTCTCGATGTGCTTACAGTCAAGATGGTACCCCTTCCCTATGCCAGAGACAGATATGCCATGCAAACCCCTAGACAGGGAGGGGAGTGGGATAATTTCTGGAGATTATCTGTGCCTGGACTGAAGCTGCTGATTGCTTGAGTGAAGGCCCAAAAGTGCTCAAGCAGGAGTGAGTAAAAGTATTTATCCTACTGAAGTATTTTTAAAGTGCCACCAGTAAAGTTAAGTGGGAGGGAGGTTACACTAGCATTAAAGTTCCAAGTGCCATCAGCAGCAGATAAAACAGACTGCTCCCTAGCTTTGAGAAAGTGCTCATGCTGATGAGAAAATGTTTAGCTGAGGAAGGAAGCAGTCCGTTTTGTCTGCTGCTGTTTTTAATAATACAGTTTTAACCTGGACACAACTTGAGTGCCTGTGCTTCTTCAAGAGGGGGTCTTGAAACTGAGCTCTCTAGTAACTGTGAGTGTTGTTTTTTGCTTTTGGCTCAGGTCCTGGCCATTTTGTGAGCAACCATTTTGGGACCCACTCTCCAAGTATTATAACAGGATACATTTCATAGGTATTTAGTGTTTCTTTAAGATCTTCTGAAAATGTGTCTATTCAATCATCAAAGAGTCAAAATTGGATTTAATAATTGGAGGAAAATATACATTATAGATGTTCATTTTGCTGACTGGACATTCTAATAACAATAATGGCAGAATTTTTCTTGATCGAGATTTGAGTAAGGTAGTTTTATAGTTTAAAGAAGTTTTAACATATGTTGCAATAACTGCTTTACTTCTACCATACTTTTTGTCCCTAGTTGCTGCCCTTCCAAATCCTGTATATTCCAGGATTATAGGGTGGTTTCTTCCTGATAGCAGTTCTCTTGGAAATGCAAAATATCAAATGCTACCAATAATTTCTTTATTTCCTCATCCACTAATTTATACACTAGCCCTTCTATGTTCCAGAAAAGGATTGTTAGATCTTCTGGGGACCTTTGTATCATATCCGCCTGTCCTAGTCATTGTAAATCTACTATGGTAAAATTATTATTTACTGTAGAATCTGTTAAGTTGCTTTTAGACCTATTTTCCTTATTATCATTTCCATAGATTGCATAATCAGTTAATAGAACATCAACTCTGTCTAATACAGAGGAGGATTCTAAGACCTCTGCAGTCACTCTAGCTTTTTTATAAGTTATATCTGTTTGAGGGGAGTCTGCGATTCCATGGTGAACTGTGATCCATTTTAATGCACTACATCATAAATCTAAATGAAGAGTACTGTACGTGATAAAAAGGAAGCAATTTCCATCGTAATTGAACCAGCATTCTCACTTTTTGAAATCTGCCAACCAAACAAGGACAAAGTTCTTTTTCCCAGGGCTGAGTGAGGTACTCAGCATAGTTATGTGTCACCTCTGACACTCTCTTTCTCCTTTTAAGGTCATCATTTCTGCTACCATTTAGTTGTTGGGAATCTATACAACCCCCCTGGGGTAGGTACCTTTTTTGGTGCCAAAATGTTGATCCCCTGTAATTTCAATGTCCCTTCTCATTCCCATATTATCCCTGCTGTGTTAAAAAAATTTGCAATAAAGCAGAACATAATCAGGAAAAAAGGGACTTGTAGAACATGTAATATGTATATGAGGTTGGTCTGTTATTAATAGTAAGAGCACCACCCACTTATTTAATTTTTTCTGGAGTTTCCATGTCCAATTTAGGTATCCCATAAATTTCAAATCAATATTCAAAACATATTCTTGGGTGCTACTGAGAGTTCAAAGATTTATAAACGTGGGGAACTAAGTTGGCTATAGTCTCTTGCTCCTCAGTCTCCCTGTAGACATCCAACAGTATATCTGTCCCTGACTTAAGTGGGACTTGAAAGGCATTAATATTATGTACACCAAACAGGCCCTCTGTACAGGTCCCTTGGTTTACTTCAAATCCATTCACCTTATTTTGTCTAAAGTGTCTGAGGATCTATTCTTACTAATATCAATTTGTCCTCCGGGTTTATTTCTCCTGTCAGGTATCTTTCTTCTTGGTTTAGGATTTCCCCTTGTAGTCTGCCTTAAGTTCAGAGATACTGTCTTATCCTCTTCCTTTCAATTTTCCTTGAAAAACAGTGGCGGTAGATTTATCTGAATTGCCCTATTTTCAAAAGCTTTGGTTTCTTCCTTAATGCTGACCCTTTCCTGGGGATGACAGTGCTCTCTAAGTTGTTTGAGGACTGCCTGGTTATAAAAAACATCTGTTCTATGATTTGCAACCTCCTCTTTTAACACCCACAGATTTTCCAGAATTAACACATTTACATAGTATGGATTAGCAGGGACGAGCCAGGCAATTATAGGCCAGTTAGCCTAACCTCCATAGTAGGTAAGCTGATGGAGACCATACTAAAAGAAAGTGGAGATGCAGCAAAATTTTATTTAGCCAGCAAAATTCTGGCAAAATTGGTAATTTCGCCCCACAAAATAGTTTGTGAAATGTGCATTTTTCATCGGAATTTTGCTGGTGCAAATATGGAATTTCGTGCATAATTAAAAAAATTAATAACTGCTTTTCCCCCTCCCACTTCGGGCTTCTTAAAAGGTGGTCTCCATAACAGAAATGCTTGTACTAGTTGGCAGCACTAACATGGAGTGCAAAGATTTCTGTAAGGTACTTTCGTTTGAATGCAGAAAAAAAGTGCCAAACTGTGATTTGTGCTGGATTAATCAACTATTCTCCACCAGTCAGATTACAGGATTTTCTGATTACAGTTTGTAATCATTTGTAACCACTAAATAACTTTATAAAATGTTGTACTGAAGTGGGTTGCCAGAGCCTGATTTTCAGAGAGCTGGAGTGGGCATGGGGTGCGCAACTTGCCAGTGTGGACTCAGGAGATACTGTAAAACTGTTAACTGCCACACAAACAAAAGTTTGCGGTGTACAGCACTGAACACTTATGAATGCAAATGTAACTTCAGGCTTGATGTCCATTCCAGTCGGCACTGTTAATGACAACACTTCATGACAGGCTGCGATGTCCTTTTTAGTTGGCGCAGTTCATGACAGGCTAAGTTTTCTAAAGTTCATTATACAATGTGGTAAATCCAATGTCCCAAATCCTGAATCCTGATTGGTTGGCTGGCACAATTACCACCGTGATAAATCCTCCAGTGTACCCACTGGAAGAAGTGCCAGCCAACCTTATACCGTGCTAATCCGGTAGCTTTCACTTCAAATGAAACTGCCGCAATTTGTCCCATCGCAGCTTCGCTAAAACACTGCGGTAAATTGTTTACAAAATTACCTCCTCTTTCAAAGTGTAGGGACCTCAGTCAGTTAGAACATAGTAAAAACATTAAAGAAACAACATTCGCCATTGTATAATAAAAATGTATCCCTCCAGGGCGTGGGTACACTGGAGGACTTAACACGACTGGTGTGATTGGTTCCTCGGCCGCGCCGCGTGACCGAATCACACCAGCCGAGGTAAATCCTCCAGTGTACCCACACCCTGGAGGGATAAATTGCTTAATTCACTCACTGACAGTTCATGACAGGCTAAGTTTACTACAGTTCATTCACTCACTGCACTGAATGCAATTCACCTGTGCCCTCTGTGTGCAGCTTAAACCCGCATTCCACTCAATACAGTACTTAGCATTTAACAGAGTGGAACAGTTCTTGCCTCTCAGTGATCTTTATTACTGTTTTTGTACTCAGTTGGTAGCAGTGTAACATGTCTTTGGTCCAGTGGTTACAACATGGATGAGCAGTAAAGCGAGACTGCTCGGTTCTTGAAAAACTCACCCCTGATTCATTTAGTGACTGTGCAGGGGACTCTCAATATGGCCAATAGTGTTGTCAAGTAGCTACAGAACTCAGCCCTCCACCAAAATGCAGGAAATCTAAATACGTTTCATACTCCCCAGAACTAAGATTTGAGTTGGGCAAGTATGCCTCTGGGTATGGTGTTATGAACGCAGTCAGACACTACCAGTCTAGGTATGGCAGTAACATCAATAAAATGTAAGTAACCACTAATTTTAACTATGGCAAACTGATTTTAAAAATCCCAAGGTTGCATGATGTGATAGTGATACCCCTGTCAATCCGATTGCAGTTCAGAAAGCTGAGGACTACTACACTGAGGACTGCACTTGACATTGCATGTCAAGACTGTGGATTTATCACACACACTTGCTTTTTTACAATTTTGTACCATTAAATAAAGTTTACTTTTACTTATAAAAGAGTCAATTACTATGTGCTGTAGAGTTTGTGGTGTTTCGCAGCCGGGAACATAACAATATATTATTTGCATTAATAAATAAGTTTTACAGTAAAAAAACACACAGTGGTGGCATACTCATAAATTATTTAATTTCAGTGGTTTAGCCACAGGGTATGCTAAGTCTCCTCACTTTGCACCCATGCTAGGTTTTCTAGTTTTACCAGCTGTAAAAAGGATGTTGGAAAAAAATGTCCACAAGTTGAAAAAGGCTGCAATTGGCAAACTTAGAAAATGAAGCACATGTAGAAGGATTTGTGCTATGTCTCCTGCCAAATGAGTTAGCATTTCAGGTGCCTGCATTGGAGCAAAGAGCTGGATCAAATCTTGGTGGGGCCGATGAGTGGTATACCTTTAAGTGACTTGTGCATTTCTGCTCCCCTTCACCCCGTTGAAGTGTCAAAGATGATGGTCTCTGTCAAGCATTTTCTCTGGATGTCTTGGATAGTCAATGGAAGTTAACTCAGGAAATATTTACTTTTTTTTTTATTTAATAAACTCATTAGGATGTTGGCAGCACTTACAGACAAGGGGGTCATTCTTCATTTGGGTGGCGATTGGCCAAGGGGGTGGGGCCACTAGACACCAGGAAAATGTATTTTTATTTTAAGTTATGTGGATGGGGGATGTTGCTGAATGTCAGGAGAGAGGGGATTCTTCCTATTGTGGGCAGAGGGGTGGGACCACTAGACACCAGTGAGTGCCCTAAATGTGTTATTGGAGAGGGGAACTTCTTACACATGGCTTTGACATGCCCACTGGTGATCCCCTTCTGGTACGCAGTCCACCAGATAATGTGTAGCATTTTGTGGTATAGCCCCTCAAGATCCCTATTGGAGCTGCTGCTGGGAGCTGACCCATGCCATCCTGGTAACAGGACACATAACCTTCTATGGTTCTTAGATTTGGTTAATGCTCAGAAAACTGTGGCTCAGGCTTGGATGTCACCAGCACCACCCTCTATTCAGCAATGGGTGAATAACTTAAAACAGAGCATGTCTCTAGAGAGAGCACAGCTAACTGCATTGGGAAGGAAACAATCTTTCCTGGACATTTGGAACCTGCTTATAGCAGCAATTGAGTGGAGTGACTTTCCCACAAAAGAGCCACCTGAGGGTTCACTAGCAAAGCCAGAATAAACCAACTCTAAACAGATCTTGTCTACTGAGGTTCTGTCTCTTTGTGTACCGCCAATATGTAATTACATCTCTGATTGATTTCTCTGTATAATTTTGTAAGATGTACCTATCATCAAATACTGTACCCTGAGTATTGGTCTATGCGTAATGATGCTGTAACACATTTGTAGTTCGCTATGCAACATCCTTCTAATAAAATAGTTTGAAATAAAATATACCACAAAAGCAGTTCAGTTGTTTATTAAAGCAATGAAAAACAGCAAGAGGTACCCTCTTTATGCAAAATGTTAGATTATTAGAATCTGCAAAAATATAACATTTCCAATTAGTGCTAAAGGACTATTATCCAGTCTTTACACACACCTGAGCACACCAGATAAGAGAGTTTCCTCATTTGGCTGTAATTTCAGTGTTTCACTGATGTTCTTGATTTTAGTACGTTTTTTCAATGTGGCTTACAACTGAAGCCTGAATGGGTTTCCAAACGGCTTTTTAAAATAGCGCTGATCTCAACATAATGCTGATACATGCACAATGTGCACTTTACTTCTAAAACCAGGTCATGTGGTTAGACCACTGAAAAAAGGTATATTAAACTAATGCAGACTAAAGTTCAAAACAATGACCCACATTTTCAAAAGAGATGGGCAGAGCATCTCTGGAGCAAACTGAGATGAGCCACCCACCTCAAAAGGTGTTCCAAACTCCCATATTCAAAAGAGGGAGATGGGGCACCCCAACAGCCCAAGAAGAGGGAGCATGCCCATGAATATCCCACACATTGGGATATTCAAAAGAGATGGGTCACCCAAGTGCAGGAGATGAGTGGCTCAAAGTTAGGCATGAAAAAAAAATGCCTAACTTCTGTCCACCTACAGGCAAGCTGCGGTATTGCACAATGCAGCACAGCAGCCTGCCAGTCCCTGCAGCCCACTGGCACCCCCCCATCCCTGTGTCCTATTGCACAAGTTTAATCATCAATTCCCTCTTTTTCCATAGTGTAGTGGACCCACTACCCCATGCCCTGTGTCCCATTGCACAAGTTCATTCATCAATTCCCCCTGTTTCCATAGTGTAGTGGACCCCCCCCATGTTCTGTGTCCCATTGCATAAGTTTATTCATCAATTCCCCCCTTTTTCTGTAGTGTAGTGGACCCCTCCACCCTGCCCAAGCCCTGTTCGAACAAGAATCCCCTATTGAATATTTTCCATAATGTAGTGCCCCCCCACCCCAGTACCCCAATCCCCATTCTGTACAGAATTCTGACTCATATTTTATAGCACACCACAATCGCAGGCACCTCCTACCCCAAACTTGACTCAGGATCCCAGTTCACAAATTAATCCTGACCCCTACAATTTTCCATTGTGTAGCAGCCCTCCAAGATGGCAGGTGGAACATCCTCCCTGCTGCCCCCCCGTACTACCTGTGCCAGTAACTGGCACAGCCCTCCACTCACCACCATGACCAGCTGCTAACTGAATTGTCCAGGTACAGTACTGTACTTAATATGCACTCAACCAAGGAGAGTGTGTTCTGTACAGTGCCATTTCTGGACTGTTCAGTTGGTGGCTGGCCATGCTGGTGAGCAGAGGGCTGTGCCAGTTACCAGAATGGGTGGTGTGGGGAGGGTGTTCCACCTATCGGGGTGGGGGCCACTACACTATGGAAAATTGTACAGGGTAGAATTATGTATGAACAGGGATCCTGGCTAAGGTTTGGGATGGGGGGTGCCTGCGATTGTGGTATGCTACAGAATACGGGGTATAATTCTGTACAGAACAGGAATTGGGGTACTGGAGTGGGGGGCCACTACATTACAGAAAATATTCAATAGGGGATACTTGTTTGAACAGAGTTTAGGACCAGGGTGAGGGGCCACTACATTATGGAAAATTTTTGATAGGGGATTATCATTTGAAGGGGGTTCAGGCAGAGTGGGCAGTCCACTACATTATGGAAATGGGGCAACCTTAACTATGGTAGGTTGTAGAGCTCTCACTACTGTGGGCATGGGGCACTGGTGCTGGATGGGTGGGTGTGGGTGTTTGCCTGCTGGAGGGGTTCAGGGCTGGATGGGGTCTGGCCTGGCACATCCTACCTGGCATAGCAATGCAAATGAGCCTATAATAGGCATGCATGGGGGCCGTTTGCTCCATGCATGCCTAATGGGCTCATTTACATTTTGCGGCTGAATATCACCTTTGGGGGTGCAGTGCATCAGGAATGTGCCATTGCACCCCCCATTGGTGGCATTCATCCGATCCCTGGGATGTGGTGGTGCATTGTCAGTTGTCCTCATTTGCGCCACCCATACTGGTTGCAATATTCAAACAGGATGTGTGATCTCCTGGGATCGCGCATCTTGTTTGAATATGGCATTTCTTTGCACTGGAGCAACATTTTGGGTGGTGCATATGGATGTGCCATGCATTCCCACAGCTTGGAATATGGGGGCCAATGTTTCTTAAAGAGACAATTTTTTAAAATGCAAGTGCAATTTACTAAATGTGGATGGACTGTATTTATTGCACCCTATTTATTCACTCCCTTATTTAGTTTAATTATTTGTACACTTATACACTTACTGGTGTGTATTTAATTTATTAACTTATATTCACTTATTTATCATAGTAAAACATAGATCTCTGTTGTGTGATCTTTACATATGCTGAATAAGGAATCAATAGCAAATGAAGCAGAACAAATAAACAAAAATGTGGCTATATGAAATAACCAGAAAAAGGTGGTGTTCTGATAAAAAAAATAAAATAAAAATCCAGTGATCCAATAGGTATCAAAGCAACACTCCATTTCCAATAGGAGGAGTGAGGGAGAAAGGAACAGGTAATTCCCCCATAAATCAAGTTGCTGCACACCCTGATATCAATGAGGCTCCTGGAGCATTGCCTTTACACCCCGCAGGGTTTACCAACAAAAGAACCACCTGCCTGGCTATGGCCACCATGGACTTTTATGGCTGGGCTGGCACTAGTCGGGAGCAGTTGGTCAGGAGTCACGCTATTCCAGCAATACAAGTCAGTCTGGTAAGGCTCTGCAAAGTTTCTCAGCTCCTGGAAACCATTCAAAAAGTAATAAGGTGCACAGGCAATTGTGGAATACCTATTAAAAGACAAAAAACCTTAACAGAGCCCTGATTGCAACGCTTCTCCACAGCGATGTAGTGTGCAGTTACTGCTTCTCCCAGAATCCTTTCCCCTCCCAGAAAGTGACTGCAGAGACTGTACCATTGTCATTTATTTTAAAATAGTGTCTGGTTTCATTCTCAGCTCAAGAGAGAAATGCTTTGTCAATAAGCAGAAGTAGGTGCTGCCTACAGGAGCAGGATCTGTTTTTTTCTGGATCCCACACTTGTAGTAATGACACTGGGATGTGGTTCAGTAGAACCAACAATTCAATACTGAACCCAACAAAGGGCTATGTGACTTTGGGGAACTCATCAGAAGGTCAGTTTGGCTAGATGAGCCATGCCCTGAGGATATGTTTGATTTTACAATGGCAAGAAAGAATGCTGGTCTCTGATTGGTCAGTCTGGGACTTGACCTATGATGTTATCCCAGTACAACATCATGGGTCTAGTCTTAGCACTATGAGCCTCTTGACTGATTGTACTGCATTTGTTGGACCTTTATCATTGTTCTCGTCTTCTCTTAAGAAACAAAAATGTTTTCCCACACTAACTAAAACATCTTTAAAATGATTTTTTTCTTATTCTATATAAGAATGAGCCATTGTATAATAGGAATAATGCGATAACACCATGCCTGGGATATTGAATGCACTCAGCCTGCGGCCTCGTGCCCAACCCCCCCTCCAGGCATGGCATTATCCCAGCATGACACACACCCTGTCATGCATTATTCCTTTAATAGTCTCTGTCCAGTGGATTAAAGGTGCACAAAAGGTCAGTAGGTGCCAATTCCGACATCATAAGTTTGACTGTTTACAGAGCTCTTTGATGCTTCTCCCCACAGGAAGATGGCTGCTCTGCCAGCTGGTCCAATGTTAAGTTAAAGTTGCGTATAGAATGTGTGAAATTAGAAAATTTGGTTCCGCGCAATATTTTGTGAAATTTGCACATTTTTCAAAATATTTTGTGGATGTGAAATGTGAAATTCTGTAGGCAAAATGCAAGATTTCAAATGCAAAACACAAAATTTCACCACAAAATATGAAATTTCACCCACAAAATACAAATGTTTGCCCCCAAAATGGCCAAATTCAGACAAAATGTGGTGAAATTCAGGTGACATTGGGTGAAATTGCATATTTTGCTGCACAATTTCACATTTTGGGTGCATAATTTCACAATTCTACACATGGCAAAAAATTTTGCAGAATGGCAGAATTTCATGAAATGTTTCACATGGCAAAATTGCCAATTTTGCAGCAATTTCACAGGCAAAATTTAATTTTGCAACATCTCTAATTGCTCACCAGCAAGAAGGGTGTCTTTCCTTCAGTGAGGTCTGCTATTGCTTAGGAAGGATTGAAAGAAATCTGGGTTGTCAATATGAGGCCAGTTTATCGAGTCAAGGAGTGGCAAGCCTTCCAGGGTAGTCATCTTTACCAGGACCCACCTTACCTTTTTGTCTAACATTTGGCTCATCTTCTGCTATTTAAGTGATTTGTGCAGCAAGATGGAGATCCCACTCTTAGACAATGAAGTGCTGTAGGTCTCCATACCCACCCAATCCCTACAATGTGTTTGGGCTCCCAATGACACCAGTTTGGTCTCATGCATTAGAGCTATTTGGGCTTTCAGCTTTTTCAGATGGGGCAGCATTGATTTCCATTTAATGGGTAAATTCAGCCCACGGATGGTCCATGAAATGCAATGAATATCAGCCATTAATTAAGGAGATAAGGTGGAGGTAATAAAGGAGTAATTAACAAGTGTAGCTGTGATGTACCACATACTGAGGGTGGGCCCCTTGGTCTCCACCTGGAACTAGCCATGTCAAAGAAGTGAACCATTTCAAACAGGTATGGGAAATATAACCCAGAGGATTACTGATGCCTGAATAAAGTAAGATCAGCATATATATACAAGCATGCAGGGTGCCTTTCAATACTAAGACAGAGGACACTCTGAAACACTTAGAGATAACATGCCTTTGCACAGAGTAACTCTTTGTGGGATTCTGAGGTAGGAGAAGGTGCTATCTGAGGTTGCCTGGGCTATATGTTCTGAAGTTGCATTACAGCCAGCCTGGACACCTTGAAATAAATTAACCAAATGAGCTGAGGGAAGGATAACAGGCAAGAGGGAGATACCTTCCAGGGCCCCAAAACCCTCTGTACTGAGGAGCGGGAACATCCTTTCAAGACAATTAATAGGACAGGTGAAGGGACCCCTAGACATAGGGCCTCCAAGTGGAGACACATACACTACAATACTACTAGACTGAACCATGCCCCTACAGTACAATCTCTCTTGTGTTTACATAAGGCACTATCTAGACACATTTTTCTGAACATGAAAAAATAAAATGAAAGGGGACCTTTGCATAGTGGTGTGCTTGGGCTTGTGGGTACTGGAGGAGCCAAGGGACCATGTGGGAGATCACTGCCCTCATTCCATAACTCAGAGATGCAACCAACTGTGATGAAGGAGCATCCCAGGGGGGAGTTCTGAGATGGGTCCATAGTTATATCTATAATTATTGACCCCTGAGATACTTTTTTGTCCCCTAAAGGTTGGGAAAATTATCAAATGGTGTCTGGGTGTTTTTTTGTTTTTTTTTTTGTCCATCCAATCTGGAGTAGCACCCTCTCATTGCAAAAAAGGTTGAGGACATAGAAAAGGTGTAGGGTGCTACAGCTGAGGTAAGGTAGTGGGGGGGGCAGGCCCTCTCGTCAGCTTTTGCTGTGGGTTATGTGCTGTAAGGCTCTTAATGCTACTTTCAACACCATGCTGTCACTTTTGTGGGTTATCTTGATGGGGAGGACCCCCCCCAATCAATAGAGTGTGTCTGACAGTTGATGATGAGCAGGAGACAGAATACCTATGAATGTAAAAAACTGCTTGGCACTACTGGGGATCACCCAGGGAAGATTCCAGGCTCCACCAATGAGAACCCAGTGATGTGTACTCTCCAAGATGCCTCAGGATGTAAAGTAGTGTCACAAGATATGTGTCTTGCCTTAAGAACACCAGAAGTGACAGTCATGGGGACAGACTAGGTAAAGAATGGTGAGCATGGGTAGCTGAGAGGTATGTTGATCTTTCTAGGCTCTACCAAAAATAAAAAAACAGTCTCTTTACTGAGTGGTATACAATATATCACACACCGGAGCCATAATTTCTTTTTTGGGGGGAGGGATGGTTGACTGAGAAACGGGTAGGGAACTGGGGAAGAGGAAGACCCATAGTTTTACCACACAGTATCACTAACTACAGAGGGTGCTGGTGGGTGCATGGATAAGATACTCTGAGGAGGACAAGGAACCTTCTACATGAGGTTCATTACAGCACAGTTTGCAATACAAAAATAAACTATTCTTTGTGTAACAGCATTATTAACTTTGAACCTGCAGATTAACGTGCCAAACAATAACACTATACACATCAAGCAATGATGTAAAGGATACAGACATGATGTGGATATTGGGTGCGGGACAGTTTTCATAGTCTGATACATCACTCAGCCTTCCACAGTTGAATTCCCACCTGAGCCTCTGGAAAGTGCATGTGTACATACCAGCCATGATTCATTGTACCATAGACCCTCCGCATTCCATTCAGAACCAGTTTATAGGCTGGGGAAACTTTGGGGCAGTATGTGAGCAGTACTCCTTTACCCAGGTCCAGTATACCTACAAAAGAGGCTTTCAGTCTGGATCCTGTTGTACTTGTTGTAGCTTCTGGGGAAAACTAGCTTCTTACGGAGGTGATGACATATCTGCAAGTAACGGGGTCTTGGTGGCAGTCCTCATCCATAATTGTGCTGAAGAGTAAACTGTTTGGCAGGGCTTCTTTCAGAAATATAGGAGCTTCATGCTTGGCTCTTGGAGAAGTGGGACATTAAGGCCTTGTATTTATTGGGTGTTGATGGAATCCTAGGTCTGCCAGCCAGGATGTCAGGGATTTGGAACTTCTGCTTCTGCTGTGGGATGGCTGCTTGAGAAGCCCACCAGCTTTCTTGTCCTGGTACTGATTTCTTCACCTGGCCCCACATCACCTTGTAACCTTCCACTCTTCCTCTGTATTGTTTTATTGATGATGGTAAGGGGCTTGCTGATGATGAATTTGAGAATCTTCATGGGGTGGTGTGGCATCCATTGGGGACGCTGCTGGGTGAAGGCCGTTGTAGCCTCCAGTAAGTGGCAATCATGTGAGGTCCCATTCACTATTATTTGGAGGAAGCCAGATACCACATGGAGAATTTGTAGCCTAGTTGGGTAAGATTTTTGTGTGCCTCCATGAATGTTCTTTGTCTCTGGGACAGCTCAGGGGAAAAATCTTGAAAAAGGCTAATCTGGTTATCTTGCCATTGTATGGGACCTTGTAATCTAGCCAGTCTTAAAATGTTGTCCTTCCCAGGGTAACACAGAAATGTGAGAATCAGCTGGGGTATGGCACCCAGCGGAGGTCTGGGGACAAAGGAATGGTGGGTGTGCTGTATTTCTACAGGCAAGCAGTCCAGAGTATGGAGAATGTTTGTGATTTTGACCTGTAGGAACTGAGCCACATATGTGCCCTCTACCCCCTCCAGGAATTAGATGAAATGGAAGTTGTTCCATCGGGCCTGGTTCTCTAAGTCAACTAACTTATTGAGAACATATCTAATACTGGTGGCTTGTTCCCAGAGAGCTGCTTGGGTGGCATCATTAGAGAGTTCAACTGCTACTCTGCACATTTCAGCAGAGGCCACCCTGGAACTTTGGACTGACAATTTCTGCGATGGTTTGAGAAGTAGTCACTTTTATATCTGCAGTGTCATGGAGAAGCTGGCTAAGTATGTCTGTGATGTTTTGTAGGTATGTTTTGGGTACAATCACTGCTGTAATGTTGTCTACACTATCTGTGAGTGTCAGGTGTCTAGTAGGGCTGCTTGAGCCAAAGACATCCTTTTTGCCACCAAGCAATCACTTTTTCTAAACAGCTAAAGAGTCCAGTGGAATCAGCACATTTACAGGTGTTTATTGTTGTAATATCATATGTCCAGAAAAATCTGGTAGCCACCGATTAAGAGAAATTAGTACCAGGTTAAGCGGCGCACTTGAATCAGACTGCCATCTTGATCGGTGCAGACCATGCTAGTGTATCGACCTTTAGGAAAGCACCAATGATAGTTTATCCACAGCTAGTCCACAGAAAAAAGGAGGGAAAATTACATTTTTCACTTTGACTACCACAGAGGTTTTAAAATCCTGGATACAAAAGTCTGAGTCATATAATAGTAATAACATTTTTCAGTTAGCTGAAGTATAGTCAGAATAACTAGCTTCAGGGGTTAAGTGAATGCCTTGGTCTTTGGAGACAGTACAGTATAAAGGGCAAAATCTGCTTCTCTGCTGATGACACCAAGCTCTGAACATGGAAAAGGGAGTCAGGGATCTGGTGGGGGACCTGGCGATGTTATAGAACTGGTCTGGAATTGGCAACTGGGATTCAGTGAAAAAAGTGGAAGGTCATGTATATGGGGAGCAAGAACCCCAGGGCCAAATACATGCTCGGGTCATGACTGTCTCTGAAGAAGAGAAAGCCCTTAGGATTGCAACCATGAGTAATCTGAAACCCTCTACACAATGCAACCAGGCAGCAGCAAGGGCAACTAGGATGCTGGTTTGCATAACAAGTGTGTTTATTAGCAGAAGGAAAGAGGTCATATTGCAGCTATACAGGTCTAGGGTGCAACTGCCCCAGTGTACTGTACTGTATGTGGTACTGGAGCCCTACCATAGAAAGGACATCAACCAGCTGGAGGCAGTACAAAGAAGGGACACAAAGATGATTCGGAGTCAACTGCAACTCTTATATGTGCAAAGGCTAGAGAACCTTAATTTATACTCACTTGGGGAAATAAGGGAGTGAGAGGACATGACAGAGACCTTCAAGTACCACACAGGTATAAATAATGGTCAATCTGAATGACTTTACTAGGCTCAATAAAAACAAGAACATAAGTGGGCACAGCTGCAAATTGGCAGGAGGTGGTTCAGGAAGGAGGCTAGGAGGCATTTCATCATGTAAAGAGTTGTGGCAGAGTGGAGTGGGCTACCGGAGGAGGTTGCAAACCAGAAAACTGTTGGGGGATTTAAGAGGGGTGAAAAAAGTCAAGAGAAGGGTAAGAATGGTAGGAGAGGGTGTGGGTAGTAAACAGTGCTACATAGCTATTTTACATGTGGTACTGAAACACATTAGTGTGCAATATTTGTTCCATTTGCCTGATGTATTTTTTGTGATAGGGCTTTTTTATGTATAGTTTTTTTTAATATTCATTATTGCACTTTAGGTGTGCACATCTTGTATATTTTAATAGTATTCATTATATGTATATACTTTTTACACTGTGATTTATGTGTTAGTATGCCTTTAAATGAATTTATGCGCCTGGTCAGTGGTAAGCTATTTAAACAGCACAGTCCTGCACTAATGACGTCCTGAAAAAGTGCCAGGGCAGCAAGAAACATTGATCACATTGTTTGGTGTGCTACTCCACCTCAAGTGCTTTTTGTAATTTACTGTGCTTAGTCTTTTTAATGATTAAAGGCCTATTTATTGTGTCCGAGATTGTGGACTGGGTTGTTTTTCCCCTTAACTGTGCGAGCCCACTTTTTTCATTTTGAATGCTTTGCTTGTTGTGCATGGATCCAATTTTCATTTCCTATTAGCCACTTTCTTCTATTTTGAATTTTGGCACTTTTATGTGAGCTCGGAGAATCGGGGAAGAAGACAATGGATTCCGTGAGTTCCCAGGAATCAGGCACAGTGAGTAGCACCCTTCATATGCATTATACTGCTCTGTCCAATAATGCTCAGCCAGTTACATATTCACCGGTGGACAGTTTGTTTTTTAAGAATGGCGATTTAAACCCGCTGTTGCAAAATGAAAGAGAGTGGCCTTTGATAACTGACAATGCACCATTGACCAGCAGTCAAGCCACGGATATAAAATCAGTATATGTTCTGTTGGATTGCACATCCTTAGAAATTTGAAGTGTGTATTGGCAACAAATTATCATGCAAGTCTATTTAGAGGTTAATCGGGTACCTCGTGCGTTACGAATAGTAAAGTAACCTAATTTGGGGCTAGAGCAGTTGGCTTTTCCAAGAGACTGGCAGGTACATATCTTAGAGTCAGCAGCAGGCTTGATCAAGATTACTCTTAAACATGGTGCCGTTACTGAGAATTTAATTAATAATGAACTTATCAAACTAGAAGAAGCTGTCAACATTTTTTCTGCACATCCAGAATATGAACAAAACAAACAGAAGTTACATACTGTTTTGAATAACCAAGATGAGAGACTAAAGAGAGTGAAACAACACAAGTTTGAGAGGGACAAATGGGACTATGAGAGGAGGATTATTTTTTAGTGGAACAAAAAAAGTAATGAGAAATGCTCCATTCTTAAAAGAACACCAGCAGCAGATGTTTATACGAATACTCCTGGCTCATAGAGTGAATATCTGTCAGACGAGTATGAAGCACCATATGCAGGATTGCCTCATTTTAGGCAACAACAGTACTCACAGCAACAACCTTTTTTAGCAAGGGCCCAGCAGCAGCAAATGGGAGACCCTTTGCAGAATCAGATTAAAGTTGCAGAGCCCACTCCAGAGCAAGCCCTCAATCAGCAGACATCTTCCCAGCCACCTCTCATTCAGCCGATACAGGCTGGCCTGGACGCCCCCCCCCCCAATCAAGAAACATTAGTTCAGATTATATCCAACCCAGTTTTTGCACAGGTTTACTCCATGTATCCCACATTACCGATTCTCCCTCTAGCACAAAAGGGATCTGTGCGTAGGAGCCCCAGACTGGCCAGATTCACAGACGAAATACCTGGAGGGGTACTCGAGGATTAGGAAGCGGGAAAGCAAGGTCAATGCAGAGGTGGGTGGACCTCGAGATACAACAACAGGGGTTTGAGAAACAGACATAACAATGGGGGGTGACAGAATTACAGGCGTAACAACAGGGGGAGGCATTATTATTGAGAGATACACCTCCCCAAAATATAGAACATGATAAAAACTTGGTTATTAATATTTCATCTTGCATTTTAACTGAAGCTGAGCTTTCCATCCTTAACAAAAGCTTTTCATTTATACCCACGGTCAATAATAACGAATTCAACACTGTGGTGTACTTAAATTGTTTTGCCAGAAAATTTAATTTGAAAGTTCTGTTTCCACAAGAAGTGGAATCAGTGAAATTGATGTTCAGGATCAAGCATCTGGATGGAGAAAAAAGTCCACTTTTATCCATGCAATGAATCCAGCGGTGGCTGTGTTAAGAGGAGATGTGAGCAAGAGGTGGCTAAACTACATGAGACATTACCAGCCCCGAGGTATTACAACTGCACTAAAGCAGAAAAGGAGGCTGTGAAAAGGCTACAGACTAATTCAGCCATCACCATCCAACCTGTCGACAAAGGAGGGGCCGTGGTGGTGATGGACCAAGATAAGTATCATGCCACCATGCGTGAACATCTAAACAACACTGCTTTTTATTGCAGGTTGAACAATGATCCCTCAGATAACAAATTCTAGCCAGAGCCGATATGGCTGTGAAAAGCTACCAAATGACCAAAGTTATTTTGTTATTGGTGCCATAAGTGTTGTTTAGTCACAATCATCAGAAATCGGCATGCTGCTAATTCAGTCCTCTTGAATTTATTAAGTCAGAGTACATGCTGCTGTGTGTGTGTGTGTGTGTGCGCGCGCGCGCACACATGCATGCGTGTGTGTGTGTATATGTGTGTGTGTATGAGTGTGTGTGCCTACAGGAATGAGATAGCTCACAGACTGCAGCTGCACTGTCTGTAATCTGACACTATAGTCTGATTTTCAGAGGTTCAGAAAATTTCAGACAACATATAATGAGTTAACCCCTAGGTTGCTGAAATAAATAGAATGAATCTATTAGACTAAGCTGGACAAATGATAGAAACAGCAGGTTAAAAAGTTTTTTTTGTTAATATCCTGAGAAGTTATGGGGTACAATACAGTAGCACCCCCCCCCCCTTCAGATGCCTTTAACATACAGCAGCAAATAGCAAAAATCAGAGTGGGAGTGCACTGCTTTGCAGCTGTAGAGGAATACATCCAAATGTCCAAAAAGGGAGTTCCATGATCAGCCATTTTAGAGCTACAATCTGATCCCAATAGTGCTGTAGGCTCTGTGCACAGCCCTAAAAATAAACAGCACATTGCTACTGCACTACACCATCCAGTATTAGAAGGCTTGATATCTCAGAACATGAGTGATTTTCTTTCAGTCCAACATCCAGTCAAGCCTTTTATATATGGGCTACCAAAAATTCATAAAAACAAAGAAAATCCACCAATGAGGCTAATTGTGTCCAGCATTGGGTCCCTGACTGAGCCTTTGGCCCAGTTTGTGGATGTTCAAATTAAACAGGTAGCAATGTGGACTAGAACCTATTTAAAAGACACAACACATGTACTAAATTTATTGGAAGATATGGCAGTGTAATCTGACTGGATGTTGGTAACTCTAGACATACAGGCTCTTTATAATAATATACTGCATGGTGAAGGTTTACAAGCAGTATATGATGCACTGAGTGCTAACACAGATTATAGAAATGCAGTCATCCTTTTTGTCAGTGAACTTTTGGAATTGGTCCTAATGAAGAATATTTTTCTTTTCAATGGTCAATTATATCACCAAGTTAAAGGTATGGCGAAGGGGGATGCCATGGCCCCCAATTATGCAAACAGTTATTTATCTGAATGGGAGAAACAGTATGTACATAATGCTGATCAGAATTTCTTTCTGGACAAGATTAATTTATTTTGACATTTTGTAGACAATATATATATATATATATATATATATATATATATTTTTAATTTAGTCTTTTTTCCTCCGCCAGCTGCCAGCCGCCTGATATTATTTGTTGTCAGCCTGGTCACGGGCCATGGGCTTCTGCTCCCCAAATCGGCCTTGGGCCCTCCGATAGCCGTGGCTTCCCCCCCACGGCGGGGCTGCGGCACTCCCCTCGCATGACGCAGACTTCAATCTAGGTCGGAGGGCTGGCCTGGGGAGCAAATCGAAGCCATGGCAAGCTTCATTAGTGGCGGCTTGGCAGCTGACTTTTTTCCATTTTTCTCTGGAAGGCGGGGTCGTGCAATGATGCCTGCGTCTGCCCCGCCTCCTATGCATACCAGTGCCGGTAGCTATGTGACTCCTGGCCTCCGCCAGGGGTCAGCAATGCTCCGGGCACTTCCCCACCTTCCCCCCCGGAGAAGGAGAGCAGTCCCTGGGATGCTCCATCCTTCTCCCCCAGCCGGCCCTCCAGCGACCCTGGTCCATTCCCAAACCTGGGTCGCCGGCGTCACATGCGGAAATCCAACCGCTGCGCCAACGGGCCAGCGTAGACAATATATTTATGATATGGATGGGTAGCACTGAAGAACTGGATTTGTTTGTACAATATTTAGAGGGAACCAACAAGAATTTGAAATTTAGCAGGGCGGCGAGCCAGGAAGAAGTGCATGGCTTTTTTGGATCTAATGATATATAAAAGTTTGAAAGGGGGGTTGTCCACTAAGACGTTTAGAAAAGATACTGGACAGAAATAGCATTTTATATTATACCAGCTGTCATCCTATGTGTGTGGCAAAAAACATCCCTGTAGGACAATACATGCATATAAAGAGAAATAACAGCGGGTGATATGATAAAAGTAAAGTGCAAATGACTAAAAGATTTCAGGAGAGGGGATATCAATAGTCTTGTTTGCAAACTGCAGTTGACAAAGTAGACTCTATAAACAGGAGTGAGTTATTGAGAAAAATGAACACACATAAAGAAGATGAGAATCTGTATTTTAATCAGTCGGTCCCCAATTTTATTACAGTTTACAGTGCCCAATCCCCTGAGGGTCAAAAAATTGTGAGAACAAATTGCCACATCTTGCAAGCAGAACCAAAGTTGAAAACATTTTAGAACAAGGCCCGAAGTTTACATTCAGAAGAACCAACAACTTGTTGGATGTTCTGGTGCACAATGTTACTAACCCCTGGACTACTGTGAAAGGACATCTTTTGCCAAGGGTAATTATAGATTTGGAAATTGCACAGCATGTGAACATATACAGGTGGGATCTACTTTTAATGTTCCTAACAACAGAAATGAACATAAACTGAACTGTTTTATTTCAAGTGTTACAGAAGCAGTCATATAGTTGGCCACCTGTATGTGCCAGTGCTTTTATGTAGGAATGACTGGGCGAAAGTTCAAAAGTAGAATTTTAGAGCACTTATCTTGTATCAGGGCAGATAGATTAGAGAATATCCTGGCTTTAAACATCTCTAAAGCAGGTCCTGGGCATTTTTTCAAATTCAGTGGGTTGAAACATGTTGTGTTGGGTCCCAGAGGTGGAGACTTGCAAAATAAACTGTAGTGTCATGAGACTTATTGGCAATACAGACTGTGGGCAGGTTTTTATCCTGGCCTGAATGATGCCTTCCAGTTGTCACCTTACTTAAAACAACACAGATAAAAGCATAGGTAAAATTGTTGGTAACTTCTGAACATGTGCAGTAAGTGTTAAATTGAGTGTTTATGAAATATGTGTATGTGTAGTACTGAAACTGAGTGAATGTAGATGCAACAGCGATATAGGAATGTAGGTTATTTATGCTGATTATGTATGGTTATGTATTTTCCATATACTGTATAATATTTCATCAAAAAGGTTTTTACTCCATAATAACTATTGGTGGAGCCTCCTAATTAGTTATTTATTAGTAAACAGTGTTACGTAACTATTTTACATGTGGCACTGAAACACATTAATGTGCAACATTTGTTCCATTTGTCTCATGTATTTTTGGTGATAGGGCTTTTTTATGTATAGTTTTTTAATATTCATTATTGCATTTTAGGTGTGCACATCTTGTGTATTTTGATAGTATTCATTATATGTATATACTCTTTACACAGTGATTTATATGTTAGTATGCCTTTAAATTAATTCATGCGCCTGTTTAGTGGTGAGCTATTTAAGCAGCACAGTCCTGCACTAATGATGTCCTGAAAAAGTGCCAGGGCAGCGTGAAACATTGACTGCATTGTTTGGAGAGCTACTCCACTTCATGTGCTTTTTGTAATTTACTGTGTTTATTCTTTTTATTGATTAAAGGCCTATTTATTGTGTCTGAGATTGTGGACTGGGTTAATTTTCCCCTTGACCGCGTTAGCCTGCTTTTTTTCATTTTGCATGCTTTGAGGGGGTGGCGTGCCATGTAACACCAGATGCATGAACTCTGTATCAAGCAGACTCGATAAAACAAAGGCCACCTTCTACTGGCAATTTCATATGTTTGTATAGGTAAGAGATCCACAACTTTATAACTGCTAGGTGAGTGTGACAAAAAGGCAAAAACATTGCCAGCAGCCACTCTGCATTCCTAGTCCCACCCCAACCCCACAGTCAGTGTGGTCTAGTGGTTAGAGCACCATTTTGAACCAGAAGATCACAGGTTCAAGTGCTACAGCCAAATACAGTGTGACCTTAAGCAAGACACTTAACCTCCCAGTGCTCCTGTCAACTAAGCTATAAAAATAGGTAGTAGCAGAACCCCACTGGAAATGAAATATTGCATCTCAGCTCTGCTATCCTGGTAAATAAATTACAAATGAGAAAAGAGCAAAAGATTGCTGTCCATCACCAGCCTTTCCTGGTCCTACCCCTCTCCCCCGACAGCAGAAGCAATGTGGTTGACTGGTTGGAGCACTTTTGGGAACCAGAAGATTGCAAGTTCAGACCTTGTTATAGCCAAATACTATTTGACCCTGAGCAAGTCACTTAACCTTCCAGTGCTCCAGTCCATCCATCCACAAATGGCTAGAAGCTGGACATCACAATAGATATGTAATGTTGCATCTCCGTTGGGCTATGCTTGGTAAATACATTGTAAAACTGGGTAAAAACTGGAGATGACTAGAAATGAGATGTTGTAATCAGCTGCACTATCCTGGGTAAACAAACTATAAAGAAAGAAGTACTGGCAAACACTGGCCTTTTAGGGTACCCCCTTAGGAAGTGTGTTCTAGTGGTTACAGAACTATTTTTCTAGAAACACTTGCCCACTCCCATGGCATCCTTTCCCAGTCCCTGCACTGCAATATCAATTGTTAACATGTATGTCTTTACCTCATTAAGTAACCCTACATATTGCACTTCAAAAACAAACAAGTAGAGATTAAGGCATCAACCAGTGTTTGTTTCTCTAGTCAAGGTCTTGTCCCATTGGCTGCTCGATGTGAGTTGATCACATTTGATAAAGATGACTACTTCTCCCATGATCAACCACCAAATGAGAAATTACGCTCAAATTGTGAAATAACTGCCTCTGGATTCTGATGCAAATATGGCGTTAAATGAGTTAGATCTGCAGAATCTGGATACCTCATGCCAGCCAACCTCTTGTGGTGTAGGATAAGCTCACCTAAAGACCAATGTAAATATATTTAATGTGTTATTTTACTGCTGAGCTATATTTATAACAAAAAACATTATTTATAAAAGTTATGTAAATGTGTGACACTATATATAAGCAATAACACACGACAGGGTGTGGTTTATTCTGGATAAATGCACACCTAGGGCCGTAGTGAGGCACAAGATGCAGCTGAGTGCCTCACTGCCCCAAAAGTGCATTTATCCAGAATAAACCACACCCCGTCATGTGTTATTGCTTATATATAGTGTCACACATTTACATAACTTTTATAAATAATGTTTTTTGTGTTATTGTGCTTATAAAATGGGTATCTCAAAATGCACATGTGTGGTGGCTAACCTGAAAATAAAGGGGGTGTACATACTGTACCAAGGAGTGAATGTAAATTCAAATGACCACAAGACCCAGTAAAAACTGGAATGTCAGCATACCTGCAAAAGGTCAAAAGATCCAATTCATATGCAAACTAACAAAAAACATATTTTGTTTATATAGCAGTAGCCTTAAAACCACTTATCAAAAAGGTTGCATGCCTAGGAGGTCAAAAAACATCAATATCTACTTGAAAAAGTTTGTGTAATTTATTTTGTCATAGTAGTTGAATAGAATAACCCAGCAATGTCTAAAGTGCATACAATTTGGTATCAGTTGCTTGCAATGAAACCATAGAATATAAATCTTCTCTACTGCAGCAGTTCACAGTGGTACAGCTAATTATGCAATTCAGAATAAATGAATACACATAGGGTTAATGGCAGCATTTGTAGTGGAAGTCCAACATACATCTAATAACTGGAGTGCTTGTCCCTTCTAATAGTGTGTTTAGAGCTTAAGAGCTTTAGAGCTTCAATTTACCTGACCCAGTAAGAACTCAGTAACACTCAGTTAAAGCAATATCCAGGTCAGGCAGCAGCATACTCATGTTTCAATCAAATGGATCATCATCAGAGTGCTCTGATGATGATCCGTTTGATCAAAACGTAAGCGTGCTGCTACCTGACCTGGATGTTGCCTTAACTAAGTGTTGCTGAGTTCTTACTGTGCCAGATGCCAGATGCCTTTCGGTGCAGTTTTTCCACTTATACAATAGCTATACAACTTAAAAATGATGTCCCCAGTACGGGCACTCGAGTAGAAGTAACCCTTTTTTGGACCTCTGCACCACAAGATAAATTGAAGCTCTAAAGCTCTTATGCTGTAAAAGTGCTATTAGTAGGAACAAGCACTCCAGTTATTAGATGTAGAACACAAGTTATGAGCCTTCTCTACATCTAATTCCAAGCTTTACTTGTATCTGCACATATGGCTTGGCTAAGGGTGAACATAGGAGTGGTGATGTGCATACACACTGACTAGAAATGTTCAGCATGAAGCAGTACATTAATGGGCCAGTTTTTTTGGTTTTGTGCTTAATGAGCGAGTCACTCAGCAAACCAGTAAAAGCCACACCCTCCAAAACAATACCACTGTCATTACCAGTGGCAATATACAGAATACATTTTTTTAGGAAAGTTACATCACTGTCTTTTTTTCCTGTCAACGTACTTTACAACAGACTTCTGCTGCTGTCAGATAGTTCTCCTGTAGTTTGTCTACCCCACCAGTCCCACAAATGAATTACAGCCACATAACCGCCAGGGATGATGGACTTGAACCTTTTTTCTTAAAATTAGGCCATGCCCATCTCACTGTCCCCATTCTTTATATTTTCAATTTCTCCATCACTTCTGCCACAGTTCCATCTTGTTGGAAATCCGCCCACATCCTACCCCTATTCAAATCAGGGGACCCATGTGATCTAAATAATTACAGGCCTAGCCGAGGTGGTCCATATGGAATTACTAGATGGATATGGGCTATGCCCTGCTGGGGGATAAATAGTTGTGGCTCTCTCTCCTTCCAGGGGGCACAGCTGGGGTTCACCATTCAAGTTAATTAAGGTCAGAAGTTTACAACTAAAGGTTATATATTCTAATGTATTGGTCAAAATGTGCTAATACGTAATGGAGGGTCAACCCCATTGCTGTGTGTGTATATAGTTATGGGTGCATATAGGTTACACAACCAGTTTTGGGTTTGTGGAGCCTGGAGGAATCCGGGTTAGTGTATGTATGTATGTCTGTATGTCTTGTCTGTATGGAAAAAAAACAAAATTAATAAAATGTTTATAAAAAAAAAAAAATAATTACAGGCCTATCTCAATCTTGCCCATTCTTGCTAAAGTTTTTGGAAAACCAATTTACAATCAATTAAAACTTCATATCAAAACTATTTTACTTCTAAACCCAGCACAATCTGGTTTCCGGCCTATTCACAGCACTGGCTAAAGTCACTAATGACTGGATCTCTGCTATAGATGCTAAGAAGACCACTGGTACAGTCTTCTTAGACCTTAATAAAGTGTTCAACACCATTGACCACAATTTATTAGTTTCCAGCTTTATTAAACTAGGTGCCACTCCTTCTACCACTCAGTGGTTTATCAGTTACCTAGCAGGGAGTACACAGAAAGTCAAAGCTGATGGCCTATCCTCAACCTCCTTGCCGATTGCCAGGGGAGTTCCACAATGCTAGATCCTAGGCCCTGTCCTTTTTCCCCTGTATATCAACGATCTTGACTCTCAACATAACCAATTCCAACTTGCATTTCTTTGCGGATGACACAGTACTGTACATCTCTGGCTCAACATTGTTTGAAGTAAGGGATATGCTACAAGCTGACTTTGCTCAGCTAAAAATATTCTTACTAATGCTAAGCTTCTCCTCAATGCCAAGAAGACCAAAGCAATTGTAACTCCCCTACAAACTAGGGTTCCCAAAAAATCTTCCTTGAGCTTGCCTAAATGCTCACAGCCAGGCTGGTGTCCTACAGTTTTAGCAGTTTAAATGTGATTGCAAGAGAGTGTCCGTATAGCCTCTGTGTACTGCCTTTTTAAGAGCTGCCTGGATTGCAGTCATAAGTAATCTGAGAGGGAGCTCTGTTGAAAGATGTAACTATTTGCTGAAAATCTTTTAGAGTGATAATGATAATGTAGTTTGTCTAACCTGCCTTCTTTGCAGCAAGGACTGTTTTGTTTATTTCCGCTATCTTGGTCCTGGACTGCCGAATTGGACCAGCCAGTACTGGTGGGACCTAAAATGGAGCCAGACTACAAGAGCTGTCTGGAGCCAAAATCTGTAGGAATTGTAGTTTGGGGCTTTTGGTGCCTTTTTGCACCCGAAGGGGGAGCCTCTATTGTGACTGACAGACAGATCAGCCAACCAAACCTTTTAGATTCTGGGGAAAGTCCCAGGCTTGTTGGCAGTTGAGTCAGATCTAAGCTGGGAGCTGGAAAAGCTACAGCTTGAGACAGTCAAGCAGCCGTCTGAGTATTTTCATGCGGGAGAACTGTGGAAAGGCCTGAGTTGTGGCCTGCATGTCTGCTTGCTGCCCCTGTGAGGGAGAGAAGAGAATTATTTTGGACTAAATCCAAGTTTGTGAGAACAAAGTAAGCCACTGATTTTTTACCAGGCTCATACCTGAAGAAGACCGAAGATTTTGCTGAATGTGATTGGCCTGTCAGGATTTCCAGCTGCTTTTGAATTCCCGGTTTGTGCAGAGACTTCGTGATCATGACCGGAGAGCGGTTTGCCTGGTACAGTAGAATTTCCTTACATGTAAATGTGCTATGAGTTGTTAGTGGGTCATGATTTGGTTCCCCACTATGTGAACTGTGATCTGCTTGCTGGAAGCTGTATCCAACCCAAAACAGACTGGATCTGAATTTGTCTCCATTTGGCCTGGGCCTTGCCACACTGGCCCAGCCATACTACCTGCTGCACAGAGAAAGCCATCGATGAGAGACCTGCCTGGGGATCAGCCCCCTGCTCCAAGCTTGAACAGGAATGATGCCTCGGCGAATCGTGTGGGCTCTGCTTCTCCTGGCACTCCAGATCAACCACCTGCAGTCTCAATTTTCATCCAGCTTGTGTCCAGTCTTGGGTATTGTGAGTAATCATCAGGGTAGCTCCCTGCAACATCAGACTAATCTAAAAGTGTGTCATCCGATTGTCTTGTTTTCTTTTCACGAACTGAGCTCTCCGGCTCCGGATTACAATTAGTGTGTGTGATGCATGTTGCTCTCTTCCATCATGGGGCCCCAACCAGCTGCAATGTTCCTGGCTAGCTCACCATTCTCCATCTGGGTACCCAGAGTGTGTGACTGTTTATGGACCCTGAAGTACATGCATAACTGATTGATACAGCCTTTAAGCAAATTAACCTGATTATGCCCCTCTCTTGTTCAAGTCCCTTAAATAAATCAGATCTCACTCTTTTTAAATCTACCCTGACTGTGGTTCCAGTTTGTACAAGAGTACTGTACTCCTGTTATTTGCTGTGTATAATCTTGTTTTACAGGGGGTCCCCAGGGTCAAGCCAGAGAAAAGCCCTGGTGGTAAGTGTAAACAGTGTGGGTACTTGTGTGGTGTATCGGGGGTATTGTGAAAGTGATTATTGTGTATTGTTCTGGCTACTAGTAAGGAAAGAGGGGGATTACAGTGTCCCGGAGGACTGTGCCCAGGTTAGCTTGACCACTAGCAACCCCGACCTCCGGGTGGAGGCACCCATTTCAGAACTCAGGCCCCTTAACCTGCTACTAGCCAAGCAGGCAGGGGTAGTAGCCCTTGGGATAGTGCCACCTAGGGGATACACAATGATCTTTACTATTAGCACCTCCTTTACCACCACCCCCATCCTAGTGAAAGACTTTGTTGTTACCTCTCTAGGTGAACCTTTGGAAGTCGTCCCCAAATTTAAATATCTTGGCATTTGGTTAGATAACAAGTTCTCTTTTAATGACCATCTTGAGGACCTATCCAGAAGGCTAAAAGCAGGTTAGGTTTCTTTTTCAGAAATAGGTCTATCTTCCCACTAGAAACTTGAACCAGGCTTCTGTAGGCCACATTCCTTCCCCTACTTGATTATGAGGATCTAATTTACACTTCCTCTTCAATCTCAAGTCTAAGTAAGTTGGACGTCCTCTATCACCGTCCCTGAGGTTCATTACCAACCCCTATACTGAACCCATCATTGTGATCTTTACACAGCTGTTGGCTGGACATCACTTACAACTAGATGTTTGCTCCATGCTGGTATCTGGATTCTTAAGTAACTCCTGAATAAACTCCAATGCTATCTAACTTCTCTCATCTAAATTTCCTGTAGTGCATATTCACTTAGGAAATTTGACTTTATCTTCTTTGTCGTGCCTAGGACTCACACCACCTTTGGTGCTCTTCCAACTATCTGGAACTGACTCCAATCCACACTGAAACTATCTAGCACTGTCTCTGTTAACTTCTACAAAGCACTAGCCGCATCTAAAATAAAATATATTTGTAGCTATTTATAAGCCTCTTCCCTACCCTTATGTTCTTACTACGCCATCCCATCTACCTGGAACTAGCTCTAGTCAAGACTGAAATTATCTAAATGATCTCTTCAGCTGTTCTCATGACCCTCTCCTACCCTTGCCTTCTTTATTTATATCTTACTCCCTCTTACTCTCTCTTGACCTCTTCCTTCCCTGCTCTCCACTAATCTTCAACCCCTCCTTCTTACTTAACTACTGTCTCCTGTCACTGTACACTGTCCACATTTATTGTTTCTCACCAGTTTATGCTTATATCCCTACCATGTTTTGTCTTAATTGAGCACTATGTATCATATTAACCCTAACTGTACTTTATTTTACTATGATGTATTCTTCTATGTAATGGTGCACATGAATCATATTTGTGCTTTGCTTTATTTTCCTATGATGACTTTTTTATGTAATGTCTCCTTGACTGTATACATGCTTCAGGACCGCCTTGAGAATGAAGTTCAAAGGATTCTTCCTGCAATAAACTTGAAATTGAACTTGAACTTGCATCGCAGCACTGTCACTCCAGCTCCTGACAACACTCACTTCCATACATGAATATAGACTTCTGTGCATAGTTTACAATAGTTTCCTTTTTTTCTTGTTTCTGGACTTAAACCCATATAAAGCTTACACCCAGGATTTTCAAATTTTCTTATTTTATTAAAAAAAATTAAAGTCATGACCGCGCAATGGGATTGTGCACACCACACTATTCCCTAATGATCACTCATCACCGGCCAGCACCCCGAGCAGTCCAGAATGTCAGCACTACTTTTTAACTATTAGACAATTTATAAATAAACTGCTAAATAAAAAAAATGTTTAAACTGGACTGCTGGTGAGGGGGAGTAGGGAAACATAAGTAAAACACCTTCAACTAACTGCATAGAGATTATGGCAAACCATGGTGGCTGCTACTGCCAGTAAGAGGAGTGCAAGCACTATTTTACAAAATTTTTATGTTGATTGCGTGCAGCGCAAGAAACATATTGCAGCAGCTTTCTCAGAAGCAGGCTGTGGAGGCACGGCACTGTTGTGGCCAGTGCCCCCATAGCCTGCAAAGGCCTGTCCCGCTTCCCCCAATGCCGTTGCATGCTGCTGGTGACACAAGTTTGAAACATTTGTACCAACTTGTGACAAATCAGCCGCTGCAATCAGAGGCTGCCTCATCATTGCAGCATCAGCCATCCGCTGCAATGAGGGAGCAACCCTTCATTGCAAGGCGGGATCTAGCAACCCTGATATTGTTTGTGAACATGGCGGCAGGTTGCTGCCGTGTTCATAAACAATTTAACCCCCCCACCATGTTTAGTTGCCGATGGGGTCCCCAATCCCTGTTGGCCTCGGTGCCTGTGTTTCTGTTGCTGACAGGGGAGCCCACTTCCTGTCGGCATTCTGTAAGTGCCCCCGCTTTTATTCCTGCTGACAGGGTACCCAGTCCCTGTCAGCATAATGATTACCCCCTTCCCCCTTTGTGTGCTGACAGGGGTGCCCAATCTCCCATCAGCTACTGCTGCCCCCCCAAAATAAAGTCTCTGGTGGCACGCTGGGAGCCCACTCCACCATGCCACATGCCTCTGTAAAGGCAAAAACAGTCCTGCGGCATCTTTTGTGTTGTTATTTCCCTGCAAAAAATGAAATGGTCCCTCGTAGTATCCCTGGCCCCCACTTGCAACCCGCACCCACCCACTGTGCACCCTGCCTCCCCACAACCACCCTCACCCTATACTTACCTTCAGAGCTCAGCGTGATGATCTTCGCTGGACTGGAAACACGTCTGCACTCTTCAAAGCCGACCGCGAACTGAGGAAATGCTGGTAAGCTGTATACTGTAATAAAGAGGGTGTTTTCAACTTCAATGCATAACGCGGGCATTTTTAGGAATTTTTTCACCAAATTTTCAACATGGGTTTTTGAGACCCCTCCTCATTAATGCTTGAACTGTCATTGCATTAATCGACCCTGCAAGGTGATTTTGAGGTCACTACGTGGAATCACCTTTGAGGGTTGATTAAAGAAATGACAGTGCCAGTGTTCATGAGGTGGGCTCTCAAAAGCCTATGTTGCAAATTCAGGGAAAAATCCAAAAAATGATCATGTGATAAGCGTAAAGGCGTGAAAGTTGTTATACACACTCATAACTTTGTGAATTTGCGATATTTTCATGCCAGATTTTCAACATTTACATTTTTTCACACCTCCTTGTGAACAGTATAGCTGTCATTGGTCACATCATGGCAGAAATGTGTTTTCGTACTTGTGGTACAGAAAAGCATGGTCGCTGAGGGAAATCAGTGTTCAGGGCAGATTAAGAAAATCACAGTGACATTGTTCATGAGTAGAGGTCCTGAAATGCCTATGTTGAAAATTTGGTAACAATACTCCATAAAATGACTGTCTTACGAGCGTGCATTGAGCAGCTTGCACGCACGCTCATACCTTCGCAGATTTGTAATATTGTCATGCCCGATTTTCAACAGTGGCATTTTTTCTCACCTCCTTATGAGCAGTACAGATGTCATTTTTCACATCCTGACTAAAATATGGTTTCACAGTTGCGGCACAGAATAACGCGGTCGCTGTGGGAAATCAATGTTTGGGACAGATTAAGAAAATTACAGTGGAACTGTTCATGAGTAGAGGTCCTAAAAGCCCTGTGTTGAAAATTTGGTAATGAAACTCCATAACATGACTGTGTTACAAGCGTGTGTTGAACTGTTTCCACGCACCCTTATAACTTTGCAAATTTGTAATATTTTCACGCCACATTTTCAACAGTAGCAGTTTTTCACACCTCCTTATGAACAGTACAGCTGTCATTTTTCACATCCTGGCTAAAATATGTTTTTGCACTCCGGCCGGAGAATAGCACAGTCACTGTGAGAATTCAGTGTTTGGGACAGATTAAGATCGAATGAGTGAGAGGGGGGAGTGACTGAGCTTAACTGAGCTTTGTCGGGACTGCTGTAGATTTGTCTGTGGGCAGAAAAAAGCCCCAACACAAGAGCCCAGTACAAAAGGGCAGCCCACAGCACTGGGAGAAATAGAACAAGAGAGTGAGTGAGGAAGGGGGAGTGAGCGAACTCACCAGAGTGCCATCAGGATTGCTGCGGATTTCTTTGTGGGCAGAAAAAGGCATCAAAGCAGGCAAGGGGCCCAGTAGAAATGGCCAGCCTGCAGCTGTGGGAGAAACAGTATGAGTGAGCGAGACAAGGGGACTGAGTGAGCTCAATGGAGCTCTATCAGGACTGTCGTGGATTTCTTTGTGGGCAGAAAAAGGTGCCAATGCAGGCAGGAGCCCTGTACAAAAGGGCCGCTTGCAGTGCCAGGACAAACAGAATGGGCGCGTGACAGAGGGAGACTGAGCAACCTCAACGGAGCTCTGTCAGGGCAGCTGCAGATTTCTTAGTGGACAGACAAAGGTGCCAATGCAGCCAGGAGCCCCATACACAAGTGCAGCCTACAGCGCCAAGAGACACAGAATGAGTGAGTGACAGTGCAGTAGTGAGCGAGCTCAATGGAGCTGTATTGTGGCTGCTGCAGATTTCTTTGTGGGCAGAAAATGTGGCAATGCAGGCAGGAGCCCAGTACAAAAGGCTAGCTTGCAGCATTGGCAGAAACGGAATGCGTGAGTGAGAGGGAGGAGTGAACGAGCTCAATGGAGCTGTGTCAGGACTGCTTCAGATTTTTTTCTGGCCAGAACAAGCCTCCAATGCAGGCAGGAGCCCAGTACAAAAGGGCAGCCTGCAGCTGCAGGAGACACAGAATGAGAAAGTGAGGGAGGGGGAGTGAGTGAGCTCAATGGAGCTCTGTTGGGACTGCTACAGATTTGTTTGTGGGCATAAAAAGGTAGCAATGCATGCAGGGGCCCTGTACAAAAGGGCAGCCTGCAGTGGCAGGAAAACCAGAAGGAGCGAGTGTGAGAGGGGAAGTGAGCAAGCTCAATGGAGCTCTATTGTAACTGCTGCGGATTTCTTTGTGGGCAGACGAAGGCAGCAACGCAGGCAGGAGCCCAATAGAAAAGGGCAGCCTGCAGCGCCGGCAGAAATGGAATGAGCGATTGAGAGAGGGGGAGTCAGCAGGCTCAACAAACCTGTGTCAGGACTGCTGCAGATTTCTTTGTGGGCAGAAAAAGCCACCAACAGAGGCAGGGGCCCAGTACAAAAGGGTAGCCTGCAGTGCCAGGAGAACCAGAATGAGCGAGTGAGAGAGGGGGAGTGAGCCACCTCAACGGAGCTCTGTCGGGACAGCTGCAGATTTCTTACTGGGCAGAACAAGGTGCCAATGCAGGCAGGAGCCCAGTACAAAAGAGCAACCTGCAGCATCGGGGACACACAGACTGAGTGAGTGACAGGGGGCAGTGGGCAATCTCAACACACCAGTGCAATCAACATTCGGCATTGACAAATTCTTGTTTTTTACTTCTTTTTAATTTACTTTTTTACATTCATTTACATTGTTTTAAATATTTTATTTAAAATGCAACATGAATCCCATTTTCCAAACAAAATAATGCCCTCCTGGGTGGGTGGTGTGGGCTATACTGGACCTTTCAGGGGCTATAAGGCTCTCTGCCTGCTGCATAGAGTTGTGCGAAATTGTGGAATTTCATTCCTCAGAATATTTTGCAAAATTAGCACATTTCACAAAATATTTCATGGGTGCGAAATGTGAAGTTCATCTGATGAAATACAGAATTTTGCCACTTGCAGGTGAAATTACGTTGCTCATGGGCAAAATTCCACATTTTAGGGGTGAAAATTTGCAATTCACACCCTCAAAATATTTTGCAGAATGTGTGGATTTTTGAGAAATATTTCACACAGTGAAATTCACAATTTTCCTGGTGAAAGAAAGTTTTGCTTCATCTCTACTGCAGTATCAGGCCTCTTGACATCCTTGGGTGGTCTGGTACAGCCTAATGCCACCCACCCTCTTAGGTGTTATTGCTTGCATAATTGTCATATTACACAATTCCCTGTTCCATGAGAAGCAAGTGATCCATTGTCAACATGGGCTGACCACCTGATTGGATGCCTGCTGTAAATTCCTGCTCCATACATGACACACCTCCAAGCAGCTATGCATATTGTCTGTACCAAAGGAGGGAATGGATGTTTGGCAGAGGGGGGACCGAGAATAAGGCAGCTGGCTTTGTGTCTGGGCCATCTTTGTGGATTAGTCCCTGAGGAATAAAACAGGATAGTGTAATTCAATAAAGGAGCATGACTATTGCAGTATACTACTACCACATTCTCCACCTCTATAACTGTCCCCCAATCCCCAGGTATAGCACTGGAAGCTGATCCCCACACATTCTCCAACCTCTCCATATTGACGTCAAAGTTAAACACTAGGTGCCTATCCCTGGTGATAGCACACAACCTGACTCTTCCTCAGAACCATCCCTCCCCCCAAACAGTGAACAGTACAGCCCTAATCTTTCTTGGCCTCACAAGGCTGAATGAAGACAGAGTTAAACCTCTCATAACAGCTTAGTACTATTATCAATCTGACAGCAGCTGGCTAAAGTGATAAAAGGAAGGCTGGGTCAGTCACTGTCAAAGCGGGGAGGGGAAAAGTTGGGGAAGGTGGTTTGACTAGAAACCAGGAAGTGCTTGGTATGGGGCTGGAGAAGGATGCAGTGCAACTGGATACTAAGGATTGCTTGACATAGGTTAAACGAGGGAAGGGGTGCCACTTTACATCACAAAAAGCTTGGAATAAGGTTGAGAGGAGGGAGGAGATGCAACTGAACTCCAGGAAGTGTTTGGCATGGGCAAGTTGGGGGTGGGGTTGCAATTGGATTGCTTAGCACAGGGTTGAGAGAGGGAGGAAAGTGTCACATTACACCACAAGCTGCTTATCATGGGACAGGGTAAGGGAGGGGTTGCCACTGGACATCAGAGATTGCTTGGCTTATGGACAGGGTAAAGAATGTAAGTGCATTGAGTAACAGGGGCTTTTTGGCATGGAACAAGGAGAGAAGGGCTGCCCATGGATATATGAACTGCTTGATATTGGATATGTTGTGGGAGGGGAGTACAATTTTACACAGTGGACTGCTTGACATTGAAGAAGGAGGTGGGCAATTGGAGGCCATGAAGTGCTTGACATAAAACATATCGGCCCACATTGTCAATACAAATCAGTGTGCATTTGTGGTTAACTACCCATTTAAAGAGGTAATGACACCTCTAGGATGATGCCAAGAAACTTAATATTTAGACAAAACATAGCTTACAATTTAGAATTCTTTATTTGTTTCAGTATTATTTATTTATTTTTTTGTTGACTGGGAAAACAGTGCTAGACAATTCTGTCTACTTTCAACTTCATCTTGAGGGGAAGAGATACATTAAAGAGGAACTGTCATCAAAAAGAGCCTCACACCCAAATGTGAGGTTAATCCCATTATCCCTTTATGTGAAAAAAACACTTTTTTTACTCACTGATTACTGCAGTGTAATAGATTGTATCGGGCTAATTTCATTGACCTGTAAGCTGACAGTTCCTGTTACCAGATATGCCAGACAGGCATCAGAGGAGAGCAGCAGCAGTGGGAGATTTAATAGGCTGCAGTGAATGTCAGAGTTTTTTTTATAGCTGTAATTTTCTATTTGCTGGTCTGCTGTTCTCCTGGGGCTACGTAGAGTCACAGAGCACTGTACTAAGCCCCGTGAGCACAGCAGAACCAGCAAACATCTGATATTACCGTAGCTTTCAAAATCTTGAACATGCATACTGCAGGCTATTGAGTGTACCAGCTCTGTAGCTCTGCTCTGATGTCAGTTGCAGTTGCAGGGGATTCTGCGATTTCTGGTTATAGGCAATGGCATCTCAGAAGTCAGCAACATTACCCTGATACATTCTACTGTACTGCAGTAAACATTAAGCAAAACAATGTTTTTGTACACAAAATACAAATTGGGATCAGCCTTATACCTGAGCCTGAGGCATTTATTCCTGTCAGTTCCCCTTTTAGGATGCATGCATGAAAACCAGGTTCTTGCACTTAAATGGTACCCTATGTTTGCTGTTTGTTCCCCACTTAAAGTTATAATCCTGTCTGTGTGACATTACAGTCTGATGCCAAGATGGTGACTTTGATGTCACAAACAACAGATTATGACTTTAGATGGAGAACAAACAGTTAGAACAGATGATGTCCAAGGGACAAAGGTCATGTTTACATGCAAGTGTCCTGAATAAAAAAGAACAAAGGACCAAGAAATACAGAACATGAAAATTAATTACAAAACCTACGTTTAGGCACCATCTATGGCTGAAGGACAAAATCACAAAAGTAAGAAAATTCAATATTAGGGTAGAAAGTTCTCAAAAATCAAAGTGAATATTTGGTGTGTTGTGGTCTTCCTAGGGTTTGAATGATTACAGTACTTGAAGCACTATTGGTGTTACCCTAATTTTGGCACCCTTTCTCAAAGCATTGGTGTATGAGTAAATGTCCTTGTCTATACAACTGTACCCAAGTTATTGTAACATTACTGTTGCTTTGAGAAATTGCTCAAACCCTAGGAAGACCTCATCACACTTTTACCAAGATTTAGGAGAACTTTTGACCCTGCTGTCACAGTTCCCTACTTTTTTGACAGTGTGCTGTAACCCTAGCAGGTGATTAAACATAGTTTTTGTAGTTAATTAAAAACAAGGTTGACTTAACCTTTTCTGGCCCTAATTCTTGGCCTGCTGTCTAAGCATTGGGGTTTTAACATGTTAAACAGTACTGACTGGTTTGTGGATTACTTGTCAAATTGGAAGCAATGAGTAAGGCTTGGTTATACCTGTTCAGATTCACAATTTGCTAACATTGACATGGGGTGTTCCACAAGGGTACATTCCATGTCAATGACCTACCTTCTGGGATAGCAGATACCTGAATTAATTTATGTAATAATTAAATTGTCTTGGTCTACAGGGGCAGCAGCCAACTCACACTTTCAAAATATTCTTTAGAATGATTTTCTGAACATTCATGATTATCTGTTGTACACTAGGTCAGCAAACAAAAAGCAGAGTTTGTTATTTAGGAATTAAGAAGAAAGGTGGGTGGGGAAGAAGTGCTGCCACTGGAGATCAGGACAGTTGATTCTATTGTGATTGATATGGTAGTCAATTCCCAATGCTTAGTGCTTATCTTGAACTGTGCTTTATTTTTTTATTTGGATTTTGATACTCTTTTGAAAAATTGTGCATGCATATTTTGGGCATTTCTGTAAAGTTAGGAGCTACCTTTCAGTAGAAGTTATGAAAATTAGTGCATATGGTTTGGTGGTCTTCATAACTGAAAATGGGATATGAATTTATATTGCAACTCTGATTGTAATGTGCACAGGGTTAGAGTTCTGCATAACTCTGATCACAAATGAATGTTAAATGAGGACAAGAAAACTCATTGTGGATTGAGTTCATAACTGGCACTCTTTTGAAGCTAGATGCAAATTGTTTACTAAAATGAATCTTTGGATAATTTTTAATAAGGAACATTTAACAGTTCAGGTTTCCTGTTTCATGTTACTAATTCTCATGACACTATGCATGCCAATGCTCAGTCTTTGTGGAAAATGCCCTTGAGGAAAACAATTTTATTTAATATTTTTTTCCATTCTGTGCCTCCAAGCTTTGGAATATGTTATCCAGTGATAATTTGGAATGCTGGTTCATATCTGACTGTTAAATATACTGTATGTTGAGGCATCAACTTTTAAACAAATGCATATGTGTTTGTTTTTAAGTGTGTATACTTTTGCCCTATTGTTTATAGTATTTATGTATCTCGATAATGGGCATTTATGACCTCAGGTTTTATCTGCTTAGCAAAAATAAAATGCAAAAAATAAAACCCAAAAGGTTCTGAAGCAGTTTTGTTTTCAAACCTGCTGAATCCAGAAATTGAGATTCATTTTCATATTGTCTATGCTAATCATGTACCAGTTGTTGATTTGTCTTAGAGTCATTAAAACTATCACTGTCTTGGGTGGGGCTATATAAGCTGTACTGATGTCACTGTGAAGCAGAGTTTACCTACAATAGGTTGTAATCACCTCCCTATCTGGAATCGGACGTCATACAAAAATGTAGGTAGTCAGTGCTATCTGTACATAAATAATTACAATATACATACCATGTTGGAGGGGAACCACTCTGGGGACTAGGTTGAATGCAATGGTTGTTGGGCAGTCATGACTCAGACGGTAATTTGGGTCCTCAATCAGTACCTCATCTGTAGGTGGGTATAGAGACTGTGAACTGAACTTGAGGCTGCATGGGCAGAAATCAATTTCTTTACAGCTAAGGTCATGGATCTGTCTTAGGGATGACAAGCTCCATTTGCCATAGAGGACCAGGAGGCCTATTAAGGGAAAATAGACTATAGATGAAAGGGAATGAATTGTGAGATGGGAGGGGACAGCAGAGATGTAAGGTGTATCTACCTCTAACAGATTTCAAACATTGATGGATGAGGCATCCCTGGAATCATAACAGGAGGAGGTAGGGTTCAGCACTCATGCAATGGCTTTTCTGGCCGGTGGGCATGAGCCAGGGAAGGGAGGACACTGCAAAGGGAGAAGTATAAGGGCAATTGTTCTGTGAGACTCCATGCAGGTGCACAGAATGAATGATGTGTTCCACATCAAAAATCAAGAGGGAGGTCCACTATTTTCATGGCACATACTGGAGAAGAACTGAAACTTTGTAAGGGGTAGGCAGCACAGACACATCCACTCAACTAAGGCATGCTAGGAGGGTGTCCACCCAGTATTTCTACTGGCCACAACTCACCAGGACACAAGCAAGGGGTCATGAGGGGGCTTCTAAGCCAGCCAGTCCCCCTCTCCCCCACTGATCACAGCATGGACCTGCACATGCTTTATTTGGGAGCCACAATCAATCCATCCCCAAAAAACACACTTCAGCCAACTGGGAGCAAAGGAAGGCAGAACTTCCCGGGAGTAAACTCCCATGGATTCTCAACTGCCACCATATTACTGGCTTCAGCTCATCAGGACAACAGCCAAGGGTCGTGAGTGGGCTTCTGAGCCAACCAGTCCCCCTTCCCCAAATGATCGCCGAGTGGACCAGCAAATGCTCTGTTTGGGAGCCACAGCTAATCCCTCCCCTAGGACCACACTTCTACCAAACAGGGGCAAAGGAAGGCAAGACTTCACGGGAGCAAATTCCCCAGGACTCTTGCCTGCCACCATGCTACTGGCCACAGCTTATCAGGACACCAGCAAAGGGTGATGAGGGGGCTTCTGGGCCAGCCAGTCCCTGTCCCCACCCTCTGATGACATTTTTAAACAACCTGTATTTTGCAAGTTTAGTAATTATCTACTCACAATTAAAGCTGCTATTGTCGCTTTCTACCTTATTTTAAACAAATTGTCCATTTTCTAAGAGTCTCCACCTGCTGTAGAAACTCCCTATCTGGGTAATCCTCATAAAGGTGCTTTATCATAGGACAGAACTACTTTTAGAACCCCAACCTCCTCTCCACATTAGCTCTGTTTATTGTAAGTCACTGTAGAGCTAGCAGAGGTTGGCTTAATTGGAGTTCAGCTGTCTTTATACCTAAGTACATGTACAGCTTCTCATTCAACTGCATACAGTAGCTCTGTTGCACTGTTACCTAATTAGCAAGGTTCTCAATGTTTGCTTGACTGCAACACTAGTCCTGACTTGTCACAGTCCTGACTATTAGTACTTGACTAGATACTGGGCAAAGTTTTCTTAATGCTACATTTTATGTATTTGCCTTCAGAATATTAGCCTCTACATAGCCATTGCATTGGTGAAATTGTTTTATCCCAAAGTCAGACACCCTCATATATACTCCCTAGTCTAATCATGACCCTTTGGTCCACCCTGTTTGGGTCTGGTGAATATTCATCTCACTGTTTGTGATTCTGGGGCACTTCAGTTTAAATCAAGGAGTCCCTCTCTAACTAAATACTTACCTCTTCTAAACACACCTCCTGTACTTCCTGCCAGTGCTAACAGGCTTCAATACCTATATCTGAGTGCACTCTGCCTGCCTCACTCATGCCTACCCTAAATCCTTACCCTGGAATGCCCTTCCTGAGGTCCTACAAACTTCTAACACTCTTTCCTACTTCAGAAAGGTGCTGAAAACATATCAACTTAATAGCTGCTTATGTACCTGTTATCGCTGATTCTCCCTAATTACTGATCTATGTTTATTGCTTATGACAATGTACTCCATGCCTTTGATCACTGTGTAGCAAAATGCTTTATTGTAACCTAGTCACTAACTTATTTATTACTGTCTAAATAGTCTGAACTTAATATGTTCTTGCTCACATTGTAAATTGCAATGTGTCTTGTATTTCCTTATGTATTTTGTCATATACCTCTGTAATTAATCCTGGGTCACCCCTGAAAAAGGGACCTCTGATCTCAGTGAGTTTACCCAGTTACCAAAATAAAATAAATTAGTACAGGAAGGTGGAGCAAGGAAGACAGGGAAGAATTAATAGGCAATATAGTGCAGTATAGTACAGTGGGTTAAGGCTATGAGATGCAGATCTGGAGACCTGGGTTTGAATCCCACAGCTATCTAGGTGCATACTGTGTGATCTTGAGAAAGTCACCTAACTCCCAGGTCGCATCTAGAAATAAGCTTCAGCTTAGTGTGCTACTCCTGGTTAAACAATGTTTCCTTCCCTTTCCTTTCCCTTCCATTCCCTTCCCTGATAGATATTGCCGTGTGATGAGGAAAACTCAAAACACAAAGAGGGAGCAAGGTTGTGTAAGTGAGAGAGAAGTCAATGGATAGAGGAGCTTAGTAGGAGAGACAGGAAGCATAGCAGCAAAAAATTCAAGGGCACACAGATAAGGATGTCCAGATTTCTTATTTTTTGGGGGTGGGGTGCAATAGATATGGAGAGTGTTTTGTGTTAATGACATAAACCTGTATAACAAGACCTGTAACCTTCAGGCAGTAATGGCTAAGGCATGACTGGACATGGTGGCTGTGACCAAGACATCTACAACACAGAACCATTAGTGATAATTACAGGTACAAGGATACACTATGTTTAGGAGGAATATGGGAAAGGGGAAGAGGACAAATAGTAGTAGTAGTAGTAGTAGTAGTATTAGTAGTAAATCATTTTTTATTCACAGTGAATAAAAGGATACATTCAATTGAGCAAAGCTCATTTTCAATGAAGTTCCATGTCACAAATAAGTTAAAATGAGTTTCCACATCAAAAAAAACATAACATCTAATCACTAAGACCGCAAATAATTAACAACAATCACAGTACACCAATAAATAAAGAATTAATGTAAAAAAAAACAATCACATTACACAATAGCATACATAAAACACTAACAATTAATACACCTAGTATTATTATGTAATACAGTAATACACCAATTCCTCAGTTCACTTTTATTATATCTAGCTCTATTTTTTCTCAATTCTAGGGGAGAATTATTCCATAATCTTATTCCTCTAGAAAGTACGGAAGATCTTCCAATACTCAGGTTATATTTAGTTGAAACAAATTGGATTCCATTGGAGGCTCTCAGACCTTCCTTTGTTTTCCTAACTTCAAAGAGGTCAGTTACATATTTAGGTACTTCCTCATACCAAACCTTAATCATAAACTCTAACAAGTGTAAATCTCTTCTCACATCTGGTTTATACCAATTTAATTCCTTAAAAAGTGTGCACCTATGGGTTCTGTAAGGGGCATCCAGTATAAAACGAGCCAGCCTACAAAAGACTAAGTCCACTTTATCTATATACTTTCCAATAGCCCTTCCGTAGAGCAGATCACCATAATCAATCACTGGGAGTAAAAGAGAATTTATCACATTCAAATGACTCTCTCTAGTCATAAACTTTTTATACTTATAAAGGGCACCCAATCTCCTATTTATATTTTTTATAAGGGAGTCAATATAAACATCCCAACTCAAGCATGGATCTAACCAAACTCCCAAGTACTTATATGTGTCCACCTGCTTAATAGCTATACCTTCCTTGGTATTAATTTCTAAAATAAATTTTGTTTTTATTATTATTTTAAACAAGAGGACTGTGTTTTATTAGCATTTAAAATAAGATAATTCAGCTTTAAGAATTCCTGTACTTCATCAAAAGTCAATTGTAGCCTCATATTAATCAATTCTAAAGTATCTCCCTCTACATATAATATGGTGTCATCTGCGTACATATGGCACGGGCGTCCGATTGATGTAATTTTAAGTTCATTCATATAAATGTTAAATAACAGAGCCCCAATATCGAACCCTGGTACACCATTTTTACCTCTAATACCCTAGGTTTATAAAGACCCACTTCTACAAATTGGCTATGGCCTGTCAAGTAGGAAGAGAACCACCTCACAGTTTGAGGGGATAAGCCAATCCCGCTGAGTCTGGACAGGAGGACCCGATGGTTAAGGGTATCAAGTGCCTTTGAAAGATCTATAAATAAGGCTCCAATCATTAACCTCCTGTCCAGACTCAGCTGGATATCACTTACGACCCTCATCAAGGCTGTTTGTGTACTATGGCAAGTCCTAAAACCTGATTGAAAAGATGTCAATTTATTATTATCTTCAAGAAAGCTTCTCAATTGTCTAGACACTATCTTCTCAAATATTTTAGAAATTTGGGACAAGAGCGATATAGGCTGGTAATTGCCTAACTCGTTTTTATTACCAGATTTAAATATAGGTCTGACCTTTGCAATCTTCCAACCATCAGGAAATTCCCCACTTTGAATAGATAGATTAAAAATATAGGCCAAGGGATATGCCACACAAGGAGCTGCATATTTCAACAGTCTTGGTGGGATTTCATCTGATCCTTTGCTTTACATATATCTAACTTCAAAAGTTCAGAACATACCTCTTCCGGAGAAATATGGGAAAAATCAAAACCACCTATATCTCTATCTTCTATATTAATATCTGTGAGATTAAGCTTCAAAGTCTCATTTTGTTCCCAATAATTCCCATTTAAGGGACTTGATGAAGCCACTCTAGAGAAATAATCATTAAAAGCATCAACCATTCCTTTACCTGGTGGTAACACAATATCATCCTTCACTATTTTATTTATACAAATTTGTTTATTTTTCCCCATTAAATTTGAGATAATTCCCCAAAATCTCCTTGAGTCATTTTTATGGTTGGCCTCCAATTTAGAACGGACGAACTGTTGTTTTGCTACCTTAATTTTAGTAGTATATAAATTTCGAGCCTGCCTATAGGAAACCCAATCTTGGTTTAACATTGTCTTTTTTGCTTTCATCCATTTTTTATTCCTGTCCTTTCTAATTGTATGTAGCCCAGGAGTAAACCAAGCATTTCCTTCCTTTTTTAGCAATCTTGATTTCAAAGGTGCATGTTTATTACAGATGCACAAAAATTCACTTTAAAAGAATTCCCAAGCAAGTGATGTTGTAGGAATCAAATCCAATCTGTTCCAGTTAATACTTTCTACATCAATCATGAAATTAACATAGTTAAACCTCCTAAAACATCTCCAAAATATTCTGGACTCAGCAACAGGTTTGACCACGCTATTTCTGATTGAATAAATAACTTGATGGTCAGAAAAAGATTCTGGAAGGACACCTGCTTTAGAAAACAAAAGGGGAGAATTTGTAAACATCATATCCAGAATTGTAGATCTCTTGGGGTCTCTATGATTAATTCTGGTTGGTTCCAGAATTAATTGAGTCAATCCCAGACCAGTCTGGAAATCAACCAATTCATGGTTCACATCAACATTCAACCAATCCACATTAAAATCTCCAGTTATAAATAGTTCATGAGAATCCCTGAAACCAAACAGAAATTCATGCAAATCCTGAAAAACTTGTACAGTAATCTTAGGTGGTTTATATAACCCTATTAACAATAAAGATTTGCGAAAAGGTATTTCTATTTCCAAAATCAACAATTCCAGTCCATTATTGGAGAAAGGATAAATAACCTCATGGACAGTTAAATTATGATCTATGTAAATAACAATTCCTCCCCCTTTTCTTGTCCTATCTCTTCTAAACATTTGGAAGCTTTCTAGATCAGTAGATGAATTCTGAATCCTATTATCAAGCCAAGTTTCTGTTAATACCAGAACCCCTGGCTTGACTTCTTTTACCCAGTCTCTAACTTCATCAAACTTGTTTCTCAAACTCCTAACATTCAGATGGGTAATAATCATAAATCCTTGTTTCATATTAATTACATTTTCATCATATAACATGTTTAAAGGGCCTGGATTTGGGTGTACATCACCACAATTTAACAAACAACACACCACAAGTTTGATAAAAACATCCCTAAGTTTGTTTTTCATATTCCTTTGTGGTACAGTCCCTTATAAGGTCTATACCACAAAAGAAACAAAGACTGTGAAGTAGTTTTCGCCAGATACTTTCTAAATAGTGAATTAAAGCATCCATTAGTTAAGATTTCAGATGAAATAAAAATATTCTGAGAAGTATTCAAAACCCCTATTTCAATAGGAGGATGATACTGAAGGTCAGTCAGTGTTCCTGTATAACTATGTGCAAATTGAAGCACACTAAACACATTTATAACAAACAAACATAATAAAATATATAAAACAATCATTTTAGGGAGCCCTTTCATTTTAATTCTTATTATTTTCAAATTACAAAGCCTTGCAATAACCAATGAGCAAACAGCAACCAGGAAAACAGTCAGCAATACTTGCAGTTTTTCCAGAGAGCTTCAATGCCCAGATAATTAAGCAAGGCACAATTATTATACCCCTTTCTACATATAGCACCTAAAAACAAAACCAACCCCTATATATACTACACTACTAAATGAGATCAATAGCCCTTCTCAGCTTTCTCTACCGAGTGGCGCTCGCGCCACTCACGCTCGTGCTACGCGCGATCACGCTTGTAAGCGATACAGAATTTAAAGTTAGCGCCAACACCTCCTTCAGAAGTGACTTGCAGCAGCTAGCCCACCTCCAAGCCCTCGCGCCAGCTGATTTATTTTAGCCCAAATTATTAAAGTGCAGACACAGAGGCAGCAATTAAAGTCATAAGATGCAATGTCAATGCAGGCAGGTAGGCAGTGATGAAAAGACAAACAGTACTTGTAGATGCAGCTCTGCCACAGTGATTCAAACAAATGCCCAGCCATCTACTCACCTTTCAAGCTGATGTAGTAGCTCGGGATGGAAATCTGCTACAACATAGCGATACAAATTTAAAGTTAGCACCAACTCCTCCTTCAGAAGTGACGTGCAGCAGCTAGCCCACCTCCAAGCCCTCACGCCAGCTGATTTATTTTAGCCCAAATTATTAAAGTGCAGACACAGAGGCAGCAATTAAAGTCATAAGATGCAATGTCAATACAGGCAGGTAGGCAGTGATGAAAAGACAAACAGTACTTGTAGATGCAGCTCTGCCACAGTGATTCAAACAAATGCCCAGCTGTCTGCTCACCTTTCTGACTGATGTAGTAATCGGGATGGAAATAGCATTATAGGTTAAGGAGGGCATCTTAGCCTCAAAAAGCCCAGTAGTAGGTGAAGACAAGGGGATGGAGACAGTGTGGGCTGAGGTGACTGCTGTGGGAGGAAAGGTGCTTAGGGGTGAGAGCGGAATGCAGACCTTCAGCACAGAAGGAAAATACAAACAACAAACTGGGGGAAGATACCAGAAGGATTGCAGAACTTGAGGTGGTGCTCATTTGGGAAGATATCAATGTACCCAGCATGGACTGGAACATCACAGCAGTGGTAACTGGAAGGAGTCAATCACTGATGGAAAAGATGCTGGAGGAATTTTTAAGTCAGATGAATATGGTCCCCCTTGTAGAATAGCAAGATGGCTGCCTTGGTGGGCTGACTGTAAGTCTCTTGAAGCCCATTACATTGCATTTTAAATGCAGTATTTTGCAACATTTTTAGCAAGATATAGTTTGTCTGGTATCCAAGCAAGCTTTAGGGCATTGAAGTGAGTTTAGTTAGATAGTCCGTGTTTTTGTTTTCCAGCTAGTAGACCATTCAATTTTCTCTGGTGGATGCATACTTGAAGGCTTTTAAAATCAAGATCAACTAACAAGTTTTATTTTGCTATTTCACAGTTTGCATATGTGCTTGGGCATAGAGAAGAATTATAACATCATTCCATTCTGTGGTCCTCCTTTTTTTTTCTATTTCATGAGGCAGTGTGACTGCATTCTGAAGGTGTAAATGTGCCCCATCTCTGGCTATTGAATACCTTAATAGAGGAGTGGAAGTATGAGTGATTATTGACTATCCTTTACTTGGTGGTGGCCTAGTGCAAACCCATCTTAGAGGCTGATTCTCAATGTCACTCCAAGCTGATTTTCACCAAAGAACAGTGTTCTGATCAGGATTAGTAAATCTGACAACCCTGACCTAAGCACAGAGCCGACAGCCCCCTTGTTTTCTTTCATCTGTAGTGAGAGAGTGACTGACTGAGGTACTGCTCTCATTTGCCTAGATACTGTAACTGTCTAAGTGTGAGGGTTCCAGTCTGCTAGATGAGGCAATAGAAGTAAACTGACCTGGATAGACCTTTCTCTGTGGAACATGGACCCAACAGATCTTCGGGACAGTGTTAGCTATATTGAGAGAGCAGCTAACTGAGGTACTGTATTTGTGCAAACCTACCAACGTGCTAGGAGTTTCATTCTAGTCTGCTATCAGGAGTCAGCAGGAGAAACTTTGCCAAGATGATTTCCTCTTCATGGAGTAAAGGCCTAATCTAATATTGTCCCTGTCATTTTGGACACACTATATCTCCAATGCTGCTTGCAGCAAGTGTATTATTTATTACCTTTAATTATACAATGAGGTCTGAAAATCCAGTAACTTCATTGGTCAGTGGGGGTCTTTTACCAAGGGTAAATCCTAGTATAAACCATGGGTAAAGTTCCAGCACTCTCTGCTGAACAGTGTGCAAAACAACAAATCACTACAATTTTTTTCATTTTTTAAAATTCTGTCTAGTTGCATCTTGAATTCGTAAAAACATGACCATAAACAAAGCATACCAGCCTCCCAAAAAAGTTACTTTCTGTATCGCTTCATGTTGTCTATAGGGAAGGTAGTTAATACTTAAGCAATAAACCACAACAGGGTGTGGGTTATGCTGGGATTTACCCACGGCAGGTGTGGTTTGGTCACGAGGCTGCAGGCCAAATGATTACATCCACACCAGAAGTGGGTAAATCCCAGCATAACCAACACCCTGGAGAGGTTTACTGTGATGATACAATGCCCATTTTCAGTTTTTGTAATGAAAGAAATAAAAGAAAAACATGTTTTTTTTGCCATTTTAAATGTTTTTTATTAAATTTATTCTTGGGCCACAAAAAAATAGTTCACTGTTGCTGGGTACAATCCCCCACATATGGTTTTCTGAAAAGATGGCTTGAGGCTTCCAGTTTTTTTTTAATTCTCCTCTCCCATACACCAGAGCTCATTCTGTGCTATGTGTATACCCAGTGAGATTCTGTCAGTGTCGGTATGTATTTATTTTGTGTTTTTAAACTCACAGACTAAGAGGGCTCCAGCCGTTACAGCAGTGAAGCTCTAGGAGACTCATGCAAGCCTCCCACCACCCTCCTTCAGCTAAATATATATTTCAAAATTTTGAGGAGTGCTGTACTGAGGAAAGTGTTTGTCAAGTAAAAATGATTGCTAATACTTACAGAAATCACTGCTGAAAAGCAGAGTCATGATACTGGGTATGCCCCTATGCATATGTACATCCACTGTGATTTGCATATGCATATTCACAGGTCCAGTATCACGGCTCGGGTTTTCGGACGTGACTTCTGTAACTTTTAGCCCTCATATTTACTTGACAAATGTTTTACTCAATATAGCACTGTTCAAACTCTTAAAACGTATATTTAACTGAACGGGGATGGTGGGAGGTGTGAATGAGCATCCTGTTGGTTTAGCGCTGGTTGGTACTATGACCAGTATATGGTATTGGGATCTGGGTCTTCCGATGCCTTTGCTGTTCTTGTTGTCCCTGCATGGGCTGTCTTGGACAGTTGATTACAGCCTAGGTGGGGGGCATGCTTGCTAGGCGGGAGGTTGGGACATGATGATAGTCAATCTGCAGCTAGCTGGCACACTAAATGTGAGTTAAATTACAGGCAAAGGATCAAAGGGTCACAGGGACTTATTCATGGCAGCAGTGTGTGTGTGACATTTTCCCAGTTAAAGGGACACAGACAGAAGATGAGGCTTTTGATCCTATGGTGTTTGAGCATGTTTATTGCCATATTGATGATGCATTCTGTTTGAGAAGCAGGTGTTTTGGTCAATTTTTTTTTTTTTGTGGTTCAGGATGTATTTTTTCTTTTTTTGGGGTGGGGGGGGCCTCTTATGGCATTTTGCTTCCTTTTTTATTGACCAAAGTTAGACAGGCAGATTTGGGAAATGGTCATTCCTACTGGCATGAGATGTAGTCTTGGCATTTTCTGTAGTCTCTAATTTTGTGGCCAACAGTTGAGAAGCAGATTTGAAAAACTACAGGGGGACAGCAGTATTATCTGTGGACAGAAAACCTTCCCTTAATTGTTCATGGCACCATGGCTTAGTGCAGACAAATACTATGCAAGACTATAAGGACTATACTACTTCACAACTTAATATATATGTTTTGGTTCCCCCAAGAATTACCCTCAGACTGGGAAAGGGGTGCACTTGTGGTACTGTTTGTCAGTGGGTAAGCTGAGTTATACATTCCCTGTCCTGGACCCATTATCATCATGCTAAGTATCAGTAGGTGCTAGCTGCAAAGACACCCATATCTATGCGAACTTCTTAGGTCAGGAAAGTGTCCCTGCAGGCACAATCATGTGCCCACAGCAGCACTAGACTGCTTCCCAGCATTGCAGGTGGCCCGCACCTTGAAAACATGAATAGAGTCAAGGGGAGGTTATGGGGGTGTTAAGTAGCTCCTGATCATACAGAGCCAGGTCTGTCAAATGAGGAATAATGTCCCTCCAGGGAAGCGAGGGGAATGGAATATAACCTATGTTATCTGATTACCTCTATTTCACTTGAAAACAGAACAAAATTTCCTTTTCATACAGGTCACTGTGGTGTTCAGGGTTACACCGACAGGAGGTTCATACCTTACAGTCTGTTGCTGTGAGACTCATGCAGTTTGACCTATGGTGTGTGGGAACCACCCTTCTCATGAATAAGGTCAAATCAGGGATGAGCAGGGCTGACAGTGCAGGTCTGGGGCTGGATCTCAGACTTCCTTTATTGCAGGGAATAGTCTTTGTGTTAGAGGTTGGTAACATTTTGGTCATATATGAGGCTAAGTATGCTGCCATGTTTATGAAAGACCTGACAGCCCAATAAGGAGATCTTGACTCCTCCTTGGAGGCAGTATGTAGGCAAGCCTGAACTTTTGAGTGGAATCATTTTGGGCATGATATAGGTCTGTCTTGTAGTTTCAGTGCTGTAAGCCAGATCAGCCAAGAGAGGGCAGATTCCTTCACAGCTCAGTATTATTTCTAGGGTCTAACTGGGACATCTGCCTTTAAGGAGGATTGACTGGCTGGACTCCAAGGGGACAGACATTCATCAAGTCAGATCTCTCCTGTAAGACAGTTTGCATACATGGGCCTGCTTAGCTGGCTTGATTGTGCTGATCTCATGCAGTAGGTGGCCGCATCCATGATTTATATGTCAACATTTCTACCAGCTTGGTTCAGTGGGGTTTTCTTGTTCTAAGGTTACTTGGTGCAGGCAGAAGAGACAGTTCATGCCTCTGATGGTTTGCATAAGCAGCTAATGTGTACCTGTTATAGTGATGGCAAAACTGTATGGTTTGTTGGGATCTGCTTTCACAAAAATTGTTTATGTATACAGGCCTTGCTGCACATTTGAGTCACCCAGAAGTGGTTGTATAGCTAACTTACTCAAGTTTTCTTGTACACTCTATAGGTTTATTTATCAGTCTGAATCCAATTGGCTTAAGGCACAAGCATGTGGTGTAATCAGAACTGTGATATGTCCCTGTTTTTCTTGCGCATGCATGTGTCTTCTACTAGACCACCTTGTTCCAGGGGAAGGTGCAAGTGATAATCCTACCCTTTGATGGCAATATCTGGCTAGAGGGCTATAAGTATTTAATTGAGGATCAGTCTGGTTCAGTTGCCTTGTACTTCACTGCAGAACTCAGAGGAGGTTTGAAGGTTTTCTTGTCCCATTTTCCAATACAAGGGCAGATCCATGAATACCTTCTTCCCTGCATTATGCAAAAGGTATGACCATGGGGATCCAATGCAATGATACCATGTCCCACTGCACCCCTATCTGGGACATTGGTTACCTTCTGAAGCTACAAGTGTTCAGCCCTCTGGAGAACTTAAAAGTATTAGCAGTTCTCTGCAACAAGGCAGGACAACCCCAGTACCGTAGCACCAAGGTGCACAGACGCCTAACAAACAAGTAAGTTTGCAAAATGCTTAAAACCTCTGTCCTGAGAATTCTTTTAATGCTACTTCTGCTCTCTGGAAACATACACCCCAACCCAGGACCAGCTCGGCCGACCGCACACCCCGTGAACAGGAGGGAGGGGTCCCTCACATTGGCATCAATCAATGTCTGTAGCCTCCTCAGCAAACTTGATAACCTCCAAACCTGGATTCAACAACACAATCCTGACATCCTCTCTGTTGTTGAAACATGGCTAAACCCTAAGATTCCTGACACTGCTGTCACAATTCCCAGATACTCTATCTTCAGGCAGGACAGAATTTCAAAACAAGGTGGTGGCTGTTCCATCTACCTAAGGGATACCCTCATGGGACATGTCATTCCATTTTCCAACCTGGGATCCCCATCTCAGGTCCTCACCATCAAAGTTCTCCTAGGGGCCCATAATAAGAATCTTACTATAGCCTCTGCATACATACCCCCAAAGAACCAGCCAAGTGGCTTCAACATCATCATGGAATACCTTATGTTCCTGCACCATAAATCAGAGACCATAATTTTGGGTGATTTTAATATAAACTGGCTTTCACCTGAGGCCTGCACCTGTAAGGGTGCTGTCACAGCACAGCACCTCACACAGTTTGTCCCCACCCCCACTAGGTGCATCTATAGGATGGGGACCTACACCCTACTTGATTGGATACTGTCAAACTGCCCTGAAAGAATCTCTAAGGTATCAGTACTCCCTGATACTTTAAGTGACCACTCACCCGTTATCTGCTCTTGGGCTAACAAATTCACCAAGCCCCCTCCTATGATAATACACACTAGGGTGCTCAAGCAGGGGCACCTTCAGCTGTTAAAATCTCATCTAAGCAGGCTGGACTGGGCAAAAATTGACTAATTCAATGATACAAACAAAGCCTTGGAACCATTCATCAGCCGCTTTACTGCGGCCTGCCATATCCATGTACCACTTAAAAAGATGAAGGTTAAAGGCAGGTCTAACCAATGGATAAACTCCAAGCTTGTAGCATGGCTAAAACAAAGGAGCCACCTCTGGCACTGTGCTCAAGCCACATCAGTGCAAAGGGACATACAAAAATACAAATCTGCAAGAAATGACTGTACCCAAGCTATACGGAAGGCTAAAGCAAATATTATAAGGAGGCACCCTCCAGCTCCTGTGGTGATGGGAAAAAATTCTGGAATAACTTAAAGGACCTTACAGGCAAGGATCCTAAGGCACCCCCCACCATGCTCAACATTGATGGAACACCTACGCTAGACCTTGGTACCATCTCCAATATATTCAATAATGCGTACTCCATCCTGGGCAGTGTCCTTCCACCTGATTTTTTCAACGCCCCCACCACCACTTCCCACTTTGACACTGCATCCCAAGTACACACAGCTCCACAGTTCTTCTTCAAAGAGATCCCAATGCACTTAGCCAGAACGTATATATGCAAGACCATCTGCAAAAACTGGCTGCAGTGGTCACACATTCGACCTAAAGTTGCTTGTGCTAGTCCTAGATGAAATCCTTGAATCCCTGGCAAAGATCTTCAACCTTTCCCTAAGATTGGGTCAATTCCCATCACTCTGGAAGCAGGTGACTATCACACCTGTATACAAAAGTGGAGAGAAGTCACTGTACACCAACTACAGGTCCATCTCCATCCTCCCCCCTTTATCTAAAGCCCTGGAATGAATAGTCTCAGACCAGCTTGTCGAGTTCCTGGACAAATATGAAATCCAATGCCCGGAACAGCATGGCTTCCAAAAAGGACATAGTGCCACCACTGCACTGTTGGAATTTACAGGATTCATCCACGACACCCTCAACCAAGGAATCTGTGGGGGGGAGCAGTATTCATTGACCTAACGAAGGCCTTTGATACTGTTAATCCCCCCACGTCTACTCAGGCAACTGACCACTTTCGGGCTCTCCAAAGATGCACTGCCCTGGTTTGCTAGCTACCTCAGAAGAAGGATCCAACATGTTAGGAATGCCGGAGTCACCTCTGATGAAAAAAAACAGTCCTCTCAGGTGTCTATACTGGGGCCATTACACTTTTCTCTCTTCCTGAATGGTATCCCTAGCATCTGCCAACAGAAAATATTACTCTATGCGGATGATGCAGTACTGTTTACAAGCAACCATGACTCTAAACTACTTGAGAGTCAGTTGCAGCGTGATTTCAGGCATGTTGAAGAATGGTTTAGCTCACATGAACTCATCCTGAACTATAGCAAAACTAAGGTCATGACATTCTGCAATGCACAGAGCAAGTATAATCCTCTGTCCCTCACCATCAAGAACCATGTGGGGACTTTACTTGAACATGTTCCTGAATTTAAATATCTTGGCATTACCTTGGACAGTTTCCTTTCTTACACACGGCACATTGGCAATGTAGCTAAGGCCACCAACATATAGATCGGCCTGCTGCACAAGCACAAACACTGCATGACTACTGATGTCCTTAGACTGGCCATCTACAGCTCTGTCACCTCCATCATTGACTACGATCTAGCCATCTATGGCTCTGCTTCCCCTACTGCCCTCTGGAGGATATTGGTGACACTCAATAAGGCCTGTAGGCTTCTAATGGGTGCTGCCCACCTAACACACACCTGTAACCTGTATGCCCAGGCCCGATAGCTTCCACTCCTTAGTGGAATACAATATAAGATCTGCTTGTTAACCAAAAAAGTTCTCCTTGGGCTCATGCCATTAGGTGTTGCATAGCTCCTTACTGCTCACAGCAGTACCCAGCTTACACGTAGTGCACAATATCAAACCTTCCAGGTCCCCAGAAGCCAGACCACAATAGGTCAGAGGTCATTCACACACAGGCTCCTCAGTGGTACAATACTCTTAACAAAGAAACACTTACAACTGCAATGCTTGGACCCTTTAAAAGGCAGCTCTGACTATTCCTCACCTCTACCACTCAATGTGACTGCCTCTCCTAAGGAACTTCCTCCTCATTTTACTCTAGTAGAAGGTGATCTGTAATCTCCCTTAGAGCTTTACACTATTGACACCTGTTTTCCCCGACTCTCACCCCTTACCCCCCACCTCCCTCACCCCCTCCCATCTCTAATGGCACTTTTCAGATATGAGGCCCTCCATCCCCTATCCACCTCGCACTTTTTGCCACCCACCCTTACCCTCCAACAATGGCCATTTGGTATGCCTACCACTTCCTGACTCCCTCCTGCGCTATACTTACTATATACTGTTCACCCTGAAACTTGTCAGAAACTAGCTTATGATGACTCTCTCCATTAATGGCTTTTTTTTCACCTATCCCCTCCTCCCCCAGGGTGCATCTGGAATCAAGCGGTACCATGCTCTGTATGCCTCCCCTGCTAAAATGCTTAAATAAATAAATAAATGGCTGTATATTTACAGCTTAGCCATCTCTGTGTTTTAAGACTGTAACCATTGTCGACCTTTGTATGTATGTTGCCCTACATCGTTTGACGTGGAACCTTTGTAAATGTGCAGTTCTTGCTCAAAGGTATTTGTAATCCTAGAGTTTAATAAATAAAAATAAATAAATAAAATACCTAGTTATACAGACAGGTAGACAGACATATGGGGGGTAGTGCAATGTAATGGCTGCGGGGCAGCAGTCTTCTGGGAGTCTTTCTGGAGGCTGAGATGCTGTCCTACTTGCAGACAACTCTCTGCCCTGAGGGAGGAGGTTGCCCATCTTCAGGCCACACCGGACAGTAGTAAGGGAACCTGCCCCATCCAGGGAGCACCAGAGCTACCACCACTACCTCAGAGGTTGTGAAGAAAGCACAGCAGTTGAACCACAGTGGGCTCAGGGAGGGTGAGGGTGGTGGAACAGAGGCACACCCAGTCAATTGTACCACTCCACAATCCATACACCATTCCGATGGAGCATAGTTCCCCTATGGATGCATCCACAGAGGAGACTAAGGAGGTTGTGGACAACTGTTACAAGGGAGCCCCACAGGAAGGAGGCAGAGGACACCACAGGGAAAGGAAGCAGCTCCTGGTGTGGGACTCAATCATTAATGGGATAGAACTGGGGGGAGCAGGGAAAACTGAAGAAAGGTGCCTGCCTGGTGCCATGGCTTGGAGGGACAGGAAGCACATCCTCAGGATCATGAGAACAGCTGCACAGGAGACTGAGCTGGACATCGTTGTCCACCTAGGGACAAATGACTTGACAACATGAGATTAGAGCAGTGCAGGAGGAGTTTGTGGAGTTAGGGAGGGGCCTAAGGCAAGTAGCACACACAGTATCCTTCTTGAAGGTGCTGCCTGTCTATGGCAAGGGTGAGGTGAGGTTACTTCGCACCATTCAGTTCAATGGATGGTAAAAAAAATGGTGCAGAGCACAGGGGTTTGACTTCATTGGGGACTGGGGTTCCACTTGGAGGGATACCAGCCTATACTGGCAGGATGGTCTGCGTCTGTCCAGGAAGGGAACAAGTCTTCTGGGCAATCAGTTTAAATGCTTCATTGGCAAGCTTTTAAACTAGTCAAGGGGGGAGGCACTGATAAGCAATAGGGAATTCACAGCCTCCCCCTGCAAAACAGGGTACTAAATGAGGGAAAGACCAAGGTACAATGGTCAGTAGGGAGCAGGATGGGATGAACGGAGAAAGCAAAGTCAATGAGGACAAGGATGGTGCTACAAGAGGTAAAACCATCAAAAAATGGAGAGCAATGAGTACTAATGCCTGTAATCTGGGTAACAAGCTTCCTGAATTAGTGGCCTTGATGGAAGAGGAACATCTGAATATTGTGGCAGTTACAGAAACATGGAACACACAGAACCATGACTGGGACATAAACATACCAGGATACACTATCTACAGGAGGGACAGGGAAGGTAAAATATGAGGAGGAGGAGCAGCTCTCTACATAAGGGAAGGAATCAAAGCTACAGAACAAAAAGGTAAACAGAGGAGAGGAAGCACTGTGGGTCAATTTGGAGACAGGCAATGGCACCACAATCCGCACAGGGGTTGTATACAGACCTCCATCTCAGGGGAGGACATGGACAAGGAAAGGATAGGAAGTATCCTTAGAATGGCAGAAAAAGGGAAGATATTGCTGATGGGGATCTGAATATGCCAGATGTTAATAGGAGTACATTTGCAGCAGCCACTTCTAAGAGAAGGGTCATTCTAGATGCCCTTCAGAGGGCATGCCTTAGACAACTAGTATTGGAACCCACTCGAGATGGAGCAATCTTAGACCTGGTACTCTCAAATGGAGATGGAGAGAGGATCACAGATTTAGAAGTGGGTAGCCATCTGGGAACTAGTGACCATTGAACAGTATGGTTCACAATAAACACAGCAGTAGAGTCAATCCATACAAAGGCAAAGGTACTGGACTTCAAGAGGGCTGACTTTTCCAAAATGGGTGAGTGCTTAAGGAATGCACTAGCAAATGGGCAAGAAGGAGGGGTGGAAGAACAATGGGGAATAATCAAAACTGCCATCACAGAGGCAACAAGCCTTTGTGTGAAGCAAATAAACAAAACAAAACGATGTATGAAACAACTATGGTTCTCAAAGGAGGTGGCAGGGAAGGTTAGGGAGAAAAAGAAAGCATTGAGGAAGTACAAGGAATCACAGAAGAAGCATGACAGAGAATTGTATCAGTTAAAGCAAAAGGAAGCTAGGAAGGCAGTCAGAACAGCAAAGGCCCAAACCGAGGAAGAGATAGCCAACACAGTTAAGAAGGAGGATAAAACATTTTATAGGCACATCAGGGAGCGAAGGAAGACCAAGGGAGGGATAGTGAGGCTTAATAAGGGAGGAGGGTGGGCAGAGGGAGACTGTGAAAGGCAGGGATACTAAACAAATATTTTGCTCAGTATTTACAAATGAAGAGAGTACCTAAAACAAACAGTAGAAACACTCTGGATACAGAAGTTGATACCAGCCCATTTACCGAAGAAAGGGTTCTGAAAGAACTCTTATAACTGAAGGTGGACAAAGCAATGGGGCATGATGGGATTCATCCTAGAATTCTAAAAGAACTAAGGGTAGAACTAGTGACACCACTGACTACACTCTTTAGCAAATCATGGGAGAATGGGGTGGTACATGTGGGACTGGAGGAGGACAGATGTGATTCCACTTCACAAAAGTGGAAGTAGGGCAAAACCAGGCAACTACAGACCTGTTAGTTTAACCTCAGTGATAGGGAAAATGATGGAATCACATCTGAAGGAAAGAATTGTTGAATACCTAGAGGCCAGAGGGGCACAGGACCCAAGGCAGCATGGACTCATAGCGGGAAGGTCATGTCAGATGAATCTAATCGATTTCTTTGACTGGGTGACCAAAGTAGTAGATCAGGAAGGGGCTGTGGACATTTCCTAACTAGTCTTTAGCAAGGCATTTGACACAGTCCTACACAAAATATTGATATACAAGTTAGCCAGCTTGGGAGTGGGTCCCAAGATGGTAGCCTGGGTAAAGAATTGGCTTGAGAACAGGACACAGAAGGTAATAGTAAATGGAGTCCACTCTGAGTAAGGGGGTTACTAGTGGGGTACGAGGGGTTCAGTACTAGGATCAGTCCTCTTCAATGTCTTTATAAGCAACATTGCAGAGGGACTGGAAGGAAAAGTATGTATATTTGCAGATGACACAAAGATCTGCAACAGAGTTGATACACAACATGGGGTTGAAAGGATGAGAAGGGACTAGGCAAGGTTGGAGGAATGGTCAAATGTATGGAAGCTTAGATTCAATGCTAAGAAGTGCAAGGTAATGCACCTGGGAAACAAAAACCCAAGGGAAGAGTACACAATGGGAGGTGAGATACTGACAACAACAAAAATGGAAAGGGACCGGGGGTAGTCATATCAGATGACCTAAAGGTGGGTAAGCAATGTGAGAGGGCAGTAAGGAGGGCTGGGGGGATACTGGTATACATAGAGAGAGGCATCACCAGTAGAAAACAGGAAGTTGTTATCCCTCTGTACAGACAGCTGGTGAGACCCCATCTGGAGTACTGCATGCAGTTCTGGAGACCCAATCTCTACAAAGACATAAACAAGATGGAGGCAGTCTAGAAGAGGGCAACTAAAATGGTACAGGGTCTGCACCAGAAGACATATGAAGAGAGACTTAAGTAGCTTAATATGTATACCCTTGAAGAAAGGGGGGGACATGATAGAAACTTTTAAGTACCTCAGTGGAATCAACAAAGTCCAAGAGGGTAGCATCTTTTAGAAAAAGAGGTGTGCAAGAACAAGGGGGCACAATTTGAAGATGGGGGGGCAGCTCAGAGGTAATGTAAGGAAGTATTTTTTCACAGAGAGGGTTGTGGATGCATGGAATGACCTACTGGAGGAGGTTGTGGAATCAAAAACAGTGGTGGAATTCAAGCATGCATGGGACAGTCATAAGGCAATTCTAGAGGGTGGGGGTAGGAAGAAGTAGGCTGTTGGTTAACTAGGATCTGCAGCTTATCCATTAGGTAAGGAAATTGGCAGACTGGGTGGGTCAAGCGGTCCTTATCTGCTGTCAAATTCTATGTTTCTATGTTGGCTACTATCCAGGGTATATTTTTCTTCTTAACTGTGGGCCAGCAGTTGATTTTACCATGGCAGTGAGAAGGTTGGGATTTTATGAAAGTCCAGAGGCACTAAAGACAGTCAGAACATCAGGGGTCCTCTTCTTGGTCTAACTTCTCATTAGGGATTGAGGAAGTGTGGAGAGGTCCATGCCAAGGGCTTAGAAGTTCTGGGGCTACTAGGCAGATTATTCAACAAGGAGGAGAGTTCCTTGTTACTGTTGAAGGTAAGGATCCTTGAAAGTAGAGTCTAGCCTGGAGAATTCCATAGCCAGTTTTTCATGCAGATGGTTTTATTCATGAAACCCTGCATTTTATCCATGTACACCATTTAGGATATAACAATAATCTTCAACTATAGCCCTGTATTTGCACAGTTTTGCATATGTAGGCCCATAGCTGCAGAGACCAAGAATACTGGAGCTGGCCTTCCCCTGTTAAACTTAGATCCATCTTGGATGACACAGAGCCCATCCTTGAGCTGGGGGGAAGATTTCTAGATCAGATACCAGCGATATGATACTAAAGTCTTCAGAGCCAGGGTTCGTAATCCCAAATTGATTTTAGAGATAGAAGTTCCTGCCTAAGATTTAGTAAGATTTGACATAAGCAATAGGAGTTGCAGAGGTGCATGTCTGCATTATGAAGTGATTTGACTATTTCTGTGAGCAGGCTGTCTCATGGTAATGGTCTACACTGTTGAGGAACTGAAGATTCTGATTGAATGGTTAAGTTGAAGGGATTCCTGGGAGAAGTACCTCTACCTAGGAGTGTTCAAGAAGCTGTGTAGAAGGTTTATCTGGTTCCAGAACAATTCTTTTTTCTTGAGTGGAACCCATCAGAGTCGAATCTGTGGCACAATCAAAATGCAAATCAGTCTTCAAGCAGGAAAATGGAGTGTCCACACAGTTTTGTTTAGGGCATGAATTTATACTTCGGGGGGAGGTTATTCATTGTCTTGGGATATTCTGACCTGTGGGATAGACGGTCTGGTGGCTATAGTTCATGCAATGCAACCATATGAGATTTCTCAGCTATAAGGCTCTCCAATCCTTCTAGTGGTTGTGAATGGAGACAGTGGATGTCTGCCCTAGCAGTACAACTTTATTAGGTATACGAGTTTTCTGGTTGTTTCTCTGTTGTTCTGTACCTATAGGATTCAAGGGTGAGAAGCAACTTTTCCTCTGATAATCTCAGAGCATGGCCCACCATTTAGGTACAACTCAGAATACCCACTCTTGGTAGCCTGGTTGCTCTGTGCAGGTGGAGACTGTAGAAATGGGGGTTCCTGACTCTGGAGGTATCTATGTGATGATTTGTAAGAAATGGTGATACCCACAGTCTTGGCAGAGTGAAAATCTGTGTGTGGTGGCCAAAGATCAGGATGTTAGGATCTCTAATGCCTTGAGATTTGGATGTTGTTTTGCAGGTGGGAACTGCCAGTGGTTCCAATGGTCCCACAGACACATAATGATTTGTCACAGAATAATAAAGGCGATAGATTCCTACGCACAAGGAATTTTACTGTATAAGGCATAAAAAGGATGCTGTCTCCTGCAATTTGATTCCTCAGTCTCTTTTTGTAATTTTCTGTCCTGAGTATTGGAAGCCACAAGGATCTTGCTTGGAGTCATCTTAGCAGGGGGACTATGCCACCCTTTGCAGGTCCTTGACAAGGTATAGGTCACTCAGAACAGAGTTCCTCTTCCTTCTAGGGCACTCCTAGCATCTTATGCCAGGAGGTCTAAGTTTTGTTGCTGAGTCGAGCACGGGGTTGCTGTAGTGCTTCTCCTGTGTAGGGCTGTGCAGAATGTGAAATTCCACCATCGAAATTGCTGCGGAATGGCAATTATGCTTCTGAAATGCTTTGCAGAATTTCTTTTTAAATTCCATGGAATTTTGAAAATCATTTCTATACAAACTGCAAAATAATTTTCTATGGATCATGTAAACCGTGGAATAATTTTCCGCAGATCATGGAAAAAGAATATGTGGTTTATGTGAACTGCTCACTATTATTCCACAAAAAGCATTTTGTATCTGGAATGTTGAAATTCTGAAAATGATGGAAATTGATGGACTTTTTGAAAATTCTGCAGAATTCAATTCCATTGGAAAATTCAACATTCTGAACTGCACTACACCTGTGGTTTTAATGCTCCTCAGAGTTGTGCCCTGCACTTTGCTGCATTTTGCTATCGCACCCAGCCAGTTTTATATTTGGCAAGCAGTGGTTGTCAGATGAATAAAAAATATTTTTGTTAAGGAATTATGTGGGACAATATTCTCTTCTGCCCTACTTAGAAGGATACTGCTTTTTAGAACACATCTGTAATAACTACCTTCCCAATTGATAATGTGGAGTGATATAGAAAGGAGAAATTCTATCATAATTACCATAATTTCCTTTTCTGTTACCTCCAACATTGTCAATGGGTTCTCTCCCTGGAGCTGTCTGCTCTTCTGGAGAATATTGTCCTATATATAGGTATGTCTCAGATCTTTGTAGGTGTACATTGACTTTATTGAAGGATACTTGCAGTGCCCTTTCAGGGTTTTCAGATTCATCAACAAGATCCAAACACTTGAGTATGATAATGCATGACTGGCACACAAGCTAATAAATTACATTGTGAGATATATAAGGTTTTGTTTGGCTAGGGAATCAAAATGGGTATTTGTCAGTCATAAACATCCAGTTGTATCCTCTTTTAACTAAACATGTTTTTTTGTTTTAAGGGGTAGGAAGAAGTAGGCTGCTGGTTAACTAGGATCTGCAGTTTATCCAGTAGGTAGGGAAATGGGCAGACTGGGTGGGCCAAGCAGTCCTTATCTGCCGTCAAATTCTATGTTTCTATGTTTCTATGTAAGGCAAGTTTGCAAGAATGGAAGACCACAAGATCTAAGAGGGAATCTGATGCCTGATGTTGGAGGCCACTAGGGGCAAATGTAGGATGGAAATCACACTCGTGCATCCTGAATGTGGGTCCCATTCTATCGGTAGGCACATATTATTTTTCCCTTTTCTTTCTGATACATACTGTATATATTTATGTAGGGGCTCATCTGGGAACATTGATAACAATTGTATACTGTTGGTTTGTGCATTGTATACTGCAGTTGACAGAAATGTACTGAGGTTGCTTTTGCAGATAGAATGTTCCATGTTCCTGGGGTCTGTCCTGAGGTCACAGCTTTTGGGATACACCAGCTACCCCAGTGGGAGAGGACAATACCCATATATATTAACTACCTTGTTGACAATGTTGGAGCTAACAGAAAAGGAAATTATGGTAAGTATGATGGAATTTTTCCTTTTCAAAATCACTCCCCAAATCCATTTTCTGTAGCAAAAATAAAACAAATTATTGTAACAGTAGCTGCTCAACTGTTTGCATGAATTACATGACTGCTCATGCCCACCTCACCTCTCTCTCTCCTCTATTCAGGCACTGTCTCTGCACATGCTGTCTGTCTCTTTCTGAACCAATTTTCAGCTGGCTCCCGGGCCTCCAATCAGAAAGGCAAAAGTGGCACATTTTAACTCATTACCTCCTGGGTGGCCATTTTGTGTCATGTAAACAATGTATAGTTCGGACTTCATATGGAGCTATTGGATGTAATGAGTTTTATATACAATAAGTATCAGTTCCTGGTTGAGCTTTCTATTGACTTGTCTCCTGCATCTTGTATGGGAGCAGCTTGTACACTCGCAGCATGATCAACTAGGGAAGCCGCTCACTGCTCACACCCCACATTCTACTAGCCGCTCATACCACACACTCTCTCTCTCCTGCTATTCAAATAAAGTAAAATTGACAAAATAAATATCCCAGTATGTGGAGAACATGGAAAACACGCTAAAAATAAGTAGCTCACCATGTGGAGGGGGAGGCGACTTTACAACACTACTCTGTTCAGCAACAAGACACTTTCTAATGTAGGGAGGAAGGATATTGCAATAACAATCCTTAAATAAAACTTTCAAAATAGTAAATTTAAAATTTTTTATAAGTTCTTAAAAATTCTTTAATTACAGATCACTGTATAATTGCAATAATCCACTCCAGGATGTGGATTATGCTGGTATTTACTCATTCCTGGTGTGGTTATGTCACTCAGCATGTGGTCACATGATGCCTCACAGTAGGCTGGGTAAATGCCAATAAAACGTGCACCCTGTTGTGGATTATTGCTTAAATTCACACTGTGATATTGCCCTTTTTTAGCTGGTTACTTACCTGCACCCTACAGAATTCTGACCATATTGCAAACTGTTTAAAGCAGTTGTTTTGGAGTGCAATGAGTAGTGTGATTGTCATCAGTTTAATTATGTCTTAAGGTGCATCTGGGGGTGTGACTGTTGGGTTAGGAAGGGAGATTATCATGGTGAGGTTAGCGGGTAACTGGAGTCATCTGTTTTGATAATCAGTGTTTTAACATTTATGCTTGGTGATTTTAGATAATCTTGGTAGGCACCATGTGTTTATCTGGCCATTTCAAGTGCATCTACTCTCTGGACAGCCTGTGTTTCCTGACTCCTGGGAAAAATGTGAACTGGGATAGGGATCCTCCCTGCCTATGTCCAAAACCCAGGACCCTTCTGATTTTCCATAGGCAGTTAATAATCAGACCTGCAGACTCTGCCACTATACTTTGTGTCATCCTCTACGATTCAAGGTCACTGAGGAATAAAATTACGGTGACTTAGGATTTCATCTTGTACTCCTCAGCTGATCTTGTTTGCATCATTGAAAGCTGGCTGGAAGAAGATACTGGCCTCATTTTGGAGCATCTATTCCAGATGGGAATTCCACAGTGCCTTGTCTGAGGTGTGAGTGCATGAGGGTGGGTGATCATCTCTTTTAAGTCCACATTGGGAGTCACAGCCTATCCCATGGGTGGGACAAGATCATTTGAATGTCTGATTGTTAGGGGTGGTCAGGTGCTGGTTGAAAGATTGTTTCTGTGTACTATTCTCCAGGGCCCAAGAATGAGTACTTGCAAAGGTAACGGACTTTGTGGCTGACCTGTTATTGCTCCTCCCCCAAATCTTAGTGCTGAGGACTTCGATGCCTGGATCAACAATGAATCCTCACAGTTTGGACAGCAGTTCATCCAGCTGATGCTTTCACTGGGCCTAGCAGTCACCACCAGCACCCACCTGTATGGCCATGCCTTGGATCTGACCTTCTTGTTGGGAATTGATGTTTGTGAAATTAAGGTTGATCTGGACATTCATCAGATCAACAGCAAAACGTGCCCTCACCAGAGTCCTTGCAAGTTAGTTTAATATGGCACTGGTCCTCAAAATGTAAATGTCTACACAGTGGGTAAACCAATATGGAATTTTATTCTCAGGAAGCAGTGCAGTGCAGTAGAAAGAACGTACCAGGTAATCTATGGGTAATCCACAACAGTGTAAGGTGAGCAACACACCAGTGCCAAACGCTGCATGATTTGGCATTGGTGTTCTGCTCACCTTACACTGTTATAGATTATCCATGGATTGCCTGCTGTTTTAGAAACACAGAAACATAGACAGTGACAGCAGAAAAAGACCAAAGGACCACCGTGTCTCTCCATTACCCATGACTAAGTGTCAATGAAGGATTCTAACCCTCCTCATCAGTCTTCCTATTCCTTTCTCTGGTTTCGTCTCTACAAGTAAGCACTATTCCTTTTGCTGTATCCCAAACCCATTTGAAGCTCTCCCTGGTTTTAGTTCCCACTACCTCAGCCAGCAAGCTGTTCTATGGTACTACCACCCTTTCAGTAAAATAATACTTCCTCACATCCTTTCTGAACCTCCCTCCTGTCAGGTTCCAGTCATGCCCTCATATTGTTGAACCAGTGTTCCTGCTAAATAATTCATCTCAGTTTACTCTGTTTATTCCTTTCAAAAATGTGAAGGTTTCTATCATATCCCCCCTCTCACTTCTGGTCTACAGTGAGTACATGTTCAGTGCTCTAAGGCGTTCCTCATGGGACTTTCTCTGCTGGTCCTGTATCATCTTCATCACCCTACACTGTACTACATCTAACCTATCCTTGTCCTTTCTAAGGTGAGGGCTCCAGAACTGGACAGTACTCCAGGTGTGGCTACATCAAGGATCTATAGAGAGGGAGTGTCACTTCTTTCTTTCTACTATCACTACCCCTGCCAATACACCCCAGCATCTTATTTGCCTTGTTACAAGCATGGTTGCATTGGCCAGCCTGTTTAAGGGTGTGGTTGATGATAACTCCTGGGTCCCATTCCTCAGCTGTGGTGCTAAGTTTAACCCCTCCAATCCAGTATTCAGTCCTTGGGTTCTTTTTCCTAGGCATATCACCTTGTACTTCTTGGCACTGAATTTCAGCTGCCAGACATTTGACTACCTCTCTAGCCTTTGCAGGTCACTCTGTAATTCTCTAATTCCCTCAGTGCTATCCTCTCTTCTGCAGAGTTTAGTGTAATCTACAAAGAGGCTTATCCTACCCTGGATCTCTTCTTTGGTGTCACTGATGAACATGTTAAAAATGACCAGGCTCAAGATAGACAACTGTAGTATCCCACTAATGACCTCTCTTTCTCCTCTGATTTAACTCTGTTTACCACAGCCTGCTGCTGCCTCCATTTTAGCCAGTTTTACAACCATCTAACTATATCCATAACTACCCCCAAGTCCTCCAACTTCCTCAGCAGATGTCTGTGAGGCACAGACTCAAAAGTTTTGCTGAAGTCAAAGTAAGGTAGATCCACAGCATGGCCTTTATATAAATCTTTTGTCACGCAGTTGTAAAAGACTATTAGGTTAGCCTTACAGTATCTACTTGACAAAAAAGCCACACTGTCTACTATCCTGTAAATCATTACCCTCCATATAGTCTACGAGGTCTGTTGTTTTGAGTAATGCCTCCATCAGTTTCCCCATGACAGAGGTAAGACTGACAGGTTTTTTTTTTCTATTGCACTGCACTGCTCAGAATAATATTCCATATTGAATTTCCCACCATGTGAACATTCACTTTTTGAGAACCAGTGCTGTATTGGACTAACTTGCTGAAACTCTGGTGAGTACATGTTTTGTTTTTGTTGACAGAGTATAACCTTGTGGGGCTGGCCACCCAACATAGTGACGCAGGCTACTTGGAGCACAGGACCAACTTTGTATTTGTCATTCATCAGATCATAATGCCAGCCTGCCCACCAGTGCAGCTGTAACACTATCCCTTGTGAAGCCAACTACCTGGGTTTAGGAGCAAACTCAGGACCATCAGAGGACTGGCCAGAGGGAAAAGGATGAGTGTCCCATAAACTTCTCTCCTTCTCCAGGGTGTGGAGGGTACCGATGCCCAGCAGACATTGACTCATGGTGATGGCTGGGTGAGTGTACCTGGGACCAGAACTGAGGCATGGGATTGGTGGGACAATGGGCATCTGCACATCTGGGGTGGGACCATCCCAGATGTGCACTGATGTAATTCCACATTTGCTCCATCTAAGGCTTGCAACAACAACAAGGAAACACACTTTCTCTGTGAGCAGCATGATCAAGGCCACTGATTTACGGTGATTGAAACAATTAAATTCCATTTTCAAGACTTAAGATTCCGGAATTTCACCGGTGATCGTTACTCTAATTTCCGGATTTTACTGGGATTCTGTTATCATTCTTTTAGTATGTGCATAAATAATCAGAATTAAACAAGGCTTAATAAACAAAGCATTAAATAAAGCAAACTGAAAATAGTACAGGAAGGAATTAAAAGAAAAACATACTTTTTTATAGATTTACTGATCTGATAGAAAATGCCAGATTCCATGAAATCTTCATTTTTACCGGTTTTCAGGCAGCCCTAATTCCGGAATTTTAGCGGATTTTCCGGTAAAAACCGAAAAACAGTGGCCTTGAGCATGATGCCTGAGATGCATCCTTAGTTCTCCTCCCAAATGATGCCCAGGCCAGCTCATTAGGGGTTCTCAAGGTGGAGGTAGACCTCCACTCAAGGGATTGCTGCCATGACTGTTAAGTCATGGGCCTCCACTTGCAGACCGGCAGGGGGATGCCGGATGGGGGACAGTGGGGGCTAAATGGGCATGGTATGGGGTGGCACAGGATCATAACCCCACATACAATAACAGTGCGGCATATAATATCACAAGCAAAACAACGTAAAGCAAAAAGGTTGGTTAATACACTGACCACTGGAAAATGCCGCCCACACAATGTCACTCTATGGAGCAACAGTACAGTTCTTTTATTTTGGGGGAGGCTGCACCCACCACACACCACAACATGGGAGCTCTGTCCACAAACCCAGCTGACTTAACATTCTCAACTCCAAGGGGGTGTGGACTTCAGGACAGGGAGAAACTTAGGAGGGGGGTTAATTTTCTGAGACCTGCAGATGGGGAACCAAACCTTGGTCTTCAGGTCTCCCACTCCATCAGGCGCTAGTGCCTTGTCACTCCACCATGGGAGTAGCACAACCAGGCATTGTACCTACAGCTGCTTTATCCCCTCCTCATCTACCCATACAGTGACAGGGTAGCAGTAATTCTCTACTGCTATTTTACCCCGTCCCTGTAATTGTTTTCACCATTTCTACAGAGCAGTTTATTCCACAGTGTCCTTTCGGTAACATTCTGACCAGGTACCATATGGGGCACATTCCTGCCATAAAGAAAGTGAATAGAAACCAAATTAAAGAGAAAAAGGATCATCATACCATGTTGTTCCTTTGTTGGGGCCTTTATTTACACACACACACACCCCCCCCAGTGAAGATGGTTCAATACTGCCCTAAACACAGTCTAGAGTCTAGTAAACTTTTGGCAGTATTGGACGTGTTAAGTATGATGACAGAATGTGGCTGATGTGTCAGGAAAGCTGTGGAGAACATAAATGCAATTCTTGCACCTGCTCTTGACTAACTAACACCTTATCATGTCTACTCCTTGACCTTCCAGTGTAGCTCCCCATAGTTTTGTGATGAGCTGAGGCATTTTAAAACAAAACGAAAGAGGTTGGAAAGTTCTTGACAGAGGTCCTGATCAGTGAAGGACAGATTGGTGCTGAGGACTCACTATGGGAAGTATCAGAAGACAGTCACGCTGAAAAAGTGAAAAAGGCAGCGTTCCTGTCATGGGTGATCATTGCAAGAAAGAAGTGTCCAACCCAGCTCTTTTGCACCATAGACAGGATGTTGAATACTTCTTGCCTGCAGTTAGAAAAATAATTTTCTGAAAAATAATGTAAGGAGGTCAATCATTTCTTCCTCTGTGAGGTGTTCTCCTTGTGGGTGAGATCTCCTCAAGTGGCCTATCGTATACCAGCAGTACACTTCCTAGAATGGATGTGGGCAACAAGCTGTCCCGGGGAAGTTGCTTTCCTTTTTGAATGTGGAGATGTTTAAGGTGATCTCAGGCTGTGCCCCACTGTTGTGGCAAATCATTGTATGAACATATGCTGTCAATACTGTAGCTGCCATTTGGTATTCTTGTCTTTCATACATGCTTATACTTTGAAATATTGTGTACTATGCAAACCAATATGGCTGCTTTAGAGCCTCATCTTGTATTCTCTCCTTAATCTTATCATTTGCTAGATGTTAAACTTTATTTTGCTATTATGCCTACAACATGTTTTTGTCTGTGATTAGAATGGAATGTACCTAGATATCGAATCTAAGGAAATTCTGGCTATGTTGTTGCTTGTGGCACTTCCTGTAAAGGAGACTTTTTACATTGATGTCAGTCAGAAGCAGAGATGGGTGAAGTTGGCACAATTTGCTCTTTGAATTAATCCATGAATTTAGCACAATTTGTGGTGTGCAGCTCAATCCTTGAAGTGTGAATTTCTGCCTGTGAAGAGTGGAATTTCACCTGGGAAATGCAAAATTTCACAGTTTGCAGGTGAAATTCTGCTGTTCATGGTAAAAATCCCAGCAAAGTAGCATAGGTGATTTTTTAGGCTAATAGCAAAAGTTTGCTGATTGGTCTGTGGAGGCAGAGTGGGTGACTTCGACAAAACTTCTCAAGTGACTTAAAACTTCGCAACATCTCTAGAATAAGGTACAGAAGTTGCAAGATGTGATGTTTTGCCTTATTACAATACAGACCCCTGGCTATAACAGAAAATGTGGTGGTCACTATATAGGTGCTTTAATCTGGCACACATTTCCTTTCTTGTAACTTACCTAAAAAATTGTATTTAAAACTTTAATTTCTAACTATTAGAATGTTCCAGTCCGTCTTAGTGTCTCACATCATCGGGTCTCATGTCATGGTTCCATGCTTCATAATAGCTGCTATATAAGAATGATAGGTAGCCACATATAAACAGGACAGGATTTTTAGAAGATAGCACAACATCACATCTTTGTACCTGTTCAACCCAGCCTCAGATAAAACCCAATTTTGTTGCATGCATGTATTTTTTGTTGATTGATTGATTAAACCTTTTATAATTGCTTTTCCTATGCGTATGTGCCATATTCTATTAGAATGGAATTAGAAGTTATAAATACATTTTTTTGTAATTTACTGGACTGAATGGACTTTTACTGGGCACTGAATTTAGATACAATTTACACAGTAAAGCAACTTACTGTTTATTGGATTCAGGGCCCACTTGGGTGCTTGTTGGCGGTGGGGTCATCCAGACTGATTGTTTCAAAAATCATCATACCCTCACTGAACAAGAGAATTTTCCTGGCCTCCCTTAAAAAGATAGTAGTGAGACCTCTCCTAAAGAAGCTATCTTTGGATCCTGAACTTTTTTTTGAACTAAACACCTGTCTGCAATCTTCCTTTTTAGAGAAGGTTATTGAGAATGTGGTGGCAGTGCAGCTGGATATTTTACCTAGAAAAATTCAACATCTGCGAGCCTCTCCAGCTGATATTTCTGTCACGTCACAGCAGACTTCACAAATCAGGCAGTTGTAAAGAGGCTAGTAATTACAGACCAGTGAGCCTCACGTCTATAAAAGGGAAACTAATGGAGATACTACACAAACAGAGGATCATAGCATTCCTCAAAACTAGTGGCCCACAAGACCCTAAACAGCACAGTTTCACAACAGGTAAGTCATGCCAGACAAATCTGCTTGAGTTTTTTGACTACGCTACAAAAATAGTGGATGAAGGTGGAGCATTTGATATGGTCTACCTAGACTTTAGTAAGGCCTTCTACTCAGTTCCACGTAGAAGGCTAGTAAAGAACCTTGACCATACTGGGGCTGGTCCAGGAGTAGTCAGATGGGTACAAAACTGGTTACAAGGCAGAACACAGAGGGTACAGGTTAATGGAGTGCAATCAATGGAAGGCAGGATAACCAGTGGGGTGTCCCAGGGCTTAGCACTGGGGCCTCTGCTCTTCAATGTTTTTATAGCAGACATCGCTGATAGACTGGAAGAGAAGGTGTGTCTATTCACAGATGACACCAAGATATGTAAAAGGATGGATGCCTCAGAAGGAGTGAACAAGATGGAAGCTGACCACAAGAAACTAGAAAATGGTCTGGAGTGTGGCAGCTGAGATTTAATGCCAAAAAGTGCAAGGTCATGCACATAGGAAAGAAAAATCCAGGAAAGGAGTATTACCTAGCAGATGAAAGACTGGTGGCCTCAAACCAGGAACGTGATCTGGGAATCATAATCTCAAATGACCCGAAGTGAAGGTTTATGAAGTTTATATAAATGTAGTGTTATCTGATACAGTAAGTGTGCAGAGAGGAGTGCCCCAAGGTTCCTTCTTGGGGCCAACGTTATTTTTGATTTATATAAATAATATTATGGATAGTATAAAATATTAGAATATTAGCCTTTACACAGATGACACTCTCTTAATTGCCAGTGGTAGAACTTATTGTGAAAAGGAGAAGAACTTACAGGCAGATTTTGCAGGGCTATGTAAATGGTTGCCCGAATCTGGTTTAATACTTAATAGCAAAAACACAAAACTTATGGTTTTTGGTAATAAACATACGCATTTGAGTCATTGTATAGAAACAGCAATTATAAAAACATTACAAAACAAAGTATTATCACAGGTGTTGGAATATAGATACCTGGGGGTATGGATTGATGCTACCTTAAAATTTGATTATCATATACTAGATACTGTATTAAAGGTAAATAAAAGGCTGGGAGCTTTTAGGTGTTCTGGCTTTTGTATGAACAGGTCCATGAGGGAAAGTGTTCTAAACCAACTTCTCCTTTCAGTATTGGAATATGGTAGTCACGTTTATGGCTTGCAAACAAAAAGCCTGTTATTAAAAATTGATCAAATATACTATAGGTTGGCAAGATTTATAACACAAAAAGATTATAAAAAACATCACTGTGAATTGCTTAAAGAACTAGGATGGCTTACAAAGGATAGCAAATGCCAGATCATCTGGGCAACTCAGATCTATAAAGTGGTAATACAGGAACAGCCCAAATATCTTTGTGATAAACTAGAAGTGAAAAAACATGTTTACAACCTATGAGATATTGATTTAAGGAATTTTGTATTCCCTAAAATTAAAAATACATATAGTATTCTGTGGTTTCCAGTAATTGTTAATAGGATATGTAAAGTCCTAAAACCAGTAACTTGCAATCAAATTCAAGATGTGAAAATACTCTCAACTAGTCGAAAGATAGAACTAAGAGTACAATGTGAATGTTATGGTTAGGAAATGGAAAATTTCACTGGATTTAATGGAGAATATAATACATGTATAAATCAGTGTCTGTTTTAGTGAGCATATGTTACATTGATATTTTGAAACAAATGATGTATTGGAATCCTACACTGTATGGAATGAAATTTATATTTGACTGTCTTGTGATCTATATGTAGTCTATCTGTTTTACCCAAAATTTAACAGGACCATCTTGTAAATAGGACTATGTCCTAATGATGTGTTATACCATCTAAACTCCTGTCTAAAAATAAAGGTTTTAACTAACTAAAGGTTAGTAAGCAATGTGTGAAGGCAACATTGAAAGCCAACAGAATGCTGGGCTGCATTGGGAGGGGAATCGTGAGCAGAAGGAGAGAGGTGGTGGTACTACCACTGTATAGATTGCTGGTCAGGCCTCACCTGGAAAATGGAGTCCAGTTCTGGAGGCCTCACCTCAGGAAGGACATTGACTGGGTGGAAACAGTACAGAGAAAGGTGACAAAAATGATTCAGGGTCTGCTGTACATGTCCTATGAGGAAAGACTTAGGGAACTGAATATGTACTCCCTGGAGCAGAGAACAGAGAGAGGGGACATGATTGAAACATTCAGGTACATCAAAGGCATTAGCAAGGTACAGGCACAGGAACTTTTTCACTTCAGGTAGGGCTCCAGGACCAGGGGACATGACCTCAGGCTGCAAGGAGGGAGGTTTTCTACCAACACCACCAGGAGGTGTTTCTTCATAGAAAGGGTGATAGACACCTGGAACAGCCTGCCCCAAGAGGTTGTGGGGGTCAATATTGTGGGGGTGGGATTCAAGAACGCATGGGATAGAAACAAGGGAGCCCTGACTACAAAGGGCAACTACAGTGTCAAAATAGATCTAAGACAAATGGGCAGTAGATGGACCTAGCGGGCTCCTTCTGCCATCAACTTCTACATTTCTGTGTTTTATGAAAGACTGCTCTTCTCAAGGTGTTCCATGATCTCTTCTCTGCCAGGGAATAAAGGTACTAGTCTTTCTAGGTCATTCTTGAACTCTTGTTGTTTTTTTGCACGTTGGTGCTTTTGATCACCCGAGGCATTGTGTGGATCTCATAGGCAGTGATTTATGCTGGTTCGAGTCCTACCAGTCCAGGATGGCATGACAAGTGGCCCAAGGTGATTACATAGAAACATAGACTTTGATGGCAGATAAGGACTGCTTGGCCCACCTAGTCTGCCAATTTTCCTACCTACAGGATAAGCTGCAGATCCCATTTAACCAACAGCCTATTTCTTCCTACCCCCCACAAAAATTGCCTTATGTCTGTCCCATGCATTCTTGAATTCTCCCACAGTTTTAGACCCCACAACCTCCTCAGGAAGGCTGTTCCATGCATCCACCACCCTCTCTGTGAAAAATAGCTTCCTCACATTGCCCTGAGCCGTCCTCCTCTATCTTCAATTTGTGTCCCCTTGTTCTTGCACATCTCTTTTTCTGAAAGATGCTACCCTCTTGGACTTTGTTGATTCCACTGAGGTACTTAAACGTTTCTATCATGTCCCCCCTCTCCCTCCTTTCCTCAAGGGTATACATATTAAGCTCCTTTAGCCTCTTCTCATATGGCTTCTTTTGCAGACCCAGCACCATTTTAGTTACCCTCCTCTGAACTACCTCCATCCTGCCTATGTCCTTGCGGAGATGCAGTCTCCAGATGGGGTCTCACTAACTGTCTGTACAGGGGCATAACTACTTCCTGTTTTCTGCTGCTGATGCCTCTCCCTATACATCCCAGTATCCCCCCAGCCCTCCCTACTGCCTTCTCACATTGCTTGTCAACCTTAAGGTCATCTGATGTGATTACCCCCAGGTCCCTTTCCATTTTTGTTGTTGTTACTACCCTTCCCCCATTGTGTAATCTTCCCCTGGGTTTTTGTTTCCCAGGTGCATTACTTTGCACTTCTTTGCATTGAATCCAAGCTGCCATAATTCTAACCATTCCTCCATCCTTGCCAAGTCCCTTCTCATCCTTTCCACACCTCCTTGTGTATCAACCCTGTTGCAGATCTTTGTGTCATCTGCAAAGAGGCATACTTTTCCTTCCAGTCCCTCTGCAATGTCACTTATAAAGACATTAAAAAGGACTGGATCCTGTACTGAACTCTGTGGTACCCCACTAGTAACCCCTCTTTCTTCAGAGTGGACTCCATTTACAATTACCTTCTGTGTCCTGTTGTTCAGCCAATGTTTTATCCAGGCTACCACCCTGGGACCCACTCCAAGGCTGGCTAATTTGACTACTAATCTTTTGTGTGGGACTGTGTCAAATGCCTTGCTAAAGTCTAGGTAGGCCATGTCCACAGCCCCTTCCTGGTCTACTATTTTAGTCACCCAGTAAAAGAAATCAATTAGATTTGTCTGACATGGCCTTCCCACTGTGAACCCATGCTGCCTTGGGTCCTGTGCCCCACTGGCCTCTAGGTACTCAACAATTCTTTCCTTCAGAAGTGATTCCATCACTTTCCCTACCACAGAGGTCAAACTGACAGGTCTGTAGTTTCCTGCCTCTGTCTTGCTCCCACTTTTGTGAAGGGGAATCACATCAGCCTTCTTCCAGTCCTCAGATACCACACCATCCTCCCATGATTTGTTATAAAGGGTAGTCAGTGATGTCACTAGTTCTCTGTAATTCTTTTGAAATTCTGGGGTGAATTCTATCTGGCCCCACTGCTTTTGTCCACCTTCAGTTTTAGGAGTTCTTTCAGAACCCTTTCTTCTGTGAAAGGACTGGGATTGACCCCCCTCTCCAGAGTGCTTCTGTTAATTGGATTAGGCACCTCCCCCACTTCCTCTTTTGTGAATGCTGAACAGAAGTATTCATTCAGTATCCCTTCTTTTTCACTGTCACTCTCTGCCCACCCACCATCCATTCTATTCAGCCTCACTATCCCTCCCTTTGTCTTTTTCCACTCCCTGTTATACCTATAAAAGGTTGTATCCCCCTTCTTAACTGAGCTGGCTATCTTTTCCTCAGTTCGTGAATTTGCTATTCTGACTACACTCCCTGCTTCCTTCTGCCTTAACTGGTACAGTTCTCTGTCCTGCTGCTTCTGTGTTTCCTTATACAGTACTTCCTAAATGCTATATTTTTCTGTCTAACCTTCACCGCTTCTTCTTTTGAGAACCATAGTGGCTTTTTATTTTGTTATGATGTGTTTATTTGCTTCACACGAAGGCTTGTTGCCTCTGTGGATGCAGTTTTGATATTTCCCCATTGTTGCTCCACCTCTCCTTCTAGCCTGTTTGCTAATGCTTTTCTAAGGCACTCTCCCATCTTGCCAAAGTCAGCCCTCCTGAAGTCCAGAACCTTCACTTTTGTATGGCTTGACTCTGTAGCTGAGTTAATCGTGAACCACACTGTTTGGTGGTCACTTGTTCCCAAATGGCTACCCACTTCTAGATCTGAGATCCTCTCACTGTCCCCATTTGAGAGAACTAGGTCTAAGATTGCTCCCTCATGAGTAGATTCCAAAACTAGCTGTCTGAGGCATGCCACCTGAAGGGCATCAAGAATGGCCCTGCTTTTGGATGTGGCTGCAGCAAAGGTGCTCTAGTTAACATCTGGCATATTAAGGTCCCCCATCAATAGTATCTCCCCTTTCTCTGCCATCCCAAGTATGCCTTCTATCATAACCATGTTCATCCCCTCCCCCTGACATGGGGGTCTGTATACATGGGGGCCAGAATCAAATCTTGAGGCACACCCAGTGAGGAGCTGCTATACTTGACTGGGTGTGCCTCAAGATTTGATTCTTGCCCCCATGCTATTCACCATGTGCCTCTCTTGTTTAACTTATGGGATGCAGGTAGTCCCTGTGTTGAGTAGCTACCTCAATAAAATCAATGATCCAATGGCCTCTAGCAGGCTAAGCCTCATCCCAAGGAAGACTAAGGTGTTGATTGTTGAACCAGGCTCCTATGGATTGGCTACAATAAGTTGAGATGCCCTGCCACCATCTTTGAATGACATCACACCTTGAGCTGCAAATATTGTTAAAAATCTTTGGGGTGGGTAATGTACTACAAGTTAAGACTTGCATTTCAGGTGACAGCTGTTGCCATAGTGGCTTTTTCATCTGAAAAATATCTTTCATATTAGTCTATTTCTCATATCTAGGGACCTGGTTATGACAGTTTGCCTTAATCGCATCCAGTGTGTATTACTGTAATGCGCTCAACTTAAGTTTGTCTAGACCTTTAATGTGTCACCTGCAGTTGGTCCAAATGTGACAGCATGGTTAATCACTAGTACATCTTGTCAGCAACATTATAACCCTGGTACTGTGCGAAGGCCTACAGATGCTGAAGGTGAGTAAATCAATGTGTCCAGATTGAATGCCCCAAGAAAAAGATAGGTGCAGGTCCTGACTGGACCCCTGGAGATCATTTTAATTGCTCTTTGGAGATGAGGTAGTGCCAAAGGATTGGGGAACAGTGAACATAATCCTCATACACAAGAGTGGGAGCCAAGATGAACCAGGCAACTATAGACCAGTCAGTCTGATATCTATAGTGGAGAAGCTGCTGGAGTCTGTAATTAAGGAAAGGACACTGTAGTTCCTGGAGGCTAATGACCTGCAAGATTGCAGACAGCACTGATTTACCAAAGAAATATCATGCCAAATGAACCTGCCTGAATTCTCAGATTGAATGAGACAGAGAGATAGACAGATAGAGAGAGAGAGAGAGAGAGAGAGAGAGAGAGATAAAGCAGCCAATGCTTCCTTAAATCAATGAGGCTATTTTCTAGACTACACTGAATTGAATTATTACTTTTTGAACCTGTGTAAGTAACTAGTATTGATTCTGTTTTTGGGGTTGACTTTTCTTCGTGTAACTTTAATTTGCCAGGGAGGAACTATAGCTGGGAGATATTTGCAGTCATTTGTGACTAGACCTGTTACTTAACCTCTGTGAAATAGGTGTCTGTTAAGGGGAGGATCTGAAAGGGGCCTAGTTGAACTGTGAATTTAAAACAGGAGTTATTTGTGGTCTCTGTCTGCTGAGACACAGAGAGAGAGAGAGAGAGAGAGAGAGAGAGAGAGAAAGTAGCTAAAGCTTCCTTAAATCAAGGAGATTATTTCCTTAAAGGCACAGCACACTGAATAAGGGGTAGAGATACTTACAAGCTTGCACACACTAAAACAAGAACAAAAAAAAAAGCATCTGTAACAGGAAGGGACACATACATATAGGAAGGGTGCAATGCACTGGCTGTGGAGCAGCAGACATCTGGGAGACATTCTGGAGACTACACTGCTGCCCTATTTACAGGCACCTCTCTGGTCTGAGGGAGGAGGTTGTTCGACTCCATGCTGAACTGGCAAGGATTCAGAAAACCTGCTCCCCCACCCAGGGATCACCCAGGCCACCACCACTACCTCAGAGGTTGCCAAGAAAGAGGAGTGGTTGGACCATGGAGGGCTCAGGGTGGGTGAGGGTGATGGAACAGAGGCACATCCCTCCAGTTGTGCCTCTCCACAATTCATTCACCACTTTGGCAGAGCATGGTTCCTCTATGGAGGCACCCACAGTGGAGACCAAGAAGGATGCTGGGAACTTCCACAATGGAGACTCATAGGAGGTTGGCACAGGACCTCATGGGAAGAAACAACTCCTGGTGGGGACTCAATTGTTGGGGAAGAACTGGGGGAGGGAGGGAGGGAAGGGAGGTAAGATGCCTGCCCGGCACCATGACTTGGAGGGACAGGAAATGAATCCTCAAGATCGTGGGAGCAGCTACGGGAAGTGAGCTGGATGTCATTATCCACATAGGAATGAATGACCTGGTTGAGAATGGGATCAGAGCAGTGCAACAGGAGTTTGTGGAGTTGGGGAGGGGCCTTAGACAAGTAGCACACATGGTAACTTTCTCAGAAGTGCTATCTGTTTATGACATGGATGAGGCCAGGGTACTCCGCACCATGGGATTCAATGACTGGTTGAAAAACTGGTGCAGAGCTCAGGGATTTGGCTTCATTGGGGACTGAGGCTCCACCTGGAGGGATGCAGGCCTATACAGGTGTGCTGGTCTGCATCTATCTTAGGAGGGGAACCAGGATCCTAGGTAATAGGTTTAAATGCTTCATTGGCAAGCATTTAAACTAGCCAAGGGGTGAGGCACTGAAAAGGAGAAGGGAAATCCTAGCCCCCCAAAAAAATATTAAGGTAGTTAGTGAGGTAAACACCAAGATAGAGCAGTCGATAGGGAGAAGGGCAGGGGTAAATGGAGAAAAAGACAAAGGCAGTAAGGACAGCGATGGGGCAAAAAGAAATAAAGCCATAAATAATGGAGGGTAATGAGTACCAATGCCCATAGTCTAGGTAAAAAACTCCCCGAAATGGTGGCCTTGATGGAAGAGGGATGCCTGGATAGTGTGGCTGTCACAGAAACATGGTATACAGAGTACAATGACTGGAATGTCAACATACCAGAGTACGCTATCTATAGGAGGGGCAGGGAGGGAAGAAGAGGAGGTGAAGTAGCTCTCTATGTAAGGGAAGGGATCAAAGCAACAGAACTAAAGGGTAAATAGGGAGGAAAGGAGGCACTGTGGGTCACCCTGGAGACTGAAAATGGCTCCACAATCTGCACAGGGGTTGTATACAGACCTCCGTCTCAGGAGGAGGAAATGGAAAAGGAAATGATAAAAGGCATCCTTGTGATGGCAGAGAAAGTGGAGATATTGCTGGTGGGGGACCTGAATATGGCAGATATTAACTGGAGCACCTTTGCTACAGCCACATCCAAGAGCAGAGCCATTCTTAATGTCTTACAGGGGTCATGCATTAGACAGCTAGTTTTGGAACCCACTCAGGAGGGAGCAATCTAAGACCTGGTACTCTCAAAAGGGGACAGATAGACGATCTCCTATCTTGAAGTGGGTAGCCATCTGGGAACAAGTGACCACCAAACAGTGTGGTTCATGATAAATTTATCTGTAGAGTCAAGCCATACAAAAGTGAAGGTACTGGACTTCAGGAGGGCTGATTTTGTCAAAATGGGACAGTGCCTCAGAAAAGCACTAGCAAACAGGCAAGAAGGTGGGGTGGAGCAACAATGGGGAAACATCAGAACCGCCATCACAGAGGCAACAAGCCTTTTTGTGAAGCAAACAAACAAATCAAAATTAAAGAACAAAACACTATGGTTCTCAAAAGAAGTGGTGGGGAAGGTAAGTGAGAAAAAGATAGCATTCAGGAAGTATAAGGAAACACAGAAGGAGCAGGACAGAGAACTGTACCAGTTAAAGCAGAAGGAATCGGGGATGGCAGACAGAACAGCAAAGGCCCAAACCAAGGAAAAGATAGCCAACTTGGTTAAGAAGGGGGATAAAGCCCTTTATAGGTACATCAGAGAGCATAGAAAGACAAAGGAGGATAATGAGACTGAATAGAATGGACGGTGGGTGGGCAGAGAGGGACAGTAAAAAAGCAGGTATACTGAATGAATACTTCTGCTCAGTATTCACAAAAGAAGAGGAGGGGGAGGTACCTAATCCAATTTTCAGAAGCACTCTGGATAGGGGGGTCGATCCCAGTCCTTTCACAGAAGAAAGGGTTCTGAAAGAACTCCTCAAACTGAAGGTGAACAAAGCAACGGGGCCTGATGGGATTCACCCCAGAATTCTAAAATAATTAAGGGGAGAACTAGTAACACCACTGACTACCCTTTTTAACAGATCATGGGAGGATGGTGTGGTACCTGAGAACTGGAGGAAGGCAGATGCGATTCCCCTTCACAAAAATGGGAGCAAGAGAGAGGCAGGAAACTACAGACCTGTCAGTTTGACCTCTGTGGTAGGGAAAGTGATGGAATCACTTCTGAAGGAAAGAATTGTTGAGTACCTAGAGGCCAGTGGGGCACAGGACCCAAGGCAGCATGGATTCACAGTGGGAAGGTCATGTCAGACAAATCTAATTGATTTCTTTGACTGGGTGACCAAAGTAGTAGACCAGGGAGGGGTTGTGGAAATGGCCTGCCTAGAATTTAGCAAGGCATCTGACACAGTCCCACACAAAAGATTAATAATCAAATTTACCAGCCTTGGAGTGGGTCCCAGGGTGGTAGCCTGGGTAAAACATTGGCTGGACAACAGGACACAGAAGGTAATTGTAAACGGAGTCCACTCTGAAGAAAGGTGGGTTACTAGTGGGGTACCGCAGGGTTCAGTACTGGGTCTAGTCCTTTTTAATGTCTTTATAAGTGATATTGCAGAGGGACTGGAAGGAGAAGTATTTCTCTTTGCAGATGACACAAAAATCTGCAAAAGAGTTGATACACAATGAGGCATGGAAATGATGAGAAGGGACTTGGCAAGGTTGGAGGAATGGTCAGAAGTACGGCAGCTTGGATTCAATGCAAAGACGTGCAAAATAATGCACCTGGGAAACAAAAACCCAGGGGAAGATTACACAATGAGGGGTGGAGGTAGTAACAACAACAAAAATGGAAAGGGCTCTGGGGGTAATCATATCAGATAACCTTAAGGTTGGCAAGCAATTTGAGAAGGCAGTAGGGAGGGCTGCGGAATACCGGGATGAATAGAGAGTGGCATCACCAGCAGAAAACAGGAAGTTGTTATCCCTCTGTACAGACAGTTGGTGAGACCTCATCTGGAGTACTGCGTCCAGTTGTGGAGATCCCGTCTCGGCAAGGACATAGAAAGGATGGATGCAGTCCAGAGGAGGGCAACTAAAATGGTGCAGGGTCTGCAAGAGAAGTCGTATGAGGAGAGACTAAAGGAGCTTAATATGTATACCCTTGAGGAAAGGAGGAAGAGGGGGAACATGATAGAAACTTTTAAGTACCTCAGTGGAATCAATAAAGTCCAAGAGGGTAGCATCTTTCAGAAAAAGAGATGTGCAAGAACCAGGGGACACCATTTGAAGATAGAGGGGGACAGCTCAGGGGCAATGTGAGGAAGTATTTTTTCACAGAGAGGGTGGTGGACACATGAAACAACCTTTTTGAGGAGGTTGTGGGGTCTAAAACTGTGGTAGAATTCAAGACTGCATGGGACAGACATAAGGCAATTCTTGTGGGGGGGTAGGAAAAAATAGGCTGTTGGTTAACTAGGATCAACAGCTTATCACGAAGGTAGGGAAATAGGCATACTAGGAGGGCCAAGCGGTCCTTATCTGCCATCAAAGTCTATGTTTCTCTGATTCTATGTTATTGGGGGGAGAGGATAATATGTTTTTATATGGTTCTGCCCTACTCAGTACAGTTCAAGTTAAACTCTCATACCAATGATTTAGTTTTGCATAGTTCCTTAAAGTTACAAATGTATTGGCAGAGTCAGACTGGCCCACATGGATACCAGGATATTTCCAGATGGGTCCCCTCTGCTGGGTATCTGGCCACCTTTTGAACTCATTTGTCATCTATTTTCTAATTAAATGAGGTTGTTTGGACACTGCAAGTAAATTTAAGATGCAAACATAGAACTAATGTGTTAAATGTAAATGGAATACTGGTAAGAATGTGTTGCTGTGGGACCTCCCTTATTGATTTTCCAGTTGGGCCCCTGCATCAACTTTCCAGGTGGGCCCTTTATACCACAGTCCAACCCTGTGTATTGGCAACTCTGCCAGCCAAAGGGTGACTGTCATGAAATGTTTTTGCAAGTCAACTGGAATGTATCTGCAGCTCTGTCATAAAGCAATGCCAAATTAGTTGCATCTCATACTGTAGGTAACAGGTTTTTTTTTTATTTACTGTACTTTTTGACCCTTATCTCCTGACTGGCCCACATCTGTCCACCTCTTCACCCAAACTCATCACCTACCATCTCCTGGACTTACCTTGCACTCTTTGTTCCCCCATGGATAACACACATAGGAAGGACTGCCAGAGGCCACCCCTTACCCCAGACAGATGTTGAGGTTTGTTGCAGGATTGAGAGCCTGGTGAAAGGTGTGGGACTTGAAGTGGGTGGTGGATGGCACACCAAGTGGTCAGGGTTTTTTCCACTTGTTTCTCCTCAGTCTGTGGATGTTGTAGGGGTGGCATCTGATGCAGGATGTATCAGAGCAATGAAGCCCCCCTCCCTTCATGCTATCTCCAGCCAGCACTGCCACCAGTGGTCACCAAGGTGGCAGTACTGAGGAGAAGTCCAGGATCCCTCCCCCCCCCAAGCAGGCAAGCTTCTGCTGGGATGCTCAACCATCCTCTGGCCAGACCTCAAATGACCCAGCCTTGTTCCGCACCTGGGTCAATGTCATCATGACTGGTAATTACAGTTTTTACAAAGTGTTATTCTGGATCCACCAGCATATTTATGCAACTGATTAATAAGCACAAAAGCAACGTATTGTCATGATAGGTCAATGAGAACTCTAATGTCATTTGAAAAGTTTTCCATTTTTATGTTGGTGTGCTTGCACAGCCAACATCTTGGCACAGTACAGCCTTGGAGGCGCAGTCGCTGTTGGGCGAATGCAGGGCATGCACCAGTAGGTGCATCTTGCATTCCCCAATCAGCCTGCATGCTGACACCACATCATGCATATGTAATGTGGCGAGCACATCTTAGAAAAATTCCTCTGCAATCCGAGCAAAGCTCGTCAGACGCAGTGGTCCTTTTCTTGCTGTGATCACCACCATTATGTACATGGCGGCACATTGGCCACCAAACTGCCAACTTCAGGTGCCCAATCCCCTGTCAGCTGCCCCTGACCCCTGTGAATGTGCACGGGGAGCCCACTCCCCATCGGCATAAAGCACCCCTATTTGTGATACCAGGGTGTGCCCATCTCGGCCTTACCCCTTCCTCTTTCCTTGAGTGCCAACAGGGAGCCCACTCCCCATTGCCAGAAATATCCTCCCCTGTGTTGTTTGCCGGCAGGGTGCCCAGTCCCCTGTTGGCTACAGACACCCAAACAGATGGCACGTTGGGAGCCCACCCCAGCATGCCAAATCCCTGCAAAAAAAATACTTGTCGCGATGTTTTTCTCTTTGAACCTGTAAAGGACAATGGTTCCTCATAGTCTCCGTGCCCCTCCCCACCCACACCCACCCACTGCACCCTGCCTCCACACCCCCCTCACCCATACTTGCCTTCAGAGTCTGGCGCGCAGCGATCTTGGTGGACCAGGAACACATCTGCACTCTTCAAAGCCGATCACAAACTGAGAAATGCTGGTAAGATGTATAATGGAATAAATATTTTTTTCAACTTTGCTGCATATCTCAGGCATTTTGCTATTTGTCCCAAATTTTCAACATGGGATTTTGGGACCCTTCTCATGAATTCTTGCACTGTCATGGGTTATTCAGTCCTGAAAGGTGATTTAGCAGTCACTGCACTGAATCACCTTCGTGACTGTAGCGAAATGACAGTACCACTGTTCATGGGGGGGATTTCAAAACCCTATGTTGCAAATTTGGTGGAAAATCCAAAACATGATCTGTTTTACAAGCTGCATAGTAACTGCGCAATGCACGCTCATAAGTTAGTGAATCCGCAATATTTTCATGCCAGATTCTCAACATTGGCATTTTACCATGCCTTCTTGTGAACTATATAGCTGTCATTTTTCACATCCTGGCCGAAATGTGTTTTCGCACTTCCAGCACAGAATAGCGCAGTTGTGGTACAAAATCAGTGTTTAGGACACATTATGAAAATGGCAGTGACACTGTTCATGAGCAGAGGTCCTAAAATGCCTGTGTTGAAAATTTGGTGACAATACTCCATAAAATGACTGTTTTACGAGCATGCATAGCAACTGTGCAACGCACATTCGTAAGTTAGCACATTCACATTATTTTCATTCCAGATTCACAACATTGGCATTTTACCACACCTTCCTGTGAACTGTACAGCTGTCATTTTTCACATCCTGGCTGAAATGTGTTTTCGCACTTCCGGGGCGGAATAGAGCGGTTGCTGTGCAAAATCAGTGTTTGGAACACATTACAAAAATGACAGTGATACTTTTCATGAGCAGAGGTCCTAAAATGCCTGTGTTGAAAATTTGGTGACAGTACTCCATAAAATGACTGTGTTCTGAGCATGTGTGTTCACGTGGTTGCGCACTGCCCATGCCTTCATCGTCGCAAACTTCTAATATTTTCACTTCAGATTTTCAACAGTGCCATTGTTCTGCACCTCCTAATGAACAGTACAGCTGTCATTTTTCACATCCTGACCAAAATCTGTTTTCGCAGTTCCAGCGCAGAATAGTGTGATCGCTGTGGAAAGCCCATGTTCGAGACACATGATGAAAATGACAGTGACACTGTTCATTAGCAGATGCCCTAAAATGCCTATGTTGCAAATTTGGGAACAAAAGTCAATAAAATGAGTGTTTTATGAGCGTGCATTGCACAGTTTGCATGCACGTTCATGACTTTGTGAATGTGCAATAGTTTCACTCCAGCTGTTCATCATTAGCATTTTTCCATACCTCCTTATGAACACTACAGCTGCCTGAAATGTGTCTTTGCACGTCCGGCATAGAAATGCACAGCTGCTGTGTGAAATCAGTTTTCAGGACAGTTTGAGGAAATGACGGTGACACCATTCAGGAGTAGAGGTCCTAAAATGCCTATGTTGAAAATTTGGTGCCGAAACTCCGTACAATGACTGTGTTGCAAGTGTGCATTGCACAGTTTCCACACACCCTTGTAACTTCATCAATCTGCAATATTTTCATGCCACAGTTTCACCACTGGCATTTGTGTACATCTCCTTATCAACAGTCCAGCTGCCATTTTTCACAGCCTGCCCAAAACGTGTTTCCACAGATGTGGCACACAATGGCGTGCTAGCTGTGCAAAATCACCTTTTGAGACACATTCACAAAATCGCAGCACTATGCGTCTCTAGCTCTGCCACTCATACTGCCAATGCCAGTGTGACAACATTCGGCATTGACAAATACTTGTTACCCTTAGTTCTGCCCATCCACATTTTTCAGCAGGGTTTGGAACAGGCTTTTTATTGAAAGTGTTAATGATTTTTAGTTGTTAATAGGTACTTTCTCAGGTTCTGTTTCCTCTACTTTGAGATATCAAAAGTTGTGGTGGGCTCAGTATTATGAATTAGTCATCACTGCAGACTACTTAAAGGGGTCTACCTAAAAGATTACCCCGGCTAGAGTGGGAACTATAACACTGCGTTGCTCTGTAACTGAAATATTATTATTATATATGTTTACCTGTCTGAAAACAAATCTTCCATCTGGAAATTGGTTCAATGAAGAGGAACTGCCTTACACCTTAGGATATAATTAATGGAAATTAGTTTCTTACCTTCCTATCTGTTTCAGAGAAAGCACAGCAGTTGGACCACAGTGGGCTCAGGGAGGATGAGGATGGTGAAACAGAGGCACACCCAGTCACATGTTACACACCACAATCCATACGCCATTCTGGGGGAGCATAGCTCCCCTATAGATATACCCGAAGAGGAGACTAAGGAGGCTGAGGACAACTGTCACAAGGGAGGCCCACAGGAAGGAGGCAGAGGACACCACAAGGAAAGGAAGCAGCTCTGGTGGGGACTCAATTATTAGGGATAGAACTGGGAGGAGCTGGGAAATCTGAAGTAAGGTGCCTGCCTGGTGCCATGGCTTGGAGGGACAGGAAGCGATCCTCAGGATCACAACAACAGCTGCACGGGATTCTAAGCTTGACGTAATTGTCCACCTAGGGACAAATGACTTGGCTCATCATGAGGTTAGAGCAGTGCAGGAGGACATTGCAGAGTTGGGGAGGGGCCTAAGACAAGTAGCAAACACAGTATCCTTCTCAGAGGTGCTGCCTGTCAAAGGCATGGGGAGAGCGAGGGTAATTGGCACCATGCAGTTTAATGAATGGTTGAAAAATGGTGCGGAGCACAGGGTTTAGCTTCATTGGGGACTGGGGTTCCACCTGGAGGGACACCAGCCTTACTGGCAGGATGGTCTGCATCTGTCCAGGAAGGGAACAAGTCTTTTGAGCAATCGGTTTAAATGCTTCATTGGCAAGCTTTTAAACTAGTCAATGGGGAGGCACTGACAAGCAGCAGAAAAATCCCAGCCTCCCTACAAAACAGGGTACTAAATGAGAAAAAGACCAAGGTAGAACGGTCAGTGGGGGATGCTGCAACAGAAGGTAAGGCCATCAAAAATGGAGAGCAATGAGTACCAATGCCCGTAGTCTAGGTAACAAGCTTCCTGAATTAGTAGCCTTGATGGAGGAGGAACATCTGGATATCGTGGCAGTCACAGAAACATGGTACACACAAAACTATGACTGGGACGTAACATACCAGGATACACTATCTACAGGCGGGACAGGGAGGGTAAAAGAGGGGAGGGTAGTTCTTTACATAAGGAAGGAATAAAAGCAACAGAACAAAAGGGTAAACAGGAGGAGAAGAAGCACTGTGGGTAAATTTGGAGACAGGCAATGGCACCAATAATCCGCACAGGGGTTATACAGACCTCTTCAGGGGAGGAAATGGACAAGGAAATGATAGAAAGTATACTTAGAATGGCAGAAAAAGGGAGATATTGCTGATGGGTGATCTGAATATGCCAGATGTTAACTGGAGTGCAGTTGCAGCTGCCACTTCAAGAGTGCAGTTATTCTAGATGCCCTACAGGGGCATGCCTTAGACAACTAGTACTGGAGCCCACCTCGAGAGGAGCAATATTAGACTTGATACTCTCAAATGGAGATGGAGAGAGGATCACAGATGTAAGTGGGTAGCCATCTGGGAACTAGCGACCATCGAACAGTATGGTTCACAATAAACACAGCAATAGAGTCAAGCCATACAAAGACAAAAGTACTGGACTTTAGGAGGGCTGACTTTGCCAAAATAGTGTGAGTGCCTAAGGAATGCACTAGCAAATGGGTGGGAAGGAGGGGTGGAAGAACAATGGGGAATAATAAAAACTGCCATCACAGAGGTAACGAGCCTTTGTGTGAAGCAAATAAACAAAACAAGACGATGTAAGAAACCACTATGGTTCTCAAAGGAAGTGGCAGTGAAGGTTCAAGAGAAAAAGAAAGCATTCAGGAAGTACAAGAAATCACAGCAGGAGAAGGACAGAGAACTGTATCAGTTAAAGCAAAAGGAGGCTGGGAAGGCAGTCAGAACAGCAAAGGCCCAAACTGAGGAAAAGATAGCCAACTCAGTTAAGAAGGGGAATAAAACCTTTTATAGGTACATCAGGGAGCAAAGGAAGACCAAGGAGGGATAGTGAGGCTTAATAAAGGGAGGAGGGTGGGCAGAGGGAGAATGTGAAAAGGCAGAGATACTAAACAAATATTTTTGCTCAGTATTTACAAAGGAAGAGGGGGAGGTACATAAAACAAACAGTAGTAACACTCTGGATACAGAAGTTGATACCAGCCCATTTACAGAAGAAAGGGTTCTGAAAGAACTCTTAAAACTGAAGGTGGACAAAGCAATGGGGCCTGATGGGATTCATCCCAGAATTCTAAAAGAACTAAGGGTAGAACTAGTGACACCACTGACTACCCTCTTTAACAAATCATGGGAGGATGGGGTGGTACCGAGGACTGGAGGAGGCAGATGTGATTCCCCTTCACAAAAGTGGGAGCAAGGCAGAAGCAGGAAACTATAGACCTGTTAGTTTAACCTCAGTGATAGGGAAAATGATGGAATCACTTCTAAGGAAAGAATTGTCAGAGTATCTAGAGGCCAGAGGGCACAAGACCCTAGGCAGCATGGATTCACAGCGGAAGGTCATGCCAGACGAATCTGATAGATTTCTTTGACTGGGTGACCAAAGTAGTAGATCAGGAGGGGCTGTGGACATGGCCTACCTAGACTTTAGCAAGGCATTTGACACAGTCCCACACAAAAGATTAATATATAAGTTAGCCAGCCTGGGAGTGGGTCCCAAGATGACAGCCTGGGTAAAGAATTGGCTGGAGAATAGGACACAGAGAGTAATAGTAAATGGAGTCCACTCAGAAGAAAGGAGGGTTACTAGCGGAAGTCTAGGTTCAGTGAGGTTAGACTAGTCCTCTTCAATGTCTTTATAAGCGACATTGCAGAAGGACTGAAGGAAAAGTATGTCTCTTTGCAGATGACACTAAGATCTGCAACAGAGTTGATGCACAGGGTGGGGTGGAAAGGATGAGAAGGACTGGCAAGGTTAGAGGAATGGTCAAATGTATGGCAGCTTAGATTCAATGCTAAGAAGTGCAAGGTAATGCACCTGGAAACAAAAACCCAGGGAAGAGTACACAATGGGGGTGAGATACTAACAACAACAAAAATGGAAAGGGACCTGGGGGTAGTCATATCAGATGACCTAAAGGTGGGCAAGCAATGTGAGAAGGCAGCAAGGAGGGTGGGGGATACTGGGATGCATAGGGAGGCATCACCAGTAGAAAACAGGAAGTTATTATCCTCTGTACTGACAGCTGGTGAGACCCCATCTGGAGTACTGTGTGCAGTTCTGGAGACCCAATCTCCATAAAGACATAGACAGGATGGAAGCAGTCCAGAGGAGGGCACTAAAATGGTGCAGGGTCTGCACCAGAGGATATAGAAGAGACTTAAGGAGCTTAATATGTATAGCCTCGAGGAAAGGAGGGAGAGGGGCGTGATAGAAACTTTCAAGTACCTCAAGGGAATCAACAAAGTCCAAGAGGTAGCATCTTTCAAAAAAGAGGTGTGCAAGAACAAGAGGCACAATTTAGAAGATAGAGGGGCAGCTCAGAGGTAATTTAAAGAGTATTTTTTCACAGAGAGGTTGTGGATGCATGGAATGGCCTTCCGGAGGAGGTTGTGGAGTCAAAATCAGTGGTGGAATTCAAGCATGCATGGGATAGTCATAAGGCAATTCTGGGGGGTTGGGGTAGAAAGAAGTAGGCTGCTGGTTAACTAGGATCTGCAGCTTATCCAGTAGGTAGGGAAATGGGCAGACTGGGTTGGCCAAGCGGTCCTTATCTGCCGTCAAATTCTATGTTTCTATGTTTCTATGTAGAGCCTTTCTCCAGTCTCTTTTTTTTTGTCTTTTATTCCTATTGTACATTGCTTCTTTTTCAAATGTGGTATTTTGCTGCCTCCAAGTGGTTATTTATTGAATAGCACTCTATCTGTGCTGCAAGTATGAATAGTAGTAGTATAGAACCAGTAATACTGAATAATGTTTACTTTTACCACATTTAGGCCTATAGTCATAAAACTGTTTTCCAGTAGTTAAAGGGTTTTATTTTACCATGCTATTGGTGATGCATTTTCCCAATTTTATTGTTGGATTTCTTGCATTCTTCTTGTGGTTTTACTGCACTCCTGTATTATTAATAATGCTCTGTAGGCACTTTTCTGAAGGCTCCCCTACACATGGAACATCCTCCTCATGGTGGTTACTTAATGACACACTTAAGGCAGATGCTCCCCACGTCATGTGCCTCCTCCTCTTCAGCACCCTAGGCTAGCCATCCAGCCTCTGCTCCCATTATGGCTATGGTGGTCCCCTTAATTTGGGCCTACTGTTGTTGTCAACTTTTACCTGAACCCCTTTACTACTTGGGAGCATTCTTGGAAATCAGTCTATTTCATATTGTCTACAAATATGTGATGACACATTCTATACCTTGTGGTGCTAGCTGTATAGCCTGGAGGTTAGACAAGCTGTGAACAAGTGCGGTACATCCAGAAGACCAGAATTTAATTCCCACAACCTACAGTTGCATACTGTGTGATTCTGAACAAGTTGCTGAACCTTTCCAGTGCTACTAGATTCCCCCTGAAAACAGGCTTTGTGTCTACTAGGCATCTTATCTGCTCATTTGAAAGGAGTGGAGCCATGTTATCTGGGATGCTGCCACTTTTGAGAGGAGGCTGAGAACACCTTTGAGAGGTATTGTGATGCCTTGCAGATTGAAACTTGAAAAGCTTGAAATGCTGAGGTGGTGAGAGAACCTCTGTAATTTTGTCATTTACTTGGATAAGACATATATTTTATCTGCTGTAGTGAGAATACAGAAGTTTCAGGACTTAAATTGTACTGGTAGCGGATGGGGATGAGAGCGCCATCTCTTCCAAAGTTCAGCCCCGAAGCTCTGGTGTGATTTAGCCCAATTTTGATTTGCTGACTATTGATCAACACTGATCCTGGAGTCTCTGTTATTTTAAGGAACAGTTTTTGTTATTTTTGGGGGAGGGTAGTGGGTATTGTATTTTCTTTTTGTAATTGTTTTGTGAAGTGGTTTGTTATCATTTAATATTTATTTATGTGATTTGTTCAGATTTATTGTTTTAGTAGTGAACCAAAGACTTTGAACTGCTGGAGTGAGAGTCCAGCTCTTGGACCATAAAAACTGGTTCTGGTTGGAGGTGAGAGCCTCAGCCAAGGGCCAGCTTATACTGGTTAGATTTCTCTTTTTTGTTTGATTTTAATAGTGACTGGGTCTTAGTTTGCATTGTGAGTCAGAAATTTATTTTGGGAGGGTTGAGAAATTTTTATAGTGGGTTTGGTTATTATTAATTTGAATACAGAGGTGTGGAATTTAGTTTTTTTACAAATGTGTTGGCAGGCGGCTCTTCCTGTTAGGCACTACACCCCTTCCAAGCTCCGTGACCTCCACCCTTTTAACTGCCCTCCATAGCATGTGGAGGTTTATTGACACTGCAGGGCATTGGGGATAGTGGGCAGAAGACAGAGTGGGGGGATCCTGGACCTCGGAGGGCGTAGAGTGGGGTGGCTGGATTGGGGTCATGAGAACCAAGAGACTCACTGGGGCAAAATGGAATCCTGACTGACGTCACCTTGTCTGGTGCCCATACCCAAGGGCACCTCTTGTAGTGGGCCAGTAGCTTGACAGGTCCTGGTACCCCATCCAAATCACATGGTGTTATGCAATGCTAGATCTAATAGGAATCAGACTGCTATTATAACTGATCTTGTTGAGTCAACAGATCTGGTTTGCATCACTGAGACCTGGCTGGATAAAAAAATGCTGGCCCCATTTGGTGGTAGCAATTCCGGCCAATTTCTTGGTGATGCACCGTGGAGATTGGTTCACAGGTTTGGGTGTATAGCAATTTGTTTTAAATCAGCATTAAGTCTTGTGGACATGCCAGAGGAGGGAACCAGATCCTTCAAGTGTGCTGTGGTCGTGGGTGTGGGATGCAGGATCATTCTCATCTACCGTATACCCAGAGCTGAAAAATTGTTCCTGCACGAAGTCACGGACTTCATTGTCGACGTGTTATTGAAGTCCCCCAAGTTGATGGTGCTGGGTGACTTTAATGCCTGGGTCAATGACAAACTCTCACTATTTGGTCAAGACTTCCTCCAACTTATGTCTTTGTTGGGCTTCACACAGGTCGTTAGCTCTGTGACTCACTCCAAAGGCCACTCGTTGGACCTGGTTTTCCTCTTGGGGATGGAAACCTCTGACTTGGTGGTGGCACCGGTCAGTTGGTCAGATCACCACTCCATAAGGTTCAATTTTTTTGCTCCCCCTCATAGGCCTGCCCCTGTGGATAATGTCCAATACTGCCCTTTGCAGGGCATGACCTCAGGTTGTCTTTTGGCAGAATTGGACCTATCGGGATTATTGGGTACAAGCAAAGGTCCGGAAAACATAGAAACATGGAATTTGACAGCAGACAAGGACCACTTGGCCCACCCAGTATGTCCATTTCCCTACCTAATGGATAAGCTGCAGATCCTAGTTAACCAACAGCCTACTTCATCCTACCCCCACCCACTAGAATTGCCTTATGACTGTCCCATGCATTCTTGAATTCCACCACTGTTTTTGACTCCACGACCTCCTCAGGAAGGCTGTTCCATGCATCCACAACTCTCTCCATGAAAAAATACTTCCTCACATTACCTCTGAGCTGTCTCCCCTATATCTTTGAATTGTGCCCCCTTGTTCTTGCACACCTCTTTTTCTGAATGATGCTACCCTCTTGGACCTTTTGTTGATTCCCTTGAGGTACTTGAAAGTTTCTATCATGTCCCCCCTCTCCCTCCATTCCTCAAGGGTATACATATTACGCTCCTTAAGTCTCTATTCATATGTCTTCTGGTGCAGACTCTGCACCATTTTCTTTGCCCTCCTCTGGACAGCCTCCATCCTGTCTGTGTCTTTGCGGAGATTTGGTCTCCAGAACTGTATGCAGTACTCCAGATAGAGTCTTACCAGCTGTCTACTGGTGATGTTTCTCCCTATGCATCCCAGTATCCCCCCAGCCCTCCTTACTGCCCTCTCACATTGCTTGCCCACCTTTAGGTCATCTGATATGATTACCCCCAGGTCCCTTTCCAATTTTGTTGTTGTTAGTATCTAACTTCCCATTGTGTACTCTTCCCCTGGGTTTTTGTTTCCCAGGTGCATTACTTTGCATTTCTTAGCATTGAATCTAAGCTGCCATACATTTGACCATTCCTTCAACCTTTATTTTTATTTATTTATTTATCTATCAAGTCTAGGATTATAAATACCTTTGAGCCTTGGCTCTTTTACAAAGGCTCTGCATCAGAGAAATACAAATTATGGGGAACATCAAGACAGACATTACAACAATGTGGACATTGCAAACAGAGTACAGATTAATACAATTCAAGGGTAGCATTGTAACAAGGTAGCCAGCGGCATTTGTCAGAGAAAATAGACAACAGATAAGAAGTGCCAGAGTCACAGGGAGAGGGAAGGGGGGGGGAGAAGGAATGTAGGAAGGGTGGAGTGCCAAGTCCCTTCTTGTTCTTTCCACCCCACCTTGTGTATCAACCCTCTTGCAGATCTTTGTGTTGTTTGCAAAAAGACATACTTTTCTTTCCAGTCCCTCTGCAATGTCACTTATAAAGACATTGAAGAGGACCGGTCCTAGTACTGAACACTGTGATACCCCACTAGTAACCCCCTTTATTCAAAGTGGACCCCGTTTACTATTACCCTCTGTGTCCTGTTCACCAGCCAATTCTGTACCCAGGCTACCATCTTGGGACCCACTCCAAGGCAGGCTAACTTGTATATTAATCTTTTGCATGGGACTGTGCCTTCTACAGGCCTATAATAGGGTTGTGGTGGAGGCTCTGGATATCTCTCGCTCCTGTCTGGGTTCACCCGCTCACTCTTCACCTTTGGTCCCCTTGGTTTGATGGGGTTTTGAAGGAGTTGTGACGAGGAGGAAGAAGGCTGGAACGTAGCTGGCAGAGAACCGGCCTGGATGCTGACAGACTTAGACTCATGGGACACTTTAAAGACTATCAGTCAGCAATCTCCCATAAGAAGGCAGAATTCTTGTCCAGGAAGATTGCTGCAGCTCAGAATTGACCAGCCCAACTCTTCTGAACTGTGGACAGATTGTGGAATCGAGCCTGTATACAAGTTCAGATAGCATTTTCTCACACCACAAGTCACTCCTCAGTCATTCAAGTGAATGCTGTTTACCACCACCTTCTGTCTCCAATCCATTAACCAGTTTCTAACCCAATTCACAACTGTGGATCCTACCCCCAACTTGCTCAGTTTCTTTATCAACCTGCTGTAAGAGACAGTGTCAAGACCTTGCTGAAGTACAAACAGGCCACATCCATTGCTTTCTACTGATGTATTTCCCTGGTCTCTTAGTCAAATAAATCTATCAGATTTGTTTGGTATGACCCCCCACCCTGCAAATTCTTGCTGCCTGTGGTCTTATATCCCAATTTATTGATTTATTTAGATTCAAGATACTTAACCAGTGTTTCTTTTACAGGGTTTCCATTACTTTCCCCACCACTAATGTAGGACACGCACCTCCCATTTCCCTGTGACCTTAATTCTTTTTGTACTGAGGCAGTGAGTGTGTTGTTATGCGCTTGTGACATGGCAGTATGCCGTACTGAGCAGTCAGCACTAAAACAATACAGAACAGGAAAGAAAATCTTGAAAGTGTATGACACCCCCTTAGAAAGCTCACTGGAATGAAGTTTAAAAGCTTTAATGAATCTGTAACAATAGCTGTCTGTTCAGTTCAGCTCTGCAATAAAAACACCTGTACTGTTTAAAATGTTCAGTATAGATCTGTGAATGGACTGCCTGCTCTCTGGACAGGTGCAAAACTTTCTGCTTGTTTTTTTTTTTTTTTGTACTGCCCAGCTACCAGGTATTTTTTTTTTTTAATTATAGTACTTGCCTTTATCGTTAGTCGGTTTTTTGCATGTCTGTAATTGGTAATGTGTTGCAAACAGTATTATTGTTAATGTACTTATAATAATTGGCTTTTCCTTTTTCCCATAGAGAAAGCTATGGCATCATTTGCCATGATAAAGGAGTGTTTATTACAGCAAACACCCACCAGGTTTCCCTTGCTCTGAGCATGCGCCCGCCACATCTCTTCTGTATAGACTGTTGGCCACCTTGTCTTGCCCCCCGTAGACTATCGCCATTCAGACTCAGTGGTAAGTTATTTAAAAACAAATATCAGCTACCAACTACTGAGAGAAACTGACAGGCAGGTGACCAAAATAAACATTTTAATAAATAAACAAAGGTGACCACAGACCGCACTGAAACCTAGCCTGACCACGATCGCACATGAACCTTTCTAATGTTATATAATTGCTGTGGCAAAAAAGGGAAACCCAGCAATTATATAAAATAAAATATGGGGTGGTGTGTTTAACTCCAAGTTTACACACACAATTGGACCCTTGGTGTTAGATGCTTTCACAAACCCCTTGAGCTTTGCTCTCAGGGTTTATGTAGCATCTAACACCTCGGGTGTGTGTAAACCTCTCGTTACACACAGCACCCCATACTTTATTCTGTATGTTATTTACTGCAGTATTGTAAGTCACATATATACCTTCCCTGGGTTTAACTGTAAACAAGATATTTTATAGTTCAGCATAACTTTCCCAGCCAAATGATGAATAAATAAAACAGTATACAAACAAATCATGCAATTGTTTAAGCTTTCTTTCTTGTTATTACATTTTTTTAATTATGTATTGAATGGTGCAAAGAAATGTTCACACAGTTAGCCCATTATAGACAAATGATAATCCAGAAAACAATTTCCATGCTGGGGGATGCCACTGTGTGTGTGTGTGTGTGTGTGTGTGTGTGTGTGTATACACAGTATATATATATATATATATCTATATATCTATAGTGGCGTTCCCAGGATGAAACTCAATGCTGCAGTAGACCTACTAAATAAAACAATGTAATTTCAATGCCACGTAGTCCCGTTGGTCATTCAGGAAAATGTGATGCTGCCAGTATGAAGTGAATGCCACAGTTTTCTGCATGATAGGAGGGATGCATTGCCATTGAAATTACATTGCTTTAGTCAGTAGGTCTGCTGTAGCATACTGCAGAGTACTTTAAAAGTAGGTTTCATCCTGGGGATGCCACTGTCTGTATGTGTGTGTGTATATATATATATATATATATATATATATATATATATACACACACACATATAGATTCATGGCAAAACTCAGTTTAATGCATCAGTTAAGGTTGTTCCACAGCAACAAAAGCAAGGAAATTCAATGTTAGGGTTCCCATCCCCCTTGCAACCCACCCCACCCCACCTCCACCAACAGGCATTGGGGTGTGCATTGGGGATGTCGGTCCTAACTCTCACCCCATCCCATGTGGAAAACAAGCTAAGGTGGTTCAGTATAGAGAATGGGGTGAGAGTTAGGACCGACGACCCTAATGCACACCCTGATGCCTATTGTGAGGGGCGATGGGTGGGGTAAGGGTAAAACCTTACATCAAATTTCCACTTTTGTCACTGTGGAACAACCCTAACTGATGCATTAAACTGAGCTGTTTGCCATGAATTTCCCTTCTTTTTGAGAATGTGCACTATAAATTGTGAAGTAACGGCAATGCAAATGCAAGTGCAAATGCTAATGCACATGGTGATGCAAACATAAACAATAATGCAAACGGTAATACAAACACAAGCACAAATGTTAACAAAAACCAAAATGCAAGCACGTACAGAAACGCAAACCGTAACGCACAAGGGCACGGTAACATAATTGGAAATGCAGACAGTTACGGTAACAACAATGATGACACCAAAGGAAACACAAACAGAAACACAAACGTAAATGGAAGCATGTATGCAAACACAAATGGAAATGTACATGGTGACGCAAAAGGAAACGCAAACAAAAACAATAATGGAAATTTAAATGTTAACAGTTACACAAACGCAAGCGGAAACGAAAACGCAAAGGGTAACGCACATGGTGGAGTAGACTGGAATGGTAATGCAAATGGAAATGCAAGCACATACAGAAATGCAACTGCTAATGCACACAGTCACAGTACCACAATAGGAAATGCAAATGCTAACTGTAACAGCAACGATGACACCAAAGGAAACACAAACTGAAGCGCATACACAAACGGTAATGCACGTGGTGATGCAAAACAAAACTCAAACAAAAACAGTAATGGGAACACAAATGTTAACAGTAAAACAAATGCAAGTGCAAATGAAAACGCAAAGGGTAATGCACATGGTGTCATACACGGGAATGGTAACGCAAATGCAAGTGCATATGGAAATGCAAATGGTAACGCACACAGTCACGGTGCCACAATAGGAAACACAAATGCTAATGGTAACAGCAATGATGATGCCAAAGGAAACACAAATGGAAGCCTGTACGCAAATGTTAATGCACATGGTGATGCAAAACCAAAAGCAAATGTAACCCCCTTGTTATCCGGGGTTACTAGAATCCCAGTAAGACCTAGTGGTAGTCAGGGAAGGCAGCTTGTGAAACTCCAGTTAAATGTGTTTCACACTGTCTCACTCTGTTCTCAGTCTCAGCTGAGACTGAGGGATGACATCACCAATAGAACTATTGCAGCTGCATGAGCCACATTGGAATCCGCAGCAAGGGAGTTGGAATAGAAAGTTGGGAGGTTTTGTAGTCAGTCTGTCAGTGTGAGTCAGTTCAGTGTGGAGTTGAAGTTGGGAGCTTGCTGAGAAAGCAGCTCAGCAGCTCAAGGTAGGCTCTAGGAGCCTCAGCCCTGACGGAGGGTTACTTTTAAGTAAAAGGGTGTATGTGTCTCCACCTTAAAGAGAGACACAGAAGATAATTGAAGTGGTGGAGACTACTGTTTTCGGGTCTCAGTGCCCCCTTCCTTCAGGATAGGAATTGGGAAAGATTCCTGCAGATTTCTGGAGCAACCCCCTAGTTCTGCTTGTAGAGGAAAAGCTGCCTATGTGTTCCAGAGTTTATTTGGGAGAACAAGAAGATTTGTGAGTCGCCTGTGGGTCACCTGCAACGTGAGGGTGAGTGTCTGTTCTTGCTAAAAGGGCCTATGTTTTTCATCCTGGGACTTGTGTGACAATGTGGGGATTGAACTACTAAAACAGTGGAAGCCTAGAGTAATGGGCTAAGCAAAATAAAAGTAAGTTCAAGTCCAGAGCTTGTTGGGATGCAAATGATATGTAGAGGAGATGTGACAGACGTCTACCCAGAATCTACATTTGAAAGTTTTCAGTAAAGGAACTGTTCAGTTTCCAGAGAAATGGCCTGGTAGGGGCTGTGGGAGCTGGAGGTGGGTGGCCCCCCATCTTTAGTGACCAGGTCCACCTCTATGGATTTCTTCTGTGGATTTCTACTTTACCTCAGGCACTTGGCCAGTGATGAGGGAAGTACCCAGATGTGGGATTGTAAGGAAAATTCTCTCTAGGAGTCAAAGACACTAGTGTGGTTTGGGGAGCCACAACAGAATAATTGGTTCATTCCTCAAATGGACCATGGATCAAGTGGCCAGCGGGGGAGCCGGGCCAGTGGGGAAAACCCAAGTAGTATACAAGTCGGGCTGTGTACCCAAAGCTGCATGCAAGTCCGGGCTGTGTGCCTGGTGGGTTTAGAGCCTGATGGCTGGAAATAGTGATAAAGTGTTCTGTAGTCTCTAATCTGCATTACCAGGAAATGTAGCCCCGTGGGAGTCTGTCTATGCTTTGTTTGTTCAGCTTGGATGTAAATAAAAGCCTCACTGAAGAATCCCATTCCTGGTTCTGGACATTACAGTTATTGCTTCCTGTGTTCGGATTTACTTGGGTGACCCTGTGCAGAGTAACCAAACCTAGTCACCTCAAGTAGATCAAGTAACCTCATCCTCCCCAAACCCAGTCCCCACCAGGTACTGCTGTCAGCTTCAACAGCATGCCACCTGTTGTTTTGCTAGAAAGGCAGGGGTGAGGGGTTACACAAACAGAAACAGTAATGGAAATGCAAATGAACAGTAACGCTAATGCAAGCACAAATAAAAAGGCAAAGGGTAACGGACATGGTGCCGTAGATGGGAACGCTAATGCAAACGGTTATGGAAATGCAAGTGGGAGTGCTAACTGTGACAGTAATGAAAGCACACACCCTTTTTTTCACCAACAGCTGCATAGAGAAACATAGTGAATACAAAGAATGTATGCATAATAATGGGCCTCAAAGCAGAAAATGAGCACTTGGAACACTAAATTGCTTATATCTCAGGAACTGTACGATGTAGAGAAACATTAAAATTTCATATAAATTATGACTTTCCTGGCTAGTATTGCACTTAGCCCCCTTGTGGGGGGCTAAGCATTTTTCTGACGAAAAGTCCATATCTCGAAGCGTTTCCAAGATACGGGCCCCGAAAGGCGAGGCGGATACTGCATTGTTAGTCTGTGGGGAAAAAGCGTCAACTTTGAAGCACTGTAACTTCCCATCCATGCAATATTTTGTCACCAAACTACGTAAAGGCACATCTGAGGGATGTTGCCTTTCTTCCCTCCAAATTTTCATCCCAAAAGACCAAACCGTTATTTTGCAGCAGGGTGGCAAAAAATTGCTGTTATTTGGAGCATAGTGTCACAAAATACTGTCGCAAATCAAGACACTTTCACAAATGAAATTAAGAAAGTGTCATGAGTGTGACACTACTTTGTGACACTACTTTTTACAAAAATTTCACAAACATATTTCTGGGGTCTTTAACCTCCCCAAAAAGGCATGGCTAGCATCCTCAGGGTCCGACTAGTTGAACACAAAAATAATTGTGTCCCTAGAGGGTCCCAAATTTAAATGCCAAGCATTTCTGTGATCAATAACTGAAAAAAAAATGGTTGACTCACGACACTACAGGGGTCATTTGAGACACTAAAAACTGCATTTGCAACACTGTTGAACTTTTTGTTAACTTTTCCCATTGACTGTAATAGAAAACTTGCTTTTTGAATAACTTTTGAACCATTCAATATTTTTTCACTAAATCTTCAAACGGCACATTGGGGATCATGGGCACACACTCCCTGAAGTTTTTGGACCAGTCACACAAACCATGCGACCTGTAGCGGTGAGCAAAGAATGCGCTAAAAGGCATAAATGTGCCATGGAATGTCACTTTATAACTCCACAATCATATATCCGACTGTTACAAAACATGGCAGATCCAAAGATCTATGACACTCCTCCATGTCTGCCAAATTTCAGGCAAATCTGTTATACAGTGGCAAAATTATTAAGCTGCAAACTTTCACACTTTAACCTTAAATGGAGTACTCAACTCTAACTATAGCTATATATATATATATATATATATATATGTATATATATATATATCTATATATATATAGAGAGAGAGAGAGGGAGATAGATATACAGATATATACTGTATATATATATATAGATATATAGTTTTTTTCATAGAACCTTTCCTCCTCCAGAATCAGGTGAATGGCTTGCTCAGACCCATCCCCACTCACCCATGACTGGCTGCTGTATACCTCTGTCATGAGGAATTAATCCCTGTGGATTTCCCCATACACAATGGGGCCAGAGGAGGGGGAGCTGTCCTCCCTACAGTGAACAAGCCAGAAGTGTTCCAGAGACTGAATAGTGATGCAGGCTGAGAAGAGTGGGACTTCATTAAACTCACCTGTCTCCATTTTAGTTTTTCTCCTCCCAACCCCTGGCTGCAGTGGCACACAAGTGTGTGTGTGTGTGTGTGTGTGTGTGTGTGTGTGTGTGTGTGTGTGTGGAGATGAACATGTGTATGGAACACAGTCCCACCCATTGCATTGCTCAGAGCTTGCACTACCCCAGGCCTCCACCTAGTGGCAGTCAGAGGCCAAGATGGCTTGGTCACCCCTCCCCATGATAGGAGAGGAGAGCAATCCCTGAGATGCTCAATCCTCTCCCCCTGGCGACCCCCAACAACCTGAGGTTATTACCAAATCAAGGTCACTGTAGTGGTGGCAGATGTGAGGCAAGCACCACAGCCCTCTGTGCCACTGAGCAGGCTATAAATAATATATTTTAAATAACAAAAAAATGCTAATTATATAATAAATAGTAAACAAGGTATTACAAGGCTATAATACCATCAAGATGTTCTGGTGTCACAAGATCCTCAAAAGTGAAGCTCGTGAGGTTCCAGCATGTCACCAGAACCTTAAGATGGTATTTGGCCAAGTAATACATACTTTGGTATTTCTTGGCTGAGGAGTAATACATAGTTTTGGAACCAAGCATCTGGCTTGACTGTATAAGCCAATGCACAAACCAAGCCATGGCAGCTGCAGATTGTCCTTTATAACATTGACAGTGTCCATTATAATTAACAGTATCCCTTATAAGCTGCACTAGAAGATTGTTTCCACTACTGTACTAGCTGCTGAGGCTGGCAAAAAAGCTTGCTTTTTTTTATTGTTTCCTTACTTTGACCTTGGCTTTCAATTGCTTATGATGTTTGAGCCAGAGCCAGACACTAGGCTCAAGCCTGCCTCAGGTTGCTCATCTCTAGTTTACATAAAGTACAGGGGCCTGATTCCGGAAGCTATGTCGCAAGTCACCACCACAGGCAACTTGTGACATATGCCCCTGTGAAATGTGCCCTGTGCTTGATTCCAGTACAGGCAGGGGTTCCACAACTACATCTTGTGAGTTGCAGCTCCCCTAATAGTGCACCACCGGAAGGGCACACCTGAACAGGATGCCGCAAGCCACAAAAACACTTGCTGACAGGGCGTATGACACAAACCCCACAGCCCCACTCCCCCACAACTTAGCAATGCCCCACAGGGCTGGGGATCCATAGGACCTCCAGGGGTAGGATGGCATGGTGGGGTGGTGAACTGCCCTGCAGAGCAACAATCAAGGATGGGGGTGAAGAAGTGACCAATGCACACAGAGGGCTGTCCTGCCATCGGGGGTGGGGTGGGGGCCAATGTTGGACAATGGGGGGGCACAGCTATGGGTGCACCAGGCATGGTGGTGCACCTCTGGTGGACGTAGAGTATGGTTATACCAGCAAATAGCTGGTTTAACTGTACTTAGACCACTGTCTGCCAGGTGCTTCTGGAATAGCACTTTTGCTATTCTGTCAGCTGTTCCCCCAGAATCGGGTGTACCAGCTGCTGTAAACTCCCTCTTGTGCCAAGTCAAAGGGTTTTTTTTGAATAACCAGTGGCATAGTCCACCAGTGGTGCAGGCAGCCTGTAACATGTTGGAGGTTGCCTTTGGGAATGCCATGCAGCGTATTGCATGTCGCAGAGTGCTACTTGTGCCATTGGGTTTGGCGCAAGTCACACTGTGACATGCATACCCTTCCAGAATCAGGCCCCATGTGCTACCAACATAATGTATTTTTTTTAACCATTTGCAGATTGCAAAATCCTCCTTTAGTGTATTCCATTTAGGTTATTCTGCAGATAGTCACTTTTTTTTGTTTTGCTGGACAACAGAAACCCATGTACTGTAAGGTGCATTTTTTTTCCTGAGCATTCTTTCCCATAATACTATCATTGTGATGTCACTACAATAGCATTATGGGATTTCTTTTGCACAGTTTCCATGTGGGTTACATCTCTATCTGTATAATAAAAGGTAAAATCCCATACTTGGTTTTATTAATTTTGATAGCATATGTACATTTTCTAAATATGGCTGTCATAATCTTAATCATTAGTTGCAGTACAGAAAAACAGTCATACTAGACATTAAAAGTATGAATGGTTCATTTGAAAATATGGCCATAAGTTAACTGTTGACTCTTCTTTACCTCTATACACTTTTAAAGAAGTGACCCTTATTTTACAAGATCTGGTTCAAGCCAACATGGCTGCTATGTATTAACCTGACACAAAGTCTGGTTTGGGAATAAAGAAGGTACTAGCACCCTCCATAAAAGGAAGTATTACAGCACCTTGTGAGTCATAAAGTAATCTAAGGAATTCACATTTGACCCTTGTCAGTGACTAAATCCATTCAGAAGGATGTATAATACAAAATCTCACATGCCCATACAATGCTAATAACTGTATATCTCACTTGTAGACTTAAAATTTCCATTAATTACATTTTTCTTCTTTCATACAAAAACATGAAATTGTACAGTTCCCAAATCATGTTAGCTTTTTAGTATAATCATCTTCTAATCATTTTCTTAAAAACACATAATGTCTGTCTGTTCCTTTAAGAAATTATTTTCATATTCAGATGTAAACATAAATCAGCAACAACACACTGTTCATAGTTTAAAAGTTCATAAATGATTTTCATTAAATGATGTAAAGCTATATTCTTTTTATGTATAATTCCCAAATCCTTTTAGCTTCTGTAGTGAAATCATGTTCTTAAAGACATATAATGTCTGTCTATGGCATTAAGACATTTTTTCATGTTCGAATACAACCATAAATCAACACTAATACACTCTTTGTGTTTTACAAATTCATAAATAGTTTTCATTCAATGATGTTAAGCAATGAAGAGCTTCAGAAGTGGCTCCCAGTTGAACATGGTGCAACCCACACAATAAATATGAATAACTGCACACAAATAGGAGCACTCCAGAACTCCAAGTAATGTCCATACTGTTGAATAAGGGTATTCAAATCTTTAATGGAAAAAATGTTAAAATACCAGCAAGAGACAGCAGCCAGACCTCTCATAGTGAATCAATCAACAATTTCTCACCTGTGGATGCTTTGTCAAGACTAACATCACTCAGGCAATCAATTTCCTCATATGTGCACATAAATTAATGAAATACAGGTGCAGAAAATCAGCTGCCTTGGTCATTTTACTAAAATCAACACATCAATATAAGAACAAGGGGAGATAAATGGGGGGGAGGAAAGGAAGGAACAATGAGAACATTTTCACATCCTTGAATGAAGAACAGAAGGCAGAGTAATAATTAATGGAAACTATTCAACATGGAAACTGATGATCAGTGGAGTTCAACAGGGGTCATTTCTGAGACTTGCATTACTCAATATATTCATACATGGTCTGGAAGTATGTACTAGCAGCTGGATCCCCAAGTTTGTTGATGACAGAAAAAAAGGAACATTAGTTACATTACACCAGGAGATAAATGAAACAAAGATCTAGACAGCTTTGAGAAATAGGTGCAAAATGGAAGATGAACTTCAGTCTTGAGAAATGCAAGGTGAGACATTTATGAAAAAAATATATAAATGCATAACACTACCTGAATACCATAGACTAAAATCAAGCAGCAAATGGGCTTGGAAGTATAAATCAGCAGCAATTTTAAGTGAGAGCAGCAATGTGAGGCAACAGATCTAGGCATGTTATAATACCCTTACACAGATCCTTTGTTTGGCCCCATCTTGAATTTAGTGTGCAGTTCTGGACCTCTGCCCCCACATCTCAGGAAGGATATTGACATTGCAAAGTGGGTACAGAGAAAAGCAACCATCTGGATTGATAGCTTGGGAAACATGGGTTATGTAGACTGACTGGCAAAAGTGGAACTCTTTCCATGGAAAGGAGAAGACTTTGGGGAGATAAGATTAAAGTATTCAAGTATCTAAAGGGGATACCACCATCAGACCAAGACAGATCTTCAAGATGATCAAGGACAAAAGGACAAGGAGACAATCCATATCACTGACAGGATGAAGAGTCAAGGGAACATCAGACAGTGCTACTTTGCAGAATGAGTGGGGAACACTTGGAACAGACTGCCACAGCATGTGATATTAGCCAATACAGTAATAACACTTAAGCTCAGACTATTCAATTACTTTGAAGAAAATGGGGTGACAGGGTATTCCCAGTGAGCTGGTGGGGGGGGGGGACTCGATGGACCACTGATCTTCTCCTCCCCATAAATATGTATGTATGTATCTGTTTATTTTTTCAAAATCCTTCTCCAAATCTTGCATATTTTTTATCCATTGTGCCCCTCTTAACATCAAAACACTGCATTCAGGTATTTATTGTATATTTAGTTATGTTTGGCATCAGCTCCATGGTTCAACATGAAAGTGTGACAGTGCTCCATTAGTTAAGATGCTTACAAACTCTGGAAAACTTCACCTGTCTATCTGAGGGAAGACAAATCTCTCTGCTCCTTTAAAAATGTATATAAACAGTACCTTCTTGGTCATTGATATTGTAACTGTTTTACCTGAATTGTAATGCAAATGTGCCTTATCTGTTTCTACAGTATGTACAGTATATAATATTTCTGCATTGTTCTTGTGCATGTCTGCATCACCCCTGTAAACAGGCAATTTCCCAGTCTGTTTTACTCAGCTACCACAGTCTAAATAATTAATTAAATTTATAAATAAATTTATTTTAGGGTTTGACTTTAAGACTCAGGGATTTACTCCAAAATATCATGTTGACTCATTTCACCAGCACTGCGGCTAAGACTGACAGAAAAAATGGTAATTTGTCTTTGAGCTGAATTCTGTACTGGAATTGATTTGCTTGACTATTGTGAGGAGGGCAAAAAGCCCCAGCACTGCAACCTCAAGAGTGGAAGTAGCAGCCATCTGCTGTAGTCTGGATGAATAATGATGGATGCATTTATGAAGTGCACCATCTCCCTTTTATTCTCTCTGTGCCTTCCTTTCCTGCTCTTAAATCTCTCTTCTGTGATTTCTGTACTTGACTTCTGAAATTGCTTCTAATACTGGCTTGGCTCCTTTTCACTTGTAACTCCAAGTCATTGACTTCACCACTTATGACTTCCCTAGCATCAGCCATTCCTCTGTTCCTTATTTTGTTACGTTGATTACTATTTAATTGTTCTTTTGTCAAGTTCCACAATTTACTGTATGTATCTTACCGACTGTCAATTTATTCTTAAGCATTATTGTCTTGTTTATTTTGATATACTTATTTTCCATTCTATGTATTTTATACTCTGCATTTTGTATCTGTTCTCTCTTACTCTCTTCCACTCCCCCATGGACGCATTTAGAAATGAGTTGATACCAACTCAGTATGTCTTTCTTTGCAAAATGTTGAAATAAATAAATACATACATACATACATCAATAAAATATGAATATTGGATCTTTTTCCTTTAAAGTTAATTTATAGCTATGGTTGTTGAGAGCTAAAGTCATAATGATCTGCTTGTAACATCATATTTACTTAGGTCAGAAAGGATTCCAAATCCATCATGACTAGCCCCTGCTTCATAAGCAGAAATAAGCAGGTCACATAAGTATGCTTTGCAGACATGTACAAATCCAAAAGAGGTCCTTTACACACTGTACTACCTAGGATATCTGCAGCTTTCCTTGGTAAGCAGACAACACAGCTTTTGCCATGGAAGTGACTTTGATGTCACAGGCGACACAGTATTACTTCAGTTCTTGAATAAACCTTTGCAGCAGATGGACTTTAAGAGACAACTCTCTGTCATCCATGGAAAAATCCATAGTAATGTGGAATATAATGACATGAAATAAGATTTGTTTGGAATGTAATATAATTAAGTTTTGTAGTTGTCAACTGTGGTAGCAGAGAGAGCAGGGAGTAGGTTACCCTCACCAATGGTGATACCAACCAAAACAATTTGCCTCAGTTCCAGTCTTTTTTTTAATTCTTTGGCAATTGACTAAGGCCCACTAGGCACATGACCAGATTTCAGGGGTGACCTGGAGGTTAATTGACTTGCTCAGGGTCACATAGCATGCAAGTGGGGCTTGCAGGACTCAAACCATGGTCACTGGATGAACCAAGCTCATCCACAGCTTGTTACTCTAATCTTTAGGTTATACTACCAGCCTTCTCAATCATTTTAAAGGTGAAAGGGAATGTCAGGTATGTAAAGGTACATTTTCAAGGGTGGGGTGGGGTACAAAGGGGGTCAAGTCTGTGTGTGAATACAAAAACCCACCATATCGTAAGTGCCAGGAGTAACAGCCACTTTCCACCAGCCCTGCATAGTTTGCAATAAAGATTAGGGAACTCAGTTGTTCATCTGCCTGTCTATGCTACTGTCAGTAAATTAGCTGCTTCACCCTGCTCTGCTCTGCTCACTGTTTTCAACTAGTGTGACTCTAGCAGCTGCCAGTCTCCATAGGTGGTGCAATGTGTGTCATGGACAGTACTGTATCAGAAGACACTGGGGAGCATGCAAAACAGAAAAGTGAAGAAAAAGTAAGCAGAATACTGAGCACTGAGCACCATTATTTTTTTTTTTTGCTGTTCTCACTGTTTCCTCCAGTCCTCAGTCTCTATTTTCGAGTCTCCCAGCCTTAGCCTGCTGATTGCACACTATCTCATCTAAATTAGATGCTAGCAGTGATATGAGTTTTGATGCTGGCATGCCACCAAGCTGTATCTCTGCAGCAAATATCTAGATCACCACTAAGACAACCAGCAAAGCTGAAGGTGAGATGCTTAAGCAGCCACTTCATAGTTTGCAATCTCATTCAGAACATCAAAACAAGTGTGAACAGGGAAAAAAGTTAGATTTTTAACTATCCCAACTGAAATGCATTGCAAATCTCTTAGAAACATAGAATGTGTCAGTAGAAAAGGACCAGTGGGTCCATCTAGTCTGCGCTATTTTCCATGCCTAACACTATACACTGGACTCTATTTGGTCACATGTGTTCTTCCCTCCTCCCTTACCTCCATTTATATACCCATGTGCCTATCACATGCATGTATGAAGATCCCCAGTGTCTTTACTGCCACAACGTCCTGTGTCAGACTGCTTCCGGTGTCTGCCACCTTTTCTGTGAAGAAATATTTCCTCACTTCCCTCTTAAATTTCCTTGTCAAGCTTCCTGGCATGCCCCCCTATTCTGGTGCTCCTCCTTTTATTTAAGAGACTCCCCTCCTGCATCTTGTTCCCCGCATGAGGTACTTATAGGTGTTAATCATGTCCCCTCTCTCCTCTCCTCTCCTCTCCTCTCCTCTCCTCTCCTCTCCTCTCCAGAGTACACGTTGAGCTCCCACAGTCTCTCCTCATATGGTTTCTTTGTACTGTTTTAGTAGCCCTTCTTTGGCCTGCTTTCACCCTGTTGATGTCCTTGTGAAGGTGCTGCCTCCAGAACTGGGCATAGTACTCCAGGTGGGGTCTCACAAGTGAGTGATATAGGAGCAATACCTCCTCCCTTCTTCTGCTAAAGATCCCCCTTCCTATGCAACACAGAATCCCAGTTGCCTTGCCTACTGCCCTGTTGCATTATCCTGCCAGCTTGCAATCATCAGATATAATCACTCCAAGGTCCCTTTCTTACTTGGTAACTGTAATTCCCCCCATCTTATACATAGCCCTGAGTTTCCCTGCCCCAGGTGCATGTCTTTGTACTTTTGGGCATTGAAACCCAGCTGCCACTCCCTAGACCACCCCTCTACTTTCTCCAGATCTCTTTGCATTATCTCAACCCCCTCCTGGGTGTCCTTCCTGTTGCAGATTTTTGTGTCATCCACAAAGAGGCACACCTTCTCCTCCAGTTCCTCCGCAATATCACTTATGAAGAAGTTGAGGAGGACATGGCCCACTACCAATCCCTGTGGTACTCTACCAGTCACTTTTCTGTTCCCCAAGTGACTGCAATTTACTGCCACCCTCTTCTTCCTGTCTTTCAACCAGTTTGATACCAAGCACACCAGCTTCTCCCCCACCCCAGGGCTACTAAGTTTCTTCATCAGACTCCTGTGTGGAACAGTGTCAAAGGCCTTACTGAAGTCCAGATATGCCAGATCTACTACCCTCACCAGATCCACCTCCTTTCTTACCCAGTTAAAGGAATCTATAAGATTTGTCTGACATGAACTTCCCCCTGTGAAGCCATGCGGCCTGTGGTCCTACATGCCATGTGTTTCCAGGGATTCCATCAGTCCCTCTTTCAGGAGAGAATCCAATGACTTCTTCACCACTGATGTGAGACTGACTGGTCTGTAATTACGGGCCTCCTCCCTGCTGCTGCTCTTATGCAGTGGGACCACATCAGCCCTCCTCCATTCCTCTGGAACCACCCCCATCTCCAATAGGGTGCTAAAAAGATTTGCCAGAGGAGTGGCTAGCACTGTGCTCAGTTTCATAAGTTTGGGTGAATCCCGTCTGAATCCATTGCCTTGTTTGCCTGAAGGGCTTTCAATACCTGGTGGATTCTATCTTCTGTAAATGAACTTGTGTCTACTGCCCCCAGAGTCTTTTAATGCACGATGGCCCATCTGCCCCCTGCATTGATATAAGGCAAGATATATAAAGAAAAAGTGAGTCATCAATTGAAATACACTGATATATATATTTTTTTCTATTTTAGCAGCAAGTAAAACTTGATTCTTAAAGAATGAGACATGACAACGCTGCCACCCACCCATACCATACTGTCACAACAATATTGTGGTCTCAGGTCACCACTACCCTCTTGGACCAGTCAACACCAAGCTCAAGAACTGACTGAGGACACACGAAAAAGTAACTACTGTACTTAAGGGCTGAAGGCCACAACGGAGAACAGACTGGGAGGAACTAGAGCGGGAATAGACAACACAGAGGGAAGGCAAGGAGTCCAGCTAAGCATGTGATTGTATGAGATGAGTAGTGAGTGCTTGGCATAGATCTCAACTATGGGAAGCTGTTCAATTAAAAATTACAGTTTTCAGAATGTAATTAACGGTGAAATGTCTACGACTAACAACAAAATGTTTACAGCACAATATTATCAGAATGACAAACATGAACATGAGTATATCACACACCAAAATGGTTATGAGATCTTCTGAAATGGTTATGACCCATACCAAAATGTCTATGACACATGCCAAACTGCATATGACATGCACCAAAATGGATATGACATACACCAAGCTAGAAATAACACTTATAAAATAAGTAACATATATCAAAATGGCTGGGACACATACTGAATGAGGTAAGATGCATACCAAAATAGATATGGCACATACCAAAATGGGTATGACACACACCAAAATAAGTATGGCACAAAATGAAAAGGATATGCTATACCAAAAAAGGTATGATGCATAAAGAAATAATTATGACACATTTTGAAATGGATATGGCCTATACTGAAATGGATATGACACATAGTAAAATGGGTATGACATACTGAAATGGGTATGAGACAAACTGGACTGAATATGATACACACTCAAATTGGTGTGACACACACTGAAATACTTATGACACATATCGAAATGGACATGGCCTATACTGAAATGGCTATGACACATAGTAAAATAAGTATTACATAACAAAATGGGTATGACACACCCCAAAATGGGTTTGACACATACTGAAATGGATAGGACACACATCGAAAATGATATGACACATGGTGAAATAATAATGACACATGTCGAAATTGATATGTCCTATACTGGAATGGCTATAGTACATTGCAAAATGGGCATTGTATATTGAAATGGGTATCAGAGACACCAAAATGAATTTGATACCAACCAAAATAGATATGACACACACTGAAATGGTAGGACACATGCTAAAATAATTATGGCACATATCAAAATGGATATAACCTATAGTGGAATGGCTATAGAACATAACAAAATGGGTATTATATACTGAAACAGGTAAGAAACAAACTTGATTGGATATGACACACTCTAAAATTGTTTTGATGCACACTGAAATAGTTATGACACACAGCTAAATGGATATGACTCATACTGAAATGGATATGATGCATAGCAAAATGGGTATGACATACCAAATGGTTATGACATACACCACAATGGTTATAGCATAAACTGACATGGCTATGACACACACTGACATGGGTATAACAAATACTGAATTAATTATGGCAAATACCAAAATAGATACGTCACATCTTGAAATGGGTATGACATATATCAAAATGGGTAAGACACACAACAAAATGGGTATGACAAAAATCAAAATGTATGCGATATGCACCAACATAGGTATGACACATACTGAAACAGTTATGACATACACCAAAATGGGTATGACACAGATTGAAATGGTTATGACACATGCTGAAATAATTATGACACATGCTGAAATGGATATGACGCATAATAAAATGTGTATAACACATACTGAAGTAATAAAACTCCATCTCTGTTTCCTTCCCACACATTTGTCACCTTTCAGCCTTCTTACTAGGCCCTGTTAATTAGTCCCCAGCTGGGGACTTCTCTAGCTCTTTCACTCCTATTATGCTTTATCTTTCCCATCATCACCTTTTTGTTTCACAGATTCTCTCTTAATCTTGCCATTTGTCGCTTCTTCTCCATAAGCCTCACCTTTATTCTTTCCCCACACATATATATATCCCTCATTTTACCTCCCCTCTACACTAACTTTCTTTTTTCTCTTTTGGATATTTCCTGAAGAAGACCTAAGGTCAAAATGTAGATTTTTAACTCTTATTTTCTGTTTTCAGCATGCATTTAATATAACCATTTTACTTTGTTTTTAGACAACATGCTGACGCAGCACCTTGTTTTTGTTTTTTACATTTTGTATACTGAAATAATTATGACACTTCTCAAAATATGACATTTCCAAATACAATGCCAAAATCCCTGCAGCAGCTGGTCAGGGAGCCCAGTAGTGGGGTTACATACTTGACATGGTCCTCACAAATGGAGATAGTGTTGAGGGAGTGGGGCTGAGGGTCAGCTTAGGAGAAAGTGACTTTAACACAGTGAGCTTCAGGGTAGGAAGCGGGTCAAACCATCACGAAGGTCATGAACTTCGGGCAAGCAGATTTTCCCAAGCTGAGGGATGTATTCTGGACTGAAATAAAGGGGATGGAGGAGTTGGGGGTGAGGAACTATGAAATAAGATCAAGGGGGGCTACTTAAAGCCACAGAGAGCTGTGTGAGGAAGGTGAGAAAGAGCAAAAGAAGGAGGAGATTGCTGTGGTTCAACAGGGAAGTGAGAGGGGCAATAGATGAGAGGAAAAGGGCTTTCAGAGAATATAAGAGGACACAGTGGAAGAAGGATATAGAAACTTACAAGGAGAAACTGAGGGTGGCAGGGCAGAGGATTAGGAAGGCCATAGCAGAAACAGAGGAGAAAATTGTTAGGCAGGCCAAAAGGGGGACAAGACTTTCTTTTGATACAGAGGGGAAAAGAGGAGAGCAAAGCAGGGAATATTAAGGGTAAATGGTGAGGAGGGACTTCTGGTGGAAGGGGATTTTGAGATGGTTGAAGTGCTGAATACATACGTCATCTCAGTCTTCATGATAGAGGGTGAAGGAAGGGGACCTGTGCTAGGTGGAAGGGGGAATGTAGGGGTGGAACCTAGTCCAATCAGCGAGAGCAGGGTAAGGGAGGAATTGGGTGCATTGAGGGTAGACAAGGCTATGGGCCCAGATGTCCAGCACCCTAGGGTGCTCTTGGAGCTAAGGGAGCAACTGGTATCACAACTAGCCAGATTATTTAACTTGTCTTTAGATACAGTACAGAGTGGGTGCCAGAGGACTGGAAGAGGGCTGACATGGTCCAGCTTCATAAAAGTGGCAGCAGGGAGGAGGCTGGCAATTATTTCCCAGTTAGCCTCACATTGGTAGTGGGTAAGGTGGTGGAGGCAATATTGCAAAAAAGGGTGGTTAGTTACTTGGAAGATATGGGGCTGCAGGATATCCATCAGCATGGCTTCAGCCTGGGGTGGTCATGTCAGATGAACCTGATCGAATTCTTCGATGGGGTGAAGAGGGCAATGGATCAGTGGGGGGGCAGAGGAAACATAGAAACATAGAAGTTGATGGCAGATAAGGACCGGAAGGCTCATCCAGTCTGCCCATTTCTTTTTCTACCTTACAAATGTGCCATTGCCCCTTGCTCTGTCAATGGCCTATCTATTCATACTCATCTGTATTGCTCCCTTATGCCTATCCCATGCCTGTTTGAAGCCCTGCACTGTATTCATATCCACCACTTCCTGAGGTAGTCCATTCCATGAATCCACCACCCTTTCTGCGAAAAAGAACATCCTCGCATTACCCCTTAATCGGTCTCCCTCTAATTTCACGTTGTGTCCTCTTGTCCTGCTATTTTTCTTATATTGAAACATGTTAGCCTCTTTCACCTTGTTAATGCCCTTAAGGTGTTTGAATGTTTTGATCATATCACCTCTCTCCCTCCTTTGCTCTAGGGTATACATGTTGAGCTCCGTTAATCTGTCCTCATATGTTTCCTGATGCAATCCCTGCACCATTTTGGTTCCCCTTCTCTGGGCTGCCTCAATTTGGTTAATGTCCTTGTGAAGGTGTGGCCTCCAGTACTGCATGCAATACTCCAGTTGGGGCCTAACCAGTGTCTTGTAAAGAAGGATTATTACCTCCCCTTCTGACCTGTGATACCCCTACTAATACCCTCTAACATCCCCCTAGCCTCACCTACTGCTTTAGTGGTCTGCTTGGATGATTTCAGGTCATTGGTGATGATGATGCCCAAGTCTCTTTCTTCCCTTGTGACTGCCGGCAACTCCCCTCCCAGCCTATACTGTACATGGCTTCAGGGTTTCTCTTCCCTATGTGCATGATGTTGCACTTCTTTGCATTAAACCCCAGTTGCCACTCTTCTGACCATTTTACTAGCTTATCAAGATCTCTTCTCATTCTGTCCACCCCATCTGGATCATCTACTCTGTTGCAAATCTTGGTGTCATCTGCAAACAGACAAACCTTACCCTTCAGTCTATCTGCAATGTCACTGAAGAAGATATTGAAGAGGACTGGCCCTGGGACTGATCCCTGAGGTGTCCCACTTGTGACTTGCATCTCTTCTGATTGTATGCCATTTATCACCACTCTCTGTTTTCAGCCCGTCAACCAGTTTCCCATCCAGTTGACCAACTTCTGACTCACCCCGAGCTCATTCACACCACAAGAGCTCTTTGAGACTTCCACCACTTGTGCCCTGTATACTCTTAGCACTGCATCCTGGGCCTTTCTAAGCAAAATCAAGCCATAATCAGCATGCCACAAACAAATTCTGGGACAATCTAAGAAATAGCACGGGTAAGCAGTCCAAATCCTCTCCTACTGCAATGAATGTGGCAGGCACTACCACCCTTGACCCTATGATCATAGCAAACTCCTTAAATGAGACCTTCACTGACCTCAGCCGAGTCCTCGCATCTGATTTCTTCACCTCTGCAGACCCCTTTATCTCTACATCCCCCACTGCCTCTCCAAACACTCCACCTTTCCATCTAAAAATAGTGAAAGCACACGAAGTTTACAAATACGTAAAGAAGGCTATATCTAATTCAAGGGCAAGCAGTGACTCTCTTGACCTTAAAATTCTATCCCTTACCCTGGATGTAGTTCTACTCCCCCTCACCAGAATATTCAATCTCTCCCTCTGTTCTAGCAAATTCCCTGGAATATGGAAGGCTGCCATAATCACCCCAGTGCACAAAAGTGGGGATAAGTCTCTGCCTGGCAACTATAGACCAATTTCAATACTACCCCCATTATCAAAGGCCCTTGAACATATGGTAGCTGACCAGCTTGCAGACTACCTGGAGAAATATAACATTCTTTGTGACCAGCAGCATGGATTCAGACAAAGGCATAGCACCACCACTGCTCTGCTCAAATTCTCAGAAGTAATCCACAAGGCCTTGGATAAAGGACTCCTCACCGGAACTGTGTTTATTGATCTAACAAAGGCATTTGACACAGTCCACCATGGCCTACTAGTCAATCAACTACATACACTTGGGCTCTCCTTAGGCTCTGGTGCCTGGATAAAAAGCTACCTTGCCCAGCGCACCCAGGTGGTAAAAATATCTGGAATCCTCTCAGACCCTAAACCTATCCTCTCAGGAGTTCCACAAGGATCAATTCTAGGCCCACTACTTTTAAGCCTCTTTCTAAACTCCCTCCCTAAATCCTGCCCGGAAAAAATCATACTCTATGATGATGATGCTGTGATTCTATCCTCACACAGAGACCCTAACTGCTTACGACACAGCCTACAACAGGCGTTTACCAGTGTTGAGGAGCGGTTTGTTGGACACAAGTTAGTCCTAAACCACAAAAACAAAATCTATGCTCTTACGCTAGTCCATGAACAAAACAAACAAGCACCACTTACTATCAACACCTCCTGGGAATTGCTCTTGAACAAGTGGCTATCTTTAAATATCTTGGAATCGCATTTGATCAAGGCCTTGTCTTTTCATCACATATTGATGGTATTTCCAAAACCATTAATCAGCTGACTTGGAATACTCTACCGTAACAGACAACTTTTCACCCATCCAGCGCTGAAGCTAGCTATTCAATCCTCGATCATCTCAGTCATTGACTATGGTTTAGTTATTTATGGGTCCGCACCTTCAAGCACATTGAAACGGGTCACAACCTCCCTAAACAAGGCATGTCGGCTGCTTACTGGTGCTCATCGACTTACTCATACCTGTGAACTCTATGCTGATACTGGGTGGTTACAGCTATCAAACCGGTTCAAGTTCCTCACCTGCCTAATGGCCAAGAAATCCATCATGGGCCTCACCCCTCCCTGCATACAAGGCCTGCTATGTCAGAACCCAAGTATGCGATCCATGAGAAGATCAGAACCCAGCTTCTGCAGGTCCCCCACTGTGGACCACATGGTCAATGATCTTTGCCTATCATGCCCCAACTGGCTAAATACCCTCAGCACCTCTATTACTGCCTCTTGCTCGTTAGGTGTTTTTAAATCCAGACTATTCTCTCACCTAGCCACCTCAAACTACTGTGACTGTATTTGTTAATCTCATAATCTACTCTCACTCCTCCTCCCTGCCCTACTACTTGACAATGGCCTAGTAATGGGTCTTCATCTCCTACTAAGGTCTGCTTCTGTCCTCCTCACCCTCCACCCTTTTTTTTTCTCTTTTCTCCACTGTTAATTCCTACACTGCCACTTACCTCCCTTTCATATCTTTCCCTCCTCATTTGTTTTTCTATACTGATGATAGTGCTTAAGTTATTATCTGCTGTACAGTTATATCACTAGTTTTAGCTATTTGTGCAACCCTGTACCTCTGTCTGTCTGTAAATCTTTTCGATGTGGAACCTTTGTAAAAGAGCCCTGGCTCAAAGGTATTAATTCCTAGATTTTACAATAAACAATAAATATGACTACCTCTTGAACCGTAAGTGCTACACACAAAGTATGAGTGGCAAAGTTGTTCAGCACAATGTTACCCTTCCAATGGTGCTATGCAATCAGTTGTAATCTGCAGAAGTCTCGCTGCAGAAGTCCTTCACTGAAGCCGAGGGCTGGTTCAAGGAACACAGATTGGTGATAAATCTTAAAAAAACCAAAACCATGTTCTTCACTCATCCCCAAAACAAGTCCTGCAACTTCAAACTCCTCATTCACTCTGGGTCCTCATTCCCACTTGAACAAGTTTGCTCCTATAAATACCTAATGATCCATTTTGACCCCTCCCTCTCCTTCCATGGACACATCGCTGCCCTAGCCACTGCCACTAATATCCGATTGGGCATCTTACATCGGTATAAACACTGCCACCCCCCAGAGGCTCTTCAACTCGCAGTCACCTCCTCTATCCTGTCCCTAGTGGACTATGGACTGCAGGTGTATGGTGCTGCTGATCAGACCGCACTCCATAAAATTCCTTTTCTCTGAATAAGGCCTGCAGGTTAATTACTGGAGCACATGGGATGACACACCTGTCTACTGTATGCTAAAGCGCTGGTACTTGATCTCGACAGGCGCCTCAAATATCTTACCTGTACCCTTACAAAAGACCCTCCTTGGGCTTTCCCACCAGGATTGACCACCACCATCGCCGCTCTGTCCCACTATTTCATACTCGGACCTCTGGGAAAACCTCTCTTGTTATCCCTAGAGCTAGGACCTCTCACGGCCAAAGAGCCTTCAGCTTTTAGGCCCCTCCTGGTTCAACACACTGCCCCCTCCATCTCCGAAGCTCCAACTATATCATGCTTCAAAACATCCTTACGTAACCACCTTATTAACACCCGATGCTGTAACTGCCACTAGTCAAAGCCGTACTCAATACTTATGACAAAGCTTATTACTAAGCTGCTAAGGACGACATAACTCTGGTATTGTTTGCATCCATCCTACCTGTACCAGCTTGTTTGCATCTGTGTCTTAATTTTACTGTTATACTTATGTGTTGTACTGCTATACTGTGTATTTTGGTTTGTCTTACTGTGACAAGATACCTTTGTAAATGAGCCTATGGCTCAAAGGTTTTCCCAAACTGCTGTTTAAATAAAATAAAATAAAATAAATAAATAATCAATTTAGTTTTTATTTTATACTAGCTGAAATACCAAACAACTGATTTTTTTCTGATTTTTTTTCAAGGTGCTTAGGTGACGCATGAGAGACAAATGTCAGCCATGCACACCATACCTTAAACAAATGCAAATAACTCCTAAAGTATATGTGGTAGACACAAAGTATCAGTGGCAAAATTGTTCAGCACAAAATAACCTTTCTAATGGTGCTATGCAATCAATTGTAATCCATTTGTTTTTATTTTATAGTAGCTAAAATACCAAACAACTGTTTTTTTTTTTTTTCAGATTTATTCAAGGTGCTTAGGTGAGGCTTCACAGACAAATGTTATCCATGCACACCATACCTTAAACAAATATGAATAACTCCTAAAGTATACATGATAGACACAAAGTATCTGCAGCAAAATTGTTCAGAGCAAAATTACCTTTCTAACAGTGCTATGCATTCAATTCTAAGCAATTCGGTTTGTTTAATAGTTAGGTAAAAACTGCTGACTTCCTCAGACGTTTCTAGGCCTGAGTGAAAGTCAGTTGAGTACATCTACAGGCGTTATTGTCCTGAGTGGCTATGCTTTCAGGCACTGCCGACAGACGTCTCTAGGCCTGAATGAGAGTCAATCTTCTATGTGGAACAGTATTGAAAGCTTTGCTAAAGTCAAGGCAGGCGACATCAGCTGCTCTCCCTTGGTCCACCACTCTGGTTACCCAGGCAAAGAAATCTATGAGATTAATTTGACAGGACCTTCCTTTTGTAAACCCATGCTGTCTTGGATCCTGTGCTCCTATGGATTCCAGGTGTTGCACTATCCTTTTCTTAAGGAGTGCCTCCATAATCTTGCCCACTACTGAGGCAAGACTGACTGGTCTGTAGTTCCCTGCCTCCTCCCTGCTACCACTCTTGTGGAGCAGGATCACATAAGCCCTTGTCCAGTCTTCTGGGACTGCTCCTGTGCTCAGAGACTCACTAAACAGTTCTGATAATGGCTCTGCTAGTTCCACCCTTAGCTTCCTTTGTACCCTGGGATGTATGCCATCAGGCCCATTGTCTTGTTCACCCTGAGTTATCCAGCTCTTGTAGGGTCCTTTCTTTTGTGAAGGGACTAGCTCTTACCTCCCTCCCCCCTGTGTCCATGGTGCTGAGCTGTGGGCCCTGCCCTACCTTCTCTTCAGTAAATACCGAGCAGAAGTATCTATTTAGGATAGATGCTTTTACATGGTCCTCCACCTTACACACCCCTTTATCTCCTTTGATCTTGGCAATACCCCCTCTGGACTTTCTCCTTTCATTAATGTATCTATAGAAAGTATTGTCACCTTCTTTTACTGTCTGTGCTAGTGTTTCCTTGGTTTGGGCCTTTGCCTGCCTTACTGCCTTCGCTGCTTCCCTTAGGGAAGTTTGGTATGCCTCTCTATCTTCATCCTGCTGTGTTCCCTTATATTTACTGAAGGCCAACCTTTTGGCTCTGACCTTTTCTGCTACTGTTTTTGAAAACCAAAGTGGTTTCCTTCTTCTTTTGCACTTCCTTTTCTCTGTAGCACAATGGGATGTTGCTTCAAGTATTGCATCCTTAATGCTTGCCCACTTTGCCTGTACTCCCTCACCTGTATTTCTTTTTGCCAGGGCTAGCTTAACTCTGTTGGCCATCTTATCAAAGTCAGCTTCTCTGAAGTCCCATATGTTTGCCTTGGAATGGGATGATTTAGTTGTAGTGGCCAAACTGAACCATACCATGTGATGTTCACTGACCCCCAGGTGACCTTCTACCTGGAGATCGGTGATCCTTTCCCTGTTAGTCAGTACTAGATCTAGGATAGTCCTGTCTCTTGTGAGTTGTTTTACCAGTTGTTTGAGGCCCTACCCCTGCAGGGAATTCACCATGTGTCTAGTTCTGGCAGATGTTCCTGCTGGTATTGAGCAGTCTGTATCTGGTATGTTGAAGTCTCCCATTATCAGAACCTTCCCTTTAGCTGTCATGTTTTGTGTATCTTCTAACAGTAATGTGTCTATGTCCTCCCCCTGGTCTGGGGGCCTGTAGACAACCCCAGTTCTTATAGCTGTCCCATTTCCTGTTTCCAGGGTGACCCACAGTTCTTCTGGCTCCTTATGTGTATTCTGAATTTCTGTAGCTTTGATATTTTCATTGACATACAGGGCCACTCCACCTCCCCTTTTTGCAACTTGATGTCTTCTGAACAGTACATAGCCAGGTACTGAAGTCTTCCAGGTGTGGTTACTGGTAAACCACGTCTCGCTAATTGCTACTATGTCCAGTTTAGCCTCTGTCATTATTGCCTGCTGGTCTGGGATCTTGTTTCCCAGACTGAAAACATTTGTGTGCATGATTTTGCATTGGAAAGATTTCGGTATGTTAGTTGTTGGTTGAGGTCTGACATTTCCCCTGTGCATCATATGGGGAGCTGGACCTTTTTCCTTAACTGGTGATGCAAATAAACTGCTAACATGCTGAACTCCTGTTTGACCACTAGCTGAGGGGGGAAGGGGTGTTCTTCCCATTCAACGTATGGGGTGCTGCACCCCTTTCCCCATTTGCTAGTTTAAATATTCTGCAAAGACATCAAACTTCTGCCCCAATGCACTGACTCCCTCCTTAGTCAGATGCAGTCCATCAAATTTAAAGAACTTTCGCTCTCTAAACTGTTGCCAGTTCCCTACAAATTTGTGTTCTTTTTCCTGGCACCAGCCCTTGAGCCACATGCTTAGCTCCCCTATCTCCCCTTTTGTGACCTTCCATCCATCTGCCCCCCACTCCCAGACTGGCAGTATCTCAGAGAAGGAGATGCCAGATGAAATGGATAATAGTTTGTCACACAGCCTGGTCAGGTGTTCCTTGGTCTCCACAACTGACCGGCTGGCGAGATCATTAGTCCCTATGTGTACCAGGACATCAATGTTTTCCCCTGCTTCCTGAACAGTTTTAGCAGTGTGGTCAGCTTCTCTCCATGCTGATGTATCGGGGAGACATCTTACCATTACCCCTGGCTGGAGATATGTATCAACTCCTCGAATCATGAAGTCTCCTATGATCAAAAGGTTTTTGGATTTCATTTTTGCTTTTTTTGTTTTGGTCCCTGTTTTTGGGTGAGTTTTTTTGTGCTAAATCTTTCTAGGACATGGTCTTACTGGTCTTTGGTAAGGCCTTTGGCACTGTGCCCCACAGAAGATTGGTTAATAAGCCGGAGACTTTGGGAGCGGAACATACAATAACAGCATGGGTGGAGAGCTGGCTGATGGGTAGAAGCCAGAGGGTGGTGGTCAGTAGGGTGCATTCTGGGAGAAGTAGAGGTGATGAGCAGGGTCCCCCAGGGTTCAGTACTGGGACCTATTCTGGTTAACGTGTACATTAGTGACATAGCAGAGGGGCTGCAGGGAATGGTCTGCCTTTTTGCAGATGACATGAAAATCAACAATAGGGTGGACACCCCAGAGGGAGTAGAAGCTATGAAGAAAGATATAAGGTTGCTAAAGAGGTGGTCGAAAACATGGAAAATAAAATTCAATGCCAAAAAATACACAGTGACACGCTTGGAACAGAAGAATCCATAAACCACATTCACATTGGGGGTGCAGAAATGGTTGCATCTGACCCAGAAAATGGTTTAGGAATCATAATCACTGACAACATTAAGGTAGGGACTCAATGCAGCAAGGTGGTGGGCAAAGCACACAGAACACTGTCGTACAAAGGGAGGGGAATAACCAGGTTGGGTTAGCCACTGAATACTGCAGTAGTTTAGAGCCTTATTTTAGTGTTTTACTTTGTTTATTTGTTTTATTTGATTATTTTTTTAACTGTGACATCCTGTTCTACCGCTTACCATCTGGACGCAGGACCTCTCTTGGATTGCCCTATGTCAGGAGGCTTTTTTGGCTTGCTTGGTGGTCTTATGGTGGACTGTGCCCAGACGAACACCGGAAACCAGAGAGTGGAGAGGAGATGGCGTGCCGGAGTAGTGTCGGCTGGTGGATCTTATAGACTATTCTGCTCTGCTGCTTACCATTTGGACGTGGGACTTCTCTTGGATTGCCTGAATTCGGGAAGCCTTTTGCTTGTTTGGTGGTCTTGTGATGGACTGTGCTCTGATGGAGACCGGAGAGGAGGTAGTTTACCAAAGTGATATTGGCGGGTGATTTTGTAGACCGTCATATATGTCTGTGGAGGCCTTTGGCTTTCAGGATTGGGCCAGTGATGGTGATTTGAAGCGAGTGAACAGAGGATTGATTTGGCCTTGTTTCTTCGAGCTGAGTGCTGAAAAGGATCTGAGAAGGTGATAGTGGTGAATTGGGCAGGCTGCACTGACTTGTCCTGAGGTGAGTTTGGGGTACAGCTGTCTCCCACTGGGAGGACCGGGTGGTGCCGACTGGAGGGTAGGCTGTTTCTCGGATCATCCTGAGCTTATCGGGGGCTGTCTCACTGGGTCGGGTGTGCTCCTATGGCTTAATTGTGGGGGGGGGGGTTCTGTGCTTAGTACCTGCTTTGGGGTGAGTTTGGCCTAGGCTGGCTGAAGAGTGATTGCATCTTGGGAATGGATCCTATTTTCTTGGGCTTTAGAAGCTTCAGCTGCTAGAGCTATGTTTTGAAGAACTTTTAGATCACCAACTGAGGACTGAATGAAGATATTAGAGGATTATCTTTGGCTTAAAGTGAGACTTTCAGGAGAGAAGGACTGGTATCAGAATAATGGTCGGTGAGATTTTTCTAACTTGGGGCTTTTGGTATGAGTATGGGCAGTGAGAGTGCTTATAACTCTACCTTTTCTGTCTGTTATTCCTGTGGGCAATGTGAGAGATTGTCCCAGCCTTAGCAATCATTTGGTTTACTTTCCAGTGGAGGTGAGAGCTCCAATGGATTTATATATGGCCTGAATAATTCAGTACATTGGATGGTAAACGTGGACTTTGTTAGAAATGTTTTTAAATTAAATATCTGTGTATTTTGTTATTTATTATTGTTATAATTGGGATTGTTCTTTGAGGATGGGGATATTGTGTTGTAATTTGTAATTTGTTTAAAGTTAGGGGGAGTGGAAGGGTATTGATTTTGTGTGGGTAAAAATATTAAGTAGGGAGTGGGGTGATTTATTTATTTCTATATAATTTAGTATTATCTTTAGAATCTGAATGTGTTGGGCTGGTAGGAACACAGTCAGGCAGTACTCCCCCTCAAAACTGAAGGATCTCCAACCATTTGAATATCCTGCACTTCCTTCTGAAGTTTATAGGAAATGCTGAGTATTCGGCATTTTGAGACAAAGGAGTGCAGGGAATAGGAGATCCTGGAACTCTTGTGGGGGATGGGAAAGGAGTGGGCAGATAGGGACAGTTAGAACCAGGAGGTGCCCTGGGGTGAAATGGATACAGAAGCGAGGTCCATCTTGCCTTGTATCCATACCCAAGGGCACTGACTTGGTCAAGCAGGAGGTGGAGTCATCCTTGGAGTCCCGTCCCTTTCGGATGGTGTTAAGCAATGTTAGGTATCAAGCCAGGTCTCAGTGATGCATCTGTGGACTTAGCTTGCATCACTGAGACCTGACTTGATTGAAATGCGGTCCCCATTTTGGAGTCTGTGGTTCTGTCCAGGTTCTTGGTGATTCACCGCCCGAGAGTAGACTGTAGATGCAGGGGAGTTGCAGTCTGTTTTAGACAGGAACTGGACCTCAGGGAGGTGCCAGTTGTATGTACCAACTCCTTTGAGTGTATTATGGGTGCAAGTGTAGGCCTCAGGATACTTCTCATTTATCGTCCACCAGGTGGTGGGAGGGAATTCCTGAGGGAGGTTGCGGACTTCAGCGCAGTGAGGGTACTGGAGTCTCCCTGATGGTTGATTCTGGGGGATTTCAATGCCTGGGTTAACAATGAATTTGCACTTTTTGGACAAAACCTCCTCCAATTGATGGATTCATTGGGCCTGACATGGGTTGTTACCTCTGCAACCCACCGGGGGGACACTCATTGGACTTGATATTCCATCTAGGGATGGAAGTCTCTGGTGTGGAGATGGAGCCCATCGGTTGGTCTGACCATCACTCCCTGAGGTTCAGTTTTGTGGCCCCCTGAAAGAGGTCTGCCCCTAAGGAGATAGTACAGTTCCATCCTTTGGAAGGAGTTACCTCAGAAGGCCTAATGACAGAGCTGGACTTCTTGGAATTGCCAATGGATAGCACTGACCCAGGGCCCTTAGTTCTGGCCTATTATAGGGCATTTGTGAGGGCCTTGCATGCCATTGCTCCATTCCATGTTCGTACCTGTACTTTAGATCCAGGGGCTCCATGGTTTACGGTGGAGATCCATGGGTTGAAGAGACAGGGCTGAAGATTGTAGAGATGCTGGTGAAAAACTCACCCGGAGGAGGACAGGCTTAGACTGTTAGATCATTGTAAGACCTATCAGTTAGCAATTTCCCATAAGAAGGCAGAGTTCCTGTCCGGGGAAATTGCTACAGCAAAGAATAGACTGGCCCAGCTCTTCTGGACTGTGGACAGACTGTGCAATGTAGTCTGTCTTCAAGCTGGTCGAGCTTTGTCACAGTTGCGGTGTGAGGAGTTTGCGATGTTCTTTGCTGATAAGGTGTCTGCTATCAGGGATGAGATCAGCCAGCACCTCCCCATTGGGTCTTGCAGTGATAAACCAAGAGGCACAAATATCCAACTGACTTGGTTCACCTTTAGTCAACCGGCAGTCATGGATATAGTGAGGATCATCCAGACTTTGTGTCCAACCTACTGTAGTTTGAATCCGGGCCCTACTCACCTACTTGTGGGGTGTGTAGAGGTTGTTGCCCCAAGCCTTACTGGGATGGTGGTAGAATCAATGGAGAGAGGAATCTTTCCAGATCCCTTAAAGGTAGCAGTAGTACACCTCCTTCTGAAAAAGCCCTCCCTTGATCCCAACTGCCCAGAAAACTACAGACTGGTTTCAAACCTTCCCTTTTTAGGGAAGGTCATTGAGAAGGTGGTCGCTTTGCAGCTGGAAAATCATTTAATCAGCCATAGTATCTCTGAACCTCTTCAGTCTGGCTTCAGGAAATGACATAGCACTGAGACGGCTCTTGTACGGGTACTAAATGATCTCCTGATGGCAAGAGATCAGAAAACCCATTCTATCTTGGTTCTCCTTGATCTCTCAGCAGCATTTGACACTGTAGATCATGGGGTGCTGCTTGAATGCCTGTGGTTTCTCTGTGGACTAAGAGGGGTGGTCCTCAGTTGGTTTCAATCCTTCCTGCAGGGTAGGACTCAGAAAGTAGTGTCGGGGACTTACTCCTTGACCTCTCACTGCCTGCACTGTGGGATGCCACAGGGTTCAGTATTGTCCCCCATGTTATTTGCGGTGTATATGCTTCCATCAGGGGACATTATAAGATGGTATGGGTTGAATTTTCATTGCTATGCCAATGATTCTCAACTCTACATGTCTTTTGTGCCTGGACAGGAGTCTGAGTCAAGTGCATTGTTTAACAGCTGCCTCCTGGAGATACAGAACTGGATGAGTGCCAACTGGCTGAAGTTGAACCCAGGAAAACAGAGGTATTGGTGGTGGAACCAGAGGTGAGGATGTCAAGCTCATGAGCGGGAGAACCCTCAGTTTTATTTCTGGGGGGGAACCCGCTTATGGCTTCTGGTCAGGTGCATAACCTTGGTGTTATATTTAACGAGGGCTTGACCCTGAGAGTGCAGGTGTCAGCCATAGTCAAATCATCCTTTTTCCATCTAAGGAATATAGCATGGGTGAAACACTTGGTTCCATCAGAGGATCTTCCTACCCTGATCCTCGCCTTAGTTGCCAGTCATCTTGATTACTGCAATGCCCTCTATCTAGGGCTGCTGAGAGTGGATATTTGCTGCTTATAGCTAGTGCAAAATGTGGTGACTAGGTTGTTGACTGGAAGCCCACGGTCCAACCATATAACACCTGTGCTGCATGAGTTGCACTGGCTGCCTGTACAGTGGTGGATCACTTTCAAGGTAATTTTAATGACCTATAAAGCCCTACATGGTTTGGAACCCCACTACCTGAAAGAACTCCTGACTTCTTACTGTCTCTCCCGCTCCCTCTGAACCTCTGGTGAGGGATTGCTAGAGATTCCCAGGGTAACCTTAAAAACATCTGGTGGAAGAACGTTTGCTTTCATGGCTCCTACCCTATGGAATTCTCTAACTTGCCAGACACAAAATAGCCTGACTGTGGAGGGGTTTAAAACAGCTCTTAAAACATTCCTATTTAATCAAGCCTTTTCACAGATGTAACTTCTGTTATGAATAAGGCATTATTTATTACTGTGGTTTTAATGTTGTGTGTATAATTTTGTAAAGGCGCCCTGAGCTTGGGAAGGGTGCCTTATAGAAATAACATTTTTACTTACTTACTTGCTTACTAATGCTACTCTACAGTTCCATGGTGAGGCCACACCATGAGCACGTAGATCAGTTCTGGAGACCCCACCTATACAAGGACATAAATGACATGGAAATGGTATAGAGAAGGGCCATTAAAATGGGGCATGGGCTAAGTGGGAAGTCATATAAGCAGAGGTTGAGGGTGTTGAATTTGTACCCACTGAAGACCAGAAAGGAGAGGAGGGATAAAATAGAAACATTAAAATATGTGAAAGGGGTCAATAAAGTGGGGGAGAGCTTATTCTTGGGGAAGGCAGATGCAAGGACTAGAGGACATGGACTGAGGGTGGAGGGGTTAGGTTTAGGGGAAACATTCGGGGGCATTACTTCACTGGGAAGGTGATGGCACCCTGAAATGGTGGGCTGGAGAAGGTGGTGCAGGCCAAAACAGTGGAGGGATTCAAGATGGCATGGGACAAACACAAGGGGTCGACAAGGGGGAGAAGTGTGGAATTTGTGGGGGGGGCAAGTAAAGAGGGAGGGTATGACACATTCTAATATGAATATGGAACTTTCTGAAATAGATATGATCCATGCAGAAATGCATATGACACATACCAAAAATCGATAAAAAAATACTACAATGCATATCACATAAACCAGAATGAATAAAACACACACTGAAATAGATATGACCCATACTGAAATGGACAAAACTCATATCAAAATGGTTATCAATCACATGTACCTAAATCATTAAGATACGTAAATCATCATAATGTGTACCAAAATGAATATGACACATACTGAATTGTAAATTATATTTATTTACTGTATTGATACGCTTGCTGAATGTGTACTGTAGTAAATAAATAAAATGGTTATGAAGTACCAACAACAAAATAATATATTAAAATGTGTATGTTGCACACACTGAAATGAACATACAGTACAGCAAACTGAACTGTTGCCAAACTTGCAAGCCATAGACTGAATAGAGTGTAACATGTGCCAAGGTGTCGATACAGCAAACTGAAATGTTGCGATACACCAAGATGAGTATAACACATGCTGAACTGAGTGTAACACACAGTGAAAAGCACATGACTTGTGTAATCAATCAGAGTGCAGCATCACCCCCTAAGGTTCTGTAGAACTCTAGCAGTTCCTGTTCAACTTCACTGCAGATAAGAGCTCCTTAAATTGTGTGGCTCAGGAAAGAATATGCACAATAGTAAGTAAGTAAGTAAATTTTTATTTCTTTAAGGCGCCCTTCCAAAGCTCAGGGCGCCTTTACAATATCAGTCATCCAAATTGAAACCACAACTATAAACAACATCAAATTCAAAAACAATCCAGTATAATTTAAATCACTAAAAAAATACTTGATTAAAAAGGAAGGAATAACAATGATTATTATTAAATTGTTAGTTTGCTACTGTACCTGTTTTAGTTTTTGTTTTTAGTTGTTTTTTTAAGATCTTTGTTTGCAAAAGTTTTATTTGGCTTTCAGTAAAGCATACTATTATATGTGTTCTTTGCGGAAGGCCTGGGTGTAATGTTATACGTGACACCAGATAAACCCATCCTGTACTTTCCTTTCTTCAGTGCTTTGCAAAGTTATACAGTATGTTGTGTTGTGTAATATTTGTATTTGCCCTGTGAAAGAGGGGGCATTCCCACAAAAGAAAAAAGGAATCTGCAGCTCCAGGATTACTAATTTCTGCATGTTTTAACTGAATTTCACCAGCTTTCTGAAGGTTAGAGTTTTTCTTTGCTGCCTTCTGAAAACTGGCAGTATTTTACCAATTTAAGAATAGTAAAGGACATTAATCAGCCATTTATTCTGTAATAATAAGTGCTAGAAACACATATATTATACCACTGGAAAGCTGTGAATCTCCTCTACTATAAACCAGTTCTTTGTAGCTTATGACATTGTGCAGCAAATAGCCCCATTATTAATATTCTGGGATTTTCAAAAAAATGGCAGTTTGTGAATCTAGTTATCCATCAAATGATTAATTTCACTATATTCTGTCTCCAGGTTCCCTGACTTTTTGTAAGAGGAGTGTTACATGTTTACAGGCTTCAGTACATGTGATGAACTACAGAGTCATTAAAGGCATGGGCAGCAGCCACACCCAGGTTAGTGAGTTTTGGTGACATTTTCAAACAGATGCACTCAGGGCATCTCAGAGGTGTGCCCAAGTGCTATATTGAAAGAGCAGAGATGGGCTGGCACTTCTCTGGATGCGTCGAAGATAAAGTATAAGGAATTAGGCACTTCTGGAGGGGGCATGCCCATGAACGTTCCACACAACTCTATTTTCAACCACAAATGGGCGGCGTGATCCTCCCAAAAGAGAGAGGACTAAAAGAAGTAGTCCTAAGTGCAATTCCCCAACAGGCAGCTACCAGTATAGCAGGCTGTGTGAGCACCAGTGTGGTATCTGAATGCACTTATCAGTAAAGACAGTACACTGAGCAATGTGTGCTATAGTGCAGTGCATTTTGTGAGCACATTCTGATATGTGCATAATAAGCACCTTCCCATAGAAACTGGACAGCAGGTTGTGTAATTATATTGAGGGAATAGAAAGGCAGCACTGGGAAAAAGGACGCGGCACTCTTCCTGATGGTGGAGATAATGAGGTGTGTGAGAAGAGTGGGGACATTCCTAGCAGCCATCTAGTGGGTCAGTGTGAAGAACACCATGCCCACACAATACACTCTGTGGCACAACACATGGCAGGAGGCAGTGCTGGGGGGGGGGCAATGACAGGGAAAGTGCAATGCCAACACCCATTTAGAACTGTGGAACTGGGTGGCCTGCCAGAATAGGGCCAATAAACAGAGTAACATTGGTGTGCCAGATCACAAGGTGGGCAGGGCAGGGGCTCAGCACAGCAGGCCCAGGTGGCAGGGCAGCAGGTAACACCCCCCCCCCACTCACAAATAATGTCAGGGGCATGAAAGAGAACCATGGCTTGGCAGGACAGAGGAAGGTAGGGCCACTAGCAGGGAGGAGATGGTGCAGGACAGGACAGTGGCAGGTGGGCCACTAGTAGGGATGGGGCATGCAGGACTGGACAGGGGCATGCATGCACACAGTTAAAGCATATCTGGATGTGGGTCAGGTTCCACTGGATGCAGGGCAACACAGGCTGTAACATGAGGAATGTTAACAAACGTACCTAAAGGGTACCTCTGTGGACATCACCAGCTCTCTGTCGGCGTGTTCTCGCACACTGCTCTGCGCACTGAGGATGTCCTCGTCGGGCACACCACCCTCCCGACCTGTGGCCATTTGCATCTCCACATGTCGGTGCCATGGCTTTGCGGCGCGTGGTGCACGCTGGCCACTGGTGTGGTCTGAACAGCTAGCGAGCTGTGCTGCCTGCTCTGGAGATGCGAGTTCCCCCACTCTATACACTACTGTCTCCATGTACCGCTCTGGTGTGGACCTGCTGCACAGTGGGTGAGGTGCTGGGCACACCTCCGCACTACTACTCACCTCCGTTATGTCTGAGTACCAAGGCGGTGGCACACTTGCCGTGCAGCGGCTGCTCCTGTCAGTCGCACTGGGGTCATACTGTTCATCGACCCATCTGGCGATCCCTTACACCACACAGACTGAAGGTGGCGATGAATCTGTCCATTTGCTTGCCCATGTGCCTCGGGTGTGTTACTACATGCGGTCTGCTTGCCACTTACTCAGACTGCTTAGCTTCACTGTCGCTTCTCTCTGACGCCGCTATCTGTCCTCAGTAGTCACCACCTTGGTGTGTCTCACCAGCGCTGTGTCTGGCAAGAATAGGTGGTGACCTAGTGGGCTGGTACACTCTACTGCCGCAGTGGCCAGAGCTAGAACTAGCTGAGCATGTGGTACTGGTGGGTTAATCACCGCTGGCAGCGCGTCACTTGACAGCTTTCCATGAATTGGTTACGTGTATTTCGGTTCTGTGTCCAGAGCCATGTTACAAATTTTAATATATCACTTGGCTTTTGGTACTTCATAACCTTTTTATTTATTTACTACAATACACATTCAGCAAGAGTATCAATATAGTAAATAAATATAATTTGCAATTCAGTATGTGTCATATTCATTTTGGTACACATTATAATAATTTAAATATCTTAATGATTTAGGTACATGTGAGTGATAACCATTTTGGTATGAGTCTTATCCATTTCAGTATTGGCCATATTCATTTCAGTGTGTGTTTTATTCATTCTGGTATATGTTATATGCATTGTAGTATTTTCTTATCAATTTTTGGTATGTGTCATATGCATTTCTGCATGGGTCGTATCTATTTCAGAAAGTTCCATATTCATGTTAGAATGTGTCATACCCTCCCTCTTTACTTGCCCCCCCCACAAATTCCACACTTCTCCCCCTTGTCAACCCCTTGTGTTTGTCCCATGCCATCTTGAATCTGTCCACTATTCTGGCCTGCACCATCTCCTCCAGTAGACTATTCCAGTGTGCCAGCACCTTCTCAGTGAAGTAATGCCCACTAATGTTTCCCCTAAACCTACCACCTCTACCCTCAGTCCATGTCCTCTAAACCTGGCATCTACTTTCCCCGAGAATAAGCCCCCCCACTTTATTGACCCCTTTCATATATTTGAATGTATCTATCTTGTCTCTCCTCTCCTTTCTGGTCTTCAGTGGGTACAAATGGGTACAAATTCAACACCCTCAACCTCTGCTCGTACGACTTCCCACTTAGCTCATGCCCCATTTTAGTGGCCCTTCTCCATACCATTTCCACGCCATCTATGTCATCAGATAGGTGGGGTCTCCAGAACTGATCTACATGCTCATGGTGTGACCTCACAATGGAACTGTAGAGTGGCATTAGCACCTCCCTTTTCCTACTGGTTATTCCCCTCCCTTTGTACGCCAGCATTCTGTGCGCTTTGCCCACCACCTTGCTGCATTGGGTCCCTACCTTAATGTTGTCAGTGTTTATGATTCCTAAATCATTTTCTGGCCCAGATGCGACCATTTCTGCTCCCCGCTCCCCCACAATGTGTATGTGGTTTATGGATTCTTCTGTCCCAAGTGTATCACTGTGTATTTTTTTGGCATTAAATTTCAGTTGCCATGTTTTCAACCACCCCTTCAGCAACCTTAGGTTTTTCTTCATAGCTTCCACTCCCTCTGGGGTGTCCACCCCATTGCAGATTTTTGTGTCATCCGCAAAACAGCAGACCATTCCCTGCAGCCCCTCTGCTATGTCACTGATGTAGATGTTGAACAGAATAGGTCCCAGCACTGAGCTCTGGGTGATCTTGCTCATCACCTCTACTTCTTCAGAATGCATTCCATTTACCATCACCCTCTGTGAGCCAGTTCTTCACCCACATTGTTATTTTATGTCCCGCTCTCAAAGTCTCCAGCTTATTAACCAATTTTCTGTGGGGCACCATGTCAAAAGCCTTACCAAAGTCCAGTAAGACCATATTCACTGCTCCCCACTGATCAATCACCCTCATCACCCCATCGAACAACTCAATCAGGTTCGTTTGACATGATTACCCCCAACTGAAGCCATGCTGATGGATACCCTGCAGCCCCTGACCTTTCAAGTAACTAACCACACTTTTTTTCAATATTGCCTCCATCACCTTACCCACTGCCAATGTGAGGCTAACTGGGAAATATTTGCCAGCCTCCTCCCTGCTGCCACTTTTATGAAGTTGGACCATGTCAGCCATCTTTTAGTCCTCTGGCACCCACCCTGTACTGTATCTAAAGACAAGTTAAATAATCTGGCTAGTTGTGACACCAGTTACTCCTCTGGTTCCAGTAGCACCCTAGGGTGCAGGGCATCTGAGACCATAGCCTTGTCTACCCTCGATGCACCCAATTCCTCCTTACTGTGCCCTCACTGATTGAACTAGGTTGCACCCCTATAGCCCCCCTTCCACCTAACACTGGTCCCCTTCCTTTGCCCTCTATCGTGAAGACTGAGGTGAAGTATGTATTCAGCACTTCAGCCTTCTCAAAATCCCCTTCTACCAGTAACCCCTCTTCACCGTTTACCCTTAATATTCCCTGCCTTGCTTTCCTTTTTTCCCCTATGTATTCAAAGAAAGTCTTGTCCTCATTTTTGGCCTGCCTAACAATTTTCTCCTCTGTTTGTTCTTTTGCCTTCTTGATCCTCTGCCCTGCCACCCTCAGTTTCTACTTGCAAGTTTCCATGTCCTTCTTACCCTGTGCCCTCTTATATTCTCTGAAAGCCCTTTTTTTCTCCTCCCCTTTTGCCCCTCTCACTTCCCTGTTGAACCACAGTGGCCTCCTCCTTCTTTTGCTCACTCACCTTCTTCACACAGTTCTCTGTGGCTTTAAGTAGCCCCTCTTAATCTTATTCCATAGTTGCATGAAACGGCCTACCTCAGGAAGTGGTGGCTATGAATACAGTGCAGGGCTTCAAACAGGCATGATATAGGCACAAGGGAGCAATACAAATGAGTATGAATAGAAAGGCCATTGACAGAGCAAAGGCCGATGGCAAATTCATAAGGCAGAAAAAGAAATGGGCAGACTGGATGGGCCTTGCGGTCCTTATCTGCCATCAACTTCTATTTTTCTATGTTTCTATGTTCCTCACCACCCATCTGCTCCATCCCCTTAATTTCAATCTGGAATACCTCCCTCATCTTGGGAAAATCTGCTTACCTGAAGTCCATAACCTTCATGATGGTTTGACTCACTTCATACCCTGCTCTAACCCTGAAGCCCACTGTATTATGGTCACTTTCTCCTACGCTGCCCCCACTCCCTCAGCACTGTCCCCATTTGTGAGGACCATATCAAGTATGTTTCCCCACTACTGGGATCCCTGACCAGCTGCTGCAGGAATTTTGGCATTGTATTTGGGCATATGTCATATTTTGGGAAGTGTCATAATTATTTCAGAATGTGTTATACACATTTTATTATGCATCATATCCATTTCAGTATAGGTCATATCCATTTCAGTATGTGTCATAATTATCTCAGTATGTGTCATAACCATTTCAGTTTATGTCATATCCATTTTGGTGTGTGTCATAATTGTCTCATTATGTGTCATATCTATATTGGTGCATGTCGCGCATACATTTTGATTTTTGTCTTACCCATTTTGTTGTGTATCTTACCCATTTTGATATATGTCATACCCATTTCAAGATGTGACGTATCTATTTTGGTATTTGCCATAATTAATTCAGTATTTGTTATACCCATGTCAGTGTGTGTCATAGCCATGTCAGTTTATGCTATAACCATTGTGGTGTATGTCATAACCATTTTGGTATGTCATACCCATCTTGCTACACATGTCATATCCATTTCAGTATGGGTCATATCCATTTAGCTGTGTGTCGTAACTATTTCAGTGTGCATTGCAATAATTTTAGAGTGTGCCATATGCAATCAAGTTTGTCTCATACTTGTTTCAATATATAATACCCATTTTGTTATTTTCTATAGCCATTCCAGTATAGGTCATATCCATTTCGATATGTGCTATTATTATTTCAGCATGTGTCCTACCCTTTCAGTATGTGTCATATCCATTTTTGTTAGTGTCAAACCCATTTTGGTGTGTGTCATACCCATGTCGGTATATAATACCCATTTTGCTATGTTTTATAGCTATTCCAGTATAGGACATATCCATTTTGATATGTGTCATTATTATTTCAGCATGTGTCATACCATTTTCGATGCGTGTCATATCCATTTCAGTTAGTGTCAAACCCATTTTGGGGTGCATCATAGTCATTTCGTTATGTCGTACCCATTTTACTATATGTCATAACCATTTCAGTATAGGCCATATCCATTTCAATATATGTCATAAGTATTTCAGTGTGTGTCACACCAATTTCAATGTGTACCATATCCAGTCCAGTTTGTGTCATACCCATTTCAATATGTCATACCCATTTCACTATGTGTCATATCCATTTCAGTATAGGCCATATCCATTTCAAAATGTGTCATAATTATTTCTTTATGTATCATACCCTTTTGGGTATAGGATATCATTTTCATTTTGTGCCATACTCATTTTGGTGTGTGTTATACCCATTTTGGTATGTGTCATATCTATTTTGGTATGCATCTTACCTGTTTCAACATGTGTCCTAGCCATTTTGATATATGTCATACTTATTTTAGTAAGTGTTATTTCTATCTTGGTGTATGTCATATCCATTTTGGTGTATGTCATATGCAGTTTGGTATGCGTCATACACATTTTGGTATAGGTCATCCCCATTTCAGAAGATCTCATAGCCATTTTGTTGTGTGATATACTCATTTTCATGTTTGTCATTCTGATAATATTATGCAGTAAATATTTTGTTGCTAGTCGTAGACATTTCACTATTAGTTAAATTCTGAAAACTGTAATTTTGAATTGAACAGCTTCCAATACTCAACTGCTATGCATTTCACTCAGCGCTGTCATTGTACACTGAATATTATCCTTGCTTCAAGACAAATTACTGATGTTCCTCAATGTTATTACCTCCTCGGGGCATACAACTATTAAAAATTTGGACTAACTTGATAAAATAGTCTTCAACACTACACTAATAGGGCTGAATTTTTCGAAAGTGTTAACTTAGGTGCAATTTTCAATTTTTGACTGTTCCTGCATCAAAATAAATGTGCTAAAATGTTGGACTGCTATTTTCAAACATTTTGGCATAAATGCAACTCTGTCAGGTTGATGGAAAACAATTTTAATTTTGTGAGTACAACTTGCAACATGTATGAGAAAATGGTAGAGGGAAAGGGGTGCTGCACAACTGAGGTGCCATCCCTCAGATTAGATGTTAAATTTGAGGTCCCTTCTACCCTACTTTTGTCACTGTCCAGGGGGAATAAAAGATCACATTGCACTTATCGATGAGGAGTTGGGGAGTTTGCCCAGTGTCATGGCCAACATTTCCCCATCAATAAAACAGGTACATGTAAATGCACCCCCCCTCCCCCAAAATGCACCTGGAAACAAACTATCACAGCTTAATGTGCCTTTCCTGGTCAGATAAATGAGCACATTTTCTGTGGTCTAACTTTTTGTCACAATTTTATTTATTTATTTAAACGCTTGTTTCCACATAAGACCTGGGGAAGGGGGTACAGATACAAACAAAAGGTAAACATAATATAACAAATGGAAGGCACAGTTGAACACAAGTTTTCTACTAACATCAGTATTATACAGCATGATACAGAATGTATATACAAATAATACAATTAGCACACTTGCGCTAAAATCATGATGCATGTCATTATGCACATCCGGAGGGCCTTTGAAAATCTATTCCATGGCACCCACTATTCTTAAACTTTCACAGAAGGTTCACAGCGCAAGCTCTAGGTGCGCGTGGGGCTTGTGGCATTTCCTAGCCGTAGGATGGAATTCACAGCCGGTGCATCCATGGCCCAATGTTAGACCAGCCTTTCGCTGGTCTACAGCTGCCACCCATAATATGGGGCTTGCGCCACATGTCAGGTGCAAGCCCCCATAAATGGGGTAAAGTGTCACAAAGGCATGCAACCTTTGTGAATTGGGTGCATGGTGCACTGAAGTGGCTGGCACAACACTAGGGTGGATGCAGGCTTGATGCAAGCCTTGTGTTCACTTTTGTGAATAGGGCCCATTATTATGAAGACTAAAAATGTTCTGTACATAGTGGCCATTCATTCTGCATTGTAAAGGTCAGTACTATGCATTTTAATGCTGAGTGGTTGAGAAGTAGGAGACACAGTGAAAGTTGAAACTGCAGACAGTGGGCAAAAGATGATAGAGGTCTGCTTGTAGCATCATCTAAAACTGTACAGATATTTTGGGCCTAGGCAGCACCACCCTGACCCCTAGCCTATTGTAGCATTTACTGTGTCTTGTTTTCCACCTTCTTCTTCTAGTAAAGAGCAGCTTGGCAGTCAGTCATCTACCAAATGCACTGGAATGCATCTAAAACCCTATCACTTGTGGGGGCCTAGATGACCCCAGGCCCGTGGCCTATTATGCTTAGTGTGTTCCAGCAAGAACAGCATATTTATTGTATCTGACCTTGTTCTGTCCCCTTGAACTTTAACATAGTAAGACACTTAACCAAATCAAATTTTTCTTGTTTTTTTTTTTTTCTCAGTGTCAGACCCCCTCTGCAAAGGCATTGTTAAAGCATCAGTGTACCTGAAATGTATCAGGTGATTTATGGGGCATCTGAGATCTGGCACCAGATAATAAATGTTGCACATTTTGCAGCAGAATCCACTGAGACTGGCATTATTTCCTCTATAGGGTGGTGAGTGTCTGATTTTTGTTGTATACAAAGGCAGTAAGTAAAACTAAGGATTTATTTATGTTCGGTGAAATATGATTTTTCTTGTTATTTAAACAAATTATTTTTGTCGTAGGCATAGAATGGGAGAACACATTTGTGAATGAGTTCACCCATTTTCTGCTTTTTCTGTCCTGTTCCACTGCTGTAAACAAGCTGTATAATAATTTATATGTGACTGTCTTTAAATTTTAAAATGTAACTGCATTTGAATTTTTTTCACAGCTCATAGTCTTACAACAATGTCAACAGGGAAAAGCATTCAAGCATAGCAAGAATGAAAAGGATTTTTTACTGAAAAGTTCTTCAGGAAACAGAAAATATTTCCTTATGGACAGATTTTAATATGCAAACTGACAGATAAAACGTGGAACATGGTGTTCTACCAGGCAAAACAACCAAGGGCAGCTGAACAAATGCCAGAGATTTGTGTATACTGGCAGTAAAGCAGCAGTACGGGTTACATGTTTTTAACAACAGTTTGATTCATTTGCTCATCAAGCAGAAAAATTACTCTAAGAATGAAAAACACTTTTTTGATTTAAAAAGGTCCTGTTTTTAATTTTTTAGCTTCATTTGCCAGAAACACAATTCAAAATAATTAACTCTGTTAAAAATAGTGAACTTTGCTCTGATTTGTAAGTGCTGAACTTTTTTAGTGCAGCACCTGAGCAATTTCAATTAAATGTTACATGCTACACTATTATTGGGACTTTATAAGAAGACCTGAAGCATCAGCAGAGGAATAGCAGGAGTAGGTAAAGTTAACTATCAAACAATCATTGTTATTTCAATGGGCGTTATATTGTATGCAATCAAATTGTGAAGTATTGCTTGTGCAACATTGTTGATTGTCAGAAGGCTATCCGTATGATTGAAATGTTTGAGTGTCATATGTAGATGATTTGGCCATTTGCACTCTCTGTTCCCTTTAGGACCACCACCCTGTAGGGGTACTATGAAGGCCAAACAACACTCTTGTGGAAGGTTCAACCCCTAGATGTGCTGCAGGAACATAATTCCTTTAGGCTAAATGTATCTTATGAAGGAGCCCAAAAACAACAACAAAGCAGGAGCTGCAAACACAGACTGAGTGGAGTGATGACAGAGACAGCTTATAGGTGGTGACAACTGATAGCAGACAGATGCATGACTTCCAGAAGGAGAGAAGGAATGGCAGGAATTCCAGATAAAAGGAAGCCACTATCCAATCCCAGCTAACAGTGAAAATTCTGATACTAACGTAAATGCTATAATTAAATTTAAAAATTACATTATGTCCTTTGGCACTCAGAAAAAGACTTCCCACCCACCCCCCATGGAGGAAATCACTAGGGATTCATGGCCTTAGCTGCCATAATTCTGGACATGAATACTTATTATGACTACTCACCATTCTTATTTGGAGTTACAATTCAGGGTGAAAAGTTTGGATGAATAACTCTCACTCCATCCCTCTACTGGGATAATGCAGGGAGGTGGGTTGTAAGGTCATTTGTGTAGCAAAATGGAGTTCCCCTGTGAAGGAACCCCACTCCCCAAAATGTGGACTAGCACTCAGTCTCAGGACTGTGCAGAGTCATATCCTTGACTGGAAACTAAAGGAAGGTGATATGAAATGAGACAAGGTGGACCTTCAGTCAGCCACAAGGAGAATAATGTTTAGAGGTGTGGCCAAAGTGATCTGCTGAGCAAAAGAAACTCATGTGGGCTAGGGCCCCACCCTGCAGCACAGCTAAAGCTTCCTCCAGAGAACTGGATCTTGTCACCTGGTGGGTCTACTGCATCACAGGAAAGTAGCAGCCTGCAGAGAAGGCCCTCCTCCAGAGATTAGAGACTCACCCTCAAGATGTGCACTTCAAGGGGAGTGAGTGAGTAAGCATGTCTTCCCACAGGGCAACCCTGAAGGCAAGATTCTGGGGACTTGATAATGGCCAGTAGGAATGCATTCATTGAACCAAATGACATGGATGCAGAAATGGACTAACTGAATGATGACTGCTGCAGAAACAGTCAACAGACTGAAATGGACTAAATGAGGGCTGCTGAAAAGAATGACTGATATGGATGAAAGTGAACTGAATGACAAGATACTTCAAATATGAACATGTATCAATGGCCAAAATCATAGGTAGCACTCAGCCATGATCAGGAAAGGCAGGAAGCTGCAATAAAACTGGGACTGTAGTAGTGATACTGAAACAGACTAAGTCTGGATAAAATGATTGAGTTGGAGTGGTTGCAGCTATCTGGCTAGAGTCAGGTGAAATTAATTAAATGAATGCAGGAATTGAAGAGGAAAATTTATACTTTTAATTGGCATTGAAAGCAGGAAGAACAGATTGAAAAAGCACAAGCAAAATACAGCAAACTGGCACAGAAGTATAGAAATGAGTCAACCCACTGAAAACAAAACTGAAATTACACACAGCAATTCAATTAGGACATGGATGCAGCATTAGTGGCTGCACAAGAGAAAGCAGGAAGCATAGTGTTTAAGAGAAGGCAGAAAGACAAAATACTAACCTAGAGCAGGGGTGTAGGCAGGGGGGTGTTTAGGGTGTTCAAACACCCCCTGAAATGACCTCCGAAGTTTTTATTTAGGGACAGCAATATTGGGACAAACAGCTGCTGTATTTATTTTGCTAGCCTGGATGGCTGCCTGGAGTGAATGGGACTGGGCGCAAGCTCAGCAAGGCTGCAACATGCTTGGCCAGTGACTTTGAGGGTTGGTGAGTGCTGACTGGTGATGGTCCAAGTCTGCTCCTCCTCCTCCTTTCTGAGCAGCAGCCAATGAATGGCACGGCCTGAAATTGATGCCTTGGCATTTTAAAGGACACTGGCACATGCACTGCTGCATCGCCTGCAGGAAGAGAAGTGAGAGGAGTCAAGGATGGAGCAGGGGATTGTTGTGTGTACCCTAGGAAGGATTTTCATGTGGAGGAGACATTGTAACTTGTTCGGCTGCTCGTGAGGAGAGCAAAGGAGCTGAATTGGAGCCTGGAGGAGGAGGAGTCATCCAATGGCACTCAGGAGAGAAGAGGAGTTGTTAATTTTATTTCTGACCCCTGTCCCCAGCCTATTGGTCTGATCAGTTGGAGAACTCGGAAGTCGGAACTAAACGCCGCTGGCCCAGAGGAGCTAGGCTGAGCCCAAGCCAGTTGTGTGTGCTGCATGCGCGGTTTTGTGGTTCCAGGTGTGAGGAGGGTACAGGCTAGAATGAGCTAGGTGCCATGTTGCCAAGTTGCCTCAGACTACAAGGAATGTGTCCTGTATTGAAGGAATCTGGAGGAGAGGAACCATCATCCAGTCAGACCAGTAGACTAGTGCCATACTTTAGTTTGTGAGGTAGGTCGGTCAGAGATGGTTGGTGGTTAACAGCTGTCTAATGAAGCTTTTATGTTTCCTTGTCATTATTATTCAATGCCATTGCTTTCCCTTTTAGAAGTACTCTTGAATATTTGACCCAGAAACTTTCATGGCATGTTTTTTTCCTGATGCTCAGATGATACTGCACTGCAGTTTTATGAACTAATAAATGATTCATGCTGTAATGGATTTTGTTATACAAATGTAGGAATGTTTAAAGGCTGAATGGTTGTTGACCCTTGTCATTCTGTATGAACAATGAATCAACAGCTCTGCCACCAAATGCCAGTATAAATGTCTATACTATACAGTACATGTTTCTTTTTCTTTTTTCCTTAACTTTCTGGCCTTGATGCTCACTACAACCCCTCCCTCCCTCCCTCCCTGGTGGCAATCACCCAGCCCCATCATCTCTACCCATCACATTCCTTTCCTTAGCATTTTGTCCAGCAAATTGGACAGTCCTCCATATATCCTCGAAGTACAGTATGTGGATAGCGAACTGCATTGTTTGCGGGGGGTGGTACTTGGGAACTGTTCTGCTACTACTGTAGATCCTGGCTGGTCACAGAGGTCAGTGGTGTGTAGTATGTTGTGACTGTCTGTCTGTAGTGTACCTGTTCTTTTTTGTTTTTTTTCCATTTTTATTTTATTACAATCTCAGAAGTACCTTTGAGTCATGGACTCATTTATGATGGTTCCACATCAGGTAGATAGAAGACAATACAAACATCATATTGAAACACAGTTACACATTTAGTACAATAGTAAGCAAATGGAGGGTATACACAATACAACAAATGTGACCATGCAAGGTACAATACATATGCAAGGTCAAACAGTTAGGTTACCAACAAGATATAACAACAGTGGTTGACTGAAGCCAGGAATTGTTTCAGGGAAAGCAATCCTTTTGTCAGTGTAATGAAAGGAAAGATGCAATAAGTGCAGACAAACTTAGTTAGGGTCCGGCAAGGTAGGTGCGGGCAGGAAGGCTGCTGGGTAATTGTGGGTGAAGAGGACAGGGGCAAGGGGGGGGAAGAAGGAGAGAGAGAGATGTGCTCAAGCCAGGGGAACTAGGGAAAGGGAGGTCCACAAGAGAGGGGCAGCAAAGATATAGTTTGTGGGGGGGTAGATGGAGCAAGAGGTTTAAAGTAGGTTGGAATGAGGCAGAGCGAATAGTTGAGCATATAATTGATGGTTGGGATAGGTGGCATGGGTTGGCAGGGCTGGGTGGACAGGAGGAGAGGGGGGATCAAGAAGAGGGAGTGACATGTGTGGGGAGTAAGAGAGAGTGGGTGGGCGAGTGGGGAAGGGAGTGGAGAAAAAGGTGAGGCGCAAAAGGGAGTGGCAGGTTAAACAGTCCAGTAGAGTATGTGTAGGGGTGAGAAAGACGTGGAGGACCGAAAAGTGTGGGGGGTTGAGGCAGAAGGGTAGGGTTGTTGCTGCAGGGGAGAGCAGTGAGGGAATGGTAACAATCCAGCAGAGTAGGTGTGGGATGCAAAGGCACGGGGGCCAGGGCGTGGACAGGAGGGGGCAGCAGGGGGTGTAATAGACAAAGCAGGGGGAAACAGAGGGGACAGCAGTAAATGCTTGAGGTGGGTTAGAGGATACAGGAGAGAGAAAGGAAAAGGTAGACTGGGGGGGTTAACTGTAGCAGTCACAGATGCTATCCTGGGTAAGTTTTGCACTTTATATTTGGTTTTCTGGTCTGCTGAGGTCTGATGCTCCAGGGCACATTGTTCATGTCTCAGACTCAGACAGTGGCAGAAATCACTTTCAACAAAATGGGTCCAAAATCTAGGTTATGCACTGGAGTTCATCCCTCAGCCTCCACAAATGCCCCCATGCCATTGTCATCACAAGCCTTAGAGGAACTTATGCATCCTTCAGGAGGACATAAAATAACTAATAACTGTAAGAAAGGGTCATCAGCTTGTGCCCATTATTTTTTTAGTTCTAGGCAGTATGTGCAGTAGAAACCCAGACTTGAATCTGGGTTTCTACTGCAGATACTTCCTAGTACTGAAAACAACAACAGGGATCCATCCCATCCAGGATCTCAAAGCAGCAGGTAAACAGCATACTGCACACACACATTTTCATGTGCTCTTTTTGTGGTCACTTCTTCCACTGCTATATCAAGGAAACTGGATATGTACGCTGGATATGTGCAGTGGATATGTAGGATGCTTATTTGCACATAAAATCTGGAAACAACAGACAACGCATGTGGTTTGTCTAGAGCAAATCAGGAGATGAACCGCACCCAAATGATTTCCCCTGACAAAGGGAGTAATTCCTGAAGCGCCAGGGCAAAATTGTGGCTAACAGTTTTCTGGACTGCACACCAAGCTTGCCATGGAGCTCAACTGCAATGAAAGCTGTTATTTTGAACACAGCTTCACTTCTTGGGAGTCTCATTTGGGTGCAGTTCCTCTCTTTTTGATTTGCTCTGCACTTAAAGGTTTGCAGCCTGTGTTAACCTACAGCTACCCCTGCTCTGTAGCTCACAGGTGATACCCCTTCCTGGATTATTTGGTTTGTCTAGAGGGCAATTATTTTCAGTTTCAAGTTTTTCTCTCTGGCTTTCCTGTTCATAGCAAGTATTTACCAAATGCTTTACAGTAGTAGTAGTAGTAGTCATAGCCCTTCTTAAGAAGAAGCTGTAAATGTATCCTTATTGGGACTATAACCTCCTGAACAGATCCTCTGTAGATGTGAGGGCTCACACAGTGAACAGGACCTGTTCACTGTGTGAGCCCTCACATCACAGGATAAAGCAGCTGCTGGACCAGGTAGGTCTCCTGGTCTATGTGTTGAATGTATGTGGCTGTGTAGTGTACTTGCACTTTATTTCTGGTGTCACTGTTCCCATTTCTGGTCTGCTGAGGAGCCCTATATAAACAAAAAGCTGCATATGTCATGGGGGGGGGCGCCACAATGTGACACTGGTGCAAGTTAAATACCTGGTCCAAATAGCTGTTGACTGTAACTGGTATTTACATTGGTGTGAGCATACAGCCTGGTCACAAGGCATTGTACCAGCCAGGTACATGGATGATGGTGGAATGCCATGCCACCGGCACCAGGTCATATCACTGGGCACACAAACATCCTGCCCGGAGGTGTCACCCTCCATAACTCACTCATGTTTTTTTGTTCTGGTTTCCTAGTTGCCCCCCCATATGACTTGCTGTTAGTTCATTCTTGCATTCCTGTGTTCCAGTTTGCCCCCTTCTAGTTCCACTGATCTGTGTCCAGTCTTGTTGTCAAGGGTTGCCCCTCCCTAGCCCTAGTGTTGTCTTTCACTAGGTGGTGTAGTGTAGTGGTCCCTACGGTGTGCAAGTACTGTACACACTTGTGAATATTCAGTGTGCATTTGTACTTGGGACCAGAAAATGCTTGGTCTCTTTTCAGCCATTAAAAGTGATTTTGAGAAAAAATCCTCTATCCCATCCACTTGGACCTAGTATAGTGTGTACAGCCTTCTACACCCCAGTCACGAGTCACTAGCCTAACAGATGGTCTTGGTCATTCTGTCATTGCTGAGCCACTGCAGTTATCGCATATCTGCACATTCTCCTGAAATCTGGCTGTGACGTGTTTTAGGACCTGGACTGCAGTATGGCCTCAGAGTGATGCCATGAATGCACTGAGAGTGACCAAAATGAGGTGTACACCTTGTCTGAAGTTTGCAGGCTAAGTACACCTCAGATGCACATTGTAAATACCAGACTAATTACATGGCTCCTCAAAAGCAGACTTATTCTAATTATGTACCTTATCTGCGGCTTGCAAACCGACTTGTTTAATTTATCAGTTTTCATGTTGCAGGAAGTGGCAAGATGTTACTAAGTGTGCACGTGTGTACCCCTTCTGTATAGTTGCATGTGTATATATGGAGTAGGATTGGTGTTCCTGTAATGTAATGGTACAGTTCTTGTGCTTTTTAGAAGTAAATGTAGAAAACCAATATCAGATGAATGCTGTTCCTATGGATACTGTTCCACTTATCTATTAAATGCTAGGATTTAGGGCTGGCCCAGTGGTGCAGAAGACTGAGGGTTTTACATCACACCTGCTGTCACACAGGTGACCCAGGTTTGGTCATGATCCCAGGTTGTTGGGGGCAGGTGTGAGAGAGGATTGAGAGTCCCAAGGATTGCTGTCCTCTCCCGGGGAGGGTTGCCCAAGCGGTCTTGGCCTTTGACTGCCTCTAGGTGGAGGCCTGTGGATAGTGCAGGCTCCAAGAAGGTTTTGAAGGTACAGAAGAAAGCTGCAGTTTTGCAGTGTGTGCATACCTCCACGTGCATGCACTTCTGTGCCACTGCAGCCAGGGAGTTACTTGGGGAAAATGGAAGGCAGGAAGGCTTAATGGAGACCCACTCAATCTCCCTTGGCTGCATTGCCAATTGGTCCCTGGGGAACCTCTGGACAGTGGTCTGGGGCAGTCAGTTGTTCACAACCATTGGAACTACTGAAGACTCTAACGACAGCCACAGTCTCCCACACCCCTGATTACATGGGGGGAAAACATTTCCCCTGAAATTAGGGGTGGGGAACATGTAACAAAGGTGCGTTAGTCTTCAAGAAAAGCCCTCAAACTCACCACAGAGCATGTAAACCCCTCAGATCTTCTGGGGGCCTAGCGGCCCCCAGACCCCTAGCCCTTATATAGAAATTTTCATAGTATAATACAAAAACTGCATATGGGGTGCGTGATTGATGACACTGTTGGACAGCCAGTTGTCCACAGCAATTGGAACTGCAGACTCTATTGCCAGCCAGACACTCCCACACCCCTGAATACATGTGGAAAACAAAAATTTCCCCCTGAAATTAGGGGTGGGGAACATGTGACAAAAGTGTGTTTTTTCTTCAAGAAAAGACCCCAAACCCACCACAGAGCATGTAAATCCCCCAGAGCTTCTGGGGGCAGCTAGGCCCACAGACCCCCAGCTTTTATTTGTCCCAATTCACAAATGTCATATTTAACCCCCCCCAAATAAAATCCTGCCTACACCCTGACCTAGAGAGCTGTTGAAGATACATACAGTACAAAATAAAAGCTGAAGGTACAAACTAAAAGAATGCCCAAAAGCAACTTGAAAAAGTAGCAGCAAGCATGGGGGGGAGGGGTAGAGTCCTAGCTGAGCCTTAGGCTGTGGCAAAGAAACAGAGCTTCCAAATAAAGCTAGAGGAAGCTTTTTTATATAGTCCAGGAAAGGGGGCCGGGGTTGACTGGTTGCTCCTACCAAACCACAGGCGTGGCCTTCTCTTTAATGTCAATATTAAATGTCCTAGTAGAAATCCTCTTGTCTTTAGTGAGAGAAGGCAGGAGGAGTTAGAGCTGGCCAGAAGTTCATGAAGCCATACTTGAGCAAACTGAGTGCACAAAGAGCAGTTTTGTCACCATTTCTTATTTCAAAAAACATTTTGCTCTCTCCCCTCGCTGCCTATACATCAGTATTCACTGAAATTGCAAAATCACAGTTTCAGCTGCAAACAAACCCTGTATCTGCTATTACTTGCTGTTGCCTTCCTTTAAAGTATTTTTTATATGACACTAAGAAAAACTATGGTGAGCAATCATTTTAACTAGAACCAGAATCTGCCTTTTGGTTGCTACTTATTAAAGCATCTTGTTCTCCAACAGCAGCCTGCTGGAATCTCAGCTTTTCCCAACTCCACTGAAAAAAAAAATCCATAGTGTAATTCAGATTCAAACCCCCCATCCTCCCTTCCTCCCCCTACCTGAGGCTGTGTAATTTTCTCTGTTTTAACTCCATTCCTCTTCTTCTTTCCCTAGCATTTCAAGGGCTTCCCACCATGGGTGCAGGTTGTGAGGGTACAACACCCTCCCTCGTGCAAAAGGACCCCCTGCAGCATTTCTCCAGGTAAACGTGTGTTTCTGTACAGCAGCGCTGCAACACAGACCTGAAGTTTTTACTGAAAACTCGGGAGTAGGAGCTACGCGTCAGCTGCCCCACCACCCCCACCACCACCCTTGGTTGACTTGGTACTTTATAGTGGGAACCAAGTGACTTTGCAAAACCAATCAGGCCACTTTACCATTTGCAGGCTATCAGCACCTGCCAGTAGAGGCTGCTATTTTTTCAACCAATATCATCCCTCTCACAGCCTGGTGTGTGAAAATGTATAATTACCCACGTTTCACCACTTACCTCTACTAGCCTTTTATCTCCTCACTCCTCTCAGTTAAAATAAGCACATTGCCTTTCCCAAATGTTTGCACATGCAACTATAAGTCCTGTGCTATATTATCCAACATATTTGCTAAGCAACATTTTCCTATCTTTTCTCTCTCTCTCTCTCTCTCTCTCCCTCTCTCACAGAATGATGACATTGCTCACTCTCCTCTCCATAACTCTCCCCCTCAGTGTAGTCCCCTCTACTCTTTCCTTGCTAAACCCCACACTACTCCTTCTGCCACAAATATACCATGCCTGCTGCCCCCCCCGTAATTACTCCTCCTTCAGAAACCATCTCCTACCCACCCTACCTCCTAGTTGCTCCTTGCCATCTACTCCCATCTGCTACGGTTCCCCGCTTCCTTTATAGCCAAGAAATATTGCATTTCACCTGCTCTCATTGCTTTAACAAGCTACCTCTATGTGCAGGCTCTACTCTGCGAAATCACAAATTGACCCTCAGAAGTGCCCTATCTAGGATCGCCATTATCCTACTGCTACTTATGGGAAATATCCACCCCAATCCCGGCCCCACTACCCCCATCCCTTGCCTCTCAATGCAATTCAAAGGTCTACGACTGGCCGCTATTAACATATGTAGCCTCCAAAAGAATCTCACATCACTCCAAGCATGGGTCTGCCTCCACAACCCTGATGTACTAGCTGTATCCAAGATGTGGCTTTCTCTAAGTATCCCAGACTTGGCTGTTTGTATACCGGGCTACACATTCCTCAGATCGGACAGGCTGGATAGGTGGGGTGGTGGGTACGTGCTGTACCTTCAGGAACCCCCTACAAGGCACAACAATTGCTACATTGAACCCCGTGGCAGGTGCCCAGTCCCTTACCCTTAAGATAGCGGTTGGCAAGTCAGGTAAATTGCTCTACCTAATGTCAGTCTACATACCCCCTCGCAACCAAAAGGAGGCTTTTTCCTCCATCCTCAACATCATCACCCAACTACCAAAAAACTCAGAAATCATTGCACTAGGAGACTTCAACACTAACTGGCTTGTCCCTCACACATCCTCTCTCAAGGATGCAGCCGCAGCCCTAAATCTCTCACAAATGGTCCTAAGCCCTACTACAGTAGACCAATGCAGGGGGCACTAGTTCTCTCATTAATCTCATTTTCAAAAACCATGCTGAGCACTTGCAGGATATCCAGTCTTCCCTGACTCACTCAATGATCACTCCCCTGTTACCTGCTGCTGGTCAAATAGCTGGAAGCCCCCCTCCTGAGGATCTCCTTGTATCGCCAACTAAAAAAAAGGTCCCTGACACATCTCCGTGACCACCTTCTCAACCTCGACTGGTCCCCACTAGATCACCAGTCATCAGTGGATGCTGCCCTGTCCTTCTTCATTAGCTCTTTGCAAGCCACCTGTGACATCTTTGCCCCCTCTGTTAAGTGAATTCAAAAAACTAAATCCTCCCCTTGGGTAAATCGGTCCTTGCTTGACCAAATGAAGGCCTGTGATAACCTATGGCACCGTGCCCTTGAGTCTGGTCACCTCACGGATCGGCAACTGTACCATGCCGCCTAAAACTCATGCACCTGGGCTATTCGTAAGGCAAAGGCAGCCTTCTATCAGTTCAACCTTACTGCCACCTGAGGAGATGGGAAGAAGTTCTGGGCTAACATGAAGGAACTAAGTGGCAAGTCTCCTCCCCCATGATTGTCATCGACGGTGTTTCCACCCAAGACCCTAGTAAGACAGCTAATGCCTTCAATGCATCTTTCTTTGACCTCAGCTCAATCCCCCAATTTCTTTACTACATGCAATGGACAGTTTCCGCCACCCCCCCAGTGCCCCTCCCTTCTACTTGAAAATGATTTCCCCTAGTGTTGCTCGCCCGTATCTTGCCAAGTTCCTTGGTAAGACAAGGCAGAGTGGTGACTCTCTTGATGCAAAACTGCTCTCATTAACCCCTGATGCAGTCCTAACACCACTAACACAAATACTAAACATGTCCCTTTACCTGGGGCAGTTCCCTACCCTATGAAAGAGGGCGGTTGTCACTCCAGTTCATAAAAATGGTGACCGTACCTCCTGTAGTAATTATAGACCCATCTCTATACTCCCTCCCCTCTCAAAAGCCCTGGGAAAAATAGCTGCAGATCAACTTACTGACTACTTGGACTCACACCATGTACTGTGCCGTCAGCAGCATGGGTTCAGGAAAGGGCAAAACACCACTACTGCCCTGCTTGAGTTTACCTTCTTCATCCATGAAGCCCTTGACCAGGGAGCCCTGGCTGGATCTGTCTACATTGACATTTCCAAGGCTTTTGTTACTGTTAATTACAATATGCTGAAAAACTCCCTCCTCTCCGTTGGTGTTTCCCAAAAGACTGCTGACTGGTTCTCCAACTATCTCCATGGCCGTAGCCAGCAAGTTAAAATAAATAACACCCTTTCCGCCAGCCTTCCAGTATGATCTGGTGTCCCTCAAGGGTCCATCCTTGGCCCGCTCCTCTTCTCTCTATACCTAAACTCCCTCCTCTTGGCCTCCACTGAATACCTGCTCCTCTATGCAGATGACGCTGTGATCTTTAGCCGGCACCCTGACCCTACTGAGCTTCAACAAGCCTTGCAGGGCTCCTTCACTGAAATATAATCATGGTTCACCTCCCATAAACTTGTCCTCAACTGCAAAAACACAAAGGTCATGCTATTCGCCCACCCTCAACACAAGCACAACACGACCAAACTATCTATACTAAATTCCTAGGGTGCCATGCTGGAAGCAGTTACCACTTTTAAATATCTAGGAGTCACCCTGGACTCAGCCCTTACGTTCCGGGAGCATTTAGCATCGACTTGCTCTGCTATAAACATTAGAATTGGACCCCTATATAGAAATAGGCCCTATCTCCCTCCTGACGCCCTCCATTTAGCCATGTCTAGCTCCATCCTTTCCCTGGTAGACTATGGCATAGTCATACATGGCACTGCCTCCGACACTGTCCTGTCCAGCATTAAGCGCTCCCTTAACAAAGCATGCCGGCTTGCCATTGGCTGTGATCGCCTCATACATACTTGCGAACTCTACAAACAGTCATCATGGCTAAATTTTCAGGGGCACCTACTTTATCAGACCTGCTTATTGTCTAATAAAATCCAGCAAGGATTAGCCCCTCTAGGCTGTCTCTCACTCCTACAAATGTGCTCGACGATGCAGGCCACACGACATTCTAACTCCACTACCTTTCGTACCCCGCTCACCAGGACCACCACCAGCCAAAGGTCCTTTTGCTACAGGGCGCCACTATGGATGAACTCACTCCCTAACACTGTCCTCTCCATTCCTAGATTGGGGCCTTTTAAACCTCTGCTGCATACCCATATTATATCAAACTGCTACTGTGATTGCATATAAACTCCCATACTTGTGCTAAGTATCCATTTGCAGTTGTTTACCACTGATTCTTATTATATGACTTATACTTTATGCACCTGTGGTGTAGTTTCTACTTATGTATTATCCTATTTTTTGTCTCTGTTTCAATCTATGTACCTTTTATAATTCTGTATTGTCCTCATTTCAATGTATGATGCAGAGCCTTTGCAAATGAGTCCTTGACTCTAAGGGCTGTAATTCCTAAACTTATATAAATAAATAAATAAAAGCCAGGAAATTTGCTCATTTAAGGCAGTACTGCGTATTGTCAGAAATCAGTTTGATAGACTGCGTAAAGTCAGTTTCCAGTTTGCTGATTTAACTTTTTAACTTTAATTAAGGGTACTAGAGAGGTGGGGGAAAACTGGTTAGTATCAGAAGGCTAAGGGTCTTCATAAGGATTAGTATAGGGATGAGGTTTAGTGGGAGGCAAGTCAGTTGCAGGGACTGTGAGGCACTCATCTTCTCATGCTCTAGAGGAGGGGTCAGTGCCCCTTCTGCATGGCCTTTGCAGAGCTCCATGTTCAGCTGCTAGCAGTGGAGGGACAGATCTCTCCTGTGGCACTGGCTCAGCTGGAGTCCCCAGCCCACACCCCCACTCTTCTAGAGGCCCATTGGTCTGGGGGTGGAGAGTGGTGGGGAAGGGGGACAAAGAAGTGTGGCAGAGACAGCCACAAGGAGGTCAACCAACACCAGACTATCCTGATAGCAAATCACTTTGCACCACTGGAGGGGGACTCAGGTACCTGACTCCACCATGGTGGACTGTAGGTTATTAAGGGGAAGTGGGAGTGATGGCCTGGTTACACCCAGTGGTGAGATTAAGTAGAAGGCAGCTACAAGAGTCTTAGTGGTTAGGGATTCTATGACCAAGGAAGTAAAGAGGGTGGTGGATGGGAGGCAGAAGGGGTGGATGATGGTCAGATGCCTTCCTGCGGCATCAGCCATCTGGGACATAGACAGAGTAGGGAGGACAGCAAAGATGGAGGGGGGCTGCTGGGGGTGCTAGTACATTTGGGTACCAATAATCTGGTGAACTAGCCGATGGAGCAAGTGAAGCAGATCTTTCAGAGGCTGGGGGACAGCCTGCAGGTACATTCGGCCACCCAAGCATTTTCTGAGGTCCTTCCTGTGTGGAGTGGGGGGGGGAGAGAGAGTACAGAGGGAAGAGATAGAAGAATTAAATAGGTGGTGAAAGAGATGGTGTCAGGAAAAGAGTACCCCTTTGTGGAGGACTGGGGGGACTTCTGGGACAGGAGGATCTTCAAAGGTGATGGCCTTCACTGGCAAGAGAGTGGACCAGCACACTGGGGCAGAAGTTTGATGTCTACATTAGACAGTTAAACTGACTGCAGGGAACACTAAGGATATGGGGAACCATGGTAAAGGGAGAAAGAGGCAAGGGGACCTAGCTAGTGCTCCCCCTATACTGCAGACTAGCAACAGCAAGGTGGGTAAAAATAAGGTTAAGGTTCAAAAAGGAGTGGTGGAAGAGGCAAAGGGGGGGGAGGCTCTCAGGATCTGAAAACAATAAGAAAAATAAGATGGTAAGGAAAATGAGCAGGAATGTATGTGCAAAATCACAAAACAGCAAAAGAAGATCCGGAGCTATTTGGAAGGGGGTCTGCCTTAATGCCCTAATTCTGGGTAAAATAATTAGTGCGCTCCAGGCATTGGTTGCAGACACTGAGGTGGACCTCGCAGCCATGACAGTAACTTGGGCCACAGAAAATAATGTCTGGGACTTGTCAGTCCCAAGTTACACAATGTTTAGGCAGCATAGAGAGATAGGCATAGGGGAAGGCATAGCCCTAATGTCAGGGAGGACACAGAGGCTGTGGAGGATGGACACATCATGGGATGCAAAGGGGAAATAGAGCCATTATGAATTCACCTCATTACACCCTCAGGCTAGAAAATACAGGTGGGGTGCTCTATAGACCACCAAAACAAGGGGAAGAGAGAGAGAGAGAGAGAGATAGAGATCTCAGGGAAGAACTGGCCAGGGGAGCAAAGAAGGGTGAAGTGGTGGTGGGTGATCTGAACCTGCCAGATATCCACTGGGAAATTCCAGCAACCAGGTGCACCAGAAGTCAGCCCTGTTAGATACATTGTAGGACTACCTGCTAGTGCAGCTGGTTAAAGATCCCACTAGACAGGAAGCCATTCTCGATTTGGTACTCACCAACTTGGAGATGGTTGATGATGGGAGGGTAGAGGAGCCATTGGGGTCCAATGACCATAACTCCATTTGTTTCAGGCTGGCTTTAAGGACCAGAATGCCCATATCCAAAAACTGAAGTCCTGGAATTCAGAAGAGCAGCAGACTTCAGCTGGATGAGGGAGCTGGTCCAAGACAAACTGACCAGGGTGGATAGCATCAGATGTGTAGAGAACAGATGGAAGGAAATCATGGGGAGCATTCTTAAGGCAACAAAGCCTTGATCAAGAATTGTTACAAAATGAAATAGGAAAAATATATGATTCTCAGAAAGGGCCAGAGAAGCAGTAAAGGCCAAGATAAAGACTTTTACTGGGTACAAGGGAAAAGAAGTGGGAGGAGGAATTGGGAGAATACCAGATAAAAACTAGGGAGGCAAAGGCAGACATGCAGCTATGTATTGTGTAGGAGGATCAAGGGTACAGAACAACAATTTGTCAGATACTGTATATTAAGGACAAAAGGAAGAAAGAAGGGAATATTGCTAGGCTACAAGGGGGGTACTAGAGGAAGATGAACAAAAAGCAGCCACCCTTAATGAGTACTTCTGCTGTATCTTCACAAGATAAGACCCTGCCTGAAAGTGGCATCAAGGAGGCAGTCAGGGATATTCCTGAAAAGAGGCAACCAGTATTTACTGGAGAAAGGGTCCAGAAGGGGCTTGAAGCCCTAAAGATAGATAAAGCCCCAGGGCCAGATGGAATGTACCCAGGGGAGCAAGGAATTGCCTACAGAACTGGCTGAACCCTTTGGATGCTTTTCAATCACTCAGTTCAGAAAGCGGTAATTCTGAAAGATTGAAGGGTAGCAGACATAGTCCCGCTACACAAAGGGGTGACAAGGGGAAACCTGGGAATTGCAGACCCATCAGTCTTACCTCTGTAGTGGGTAAACTGCTTGAGTCACTGATCAAGCAGGACCTTGTGGACTACCTAGAGAGCAATGGTCTACAGGATAGTACACAGTATGGGTTTTTGGCAGGAAAGTCTTGTCAGACCAGCCTCATAGTTTTCTTTGACTAAATAACAAAAGTAATAGATAAGGGCCATGATGTGAATTTACTCTGCTTTGATTTCAGCAAAGCGTCTGACTCGGTAGCACACAGAAGATTGCAGAAGAAGCTGGAGGACCTGGATGCAGCTATGGACATAGTTAGATGGATAGGAAACTGTGTGAAGGAGAAACAGTAGAGGGTGGTAGTAAATAGGGTAAAATCAGAAGAGAGGGATGTCACAAGTGGGGTGCCACAGGGATCTCTTCTGGGTACTGTCCTCTTCAATATGTTCACCAGTGACACTGGAGAGGGCAGGGGAGGCATGTGGTGTCTTGTAGCAGATGACACAAAACTCTGTGGTAGGGTAGATAGTGATGAAGGGATCAGGGAGATGCAGTGGGATCTACAAAGGCAAAAGAAGTGGTCTAAGGTTTGGAAGTTGAAATTCAACACCATGAAATGCAAGGTTATGCACCTAGGAAAAAAAACCAGGACAGAGTACTGCATGGGAGAGGTTAAACTGAGCACAATGAGAGAGGAAAGAGACCTGGGGATCATCATTAGTGACTACCTCAAACAATCAAACCAGTGTAACAACACCTATTGTAAGGCTAATAGGCTGCTGGTGTGTATCAGAAGGGGTATCGGCAGCAGGAAAAATGAGATACTACTGCCACCTCTACATAGGTCACTAGTGAGGCCGCACCTGGAAAACTGTGCTCAGTTCTGAAGGACAGGGACAGGGATAGGTAGGAGATGATGCAATAAAGGGTGACTAAGATAATTCAGGGCCAGCAGGTCAGATCTTATGCAGATAGTCTCTAGGCACTGAACATATGCTCACTGGAGACTAAGTGAGATGGGGGAGCTATAATATAGATCTTCAAGTTTCTGAAGGCAATAAACAAGATGAATTGCAGGGAACTATTTAGCATGAGTATAGAGTCAAGAACCTGAGGTCATGAGTGGAAACAGGCTGGGGGAAGGTTTAAGAGAGAAAGGGTGGTGTAGCCAAGGAACAATCTGCTAGAAGAGGTGGCAGGCACCACCATAAATGGTTTCAAGCATGGCTGGAACACAGTGGAGGATTTTGTGGATGCTCAGGTCAGTAGCAGTAGGGAGGTGATTGGGGGAGTGTGGACTGAGAGGGACAAAACCTGCATGGACAATAGGTCCCAGCACAGATATGGAACTCTGTGCAGACTAGATGAACACATGGTCTTTTTCTGCCATCATTGTCTATATTTCTATATAAGGTGGCATGGCAGGGCAGCAGTAGCAGCTCTGCTTGCTGTGCTAAAACTGGAGCTTGGGAACAGAACTGAGTCATTTGGGGCCGGCAGGGAGAGTGAGAATCGGGCATCCCAAAGACAGCTCTCCTTTCTTGGGGAGGGAGGATGCTGTGTCCCACTACTTGACTACCACCTGGTGGAGACAAGGTGGTAGCACAACATGTGCACAGGAATATCAGTTGGCTTTAAACAGTCTGATCCCTTCCCCTTGTGGAAATTGTCTTTTTAATGCTACATCTCCAAAGGCTGCTATAGATACTTTGGTAACATGTTACCTGTTCCCTAGCTCAAATGGACTTTTAAAATATTCAGTTTTACATTACACAATACACAAGCATATTTGCAGAACATGGATATTCAAATATTTTGCAACTATATACTGTAGATAACATTATACAGTGTACAACTATATTCACAGAATGCAAGTAATGAAGTATGTTGCATCTATATAGAAGAATATTCTGCAATGTACAAGCATATTCACTGAATATGAATATTCATGTATTATGCAACCATTTAGAAGAAAGCAAGGATAAACTTTTTTACACTGGAAAAGACAAATAAAAGAAAAGTATAAAGCAATAGTTAACTGTGAAAGAAAAACACAGTACCCACCCCCCCAACACATACACACATAAGATGAAGAAGTCAGTAGGGAGAACCCTATGGGAGAGAAATCGGTACCAAACAACAAAAAAATTGATAAATGGTACAAATGATGAAAGATAGGAACAAGAACAGAGATGGTAAGAGAAGACAAAAGGGAAATTGGAGGGTTGACAAACAGGGTGGTAGCAGAATTTGTATGGCCATGTGTGCAAATGCTTGAAGTCTGGGAAATAAAATTCTGGACCTAGAAGCCATTAGGGCGGAGGCTGACCTGGAAATTGTTGCCATTACTGAGTCATGGTGCAATGAAAACCATGACTGGGAAATAGCCATCCCAGGCTATACTCTGTTCATGAAAGATAGGGTAGAAAAGAAAGGAAGAGGTGTGGCTTTTTATGTGAGGGATACCATAAAGGCAACAGAGATTCAGGGAATACAAGGAGGGGTGGAGGTGCTGTGGGTCACCCTAGAAAAAGGAAATGGAGCCGCAATTCACACTGGCAGGTATCTAAAAACCTCCAGCACAGGGGAGGGGGTTGGACAAGGATCTGGTGAAAGCCATCCAAATGATGGCAAATAAGAGGGAGGTGCTGCTTGTAGGGGACTCAAATCTGCCAGATGTAGATTGGCACATCCCAGCCACTGCTTCAGCTAGGAGCAGGGACATCCTGGACTCTCTGCAGGGGGCTTTCCTCATACAACTAGTAAAAGAGCTCACCCATGAGGGGGCAATACTGGACCTTCTACTCATCAATGGGGATAGTGTTCTAGTCATCATAGTGGGTGACCAACTGGGGAACAGTGATCACCATACGGTGAAGTTTGACATATGCATGGTGGCAGAATCAAGCCACACAAAGGATAGTGTCCTGGACATCAGGAGGGAGATTTTAAAAAGATGGAGGAATGGGCTGGCCCAGTGGCACTGAGGGTTGAGGTGCTGGAACCACACCTTGTGCCACGCTGATGACCCATGTTCAGGAACAAACATGAGCCGCCGAGGTCAGCAGGGGAGGAGAAGGATCGAGCTTCTGGAGGACTGCTCTCCTTCTCCGGGGAGGGGAGGGGAGCTGGTTCTGGCATTGCTTGCCCCCTGGCAGAGGTGAGGGGGTATGGCGCCACACCACATTGTGGGTGGAGCTGGGATGGACGCTTGTCATAAGGCATTGAGCATCACTGCATGTTCCCAGCTCCAAGGGGAATCTACTCAGAAATTTCCGCCGGCCCCTGTGTATGAGTTGGGCTCGGTGCCCGACCCTCCAGCCACCTTCAGTTCTGCTTTGGCAGTTCCACTGTGGGGGAGGGCATTCCTGGGTGAGAGTACAGGTCGCCAAGCCCAGGGCAAGCCCGCTCGTGGGTCTAGGGATGCCAGTGGGGAAAAAGCATAATATAACAAAAAAAAAGAATGAAGGAATGCCTCGGGGAAGTTGTCAGGGGGAGGACTTGGGAGGAGAGGAGAAAAGGTGAGCGGAACTAAAAGAGGGGATAGTAAAGGCAACAACCCTCTGCATCAGGCTTGCAAGCAAAAACAACAGGAAAAGAGAACACTATGGTTCTCAAAGGGGATGGCCAGAAAGGTAAGGACAAAAAATTAGCTTTCTGGAGGTATAAGAAGACACAGAGGGAGGAGGATAGGGAAGTGTATCAGGAAAAACAGAAGGAGGCAGGAAAAGCAAAGGCACAAATGGAGCAGAAAATAGCCCAGGCAGTAAAGAAAGGGGTCAAGACATTTTTCAGATACAGTATGTAAGTGAAAAGAGACCAGGGGAGGGATAGTAAGGCCTAGGAGGGAAGGAAGGGAATGTGTGGAGGGGGACCAGGAAAAAGCAGACATCCTGAACAAATACTTTTGTTCAGTATTCACAGAGGAATGGGGAAGGCAAGGGACCAATGATAAGTGCAATGAGCATCAAAGGAAGGGAGGTAGATACTAGTCCATTTAAAGATGAGACAGTCCTGAAGGAACTCGCAAATCTGAAAGTGGACAACGCAATGGGGCCAGAAGGGGTGCATCCAAGGATACTGAGTGAACTCAGAGAGGTGCTGGTTGCACCTCTAACAGCCCTATTGAACAACTCACTGGAGACTGGAGTGGTTCCAGAAGACTAGAGGAGGGCAGGTATAGTCCAACATCACAAACGTGGGAGCAGGGAGGAGGCTGACAATTACAGGCCAGTCAGACTGACTTCGGTAGTGGAGAATTTAATTGAATCACTCCTCCAGGAAAGGATGGTGAGATATCTTACATCCAGTAGCTTACAAGATCCGAGGCAGCATGGATTAACTGGGTGGCGATCTTGTCAAACAAATCTGATATATTTCTTTGACTGGGTGACCAGGAAAGTAGATCAGGTGGAGCAGTGGATATGGCCTATCTAGATTTCAGTAAGGCCTTCAACACTGTTTCACATAGGAGATTTGTAAACAAGCTGGGCAGCATAGGAGTGGGATCAGAGGTGGTAAACTGAGTAAGGAATTGATTAGGGGACAAGAGAAAGAGAGTCGTGGTAAACAGAGTTCACTCTGAGGAAGAGAGGCTGACCAGTGAGGTGCCACAAGGATAAGTACTGGGGCAGGTCCTCTATAATGTCTTTATCAGCAACATTGCAGGGGGGGATAGAAGGAGGGTATGCTTTTTGGGGGATGACACTAAAATCTACAATAGGGTAGACATTTTTTGGGGGGATGGAAAAAAGATAAAAGATCTTAGAAAGCTAGAGGAGTGGTCAAGGGTGTGGCAGCTGAGTTTCAATGCAAAGAAGTGCAAAATCCTGCACTTAGGAAGCAGAAACCCAGTGGTGGAGTAAATAATGGGTGGTGTAGTATTAACGACCACCAAGCAGGAAAGAGACCTGGGAGTAATCATATCTGATTACCTAAAGTTTGCCAGAAAATGTGGCAAAGCAGTGGGAAGAGCTAGTGGGATGCTAGGGTGCATAAGGAGAGGTTTCATCAGCAGGTCCCTCCAGGAACCTCGAGGCGAGCGCACACGGACCATGGAGACCTGGATCCTGCAAGACAACATTAGTCTGCAGAATTTATCAGGGTCCCTCCAAGAACCTCAGGGCGAGTGCCCACGGACCATGGAGACCTGGATCCTGCAAGGCAGCATTAGTCTGCTGAATTTATTAGGGTCCCTCCAGAAACCTCGGGGCGAGCGCCCATGGACTGCAGAGACCTGGAGCCTGCAAGGCAGCATTAGCCTGCTGAATTTATCAGGTAGCCCAATCTGCTGCCCTTTTTGGTGCTTGGTGCCAGTTTCAAAAGCTGAACTATGCAGTCAGTTTCTTGTCCCAAATTTGATTATCGAAGGAGTCGAGAAGAAACATGAACTTGTGTGAAATTGTTAGCTTCTGACTTTATGCTATCACTTTTTACCGCCTTAGCATACTACATTTAATTTAAGTGTTTTTGCTGGACATGTTTTCCTATTCTACTTAAGATGAAACAAAGAAAAAAAATTACACTTATTAAATTAGGGCTTAAGGGGGTCACGTGATGGCAGCCTAGACCAAAGCAGCAGTTCCTCGGGGCTCCTGCCAACTACACGAGATTTTCACCTAAATTCAGCCGCTAAGCCCGAAATCTTTCACTTCGATAGTGATCTGGTTGAAGTGCAACTTATGACTGGTTTGAGTTAGCAATGGAAGCGTACGTTAAAAAAGCGCATTCAGGACGCTCTCCGCCATCCACTCCCGAGAAAGAAAAGGCCACCAAGCGGCCTAGGCAGCACGCACAGATACAGCCGAAAGCGAACACTGGGACCACGGAGCTCTCCGAGGACAGATTCCTTGAGATAATGCAGCCGATGCAGGAGGCAATGGCTGTTATTTCTGATGATCTGCAGGCAATTAGAAACTCGGTGGACTCGCTCTCCCGCAGAATGGGTGATTCCGAAGTTAAAATTATCGCCATTGAAAAAAAGCAAGACAAAACTGACCTCGATCTCGTCAGCATGAAATGTAGGATTAAAAAGTTAGAGGAGAAGACAGAAGATCTCGAAGGATGTAGTAGAAGGAATAACCTGGTGGTGATTGGCATTCCGGAGAGGGAGGAAGGGTGTGCAGTGATACCATTTATGCAGCGCTTCTGTCTCAAAATTGCCGGTCCCCCCCTAATGGAGGAGATTATGTGATCGAGAGGGCTCATCGAGCTTTGCGCCCACCACCCGGTACTGGCCAGCCCCCAAGGCCCTTGATTTTCAAGCTGCTCAATTACACTGACAAGCAGCATATTCTGGACAAAGTTAGAGAGCTTAGAGTGGCAGCTTGGGAGGAAAAGGCTATTAGAATTGTGCAGGATCTACCCTATTCTGTGCGACTACGAAGACATGAGTTCCACCCTATTGTGTCCAAGTTGATTGCGGCCTCAAAACAGTTCAGAATGAAGTACCCGGCTATCTTGATGGTCAGAAGTGAGGACAAGTGGGTTTCATACGATTCGCCAGAGCAAGCCCTGAGTAACAGGAAAGAGCTCTTTCCTGATCTATTTAAATGAAGGTGCTGTAATACACTAACGATGCGGTGCCCATTATGCTGTCAATAAATCACTAATTTTGGGGGACTTAAGGCGTCCGTCTTTCTAGTTATCGAAAGACTGCAAGGATAATGGACATTTGTTACTGTCTCCTGGCAAGCTGGGTGGGTCAGCTCCCAAATTCCACGCTGATCCTCATGGAATAGGCAGATGTTATTTTGTGGCGACAGAAAATTCCGGAGTGGCCAGTTGTTGGCGAGATTGGTTCAACAAGGCCAGCTTTCTGTATTGTTGAACAAAGCCTGATCGATAATGCTTCCCTCGGTCACTAACTCCCAACTGTCAGAGAGAGGACTTCTATAGTTGTGTGTGATATCGAGCATGCTGCTTAGAGAGACGAACTTTGGCATTTCCAGCAACGTGGACTTCCCAATAATGAACAGTTTTGGCATCAATTTCATTTCACTTTGTACTTAATAGGGCTAATGCCCTGAACTGCGGAGGGTTTAGCGTTAATTGATTCCAGACCTATGTGTTTTTTTTTTTGGTTTTTTTTGAGTATACCTGCATTGTAAAGGTGGATTTTTCATTATGAGATGATCGGATTGATAAGTAACGGTTAGGTATGCGGAGCAATAGGATATTGCAGCAATACAATGTTGGACTCCTTATACTAGTTTATATTTCAGTGTTTGAGACATTTGTTGATGATAAGGTCTCAGCTTAATAGATAGCTATGATGGGGACTTGTATACATATATTAGGGTCCCTCTCCCTCTTCCCCTTTTTTTTTTCTTTTCTTACTGTAAGGTACCTGGATGGGGGCCCCGGGGATTGATGAAGGTAGGTTTAGGCCTGGCTATGGTAGAAATCATGTGGCAAAGTAAGGTGGAGAATGCGATGTTTAGCATTGGGGTGTAGTTTAGGTTTATATTTCATATGTTCGCAACATTTGGGAGGGGAATGTTGATGGGGCTGGGGTAAGAACTACGTACTGCTCAGATTCTAATGAGAGGTCTTTTGTAAAATGTGTTTCAGTGCCGTTCCACTGTCACAGGGGTGAGGGTAAGACGTCAGGACCTATTAGCCTTCCCATATTAAGAATGCAGCTAATTTTGCCCAGGATGGATCTTGGCTACGGATCATGAGCAATAATTTACGTTTTGTGAGTTGGAATATCAAAGGGGCCAAGGATAGGGTCAAAAGACAAGTTATTTTAAAACACCTACAACAGCTCAGAGCACAAATTATTTTTTTGCAAGAAACGCATCTTAAGCGGGAGGATACGTCCCTATTTAGGAAAACATGGGTTAACCAGGTATATGGTGCAGGTATATCCTCCAACAAAGGAGGTGTAGCGATTCTCATGGCCAAGTCGGTCCCATTCAAGTTAGAGCAGGAAGTATGGGACCCCGAGGGCAGATTTATCCTCGACCATGGAACCCTGGAGACCCGTCCGGTTCTCTTGGGCTCCATATATGGCCCAAATTGTGACTCTCCCTCTTTTTTTATGGACTTATTAAATAAAACAGCGACGGACCCAACCAAACTTACTATACTTGGTGGGGACTGGAACTTGGTGCTACAGACAGACCTGGACAGATCGGACCGGGTCCAAAGAGGTCTATCTCCGGCGCAGAGAGCCCTGAAAGAATTCATGAGCGGTGCGGCTTTAACCGATGTATGGAGGGTATTTAACCCCTCGGTATGGCAGTATACTTTCTTTTCAACTGCACGTATAACATATTCGCGGATTGACTACTTACTAGTCAGTGTCTCGGTAGTTCCTGACGTCACAAAAGCCGAAATTCTGGCCAGGGTTATTTCTGACCATGCCCCGGTTAGTATGGAGTTGTGCCTGAAATCAGGCAGCAAGCGCTCCCCGTTGTGACGTCTTAACAACCAACTCCTTAAAGACCCAGTTTCCTTAAATTACATCAAGGACCATATATCTTCTTTCCTTAATTCCAACTTAGGCTCTGTAGATAGATATGACTTAATATGGGCAGCATTAAAGTGTTCACTACGGGGTGAGTTTATTAAAATGGCCGCCAAAAGAGTTAAAACTCAGAGGGATCAGGCAGATACCCTCTTCAGGTCAATCAAGCAACTAGAGTACGGCCTAACCCGCAAGTCCCCAGCAGAGAATTGGGCGAGGTTATACCAGTTACAGGCCCAATATGCTGACCTGTTATCTAAGAAAGTTGAACTTTCTTTACATAGAACCAAATTGAAATATCTTGACACTGGTGAAAAGGCCAGCAAATTACTTGCAATGCGGATTCATCAAATTGACTCCTCGCAATACATTGCAGGGATCCTCCCTGATAAGGGGGGCCAAATTTGCATGGACCCGCAAAAGATAGCCGATATGTTTGGGTCTTATTACCAAAAACTGTATGCAGTCGATCCACTTGAACGACCTGACATAGCGGATATAAATTCTTACCTTGACTCCGTGACTCTTCCCAAGGTTACCAGTTCGGAGGCGGCTCTTTTAAGCGCTCCTATTACAATAGGAGAGATCCTGGAGACTATTCGGCAATTACCTCCCGACAAGTCACCTGGGCCGGATGGCCTGTCAAATAATTTTTACAAAGCCTGCCAATCCGCTATTTCACCAGTGCTTCAAGATCTTTTCTCCTATTGGTTTGACAGGGGTATATCCGACGTTACGTTCCAGGAGGCTGTGATAACCTTAATAGTAAAGCCCGGGAAGGACCCGCAGAATCTGGGCAGCTACCGTCCAATATCTTTGTTAAATACAGACATCAAAATATTAGCTAAAATTTTAGCCAATAGACTTGCTAAAATTATTGGCAATCTGATAGGACCTGAGCAGGTCGGCTTTATGGCCAGTAGGTCATCTCAAGATCATGTGAGAAAGTTGCTGCACATGATTGCAATCGCCAGAGACTCAAAAGTACCTATGGTACTTGTCTCATTAGGCGCGAAAAGCTCAATAGAGTTTCTGGGAGTTCCTTTTACAACTTTAGCGGCTTTGGTTTCCCAGGAGTTTATAAAATGGGTAGAAATCCTATATTCGTGCCCTTCACAAAGTTAAATGTAATGGTTTACTGTCCTTCCTGCTTAAACTTAGTCAGGGCACCAGGCAGGGTTGTCCCCTGTCACCGCTTATTGTTCAATCTCTATTTAGAACCCCTCCTGCTGAGAATAAAGGGAAATGAGAGGATCACTGGTATTCAGGTTGGTACAGCTAGGTATGCCTTGTCGGCATATGCCGATGACATCTTATTACACCTAGAAGTCCCAGTTCCTCAATATCGGCTGTCCTCAGAGAGATTGAGGAATATTCTAAATTGTCCCACTACAGATTAAATCATACTAAAACTAAGGTAATGCCACTGAATCATAGAATAAGTAAGGCAGAATTGTCCCCCCTAGGACTTGCGTGGGAAAAGAAATCTCTAGATTACCTTGGCATTAAGATTTTCAGGGAATTGGGGGTCATCAAACGTATTAATTTGGATAATCTAATTATATCTGTACTTAGAGATTTGGAAAGATGGCGATTACTGCCCCTTTCCATATGGGGTAGGTTAAATACTATTAAAATGAACCTATTACCAAGGATATTATACCCGTTAGGGATGTTAGGGGTGTACTTACCAAATAAGTGGTTTTCTAAACTACAAAATAAGCTTAACGCTTTTTTATGGAACAAAAGGCATTCGCAGATCTTACCTCAAGCTAACAGCCCCGAAATTGAGAGGCGGCCTTGCGGCCCCCTCTTTCTTTTTATATTAAGTAGCCCAACATATTAGTAAGCTTGCCTTTTGGCACAATGATGGTGAGAACCATACATATTCCCCGTTGTGGTTTTCCATTGAAAGATATTTAGCCTCTCAGGTGAAGTGTTCCCTGTGGGCCTTGTTATATGTATCGCTCATGATATCCCCAGGTCCCTTTGTGCAAACCCCATGGGTTGGTCAATGAAAGTCTCTCACCAAGCTCAACGGTACCTGGGAATAAAGTGGTTCCAATCCTCTGAGCAACCACTGATTAGTAATCCACATTTTAAGATTGAGGGGTCTTCAATACCCCCGTCCCTATGGCCCCGGCTGGCGCAATGTAAAGTTTCTGAGGTGTGGAAGAAGGGAAAACCGATCCCCTTTCCTCAGCTAAAATGCTTGTTCGGTGCTTTAAATACTGATGCTTTTAAGTATATACAAATCTGTAAGCTATCTCATCATTTACTGCTCGGACCCCTTGAAGGATCTAGGGAAAGAGATTGCTGCACTTCTGCGGATAGCCTCTCAATCGCATGATGTCTCCAAAGTGTATAAAGTTCTACAGGAGTGGGACCATAGAATGCCATCTGGTCTCTGCTCCTATTGGATAAAAGAGTTAGATATTCCAGGGGATGTCACCCTATGGAAGACCTTATGGACATCAATGTATAAATTAGTTAAGCAAGATAGGTTAAGACTGGTCTGTTACAACATCATGCATAATTTATATTTGACACTCGCTAAACTTTTTAAATATGGGAAAACAGCTTCAGCCGGTGACTAGATGGTGGGAAAGACCCGGCTCTCTATTTCATATGCTGTGCTGTGCCCCCCGATAAAGGTATTCTTGGGTGCTATTAATAACACTTTGGACCCTATCCTTGGCCTGACTGAACTCTTCACCCTGCAATCTGTATGACCAATTGTTTTCCTGTGGGTATCCCTGTGGCTCAAGAGCTCACATAGCTCTGATATCGGCATCCGCTAAAATAGTAATAGCAAGACATTGACTGACGAGAAGGCCTCCATCCTGGAATGGTATAGAGAGATCATGTTAGCCCTGCAGTTGGAACGGCATATTGCTTTTATGCAAGATAGAGTTAATGTATACATGTCACTGTGGGAAGCTTAGAGGCCATCCTGACAACTTGGAAACATATGTGATACAATCTTGTGTATACTGTGACAGTTGGATGGTTAATTGGGGTATGTAGTTCTTGGGGGGGGGCGGGAGGTGGGGTTATGTGGGTTGTTATATTTTTGCGCCTAGTCTCTTATACTGGTTTGTTCACCTATGTATACACCTGGTGCTTGGAAATAATAAAACTTGGTTAATAAAAAAAAAATTAGGGCTTAAACTGGCTTTAGGCTTACTTCCTGCTGCTAGCTGCTCAAAATTTTCACCCACTCCCACACTTTATTAAATGGTCATGAGACCATATACTGTTTGTGTAAGGGAAAAAACCTGCTTAAAGGGATACACTCTTCTTCCTTAGTCCTTGCAGGAACACAGAATCTTACTCTTAACAACACAGGCAGATAAATGGAAGGTTAGCTGCTCAGTCGTAGCTTATTGTTATGGATTGAAACTGCTGTGTAATAATTGCTAAATTAACTCCATAACTCCTAATCAGAACTATAAATTATTTTATCATCTGTTCTTCTCCAAAACCGTGAGGCTGCCAATGGATCAACAAGGTCCTTTCCAACTCATCACATGTATGGTGCTCCTGACTCTGTCATGGCAATCCCTGTCCCCTGCTTTTGCAGTGCTGTGCAGCAGCCACACAAGATAGATGATTTCACCTTTTCTAACCAGCTAACCATAAAGCTAGATATTCATGAACTTTGTCCACTGCTAGTCCCTAGATTCGCCATTTTTATTTCAGCTCATTTACCTATGGCAAAAATAAAATACATACTGGCCAACTACCCACCCTTAGTGCATTGAAAAGTGTGGTACCTTCTGCTTCTTGCACTATTACTCTCAGGTGATGTTGAAACAAACCCTGGCCCCCTATCCCAGCAACCTCTGCCCAGCACTGGCTGGTCCCATACTAAGGGGCTCTGCATAGCCCATATGAACATTAGAAGTCTTCAGCATAATTTTGCTGAGCTTGAGTCTTGGGTATCATGCTTCCAGCCAGATGGTCTCTGCATTTCAGAGACCTGGCTAAAACCCGCAGTACCTGACTCTGCCTGCCCCCTTAAGTGGGTATAATTTGCTCAGTTGTGATAGACCCTCTAGAAAAAGAGCATGTGGTATAGCAATTTACTCCAAGGCACACCAACATCTGTTTAGCATGCAAACCCCCACGGCTCTTACCTGTGAATTTCTGCACACTTTTCTCCTCCTGGGCTCAAAGAAACTGCACATTGTAAGTGCCTATAATCACCCACGAGGAGGTGCTGCTGGGCTGACCGAGCTCCTTGACTACTCAGTTAACACAGTGGGGCAAAATGAACTGCTCATCCTAAGGGATGTAAACCTGAACCGGTTAGGCAAAAATCACACCAGTCTCCTATCCCTAGTACAAAGCTATAACCTGCATCAAGTGATTGATGACCCAACTAGGGTAACATCCTCTAGCATCCCTGGCATGCTAATCGATTGGATATTAACAAATCTTATCAACAGACTAGAAGCTGAGGGCACTCTACTGGATGTGATTAGTGATCACTCTTCCATTTTCTGTAACTGGTACACCTCAGTTACCCTATCTCCGCCACCTTGTAACATTACCTTCCGAAACTTTGCAAATATAGACCAAGCCATTTTCCTGCTTGAAGTCTGTTTGAATGATTGGTCCTATGTATATCAGGCACAGGATACTCAGGATGCACTAGACTTTTTTGTGCCAAATTTTTGGGCTCTTCAAGACAGGCATACTCCCTCGATCACATGTCGTGTTTAGGGAAAGAGTACCAGATGGCTCCATAAAGATCTCTCTGCCTCTCTCTGTACCAGGGATAAAAGCTGGAAATGTTTCAAGAAGTCAGGCTCTAAATCGAAATTTAGTTCATACAGGGCACTAAGAAAATCCTGTAAGAGAAAAATCAGATTGGCCAAAAGCTACTATTGCAAAGAACTACTAATGGATGCAGCAGGTGACCCCAGGAGGTTCTGCAGGGTTTTAAATAATTGATTAGCAGTTTTTTTCTTGGGACAATACAAATTGTACAGAAAGTATTTATATAGGTTTTCTAGAAGTGTTGTGTTTATTAAACACAGTGAGGCAAGAGCTATGCATTTTCACAAAGTTTTAGCACTTTTATGAGCAAAACGCTAATCAATTTTTAGAGTTAAATAAAACCCTGTTCTGGATTCACATAAAATCAATCCTGTGTTCCAAACAGCAATGTAAAGCTAATGATATGGTACTAAATGGTGCTCACTGCAATGATCCTCAAACCATTGCCAATGCTTTCAATAAACACTTCTCAGATCATTCTATTTTCACCTCCTCATTCCCTTCCACACCTACTACACAGTGTTTTCCCGCAGATGACCCTAAACTACCCTACCCACGTTTTCACTTTAGGGCAATTATAAAATCTGAAGTCCTCAAACTCCTAAATAAAATCTCTGACACCACTAGTGTCGACTCTGATATCCTGGAGCCCAAACTCCTGAAACTAACTGCCCCTTTTATAGCTTGGCCCCTGTCCAAAATTTTCACATTATCCCTCTGCCAAAATAATGTCCCAGATATTTGGAGAATTGCTACAGTAACTCCAGTCTTTAAGAAATGAGATAGAAAGATGATCTCAAATTACTGCCTAATTGCCATACTCTCAGGTTTGAGTAAACTACTGAAAAAGCTAGTGGCAGCCCAAACTCTGGACAATCTTACTAAACACAGTCTCCTCACTGCCAAACAACATGGCTTTCACAAGGGTCACAGCACCTCCACCACCCTGCTCCAACTCACGAACAGGATTCAAACTGCTATGGACTCAGGCTCCCTAACTGGTGCAATTTTCATTGACCTCACAAAAGCCTTTGATCTTGTAGACCACCCACTTCTCTCCTGTCTTTGATCCCTTGGTTTCTTGGACCCAACTGTTGATTGGTTCTGTAGCTACCTGACAAATAGGAAACAGGTTGTCAAATTTAACTATGCTGTGTCTGAGCATGCTACTGTAAACAATGGCTTTCCTCAGGGCTCCATCCTTGGTCCTCTACTCTTTTCTATCTTTATAAATCAGATTGTGTCAGCCACCCCCTTCTGCTCCTCAATTCTCTATGCTGATGATCTGGTACTTTACTCCAGCTCTAGTTCCATATCTGTGATCAACCTCTCTCTCTCTCTCACCTCTGCTTTTCTCAACATCCAGGAGTGGATCTCCAAACATCAGCTGCTACTAAATATGAGCAAAACCCAATCTATGCTTTTTGGATCTGGAATCAAACTAAAAAATTGCTATAACCAATTTAGAATCCAGTGCCCTGATGGCACTGTTATGGAAAAGATCAGCTCTGTCAAATATATTGGAGTTGTCCTTGATGAGTCATTGAACTTTGACCTCCATATCCAGATCACAACAAAACCTGTAAATACTAAAATTGGCATTGCCGACAGGTCGAGCCATTTCCTCACTCCTTCAGCTAGACTGGCCGTTGCCTGGGGCATCCTCCTTCCTGCACTTGCATATGGTGCAGTCACATATGTGAGAGCTACAAACACCGCCCTCAAGAAATGGGATACGACATACAATAATATCTGTTGTTTTGCCTCTTTGTCCCCATGCCTAAAGCATTACTGTCAGGTTTACCATGATCTCAGCTGGCTCTCCGCTTCAGCTTACCATCTCCTTGCACTAGGATCTTTGATAGACAATATCATCAGACACGCTATACCGGATTAGCTTACCTCCATACTGTGCCCTCTTATATCTTCCTGTGGCCCACGGTCCACTGAAAAGTCTTTATTTTAAGTACCATGGGTAAAAACAACTAAGGGTTCTGGTGCTTTCTCTATTATAGCCCCAAGCTACTAGAACTCCTTACCCCTGGATGTTCGTAGCGCATCCAGTCACGTACTCTTCAAAAAACAGCACTGTTTTTTTCTTAGGAATTTTTCCCACTGTACCTGCTTCAATCCTCCCTAAACCACTCACCTCTTCCATCTCATTCCCTGGTCCCTAAGTCTACCCCATATATGCCCACTCTGACTCTAGTCTCTTATACTCCTCCTATCAGACTAATCGTCCTACTCCCCTCTCTTCCTGCCTATCTGCCGCTCCCATGATACTCCTTAAATTGGTTTATCCTATCTTCTCATGGAATTAGGATTCTCATGTCAGGTGCTGTACTTAAACTTGAATGATCTTGTCTTTTTTCCTTTGTTTTAGCATACCTGTACTCGGCACTTACAGTATATCCTCTGTGAACATGTTACCCTCTGAAATTGCTGTAACCTCGTATTCTGTATTGTTATCAAATGCTGTAACCTTGTATTATGTATTGTATAAAATCTGTTATTCATTGTTATGTGTCTCCAAATTGCCTACCAGTACCTTGTAACCTCCCAGGTCAGACCTGAAAATAGTCACTCTGTGTCTAATGCCCTTACCCGGTTAACAAAAACTAAATAAATAAAAAAAAAAGAAAGAGCGAGGTGGTCTTACCATTGTATAGATCACTATTGATACCTCACCTTGAGTACTGTGTCCAGTTCTGGAGACTACATCTTCAGAAGGACATAGATGGAGTGGAGGTGATCCAGAGGAGGGCAACAAAAATGCTGCAGGGTCTGCATCAAAAGCCCTAAGAGGAGAGACTAAAGGACTTCAATATGTACACTCTGGAGGAAAGAAGAGAGAGGGGTATATGATAGAAATCTTCAAATACCTCATGGGTATAAATAAGATTCAAGATGGAGGCATTTTTCTGAAAAAAAAAAATGCTGAAGAACAAGGGGACATGCAATGAAACTAGGGGGATGAGGAGACTCATCAGAGATGTGAAGAAGTACTTCTTCACAGAAAGAGTGGTGGATGCCTGGATAGGCCTACCAGCAGAGGTTGTGGGGGCAAAAATGATAACAGGATTCCAGAAGCAATGGGATAGGCATAAGGGAACCTTAGTGGAAAGAAGGGGGGGGGGGATAGCCAGAAATCAAGTAGGGTTTGCTGTGTTACAGTAGATAGGGTTAAGAGGCAGACTACGTGGACTAAGCAGACCTTATCTGCCATCAAATTCTGTTTCTATGTTCTATGTTTCTTTGTAACAGAAAATCAACTAAATTTCAATTTTTCCTCCCATATAGATATAAAACAAAAAGCTTTCGATGGTCATACTACAGATGGAATAACCAGACACAGAGGCATTTCTCAAAAAGCTGCCATTTTCTAACTGCCCACAAATTATATTTGATTAAAGTACAACAGGAAAATATCCTCTGAAGATCATGTGACATTTCTGTGCTTCCTACTGAACTGTTTTACAGACTTTCAGTCCTACTGGGACACTCCTCTTAAACGGACACTGTCAACTCCCTTAGGCCTCAAAATATTTTGAGTTAAAAAAACACGTTTTATGATTGGTCACATTCTGTAGACATTGTTAATGTAAATTTTAGTTCGATATGGATCCTTTTTTCTTCTAAAAAGTGAAAAGGAGACTGCTTACCATGCTGGTGTTACCACAAAAAAAATGTTTGTTTACATTCAATTGATCACCCCCCTTCCCACTGTGCATCTTATCTGGACTTGAGGACACCCACAACATAGTCTAGCCACTCATGATGCAGTGGGAGAAGAGGAACCTATTGAATCATGAGTGACTGCACTGTCTGGGATTTTCCTAATATTCTGAAAGTATGTAATAAGAGTAGAGCAAGGATTTGAAATAAAACTAGGCTGAGTATAATTCTACCATTAGTATGCATTTCAGTTCTATTAGGAAAGGAAACAGATAACACAAATAGCAACATCAGGGACTTTTAGAGAACATATGCAATCAAAAAAAGGGTGCGTGTTACCTAAAAATAATATGATGCAAAAAAAGTTGTCAGTGTCCCTGTAATTTGCTTGTTGAACCTTGGGTATGCTCAGACAAAAGAAGGTATCTGGTTATAGTCACAAACATGGGACTCTCCTATTGAGACTCCATAACTGGTATTTACACAACAGGAGTCCTACTTAACACCATGAGCACTGACTATACAGAGGTTTGTGTGCCTGCCCTTCTGTAGTTGAGAAAAGTCCCCTCTCCACAAGTGTTCTGGGGTTTTATTAATTTATTTAAAAGTTTCACCAGGAAAGGCATACTGAGCTACAATAGCTCCTTTCCAGATGTGTCCTTGGGGGGAGGGGGGAATGGGTAAGTACAAATGCTGTATACTTAACAAGAATACAGTAACAAGCAACATCATACAGTGCTTTAAAACAACATGAACAGATACAGTATATACCAGAGGAATTTTGTGTTCAAGGCCAACTCCTATGAAATAAACTTTTTTATATTGGAGCAGAGACACTAAGAAGAAGGTAGAATTGTGGAGAAGAGGGCTAGAGTGATAGTGGAGAATGAAGGGGAAGGGGAGTTGGTAGGAAAAGGAGAGTCAAACCTTAAACACTCTGTGGTGGAAACCCCACAAGGGTAAGTCACAGCATGGTGAATACCCAGTCTGTGTATAGGTATTGTAAGAGTAGAGATAGGGGAATAAGGAATAGGCAAACATCTGTCCCTCTGGGGTGAATATCCCACAAGAGCATAGCAAGGACATGCAGACATTTGTCCCTCAGGGGTGAAAACCCCACAAGAGCATGGAATAGGGAATAATTGGGGACAGCGAGCATTGTCGGAAGAGTAGGAGCATAAGGGACCGAGGGAGAGAGTGCGAGTTTAGGAAGTAGATAAAAATGGCAATGGAATAAGTAGTGGAGAAGTAGTTGGGGGTAGTTAGGGATAGACAGACATTTGTCTCTCTGGGTGAAAACCCCACGAGAGCAAGGAGTGGAGCATAAGTAGGGAGAGCAAGCATTATTGGTAGAGAAAGAATGTAAAGGTTTGTAGGAGACAATGCAAGTTTGGGAAGTACAGTAGACATAATGGCAAGGGCAGAAGTAGTGGGGGTCAACTGGTGGAGAAGGAGACAGGGTTTGGTATAGAGGTTAGGAAGGATGGGGGAATACAGTGCGGCAATTGGGAGGAGAAGGGATACAGATCTGTGTGGCTATGGGGAAGACAAGGAATACAGATCAGGAGTAGCAGACTGGGGAAAAGCATTGAAGGTAAGGAGGTGGTAAGGTTAAATGGTAAGGGAGGTTGGGGGACAGAGAAAGGCATTAGTGATGCTGAGAAGGGGTCAGGTGTAGATTTAAGAGGGGGGTAGGGGGTGCAATTTCAGGATGGAGAAAGATGGAGGGACAAGGGTTAGGGGAGTAGTAAGGGGGGGTTGGAGGACAGAGAGGGGGTAATAGAAGTGATGAGAGGGGGTCAGATGGAGTTGCATGAGGGGGAGATGAAGCTACAAGGAAGGGAAGATAGCGAAAAGGGATGGGGCAGACCAGATGGTTTAAGGAAGGGAATTTCAGAGTTTAGGGAAGCAGTATGAGAAAGTCAACTGGCCTGAAGTGGAAGGTCTAGCCAGGAGAGCCAGGGTATGGCAGTCCTAGTTATGGAGTGGGTACAGTAGGAGGAGGGGGTGAAAAGGATAGAGGACATTTATGAGGGGAGGGAGCCTCGCCAGTGCTTCCCAACAAAGGAGGAGCAATGAGTGAGGTGTCTTGCATCAAGAGGGCAAAGGAGAGGGAGGTACAGAGGTCAGTGGTGAGTGAGGGGTAGACCATCTATTGCAAACCAGCAGAATGAGTGGAAAAGGGTATCCGGTCTGGTTATGGAGGACTTGGGGACTACGCTATAGGCTACGTCACCATAGTCGAGGATTGGGGAATAATTTTCTGGACAATTTTATGGGCTGCTGGTAAGGGGATGCAACCATGGTGTCTGAACAGAACACCAAGTTTTGGGTGCAGTTTTTGGTGAATGGCATCCACATGTACAGAAATGTTGAGGTGATGGTCTAGCCAGATTCCATTAGAGTTTCAGTTAGTGTAGCTTGGATAGTACTTTTGTGGATCTGACAATCCTCCATTGGATAGTGCTGATATCCAACCTAGGATCTGACTAATGGATCCGAGGTCAGATCCACCGGATCCAACTTTGGATAGTTGGATACGGTGGTCTGATCCTTCAGATCCGACCTTGGATAGTTGGATATGGTGATCAGATCCATCAGATCCAACCTTAGATACATTGGATCCTGTGATCAGATCCCTGGGTCTGATGATCAGATCTATCAGGTCCAGGTCAGATCCATGGATACCTTGGATCCTTACAGTGGATCCTAGGAGGCTGGATCCCTGATCAGATGTCTGCGACATCCAAGGTCATCTGATATCCAGCCAAAATTATGGTATCCAATGGTATCCGACCTGGTAGTATACTATACCAGCAACACTATTTTCAATCTGTAAGCTATTGGCTTCTCCCATAGTTAGAGATCTGACTGCCCCATCCTCCTCTTTGTGTTGCTTAATTAATGCCATTAAATGTCATCCCCAGACAGACTATTTTATTTATTCCCTGTGGAAGGTCAGGGAGAACTTCAAGCGTCTCACAATTTGGATTTTAAACTTAGAGAATACTGTAGAGCATGCACCAGAAGCATAGTATACTTTGCAATAAACTCTTATGCCAGTTAATTGCATTTGCATTTTTCAGCAAGTTGAAAATGTGGTGCTCGATTCAGCCCAAAGCCTTGCAAAAACTGTTGCCTAAGAGTTGCAATTAAATTTTTCACTGCATTGCAGCAGAGCTGCAGATGCTTTTCAGTGGAGCTGCTAAAGCATTTGATTAGTTTTTCTCATGTTGGCTAGGCATGGCCAATGACTTGCTCATGCATTGTCACCAATTCTAAATGTACTGGTGGGAGAATTTGATGTGAAACATTCTGAAATGTGAATAATTGTCATAAACACACACACACACACAGTGGTGTACAATCTGTAGATGGTAGAGTTTGTCGCAGTAAACATGTACAAACTAGCTTAAAAAAGAGATTTAAAAATGAGGATATTTTTTAGCATTTTGGATGTTTCTTCTAAGTAGAACAGTTCTAATTAGCAGCAGAAAAGGTCTGCCCACCTTTAGCTTTCTACTAAGGTGCAATCTGCTCAACCTGATGGCAGATGGACTGCTTCGTGCTAAACATTATGATCATGTACACCAACTGAGAATAAATTGTAGTTAACATTTTCAAGAACTATTACTTTTTTTTACTAAGCTATAAAGAGATGAGATTTGGCTTCCAATCAGGAACATAAGCGTGCACTCCAGGGTACCTGGGGCAATGGGATAGACATAATAAGCCTAATTCTGAACTGTTCAAATAACCGGACTTTGTTATAGTTCTGTCAGGATTTCATGATTCTGGAAATCATCTGGGAGCAATTATTTTAGCTAATCCGTCTCTGAGGTACAGTATATATTTAAAATAAATTCTGCTTAAGAGCAGTGTTGTAAACCTCAGTTAGAAATAGGTAGGTGTAATTAAGGAGGCAGAATGGAGCTCTAGAAAGTGCACTGGGATGCTGCCCCCTGCCCCCATCCCCCACAGGCCTATTACCTTTTTTTTTTTTAGTTTTGTTAACCAGGTAAGTGCTCTAGACAAATCCTGCCTATTTTCAGGCATGACCCAGGGGAGGGGGATACAGATGAATGCCAATTGACCTTGAACCAGATTAAGCTGTTGGTGGTATTTTTTTTTTTTTTTTTAGTGAATGAGGGAAATTTGGCCAGGACACCAAGGAAATTCCCCTCCTCTTTTTTTGATAAGTGCCATGGGATCTTTAACATCCACCTGAACTACCACCAATCCAGGCAGATGGGACCTCAGTTTAACATCTCATCCGAAAGACAGCACCTCAGAAGTGCAGCGCCCCTCTCATGCTGCACTGCAGTGTCAGTACTGGGATATTAACCCAAGTGCCAGATGTGAGAACTGAACCCACAGCCCTCTGATCTCCTGGCCTCAGAGGCGAGCGTGCTGCCTACTGAGCCACTGACACTGACACCTTAAACTGAAGGGTATGTTTATTCCTATAGTATTTCTCTTGTGTTTTCCTTTTTTGGAAGCAAACACTAGCAGTTTCTGATGCCAATATTTAATTTATAATACTTTTTAGGATTTCAGTTTCTTCATGACCTTAAATAAGCCCCGCTCTCAATTATTTCACTTACTGCAGATTCCTATTTCTGCATCTTGTAAAACTACCTAAGTTATGTCTGTGTCCTGCAAGTTCTCTTTGTGTGTTTGTTCACTTTGTTCTTGTGTCAAGGTAGTACAGTTACTGTACCGCATGGATCATGCACATTCATTTTTAATTTTTTTTTTTTATTTTCATGGTTGACATTCTCCTCTGCCATTAATGGCAACATGCAATCTTAGACAGTGCTGCCTAACACCTACATACATGCAGGGCCAAAGAGCACTACTTGCTGTACTTTAGAGATCCATGGTTGTACTTCTCCCCGACAAAGTTAATGGATTGTGGTCACTTACACCACCAGTACTGTCATGCTAGAGGAATTAATACATCCATTACCCCGAATCTGAATGTGTTGCCTGTCCAGTACACTCTAGGTTCCACTATCATGGCATGGGAGCTGGGTTCAAGATGAAAACATGGATCTGCTGCATGGCTGCAAAACATGCAAACTCCAGCATGATTAGCCTTCTAAGCTTTTGTTTTGCCTTCCATAAAATAAACACCTAGCTCTTTTTCTAGCAAAACTTCTTTCTCAAAAGAGAAAGGCATATCTTCACAAGAAAAGAGAGTAAGAATTAGTTGTTTTAAAGATTGGAATAGTAACCCAACCCCCAGATAGCAGTAAATCATCTCTGAGCCATACCTGGTCAACAAAAACTAAATAAATAAATAAGAATAGTATCAGTCTTCTGATCCCCTACTCAGCTGTTAATCAGCTATGAGCATGAATCATCCTTCCAACCCCTTTCTCTAAGTTGTGACTCACCTTTATCTCTACAAACTGCCCCAACTCATTTCTCAGCTGTGAATCTTCTTGATCCACAAAAATCAGCCTTCTTCCCCCCAGCTGTGAAAGAGCCCTGATTCCCAATATTACCTCAATGCCCTTCCTAGCTGTGAATTACCTCCAACTCCATGTCATGCTGGGAATCCTATTTCTCCAATATCAACCTTTTTACCCTGTCCCAGATTGGTATCACCCCGATCCCAATATTTGCCTCTTCCCTGCCAGGTATGTGTAGTATTCAAGTACCTAAGTTCATTTATTTCATGTACAGTATGAATTTATTTACTTATTTTATTCATTAACTGGTCCATCTGGTGTAAGAGCATCCTCAGTTGTTTTTAACTTATTAGCTTCCCTTCTGATGAGGATTTCCCCCTTTTATCCTTTTATAATTTATTATTTTTGGTCTGTCTCCCTCTTTGGGTCAGGCCTACATGTCCTCATAGCTTCTTCTTGATAAAGCTGCATCCTTGTTGCTTCTCTGTCTCGGTCTGGATAACCTCCTTACCTCTCTATTCTAATTTAGGCATACACACTGCTAGAATTAAAGAAAAACATGAGTGCACACAGTAATAGGTGGTGCTGTGCCAGGCAGCTAGCCAGAAACAACATATGCAGAAAGGCACAGCACTCATGGAGAGATTTTAAATTGCAAATTGCAGGATTTTATTCGGCAAGTGCCCATGGAGCATCCACAAGTCCCAGCGCTTCAACCCTTCACTGTGCCTTCCTCAGGAAGCAGTTCTCAGGACCAAACAAATGTGTTCATTATTCATACAAATGTATTTAAAGTGCCATACACCAAATTGTGATATAATTAAAACTAAAAAACAGTTGACAGTAAACTACACCAACTTGTTCATTTTACCAGTTATTCCTCCCAGCAAGTCCATATAACACTACAACCACAAATTCATATTTTAGTCAACAATAAAATCAATTTCCATTATGAAATTTAAATTCTTATCATCGTTACACACAATTTATAGGTTAGTGCTAGTATTTTGTGCTATACAGGAATTGGTATAAATGGGGGGGGAGGAAGTACCTTAAAGCAGTAATTAAAGATAATTTTATTACTAATAAAATCAACATCTATTTGTACCTGGTTACTTAAAGAAAAGATTCCGATGGGGGGATTTAGTATAACTTTATTCCTTTTATTTCTTATGTACTGTATAAGTGCAGAATGGTTAAGTGAAATTAACAACAAGAATTATGCCACTAAGCTTCCTTTTCTATAATAGCCCACTTCTACATATGAACATACAAAAATGCCAGCAGAAGCAGGCCTTACAGTCTATCATGTCTGCTTGAATGTGCAGCTAGCCCCTCAACTTGCAGCTGCCCCACCCTGACCCAGCCCCTCTTAAAGCTACCCACCGTTCTATAGGATATCACCTCCATGGGCAGGGTATGCCACCAGTCCACCACCCTTTTGGTGAAAAAGTGTCTCCTGATTTCCCTCCTGAATCCCCCCCCAATCTCAGCTGATGCTCTCTCGTATCCCTCCCTCTTCTAAGTTGGAACATCCCTTTTGTATTAGCCTTATTTATCCCCTTAAGGTATTTAAAGGTTTTAATCATATACCCCCTGTCCCTGCTCTCCTCCAGTGAGTACATATTCAGCTTGCCCAATCTATCCTCGTAGGACCTTCCCTCCAATCCTTGTATCATCTTTGTTACCCCATGTTGCACCCCCTCCAACAATCTGATGTCCTTCTTCAGGAATGGTCACCAGTACTGCACACATTACTCCAGGTGAGGCCTGACTAGAGACCTGTACAGGGGAAGGATCACCTCCCTGTTTCTGGAGAAGATTCCCTGTGCTATACATTCTAACATCCTGTTGGTTTTTGCTGCTGCTTTCCTGCACTGAGCTGAGTTGTTCAGGCTGCCTGTAATAAATACCCCCAGATCCTTTTCCTCCTCAGTGCTTTCCAGCTCCACCCCTGCTAGATAATAACTCCTCCCCTGGTTTCTAGCACCAAGGTGCAGTACCTTGCTCTTCTTGGCATTGAACCCTAGCTGCCATGTTTCTGCCCCCTCCTGTAGTTTGGTCAGGTCCTCCTGCAGCCCCTTCCACCCTTCAATGTCATCTATCACAGATCCCATTTTTGTAACCTCAGTGAACAGGCTGATCCTAGTCTGGATCCAGTGTGAGATATTAGCTATGAATATCCCAAACAGCACGGATCCCAGTACCAATCCCTGTGGCACCCTGCTCGTCACTTCTCTCAGTGATGAGAGTCCCTCCCACCTCCCTCTGCTGCCTTCCATTTAGCCAGTTGATGATCCATTTGACCATCTTTGTTCCCACCCTATGTATTCCAACTTCCACCCCAGCCTCCCATGTGGCACAGAATCAAATGCCTTGCTGAAGTTGAAATACAGGACATCCACCTCATGGCCCCTGTCCAGCTCCCTGGTTACCTGATCGTGATACTCAATTAGATTTGTCTGGCAGGATGTGCCCGAGACAAACCCATGTTGCTGCTTATCCTGGAGACCACTGTCCTCCAAAAAGGTCACCAGCCTCTTTTTTAGGATGGTCTCCATGAGTTTCCCCACAATTGATATGAGATATATCCCTAGGGCCACTTTTGTGAATGGAGACCCCATGGGCCATCCTCCAGTCCTGTGGTATGCATCCTGGGTCCAGGGAGGTGTTGAACAGGTCAGCCAGTGTTCCTGCCAGGATCGCCACTAGCTCTCTGAGTTTCCTAGGGTGAATGCCATCTGACCCTGGTGCCTTGTCCACCCTTAGTGCCCTCAATCCTTCCAAAATCTTGTCTTCTGTAATCCCTACATCAGTCACCCCTCCCCCCCCACTGTCCACTCTACCCCCCCTTGGGGTATCTGTCCTCCCTCTCCTTCATAAAAACAGAACTGAAGTATTCATTTAATGCTTCTACCTGGTCCACCCCCTTCTCCACCCAACATCCGTCCTTTCTAATCCTCACAATCTGGTCCTTGTTCTTCCTTCTTTCCCTAATGTATCCGAAAAATTCCTTTTCTCCTTCCTTAATTCCCTGTGCCAGTCTCAGCTCTCTTGAAGCCATGGCTGCTCTGACTAGCCTGGTAACCTCCCTGGACTTCTTTGTATACTCATCCCTGTCAACCCCCCCCCCCTCGATTTCTCAATTTTCCTAAATGCCTTCCTTTTGGCCCTTACCCCCTCCATCACCTCCTGAGTCAACCAACTGAGTTTCTTTCCCCTTCCCCTCTTACTCTGTGTCTTGGTACAGGTCCCCGTGGCCTCTGTCAGACCTTGTTTAATGATATCCCATTTTTGACTAGCATCCATGTCCGGCTGAATTCCTGCCAGATACTTACTCAAGATTTTCCCCATCCTTTTAAAGTTCACCCCTTTAAAATAAATCACCCTGGTCCCCATATCACCTGTTTCCCTATCCATATTGAGTGTGAACCACACTGAGTGGTGGTCTCACCCAGCCAGAGGGTCCTCTAACCACAGATCCCTTACAGCCTCCCCATTTGCAAGTACCAGGTTCAGAGTCCTCTCCAATTTAGTCGGCTCTGTTACCAACTGCACCAGGAAGCTGTCCTGAAATGCTGTTAGTATGACCTGCTGTCTTGCACTCATGGTGGTTGTAGTACTCCAGTCCACCACAGGTAGGTTGAAGTCCCCCACCACCACTGTGTTCCCCTTCCTACAGACCTGTCTGATTTGTCCAGCTAGTTCCCTATCCAGATCATCCCCCTGTTCTGGTGGTCTGTTTTCCACCCCATCCTCAGCGTCCTCCCTTTCAAATCCTGGAACAGCATCCATAGGGCCTCTGTTCTGCCTCCCTTCCCCTCCTCCCTAATACACCTTATCCCTTCCCATATTTAGATTGCCACCTTCCCACCATTCCTCTTCCTCCTATCCTTCCTGCATATTCTATACCCTGGGATCACCATATCCCAGTCCTGGTACTGGGTGGCCCATGTTTCTGTGATGGCCTCAATGTCCACCCTCCTCACCGCCAAGAGAGCCTGAAGCTCAGCTGACTTATGACCTAGGCTCCTTACATTCAGCATGATCACACCCTCCACCCCATTTCCATCCCTACCTTTCCCAGGTTTCCCCCCTCCTCGTCCCCCTGCCCCTACCCTGAATCCTTCCCTGTTAATTTGGTGGGTAAGCTTATTGGGGTCCCCTCTCTGGGCTCTCTTCTTGCCAACTGTCCACTCACCACCCCCACCTAGTTTAAACCCACCTTTACTACTAGGAACTCTCCTATCCCTTGCTTTAATACTCCCTTCCCCTTCCTGCTCAAGTGCAGCCTATCCCCTGTGTATAGAAGTTATTATCCCAGGTACTGCCCCAGCCCCCCAGTAACCTGTACCCCCTGGCTCGTCACTATTCATCCAGCCATGTGTTGAACTCTCTAATCCTTCCTTTCTTCACCATACTAGTGCAAGGCACTGGAAGCACCTCTGAGAAGGCCACCTAATTCCCCAGCTCCTCCCACAACCTTCCCAGTTCCTCAAACCTCTCCCTCACCACTTCCACCATCTCTTCCACCAGGTCATCTATACCCACGTGCACCACAAGATGCAGTTTTTTCCTGCCCCTCCTTGTGCATTTCAGAATTGAGTGCACTGCTGTGCCCGCTGTTAGCTCAGCTATGGACTCTACCCATATACGACTGTGCCTTCCCACTTACTGCCCCATCTTATCCCTTTTACTATGAAATACCCCAGGATTAATAACAAAGTAAAGCCTTTTTTTGGTTAGTATCAATATAAACATGTAATATCAAGGGGGATTGAAAAGGTGAGGGAATGGGGGGGATTTTCCAGAGAGGGCCTCATAGATCCCATAAAATACTTTAGGAGGGAAAGGCACGTTAGACCCTACCCCTAAGGAACGCCCAGTGAAGGGTTGAAGTGCTGGGGCTAGTGGGTGCTCCCTGGGCACTTGCTGAATAAAATTCTGTAATTTGCAGTTTTAAATCTCTCCACGAGTGCTGTGCCTTTCTTTATGCACTGCTAGAATTGTTAGTTAATACCTACATCCTTGTTAATCTCCCTATCTGGGTCAGGTTTGCTCTCCTGTTAATTCACTATAATTTCAGACCTTCCCCCTGTAGACTCAATATCTTGGTAAGGCTCATCCCTTTGCTTCTTCCTAACAGGATTAACCCCCCCTACCCCCATCCACAGCAATTGTGCCTTCCCATTTACCTCCTACTTAGGTGTTCGACACTAATATTTACACTATGCTGCTTATTTCTGTGCTTTTCTCCCCTTCCTCTTTTCCCTCTCTTTAGTTACACCATCTGCTTCCCCCCCCCCACAATCTTGCCCCTCTTCTTCCTTCACTCCCACCTCCTCTCATTCCTCCCTTTTTCATTCACCTGGTGTCCTTTGTGTTATCTCATTCCTGCTCCTTGGCTTCATCTTGAAGCTGTCCTGGTCTTTCTGCCCTGCTTATTTCCTTATCCTCCTATCTTCTCTTCTCCTCCCCTCCCTCCACCTCTCCCCAATCAGCTTATTGGTTCCTGTAAATTCCTCGTCTCCCCACTGCTTTTAGTAGTGGGTGACATTGAACTAAATCCTGGCCCCATCCTCACCTCACCTTTTATCACCCCAAAGGACTGAGATTTGCCATTTAAATATCTGCAGCTTCCTCCCAAAAATTGATAACTGCAACCTATCATGGTCGACCTCCTTCCTGATGTCCTTGTCGTCTCTGAATCCTTGTTCTCACTTAAGGTCTAGGATTCTGGTGTGGCTAGTCCAGGTTACTCCTTAGCCAGGAAATATTGCCCCAAGAGGAGTGTTGGTGTTGCAATTTACCTCTCCAACAGCATCCAATCTGTGCCAGTGCTTGCTGTCTCTTTTCCCACCTCATATGAGCTGCTCCTCCTCTTCAAAATCTCCCTTCCCTTCTCTGTTCATATCTTTATTGCTGGGGGTTTACCACTGCCCTGCTATAACCCCTGATTTGGTTACTGAATTCCTTTCCTCTCTGATCCCATTTCTCCAAAGGAGAGTTGCTCATTCTTGGTGACTTTGCGATTAATTGCCCCCCCCCCCAAAAAAAAATAAACTTCTCCCAAAATGTAAAATTCCTCCAGTTGTGTCAATTTATTTCTGACCACACACACTCAAATGTTAAATCTTTAATCCACTGTCTCTAGACTTGGTCCTCCCATCCCATCCCATCCCATCTCATTTCATCATGTAGTGGATGCAGGAATCCTTCCTAATGCCCTCAGTGATCTACTGTGTGTGCAAGATTAATTGCCCTAAAGTCCCCTTAAATTTATCTTTCTCAGGGCCTTTAGGTTGCTGGACTTATTCTCCTTCTTAGCTAGACCTATGGGCCTCTGGCTGGTTCCTCATCTCTAAAGCCTTAGATATTAATTCTGCCTTAAAATGTCTTCAGACCAATTTTATGGTTTTATGGTATCACCAAGCTTCCCTGAGGAAAAGCAGAGTATTGGGCTCCCGTCTCCCCTGGATATTAGCTGAGCTGTTAGTTTGTCTCTATACCAGAGACCTTGCCTGGCAATCCTACAAAATCACTGGCTTCCCACCTTCTTTGGTCAACTATCGGTAACTTCACACAGCCTGTACCAAAGCCACTAGACTTGTGAAGTCGGAGTATTTTGCATCCACATGAACATTAATCACCCCTCCAAGTTCTAGAGGTTATTCACTCCCTCTTCTCCCCTTCAACCCAGTCTCACTCTCCAGTCCTCAAGGCTGGCAACTCCCTTGTCTCTGACTTGTCTTCTGTTGTCTCTTCCTTTAACTTCTACTTCACCACCTGTGCTCTCTCTTTCATCTCTTCCTCATCATCCCCTTCCTCCCTCTGCATTCTCCTCTCTACTCTTTCTCCTTCCCTTCTTCCTCTCCCTCTGCATTTCTAAAGGATCTGCTTGCCCTTAACCCTCAAAAGAGAAGAATTCCCTTATGGTCTCGGTCCTGAGTTCCTATGTCTCTCAGTTCCTGCAGTCACTGTTTCTATTACCCAGCCAACTCCTTAATCTCTCTTTCTCCTCTGCTACTGTCCCTGAAGCCTGGAAACAGTCTATTGTCATCCCACTCCCTAAAAGGGTTGAGTCTTCTGCTCATGGAAACTTCTGTCCCATCTCTCTCCTTCCCACTTTGGGTATGTTAAATAAAAACCTTGCTTTCTCACAGCTCTCTGCCTTCTTTGACTCCTCCTCCATCTATACTCCTTTATAGTTCAGTTTCTGGAAATCTCACTCCACTTCCATCTCCCTACTCTAGCTTACTGACACTATCCTTTCAGGTATTGACCGGGGTCTAATCACCTCTGCCATCTTTGTTCATTTGGCTAAAGCATTCAACACTGTGGCACACACCCTATTTCTGGACAAGCTTAGGAAAGCAAGCCTCTCTGCCTCCTCAGTAAGTTGGTCCCACTCATATCTTGAGGGCAGGTCTCAAGCTGTCCAGATCAGAAACACTCTATTCCACCCAATCCACATCTGTTCAGGTGTTCCTCAAAGATCTGTTCCAGGCCCCATTCTCTTTTCCAAATTTCTGAATAACCTCCCTTCTGCCTGTTCCTCTGTGTCCATTCATATGTATGCTGATGATACAATTCTATTTGCATCTGGATCCTCTGCCCTTGGCCTTACGTCCCAGCTACCAGCTGGATTTTGAAAATAGTCAGCATTGATGCTGGTCAATCCAACTTTCCTTCAATGTCAAAAAAACAGTTTCTATGATATTCAACACCCAATAGAGGCTTACCAGATTCACCTCCCTTCTAACATTCCACACCTTTGTTGATGTTGTGATTGAGGATGTCTCCTCCAAAAGTTCATCGGGGTCTGGATGGACCATGACCTTGATTTCTTGGCATACATTGATGCCATCCACCTTAAGCTCCACTCCATGTTTGGTGCACTATACAGGAACAATGCAAGTGTCCCGCTTCCTTCTCAACGTGAGATTATATTGAAGATGATACTCCCCAATTTTGACTATGGTGACATAGTCTACAGAGCAGCTCCCAAAGCCTCCCAGGCTGGATCCCCTCTTTCACTCCTTTTCTCATTTTGCCATAGATTGCCCCCTCATACCCGCTACTGCTCACTCTGTTCTATCCTCTCCCTCCCATACAATGATCCAGCCACCTTTCCCACTGTGCCTCCTTCATAAACAAATTCTTGTTTGGTTCCCTTGCTTCCTACCTTATCTCCTCCTTTCCTCTCCCCCTCCTACCTCCTACCATCTCTGCAGCAATGTCTCCCATCCAGGAAATCTACTACTGGTCAAGCTGCCTTCTCATATTGCTCTCCTAAACTCTGATTCTCTCTTCCCCTGTCTTTCTGCTCTTCCTCTTCTTCCTTTTCGCTTAAGTCTCTTCTTTGTGACTTTTCCACACCCATCTACAACCGTTCTTGTCTCCTTACTTTAATTGGGCCCTCTTCCCCCTACAAATATTGCACTGGCCATTATTCTCTCCCCCCGTTATGTCTGATTGGGGTAATCTCCCTTTGCCTATCCAAGCTATGTTTGCATCTACTGCTTGCACCTTATTGTACTATTTTGCCTTGCAGTGTTTAGGATATGTTCCTTTTGATGCATTGCATTTCCTGTGTAGGCTATTAGTTTTGTAAATGTGTTAATCCGTATTTGTTTTTTCTCCTTTTGCACTATCTTCCATGTATCTTTCTCTTGGGACGCGTCTGGAAATTAGCTATTATCAGCTCAGTATATCTTTCCTTGTAAAATTTTTAAAATAAATAAATAAAATAATTTATTTGAAATTATGATCATGATAGAACATGCTGAGCTGCAAACAACTAATTTCAAATTGTGTCCTATGGGAAGGGTACATACTGTGTTACTATGGGTAAGTTACTTATCTCCCTTTGCTGTAGTCCACACAGCAAAGAATCCAACAGAATAAGGCCATTAGGTCTGTCTAGTCTGCTCGTATTGCAGGGTCTTCAGCTTAAGTTTTTGACCCTGCTCCCTCCCCAGTCTGCCCTACCCCTCTGTCCGCCCCTCCCTTGACCCTTGTTTTCCCTTGAACTCTATCCCAGCCTCTTCAATGAAACCACCTCTTCCCAGAACACATTCCGAAGTGCAACCTCTCTCCTGTGAAGAAGTGCCTCCTAGCCTCTCTTGATAACCTCATTCCCTCTGCATTGAGACTGTGTTCCTCCATGTTTTAGTTTCAACTAAGCTTGAAGAAACCCTTCTTTTCTACCCTATTTATTCCTTTCAATTATTTGAAGGTCTCAATCATGTCCCCTCTCTCTCCCCTCTCCTCCAGGGAGTACATGTTCAGGGCTTTCAACCTCTCCTCATACGTCCTACCCTGCTTGCCCATGATCATGTTTGTTGTTCTCCTTTGGACTGTCTCCAACAGGTTAATATCCTTTTTAAGGTATGGCACCAGTACTATACACTGTACTCCAGATGTGGCCTCACTAATGACCTGTACAAGGACAGTATTACCTCATCTCACCTACTGTTGATCCCTCTGGCAATGCAGCCCAACATTTTATTTGACTTTGCTGCTGCTCTCGTACACTGCATAGAGTGCTTCAGTTCACTAGCAATGATCACTCCCAGATTATTCTCTTCCTCTGATGGAGACAGCAGACCCTTCCCAGGCTGTACTCAGTCCTCAGGTTCTTGGCTCTAGTGTGCATAACTTTGCATTTCTTTACATTGAAGCCAAGCTGCCAAATCCTGTACCACCTCTCTAGTTTTTCCAGATTTTCCTTTAGGTCTTGTATCCCTTCTACTGTGTTCGTCCTCCCACAGAGCTTGGTGTTGTCCATGAATAGGCAAATTTTGCCCTTAATGCCATTCCCAGTATCATTGATGAAGACAATGAAAAACCAGCCTGAACGCCAAGCCCTGCGGGACCCCACTAGTGATCTCCTTGGTGCTAGATAGCTCAATCCCCACCACAACGCTCTGGGTCCTGTCCCTCAGCCAGTTCCCCACCCATCTGGTCAGCTTCTTTCAAACCCCAAGAGCCAACAACTTCCTGATCAACCTTTTATGTGGTACAGAGTCAAAGGTCTTGCTGAAGTCCAGGTAAAGGATGTTCACCGCTGGGCCTCTTTCCACTGTTTTAGTGACCCAGTCAAAGAGATTAATCAGGTTTGTTTAACATGACCTCCCTCCCATAACTCCATGCTGCCTCTCATCCTGGAGACCATGTTCATCCAAATACTCTACCAACCTTTTATTAGGTATGGTCTCACATGATTAAGGCCAGACTGGCTGGTCTGTAATTCCTTGGTGCGTTCTAGGGACTGCTCTTATGGAGGGGCACTACATGTGCTGTTCTCCAGTTCTGCAGTACCATGTCTGACTCCAGTGAACTATTTTTTACTTTTTTTTTGCTATCTGTTTCTTCTCTGTGGCTCCCTGGTTGGCTGTACATCCAGACTGACCTCCTGTCCCACACCCCCGACATCAGGCCAACTTCCACAATTCCCCCACAGCTTGCCCCTCATGATGGGGTGGTGAGGAGCCTCTCCCCCTAAGTTTGACTTACCTGTAAGGATTCAGATGAGGAAGTACCATTTGTGGTTGGGCTGCAGAAGTTGGAAGCTTATGCTGCCCGACCAGGAACCAGTTTTCCATTTTTCTCCCTGGAGATGTACAGGGACCCTGGTTTTCCATTTTTACTGGTAACAATCACGGAATCCTGCTTGGTTTGTGGATTTTGGATTCTTGTACTGGTACCTCATGGAAATTGCATGTCACTGCAGAGAATCTTTAAGATTTCAGCATCTTTTTAAATTTTTTTTATTTTCTCTTTCTATGTCCCCTTCTCACAGCATCAGTCTCCACTTTTCAGAGATCCTTAGGCTGGGTATCTCCTAGCTTCTCCCCAGGTAATGCTCAGGAGCTCTTGTGGGCCTGCCCCTATCCTGCTTGGGTTGTACCCCCCCAGGTGGGAAGGGAGGGGACCCCAGATGCCTCCACACTCCCTTCATGTGTGTCAGGCAGCTCAGTGGGTCCCTCATGGAGCCTGGTTATGAAGTCTGGGCATCTGGGTCCCTTCTGCCAGTGGCTGATGTGAGGTGATTGTTCCTGGTTTTCTGGTCTCTGTCTCTGATGGCACCGGCATTAGAGGAGATCCAAGGAGGTAGATCACATTGAGACATCCCACTGCTCCAGATCCTGGTTAGCGTCCTCCCCTCCTGATCACTCTGCAGTTCCATTGCACCACCACCCCTGGTCACACAGGTGGTGGTAAAGCAGCAGGACCTGCAGCCCACCCTCCCTGAGGAGGACAGCAGTCCCCCGGGTGCTCAATCCTACTCCCTTGGCGAGATCTCCAGCAACCCGAGTTCACTTCTGAACCTGGGTCGCTGGCATTGCAAGCAATAGTGCTACTGCAGTGCCAGCAGGCCAACCTAGATTTCTGCATCTTAAAATGAATGCTGCTGTGCTTTGCATTCTTTCTGCTTTGCTGTGTATAGAGTCAGTAAGGAAGATCACCTGCACTGCTTTGTTGTAATCAGCCATTCAGTTTAACCACCCATGCCTAGTGGTTAGAGTAACAGTGTTTGAACTGAGTACATCCAGCAGACTTGGGTTTGATTCCCACAACCTCCACTTGCATACTGTGTGACTCCAAGTAAGTCACTTAACCTCCCCAGTGTTTCTAGGTCACTCCTGAAAACAGACAGTTCTGCCTAGTGGACTTTTCCTGCTTTACAAAGAATATGTAAAAAAATACCAATATATGTTTACTACATCATAGAATAGTAGTCAGGGTACCATGTAATTTACCTGAGTTTTACTTGGGCTGCAATTATTTTGTATAGGTAAAGATAAATGTTCAGATACATTTGATGTGTTTTATAAGCTTGTTTTTAAGATTTTAGTCAGGTTTTTATTGTATTCTTTGCATATGAGCATCAAGGTTGTAGATTGCTGAATGCAGGATCACTGTTACCAACTAACTTATTCAAGTTTATAAGCAGTAGGGCCATCCAAAATCCTCAGTTGTTTGAATGAAAACTAGTCTGAATGAAAGTATGTTCACAAAGAAGAAACTGCCTTAATATTTATGAAAAGACTTCACAATTAGCACCCCATTTAGGTGAATTGGATCATTTGCACTTTTTCTCCCACCTACTGTTTCAGTCTCTGTGACAACAAAAAGTTTTCTGATAGACTGCTTCAACAAAAAACAAATGTTAGGTGTTAAGTATTTAAGTGTGTACTTATGTTTGGCCAGTGGATTTTGAAAGCACAGTCAATGACATACAGAAGGTAAGACCCCAGGGGCTGTACGATGATAGTGGGCAGCGTGGTGCTCAATTCACATCTGAACAAAGACATGAAAACTGGGAGACACCCTTTTCATGGACACCAAGTAAAAAAAAGCATCCACATGTCTGGGAGATGAATTAATCCATTTGAAGGTCCTCCACTAAACACTTGTGGATTTTTTAGGTGAAGACACTTTATTTCAAAGAAGCAAATTCAAGAAGTTTTTTTTTTGCTCCTCCTACCCCCTGGCCATCCACTCCTTCAGGCCTGCCAAGGCCCCCTACCACCGCTGCTGAGTCCCGACCACCATCCACTGCCCCTTACTGCTGTGCTACCAGGTAACCCAAAGTAACCCTTCATTGAGTGAGCCCCTACCCCTGTGGGAGGCTACCAGGGGAGGAGAATTGCCCCAAAGAGCTTTCTGTGTATCCTGGGCATGGCAGGGGTCAGAACAGACACATGTCTGGGGCTTCCAGCTTATGGAGGGACCAACAGCCGTCCTTCAGTTGGCCACCAGGTGTTTTCCCATTTTCTTGGGAATGTGATAGGCCACATGATGTCAATGCACAAGCCGACGTCCATCACGCTCCCTCCTGCAGTGAGGGCTGAGATGTTGTCATGCCTCTGGCCTCCACCAGGGGCCAGCAAATGCTGAGCTGTGAACCCACCTCCTCCCAGGAGAAGGTGAGTGGTCATTGGAGACTCAAGCCTTCACCCACCAGCTGGCCCTCCAACACCCAAGTATGTTCCCTAATCCTGGTCAGCTGTGTCACAGGCAGAACTCCAATTCAGGCAGTTAAATTATAGATAGGAAAAAACAAAGGTAGTCCACCTTAGCGGTGATGGTTCAGATTAATTCACATCTTAGTTCTAACAAGCAAAGAGACCAAGTAATTTGTAACTTGTGCATGTGGGGTGTGGGTGTTGAAGAAAGGGGATCATAGTGCTGTCACTACTGCCACCAGCCCAGAGGGATGTGGACTGCATTGTTGCTACTGCCATCACACCAAAAGGATGGGCGCTGTAGTGCTTCTGCCATCACCACTGGTGGATGGAGAATGTAGTGCTTCTGCCATCACACCTAAGGGATGGAGGCCACAGTGCTGTCGCTTCTGTCATACCTGAGGGAGGGAGGTCATAGTGCTGTTGCTGCTGCCATCACACCAGAGGGATGGGGGCTGGTATTGCTGCTTCCATCACACCTCAGGGAGGGGGGCTGTAGTGCTGCTGCTGCCATCACATCCTGTACCTAAAATAACTTTAAACTGGTACAAGGATGGAAGGATGTGCAATAGTGGAGGTCAAAACTGCTAAAAGGCATGTTAGCAGAGTTAAAAATTGTTAAATAAAGTACACAGAACCAAATACCAGTAAAACCGGATTTTGGCTTAGCAGACAACGGTGACAATACCGTTTTTTGCAATGTGCAAAATGGATTATGCCCTTTCTCAATCCCGGTAAACCAGTGTCCCTGGAGATGTAGCGTGCAGTGGTGCCAGCAGAGGGAGCACGCATGCATCTGCATGCACTCCTCCAAGCGTCTGCCCCACCTCTGCCTCTTTCTGCAGCGTCAGGATGCTGACCCCCAGCCTCCACTAGGGGCCAGTTGGGAACCGACCACTGAAGTCCCCACTCCCAGAGAAGGAGAGCAGTCCCTCAGATGCTCGATCCTTCTCCTCCCCTTCCAACCTCCAGCAGCCTGTGCTCATTCCTGAACATGGGTCACCAGCATAGCGTGAGGTAAGGCATCCAGTACCTCACTTCTCAGTGCCACCAGGCCAGTGACTCCAGTGAACTATTGAATAGGCCAGCCAATGGATCTGTAAGCTCCTCCACCAGTTCCCTCAGCACCCTTGGATGCATGCTGTCTGGGCCTAGAGCTTTGTCTATCCTCAGTGCTAGCAGCCGTGTCCTTACTCTATCTTCCTCTATGAAAACATCAGTGTCCCCCACCACCCCACTCCTCTCCTTCCTCCAGTAGCACTGGTCCATCTTTCTCCCTGGTGAAGCTGGAATAGAAGTATTTGTTAAGTACCTCTGCTTTGACCCCATTCTCCTCGACCCTCTGTTACCTTTCCGGAGCCTAACAATCCCCTCTTTCTTGTCCTGTTTCTCACTAACAGAGCAAACAAATTGCCGTCTCCGCCTTTCTTAATACCCTCAGCAAGCTGCAGTTCCTTCTGAAATTTAACTCAGCAAGCTGCCTTACCTGCCACTCTAGCCATCTTCTGGTAATCCTCCCTTTCTTCCTCCTTCTTAGTCCTCCTGAATTTCTTGTAGGCTGACAACTTAGCCCTTACTGCTTTGCTTACGTCCATACTAAATCAGCTGGATGCTTTGGTCCTCAAGCAAAGCCAGTGAAAACTGCCTAAAAATACAACAAACACTGTAATTCCACCAATTAACTAGGAATAGTATAGCGTTGGTTATGTACTCTTGAAAAAGCATTAGTATACTCTTGAGAAAGCATTATACACTAGGTATCTGAAATGTTGAGCCTGTAAGCCTTCTGTGTGTTCATAAATAAAATAAAGAAGTTGCACAATTGTGTCTTCCTCTGTTTAGAGCATCCATGTTTTGAGTACGGCAGGATTCAAGGGTTAGACTTGATTTTTTGCTTCTATATTCATTGCTTTGTCTGTGCACAGCCAGCCTCAGGTGCTGTCCCTACCTTACTTTGTTTGGATAATAGGTAGGAAAATTAAACAGGACAGGAAATTATTTGTAATGTGTAGATGCTTGTAATGTTCCTGATTCCAGAAAGAATATTCATACCCCCCCAAATGATCCATAGTTAACTGAATACATTTAAAACTGTTAACTAATTCTCATTGCTTTTCTTTTGGTGGACAACGTTCTCCACAGTTGTGGGTCTATCAGAGCGAGCTCTCACTCTATTCAATGACACAGGCAGAACTCAAAATCCCTGATGAAAAGAACTGTACAGAATGTTGCCCATATAATGAAAACAACCAGAGATGTTGCAAAGTTTTATTTCACCAACGAAGTAGTGAAAATCATCTTAGTGAAAAACTTCACAAATTGACCACTTCACCACTTTGTGATATGATTTACTTGGGAAATGGCACAATATCAGGTGAAGCCAGGTGAAGTTATGGGAATGCTGTAACTTCACTGGTGAATTTGCATGACTCTGCTTGAGTATATTCCACTTTGCCTGCTGAAAACTTACCGAAGTCGGCACTTTGTGATTTTGCCAAACTTCACAAATTAATTTCCAAACTGAACTTGGCCAGCTTTACACATCACTAAAAACAAATCAAACTTCAGATTTTTACAATAATGTTTGTTCTGGCACCATTGAATAAGGTGTCAAGACCACCACTGTAACTGAGCTTGAGCTCAGTGGTTTTCATCCCGAAGAAAATGAAATGAAACAAACTAGGAATCATTTTGGGAGTATGAATAATAAATATCAAGAAAGAATGTGTTGGGATCTTGGGAACTCGGGACTAGTTAGAAGCATGTTAGTTGGGGTTCAATGCCAAAAAGTACAAAATTGTGCACCTAGAGCACAGGAGCCCAGATGAGTATAGGATGGGGGAGGTGGGGGTACTGATAGTCACTAAGCAGGAAAGGGACCTTGGAGTTATATCTGATGAACTCAAAACAGTAGGGAAGTGTACCAGAACAGTGAGAAAGGCCACTGGTATGCTGGATGCATATTTATTTATTTAGTTTTTGTTGACCGGGTAAGTGCACTAGACAAATCCTGCCTATTTTCAGGCACGACCCAGGGGAGGGGGATATAGATGAATGCCAACTGACCTTGAACCTTGAACCAGATTAAGCTGTTGGTGGTATTTTTAGTGAATGAGGGAAATTTAGACAGGACACCGGGGAAATTCTCCTACTCTTTGGAAGGGGAATCTTTGGTGGACGGACTCAAGATGGCCACTATGTCCCAATCTGTAGAGTTGATGGATGTGTCTGAGCAGCGGGAGTGGGCGTCCTCACCAGCACCTGACGATTCCTGTCCTGAACTTTTGTTTCTGATTTGCAAGATGCGTCCCTGCCCCAGGAATTTTTAACTACTGAGAATGTAGATTCTGCTGTTCCTGCACCGTCTGCTTCTAACAGTTTGACCGAGGACTATGCGGCAGTTCTTTTTCAGAAGGAGCGTTTATTGGAGAAAGTCCTAGCAGAGGTGGAATGCTGTGCTAAACGGAAGGATATGCTGTTGCAAGAGATAAGTACTTTGCAGTCTGATGTTTTGGCTTTGGCTCCTTCGGCTTCCTGTACTTCCGTAGTGCGGGTGGATGATGCAACGTCTGGTGCGTCTTTGGAGTTGCCTGCCCTGACCCTCATGCCTGCTACAGCGGTGGTCTCTCGGGGATCTGCCTCACTTAGCCCCGTAAGTGTTTCTGTTTCTGTTCCTACTACTATGTCAAATTCAGTGCCGAACAAGACTGATAGCGGCTGCGCTTTGTCGGGAGCGCCGACTCTTGTTAAACGCTTTGGTATGTCGGCGAATGTTGTGTTACGCGCTTCAGAGCCCTGTCCATCGGTTCCTTGTGATGTTACCGGTGTTGTTGCCAGTAAGGGGAAGGTACCTGATTCTCTTGCCGGTGCACATCCCTGTGGACAGTCTGTTCCCTTTCCATCCCTTGCTGAGGATGGGGTTTCTTCGGAACTTCATGTGAGACCTTCCTTAGTCTCTTCTGCCTCTGTCCTTGGTCTCCTGAAAAGGCTATTTCTGCGGCTGGATGGTTGCGTTCTCCTTCTGGGGCATGGGTACCTGATCCTGATGTTGCTGTACGGTCTTATAATGGACAGGGTACTTCTGGGATTTACACCCTTTATGTACTGCCTCCTCAGCCCTGTTGATTCTGCTCCAGCTCTGCTTGTTTGTCCTGATGTTCCTCAGTGCCTAAATCAGGATTGCCTTCGGCTGCTGACTTGAACCCTGACGTACATGGGGCAGTTCCCCCTTCTACCTTTAAATTGAGTGATTTATTTTCTAATAAAGGAGAACCTGCACCTTGTCGAAATGCTGTGAGGTTGCTGTATAAAGGAGGTTTAGAGGACCCTCCAGATAGACTTTATATATCTAAAATGTTATTGAAAGGCGCTATGAAGTTTCAGTCATCTGATATTTATGCATTGATTCATTTAGGAAATGCTAATTTTGATATTAGTTTTAAATCTTCTGGAGGTTTGGAGCTTCTGGTCTATGTATCAGATGGTTAAGAACTCCCCTCTTTGGACCCCTTTTTTTGCTGTCCCTCTTACCAAGCTTTTGGTTAAAATGATTACTATTTTGTTCCGTAACGAAGGGGTTCATATAGAAGATATTTTATTTTGGTTGCATAGGAGGTGTGAAATTTTAGACAAACCAGTTCCTATCTTTGATAGTGAACAAATTTGGAATGGGGGTTGGAAAGTGTGGGTTAAATTGTTTTCTTCTAATAATGGTCCACAGCACCTTCCAAATAGTTTCTTTTTGGGGAGGGATAGGGGATGTTTGTTTTATTTTGGGCAGCCTAAAGCTTGTTTTAAATGTGGTTCTAGAACCCATTTGAATACTGCCTGTGATACTCCTCATTGTTCCCACTGTTTTGAATTTGTTCATTTAGCTGCTAATTGTTTGAACCTGTTTAAATGTAATTTGTGTGAGCAGTCGGGTCATGGGTATGCTAAATGTCCTTGGGCCTCCCATAATAGGGATAATTGTACCTCACAGGAAGGATTGATTACAGGTGTCCAACCTGGTCCTGAGGTAATGGCAAACCCCTCTTTACTTCCCCAAACGACCCCTCCACGTGCTGTATCTGGTTCGGGTTGTAGCCTCTGTTTCAGATACTTCAGCGTTGACTGTGGTACAGGATAGTGTACCATCACTCCCTTGGAGGAGGGTGTCCGGCTGTTCCCCGCCTACTACTCCTGTTCCTGCTTCTTTGGATCAGTGTGAGGTTTCTGACATGCCCCCCTTTGTCTCAAGAACTTCCTTTTAAAAGTAACTGCCAAGAAACGTCACAGGTCCGAAAACGGTTCCTCAACAGGAGCCTAAGGCCTCTGAGTGGTGATACTTGTGAATCTTGGAAAGTGGGTAATAGTTATGCAATTTTGGGTTCAAAGAAGGAGTCAGAGGGTGATGAGTCTGACCGTTCTTCTAAGGCTTCTTTGATTTCTGATACCTTTTCTGAAGGAGAGGACGGTGACTTGAGAAAGGCTGACAGCTTTCCCAGGCATTCTCAGAGGAGACGCGTGTCTCAAGTTCCTTGATGGTATTGTTTTCCATGGGGTTCCTAGGTTTTTTTCTTTTCCCTTTTTTTCTTTTATGTCTCATGACTTCTTTAACTGTTACTACACTTAATGTTAATAGTATAAAAAGTCATAAAAAAATGGTTACAGCTTTGTCCTGTTTACAGCACCTGCATAATGATATTATTTGTCTCCAGGATACCAGATTGAAGACTATTTCTGAAGTTCAGCAGGCACGGAATCTTTGGTCTTTAGGGATGTCCTTTTGGTCTAATGGTGAAGCTCTTTGTGAAGGGGTGGGAGTACTGTTTACCAATCCGGCTTTATGGGTCTCTAAAATGGTGGACATTTGCCCAGGGCGGGCGCTTTTATTGGATATTAATTTTGGAGGTGAAAGACTCCGTTTGATTAATATATATGCTCCACAGACCAAAGCTTTGCGGGTTGCACTACTGAATGACATTCACCCTTATTTGCATACTTCGCGTTTGATTGTTTGGGCTGGAGATTTTAATTGTGTCCTTAACGCTGTTGATAGAGGAATGCAGACGAACAAATTATTTTGTGATTCCCAGAAATTAAAACACATTTTAGATACCGCCAGCTTAAGGATGCTTACCGTGCATTAATCCTGATGGGGTAGGACTTTTTAAGAATAAGTTATCAACTCGAGTTGATTTTGTTTTTCTTTCCCTTCCTTTACGTATAGTGCAGACTACCTTGAGAGTATGGGAATTTTCAGATCATAAATCTTTATCTGTCTGTCTGTCTTGGGATGGTGCCCCACGTTGTAAACAGAATATTTGGAGAATGAATGACTCCTTATTATCTGATGACTCCGTTCAGTCAGCTTGGTGGTTGGAATTTAATGCTCGATTATCTGTTCTGGATGTTTATGAAGATGTTGCTACCTGGTGGGAAGATTCTAAAACAGCTTGGAAAGTTTTTTTTCAATCCTTGTCAAAAAAAAGATTAATTCCCAATATTTAGAATATCTTAGGTTGCGTATGCAGTTGCAAAAGTTGATTTCCTTAACCAAATCTGAAGGTTTGGACTATAGTTCTCAAATCAATAGGGTAAAACACCTTATGTTTCAATATAGATATGATAGAGCTAAATCTCTTGATTTTGAACATCGGTTTGGTTTAAAATTGCATAAAGGTGCATTGGATCACTTTACTGACTGTAAAAATAGGGTTGAAAATCGTGTCATTACTGAATTAATGACTGATTCCGGAGTTTTAGTACGGACCCCGGCTGCTTTATTGGCTGTTGTTCGTGATTATTTAGCCAGTTTGTATTATGAAGATGATAATGTTCACTCTGAGTTGTTGGACCTTGAAGCACTTCACTTACCTACTCTAAGTTCCACAGAATGCACACGTCTGTTGATGGATATTTCCGAGTTGGAAGTGACTGATTCTATTTTTCTTTACATACTGATTCTGCTCCTGGTACAGATGGTTTTGGTGTAGCATTTTATAAGACCTTTCATTGTACTTTAGTTCCCATATTGACGTCTTTGTTTAACGAACTATTATCATCAGCCAGATTAACGCCTTCTATGAATCAGGCATTAGTTATTTTACTTTATAAAAAAGGATTGAAATCGGATTTGCGTAATTGGCGGACCATAAGTTTATTAAACACTGATTTAAAAATTCTGAGTAAAATTTTGCTGCGTAGGCTTACACCTATTGTGGATTCCTTGATAAGCCCATATCAAACTTGTTCTATTCCTGGTCGCTCCCAGAATGATAATTTATTGATAATTCGTGAACTTTTCTCTGCATCTCAAACTGGTAATTTGCAGGGTTATTTACTTAGTTTAGATCAGGAAAAGGCATTTGATCGTGTTTCACATGGGTTTCTATTTTCGGGTCCTGAAAGCGTATGGTTTACCCCCTGTTTTTATTGATTGGATACGGTTGTTATATCGATCTGCTTCCTTGATACCTAATGTTAATGGTTGGTGTGGTTCTCCTATTGCTGTTAAAAGAGGTGTTAGACAAGGCTGTCCGTTGAGCCTGTTATTATATGTGTTTTATATTGATGTTTTTTATTCGTATGGTTAGTACCCATAGTGGTTTAGCAGGTGTGAGGTTAGCTGAGAATGTCTTGCCTCTTAAAATTCTAGCATATGCAGATGATTTGATTGTTTGCTTGAACTCGCTTACTGAGGAATCTGTGTTAGCTACTGTTTTGGATTCCTTTCAATAGCCTCTGGTTCCAAGCTTAATTATGGTAAGAGTAAAGGTTTTCCTTTGTTCTTCGCGATTCCTGATTCTGGTACCTTGTAGGAATTCAAGTTTCAAAAGATCCTATTACAGTTTTAGGTATTGTGTTTGGAGACATGGATATGATGTATCTGAACTGGTCTCAGAAAATCAGTGTAGCCCAAGGGGTAGTTGCTTGTTGGAAAGGGAAACAAATTGCAAACGTAAGCGTGTTTTCTGATTAAAACTTTATTATTGCCGATTTTTTGTATTTATGTTATGTTTTCCTCCTCCTTCGTCTTTATTTACTACTTTATTTAGTGTTTTTTTCAGGCTTTTTGGGGAGCAGACTGAATCCCATTAAAAGAGGATTTACGATAGAACTATTAGTCAAGGTGGTGTTGGTATGGTTCATCCTATAGCTTTTTTCTTAGTATTTTTTATCTAGTAATTTCTGCCCTTTGTTGCGACCTGGCTTGAAGCTTTGGTCCCCTTATGTAAATTTGTGGTTTTTGAAGGGTTTACCCTTCTGGAAAACTGGTAATTGGACTTCTTTGTTTAGGGTTCCTTCTCTTCCACCGTATGGCAAAGAAGTTTTTCGTTTATTAAAAAAATGGAAACTAACTGTGCCCGATTTGGAAGCTTTGAGCCGGAAACTATTGTATAGTTCCATTGTTTCCGTTGATTTTTCAGACCCCTTGCTTTTCCCAGACTGCACTCCTCAGTCTCAGGACCGTGTCTTACACTTACTTTCCCATGGAAGGATACCTGCCTTTATATGGGATAGTGTTTGGCTTGGCTCTTATGGTAGATTGCCTGTGGGTAATACACATAAGCATAAACAATTATGTGAAAGATGGTGTACCCTTGCTCTTTGTTATTCTGAGTTGGAAACACAGAAACATCTTTTTTTGGATTGTTCATATATTAAACCTTTTTGGGTTTGGTTGGCAAGTCAATGGAATGAACCTTTATTTTCTTTTATTTCTTATGAGACTTTAATGTACGGATCAAATAAGGGTGAATGGTCTAGGTATCCTGATGCTACGTTGCTTTTAGTTTTCTCTGTTATTCGATTCTATATTTGGCAGTCTAGAACTTTTTGGTCCACTCAACAACGTACTGTTTCGTTTGAGGAACTTTTCTACAATATTTCAAATACAGTTCGGGCTGTGTATAATTTTGATTTGAAAAAGTTTGGTCAACCTACTTGTTCTGCTTTATGGGTGAATTGTGATAGTTGGTTGTGTTGTTAATTGTTTTTTTCCTTTTTTTCTGTATTCGTTTTGCATATTGTTTGGAGTCCTCCTTTAATAAAAAATTCCCCTACTCTTTTGGATAAGTGCCATGGGATCTTTAACATCCACCTGAACTACCACCAATCCAGGCAGATGGGACCTCGGTTTAATGTCTCATCCGAAAGACAGAACCTCATAAGTGCAGCACCCCTCTCATGCTGCACTACAGTGTCAATACTGGGATATTAACCCAAGTGCCAGAAGTGGGAACTGAACCCACAGCCCTCTGATCTCCTGGCATCAGAGGCGAGTGTGCTACCTACTGAGCCACTGACACTGCAAATGGAGGGGGATTTCCCTGCAGGAGGAGAGAGGTAGTGTTGCCACTGTATCGCTCACTGGTGAGATCCCCACCTAAAGTATTGTGTCCAGTTCTGAAGGCTGCACCTCAGAAGGGACATAGACAGGGTGGAGGTAGTCCAGGGGAGGGCAATTAAAGTGGTGCTGGGGTTGCACCAAAAAGCCCTATATTGAGAGAATGAGGGCTCTTGACATGTGCACCCTGGAAAACTGGAGAGGGAGAACAGACATGGTAGAGACCTACATGCACCTCACAGGGGTCAACAGGGTGCTGGATGGAAGTCTCTTTTAAATGAGGAAGAGCACCAGGACCAGACGGTATGTAATAAAGCTGGAAGTGAGAGAGTTCAAGAGGGCTGTAAGGAGTTACTATTTCACTGAAAGCGTGCAAGGTGTCTGGAATAGACTGCCAGCAGAAGTGGAGAAGGCAAAAACGTTTGGGGCTTCAAGCATGCATGGTAAGGCATAGGGGAATATTAGTAAATGGGCAAGGAGGAGGGAGGGTCTGCTGAGACAGGCCACCCCTGTTATGGTCTGTATAGACAGACTAGGCAGACACCATCTGGGCAGACTGGGTGGGCTAAGTGGTCCTTTTCTGCTGACAAATTCTATGTTTCTAGGTGGAATTAAAAAAAAAGAACAAAAAAAAAAGTCCCTCCCTATGTGGCCAGGGCTAGTGCCTTGGCCACCTACACTCACACCCCAGTAATTTCCCACAATACTCTCCCCCCCAACTTCCTACAGACAATTTCCTAGCTTTTGGCACTGCTCATGGAGCTAACACCATTAAACTGATCAGTCTGCCTAGCATCATAAATGATGTAGACCGCTTAGCCTCCCAACTTGGTCGGTGAGTATCCTACAAGAAGGCACAGTATTGGTTAGGGAAGGGGCCAACTCACTAGATTGAATTTGAAGTATCCTTGCCCCCCCCCCAGTTGGGTCACAACAGAAATAAGTTACTACTGAATACAGATATCATAGCCCTGGTTGGGGCAAGGGAATAGCCCTGGACACCTGGGAAGGGACAAAGGTTTTTTAAATGTATTTTTATTTATTTTCTTAAAATTCGACCGAATATTGAATACCATACAATAAACAGCTGAGTACCCATGATGCTGAGTATGAATTCTCACTGGGTATTCAATAAAAAATACACATCACTATCCTTGCAGCTGGGAATCCCTCTTCCCCACTATCTACATCCTAACCAACCCACCATCAGCTATGCTTCATCTTTGAGTACCACAATATACCAAATTCTAACCCTTTCCCAGCTACTGAAAAACTATAATTACTAGATTCAGTAAGTAATATATAGTTTTCAAGGATTTTCATATTCTGCAATACACGAGTGATAATACACATTTGTGTATTAGCACCCCTGTAGTATTTAATTTTCTTAACACTTACACTAACACCACCTGTTTCTCCCCTTTAAACTTTCCCTTGTGCTATGCACCTGCCATCTCATGGGACCCCAGCCATTCCAACCATAACTTATGGGCCAGCAAGATAAGTGGAAGTTGTGGGGTTAAAACAAGCTCATTGTGGCAGCAGAAAACAAAGAAGTCAGTGGAGCTTGTCTAAAAAACACAAAGATTGCTCAGTTTTGGGCTTTCCAGTCGACTATCTCTGAGCCTCCTCTCTGCCCCCTTCCTCTTGACTGTCTCATGTTGCAGCAGCAAAGTCATGTGGCTTAAAAAGGCCTCCTGGCCCACAATCTTGAGGCAACAAACAAATGTTCAACAAAAAAGGAGCACCGGGATCTATTTGGTTACGATGCTAAGTACAAATAATGAGCAAACCTGGAGAGTAAACATGCAGAACCCGTAACAGTAGAGACACACCAACCATAGCAGTTCAAATGGTCATGTTTTTAATAAAGTGCAGATACATACTGCACAGTGGAACAGTACAGAATGCCCATTCAGGCCAATGCCAACAGTCCTGTACTGCTCCACTGTGCAATATATGTCTGCACTTTATTAAAAACATGACCATCTGAACTGCTATGGTTGGTGTGTCTCTACTGTTATGGGTGCTGCATGTTTACTCTCCAGGCAACAAGCAGCAGTAGTACAAAGCCCCCGTCAGGTCTCAGGGCTTGTCAGTTCAGAGAAGCCTGCAAGCAGCAGCAGTGTCTCATCTGTAATTATAAAAATGGTAACCGGTTCTAATTTTTTCACCCACCCTTGGTGTGTGGTGCCTGCACAATCTTCTCCAGGTTCACTCTCAAGGCTTATGACTATCACACACCTTGGGTGTGTAAATAAAACTCATAATACACCCCTTCCCATACATTATTCTTTATCCCCTAATATTAACCCTAACTTCACTACTTAACATATTATTGGCAAGATAAATTAAAACAAAATTTATAGGATACTGGGGTGGGATTTTCAAAAGGACTTGACACAGCCATAGATGCATGCTACACATGCATCTGCATCCACCTTCTTGCATCCAGGCAGCTCTGCTGCTGTTTTCAGAGGTTGCATAATTTAGGACAGAAAGTTACAATTTGAGGCAGAAAACGGACACAGTTGTGAGTTGCATCCAGTTTGAATGCACTTGCATTTGTTTTTGGATGTGAACTTCAGATGCTGTTAGGCCATCTAATTGATGGTCTAACAGGTTTGCACATATTTCTGCTTTGGAAATAGCAGCAGATGCATCATGGGCAGATACTTTTGAAAATCATGCCCAGTATGTTTTCAGTGCAGCTCAGTCTGGTAAATGACAGCATGTTTTATTATTTACAATTCTACTAACAGAATATCACAAAAACACACACACACACACACACACACAGTAAATTGCAACAGGCTAACAAGATTATAACAACGATAACATACAAGCATATGATAAAATTGTGTTTTATGTAAGCTTAAAGGAAATCTACACCCTCATATCACGTAAATGTTATTTTCTTGCCAACAGACAACTTTTTTCCAGTAGCTGATAGGGATATATGTGTTTTCTTTACTTTGTTTTCACTATTCATACTAGTCCCCTGCAACTACCCTGGGGGGCTGGGAGGGGGCATTTTATAGTTCTTGAAATTTCATTGTCCCTGAGAGCTGCATTAGCTTATGAGAACATGATGTAAAGTCAACCATTTATACCATGAATGTCTATGCTGAAAGTACAAGTATCCTGAAAAAAAACTCTCTTAAAAAACACACAAATTGAAAACAATTTAATAAGGAAAGACCTGTATTACAACTCAGATAGTTTGCAAAGCTAACTGAAGGTAAATGTGGTATTTCACACCTTGCTGTGACTAGTTTTGTTGAAATCTAATTAAGCAGACAGGCATACTGCAGAATCTAAAAGATTTCACATCATGTTCTCATGTGCTAATGAAGCTCTGAGGGACAGAAAGATTACAATGACCATAAAATGGAGACCCCCAGGGTAGTTACACAGACTAGTATGAACAGTGAAAATAAACTAAAGCAATCACACATATTTCTAGCAACTACAGGAAAAGAGGTGTCTGTTGACATGGAAACAGACAACATTTACAAGATATGAGGGTGTAGTTTTCCTTTAAGGAGAACAGTTACAAAGATGTGATGTCTTGCTGTCTTCTAAAAATCCTGTTCTAACAAATGTTGCTATATGTCATTCTTATATAATCATTATCACACAGCATGATAAAGCAATGTGAAACTCAATGATGTGAGACCCAAAGGCTAATTGGAACTTTCCATTAGTTAGAAAAATAATTTAAAAACAAGTTATTGGGAAAGTTACACAGAGGCAGTGTTAGGGTACAGCACCTGTGTGGTGACCACAGAGTTTCCATCACTGTTAGGTGCCTGTATCAAAATGAAGCAATATGCAGTTACTTTTTGCTTTCCAACTGACATCAAAGTAAAGGTCTCCTTTACAGCATGGTTACTAAGCAGCAGGACCACAATTTCCTCAGATTTGATATATATGTACATCCCAGTCTAACCACAGACAAAAACATGTTTTATAGCAAAATTATATTCAACACGTAGCACATGCAAGATGTAGGAGAGAAGGAGACAAGATGAAAGTATAGCAGTCATATTGGTTTTTCCTTTGCTGGATATTTTCTCTGTTAACTCATGCAGGTTGTCTTGCTGAAAAGAAGGTCAACACTCATCATAGTGGTGGGAAAGAGCTTGCAGTTGATTGTGTCTGGAGGGCACAGCTTAGGCCCAACCCTCCCTGCCCCTCACACCCCCTTGGTGTCACTTCCTTTATACCAGGGTTTCTGGCATCATTTTCTCTAGTGGCATATAACTGTTATAACCTTAACAGCACAGCACAGTAAAAGCACACACACTATTTAAAAAACAAACAAACACAAAAAATTACACAGGGTAAACTGGAAAGAAGATAGACATGAGGGGAGTAGTGCAGTAGTGCAATGCACTGGCTGTGGGGCAGCAGTCTTCTGGGAGACTTTCTGGAGTCCGAGATGCTGCCCTATTTGTAGGCAACTCTCTGCTCTGAGGGAGGAGGTTGCCCATCTCCAAGCCAAACTGGACAGGAGTACAGGAACCCTCCCCCATGCAGGGAACACCAGGGCCACCACCTCTGCCTCAGAGGTTGCCAAGAAGGACCAGTGGTTGAACCACAGTGGGCTCAGGGAGGGTGAGGGTGGTGGAACAGAGGTGCACCCCTTCAAACGTATCACTCCACAATCAATATGTCATTCTGATGGCGTATAGTTCCCCTATGGAGGCACACACGGTGGAGGCTGAGGTTGTTGTCAACCATCACAAGGGAGGCCCACAGGAAGGTGACACAGAACACAGCAGGGAAAGGGAGCAGGTCCTTGTGGGGGACTCAATTATCAGGGTGAATAGAACTGGGGGGAGCATGGGAAAGTGAAGTAAGGTGCCTGCCTGGCACCATGGCTTGGAGGGACCGGAAGTGGATTCCAAGGATCATGACAGCAGCTGCACAGGAGACAGTGCTAGATGTCATTGTCCACCTAGGGACAAATGACTTGGCCACGCATGGGATTAGAGCAGTGCAGGAGGAGTTTGTGGAGTTGGGGAGGGTCCTCAGACAAGTAGCTCATACAGTATACTTCTCGGAGGTGTTGCCTGTCTATGGCATGGGTGAGGTGAGGTGAGGGTACTCTGCACCATGCAATTCAATGAATGGTTGAAAAACTGGTGTAGCGCACAGGGTTTTGGCATCGTTGGGGACTGGGGTTCCACATGGAGGGATACCCCACCTATATTGACATGATGGTCTGCATCTGTCCAGGAAAGGAACCAGTCTCCTCAGTGATTAGTTTAAATGCTTCATTGGCAAGCTTTTAAACTAGGCAAGGGGGGAGGCACTGATAAGCAGCAGGGAATTCACAGCCTCCCCCTCCAAAATAGGGTACTAAATGAGGTAAAGACCAAGGTAGAAAGGTCAGTAGGGAGCAGCACTGGAGTAAATGGAGAAATCAAAGTCAGTAAGGGCAGGGATGGGGCTACAAGAAGTAAAGTCATCAAAAAATGTTGAGTAATGGGTACCAATGCCCATAGTCTGAGTAACAAGCTTCCTGAACTAGTGGCCTTGATGGAAGAGGAACATCGAACATCTGGATATTGTGGCAGTCACAGAAACATGGTACACACAGAACCATGACTGGGATGTAAACATACCAGGGTACACTATCTACAGGAGGGACAGGGAGGGTAAAAGAGGATAAGGAGGAGTAGTAGCCCTCTATATAAGGGAAGGAATCAAAGCAACAGAACAAAAGGGTAAACAGGGAGAAGAGGAGAGGAGAGGAAGCACTGTGGGTCAACTTGGAGGCAGGCAATGGCACCACAATCTGCAGAGGAGTTGTATACAGCCCCCCATCTCAGACGAAAGAAATGGACAAGGAAATGATAGAAGATATTCTTAGAATGGCAGAAAAAGGGGAGATATTGTTGATGGGGGATCTGAATATGCCAGATGTTAACTAGAGTGCATTTACTGCAGCCACATCCATGAGCAGAGTCATTCTAGATGCCCTGCAGGGGGCATGCTTTTGACAACTAGTATTGGAACCCACTCAGAAGGGAGCAGCCATAGACGTGGTACTCTCAAATGGAGATGGAGAGAGGATCACAGATGTAGAAGTGGGTAGCCACCTGGTAACTAGCAACCATTGAACAGTATGGTTCATGATAAACACAGCAGTAGAGCCAAGCCATACAAAGGCAAAGGTCCTGGACTTTAGGAGGACTGACTTTGCCAAAATGGGTGAGTGCCTAAGGAATGCACTAGCAAATGGGCAGAAAGGAGGGGTGGAAGAACAATGGAGAATAATTAAAACTGCCATCACTAAGGCAACAAGCCTTTGTGTAAAGCAAATAAACAAAACAAAACAATGTAAAAAACCACTATGGTTCTCAAAGGAGGTGGCAGGGAAGGTTAAGGAGAAAAAGACAGCATTCAGGAAGTACAAGGAATCACAGAAGGAGCAGGACAGAGAACTGTATCAGTTAAAGCAGAAGGAAGCAGGGAAGGCAGTCAACAGCAAAGGCCCAAGCCGAGGAAAAGATAGCCAACTCAGTTAAGAAGGGGGATAAAACCTTTTAGAAGACCAAGGGAGGGATAGTGAGGCTTAATAAAGGGCAGGGTGTGTGTGCAGAGGGTGACTGAAAAGGCACAGATACTAAACAAATATTTTTGCTCAGTATTCACAAATGAAGAAGGGGAGGTACCTAAACCAAACAACAGAAACACTCTGAATAGGGGAGTTGACACCAGCCCATTCACCGAAGAAAGAGTTCTGAAAGAACTCTTAAAACTGAAGGTGGACAAAGCAATGGGGTCTGATGGGATTCATCCCAGAATGCTAAAAGAACTAAGGGTAGAACTAGTGACACCACTGACTACCTTCTTTAACAAATCATGGGAGGATGGGGTGGTACCTGAGGACTGGAGGAGGGCAGATGTTATTCCACTTCACAAAAGTGGGAGCAGGGCAGAGGCAGGAAACTACAGGCCTCAGTGATAGGGGAAAATGATGGAATTACTTCTGAAGGAAAGAATTGTTGAGTACCTAGAGGCCAGAGTGGCACAGGACCCAAGGCAGCATGGATTCACATCGGGAAGGTCATGTCAGACGAATCTAATAGATTTCTTTGACTGGGTGACCAAAGTAATAGATCAGGGAGGGACTATGGACATGGCCTACCTAGACTTCAGCAAAGCACTTGACACAGTCCCACACAAAAGATTAATATACAAGTTAGCCAGCCTGGGAGTGGATCCCAAGATGGTAGCCTGGGTAAAAAATTGGCTGGGGAACAGGACACAGAGGGTAATAGTAAACAGAGTCCATTCTGAAGAAAGGAGGTTACTAGTGGTGTACCGCAGGGTTCAGTTCTAGGACTGGTCCTTTTCAATGTCTTTATAAGTGACATTGCAGAGGGACTGGAAGGAAAAGTATGTCTCTTTGTAGATGACACAAAGATCTGCAAGAGGGTTGATACACAAGGTGGGGTGGAAAGGATGAGAATGAGCTTGGCAAGGTTGGAGGAGTGGTCAAATGTATGGCAGCTTAGATTCAATGCTAAGAAGTGCAAAGTAATGCACCTGGGAAACAAAAACCCAGGGGAAGAGTACACTATAGGGGGTGAGATACTAACAACAAAAAAAATGAAAAGGGACCTCGGGGTAGTCATATCAGATAACCTAAAGGTGGGCAAGCAATGTGAGAGGCAGTAAGGAGGACTGGGGGGATACTGGGATGTATAGGGAGAGGCATCACCAGTAGAAAACAGGAAATTGTTATCCCTCTGTACAGACAGCTGGTGAGGCCCCATCTGAAGTACTATGTGCAGTTCTGGAGACCCAGTCTCCACAAAGACATAGACAGAATGGAGGCAGTCCAGAAGAGGGCAACTAAAATGGTGAAGGGTCTGCACCAGAAGACACGTGAAGAGAGACTTAAGGAGCTTAATATGTATACCCTCGAGGAAAGGAGGGACAGGGGGGACATGATAGAAACTTTCAAGTACCTCAAGGGAGTCAATAAAGTCCAAGAAGGTAGTATCTGTCAGAAAAAGAGGTGTGCAAGAACAAGGGGGCACAATTCGAAGATAGGAGTGGGACGGCTCAGAGGTAATGTGAGGAAATATTTTTTCATGGAGATGGTTGTGGATGCATGGAACAGCCTTCCTGAGGAGGTTGTGGAGTCAAAAACAGTAGGGGAATTCAAGAATGCATGGGACAGACATAAGTCAATTCTAGGGGGTTGGGGTAGAAGGAAGTAGGCTGTTGATTAACTAGGATCTGCAGCTTATCCATTAGGTGGGGAAATGGGTAAACTGGGTGGGTCAAGCGGTCCTTATCTGCTGTCAAATTCTATGTTTTTATGTTACTATGTTTCTGTAGTATGCAGTATTTCATAGTATATCTACACTGGACATTTGTGAAAACAGGCATTTTTGCTCACATACCTTCCAGTATTCAAATAAAAACTGATTGATTAATTTAACTGATAGTACAAGCAGGTATGAAAGACAAGAATATCAAATGTCAGTTACAATATTAACAGCATATATTCAAACAATGATTTCCCACAACAGTCCACCCTTGCTGCCTGAGGAATCTATATGGCATGACACAGCATTAAGGGTTTAGGCTGCATTGCATTGTCTAATAGCAGAATTAATTAAGTACTAACCTTAACATATTAAAATAATAGTACGTATAGTCCGCAATATTAAATGGCGATGTATTGTTAAAGCATTCTGAGCAAAGCACGTTACTTTGGTCAAACTGAAAAGCAATAATCATCAAACAACCTATATGTAACCCCCCTACAAATGGGGGTTCCCAAAAAGTCTTCCTTGAGCTTGCCTAAATGCTCACTGCCAGGCTGGTGTCCTGCATTTTAGCAGTTTAAATGTGATTACCAGAGCCTGTATAACCTCTGTGTACTGTCTCTGTAAGAGCTGCCTGATTGCAGCCTAAGTATGATTCAGCCAGCACTTGACGTCCTTTGTGCAGGAAAAGATGTGTCCAAGTTACATTTTTCTGATGTCCGAACCACTTTATTGTTTAAAGAAGGCCCCAGGTTGAAGCTGCTTAATCAGTTTTTGTATAAAGCGACAGTAGATTGGGGTGGCCAAATAGATAAGCAACAATTGGTCCTGCCCACAGCCTTCAAAGATTTGATACTGAGGTCCCTCCACAATCATATGGGCCACCTCAGTATTGACCAGACCCTTGACCTAGTACGATCTCGATTCTACTGGCCCAAGATGGGGGCAGATGTTGAGCACCATGTAAGGACTTGCAGTTGCTGTCTGCAGAGAAAAGGCCTGCCTCAGAGGGCTGCCCCCCCTTGTCAACATTACTACCAGCACCCCAATGGAACTAGTCTGCATAGACTTCTTGAGTTTAGAGCCTGATCAGCGAAACATTGGCAATGTGTTAGTGGTTATGGACCATTTCACATGGTATATGCACTAGCTTTTCCCACCAAAGATCAGAAAGCATCTATCGTGGCCAAGGTGCTAGTGGAAAATTTCTTCATCCACTATGGTGCCCCCCAGCCAATTCACTCTGATCAGGGCCAGGACTTTAAGAGTTGGCTAATCAAAGAAATGCTTTCTCTGGGGGGGTGTGACAGTCAAGAACCACCCCTTGTCACCCACAGGGGGATCCTCAACCAGAATGCTTTAACTGCACCCTGCTAGACATGCTAGGCACTCTTCACCCAAAAGATAAGCATAAATGGAGCCAGCAGATTAGCACTTTAGTACACGCTCACAATTGCATGAAGAATGATGCAACCAGGTTCTCTCCCTACCACCTCATGTTCGGGAGAGAGGCCCAGCTGCCTGTTGATGTCTGTTTTGGGGTTTCTCCTGATGGGGTCCAAGCTGAAGATTACCTGCAATATGTACAAAAACTGAAAGCTCAATTGAACCATGTCTATCAACTGGCCCAGACAATGGCCACCAAAAGAAATCTAGCCAACAAAGAGAGACATGATAGAAAAGTAAAGGCTCAAGAGCTTAGGCCTTGAGATTGTGTGTTGTTACGAAATTTAGGATTGCATGGTAAACACAAAATTGCTGATCGATGGCACCATCTTCTCCATGTCATAGTTGGAAAGTTGGATGATTTGCCAGCATACAAAGTGTGCCCAGACAATAACTCCAAAGCTGTGAAGACCATGTACCATAACCACTTGCTACCTATTGGTCAAGTTATAATTGAGGCTGAACCCACCGGGATTGATTCCCCTGGACCAGTGACTCGTGCTGCTGCAAGAAAGAAACAGAGTCAGCCTGCCCCCTTGGTTGCCGATTTAAGACTGCCCCTGCAGCAGGCCCAGATAGATAGTGACTGCCAGTCTAACTCGGATGACAGTGAGTGTGATAATGCCTATTACCCCTCATATGAACTGTGTCAGTTGTTTCGTGGAAATCCTGTGTTGAATTATGGGGATGAAGCTGGGCCTTCTGGACTGCCTAACGCCCTGGCATCATCCTTGGAGCCAATGCTCTCTAAAGTGAAGTGCAAAGTATCACATCTGAGGATGCTGAGTCTTTGTGTATCGTGGAACTGTATGAGTCACCTGAAGGAGAGGCTGATAGTATGAGTCTTTCTGGTGGCATGCCAGAACTTGAGGAACACTATGAGAGTGCTGACAACCCCCTTTCAGTGCCAGAGTGTCTTCAAAATGAGCCAAGTGTTGTAGAAACAGAGACTACAGAGCAAGGAGCTGACAGTGCTCCTAGCTTGGACATTACCCTTTATGCAGAGGCACCCCTCACAAGTAATGAAAGCTCCAAGACCATTGCTGAAAGTACAGAGACTGTGGTTGTTCACCCAAGAAAGACTGGCCAAGTGGTCAAGCCAGTGGTGCACTTCAGTTACGATTCCCCCGGGAGGCCAGTAAATTTACCTCTCAATGTAGACCACAAAGGTGTTTATGTTTCTCAGAGCTCACTGTCCAAATTGAGCTTGACGGCCCATTCCAGGTTAGTTGTTCTGCCCTCTCACCATGGTGCCCCTGCCCCATCCAGCCCCAAGTTAGCTGATAGGGAAGGACCCCCTCTTGCATTGTTTAGAGTACAAGAAGTTATTACATGATTCTGTATAGTAATGTTCAATTTACCTTTGTGAAATATGCATAATGTATTGTCAGAATGGAAATGATATAGTGAAGTACATTGAAATGTATAGTAAAGTGACAAATTATGCCAATTGATGAATCAGATGGTACTTGTATAGCATGCTAATGTTATACATATCTTGTATATGTTGCCTTTTCAATGTTATGATGGTACAGACTTGACACAGACACCAAGTTTTCCCAGGCAGGGAAGGGTGTAACCCCCCTACAAATGGGGGTTCCCAAAAAGTCTTCCTTGACCTTGCCTAAATGCTCACTGCCAGGCTGGTGTCCTGTGTTTTAGCAGTTTAAATGTGATTACCAGAGCTTGTATTGCCTCTGTGTACTATCTCTTTAAGAGCTGCCTGATTGCAGCCTAAGTAATCTAAGCGGGAGCTCTGTTGGAAGATGTAATTATTTGCTGAAAATCATTTAGAGTGATAATGATAATGTAGTTTGTCTAACCTGCTGTCTTAGTAGCAAGGATTGTTTTGTTTTGTCTCCACTATCTTGGTTCTGGACTGCAAATTGGACCAATCAGTTCTGGTGGGACCTAAAATGTATTCGGACTACAGGAGCTGTCTGAAGTCAAAATCTGTAGGAATTGTAGTTTTTAACTTTTTACGCCTTTTTTGCAATTGAAGGGGGAGCTCTTGCTTTGACTGACAGCCAAATCAGCCAACCAAACCTTTTGGATCTTGGGGAAGTCTAGGGCTGCTTGCAATTTTCAGTTATTCTGAGCTGGGAAGTGAAATGAGAAGAGCTCAAGTGTATTTTGGGCAGCAATCCGAGTGGATTCGCATGGGAAAACTGTGAAAGGGCTGAGTTCTTGGCTTGCATGCCTGCCAGCTGCTTCTGAGAGGGAGAGAAGAGAATTATTTTGGACTAAATCCAAGTTTGTGTGACTAAAGTAAGCTACTGAAGTGGGCCAGGCTCAACTTGAAGAAGACCGAAGATTTTGCTGAATGCGATCTGCCTGTCAGGAGTTCCAGCTACCCCTAAGATCCCGGTGTGTGCAGAGACTATGCGATTGTGATGGAGGAGCGCTTTGCCTAGTGCAGTAGAACTCCCTTACTTGTAAATGTGCTATGACCTGCTAGTGGTTGTGAGTTAGTTCCCCACTATGTGAACTGTGTTCTGCTTGCTGGAAGCTGTATCCAGCCCAAAACGGACTACATCTGAATTTGTCTCCATGCGGTCTGGGCCTTGCCAGACTGGCCCAGCCAGACTACCCACTGCACAGAGAAGCCATCAATGAGAGACCTGCCTGGGGATCATCCCCCTGCTCCACGCTTGAACAGGAACGACGCCTCTGCGACTCGTATGTGCCCTGCTTCTCCTGGTATTCCAGATCAACTACCTGCAGTCTCGATTTTCGTCCAGCCTGTGTTCAGTCTTGGGTATCGTGAGTAAATACTAGGGTAGCTCCCTGTAACAACAGCTTAATCTGAATGTGTCATCTGATTGTCTTGTTGTTTCATTTCCTTTATGAACTGAGCCCTCTGGCTCCAGATTACAAATATTGTGTACTGTGCATGTTGTGTTTTCTATCACAGGGCTTCAACCAGCTGCAACCCCGGGCAACAGTCTTGGCTAGCCCATCTTTTCTCCACCTGGGTACCAAGAGGTGTGACTGTGTGGGGGGACTCAAAGCACATGCATAACTGCTTGATTGATATAACCTTTAAGCTATTTAACCTGATTTTGACCCTTTCTTGTTCAAGTCCCCTGAATAAATCAGATCTAACTTTTTCTGCATGTAATCTGACCGTGGTTCCAGTTTGTGCTCAAAGTACTGTATTGTTGCTATTTGCTGTGCATAACCTTGTTTTACAGGGGGTCCCCAGGGTTGAGCCAGAGGAATTAACCCTGGTGGTAAGTGCAAACAGTGTGGGTACTTGTGTGGTGTACCAGGGGTATTGTGAAAGTGATTATTGTACGGTGTTCAGGCCACTAGAGGGGAAAGATGGGGGTTACAGTGTCCCAGAGGGCTGTGCCCAGGTTAGCTTGACCACTACCAACCCTGACCTCTGGGTCGAGGCACCCGTTTCAGAACTCAGGCCTCTTAACCTACTAGCCAAGCAGGCAGGGGTAGTAGCCCTTGGGATAGCACCACTTAGGGGTTACATATAAAAGAATCACAACTGTCAATAGAACTTCAGTATAATGAGTAAAATTATTTGAGCAGTTGCATATATTGGTGAGCAGTAATTGTTTTGAGCTGAGAACGTTGTTGTCATATGGGGAGGATCTTTTACTCTGAGTGTGATGTTTCCACATGCCATTTCTATACTACCACTTTCAGTGTATTCCCTACAGTTCACATATGTGTGAATGACTAGTACAGTATGCACTGCAAGCCCATTAGTCCACAGTTGGTGGGCAGTCGCAGAGGTATGCGGGTGGGTATGCTGCTGCCCGCCACTGACTAGGGGGATCTGGGTGGACTAGGGGTCCTGTTTGGGTCTGGGTTGCCACTGGACCACCAGGGTAGTCTGTACAGAGCTCATACTGGCGATTGGGAATATGGGCGGGTAGGGTTACCGCTAGACTACCAGGGAATAGTACCTATTAATGTACAACCATCACAAGTACGGGTGGGGGGGGTTCCACTAGATTACCAGGGTTTACTGTCCATTGTATCATTGACGATCACAGCTATGGGGAGGGTGGGAGGTGCCACTAGACCACCAGGGACCATATAGGTGCTTGTGGACAGTGTTCTGGGTAGGCAGGTGGCCACCCATGCTGGCAGCTACTGTGTTGTGCCATGCAGTACAACAGCTCACCTGTGAGTGGCCACCATTTGAGCTGTTTATTTTTCAGGCTCAGCTGTGGGCATTGGTATGCGACGCATCCTGGGGTTGTGCAGGCATATGCGCCGCACATCCTAGGCCGAATATCGGGATGTGCTGCATATGCATGGGCACGCCCTCTGGGGATATGCCACATACATTATCTTTGCACCTGATGCATTGGGACTTGTGCTGCTCAAGTTCCGCCTTTGAATATTGCCCTGGGGTGCATTTCTGGGGTTGAACTGGTGCAACTCAGTTGCGTCAAGTAAAACCCCATTGAATATCTGGCCCATTGTGTCCTTTACCAAACAAGAACCTTAGATCAACATGTACATCTGTTAGGATGTGGCGTTACCGATCCCAAATTTTACATAATACTTAACAAAAATTGCTTACAAGACTTTACACACTCCCAGTTTAATGCAAGCTCCTTAGAGGCACAGTAAGGACAGTACCACTTGGTCATCTGTTTATCTTGTATAAGATCTGGGATGTGTCCAGCTTCCACGCTACATAATAAATGTATTATTGTAGTCAAGACATAACTACCATAAGTGGTACAAATAATTTCTCTAACCCCTCAGTGTTCTTTTGCCTCCCTATTATTTATATAAACTAACTGATTTATTTTTGCCCAAGTCTCATTAGTTTAGCAATGTCATGCATGTTATACAGTATACACTGCACACCTTTCCTCAGTACCTAAGCCACCAAGACATTGAAGCACTAGCTTATATATAGTGTGAACTGCTTGATGTTCAAAATAGCTAAAATGCCATTTTATATTTTCTAAGTTTGCTCTATTCCAAAGCAACATACCTGATCCAGATTGACCTGATATGGACCCAACAATTCCATCTAAACAAAAGCACCTGGAATGGAATATGCCAGTTTATGGAATAGGTTCTTGTCCAGCTACAGGGTATTGGGTTCACTCCTGATAACCTGACACAACCTCTAATAAGAGACAGAAATTAATGATACATTTGTTTCAGTACAGTGCCCAAACTGCCATGTTTCAGTGAGAAATATTCAAAATAACAGGTACATGCATAAATTGTGCATTATTTATCAGAGTTCCTGGGATAGAAGTCGAAGTCCAACCACGGAGTGGACCCGTATCCACTTCAGGGCATTGTAAAGTTACCTTTGAGGGTTCCATAATTGGCTGTTCGGTACCACAGGCAGAAGCTGTTGTCATATGGGGAGGATCTTTTACTTTGAGTGTGATGTTTCCACATGCCATTTCTATGCTACCACTTTCAGTGTATTCTCTACTGTTTGCTATAATCAGTCAGTACAGCTATTTATCCTCTCATTTCAAGTTCCTAAGTATCAATGAAACATTGTTTTCAAACAACTTTGCATGTCTCCTGTATCTCTTGGACTCTGTGTAGCCATATTTCTCAGGATAGTAGGCACGGTGTCCAAAACCATAGAACCCCAGTCTGATTTATGTGGCCATACTACCATTGGGATGCCCTCTGTGACACAGGACACCAGAAATAAGACATCACCCCGATGTGACCTTCCACCTGGCTCTGGTGAACATGGAAATTTAAAACCATGATCAGGTTTGAATTGGTACAAGCCCAAGGATTAAAACTGGCAGTTCTGCAAGCATTTTGAAACGAGAAATGTAGACAACAAAGATTTTTGCTATTCCCCCATCAGTCATTTATAGTTACTCCTCTTTAAACAAATTCAGCTGATTGACATGGAGCCACTTATCAACTGGCTTCTTCCTGTCTATAATCCTGACTCTGCACACAGAAGGACTAAGTTTGTCTATAATCAGAAAAGGTCCTCTTCATTTATTACACAAGCTGTGTTCTGGTGTTGCAAACTCTAAATCCATGACTTTTTTCTAACCTCCCATGTGTTTTCTCTGACTCCCTTGTCAAAATGAGCCTTGTTTTTCCTTTGTACCTCTCCTAATTGTTATGCCTTAAAGAAGTGCACCTGTTTCAGATTTGCTCTGAGGTTAGAAACATAAATATCAACACTTACCCTATCAGTAGTCGGCGAGGGTACTCAGATCAGTCTACAAGTGTTCTGGTAAACTCATCTGTCTCCTTGTTATGACTACAAAGGGTGTAAGATGAGTGGCAGTCAATTGTTTTGCCCTATTAGCCATGGCTAGAAGGAGTCACAGGCTATCCTAGTTTTTACCATTTATGGCTACAAACTTCCTTAACATTGTTTTAATCTGGTGGTTTGTGCTTGCAACCTCGCCAGATGATTGGGGATGATATGGGATATGAAAGTGTTGTTTTACCCCTAGCAATTACTGACAGCTGCATTACATGTCCTGTAAAGTGTGAACCCTCGTCAGACTCAATAGGCAATGGCAATCCCCATGTGGAAAATGCCTGATCTGTGAGTGTCTTCACAATGGTTAAGTCTGTGTTGCATTTATTTGGGAACACCTAAACCATTTCTGTTCTGGTTTAAGAAGTTTCAGAATATCAGGAGCGGATGCCACTGTGGGGGTGCAGCTGAGTGTTATCTGAATCAGCTTATGGTAGTTAATGATCAATCACCAGGAAAAATCTTGCCTCTGGATTGATCAAATGGGTCAAATGTTCATAGATGAGCAGGGTCATAGGACCCCCCAGTGACAGTGAGGTGATTTGTGTCTGCTATAAACAGTATGTCTTCCCCTTGGAAGGTGTACTGTTTTTTTTTTGGGGGGGGGGTGTCAAGTCCTGCAATGTGAATTGTTGCTTGCATTCTTCCACAGTTGTGTTTATGCTTGGCAAATGCTTATTGGGTTTTCTGTATCAGAGGCACTAACAAATCCCTAAAAAGGTTTTGTGATATTGATGCTAATATAGCATATTGTGTTTAACTTCGCTGCTGCCACTGTGTGAGAGTTGGGTATGACCACAGCCTCTGAGTTGGGGGAAGTCTGGAGTAGCAAGCATTTGGCCAGGTCAATCATACAGCCACTGGGCATGGAAAAATCTGACCTCAGTATATTAACAGTATTTGGCAGTGATTTCAGAGCAAAGACCTGACTAGTAGTATGATCATATAATTGAACCATGACAGGCTTAGATAAAATCAATTTCCTGCAAAAGTTGCTAAGGGTAAGGGCTTCTCTGATGATAATGGAGATTTAGAAAGTGTCTGTGTGTGCAGAATGGAGATGGCGGTGCCTGTGTCAACCAACATATTATGTTGGCTGTCCCTGACCAGTGCTGGCAAAACAGGGTCTGCAAAAGTAATCTAAAAATAGGGAGGCAACAGCCTACGGGGGCCTGGGTCAATCATTGGTCCCATTCCCCGTTCTCTGATGGCTTAGGATTGGAGTGGGAGGAGGAATGACATGAACATTTCTGTTAGCAGTGCATTGTAAGTTCTTGGAGCTGCTTTCTAAGGTTCCCGTATGTAAGGTCTCGCTTGAATGATCCACTTGGGCATTCAAGTCAAGAGGAGGGGGCACATTGTGGGTATGACTGCTCCCTCTCCCTTGGATCCATGGCCTGATAGCAAAAACTGAATGCCGACTCGCATAACAGTGAGTACATTTCACCCAATCTGATAATCGCTACATACCCAAATCAGCAAACCCCACATGCGTGATGGCACTTCAAACAGTAAAAAGGCCACGGGGGGGGGGTCACGTGATGCAGCAGACTGTGTAACAGCACTTGGATCCAGCTCCCATTATCCAGGGCTTTTACTTCAATTTAAACATCTCCAAATAAGGTGCTAACGACCGCAGAATAAGTTATAAAGGTGTGGACTTACTTGTCTGTAACTTGGGTCGGAAATGGAAGCAGAAATGAGAACCGCGCTGCCCCGACACTCTCCACCAGTTTCCCCGGAGAAATCTGGCAAAAGAAGCAAGGCCCAGACGACTGGCAGTGGTAAACAACTTACTACTACGGCCTCTCCTGTCTTGGCTTTGGAAGCAACTCCTCTCACCTTGGAGCTGTTTTTAAAAGAGCTGCAACCATTTAGGGATGACTTAAAGTCAGTAGTTGCTGAAATAAAGCAGATGTCAGGGGCGCTGGAAGACCTATCCACCAGAATATCGGACACAGAAGCACGGCTTATCTCTATGGAGAAGAAATCCGATCGTTTAGATAACGCAACGGTAGAAAAACCCGCAACGTATTAAGAAATTGGAGCAAAAAGTCAAAGATTTGGAAGGGAGGAGCCGTAGGAATGATGTGGTGATCCTAGGAATTCTGGAAGAAGAAGAAGAAGAAGGTAGCAATACCATCCTGTTTCTCCAGAAATTGATTGAAAAGCTTGCTGGTCCTTCTCCTTTCAGGGCCTCGTACATAATAGAGAGGGCTCATAGAGCACTGAGACCGATGCCAGCCCCTGGCCAACCACCCTGGCCTTTGATGTTTAAATTTCTTAATTATCAAGAAAAGCAGTTCCTTTTGTCAAAGATCAAAGAATTAGAGCAGGTACTCTGGGAAGGAAACAGGATCCGAATAGCCCAAGACCTCCCTGCCACCATGAGACAAAGGAGGGCCCTTTTTCATCCCACAGTAACGAAGTTAATAGCTGAGGGAATAAAATTTCATATGGGGTATCCAACTTGCCTCCAGGTAGTGATTTCGGGTGCCTGGATGTCTTTTGATGAAGTCGAACCTGCGTTGAAGGCATTACAGAAGGAATACCCTGACCTCTTCAGAGCTCGTTGAACGAGCATGAAAGCAGCGGCGATTTCGTGGAGCATTATTGATGCTTCTGTGGGTCTATGAAGACAGCATCGAGAGACTGCAAAAGAAGGCCAGTCCATTGCCAAGGAATTGTTTATGGCATATACAGTGACTTAAAACGTGTTTCAATAGTTTTGTGGGCTTGGTGGCCATTCAACCTGTTTTAAAACCTGTGGGGGGGGGGGTTTAGAAGGACTGGAATCTAAGGACACTAGTGAGGACTTACCTCGATAGGCACATAGCACTTTATTTTTCTTTCCCTTCCCCTTCTGCAGATTTACCCAATACCTGTGGAGATAACAGGTTTTGTTGGCCACGATCGTTCTGACATTTAGGAGGGCACGGTAAGGGGAAGGCGTTTAGTTTGGGTCAAATATATTTTAGTTCACATAAACAGGAAATTTTAGAATGCGGTCTCTCCATAAGAGGGCACTCTCCACTTACAATTTTTGGAATGGGTGGAATGTAACGCTCAACCGAGGTTATTTTGGCGTGGGAAGTTCAGTCATGAATCACACCTCTAGACTGGAATATTTTGTTAAAATTAGGAAAGACTGATAACGGACACCCTCACAATATAAGGGGACTTTTTTCGCAGAGCAATTTCATCTAAGTAAATAGACGGTATTGTGAAAAGATACGTGCGGATATTAACGGGGGTGGTAATCCAGATTTTTTGAATTTAAATACATTATGCTGTTTGGATTTATACATTGTTTGTATTTACAAATTTGGATTTGAAAGGGTATCTCTTTAAGCTCCTGGGTAATGGGAGGGGGAATACTAGGACTGACACAGGACCAGCTGTATCGTGTTCCAATGACAGGGGGCGGGAGAAGGTTGGGTGTTTTGATCTGGATGTTAGCTAATTTCTGTTTTTGTACTTCTTTAGGGTGGAGGGGGGGTGAGAGGGAAGGGATATTAATTACTAGGAGCGCAATAACAGTGCTAGGGTTGGTACACTTCTGGCACCCACATGACTCCCTGTGCAGGAAATGGAGATCACTGTTTTATTAAGTAGACATAATGGCTAACTGTGTACGTATCGCGACATGGAATATCAGAGGGGGTAGGAAAAGAAGGAAGCAATATCAGGTGTTACATCACCTAAAGTTATTGAACATAGACATTGTCTGTGTTCAAGAAATGCACCTTTTGGATGTTGAGGCGTCCCAATTTCGTAGACAACAGTTTGGTCAGTTATTCGGAGCTGAGGGAACGACAGATAGCTGCGGGGTCATGATTCTTATCCATAGGAAAATTCCATTTAATACAATTAAAGTGATTAAGGACCCATTGGGAAGATATATTTTTGTTCAGGGTTTACTTTATAATAAGGAGATAGTATTAGGTAGTGTATATGGGCCAAATTATGATGCGCCCACATTTTTTACCCAACTAACACAAGTTTTGCAACCATACCTCTCCATGCCTGTGATCATAGGGGGAGGCTTTAATTTAGTGCATGATCAGATGATGGACCAGTCAAGTCCACAGAGGAGGGGTCTTTCTCCTGCTCAAAGGGCATCCCGGGAATTTCTGGACCAGACTGGAATGTGTGACATCTGGCAGATATTACATCCCTTAGACAGGAAATGTACTTTTGTTTCCCCAGTTCACTCCTCCTTTTTGAGGATAGATTATATATTCCAGTCTCATTCCCTTATACCCGGAACCCTGGAGGCCTTGATCCTGCCTGGGACCCCCTCAGATCACTCCATTGTCTCCTGTCTGATATCAATGGTATCTCTCCCAAAAAGAGGCTCCAGGTGGAAATTAAATGATTTATTGCTAAAAGATACTTCTCTTATTAAACAGATACAGGAACAAATTGATAACTTTTATCATTCTAATTGCGATCCCCAAGGAAGGCCAGATATGTTAGGGGGAGCCTTTAAAGCATATCTCAGAGGGGTTTTGATTAGCATGGCCACATATAGGAAAAAGGCTTCCAGTGCTAGACTGTCCCACTTGTTCTCCCAAATTAAGACTCTAGAAAAAGATCTTTCCCCTACTTCATCAGAAACTGTCAGGCAAGAACTGATTAAACTGAGAGCCGCATACATGGAACTTCTTCGGGAGAAGGCAGATTACTCCATTTTAAAAACTCAGGCTTCATATACCGATCAAGAGGAAAAGGCAGGCCGACTTTTGGCACTCAGGGTTAAACAAATGGAATCATCTCGTTATGTGATCTCAATAATGTCATTGCAAGATGGTTCCCTTAAAAAGCAGCCAGAAGAAATTATAAAAGAATTCACAACTTATTATAAGGAGTTATATGGACCTATGCGTTCAACCCCAACAATACAACAATTGCAGGCCTATTTACAGGAGTCTAATTTACCCCGGCTTTCTCTTGAACAACAGAATAGACTTTCGGCTCTGATAAGTGCAGCAGAAATTACCGCGTTTATTGACTACTTACCTGTGAACAAAACCCCGGGGATAGATGGATACTCGGCCTTATTTTATAAAAAATTTCAGACTCAATTAATACCAATGCTTCTCCCTCTGTAACAACATATCTTATCGGGCATGGATACTGACCCCTCGTTATTTGAAGCAATGATTGTCTTGATTCCCAAACCTGATAGACCCCCTGATTGTGTAACCAATAACCGTCCTATATCGTTAATAAATCAGGATATAAAAATCCTGACCAAATTGTTGGCTAGCCGGCTTGATAAGGTAATGGATACCTTGATAGGATCAGAACAGGCTGGGTTCCTGAAGGGTAGGTCTTCTGCTGACCACTTAAGAACCCTTTCGCATGTCTTTTCGACGTCCAGGGATGCACCCTACCGTGTGGCTCTGGTCTCCCTGGACACCAAGAAGGCATTTGATAGGGTTCACTGGGAGTATCTTTTTCAGGTTTTGGAGGCCTTTGGTATCCCATCTGGCTTTATAAGCTGGATCCGGGCAATGTATAAATCTCCCTCTGCGCGGGTCTCAGGAAATGGTGTGATTTCGGAAAAGTTTACCCTTCACTCAGGTACCAGGCAGGGATGTCCTTTATCTCCATTATTATTTAATCTTTACCTCAAACCATTAATTAGAAGGTTACAAAATTGTTCGAATGTCCAAGGGATCCCCATTCATTCCTGTGAAGTAAAGGTCTCGGCCTACGCAGACGATCTCCTCCTTCAACTCTCCAACCCTGGTTTGTCCATACCGTATATGCTGGACTTCATTGCCACTTTTGGTAGAATGTCCAATTATAAATTAAACATAGGCAAAACAACAGTATTCCCGCTTAATCATAGACTCTTTAAATCTGACATAGCTGTTTTCGGACTTAATTGGAAGCAAGACTCCCTTAGATATTTAGGCATAGAATTATCCTGAAGTCCAAAGCAAATTATAAGGTTAAATCTGGATAGTTTGGTAAACAATATCACCCAAGATTTGAATAGATGGGCTTCCCTTCCTGTTTCATTATGGGGAAGAATAAATCTCATTAAAATGAATGTATTCCCGCGCTTATTATACCCCCTTTCTATGCTTGATATCTGGCTTCCCTTATCTTGGTTCAGGAAATTACAATCCCTGTTTACCAAATTCCTTTGGTTGAACAAAACTTCCCGAATAGCCTATCACACCTTGACGGCCCCCAAAACCAAGGGGGGCTTGAGACTCCCTAATGTGACCCTCTATTTTTGGGCATCGCATATTAACAAATATATGAGATGGATATCCCAGGGAAATTTGTATATGGCTCCGGCCTAGCTTAGAAATGAACTGTCGCTAATACGGGCATCTGGTTTAAGCCCTGAGGGATTGTTACATATCAGGGAAAGTCTCCTCCCCCTAAAACTTAAAAAATCGACAGTTTCCACATCCTTAAAAATTCATGCACAGATTTGCCGATTCCTAAGGTATGATCATACTAAGGATTTTAGCCAGCCAATAGTAGGCAATCTTCACCTCAAGATAGCGGGAAAACCAATCCCCCAGTCTTGGCTCCCCATAATACAGGATCTGGAGGCCTCCAATTTTATTAATGATAATTACACATGGCTTTCAATTCAGGAAATTATCGCCAAATTTGGTATTTCCAGCAGGCATATATTCAGGGTTATTCAACTCAGGCATACTTTAACACGATCCTTCTGCCATAAACCTAGGACAGTTCATTCTATTCTGTTCCGCAAGAAATTAGGAGTACACAGTGGAGGCCCTAAGGCAATATCCAAAATCTATTGCACATTGTTTCTCTGGAAGTTCCCAGATAGTTTTGGGCCAACCGGTCTATGGGAATCCTTTTTTCCAGGCCATAATATTAACTGGACGACCGTCTGGTACACCTGTCATAAATTAATTAAACAGGACAGATTAAGATTAATGCAACTTTCTATCCTGCATAATGCTTACTATACACCTTGTAAGTTGGTTAAGTTGGGCTTAAAGACCACCACATTATGTGTTAGATGCCAACAACAGGAAGGGACGTTATACCATATTTTCTGGGCATGCCCGAAAGTCTCCCCACTATGGCACAATATTATGCAATTTACGGATCCCCTTCTAGGTCTTAAGGATTTATTTATTCCTGAAATTTGTATCTTGGGAGACCTTTCCGGCATTAAGATTCACAACCGGAAGTATCATATGACACTCATTGCTATGTCCATCAAGAAGTTGGTATTACGACATTGGCTTGACCAAAAAGAAATCTCCTATAATGATTGGTTAACAGAAATCATGGCAAATTTACGTACCGAGAAAGCCATTGCTAATTTGAATAATACAATGAGCAGGTTTAAAAAGATATGGGACCCCCTTCATGCTCTCTATTCACTATAAGGTGGTTTATATGTCAAGTATGTATTAGTGGGTCATGAAGTTAACTCAAATAGGATAAATCTTAGCATGGTATGTCATATTACCTGTCGCTGTAGTAGCTAAGGGTGGGGGGAAAGGGTAGAAGGGGAAGGTAGGGAGGATTAAGGGAGGGGGAGGGGCAGATATAAGAGTAAACTGTGACTAATGTAAACAGTCTTTATGTATGAATATCTGCTTTGTTTGTATTATTGGAAATAAGGTTAATAAACTTTAAACTGCAAAAAAAAATAAAAAGGCCACAAAACTAACCAATATTTAACATGGGGGGCCATGCCCCCGCACCCCCATTAAGGATGCAGACCCTGCACCCCTGAATTGTTATAATTAACTCCGGGGAGCGGACACTGGGGAAGGGGAATTCACGGGGCTAACATCACTGGGGCACCACAGTCAGAGGAGCAGGGAACCAAAAATAAAATTGCAAACACCCACTCCAAGGTACAAAAATAAATACCTGGGGCCAGTCCCAAACCCACAACCCTCAACATCTCAGGCAGCAGCTCACTCCAACACTCCAGGTGGCCAGCTTAGCTGCACTGTGCTGCACCACTCTATTTAACCCACAATGTCTTACCATCCCCAATGTAACAGCATCCCCCACCCCTTCAGTCGCTTTCACTGTTCTTTCCTCCCACAGTCGCCATTCCCATTTATCACTATTCTTCCGTTATCGCTGTTTCTTCGGGTATGCAAATTGAGTTGCTCCTATATGAGTCACTCATTTTGCATTTCATCACTGGACACCCTCTCCCTCTGCTTCATGGTTTGTCACGTCTCCTATATTTACCTCAACCTCTGCCATCCCGCTGAAGATTATATGGTGGGTTGTCTATTGGCGGGGGATCTTCCACCTTGAAGTCGTTCCACTTTCCTGACTTGGGTACAGCAGCTGGTACTTTTTTTGCTTTATCCCCTTTTTTGTCTTGAGCTCTATACTACTTATTACAATAAATAACCTGATACATTCTCTGCATTATTTCCATCGCATTGTCATAGGAAACATCGCAGGGATTCAGTATGTGCTCACACTTGGCCTTAATAGCTGACTGGGAATTCTGCAATAGCAGGCACCTAAATTCCCAAGTATTTTGGTACAGGTTGCCGCCAGTAACAGTCCTGCCAGCACCATAATTTTCCCAGTCTATTAGTGTATGTAAGAGGGCTTTTGTCAGGACACAGGTTAATCTAATAAGCAAGCATCTTACTTGCTTCCATTGGGTGCATCGCCTCCTGTAGAGCTGACACAGTGTCTAGATAGCATCACTGACTGGACCGAACCCCTTTTGGCAGAGTCACCCAGTATGTCAGATAGACTGTCAAGTGAAGGATTATAACCTGATCTGATTCATGCCATATGCCCAGCAGTTCACATTGGTGCTGAACATTGGCAGCATGGGTTGTCAGGTGTTCACCTTGTGACACCTTTCCTATCCAGTCTGCTGTAGTCAGAAGAGTCTTAGGGGAACTTATTGTGGCTACTGTAGTCACACAGGCTAAGTAGTCCCTCCAGGGATTATCTGATCCCGAGGGTCCTAAGGGATTGTCCAATGCCATACTGGTTGTAGTATTCTCTTGTTCATGAAAAAGAGGTTCATTAATACATATGGCAAATGCCTGTGGGTATTCATTGTCATCACCCTCATAATCTTTTTCATCATCCTGTCCCATCAGTTAACTGTCCTCCCCCATCTTCCAGTCAGATGTTTGTGTCCTGTGACTTTAGTCTGAGGCAGAGGGCACATGCGTGGAACTGACCACTGCAGACTCTCCTTTAAGGATGGAACTCTTTTTCCTATGTCTTGCCTGTTCCCTCCTGCATTGTGTGTGGTCAGCTGAAGTCCCTTTTTTATAACTTTGTCATTTGACCCAAAGTACTGTGTAAGTACTAACAATATTACCTTTATGTGTTTGTACTTCCACCAATGTTCTTTTACATTCTTCTGCCTCTCTTTGTAGTTCCTTCTGTTTTTTTAAGTGTACTCTGGTGGTTATGTGTAAGTGTGCTATTAAGGGTAAAGTTTCTATTCTCTTTTTAATGTCAATATCTATTCCTCTAAATTCTCACATATTGCCTTATGACCCTTCAAAGCATCATTATAACATCTAATTTTGTGTTCCATGGTCATGCAAACAGCATAAAAAGCTGTTACGGCCATGCCTTTCTTTTCCTGATCTTTTTTTTTTTTTTTAGTACAAAGTAGTTGTTCTTTCAACAAGTTCATGAAATAAGACAAACAGATCATTCTTCGGTTTTGTGTCCTGCGCTTAATCACAAACTGAGTGGAATGTGATGTATTGGATCACAGATTTGTCTAACTCTGATTCACTTGTCATCTTCCCCTCCATTGGTATTCCATCCAATTATGTATATCCTCCCTTAGAGTTTTACCATTGTTCCCTAGGTTCTTCAGTTATGTGTGAAAATGTTACTGTGCCTGGTGTATGTAAGCAAGGTGTGGCAGATTACAGTCCCTTTCTGCCTATCAACAACCTCGGTCAGGATTAGGTTATTATTCCTTTACTCTCGACCTGTTGCATTTTTTGAAAACAACTAACTCGGTTGGGGTTACGTTTTATCCTTACAGGTCATTAGGGCATTGGCATTACAGTGCTGGATCATTACGGCACCAAATGTCAGATTCACCACCCTCTTCCCGAAGATGGCATAATTAGAAAGGGGGTGTGGGGAGTGCAGCACCCTGCAAAAATAAAAAAAAAAGGATGCTGACTTTTCCACTTGGCGCCGTAATAACTAGGCACACTGCCGCCAGGCACTCTGAAGTGGTGGAACCACGTTTCATTAGATAATAAAAAATTATCGGCAGACAAGGACCACTAGGCCGATCCAGCCTACCCATAAACTCTACACTAGTTTGCAGCCTCTGACCCTACCTAGTCAATGACTTTTCACCCCTCCTTCCCACCCCTAAGGTTCCCTTATGCCTGTCCCAGGCATGTTTAAATCCCTCCACTGTACTCGCTTCCACCACCTCTGTGGCAGACTATTCCATGTGTCCACCACACTCTCTTTGAAGAAAAACTTCCACACATTTCTCCTTAACCTGCCACTTTCCAATTTCATATCATGCTCCCTCATTCTAGTACTCCTTCTATATTGAAAGATGTCTCCCCCATGCACCTTATTTATGCCCTGAAGGTAGTTGAATGTTTCTATCATGTCCCCCCGTTCCCTCCTCTCCTCCAGCAAATACATATTGAGGTCCTTTCATCTCTCCTCATATATTTTCTGGTTCAAGCCCTGTACGATTTTAGTCACACTTCTCTGGACCATCTCCGCCCTGTCAATGTCTCTACAAAGATGCAGCCTCCAAAATTGCTCACAGTACTCTAGGTGAGGCCTCACCAGCATTTTATGCAATGGCATCACAACCTCCCACCTTCTGCTAGTGATACCTCTGCCTATGCACTCCAGCATGCCACTGGCCCTCCCTCCAGGCTTTGTACTCTGACTTTAGGTCATCTGATATGATAACTCCTAGATCCCTTTCTTCCTTGGTGACTGTCAGTAATCCCACCCCCCCATCTTATAGCTCTCCCCAGGGTTTCCTCATCCCAGGTACATTATTTTGCACTTCTTTGCATTGAACCTCAGTTGCCACTCTGACAACCAGTTTTCAAGCTTACCCAGGTCCCTCCTCATTCTCTCCACCCTGTCTGAAGTATCCACCCTGTTACAGATCTTGGTGCCATCTGCAAACAGGTAGACCTTTCCCTCCAGCCCTATCACAACTGAGTAATCGCATCAGCACTTAGTAACACACCATTAGTCGCCCACCCTCTAATACCTTCTTTGTAGTGTACTCCGTCCCACCCCCTTCCCATCACTGGTATACCTTCTCACCCCCTAGGTCCTGCAGTCCTGTCAACAATTCAGTAATCAGCATAAACTGCTATCTTGCTTCATGTTCATGTAACATCCCAAGATTGCCCACCCTCCGCTACCATCCCTACATGTAACCACCACTTACCCTCTCCCCACCTCCGATTGACTTAGTAACCCCCCTGGTCCTCTATACCTGTTCATCCCCATCTAATGATATCATTGTCTACAACCTTATCCTCTGTCATCAGTTCTAACAGGCCTGCCCCAACATCCTGAAATGTCCTCTTTGTGTCCTCTCTTTGCTCCTTCCCTTTACCCCAGACCATCCCACTTCTTGGGGCTTGGACTAATTCTTATCAGTAACTCATTTTTTATACACTTATGACAAGAACCATGCCTAACATGTTCACTGTTAATCCCCTGTCCCAGTATCTCCCTAACTTGCTCGTCAAATGTATCCAAACTGTAATCGATTTGTAACAATCTGCCTTGCCTGTTCTAGTTTATAACTATGCCTTTCTATTCTGACGTGGAACCTCTATAAACAAGCTTCTAGCTGAAATGTATTGTTAATCTGAGAATTAAATAAATAAAATAAATAAACAATGTATCTAATTAAGACATTAAACAGGACTGGCCCAAGGACTGATCCCTGTGGCACCCCACTAGTCACCCTCTTCTCACCGGATTGGATCCCATTTACCACCACCCTCTGCTTCCCGTCAGTTAGCCAGTTCCTTACCCAGTTTATCACCTTGTGCCCCATGCCCAGACTATCCATCTTGTTCACCAGCTTCTTATGTGGAATGGTGCTGAAGACCATGCTGAAATCAAAGTAGGCAACATCTACCGCCCCCCCCCCCAATTCATTTCCTTCATAACCCAGTTAAAAACATCTATCAGGTTCATCGGACATGACCTTCCTACTGTGAATGCATGTCACCTTGGGTCCTGGGCAATGATGGATTCCAAGTGTGCCACTCTTCTTTCTTTCAGCAGCGCCTCCATGACCTTCCCCATTCTTAGGTGAGTCTGATATGCCTATAGTTCCCTGAAGCCTCCCTACAACCACTTTTGTGTGAAGAGACTAAATGTGCCCTCTTCCAGTCATCTGGAACCATTCCTGTGTTGAGTGACTCTGTGAACATGGCCGCTAGGGTGCTGCTAGCTCCCTTCGCAGCTCCCTCAATATCCTTGGATGTATGCCATCTGGCCCCATTACTTTTTCCACCTTCAGCTTTGTGAGCTCCTCTAAGACTCTCTCCACTGTGAAACATAGAAACATAGAAGTCAATGGCAGATAAGGACCGCAAGGCCCATCCAGTCTGCCCATTTTTTCTACCTTATGAATGTGCCATAGGCCATTACGCTGTTAATGGCCTATCTATTTATACTCATTTGTATTGCTTCATTATACCTATCTCATGCCTATTTGAAACCCTGCACTGTATTCATATACACCACTTCCTGAGGTAGGCTGTTCCATGCATCCACCACCCTTTCTGTGAAAAAGAACTTCCTCACATTACCCCTTAATTGGCCTCCCTCTAATCTCATGCTGTGTCCTTTTGTCCTGCAATTTTCTTATACTGAACATGTTAGACTCTTTCACCTTGTTAATGCCCATAAGATGTTTTAATGTTTCAATCTTATCAGCGCCTTTGCTCTAGGGTATACATATTGAGCTCTGTTAATCTGTCCTCATATGTTTTCTGATGCAGTCCCTGCACCATTTTGGGTGCTGTTCACAACTTGTGATACCCCTACTAATACACCCCAACATCACTCTAGCCTTACCTACTGATTTAGTGATCTACTTGGATGATTTCAGGTCATCTGTGATGATGATGTCCAAGTCTCTTTTTTCCCTTGTGATTGCCAGGAACTCCTCTCCCAACCAATAGGTAGCTTCAGGGTTTCTCTTCCCTATGTGCATTGTCTTGCACTTCTTTGCATTAAACCCCAGTTGCCACTCTTCCGACCATTTTGCCAGTATATCCAGATCTCTTCTCATTCTACCCACCCCATCTGGATCATCTACTCTATTGTAGATCTTGGTGTCATCTGCAAACAGACAAACCTTACCCTCCAGTCCATCTACAATGTCACTGATTAAAGATATTGAAGAAGACTGGCCCCAGGACTGATCCCTGAGGTACCCCACTTGTGACTTGCATCTCTTCTGATTGTATACCATTTACCACCACTCTCTGTTTTCTGCCCGCCAACCAGTTTGCCTCCCAGTTGACCAACCTCTGACCCATCCTGAGCCTACCCAGCCTATTAATCAATCTTCTATTTGGAACAGTATCAAAAGCTTTACTGAAGTTAAGGTAGGCGACATCAACAGCACCCCCTTGGTCCCCCACTCTGGTTACCCAGTCAAAGAAATCTATGAGATTAGTTTGATAGGACCTTCCTGTTGTAAACCCATGCTGTCTTGGATCTTGTGCTTCTATGGATTCCAAGTGTTGCACTATCCTTAATGAGTGCCTCCCTAATATTGCCCACTACTGAGGTAAGACTAACTGGTCTGCAGTTCCCTGCCTCCTCCCTGCTACCACTCTTGTGGAGCAGGATCACATGAGCACTTTTCCAGTCTTCTGGGACCTCTCCTGTGCTCGGAGACTCACTAAACAGTTCTGATAATGACTCTGATAGTTCTATCCTTAGCTCCTTTAGTACCCTGGGATGTATGCCATAAAGTCCTATTGCCTTGTCCACCCTGAGCTTAGCAAGCTCTTGTAGGACCCTTTCTTTTGTGAAGGGACTTGTGCACACCTCCCCCCTACCTATGTCCGTGGTGCTGAGCTGTGGGCCCTGCCCTACCATCTCCTCAGTAAATACTGAGCAGAAGTATCTTTTAAGGACAGATGCTTTTCCTTGGTCCTCCTCCACACACTGCCCCTTACCCCATTTGATCTTAGCAATATCCCCTTTGGACTTTCTCCTTTCACTAATGTATCTATAGAAAGTCTTGTCCCCTTCTTTTGTGACTGGATTAGTGTTTACCTCCCCTCCTTTCGTGTCTGCTACTCAGTTGTGGTCCACGACCCTCTTCCTCTTCAGTGAATTCTGAAAAGAAGTATTTGTTCAGTATTTCCGCCTTTTCCAGGTTTCCCTTGACACCCCCTGCATCCTCTGAGCCTTACAATCCCCCAGTTTTCTCTCTTTCACTGATGTACCTAAAGAATGTCTTGTCACCTTTCTTCTCCGTCAGCGCTAATCTTTCTTTGGTCTGTGCCTTTGCTCTCCATACAGCCTTTCCCGCTTCCTTTAGATTCTTCAAATACACCTCCCTGTCTTCCTCCCTGTAAGGCTCCTTATATTTTCTGAAGCTCACCCTTTTGGCCCTTACCTTGTCTGCCACCTCCCTTGAGAACCATAGCGGTTTCCTCCTTTTCTTGCTTTTGCTTACCAACTTTATACATTGGTTCTTCACCTCCTGTATGACTCCCTTCAATTGCTCCCAGTGCTCCTCAACTCCCCCTTTTATCTCCCTCCCTGCCAGGGCCTCTTTGAGACACCCCTGCATACTAGCAAAATCTGCCCTCCTAAAATCACCGTGGTGTGATTAGACTGTGTCCCTATCCCCATGTTAAACCACAGTATGTGGTGGTTGCTGGTTCCCAGCTGAACTTCCACCTGGAGGTCTGAGATTCTGTCCCCACTGGTCAGTACCAGGTCCAGAATCACCCCTTCTCTTGTTTGATTGCTCACTAGCTGTCTAAGGCCCGTCCCCTGTAGGGAATCAAGGATATCCCAGCTCCTGTTTGAAGCTGCTGCTGGGATGGTCCAATCAACATCTGGGCTATTGAAATCACCCAGCAGCAATACTTTGCCCTTTGTTGCCATCTTCTGAATTTGATCCACTTGATCCCTATCCATCTCCTCCCTCTGCGCTGGAGGTCTGTAGATCATCTCTGTTCTAATTGCTGTGCAATTGCCTGGATCAAGGGTGACCCACAGTGCCTCCATCTCCCCCTGTCTCCCTTGCACCTCCAGTGCTTTTATACCCTCTCTTACATACAGGGCCACCTCCCACCCCCTTTCTTTTTCCCCCCATCTTCCCCCTTGCCGTGGACAGGTAGAACCTCCGAGAAGGTCACAGAGTTTGCTACCTGCCCTAGGCCCATCCCCAGTTCCCTGAACTCCTTCAGTACTTTTACTATCTCTGCCTTATTCCCAGCTATGTCATTAGTCCCCAGATGGACAATGACATCGAGCTTTTGCCTCCTTGCTAGTGTCCTAGCGATCCCCTGGATCTGCTTTTCATCCCTCCAAGCCATGCCTCCGGGTAGGCACTTTACTTTCCTCTGTTTCCCCTCTCCTGCTACTCCTAGCTCTACCCCCCAGACAATGAAATCCGCCACCAGGAGTGTCTTCCTCTTCTGTGGGGTCTTCCACCATCCACCCTTGGGGTTCCATTCCAGAGGCCTTGCCCATCCTGCCTGGGTGTAGCCATGGGTGACCCTGTTGGACCTTCCTGTTCCTCAAACACAGTGTACTAATTTCTTAGTTACATCAGTTGGGGGATGTGCCTCTGACCCTCCTCCCTCACCCTGCCTTAGCCCACTGTAGTCCAACCACTCTTCATGCTGGGCAACATTTGAGGTAGTGGATGTGGATATGGTAGCCTCTGGGTGGGGGTGGAGGCTCACTGAAACCTAGCCAAATTGGCCTGGAGACTAGCTACCTCCACCCTCAGCCCAGTGAGGTGCCTGCAGATGGGGCAGCACCACAGCATCCACAAGGTGTTCCTAAATACTGCTGCCCCACAGCCACTGCATAGCACCACTCTCAGCACTAACCCCCTCCTTATTAGGCTGCTGTTATACTCCAGGCAACTGCTATAATCACCAATTCTAGTATCACCTGTTTTGGCTTTACCTCCTAGGTAATCTGCCTGTGCTTATTCAAGAATTTTCTCTTTCTTATTATAAGTTACCCAATACCCGTATTCTGATCCTCCTTGCCTCCCCTACTACTGTGTAAGGTCTGTCTTTTACAGCCCTTTCCCTGTTCCTACCCGGAAGCAGTCCCAGCAGAGTAGGAGTGTCTCTATAATAATATACAAGCTTGGGACAGGTAGGATGGGGGTAAGGTTGGGTGGGCCCTTCCCTGCATCAGTCTGTGCTCAAGAAAGGCCAGCAGAAATTAAAACAATCAACTAAAAAAACCAAAATCTGGTCACAGTAATATCAGCACAGAAATACAGTGAACACAGAAATACAATGAACTCTGGTAGTTTCCCTCACAAAACAATCAGATACAGTACTACCAGGTGTAGTAATCCCAGCTCAGAAATTAAAGTAAATCTGGCTTTCCCTTCACTTAGCACCCTGAATCAGTGTTACCAACCAGGTGCAGTCCCCAGCTCCTTCCATGGCTTGGACGTCCCTTTTTCACCGATGCCTTCCCCAAAAATTGAGTATAGCCTGCTGCCTTGTCCCTCAATGCAGACTAAAGTATTCTTCTTCTTCTGCTCTTGACCTTTTGCATTTACTGGACCAAACCTCTGGGCTCCTTTCTGGTTCACCACTGTTACTGTGTAAATTATTTGTCTAAGTTTGGTGCTCAGTAAGTCAGCTTAGTCCAGAAAATTACAGCGAAATGTATTTATTACTTTCAGTTCTATTAACAGAATATCAGACATACAAAGTAAATTGCAGTTGCATAGTACGCAGTATTTCATAGTGTAAGCATGTATAAAAGGCAAGAATACCAAATGTCAGTTACAGTATTAACAGTACATGTTCCAACAATGATTTCCCACAACATAACCTTATTTTCACCATTCAGATTATGAAAATTAGCAGATGAAGGAGCTCAGAAAGGCAAAGAAATGCAGGATAGAAAGTCTGAATCTATACCATACTGTTCTAGGGTAACCAGAATGTATCATTACTGTAAATTATGGTACATTTTGGTAATGTGTCTACAAATTTTTGGCAGGTATTTGTCAGCCCAAAATAATGTTTCAAGGTTTGCATGAACAATCAAACTGCATATGCAAATGATTTTATGGTATAGTATGCCCCTTTCATAAATCACTTAGAAAATAAAAGACTGATTTAAAGGAACACTGCCTATTCTACTGCTCGTATATTTCTAGCTACAAAACACAGTTTCAGAATGTTAATATTCATCAACATTTATTGATGTATGAGATAGCCTGTTGGTGCAGCAGCAGAAACATAGAAACATAGATTTTGATGACAGATAAGGACCGCTTGGCCCACCTAGTCTGCCCGTTTCCCTACCTAGTGGATAAGCTGTAGATCCTAGTTAACCAACAGCTTACTTCTTCCTACCCCCACCAAAAATTGCCTTATGTCTGTCCCATGCATTCTTGAATTCTCCCACAGTTTTAGACCCCACAACCTCCTCAGGAAGGCGGTTCCATGCATCCACCACCCTCTCTGTGAAAAAATACTTCCTCACATTGCCCCTGAGCTGCCCCCTCTATCTTCAATTGTGTCCCCTTGTTCTTACATGTCTCTTTTTCTGAAAGATGTTACCCTCTTGGACTTTATTGATTACACTAAGATACTTTAAAGTTTCTATCATGTCCCCCCCCCCTTTCCTCAAGGGTATACATATTATGTAATATTAGTAGCGGTACTGCTCGCAATGCCAGAAAACTAGGTTCGGGAGCAAGTATGAGTTGTAGAGGGCCATCCTTGTGGAATAGGACTGAGTGTTCCACAGGACGCTTTCCTTCTCCAAGAAGGAGGGTGGGTTGCTGTCCTTAGAAACATAGAAACATAGACTTTGATGGCAGATAAGGACCGCTTGGCCCACCCAGTCTTCCCTTTTCCCTACCTACAGGATAAGCTGCAGATCCTAGTTAACCAACAGCCTATTTCTTTCTACCCCCCACAAGAATTGCCTTCTGTCTGTCCCATGTATTCTTGAATTCTCCCACAGTTTTAGACCCCACAACCTCCTCAGGAAGGCTGTTCAATGCAACCACTACCCTCTCTGTGAAAAAATACTTCCTCACATTGCCCCGAACCGCCACTCCTCTATCTTTAAATTGTGTCCCCTTGTTCTTGCATGTCTCTTTTTTTGAAAGGTGCTACCCTTTTGGACTTTGTTGATTCCACTGAGGTACTTAAAAGTTTCTATCATATCCACCCTCTTCCTCCTTTCCTCAAGGGTATACATATTAAGCTCTTTTAGTCTCTCCTCGTATGGCTTCTCTTGCAGACCCTTCACCATTCGAGTTGCCCTCCTCTGGACTGCCTCTATCCTGTCTATGTCCTTGGGGAGATGGGGTCTCCAGAGCTGGATGCAGTACTCCAGATGGGGTCTCATGAACTGTCTGTACAGAGACATAACAACTTCTTGTTTTCTGCTGGTGATGCCTCTCCGTGTGCATCCCAGTATACCCCCAGCTCTCCCTACTGCCTTCTCACATTGCTTGCTAACCTTAAGGTCATCTGATATGATTACCCCCAGGTCCCTTTCCTTTTTTGTTTTTGTTACTACCTCCCCCCCCATTGTGTAATCGTCCCCTTGGTTTTTGTTTCCCAGGTGCATTCTTGCTGCAATACTGCCACCTGGATAACCCCAGGTGGAAGTGCAGTCAAGGGCATCATGGGAGGGATGGACACAGCTTGGGACCAATGCGGCAGCATGCTGTGCATGCATATGTGCCTTAGTCTCCCTTGTGTACTTACATTTCAGGAGATCAGGAGAAAACCCATGGAAAAAGATGGCCCTTTCCCCATTGATTGATCAGATTTATAGATGTTATTCTATCTCAGGATTATTGTTTTGTTGTTCTATATATGTTTTTATTGATTTTATATATATGTACAATGCTATGATCATGTTTTTGGAATAGCATTTCATAAATATAGAATTGCTTGCTTGTCTGTTGTCTGAGGATGATGGAACCCCAGTGCATCAAATACGATTTTCAATCATAAGAGTGTGCTGTGCATATTTATGGAACACATACAAACAGAAGAGAGAAAGCAGTAACTGCCTCAGCTGGACCTTGAACCCAGACTGCCTGGAGTACTTTTCTGGTTGCACTACGAGGTACACCACCAAGGTAACTGGAATCTGGACCATCCCAGATCACATTATTCTTTTCCCCAGTACACAGCTTGGTGCTGCATAGATGATTACATTTTCAATCACAAGAGTGTGGTGTCCATATTTAAGGAACACATGTATCAAATAAAAATGTACCTGGTCTGCACAGCACATCTTCTGAAAAAGACAGTGCAGTTCAGGGATATAACCCCTTTACCTCATCCCTGCCAGAGGGGAGGGCAAACTGAGGCAGCAGGGAGACAGAAGGCTGAAACAGGCAGGTCTAGCAGGCACCTTGGTGTTTCCAGTGGGTGTTCAAACAGTAGCGTAATGGGACATAAACAGAAAATAAAAAAAGAATGTATTGATGTAGAGTAGCAGATGGGTTTATCAGCCTTGATTTTTATTGTTAAAGTGGTAATAAATTCTGTTGGTATAACCATACCAAAACTTATTTTATTTTACAGTCCTTGCTTCCTGAAGCTTATGGATGACCACCAGCAGTTCAGCCTCTAAGGGTACAGTAGTCTCCTCCCACTGTATCAAGAATAGTTGGGAGCAGTGGAAGTAGATCAAGGACTGTAAACCAACACATTTTTACATGGTAGCACCAATGTGATGGACTGTCAGTTTTCACTTTTATTAAAACAAACAGCTACATAAATAAATTTTACAAAAGGTGGGCAATCATTAAATGTATTTTGAAATGGGGAAATTTGAGGCCTCGGAGGTTTGAATACAATTGTGTTGGTATGTTGCTCTACATTTGTTTGCACCTTATTTGTATGTTATAATTTATTCTATTGCATTTGCTGGATTGTCCCCCTCCCACTCACACAGATCACACCTAGAAACTAGCCTTGGCTTAGTCTGCCTTTTCTGCTTACCAATTTTTAAATAAATAAATATTTCTTAGAAAATGTTCCATTACTGAATGTGCTTCTGTACACTAGCTGTCACACTGCTCAAATCCACTAGAGGGAGCCATGCCACTATCTATGTTAACATGGCGGTTGCACACTCTGTAAGTAGAATAACTGTTAGGAAGAGCACACACAAAGCAAAGTTTCTCTACAAGTCATGAAATGGAATTATTTCAAATGACTCAGCTGAGCTGGAACAGCTTCGTTCATTCTGATTTACAGTGGGGACCTTGCTAACTTCTATGCAGTGTTACGGGGAGGGGGCGGAGTATGGCAAATGATTTTCAGCAAATAAGTGGTAAACTCAAGACCTCTTGACTCACTGTTCTGTAAATTCTGTCCAACTGGCTATACTATCTTCCCAGGAGTTTATACTCTACTTTGTTGCCCTTAGGCCACAGTCAATAAAACAGTTGCTATACCAACCACACTGCACCGCTACTGATTTGGAGTGTGTTTGAGATGCTGTAAATGTAGGTACGAAAAAAATCTAAACTCTATCCTTTTCTTTTCTATTGTCATCAAACATTCCATCCCTTCCAAGAGTGCAGACAGATGAGCTGCCTTCTGAACGACAGTGTTTTGCCTATTTGCCTATTGTAAAGAAGTTTAAAGAGAGTTTTACTGTTTTCAGCAAAACAATTCTCGGTTGGCATACATGCCCTAGGTGTCCTAGTCTGACAAAACAACGATAATGTGTTTCAAATGGTGCCAAGTCTGCTGCCTGAGAAACCCATGTTCTGTGGGATTCTTCACTTCCTTTTAACAAAAGTGACAATGAGCTTTTGCTCACAAATGTAATGCCTACAAGGGAGACAAAGGTGCCAGAGATTGCCCACTTAGCTAAGGCTGTGGTAGCTCCTTGATTGCTGATAACTCCCAGGGTTGAAATCTGACCAGTTTCCCCAAGCTGAGCTCTCCCCACGTGCAAAACAAAATTGCGTTAGGAGGCAGTATATGGGATAGCAAGAGGACTTGTAGAAACAGTGCTCATGTTTGGATTTTGTTTGCCTTGTCAACAATTTACTGAGTTTTGAATGAACTGTTCCCATGGAATGTCTTTTGTTTGATCAAATTAACTGTACTGTGAATTGACCTTTGCATATAATACAAGCTCTAGCCAGAGCCAATATGGTTGTAGTGAGCTTGCAAAGCTCCAGAGAGCGAACTCTGCCGAGTGCCATTTGCAACAAGTCCATAATAATCTATTATGATCAAATTCAAGTTTTCACAAATAAAGGCATTACAATGTTCTGAGCTGCCTGTTTGATTATGTAACCCACACCTGAATGACAGAAACCTGACAGCCTAGTGCCGAGTAAAGTCTGGTTAACTAACACATGGGTAGGATGAGCTCTGTCTCCCTGTAACCACTCCCCAGTTTAGTGATGTGGAAGTGGGCCAGGTCTATTGCATCTAACCTAAAATAAAGGTATCGTGGGTGTGTAACCTCCCCTGTAGATGTAATAGGCAGAAACAGTCCTGTTACAACCTCTCTCCATTGGAATGGAGGGCTATACAAACTCTGAAATCGAACCACAACGTTGTCATAAAAAAAGCTGATAAAGGCTCTGCAGTGGTGATATTGAACCGAGAAGTTTATATTAAGGAAGCCAACAGGCAGCTTTGTGACCATACCTACTACAGAGTACTGGAAAGTGACCCCACTACATAATATAAAAGAGAACTGCAGGAGTTAAGTGGATCATTTCCAAACCATGTCCATGGCAGACTAAATGCCCTCATCCACAGTGAACCCAAGCCGGGGACATTCTACGTGCTGCCTAAAATACATAAGCCTGGTAATCCGGGGAGACCCATAGTCTCTGGTAATGGTACTCTGACAGAGGGGATCTCAGGGTTTGTAGAAGCCATTTTTAAAACCACTGGTTATAGAAAAGGGATAGTTACATCCAGGACACTACACCCTTCCTGCGTAAACTTTCTGGTTATAAGGACTCGCAACTGGATACCCTTTTAGCCACAATGAATGTAACATCCCTCTACACTAATATTCTGCACACAGATGGCATTTCAGCCTGCCTTAATTACCTGCATGAGAATGGACTGGACCATAACAGCTACCCTGTCATGGGGAAACTTATTGAATTAATTCTGACATGTAACAACTTCAGCTTAAATGGTAAACATCATGTTCAAATTATGGGAACAGCAATGTGCACCAGGATGGCTCCACAGTGCGCTAATCTTTTTATGGCAAATTTGGAGGAGGACATTTTAAGGAACTGTACACACAAACAATTTTCTTATTTTGGTTACATTGATGATTTGTTTATAATTTGGACAGAGGGCACTGACACACTTAAGGATTTTCATCAGGAACTTAATAATCTCCACCCAACCATAAAGCTCTCCCTGGAATATTCTGCCACCAGTGTAAATTTTCTGGATACCACTGTCACTATCAAGGATGGAACCCTACATACATGTATTTAGAGTAATCCAACAAGCAGAGATACTTACACAGGAAAAGTTATCACCCGAGCCACACAAAAAAAGCTGTCATGCATGGTCAAGCTCTTTGGTATCACCGCATCTGTTCAAATGAGGAAGACAGAGACACACATTTGACTATGTTGAAAAACACCTTTATTGAGCAGGGACACTCTTCCAGAGAAATTGACAGAGCAGTGGAATGTGCAACATAGGTACCAAGAGAACAACTACTGCAATATCTCTTTAATGTCCACTGCTGTAGGTGCAACTAACCTTGCCCCCCAATCCTACTGCAGGACCTTTCCCTGCCTGGCCTCACTAATCTTGACAAGGTCCCCTGGACTGCCGATCCATCTTTCCCCCATCCCTTTTTACCTGCCCGCTTAGGTTTATACAAGGATGTATTCCACTGCAACTCCAGAGAAATTGTACATCTTTAATTGAAAATCTGTATTTTATACCAACATGTAACTAAGAGTATTCTGTGTTCAATGTTTGCACCTGTGATGTTGTCCAATGTTGTATCTGCACAATGTTCTATTGTCTTGCCCTCCCCGCGACGAGGTGCCTTTGTAAATGAGTCCCTGACTCAAAGGTTTTAAATCTGACTTGTTCAAATAAATAAATAAATATAAAGACAGGACCACTACCAACAGAATACCCTTAGTACAACACTGAGGGCCAGATATTCAAAACTTTGCCCTGGGGTTAAATTAGCACTGCCCAGTGGGCAAACGTAGCCCAGAGCAAAAAGCAAGCTATAGTCAAAAGGAATAGTCCGGTGCAAAACTTGCTAAATATAGCAAGCAAAGGAAGCTGGGCAAACAGGGTCAGGAGTGTAGGGCATAAATAGCCCAGGAATAAGACAGCACTGAATATAGCAACAGGGAAGTGTACACTGCTACTACAGCTCACTAGACCCTGGAGAAAGCCAGTTTTGCAGGTGGAGAACATTGTGTGTGACTGCAAAGAGATGTCTCACATCTACTGCAACAAAGCAATGTAAGCCACACACTGCAGAACTGTGCTATGCTGAAGTGAGGTTTGCATAGGGCTAACCTGATTGCACAGTGCTAACACATTAGCCCAGTGTAAACTGGTTAGCCTGGGGCAAACAGGAGCTATATTCAAAGCTCCCATGCAAATGAGCCTACTTAGGTAATCTGTGGACAAACAAGTGCGTTTGCATCTCATTAAGTGCTGCTTAGCACACATTACCATGCAGTTTGCCAGGTGCTACTGCATAGAGCACAAAGCTCCCCCTTTTGGTTGGAATGGAAGTACAGGCTGAATGCTGCAGGCCAAGGCATGCCCACAGCATCCCCTCTTGGTTGGCAGAGAAGCACAGGCTGGAAGCAGCAGGAACTGTGTGCTGGCAGGCACAGACAGTGCATACAACACACCCATGCATCTGTGCATACAGGACCTGTGTATCTATCTATATATATATATATATATATGTATATATATATATATATATATGCATACGGTCCCTATCGCTTATAATGGGCACATATGCAGTACATAAAGTGAATATTTGTTATTAATCTGGGGCAATATGGGGGATGAAGGATCATTGTAAGATGCTTCCTATTGCCCACTATGCAGGGATCTCTCAACAGGTTTCTCTCTGCTCCTCACAGTGCAGCCTGTTATATGTATTTACACGGCAGCTAGTTTCTAGTTTTCACAAGTAGGACCGCAGAGTCTGTGGGGGTTTTTATGCTGTGTAAATAAATCTAATTTAATCTGCCTGTTTACTGTGTGCCATGCTGTGTGTACTGTGATGTCAGAGATCAGAAGGGATCTCTCAGCAGCTTTCTCCTCACTCTTCACAGTGCAGCCTGTTAACTGTTTTTACGCTGTCCTTTCTATTTCGGTATAGCAGGAATCACCCTGGCAGTCTAGTGGTCCCCCCAGCCTGAATCCTGACCCACGGTACCTGTAAATAACATAGTTTTCCCCAGTAGTCTAGCAGTCCCCCCACCCCCCAGCACAAATCCCGACCCCCGGCACCTGTGAATAATGTAGTGTTCCCTGGTAGTCAGTGGTCCCCACCCGGCAGTGATGCCCTCGCTCATCCCAAGGACATGCCACAAAATGAACCGGTGACTGGCTCTGCCCTCCTCTCACCACCATGGCCTGCTGCCAACTGCGGTATTCATGAGCACTACAGAAATGAATGAGCGAGTGCACTGATTCATTTCAGTAGAGCTCATGCATACTGTAGTTGGCGGTCGGCCATGGTGGTGAGAGGAGGGCAGAACCAGCCACCGACTCACTTTGTGGCATGTCCTTGGATTGAGCGAGGGTGTCACTACTGGGTGGGGGGACTACTAGACTACCAGGAAACACTACAATGTTTACATGTACCGGGGGTCAGGATTAGTGCTGGGGGATGAGTGGACCACTAGACTACCAGGGCAACCTATAATATTTACATGTACTAGGGGTCGGGATTCATGCTAGTGAGGTGGGGGGACCACTAGACTACCAGGGCAACCTACGATATTTACATGTACCGGGGGTCAGGATTCATGCTGGGGGGTGGTGGGACCACTAGACTACCAGGGCAGCCTACGATATTTACATGTACCTGGGGTCAGGATTCGTGCTGGGAGAGTAGGGGGACCACTAGACTACCAGGGTGATTTTTTGCTATACCGCAGCTATGGGGGTCCACGATGGGGGGTACACTGCCGCATTACCGCCAGCTTTTTTCCGGCGGTATCTAGCACCGCACTACAGGTCACGCTAATGCCTGTAGCGCGGCACTATACCTTTGCATATGCCACGCTGCTGATATTCCTGGGTGCTCCCCTGTCCATGCCCTTGCATACCATTATCTATTAGCATCGGCACTACCACACAGCACTGGTGCTAATAGGGCTTTTCAATATTGGAGCCTCGCACAAATCCAGCACTACAGATTTGCAGTAGGTGCAAAGGTTTGAATATCTGGTCCTCAAGGCCTTAAAGTTTATGGATTATATTAACTGGTTGAGAGTATAGTTGGGAAAATGTCTCAAGCTAAGTTCTACCTTACATTATGTGTGAAACATTTGCTCACTTTGAGTAAACTTTACTTTTAACCCTCTGTATGATATATATATATATATATATATATATATATATATAGTATAATTTCTATTTATTTTATTTTGGGGGCTTGTTTTAAACTTGCAGTTATGTTTCATTTTAGCATGTATTATTATTCACAGGTTTGCCTTTCATTGACTGAGTTCTTTAATGCACAAGGACCTTTGCAATTAAATTTGTAAGCTCCTCATCTTACATGTAATTAGGGAGAATGGTATCCTAAGGTTTTGTTTTCATTATACTGCTTTCTTGAAACATACTGAGGCATTTTAAAATGTATGTGAGGAGGACTCTGCTTGTTGCAACTGTATCTTCTGATAACCTTTGACCTTCAATGGCTTTTCAGCTAAAAGGATGCTGGTGTTAATAAGCTTCTCTGACGTAACTTCTGTTATATTTCAAATGAGTATGTTAAACCAGTGAGAATTATCTCTGTTTTGTATGCATTATCTGGGTGGTAATAGTATGGGATTATCTAAGTAACTGTCATAAAGCTTGTGAAGAAGTACGTCATTTCCGTGTGGAGACTCTGCGGTGTATGCGGCGTGTATGGCGAGTAGCTTTGGCATCTTTTTATAGACCTCTAGTTTTTGGAACTCGTGTAGCTATGCCCTTGTACTTTCCACATTTGTATACGCTCTATTTGTTCCAGCAGCAGCAGTAGTTGAAGCTGAAAGTTCTGCACACGCTCGTTTTGAATCCATTATCGCTGACACCGCACAGATACACGCTAATCTCCGCTGCATTTTCCTTTTGACCTGCCCTTCCCCATATGGATTTGGGTATACCTGTGTGGTGAAACAGAATACTTTGGTGAGACCAAACCTTTTTACATGTCCTGTTTGTTATTATGTGCGATGCATTAAAATATTGTGCTGACCCCACATTTTTTCAGTTTGTGTTTGCATAGATTTATCAGCTGCTGGGGTAACTGCGCACTTCCCTGTTTTCTCTGAGACCCCTGTTTCCATGTATTTTGGATAATTTCTGATTTCATTCTTTTGTTGTAACATCTATGTTGGTCCCATAAAAAGCATCAAACCATTTACTTCTAGATCTATTTTTATTATGACCAATACGGCAACTACACTGTTTGTTTGTCACAGTTATGAGCCTGTATTCTCAAAATGTAATGTAGGCTCATAAATTTGTTGTTTTGCAATATTTTTACACCAAGTTTTCAACATAGCCTTGTTATGACCCTACCTCATGAAGAAGGGTAGAAAAAATGTTAAACTTCTTGCCTAATGGTGATTTTGTGCAGGGACTGTGAAATCAACATCCGGGATGCAAAGACACATTTTGGCAGGAGTTGAAAAGTGACAGCTGTCACATTCATGAGGAGCTGTAAAGAAATGACTATGTTGAAAATGTGGGGTTAAAATATTGAATATTACCAAACATATAAGCCTATAATTGTAAAATTCAATATAGCCTCATAACCTTTTTTGTAATATTTTTACACCAAATTTAGAATATAGCCTTCTTATGACCCTGCCTCATGAACAATGGCAGAGAAAATTTTCAACTCCTGCCTGAAAGGTGATTTTGTGCAGGGACTGCAAAAACACCTTTTGGGACAGATTTGCCTAATGTCAGTGCAATTGTTCATGGGGAGGGGTCCCAAAAAAGGTACAGTATGTTGAAAATGTGGGCCAAAAAATATGCAAACATTGCCAAGTTATGTCATTAAGGTCAAACTTCTAAGAGTGGGGTTATTCTAGGTGCCCTACAGGGGGCATGCCTTAGACAACTAGTATTGGAGCCCACTCGAGAGGGAGCAATCTTAGACCTGGTTCTCTCAAATGGAGATGAAGAGAGGATCACAGATGTAGAAGTGGGTAGCCATCTGGGAACTAGCGACCATCGAACAGTATGGTTCACAATAAACACAGCAATAGAGTCAAGCCATACAAAGACAAAGGTATTGGATTTTAGGAGGGCTGACTTTGCCAAAATGGGAGAGTGCCTAAGGAATGCACTAGCAAATGGGCAGGGAAGAGGGGTGGAAGAACAATGGGGAATAATAAAAACTGCCATCACAGAGGTAACAAGCCTTTGTGTAAAGCAAATAAACAAAACAAAACAAGGTAAGAAACTACTATGGTTCTCAAAGGAAGTGGCAGTGAAGGTTCAAGAGAAAAAGAAAGCATTCAGGAAGTACAAGGACTCACAGAAGGAACAGGACAGATAACTGTATCAGTTAAAGCAAAAGGAAGCTGGGAAGGCAGTCAGAACAGCAAAGGCCCAAACCGAGGAAAAGATAGCCAACTCAGTTAAGAAGGGGGATAAAACCTTTTATAGGTACATCAGGGAGTGAAGGAAGACCAAGGGAGGGATAGTGAGGCTTAATAAAGGGAGGGAGGGTGGGCAGAGGGTGACTGTGAAAAGGCAGAGATACTAAACAAATATTTTTGCTCAGTATTTACAAAGGAAGGGGGTACCTAAAACAAACAGTAGAAACACTCTGGATACAGAAGTTGATACCAGCCCATTTACAGAAGAAAGGGTTCTGAAAGAACTCTTAAAACTGAAGGTGGACAAAGCAACGGGGCCTGATGGGATTCATCCCAGAATTCTAAAAGAACTAAGGGTAGAGCTAGTGACACCACTGACTACCCTCTGTAACAAATCATGGGAGGATGTGGTGGTACCTGAGGACTGGAGGAGGGCAGATGTGATTCCCCTTCACAAAAGTGGGAGCAAGGCAGAAGCAGGAAACTACAGACCTGTTAGTTTAACCTCAGTGGTAGGGAAAATGATGGAATCACTTCTGAAGGAAAGAATTGTTGAGTATCTAGAGGCCAGAGGGGCACAGGACCCAAGGCATCATGGATTCACAGTGGGAAGGTCATGCCAGACAAATCTGATAGATTTCTTTGACTGGGTGACCAAAGTAGTTGATCAGGGAGGAGCTGTGGACATGACCTACCTAGACTTTAGCATGGCATTTGACACAGTCCCACACAAAAGATTAATATACAAGTTAGCCAGCCTGGGAGTGGGTCCCAAGATGACAGCCTGAGTAAAGAATTGGCTGGAGAATAGGACACAGAGAGTAATAGTAAATGGAGTCCACTCTGAAAAAGGGGTTAGTAGTGGGGTACTGCAGGGTTCAGTATTAGGGCCGGTCCTCTTTAATGTCTTTATAAGCAACATTGCAGAGAGACTGGAAGGAAAAGTATGTCTCTTTGCAGATGACACAAAGATCTGCAACAGAGTTGATGCACAAGGTGGGGTGGAAAGGATGAGAAGGGACTTGGCAAGGTTAGAGGAATGGTCAAATGTATGGCAGCTTAGATTCAATGCTAAGAAGTGCAAGGTAATGCACCTGGGAAACAAAAACCCAGCGGAAGAGTACACAATGGGGGGTGAGATACTAACAACAACAACAAAAATGGAAAGGGACCTCGGGGTAGTCATATCAGATGACCTAAAGGTGGGCAAGCAATGTGAGAGGGCAGCAAGGAGGGTGGGGGATACTGGGATGCATAGGAGAGGCATCACCAGTAGAAAACAAGTTATTATCCCTCTGTACAGACAGCTGGTGAGACCCCATCTGGAGTACTGCGTGCAGTTCTGGAGACCCAGTCTCCATAAAGACATAGACAGGATGGAAGCTGTCCAGAGGAGGGCAACTAAAATGGTGCAGGGTCTGCACTGGAAGACATATGAAGAGAAACTTAAGGAGCTTAATATGTATAGCCTTGAGAAAGGAGGAGAGGGGACATGATAAAACTTTCAAGTACCTCAAGGGAATCAACAAAGTCCAAGAGGGTAGCATCTTTCAAAAAGGAGTGTGCAAGAACAAGGGGCACAATTTGAAGATAGAAGGGGTGCAGCTCAGAGGTAATTTGAAGTATTTTTCACAGAGGGTTGTGGATGTATGGAGCGGCCTTCCAGAGGAGGTCGTGGAGTCAAAAACAGTGGTGGAATTCAAGCATGCATGGGACAGTCATAAGGCAATTCTAGGGGGTGGGGGTAGGAAGAAGCAGGCTGCTGGTTAACTAGATTCTGCAGCTTATCCATCGGGTAGGGAAATGGGCAGACTGGGTAGGCCAAGCAGTCCTTATCTGCCGTCAAATTCTATGTTTCTAAAACACCATCGAAATACATTGAACCGCATACCTGTTTCTTTAGTTAGTGGTCTGTTTTGATAGAGTGAAGACATGTCGGCAGCCCAGAGAAGATTATGGTGTTGGACACATGATGGGTAAGTAAGTAAGAGCTTGGGGGGGTGTGATGTGGTGGGTGCTGAGTGAGAGGGTTGGGTAAGGGTACAGTAATGGGTGCAAAAGACATTGATGGACATTTTTCTTTTTACAAGGCTGAGAAAAAAAAATGATTATTCCTGGTCATGGCAGTAACACTGTTATGTTTCTGGGTGGATGTGGGATAGTGGGTGCTGAAAGGGAGGGTCAGGTTGGGGGGGGGGACACCATGGATTCCTGATAGTGATGAGAGAAGTGGCCAAAATTCTCTCTGCAAAGCGATTTGTGGAGCAATGCGGATTAGTAATCGCAACACAAAACGGAGCACTTTGCATCATGTTGGGGAACGCAAAATCCATTGAAAACAATGACTTTGCATTATTCTGCCTTCCCCAAACCACTTCTCCACCATTGATTCAATGTACTGATGGTTCTGGGTGACTTCAGTGCTTGGGTTAACGACGAATCCTCGCTTTTTGGACAACACTTCCTCCAGGTGATGACATCACTGGGCTTCACACAGGTTGTTTCCTCAGTTACTCACAATGGCGGTCACTCTCTTGATTTGGTCTTCCTCCTGGGGATCAAGGCCTCCGATTTGGTGGTGGAACCTGTCAGTTGGTCCTAATCACTGCACCATTAGGTTAAATTTTTCTGCCCCCCCCGGGTAGGTCGGCCCCTGTGGAGATGGTCAGTTATCACCCTCTGCGGGATATAGTCCCTGAAGACCTGGCTGTGGTGATTGACGTCTTGGTGTTTGGTGAGACCAGCACAGATCCTGAGCTGTTAGTCATGGCCTATAATATGGCTGTTTCTTCAGTTCTTGACCTGATTGGTCCCGTTCATGTTCACCCCTTCCGCTTCACCCCAGAGGCCCCTGGTTTGATGGGTCCCTGAGGGAATTGCAGAGGTTGGGGCATAGGTTAGAGCATCGTTGGCAGAGGTCTGCCTTGGATGCCGACCATCTTATTTTGTTAAAGCATTACAAACTCTATAAATCAGAGATTTCTCATAAGAAGGCAGAATTCCTGTCCAGAGAAATCGCTGTTGCACGGAACCACCCGGCTCAATTCTTCCGAACTGTGGACAGGTTGCGCAACCCAGCCTGTCTGCAGCACCGTCGAGTTTTTTCACAAATTGAGTGTGATGAGATTGTTCATTTCTTTGCAAATAAGGTGGCCGACATCAGACAAGAGCTTCATCCGACTCGCTGTATGGGGGATGCTGTTGGTCGGTGCTTAGTCACGGAGCCAGGAGTTTCCTGGAGTAGCTTTGATCTGCCGGAGATCATTGATATTAAGGGGATTGTCCAGGGGATGCATCCCACTTGCTGTAGTTTAGATCTGGGCCCTACTTCCCTGATTTTGGGTTGTAGTGATATTATCGGCCCGGTCTTAGCTCAGATTGTCTGGTGTTCTCTGGAATCGAGTGAGTTTCCTAGCTCCCTGAAGGAGGTGGTGGTGACACCCCCCTGAAGAAAGCTTCTTTGGACCCGGAGAATCTAGTGAACTACAGACCTATCTCTAATCTTCCTTTGTGGGAAAGGTCAGTGAGAAAGTTGTGGCAGCTCAACTGGAGAACTATTTAACCATCCATAATCTATACAAACCTCTCCAATTGGGTTTTCGCACGAGGCATAGTACTGAGACTGCTCTGGTTTGGGTGCTCAATGATCTCCTGATGGCGAGAGATTGGAGAAACCATTCCATCTTGGTACTCCTTGATTTGTCATCAGCTTTTGACACTGTGGATCATGGGATTCTGCTGGAGCACCTGAGGTTCATCTGTGGGCTGTCGGGGACAGTTCTCAGATGGTTTCCATCTTTCCTCGCTGGTAGAACTCAAAGAGTTGTCTTGGGAATATTTTCTTCTGAGTCTTTCTCTCTGCCTTGCAGGGTACCTCAGGGCTCGGTGCTGTCTCCCATGTTATTCACAGTGTACATGCTGCCCCTCAGAAACATTGTAAGATGGTATGGGCTGAGGTTTCACTGCTATGCCGATGATACCCAGCTCTGCGTGTCTTTTGCCCCTGACCAGGTTAGTGCTATCTCGGTCTTGAACTGTTGTTTCGTGGAAATCCAGGTTGGATGAGTCCCAGTGGTTTAAAGTTGAACACAGGAAAGACTGAGGTTCTGGTGGTGGACCCAGGTCACAGGACAGAGGGGTTGAGGACTGATCTCCCCTCTGGTTTAGTCCTGGGGGGGGGTCAGATCCTTACCTCTGAGCGGGTGCGTGACCTGGGAGTGGTGCTTGATGATGGGCTGACCCTCCATCACAAGGTGTTGGCAGTTGTCAAGCTGGCCTTTTACCATCTTAGAAACATTGCCAGCATCAAACATCTCGTTCCGTCTAGCGATCTGCCAGTTTTAGTCCATGCACTTGTGACCTCGTGCCTTGACTACTGTAACTCCCATTATCTAGGGCTTCCTAGAGTTGATATCCACCACTTGCAGCTAGTGCAGAATGGTGCTGCACGTTTGTTGACTGGGGTATCTAGGAGGTCTCACATTACCCCAGTGCTGCGCGATCTGCACTGGCTGTCTGTTCAGTGGCGGATCACCTTTAAGGTAGGTTTATTAACTTACAAGCCCTACACGGACTGGGTCCTGACTACTTGAAAGAGCTCCTGGTTCCCTACGCCCTGCTGTGACAGCTCTGCTCAGTTGATGAGGGGTTGCTGGAGATTCCAAGGGTTAGTTTAAAGTCATCTGGGCCCCATGCTTTTGGGTTTGCTGCCCCTACCCTCTGGAATTCTCTGCCCCGTCAGCTACGGGAGTGCAGAACAGTGGGGTGCTTTAAGCAAGCCCTGAAGACCTTTTTATGGGGTAAAGCTTTTTCTGAATTTCACTGATTTTATTGATATTCATTGTATTTGCAGATTTTGTATTTATTTGTTCAGTGCTTTGATTTTTGAAAGGTGCTATATTAAATAAAATGTATTATTATTACTAACATACTAATTGCCAGCAGATTAGGCCTTATGGTCTATCGAGTCTGCTGGAACCTCAGATCCCTAGTTGGGTGCCAAGGCCCTCCCCCCCCTTGTGTTCCAGAAACCCCTATCATCCATCCCCAACCCCCTGGGACAGGCCATCATCTGATGCATCCACTTTCTGTGTCTGTCCCACCCTCTCTTGAAGCCCTCCACTGTGGATCTCTGAACCAGCTCACCAGGCAGTGCATTCCAAGGGTCCACCACCCTGTCAGTGAAAAACCTCCTCCTCTTCCCCTCACCCTTCCACCATCCAACTTCAAACCATGCCCTCTGGTGATACCTCCCTGCTTTAGTCTAAAGATCCCCTCCATGTTTACCCTATTTATTCCCTTGAGGTACTTGAAGACCTCAATCATGTCCCCCCTGTCTCTCCTCTCCTCCAACGAAAACAGGCAGAGCTCCTTAAGTCTGTCCTCATACGTCAAATCCCCTAGTCCTCATATCATCTTAGTTGCCCTCCTCTGTACCCTCTCCAGAAGCTGTATGTCCCTCTTCAAGTGCGTTCTCCAGTATTGTACACAGTAGTCAAGGTGCAGTCTAACCAGTCCATTGTACAGTGGCAGAATCACTTCCCTGCTCCTAGAGGTGATCCCCCTTACGATGCATCCCAACATCCTGTTTGCCTTGCTAGCTGCTCTCCTGCACTGCTCAGAGTTATTCATACATGCATCCACCATGACCCCTAGGTCTTTTTCCCCTATTAAGGCCTCCAGCACCTCCCCTCCCAGAGTGTACCAGTGTTTAGGGTTTCCCCGGCCAAGATGTAACACCTTGCACTTGGTGATACAGAAATTTAATTTCCATGTGTGAGCCCAGCTTTCCAGGGTGTCCAGGTCCCCTTGCAGGGCCAACCTCCCCTCTTCCCCCTCAACTACTGCTCCCATCTTGGAGTCATCAGCAAAGAGACTCATTTCACACCCTATACCCTTCCTGATGTCCGATATGTATGCATTAAACAGGATCGGACCCAGGACCGAGCCCTGTGGTACCCCACTACCGACCTCTCTAGGGTTCGAGAGCTCCCCACTGACCACTACTCTCTGGGTGCGTCCAGCTAGCCAGTTTTCAATCCATCTGACTATCAAAGGGCCTACTCCCAACCCTATCAGTTTCACCACCAGACCATTGTGGGGGACAGAGTCAAACACCTTGCTAAAGTCCAAGAATAATACATCCACAGGCTTTCCCCTGTCCAGTTCTGATGTTACCTATTCGTAGAACTCCACAAGATTGGTTTGACATGATCTACCTGGCACAAACCCAGGTTGCCAACTATCCAGACCTCCCACCTCCTCCAAGTACACCCCCAATCATTCCTTTAGTATACTCTCCATTAATTGTCCCACCACCGAGGTCAAACTGATGGTTCTATAGTTACCTGGTACTTCCCTCGAGCCCCCCTTTATGGATTGGCACCACATGTGCCTCTCACCAATCCCTAGATACCCTTCCTGTCTCAAGCGACCTGTTGAAGAGCTCTGCCAGGGTGCAGCCAGTATGTCCGCCAATTCCCATAGTACTCTCAGATGAATGCCATCCGGCCCAGGAGATTTGTCTTTCTTTAGGGCCTTGAGGGCTAACCACACCCTTTCGGTTGAGATAGCATCATCCGTTCCCTCCACCTTACTGGCCTTTTTATCCTGATCCTGATGTGACACCCCTGGGGTACCTCTCCCTCCCTCTTGCTCCATTTCTGTTGCTCCCCTGATCCCACTCACTGCCGCTTCTATCCCCATCGTGCCTTGCTTTGTAGATATCCCATCCCCCTCCCTATTGAACACAGAGGCGAAGTACTCGTTTAATACCCCTGCCTGGTCCCTTGCCTCTTCCACCCACCCTCCTTCTGATCTCAATCTGCTGAGATGGCCCTTAGTTTTTCTCCGCTCCACAATGTACCGGAAGAACCCCTTTTCCCCCTCCATGTATCCCCTGTGCCAGCCACTGCTCTTTACTGGACTTTGCCCCCCTCACCATCCGGGTGACTTTTCTAGATGCAAGATGGTACATTTCCTTATCCCTTATTATTACTTTGCATTACTTCACCTTGTAATTGAGCTACAAGGCGAATTCTGCAGTGATTCATGGGATTGCAGGTCACACGGGCTCTAAATTGTTCTGCACAGCCTCAGTGCTGGGTAGTATGTGTGTGTAGTGGTAGCTGGTGACAGTTTGATCTCAGAGGTCTGCGATTCAAAACCTCTAAAAGCCGTTAAAAAAGCCTTTTTGAGTCATTTTGTTTGCTCAAAATTTAGTACATCGATTATAAAAAAAACTCCTGTGCTCATATCATCGAGAGTTTATTGTTTGTGTGTAGATTTTGAATGTTAATTTAGAACATTCAGCCTGTGTACCATGACGTGTGCTTTGGGGGAAGGGTGTATCTGTGATGTAGGTAGATTAACTGGGAGAAAAAGGCAGTCCTTCTGTTTTGGTTATATTTTTCTTGTATAACTGTGTTAATGTACACAGAGTAATATTTTCAGTAATTCTTGACATTTTTTTCCTGATTGTTGTGATGCAGCAGTGTATAATTTGCCTGTTTAAAACATTTGGTTATATTACTAAAGGTTTTCAATTTGCTTGGCATTGCTTGTAGTGTGTGTGAGTGTGAGTGTGAGTGTGTGCGATGCATGTGATCAAATCAGACACCTTTTATTGTGCCACAGAGTAATTGCAGCAGTATGAACCTGCTATCCTCCGAACCTGCATGAATTTTTTGTACTGCTTTGTGGTATCTTTACTGGTAGTGGACTAGAGTTACCACCTGTCCTGACTTTCACAGGACAGTCCTGATTTGGACAGCTGTGTCCTGCAAAAAAAACATGAAAAATGCTACATGTCCTGACATTATAGTAGAAACAATATTTTCTAACTTTCCACTAAATGTTGCAGAAAACTATAATACCTTAACTAAAATACATTAAAATAATAAGAAACAATAGAAGCTACTAGGACTCTATAATACTTGGCCTTAATTCTGATTATATAGAGAAAACAGGTCTGTTGCATTGGCCGGGGTTAGGTACTGTCCTGCGAAAAATCATGTTTCAGTAAGGAATGTCCCACTTTGGGCTTCTTAAAAGGTGGTAACCCTATAGTGGTCTGTTTCTGCTGTGCACAACCCCCTTAACCGGCAAATGTTATTCTTTTCCAGATTTGGATTTGTGACTTGTGAGCACTGGTTAGGTGTTGTTGTGCCTTTGTGTCTGCATCTCTTGAGTGCGCAGCACAATCTTAATCTGTCTGTGCATTTGCAGTGCACCATTAATCCTGGGAGACTTTGCATTTCTTGTTATGCTCTCATTTCACTTTGTCAGCACTGGGTAATTTTCTCGACACAAGATAGTAGCATTTTGGGGATTCACATTAATTCTGGTGACTGTGTGTGACCACTGTGCACATGACTGAGTGTGCCATTAATTCTGAGAGACCTTGCATTTCTTGTTATGCTCTCATTTCACTTCATCAGCAATGGGAAATTTTCTGGACAAAAGATCGTAGCATTTTGGGGATGCACATTAATTCTGATGACTGTGTGTGAGTGACCACTGCGCGCATAACTCAGGGTGCCATTAATTCTGGGAGACTGCATTTTTTGTTATGTTCTCATTTCACTTTGTCAGGACTGGGGAATTTTCTGGACACAAGACAGTAACATTTTGGAGATGCCCATTCATTCTGGTGACTGTGTGTGCGTGGGGGGCTGCCAATATTGTTGTAATTTTGCCTTACTTTGCGTTAAGGCGGAATGAAAATGTGAAGTAATAATCACAAGGCAAAGGGAGCATTTCATATTGGCCACTCAGCATAGTGGAATGACAATGTGAAATACACGCCGGCGGAATTTAAATTCACTGCATCTCTAATTCCTGATCACAACACAAGGGGATTGGCCACCCCCAGTGTCACTGTTATGTTTCTGGGGTGGGTGGGTGGGGTTGTGGGTGCTGAGAGGGTGGGTCAAGTGGGGGGAGGAAAAATATATAAAATAAAAACTTTTGTGGCAATCACGATGAAACACAATACAGTACACCATGTCCAGGATGGCCACCGAACTCTACTGTGCAAGTAGTCATGCATGAGCAATACAGTTTGGTGGCCATCATTGACATGGCGGACTGTGCCAAGTTCCACCATGACCGCGGACTGAAGAAAAATTGCTCATTGCCACTGCAAATGGAGAGAGCAGAATGCTTCAAGGACACAGAGGTGACCGTAAGGCAACTCTGCACTGTTGTTCGGTCAGAAAAGTCTCCCTTTTTTGATCGCAGGAGGCCCACTGGGCTCCACTGACTGTAGCCCCAACAAGCAAAAGAGAGTTTTTGCCTCAGCTTTAAATAAATTGCACAGTAGTCATGACACACATGATGATATTTGCCACAGTGGTAGAGTTATGAAATAGCGTGCCTAAAACTGAAAAAAATATGTGTTTCCCTTATTTTGCTGCCGTTAAAAGGAAAAATGTACTGTTGGGGACTGCAGTCTGTAGACTTGGTAAATCCAGCCTGTTTAAAGAGTACAGGACTGAAAGTAAGGATGCAGTTAGGTGATTGGGCCTTGCAACTCTCAAACTATCTTGTGGAATTCATGTGGAATGGCAATGTCACTTCCAGCATACTTTTCAGAATTTCTTTCTTAATTCTGCAGGATTTCAGAAAGCATTTCTATGTAATCTACAGGATAATATTTCATGGATTATGTAATTAGTGGAATATTATTCCATGGTTTGCCAAAAATGAATCCACAGTTTACAAAAACTGCAGAATACGATGCCATGCCTAACATTACTTTTTGAAATTTTGGAATTCCCCTTCTGATTGAATTCTGCAGAATTGGGTGGGACTCTCCAAAATTCCATAGAAATCTGGTAAAAGCTGAATTTGAAAATTTGGCACAGCTCTACACCAAACCCTTCAGCACAGGCCGTCGGTAAAAGCCCTGAAGTCCCAAACACCATAAATGTAGCAGCAGTTTCAAGGAAAAGTGATTTCTGATTACATTTGCTGTGCTTATTCAGGTTCTGACTTACTCCATCAGGAGTGGAAAATACAGTTATTTGCATGAAATGAGTGGGTGACGCAGGTCAAGGAGGAGTTGCTCCAGCAGCAGAGGAGCTTACCATCTTCCAAGGCTCTTTATTACCATGCCAGGTTGTACTGGGGGCAGTCCTCTCATACCCAAAGGTGCGGTGGCTCCTCCTCAATTGCTTCAGCTGACTATACCATAGATACGAGGTCCACACTGTATGGCTGTGCCTGCCTCACTGCCACATGATTGTCATCAACCCTGGGGGGGGGGGTTGCACCACCAATTTGTAATAAAGCCCACTCCTTGGCCTGAATTTCTGACTCCGATTTCCTCCATCCTATCTGCACCATCAGTAAGGGAGTCTGGCCAGCAAGATCTTCTGCACTAACTCCAGCCATGCAAGCCTACTGGCCCAGATACAAATTTTACACCACAAGATATTGGAGTACCAGAGGGACCCTGCTGTTGCTTCCAGAGGGCAACTCAGTGAAATAACTGAAATAAAGATAGATCTAGAGTGGCTGTGATGCTGTCATCACCATACATGGTACCTGCAGTGGTTATCCTCAGCAAGTTATCAGTGTCTCCTAAAGGAGAGGCCAGTGACTGTGAATCAGAGACTGTGTCCAAGACCAGTTTCCAGGGCTACCCCCATACACCTCACCATCATCTACACTGCCACAGAGAATTACTGCCTAAGTACCACTAGTGTCTATGCCATGAACATTCTAAAGCTTCCAGCAGCCCCATGGCCTGTGAGTGTCTTTCAAGTTACTGTCTTCTTCTTCACATGAGGAGGTTCAGAAACCTGGCAGTATGACCCTCAATCCAACAAACAAAATGGGAGCAACTTCCCTAGCACATGAGAATCCCTGTTTGGTCACAGCAAAACCTGAAACCTCCTCACAAAAAGTTACCATTGGGAGAGTCCCAAGAGAACTCCAAGGACCAAACAGAGCCAGCCTGCATTTGTTGGCTTCAACATCTGCATGAACACCTGAAGAGCTGCTACATGGATGATATATGGGCTTATAGTTTCATGAGTACAACTCAAGAGAGCATAGTTTATATGGAGATGCTAGGTGTCACTGACTGACAGAAGACTAATGTGTGTCAAATGGTGCCCACTATGCTATCTGTGAAGCAGCTGCTGTATGGGATTCAGCACTTTCCTTTAACAAAAGGGATAGAGATATTTGGGGCAGAATGCCTGCAAGGGAGACACATGTGCCAGAGGATTACACCCAGCTAAAGATTCAGAGTCCCTCAATTGCTGAACCACCAGGAATTGAAATCTGACAGAGTTCCCCAAATAGAGCTCTCCCCACTTGCCACAGGGAGAAGGAAGGAATGGGAAAGGAGGAGGACTTGTAAAACCTGTACACATGTTTGGATATTGCTTTTCTCCCAAGTGATTTACTGAGTTTTAAATTAACTGCTCAGTGGGATGCCTTAGGCTTGATTCTATGTCCAGGAGTGGATGTTTGATTCTGGAGACAGACTGTTCTTCGGGTATCTCTCTGGTCCTCCCCCCCACCAGCCATTTGTCTCCTATCCAAAAAGTTTAAAAAAACTGCTGGCTCCCTCCCATGGTAGAGGACCTTGTAGTACCCAACCACCAGAGATCAGTAAAAGGTGTAGTGATCTCCTGTCCATGCTCTGCTAGGACTATCTAGGGGAAGATGGAGTCTGCTGTTTCCCTTTGGATGGTAGTGTGCAGTAGGACAAAGCTTTCTTTACTTCAAGATACTTGCACATGGATTCCTATTTCTATCCACCACTCTGAAGTGTAGCTGTCCCATGTTCTTCTGTCTGGGTATTTATCTCTCCTATGCCCCTCTGCCACTGTACCTCCCCTTCTGTCTCCGTGACCACAAAAGCTGTCTCCTACTGCTGCACACTAACCTGCCCATAAACTGACCAATTCCCCGGCTCACAAACTTATTTCTATTGCCAGACACTGACCATCTGCCACCCAATTCATTCCCCATCTCAGAAATAAACTTCCTCCTCCTATTGCCACACAGAGATCTGTTCATCACCTGACTAATTTCATGGAGGAGCTGTCAGTTCTTTCTCATCAATACTCTGCATTGTTTTATAGATATATAGCACAGGGTTGTTTGATGGATATAAAATAAATCTAAAATTGTGTTCATTCACAGAAGTAGTTTGTCTCTGATGTAGCATCCATAAATTGGTTGATGTAAGAACATTTTTTTTTTCATGTCAGATTAACAAACAGGTGCCTTGCCCAATCTACTATTTCAGGAACGTGTACTGTATGAACTCACAAATTTCAGTTCATTGAGGGTTTCTGTGTGAAAATACATCATGTATGGGTGTAACTAGAAACACTATATGGCATCCTGATGCCCCTGTCTCCTGCCCTACAGTTGAGGCAGCTGCACTCAGCTACCCCATCCCCTGCCCCACAAGCCCCCTGTCTCCTGACCTACATTCCAGGCTGCTACACCCTGCTGTCCACTGTCTTCTCACACACAGTCTGGGCTGCTGCACCCTGTTGTTTCCTGTGCAAACAATTGAAGTTGCTGCACCCTGCTTCCCTCTGTTCCCCAACTTCACAGTGAGGGCCAATGTACCCTGTTGACCTCAGTTCCTATCACCACAGTTGAGGCTGTCGTGCTGTGCTACATACTAGAGTCCCATGCCCCCTACCTGCACAGCTGGGGCTGCTGCATCCTGCTATACACCTCCATTGCCCCAAATGGGCTGGGCTACTGCACCATGTGCATCCTGTCACATGGTCAGGGCTGCTGTACCCTAATGCCCACCTGTGTCCTGCCCCCACACTCAAGGCTTCTGCATCATGCTGTCATCTGTCCCCTGCCACCACTGTGCCCTGATGCACTGTAGAGCACCTTGCCTCAACAGTTAGGGTTGTTGCACTATGCTGTTCCCTGCCACCAGAGTCAGATCCTTTGCTACACTGACCAAACTGCTCAAAAGAAAAAATGGAAAAAATACTTTCATCTTGTGTTATGGGGTGTGGGTGGGGTGTGGGACAGAGGGCAGCAGGGTACAGCAGCCCTGACTGTTTGAGTAGGAGACAGGGGAGGCATCAGGGTACAGCAGCCCAAACTGTGGGACAGGGTGCGGCAGACATGCCTGTTTGGGAGAAGGGCCCACAGAGTGACTCTGTGAGACTTTGGGTGGAGTGGGTTTTGTGGCTAAGATACAGTATGTAGGGTAGATTTTTCTTATTTGATGAGGGGGGCAGAGTAATGTCTGAAAGTAGACTATACAATATATTTGAGGGGGGGGAAGAGGTGGATAATCACTGTACAGTTTTGGACTGGATAAGGACACATTTAAAACTACAAGGTCACTCAATGGCACTCTCAAGACTATTTAGGAAGTTGGTGGGGCTGAGGTGGGTGGGGGTGGGTTTTATCTCTTTTAAACCCATCAGTGACAAAGTGCTGGCTGGGGCAGAGGGCAGTTTGCAACACTTTTGATGTTAAGCGCAAGATGTAACTGTAGAAGGTGCTGGGAGGTTGCCAACCTGATGGGTCAGCTTTGGAGCCTAGGGGAGAAAAGTGTGAATTGTAGAAAACTATTTCTTGAGGGCTACCCTTATGTTTTAAGGACATGGACAGGTGTTGGATGTACCAATATCGTTCACTGCTGGTTATTTTCACCTTAAGGATATAACGTCAGCCCAAGATCTGTCTGTTAGTCTAGAACATGTGTCATTAGTATGTAACTGGTAAAATATCTTTATCAATAAAAAATAAAATTCAAGAAACCATGTTTTTCATGTTCTTTTCAAAAGTCAGTAAACGTGACAACACTGGATACTGGCATAGATCACAAAGTACATTAAATGGAAAGTCATGACAGAACCATTACAAATCCTCTAAGGTACAAACTACCATTATCATCTCTGTGCAAATATGCATGACAAGTAAAAAGAAGCATTTGTCAATGCTGAATGTTTGCTACTTGCATTACTGTTGTACAAGGTCTTCTTTGTACATATGTTTACTGTATATTTACCCAGGATTGACAAGATGAGATGCAAAATCTCATTTTCAGTGGGGTCCTGCTTTTACATATGTTAGATTGTATTTACCCAGGATAGAAAAAAAGAAACAAAGAAATTGTCAGCAGATAAGGACCACTAGGCACATCCAGTCTTCCTGTAAACCTTACAATAGTTTGCAGCCTCTGACCCTACCTGGTCAATGGATTTTCAACCCTCTATAAGTATTTATGTGACAACAGCGAAAGCCTAAAGGCAATTGGCTTTATAGCGAAGCCAGAGTGCCGAAAATCAATTTTGGCACTCTGACTCCCCAGAGCACAGCAAAATGGCACTGGGGACTTGTATTTTAAATGTTTTATGTGGAAGAATGCACGCCCTGCACCCCCCACTCAAGGATTCTCAACTCGGGGGGGGGGGGTGCATGTTGGGGGGGTGCAAAAACATTTAAAAAAAATAATTCAGGCTAGGCTCAACAAAAATGCACCAGTGCCCAGACCCAAACCCAGCACCCTGCCCACTGATGCTGACAACTCTCCCACCATGTCACAGGGCCAGCTCGACAACCCACTACAGCAGCACCCCTCACAATTCCTCCTGCCCCGGCTGTAAGTGCTTGCTCCCACCTTGCATGCAAATTTATAGCGACATCCCTTCTCTATATTCACCACCCCCCCATCCGATCACCCTACCATCAGTAGCCCTGATGACATGCGCCAGAACTGAGTCACTGTTATTGCAGGTGCTCAATCATTGATGCTCATGTCATGAGCTACCCTCCTTCCCACCTCTAAGGTTCCCTTATGCCTGTCCCAGGCATGTTACATCCCTCCGCTGTGTTAGCTCCCACCACCTCCTGTGGCTGACTATTCCATGTGTCCACCACCCTCTCCATGAAGAAAAGCTTCCTCACATTTCCCCTTAACCTGTCCCCTTCCAGTTTTATATCATGCCCCCTCATTCTTGTACACCTCTTATATTGGAAGATGTCTTTCCCCCCTGCACCTCATTTATGTCCTTAAGGTACTTGAATGTTTCTATCATCTCCCCCCATCCCTCCTCTCCTCCAGCGAATACATATTGAGGTCCTTTAATCTCTCATACGTTTTTGGTGCAAGCCCTGTATCATCTTAGCCTCACTTCTCTGAACTGCATCCACCCTGTCAAAGTCCTTATGGAGGTGCGGTCTCTAGAACTGCACACAGTACTGTAGGTGAGGCCTCACCAGCATTTTATTCTATGGCATCACTACCTCCAGCCTTCTGCTAGTGATACCTCTGTCTATGCACTCAAGCATGCCATTGGCCCTCCCTGCAGCTTTTGTACTCTGCTTAGACAGCTTTAGGCCATCTCATCCTAGGTGCATTATTTTACACTTCTTTGAATTGAACCTCAGCTGCCACACCTCAGACCATTTTTCAAGCTTCCCCAGGTCCCTCTTTATTCTCTCCACCCTGTCTGGAGTATCCACACTGTTGCAGATCTTGATGTTATCTGCAAACAGGTAGAGCTTTTCCTGTCAGGATGGCTGAGTGGTCTAAGGCGCCAGACTCAAGAAGAAAATTCTTCCCTTGACAATGGGTATTCTGGTCTCCAAATGGAGGCATGGGTTCAAATCCCACTTCTGACACAGCAATCTTTACCAGGGATAAAGGACAACCAAGGAAGGGGCTGGAGTAGAACAACGAAACAGTCTAGGGAGGTCAAATCATGGAAAGCCATATGTGCAAATGCCAGGATCCTTAGCAACAAGATGGAAGATCTGGAGGCTGTCATGGTGCAGTCAGACCTAGACATTATGGCCATCATTGAAACCTGGTGTAATGATTACCACGCCTGGGAGATGGCCATACCTGGCTACAACATATTCAGAAGATACAGAGCAGGCAGAAAGGGAGGAGGAGTGGCACTGTATGTGAAAAATGACATAAGGGCCACAGAGATCCAGGAGGAACAAAATGGGGGAGAGAAACTGTGGGTTAAGCTGGAAAGGAAAATGGGGCCAGCCATCCGCACAGGTGTGGTCTATAGACCACCAGTCCAGGAGGAAGAAACAGATAGGGAGCTGATGCTAGCCATCCAAAGGATGGCAGACAAGGGTGAGGTAGTACTGGTTGGAGACTTCAATATTCCGGACGTGGACTAGAGCATCCCAGCAGCAGCATCAACTAGGAGCAGATTTATCCTGGACTCCCTTCAGGGTGCCTTCCTCAAGCAACTGGTCATGGAACCAACTCGACAGAAGGCAATACTGGGCCGTGTGCTCATAAACAGGGACAGTGTGATGGGGGTAACAGTGGGGGAGCACCTGGGGAACAGTGACCACCAGTCATCGTGGTTTGAAATCACAGAAAGAGCAGAACCAAACCACACAAAAACACATATCCTGGATTTTAGGAATCAGACTTTGGGAAAATGGGGAGATACTTGAAAGAGGCATTAAGGGGAATGGGACAGGAATCAGGGGTTGAGGAACAGTGGGCAGTATTTAAAATGGGGATTACAAGAACAACAGAATTATGCATTAAGCAAGTTAGCAAAAGGAAAAGGAAGAGGAGAACATTATGGTTTTCCAAAGAGGTAGCAAAGAAAGTGAAAGCAAAAAAAGATTGCATTCAGGCAATACAAAAAGACACAGGCAGAAGAGGATAGGGAGAAGTGCCAGGAGAAGCAAAGGGAGGCAGGGAGGTCAGTAAGAGAAGCCAAAGCTCAGACAGAAGAACACATTGCAAAATCAGTGAGTAGAGGGGACAAAACCTTTTACAGGTACATAAATGAAAAAAGAAAGACAAAGGGAGGGATAGTGAGACTGAAGGGGGAGGATGGGGGCCACAGGAAGGATGACAACAGTAAAGCTGACATATTGAACAAGTATTTCTGCTCAGTCTTTACTGAGGAAGAGGAGGGTAATGGGTCTGAAGGGAGTACAAGGGGTGAGAATGGTGCAGAAATGGACACAAGTCCCTTTACACGAGCAAGGGTCCTGAAGGAACTGGAAGTAATAAGAGTTGATAAAGCAATGGGGCCAGATGGGGTGCACCCCAGGGTCCTTAAAGAACTAAGAGAGGTGGTGGCTGAACCTCTGGCTATCCTGTTTAGCCGATCACTGGAAACAGGGGAGGTACCCAAAGACTGGAGGATAGCAGATGTAGTCCCCTTATAGAAAAGTGGGAACAAAGAGGAAGCAGGGAACTACAGACCAGTCAGCCTCACCTCGGTAGTGGGGAAGATCATGGAAGCACTACTGAAGGAGAGGTTGGTGGAACATCTGGTTGTCAATGGACTACAGGACCCAAGGCAGCATGGTTTCACCAGGGGGGAGGTCATGTCAGACCAACCTCATTGAATTTTTTGACTGGGTGACTAGGGAGGTGGATCAGGGGAGGGCAGTGGACATGGCCTATCTGGACTTCAGCAAGGCCTTTGACACTGTGCCACATTGAAGACTATTACACAATCTGGGGAATATGAGTGTGGGCAGGACAGTAGTGTGGTGGGTAGGTAACTGGCTGGGTGGCAGGACACAGAGGGTGGTGGTAAATGGCTGTCACTCCACAGAGAGAAGAGTGACCAGTGGGGTACCACAGGGATCAGTGCTGGGACCAGTCCTATTCAACATCTTCATCAGTGACATTGTGCAGGACCTAGAAGGCAGAATTTCACTGTTCGCTGATGACACAAAGCTCTGTAACACAGTAGACACACCAGAGGGTGTACACAGAATGAGAAGGGACCTGCAGAAACTTGAAGAATGGTCAGAGGTTTGGCAGTTGAAATTCAATGCAAAGAAGTGCAAGATAATGCATATGGGGCACAAAAACCCTGGCACAATATATCACTTGGGGGGGGTGAGGATATAGCATGCACCAAGCAGGAAAGGGATCTTGGGGTTATCATCTCTGATGACCTCAAGATAGGGAAACAGTGTGACAAGGCAGCAGGTAAAGCAAATATGATGCTGGGATGTATAGGCAGGGGCATCACCAGCAGGAAAAGGGAAGTCATAATTCCGCTATACCAGGCACTAGTGAGGCCCCACCTGGAGTACAGTGTACAGTTCTGGAGACCATACCTACGTAAGGACATAGACAGGGTAGAGAAGGTTCAGAGGAGGGCAACAAAGATGGTGCATGGATTGCATCACAAGTGCTATGAAGACAGGTTGAAGGAACTGAACATGTACTCCCTGGAGGACAGGAGGGAGAGATGGGATATGATAGACATACAAGTATCTCACAGGGAGGAACAGGGTGCAGGAATACACTATTTTTAAGTGAAAAAGATGTTCCAGGACTAGAGGGCATGGGATGAAGTTGAGGGAGGTCGATTCAGAGGAAACATGAGGAAGAATTTCTTCACAGAACGGTGGTGGACAAGGGAACACCCTGCCAGAGGAAGTGGTGGGGCTGAAACAATCACGGGATTTAAGAATGCATGGGATAGACATAAAGGAATTCTGGAGGTCAGGGGTAAGGGGCAACAGACTTCTAGGAAAACATAAACTGAACTTACAAGCTCAAATGGGCAGACTGGGTGGGCCATAGGCCCTTATCTGCCGACACTGTCTATATATCTATGTATCTCTGTATCCAGCCCTACTGCAATGTCACTAATAAATGACATTAAACAGGACTGGCCCAAGGACTCATCCCTGAGTTACCCTGCTGGTCACCCCCCTCTCTCCGGATTGGATCCCATTTACCACCACCCTCTGCTTCCTATCAGTTAGCAAGTTCCTAACCAAGTTTACCACCTTGTGCCCCATACCCAGACTACCCATCTTTTTAACCTGCCTTTTATGTGGGACAGTATTGAAGGCCTTGTTGAAATTGTGGTAGATGGCGTCCACCACCCCGCCCTGATTTAATTCCTTCATCACCCAGTCAAAAAAATCAATCCGTTTCATTTCATATGGCCTTCCTGCTGTGAATCCATGTTGCCTCACGTCCTGGGCACCTCTGGATTCAAAGTGAGCCACTATTCTTTCTTTAAGCAGTGCCTCCATGATCTTACCCAATACTGAGGTGAGGCTGGCAACCTTATAGTTCCCTGCCTCCTCACTACTACCACTTCTGTGTAGAGGGACTACATGTGCCCTCTTCCAGCCCTCTGGAAACACTCTTGTGTTGAGTGACTCAGTGAACATGGCTGACAGAGGCACTGCTAGCTCTTTTCACAGTTCCCTTAATATCCTCAGGTGTATGCCATCTGGCCCCATTGCTTTGTCCACCTTCAGTTTTGTGAGCTCCTTCAGGACTCTCTCCACTGTGAATGGATTTGTGTTTACCTCTCCACCCCCGTTCATGTCTGTTATCCAGCTGTGGTCCCTGACCCTCCTCCCTCTTCAGTGAATGCTGAACAGAAGTACAGTATTTGTTCAGTATTTCTGTCTTTTCCAGGTCTCCTTACACTCCCCCTGTATCTTCTCTAAGCCTTACAATCCCACCCACCCCCAGCTTTCTTTTTCTCACTGATGTACCTATAGAATGTCTTGTCCCCTTTCTTAACCATCTGCACTAATCTTTCCTCAGTCTGTGCCTTTGCTCTTCTTACAGCCTTCCCTGCCTGCCTTAGATTCCTTAGGTACACCTCCCTGTCTTCCTTCCTTTGAGTCTCCTTATATTTCCTGAAACCCGCCCTTTTGGCCCTCACCTTGTCTGTCACCTCTCTTGAGAACCATAGTGGTTTCCTCCATATCTTGCCCTTGTTGACCATCCTGATGCATTGGTTCATCACCTCCTCCATGGCTCCCTTCAAGTGTTCTCACTGCTTCTTAACTCCCTCCCTCCTAATTATCTTCTTACCAGGGCCTCTTTGATACAACTCCCTATTTTAGCAAAATCTGCCCTCCTAAAATCTAAGACCTTTATCTTTGTGTGACTAGACTGTGTCTGTCTCTATGCTAAAACACACCATGTGGTGGTCGCTGGATCTGAGTTGACGTTCCACCTGGACATCTGTGATTCTGTCCCCATTGGTCAGTACTAGGTCCAGAATTGCCCTGGCTCTGGTGGGATCAGTCACTATCTGTCTTAGGCCCACCCCCTGTAGGGAATCCAGGATGTTTCCACTCCTGGTTAAAGCAGGCTAGCTGAGAGGCAATATCTGCATGTGTAGTCTACCACATTTTGACCCCACATTTCCAACAGTATTTTCATGGCCTGACATTATGATCAAGACAGGTGGAATTTTTAACTCCCATCTGAATGGTAATATCACAGTATGACTGTAAAAATAAGTTTTGGAGTGGATTTGAACAAGCATTTGTCAATGCCGAATGTTTCCTTTCATGGTTTATGAAGCAGGGATGTATTGTGTTAGTCGAACTTCTGGCGGAAGGAAAAGCCTGCCTGAACTATGTTTTAACAAGCTGTCATATTTTGGACAGCACTGGAATACAGAAGGTTGGGTATTAAGAAGAATATATTGAAAATCTGTGGTGTATATATTTAAGATTTCCCCAGTTACAAGTATGCGTACTGAAATCGCAATGAATGGGCATCACTTTGTCATTTTTTCGTATTTTGACCCCAAATGTTGCACATATTCTTCTTGTCACCCCACCTCATGAACCCTGTAGGTGAAAATTTTCAAATCCATGGGAAAATGCCATTCTGCACCACAGGTGCTAAAACACATTTTGGGCAAGATATGAAAAATGACAGCTGTACTATTCTTGAGGTGGTGTGATAAAATGGCTATTCTGAAAATTTAGAGTGACAGTATTGAAAATGACCAAAGTTACATGCGTGCGTAGAACATTTTGAACAACTGTGTGTAACTCGGCCACTTTTTGGAGGTTTTTCACCAAATTTTCAACATGGCTTATTGGGACCCCACCTCATGAAGCGTGCCACTGCCATTTCATTCTTTGCTATTGAAAGGTGATTTTACACAGTGACCATGCCATTCTGTGCCATAGGTGCAAAAACACATTTTGGGCAGGATGTGGAAAAAGACAGCTGTATGGTTCATGAGGAAGTGTGAAGAAATGGCAATCTTAAAAATCTGGTGTGAAAATATTAACAATTGGCAAAGTTATGAGTGTGTGCAGAAACTGCGTGACTCATGCTCTGTCTGTATGTCTGTCTGTACCAGGGTACAGGTTATTTCATAGGGACAGGGTGATTGGGAAAGGAGGGGGGTGGCACTATATGTGAAGGAAGGACTGAAGTGTGTAAGGGAGGAAGGGGAGGAGGGTAGTACAGAGTCACTTTGGATGCAAATCCAGGATTCCAAGAATAGGATTCTTAGAATGGGAGTGGTGTACAGGCCACCATCTCAGACGGAGGAGTTAGACAGAGAACTAGCGGGACAGATCAGGAGGACCTGCGAGAAGGGTAGTGTGGTGATTGTGGGGGACAACAACATGCCAGGAGTGGACTGGAGCACCCCAACAACCAGGAACAGAAGGGAGCAGGTACTGCTGGATGCCTTCCAGGACAGCTTCCTGCTGCAAATGGTCAGTGAACCAACCAGGTTAGGGAATACTCTTGACCTTGTGCTGACAATGGGGACTTTGTGAGAGAACTTACAGTGGAGGAACCGCTGTCAGGGAGTGACCACCACTCAGTATGGCTCATTGGATATGGGCAAGGAAGGAGTGGAATCTGGCACAATAGTGCTGGACTTCGGAGGGCGACTTTGGGAGGATGGGGAAGTGGTAAAAGGGTACCTGGCCAGAATTCAATCTAGTATGGACACTAACCAGAGGTGGGAGCTCATAAAGCTGGGGATAGTGGAGGCAACCAAAACCTGCTGCAAAGCCCAGAGCAATAAGGCTAGGGCTAAGAAACCGATTTGGTTGAGCAAGGTGGTCATGGAAAAGTTAAGGAGGAAAAGAGCTGCCTTTAGTAAGTACAAGAAAACAGGGAGGGGGAGGACAGGGAGGAGTACTTGACAGAATCGAAGGAGGTGACAATGGCAGTAAGAGGAGCCAAAGCATCTACGGAACTCAGGCTGGCACAAGGCATTAAGAAAGCGGAGAAGGACTTCTTTAAGTACATCAGGGAGAAAAGGAGCTGTAAGGACCACATAGTAAGGATTAGAAAGGAGGGGGAGTTGGGTGGAAGCAGGGTGCGATAAGGTGGAAGCACTAAATGAGTACTTCTGCTCAGTATTTACTAAAGAGAAGAGGGGGTGACACCCAAGGTGGGAGAAATGGCAGAAGCAGGGGGAGAAGTGGTGACAGATGGGGAAATCATGGAGAGCAGAGTTTGAGAGGGTTTGAAGGCACTGAGGGTGGACAAGGCGCCAGGCCAAGATGGCATCCACCCTAGGGTACTGAAGGAGCTGGCAAAGGTCTTTGCAGGACCTTTGGCAGACCTATTTAATGCCTCACTACATTCGGGGGTGTGTACCTCAGGACTGGAGGATGGCTCATGTCGTGCCCCTCCACAAGAGTGGCCCCAAGGATGAACCGGGAAACTGCAGACCAGTGAGCCTCACATCCATCGTGGGTAAGCTAATGGAGACTATCCTGAAAGAGAGGCTGGTGGCCCTCCTAGAGGCCAAAGAACTACAGGACAGCAGACAGCATGGCTTCATATGTGGCAGATCCTGCCAAACCAACCTGGTCGAGTTCTCTGACTGGGTAACTAGGCAACTGGACAGGGGCCATGCAGTGGATGTCCTGTATCTGGACTTCAGTAAGGCATTCGACTCAGTGCCACATGGAAGGCTGGGGAAGGAAGTTAGTAGGCACAGGGGCGGGTGCAAAGCTGGTGAAATGGGTAGGAAACTGGCTGCAGGGAAGGCAACAGAGGGTGGTGGTGGGGGAGCTCACACCCAAGGGCAGTGACGAGCGGTGTTCCACAGGGCTCGTGTTGGGACCAGTGTTGTTTGGGATATTCATTGCAGACATATCATGGGACATCAAGAGCAAGATCAGTCTGTTTGCTGATGATACCAAGGTAAGCGCAGATGGTGGATGACCTAGTGGGATGGCAGGGTTGCAGGATGATCTGACAAAGCTTGAAACCTGGTCAGACAACTGGCAACTGGCTTTAATGCCAAAAGTGCAAGGTGATGCATTTTGGGATGAAGAACCCAAAGAGGAGTTACCAGCTAGGGGAGTGCAGCTAGCCCAGACAGAGGAGGAGAAGGGTCTGGGTGTGCTCATTACAGGTCAATGAACAACTCGGCACAATGTAGGAGGCAGCTGCAAGGCCAACAAAATGCTGGGTTGTATTGCAAGGGTATATCCTCGAGGAGGAAGGAGGTGATTCTGCCACTGTATAGGTCATTAGTTAGAACACACCTGGAGTACTGCGTGCAGTACTGGCGCCCGCATCTGAAGAGGACATTGGTTACTGGAGGGTGCAGCGCAGAGCCACAAAGATGATCAAGGGGCTGGGGGACTTATCATACGAGAGGAGGTTGAAGGAGTTGAACATGTACTCACTGGAGGAGAGGAGAGACAGGGGTGACATGATTGAAACCTTTAAATACATGAAAGGAATAAACAAGACGGGTACAGAGGGTCTGTTCAAAGTAAGGGAGGGGAGGGCCACCAGGGGCCATGATATGAGACTGGAGTGAGGAAGGTTCAGGAGGGAGATGAGGAGACACTTTTTTACAGAGAGGGTGGTGGCTGGGTGGAATGCGTTACCTGCTGAAGTGGTATGCAGTAGAACAGTGGACTGCTTCAAACGAGGATGGGACAGGACAAGGGGGAGGGTTAATGAAGGGGAAGGGTGGAAGGGAGGGGTGGAAGGGAAGGGCAGCTGCAGAATAAGGGGTGCTAGATGCACATTTGAGCAGACTTGATAGACCTCTAGGCCTTTATCTGCTGGCAAATTTCGTATGTTCGTATGCTCGTAACGCAATCATTTGGGGGATTTTTTGCACCAAATTTTCAACATGGACTTTTTCATTAATCAGCCCTGAAAGGTGGTTCCTCGCAGGAACCACAAAATCACCTTTTGGGATCAAGTAATGAAATGTCAGTGCCAGTGTTCAAGAGGTGGGGTCCCAAGAACCCCATGTTGAAATTTAGGGTCAAAATTCCTAAAAATGGCTGAGATATCAACATAAGTTGAAAACACCATTGACAGCCATTATACAGCCATTACCTTGATTCTTCAGTTTGCAGTTCGGCTTTGAAGAGTGCAGACATGTCCCGGTCCAGAGAAGATTGCAGCGGCCGACCTCCAAAGGTAAGCATTTAGGAGGTGGATATGCTGAGGGAGGGTCAGGCTGGGGGAAGGGAATGGGGCAGACAATGAGGGACCATTTCTTTTTTACTGACTTAAAAAAACACATTGGAGACAGTTTTCCTTTTTACAGGGTACAAATATTTTTTATTTCAGAACCCTGGAAGTGGGTTCTCCAGTGTCCCGGGGGTTTGACAATGCTGACACAGGGATTGGACACCTCGATGTTGGCATGGGGATGGGGAACAGAGGGTATGGGGAGGACAGCACACAGAGGGAGGGAGTGGGAGAGCTTAATTTTGATACCAGGACAGGAAACAGGGAATGGAGAGTGTGAGGTGGATAGCAAGCAGAGGGAAGGAGTAGGAGGGTTTTATTGGACACCGGGATGGGGAACGGAGGGTGTGGGGTGAACAGCATGCATAGGGAGAGAGCAGGGAGTGCTTAATTTTGATATTGGGATAGGGAACGGGGAACAGAGGGTGCTGGGTGTACAGCATGCAGAGGGAGGGAGTAGGAGAGTTTTATTGGATTCCAGGATGGGGAACGGAGGGTGCTGGATGGACAGCATGCAGAGGGAGGGAGGGAGCGGAAGGGCTTAATTTTGATACCGGGATAGGTTTAATTTTGATACTGGGATAGACAATGTGGAATGAAGGGTGTGGGGTGGACAGCATGCAGAGGGAGGGAATGGGAGGGAATACAACTGGTGATGAGGCAGAGGATGTGCAGAGTCATTGTCACTATTAAAGCACTGCAGTGTGTGAATTGCAGTGAAAGACAGGGGTCAGAGCTGTTTGCTTACCAGCCTGCATTATGCAAATGAAAGGAGTGAAACTCTCATTGGAGCGCTTCATTTCTTTCAACTACAGAACAGCTTCCAGCTGTGGAACTGTGACTAGTGTCACAGTCTGGTTGCATGCCCACTGTAGATTGCTCTGCATTTGACTCATCCCTGACACACCTCTCAAATGTCGTTCTACTGCAAGATGTTTCTTGCGCATGCACAAGGAAGCATACAAATTACACCTATCATGTTAAGGAGATGGGATAACACAAGGGATATGTTGAACACTAGGGACCAAAATCTGCAAAAAAAATAAAATTATAAGTAAATGTTGAAACAATTCAGTGTTTCTTCATAACGTGTTGTTTTTTTTACATCTTGATCTCAAATTTTCAACATTGTCTTTTCATGACCACTCCTTCGGAACATGACAGTTGTTATTTATAAAATAGTGGCTGAAACGTCATCTCGCACCACAAGTGAAAAAAACACATATTGGACAGGATTTGAAAAATGACAGCTGTCATATTCATTAATTGGGGTGAAAACCCCACCTTATGAAAAAGGGCAGTGAAATTATGCAAATCTGTTCTGAAAAGGGATTTTGCAATTGCTGCGTGAAAGCGCCTTCTGGGAAGGATTTGAACATTTTCTCTGCCCTTGTTCATGAGGTGGTGCCATAAGTAGGATATGTTGAAAATTTTGGGTCAATATATTGAAAATTACCAAAGTTACTAGCATGCATTGAAAAATTTCTATGTATGCTCATAACTTTGTTGTTTTTAAATATTTTTACCCCAAATGGTCAACACAGCCTTCCTATGACCCCACCTCATGAACAAGTATGGAAACATATTTCAAATACTGCCTGAAAGGTGATTTTGTTCCACAAGTGCAAAAACACATTTTTTTTTAAATTTATTTATTCATTTATTTGTATTTAAAGTTTGATGACTGGTAAAAGCACACTAAGCTGAGGCTGTTTTCAAGGTGTGACCTGGGGGAAGGGGGCAAGGGAGGCAAAATTACAATAATCAGGTAAGGTACAATAGCTTGGATCGAAGCAAAACTAGAGATTAAATAATACACATGATACAAGCAAATTAATTAGTGAAGTATACATAGCTAACCTGGGTGATACAATGCACTGGAACACAACGATCAGCAAGAACACATAGTTGGGCACTTGGTAGACTGAAAACTAGTGTTAGCCTGAAACAGAGCACAGAGCAGATCTAGATACTCAACACCCTCTTAAATTCATTCTATCATTTTGCCACCTCCTCCCCCTCCTCACTCACTATTGTACTTTATTCTCCCCTCTCCCTGCAGCCGCTACCTGCAAGGGCCAACTCACTGCATCTCCTTCATCTCCAAATTTTGGTTTGGGATCCTTCCTCCCTACCTACACTCCTGCCTCTCTTCTGTCAGTTCCTCATACTCCCTGAATTCCAGGGATGCTTGTACCGTTTCACTCCCTCTTCCACACTCTTGTTCTGGCAAGGCTGCCTTCTCTTACCATCTCTCATACCTCTGAAACCAACTCCCCTGGGACACTCATCATGCCCCTACTTTCTCTGCCCTTAAATCCCAGCTCTGAGTTGCCCCTATCTCTGCATGCTCCTGCTTCCCCCATCCTAATCCACTCCAACTCCCCTCTCCTCCTGTCTCCTCCCTCCTACTCAGTTCTCACCCTCTCTTCTTTTGCCTAATCCCTAGATGATCTGTGCATGCTCCTGCTTTCCACCCCATCCATATCCACTCCAACTCCGCTCTCGTACTAGCTCCTCCCTCCAACTCAGTCTTCACCCTTGCTCTGCTTTTACCTAATCCCTAGATGATCTTCTGTCTCCATATCCACTTTGCTTATAATGCCTGAACCTAATATAAACATGTTTTAGCACAAGCACTCTTTATACCATGCTGTTATTTCCCTGTATTTTGTTTTACATTTGTACATATCCTCTTCAGTTATTGTATTTGTGTTATATCTTCATTATGTACTTTGTATTATGTAATGTTTTCCCAATGTCTACCTCCCCTCCCCGGGTTGCACCTGGAAATGAGCTCAGGCTCAGTGTGCCTTTCCTAGTTACCAACTCTAAATAAATAAATAAAGGCACATAGATAGCAAGAACCATATGCCAATGCCGCAGTGACATTTTTATAGTAAAGTACATTACAGTGACAAGTGGTTGTTGCCACTGTAATGTACCTGCAGGACCCCAGCACTGCTTTGTCTGGGGTTTGCCCCCCTCCCTGAATCAACTCTGACCTGGAGCTGATAATCTTTAGTTACTGGGGGTGCAGGGGCAAAGGCCCCAACAAACGGGGTCCGGTGGTAAAGTCCCCCCCAAAACAGTTTCCTGACAGATTTATGCTGACCACAACTTGTGGTCAACATAAATCTGTCACTGTAGAGTCATGTCAGGAAAACATTGTCGATGCTGTATCATGGATCTGCAAGTACTGCAGTTATAAATCAATATTATGTATATCGGACATTAATTAAAACAGGTTCAGTGCACAATACAAATGCATTTCAGATAAGTGAAAGTACAGGTGGGAATTATCAATCAGTAGTCTGTCAACTTTAAAGATGACACCAGATGCCAAGTTGCTTGATTTTCTTCCAGCTGGTACCTCAGTTCAATGGAGGAGGCTGTCCATTTGTTAAACAGGGCTGCCGGTTGGCACCCTCATGACCCTGGAGTTGCAGAGGTCTGTGAGACAGTGGGCCAACAGGGTTCAATAGAGGAGGCTGTTCATTTGACAGAGAGGGCTGTGGGTCGGTGCCCTCGTGATGCTAGAGTTGCAGGGGGTCTGTGAGATGGCAGGCCTGCTAGGCTCAATGGAGGATGCTATCTGTTTGTCGGGGAGGGCTGTAGGTTGGCACCCTCATGAGCCTGGAGTTGCAGGGGGTCTGGGAGATAGCAGGCCTACTTGGTTCAATGGAGAAGGCTGTGCTTTTATTGAGGAGGACTATGAGTTAGTGTCCTTGTGACTCTAACATTCCAGAGAGTCTGTAAGATGGTGGGCCATCTGGGTTCAATGGAGGAGGCTGTCCATTTGTGGGGGAGGTCTTTGGGTTGGTGCCTCCTGATTCTAGAGTTGCAGGGGGTATGTGAGAAGGCGGGCCAGCTGGTTTCAATGGAGAAGGCTGTCTACTCATCAGGGAATGCAGCAGGCCAGCACCCTCATGACCCTAGAGTTGCAGGGAGGTCTGTAAGATGGCAGGCCAGCTGGGTTCAATGAAGGAGACTGCCCATTCATGGGGGAGGTCTGCAGGTCAGGGCCCTCATGACCCTAGAGTTGCAGTTGTCTATGAGATGGTGGGCCAGCTGGGTTTAATGGAGGAGGGTGTCCATTCATCCATTAGGATTGTGGGTCGGTGCCCTCATGAACCTAGAATTGTAGGAGGTCTGTGAGATGGCAGGCCAGCTGTGTTCAATGGATGAGGCTCTCTGTTTGTCTGGGAGGGCTGCAGGTCAGCACCCTCATGACTCTAGAGTTTTAGTGGGTCTGTGAGATGGCAGGCCAGCTGGGTTCAATGGGGGAGGGCTGCAGGTCAGTGCCCTTGTGACCGTAGCATTGCAGGAGTCTGTGAGATGGCAGGCCCGCTGGATTCAATGGAGGAGGCTGTCCATTCATCAGTCAGGGCTGCTGGTCAGCACTCTCACAACCCTAAAGTTGCAGGGGGTCTGTGAGATGGCGGGCCAGTTAGGTTCAATGGCTGTCTGTTTGTTGGGGAGGGTTGGGGTTTAGCTCCCTCACAACACTAGAGTTGCAGGGGTCTGTGAGACAGCAGGCCTGCTGGGTTCAATGAAGGAGGCTGTCTATTCATTGTTGAGGGCTGCGGGTCAGTGCTCTGATGATCCTAGAGCTGCAGGGAGACTGTGAGATGGTGGCCATCTGGGTTCAATAGAGGATGCTGTCTGTTCATCAGTGAGGGTTGGGGTTTGGCACCCCTCACAACCCTAGATTTGCAGGGTGGTCTGTGTGATGGTGGTCCAGCTGGGTTCAATGGAGCAGGCTGTCTATTCATCAGGAAGGGCTGTGGGTCAGTGCCCTTATGACAGTAGAGTTGCAGGGGGTCTGTGAGATGATGGGCCAGCTGGGTTCAATGGAGGAGGCTGTCCGTTCATTGGGGAGGACTGCAGGTTGGCACCCTCATGAACCTAAAATTGCAGGGTTCAAAAAATGACAACTGTTACGTTCATGAGGTGGTGTAGGAAAATAGATATGTTAAAAATTTGTGGTCAAAATACTGAAAATTACCAAAGTTACAAGTGTGTGTAGAAAAAATTTCAACATACGCTTATAACTTTGTTGTTTTTAAATATTTTCCCCAATTTTTCAACATGTTTATTTATTTTATTTATTAAAGCATTTCTTCAGGAAAAAACATACTGAGCTCAAATAGCTTGTTTCCTGATGTGTCCTGGGGGAAGGGGAGTGAGGTATAATTTATATATACAGTAGCGTAAATATAAAAATACAGATAGTACATATTGGATACAATATACAGATTTCAGCAAAAAATAGAAAGGGTATAAACAATATGTACAATATACAGTGGTACTAGATAGTGTAGAGGGGTTGTGGAATAACAGATGGACCAGATACAGAACTTCAGGTTCAACACACAGCCTCTGTGTGATGTTTATTTAATACACAGGGGATAGCCTTAAGCAATGGCATATCCCTTCTTCAGTACATCAGTTTGGCAGTAACAGAGCTCTTCCTCTGCACTTAGTCAGCACCTACTGACCCACTGATCTATCTCTTTAGTGAAAATTATTTAATTCCCTATGTTGGTCTAGAGTGTTTGGGTGATGGGGAGCTCAAAAACAGAAAAAAAAGACAAATAAGCTAAAGGCAAAGAACATTAGTGCAAACGCACTAAAGCAAGGGTTACCCCAAAGAGCATTGGCAATGAAGCCAAGTTTCAAAGAAACACAACATCACACATACCCCCATAATGCAAAATATCATGGGATGTATATGCAAATTACCATGACATTTTAGGCTGGTTCAGCTTACAGCAGGAATGTATGGTGCCAAAGGGCCTCCCAAGCAATCTGTAATTCACATGCATTTATAGTAAATAACACAACGGGTCTGATATCTCTATCTCTATCCCGGTAACTTAATTTTTATAAAACCGGCCCCTAGTAACTTTTTACCTTTATCAAAAATGCCTAGTACCATAGTATTTTCAACATTTACAGGTTTCATACACATAAGGCATATAACATGAAGGTATTTTATGACATAGTACTATCGCATACTAAATCCAACAACAAGGAACACAGCCTGTTGTTTTACATCAGCTTGGAGGTCACCACAAAAACCTCCCTGTACAAGGACCTGAGAGGGAAAAGGAAAAATTAAAGAGGACACTATAGCATAGTAAAGAAAGGGGGGGGGGCCCATAGGTGGCCAACCTTATGGACTAGAAATTGTAAAGGATAGATTAGGCTAAGAAATAGAAGAACAGTTGCAACAGATATAAGAAAAGGTCTGTCCTCAAGAGTGGCAGGTTCTCCCTGTCACAGACAGGAACCTGTGGATATACAATGTACAGGAAGGCAACACAATAAGTGCAATATACAGTGTCAGCAGTTAGGTATATACAATAAGTACAATAAACAATGGCAGCAGTTAGATACCTGGGCAATAAAAGGGACAGATAGAATACCCTTTTATAATGAAATGGGATATGGAAAGAGGTAGAGAATAAGTAGCTGGTATGGAGAGCTATGGGGTGGGGGATAGGAGCAGAAGAAGGAGCAGGAAGACAGGGAAGGTTTCAGGTATATAGCAGACAGTGTAGGAAGGGGGAGGAAAAGCAAGGCCAGGCATGTTAAGGACAGTGGCAGGAGGGGAAGGTGTGGGAGTGAAGAAGAGAAATAAAGGAGGGGTTAGAGGGAGCAGAGTGAATGTTTAAGAGGAGAGAATTCCAGAGTTTAGGAATGTGGAAAGAGAAGGCTGACTGGCCAGAGAGAGTTTTACAGGAAGGGAGCTTGAGGGAGCAAAATCCAGAGTTTCAAAGGGAGTAGGAGGAGGGGGTGGAGGAGAGAGAAGGGAGTCGAGATAGGTGGGTAGAGAGGATAGCCAGAATTTTGAGGTGAAGGAGGAACAGTGGGACAGACGGCGATCCTCCAGGGAAGAGAGGTAAAGAGCAGAGTAGAGAGTACAGTGGTTTCAGGTAGGGCAGTTGAGAGCAAATTGGCAAAACATAAGAACATAAGAAAGTAGCCAGCAGAAGGAGACCATATGGTCTATCTTGTGTGCTCGATTTATTGCAGGGTTCTGTTTTCCCCTTACACCAGTTCCCCTGGCTCACTCTCCCCCTCTCCCATCCCCCCTCCCATTCCACCTCTTTGGTCCCATAGCCTTCCTCTGTGTCTGTCCCAGAATCTTTTGAAGGCTCCCATCTTTCTACCTCCACTACCTCCTCTAGGAGCTCATTCCAGGCCAACACCTCCCTTTCTGTAAAGAAACGCTTCCTCACTTCCCTCCTGTATCTTCCCCCCACTAGCTTTAGGCTATGTCCTCTGGTGGTGGTGTTTTCTCTCTTGTTGAAGAGACTCTCACACTCTATGTTGTTTACTCCCTTCAAGTACTTGAACGTTTCTATCATGTCCCCCCCTTGCCTCCTCTCTTTCAGAGAGTACATTCTTAGGGCTCCCAGCCACTCCTCGTATGACTTTTCCTGCTGTCCCATGATCATTTTAGTTGCTCTCCTTTGAACCCCCTCCAGCAATTTAATGTAGTTTTTTAGGTACGGATGCCAATACCTCACTCCATACTCCAAGTGGAGTCTTACTAGCGACCTGTACAATGGCAAAATAACCTCTCTGCGCCTACTACTGAATGCCCTTGCAATGCATCCCAGCATTTTGTTTGCCTTTGCCGCTACCTTTTTGCATAGGGTTGACTGCTACAGATCGCTACTAATTACTATTACTAGGTTCTTCTTTTCAGACTCAGTTACCTGAACTTTTCCTACAGTATGTAGTTCTCCGCTCTTGGGTTCTTTGCCCCAGTGTACCTCACTTTGCACTTTTTGGCATTGAACCCAAGCTGCCATATCCCTGACTATCTCTCCAGTCTGGCTAGGTCCTCTCTTAACTCTTGCATCCCCTCCTGTATATCCACCCTCCTGCAGAGTTTGGTGTCATCTGCGAATAGACACATTTTGCCCTGGATGCCATCCCCAGTGTCGCTTATAAACATATTAAACAGTACCGGGCCAAACACCAACACCTGTGGAACTCTGCTGGTGACCTCCTTTGTACTGGAGGTCCCCCCCTACCACCACCTTCTGCACCCTGCCCCTCAATCTCTTCTCCCCTACCCCCATCCCTGTCAGTTTTTCTATCAGCCTCCTGTGCAGCACTGACTCAAAGGGCTTACTAAAGTCTCGGTATATGACGTCTATTGCCTGGCCCTTATCCATTGCCTTAGTGACCCAGTCAAACAACTCTATTAAGTTCGTTTGACATGATCTGCCTGCCAAAAACCCATGCTGTTTACTGTCATGCAGACCATTCTCCTCCATGTACCTCGCTAGCCCTTCTTTCAGTATGGTCTTCATCAGCTTACATACTATCAAAGTCAGGCTGACTGGTCTGTAGTTGTCCGGATCCTCCTAGGGGCCACTTTTGTGGAATGGAAGTACATGCACTGATCTCCATTCCTTTGGCACAACTCCTGAGTCTAGGGAACTATTGAATAGAATAGTCATTGGGGCTGCTAGTTCTTCAGTCAATTCTGTGAGTACCATGGGGTGTATCTCATCAGGCCCTGGGGATTTATCCAACCTCAGTGCCATTAGTCCCTCCCTGGCTCTCTTGATCTCAATGGTTCCTATTGGATCTACCCCCTCTCCTTCCTTTCTTTTCCCCCTATGGCATTGGTCCTGCCTTTTCCTTCATGAAGAAGGGAGCAGAAGTACCCATTTAGTAGTTCTACTTTTGACCCATCTTCTACGACCCATTCATTCCTTGCTTAAGTCTGACTATACCATCCTTCTTGTCCATCTTTTCTTTTATGTAACTAAAGAAGGCTTTATCCCCCTTCTTTATCCCCTCCATTATCTGGAGTTCTTTTGATGCTTTGGCTTGATGTACCTCCCTTCTTGCTGGCTTGGCCAGCCTTTAGAATTCTTCTTCGTCTTCCATCGTAGCCATCATTTTGCTCTTCCTGTAGGAAGTCCTCTTTTCCCTTATTGTTTTAGTGACCTCCACATTGAACCATTTCAGTGGACTAGCCCCTTTTTTCTCCCCCCCCCTCAGTTTTATACAACTGCATGTTGCTTTTTGAATGGACCCCTTAATGGTTTCACATAGACTTTCAACCTCCATACCCACAACTACGTTCTTCAGGTCTTCCCTAATCATTTCCTTTATTTTAGTAAAGTTCACATTTTAGAAATCCAGCACTCTAATTTTTTTGGGATGCCTTCCTTACCCCGGGTTATCTTAAACCACACTGTGCTGTGATCACTTCCGCCTAGGGCTTCCCTGTACGTGCTCCCCATTAGTGAGCACTAGGCCCAGGATTGCTTTCCCTCTGGTTGGGCCCATCACATACCATGTCATGAAGCCATCCTGTATTGCATTAAGGATTTCTTGACATCTGTCACAGGTTGTGGCTAGAGTGACCTAGTCTATTTTGGGCAGGTTAAAGTCCCATGTCACCACTACTTCCCCTCCTCCCTGCTGCGTTCTTCAATTGTGAACACATCACTTTGTCTATCTCTTTGCTCTGGTTGGGTGATTTATATACTATCCCTAACCTGATCTTCCTGCTCCTATTGTTCTGGAGCTGCAGCCACAATGTTTCACTGTTCCCATTCTCCATCTCATCCTCCCTTGCGCACACTGTCTCTTCCGTGATATATGATGCACCCCCCACTTTCCTGACTCTCTGTCCCTTCTGTATAGCTTATATCCTGGGATTGAGAGATCCCACTTATGATGTGCTGTGGCCCAGGTCTCTGCAATGCTTGCTATGTCCACTTTCCCTTCTGTTAAGAGGTAGTGCAGTTCCAGCATCTTATTCCCAATGCTGCGTGCATTCACCGATACCACCGTCCGCCTAGTTCCTGCAGTTCCCTTTCTTGCTGGTTTACTTGGATTGTACTGGTCTGCCCCCCTTCCTCATCTCTTCCTCTTTAGCTTAGATTTTATTCTTTTCTCCATACCCTGTTTAGCATCCCTGCCTTTGTGGGGAAGGGGTTCCCTAGCCTCCCCATTTCCTCCTCCCCCCCAGCAGTTTAAACCCAGTTCACGTGACATGTACTCCCCCAGACTGTCTTTTAGTGTTCTTTTTCCCTCCCAATTAAGGTGTAATCTGTCATAGCTGTATAGCCCTTTGTTAGACTATGTATCACCCCCCCCCCATAAAACCATACCCCTCCTTTGTGCACCATCCCATCCGCCATTCGCTAAATTCAAAGATTCTCCTTTTTCTTGCTGTGCTGGCCCTAGGGACTGGGATTACTTTTCAGAAAATGCCAACAAGTTTACAGGCTCCCTGCATGACCTTGCTATTTCTCTAAATCTATTCTGCACCACCTCCACTTCTTTCCAAGTTAAGTCATTGGTACCAATGTGTAACACCAAGTTAGGCTTCCCATTTCTCGCACAACAGCTCTTTGACACTAAGTGGTGTTCTCCCTGCCTCCCTTCCTGGCATGCTAGCCACTGTTGTCCTACTGTGTGGGTCCTCTCTTATTCCCCATTTTATACCCTTAATAACTGAGTCCCAGAAGGCTATTATTTTTATGCTGCTAGATTGTCTATCTCCTGCTACCTTATGCTCCCTTTTGAAGAAGGAATGGAAGAGGGGATCAAGTCTAGCCAGGATAGACTTAGGGGCAGCACCATAGACAAAATCGCTGTAATCAAAGATGGGAAGAATCATCTTGGTAAGGATGCCACACCAGGCAGGGAGGGGTTGCAGCTTTTATGGCTATAGAGGGCACCAAGTTTAGGATGGAGCTTTTTGTGAATGGTGTCTATGTGCTGGAAGAAATGGAGGTGATGGTTAAGCCAGATGCCTAGGTACTTGAAGACAGGTACATCATCAGTAGGGACTCCATCTAGGTTGTAGGGTATCCCCCATGATAATAGCACTAGCATATGGGCAACTATCAAAATGGCACTATTGTCATGGGCAAATATGGAGGTGGGCGAGTACTGCGCCCACAAGTGGAGGTATAGGGCAACCAGAAGGTAGGAATAATGAGGGGAAGGGGAGGGATGGTGAAGAGGGTTATTACCCTCTGGCATGCCTCCTCCACTGAGCCAGCCATGTGGTGTGGTGTGGTGTGGTGGCTAGGGAGGCTGGCTCCAAAGGAGGAGGTCCAAGGTTCGGGCTGAGGGGCGGTCACATTTTATTGTTCCCATGGCTGCAGGATTAGATTTTTTTTTTAAGTTCAGGTTGTGCCCCCCCCTCCCAGACATGAACCCCCATGGAGTAAACAATATATAGTTAGTGGGGTGCAGGGGGGCAAAGCCCCCTGCAAGGGGGAGCACAGCCCTCCTGCAAACACACTTTAAGCTTAGTGTGTTCCTGGTCACCTTCAAGTGCATATCGTGCTGTTTGGCGATAATGCATTCACCCTTATTACGATCACCATTTGGCAGTCGCTGCCATCACATGGAACCAGGTTGTGGAAGGAGGGGAGGGCCATGTATTTGGAAAGCATTGGTCTTGTGCCAAAACACATTGAGACTGTCTATTTGGCATGTAGAGATAATTTATTAGACTGAACCCATTGTAGGACTGAGTCAAAATCAGGCTGGAGCTTGGACATCAGCTCGGCTGGTGATGAAACAGAAACAAACAAGGCTGTAAAAACAGAACATAGAGGGTGTGCACGAGGAAATGTGGTGCTCTCAAACAAAAAAAATAACTACAAAACACAATAGTTTGGGCACTCACCACCACATATTACGCTGAACACTGAAAAAATTTAATTTCTCAAAGGCTCAATTAACAGACCAGAAACATGTTAGGCATCTGTATTTTATGGAATGAAGCCTTTTTATAAATGTTTTCTGTGTTCTGCCTATTATGTGGTGGTGAGTGCCTAAACTATTGTGTTTTGTATAAATAGGGCTGTGTTGTCTGTGTACATGTGTTGGGACGCACATGAGTAGGCAGATAAAAGGTCACTTAGAAATATGGAAAATAAGTATGGTCCGAGTATGGAGCCTTTGGGGACACCGGTGGTAACGGGGAGGGGAAGGGATATGGCACCTCCAAGCCTCACAGACTGAGATCTACCTGTGAGGTAGGAGCTGAACCAATGAGTGTCTGGGGCAGAAAGACCAGTTGAACTGAGTTTGTGAAGTAGGAGTGGATGAGAGACGGTGTTGAATGCTTTCACTAGATTGACGTAAATGGTGGCAATAAAAAGACCCTGGTCCATAGTTGGGTGGATGGACTCTGTTAGTCAGAGGAGGGAGGGAGGGAGAAAGTGGTGGGGTGGAGTTTTCAAAAGCCAGACTGGAAAGGGGTGAAAAAGGATGAGGAATCAAGGAAGGGAGAGAGCAGGAATACAACTATGTGTTCTTGGAGTTTAGAGAAGGTAGGAGGAAGGATATAGGACAGATGCTCCCAGGCAAGGAAGAGTCACCACCTTTGTGGAGGGGGATGACAGTAGTGTGCTTCCAAGATGCAAGAAGAGAGGCTAGAGAGAAGGAGATGCTTAGTAAGAAGGCAAGAGGAGAGGCAATGGCAGAGGCAAAGAGGTGCAGGAGCTTAGGGTCAAGACCATCAGGGCTGCTGTTATGGAAGGGGTTGAGGGCTAAAAGGGCTTTCAGAGAGGAAGATGGGGAAACAGGTGAAAAGAAGAAAGGAGGAGAAGAAGAAGTTGGGTGGTATGGGAGAGGGCAGTCGAGGGAGGACAGGAGGGTAGATGCACAGTGGTTAAATAAGTGTTAAAAGCAGCGGCCACAGATGGAGGGTCAGAGGCTGAGGAGACCCCTAAATTTAGTATGGGGGAGGCTGGGTTGGGGAGGGAGAATAGGGCTTGAATGACTTTCCAGAACTTTAAGGGGTGATTTAAGTTCCTCTGGAAAGATGATGAGAAAAACTTAGCTTTGGCTAACTTAGTGGCCCTGGTGCAAGAATTTCTCAGTGAGTGATACCTGTGCAGGATTGCAGGGGAACCTGACACCTTACAGGATTTCCATGCCAGGTCATGGGCACATTGGCAGGCCAGACGTTCTGCAGAAATTCAGGGGAGGTGGGAGCCTCTGACCCTGGCTTTGCATGGAGGGGGCATGCTGATCCCATATCTGTATAAATCTGGAGTGGAAGTAATCAAGGGCTGCATTAATGTCAATGGCATTGGAGATTGGGGATCAGTCAGTAGACTGTAGGTCAGCATGAAGGGAGGATTGGTCTAATGACTGGAAGGAACAAATGTGGATAGTTTTAGAGCAGTGAATTGTGGTGATCGCTGATTGCATCAGTTAGGGTAACATAGAAACATAGACTTTGACAGCAGATAAGGACCGCTCGGTCCACCTAGTCTGCCCAATTCCCTACCTATTATATAAGCTTCAGATCCTAGTTAACCAACAGCCTATTTCTTCCTACCCCCCACAAGAATTGCCTTATGCCTGTTCCATGCATCCTTGAATTCTCCCACAGTTTTAGACCCCACAACCTCCTCAGGAATGCTGTTCCATGCGTCCACCACCAACTCTGTGAGCCATCCCCCCCTCTATCTTCAAATTGTGTCCCCTTTTTCTTGCACATCTCTTTTTCTGAAAGTTGCTACCCTCTTGGACTTTGTTGATTCCACTGAGGTACTTAAAAGTTTCTATCACGTCCCCCTCTCCCTTCTTTCCTCAAGGGTATACATATTAAGCTAATTTAGTTTCTTCTCATATGGCTTCTCTTGCAGACCCTACACCATTTTAATTTCTTGCCTCTGGACTGCTTCCATCCTGTCTATGTCCTTGCGGAGATAGGGTCTTCAAAACTGGCGCAGCACTCTAGGTGTGGTCTCACCAACTGTCTCTACAGAGGGATAACAACTATCTGTTTTCTGCTGGTGATGCCTCTTCCTATACACCCAGTATCCCCCAGCCCTTCCTACTGCCTTCTCACATTGCTTGCCAACCTTAAGTTCATCTGATATAATTACCCCCATGTCCCTTTCCATTTTTATTGTTGTTACTACCTCCCCCACCCATTGTGTAATCTTCCCCTTGGTATTTGTTTCCCAGGTGCATTATTTTGCACTTCTTTGCATTGAATCCAAGCTGCCATACTTCTGACCATTCCTCCAACCTTACCAAGTCCCTTCTCATCCTTTCCACGCCTCCTTGTGTATCAACCCTATTGCAGATTTTTGTGTCATCTGCAAAGAGGCATACTTTTTCTTCCAGTCCCTCTGCAATGTCACTTATACAGACAATAAAAAGGACTGGACCCAGTACTGAACCCTGCGGTACCCACTAGTAACCCCCCTTTCTTCAGAGTGGACTCCGTTTACAATTACCTTCTGTGTCCCGTTGTCCAGCCAATATTTTACCCATGCTACCACCCTGGGATCCACTCCCAGGCTGGTTAATCTTTTGTGTGGGACTGTGTCAAATATCTTGCTAAAGTCTGGGTAGGCCATGTCCACAGCCCCTCCCTGGTCTACTACTTTGGTCACCCAGTCAAAGAAATCAATTAGATTCTTCAGACATGACTTTCCTGCTGTGAACCCATGCGGCATTGGGTCCTGTGCCCCACTGGCCTCTAGGTACTCAACAATTCTTTCCTTCAGAAGCCATTCCATCACTTTCCCAACCACAGAGGTCAAACTGACAGGTCTGTAGTTTCCTGCTTCTATCTTGCTCCCACTTTTGTGAAGAGGGATCACATCCACCTGCCTCCAGTCCTCGGGTACCACACCATCCTCCCATGATTTGTTAAAAAGTGTAGTCAGTGGTGTCACTAGTTCTCCCCTTAATTCTTTTAGAATTCTGGGGTGAATCCCATAAGACCCCATTGCTTTGTCCACCTTCAGTTTTAGGAGTTCTTTCAGAACCCTTTCTTCTGTGAAAGGACTGGGATTGACCCCCCTATCCAGAGTGCTTATGTTAATTGGATTAGGTACCTCCCCCTCCTCCTCTTTTGTGAATACTGAGCAGAAGTATTCGTTCAGTATCCCTGCTTTTTCACTGTCCCTCTCTGCCCACCCACCGTCCATTCTATTCAGCCTCACTATCCCTCCCTTTGTCTTTCTACGCTCCCTGATGTGCCTATAAAAGGTTTTATTCCCCTTCTGAACCAAGTTGGCTATCTTTTCCTCAGTTTGAGCCTTTGCTATTCTGACTTTCCTCCCTGCTTCCTTCTGCCTTAACTGGTACAGCTCTCTGTCCTGCTCCTTCTGTGTTTCCTTATACTTCCTAAATGCTATCTTTTTCTCCCTAACCTTCCCCGCCACCTCTTCTGAGAAACATAGTGGCTTTTCCTTTCATTTTGATTTATTTATTTGCCTCACACAAAGGCCTGTTGCCTCTATGATGGCAGTTTTGATGTTTCCCCATTGTTGCTCCACCCCTCCTTCTAGCCTGCTTGCTAGTGCTTTTGTAAGGCACTCTCCCATCTTGCCAAAGTCAGCCCTTCTGAAGTCCAGTACCCTCACTTTTGTATGTCTTGACTCTGTAGCTGAGTTTATTGTGAACCACACTGTTTGGTGGTCGTTTGTTCCCAGATGGCTACCCACTTCTAGATCTGAGATCCTCTCACTGTCCCCATTTGAGAGTATGAGGTCTAAGATTGCTCCCTCATGAATGGGTTCCAAAACTAGTTGTCTGAGGCATGCCCCCTGTAGGGCATCGAGAATGGCCCTGCTCTTGGATGTGGCTGCAGCAAAGGTTCTCCAGTTAACATCTGGCACATTCAGATCCCCCATCAACAGTATCTCCCCTTTCTGGGCCATCCTAAGGATGCCTTCTATCATATCCTTGTCCATTCCCTCCCCCTGAGATGTGGTTCTGTATACAACCCCTGTGCGGATTGTGGTGCCATTTCCAGTCTCTAAGGTGATTCACAGTGCCTTCTCTCCTCCCTGTTTATGCTTTTGTTCCATTGCTTTAATCCTTTCCCTTACATAGAGAGCTACTCCTTCTCCTCTTCTCCCCTCCCTGTCTCTCCTGTAGGTTGTGTATCCTGGTATGTTAAGATCCCAGTCATGGTTCGCTGTGTACCATGTTTCTGTGACTGCTACAATATCCAGGCATTGCTCTTCCATCAAGGCCACCAGTTCAGGGAGCTTGTTGCTCAGACTACTGGTCTGCTTCAATGATGTGATGCAGATGCTTGGTGAGGACCCAGTCCAGGAGAAAGTGGTTTTGAGATTTCAGGTTAAGTCTGGTCGGGGTGGAGAAAAGTTGGGTAAGATACAGTAACTTTATACTTTGGCAGAATTTTGAGTTGGGTGGAGAGAGCCAATTAAAATTGAAGTCACCCAGAATGAAAAGATTCCCAGGATCTGTGATAGCAGTTATAGTATTTAGGAGCTCAGCAATCAGAGTGGAAGATAGTTCTGGGCAGCAGTAGATGCCTGCCATGTAGATTGAGAGAGAGAGTAAGGGAGGGAGAGTTTGAATATGAGGAGTTCACAGGCAGCAGGAGTGGGCACTGAAAGCACTGTGGAGAACTGAATAGAGGAGGAGAGGTAGATAGCAATGCCACCACACTTTTTGGGGCAGTCTTGATGGATGAGAGTGAAACATGAGATTGTAATGGCCAAGTCTGAATTTTGGGGGAGAGGTAAGATTCTGAAACAATGAGGACATCTGATTGGAGGGAGGTGATGAGAGGTTGAAACAGATCAGTTTTGGGAAGGAGAATGTGGGTGTTGATATTGACCACCCAGAGCCCTTTGGGAAGATTGGAGGGAAAAGCAAGGACTGGGCCAAGATTAGGCTTAACACCACTGGCCATAAGGAGTAGGAGGGGAAGTAGGTGTTTGATTGAGAAAATGGGTCTCCAAAGGTGGCAGGGAGGTATGAAGGGAAGGGTATGAGGGTGTGGACAGAGAGAGAGAGAGTCTAACGTGCATAAGATGGAGCCAAGAGGAGACAGATTAGAGGAGCGACATGCCTGGGTACAAAGAGAAGTGGAAAAGAGGTGGAAGACAGGAAGTGGAGAGTGGTGAAGACATGCCTCTGGGTTCAGAGAAGTCTGCAGCCTTAGACCACTGGTATGTATGTAAGGGGTGGAGGGTGTAGGGTGATGGGTTCTGAGTGGGAGGGTCTGTGGGGGAGGTGGAGAGGGTAGAGGATGGAGACAGGATCAGTGGGAGAGGGTTGGATAGAGAGAGACTAGTGGTGGGTTGGGACAGAGGCAGGAGGCATTGGGGCATTAGGAAGCAGGCAGAAGGATCATAGAAGGACAAATGGAAGGAAGCTAGAGAGATACATAGTGGTGTGTAGAGGGAATAGGCTGGAAGAGATGAAGGAAGAGGAAGGTAAAAGGTAGATAACAGAAGAAATTTGAGGAGCAGGTTATTGTTACAATACAAGGGGGAAGAGGGAAGTTGCAGTGACAGTGAAGGAGCAGGAAAGTAAGATTGGGAGATGGGGTAGACAACAGAGAATGATCAAAAATCATTAGGCTTGTAGACAATTGTGGAGAGTATAAATGCACTTTACCTTGAACTCCACTGAGAAATTCCACTACTGGCTATGAGGCGCACATAGATTCTTAATGGGCCACAAAACACAGTTGGCTTTACTATTTCAGATCAACAGTGTAAGTTAGATGAGCAGGAGCAATACTGAGAGATGTCCCTAGTGGTTTGTTCCTATAACAAACTAATGGCAATGAGGGGAGATAGATTCCAACTGTACCCAGTAAGTAACAGCACTTTGTAGTACCACCGGTGTCCATGGGCCCTTCGGAATAACACCTGCAATGTGAAGGTGCTTTCTGTCTGGCTGAGTGACCTAATGGGAGAACTATTGCCTCTGGTTGGTAATGATACCAATAATCATAGGTTCGAGACCTACACTGTGGTGGTAGAGTACAAAATGGAAGGAGGTTAGGGAGAACAGGCGCATAGGGGATGGAGGGTTGTCTATCACTGGTGGCCTGTATTATGCAGTGGTTAAAGTTTAATGTTTCCACTTATTGTGAGGGGCAACAGTGACCTCTAGTGGCCCAGTCTTAGAACCTGCAGTTGGAAACTTGGGGTGTTAGAGTAGTCAACATACCCTTCTTATGACCCCATCTCATTAACAAGGGTAGAGAAAATTTTCAAATCCTACCCAAAAGGTGATTTTTTTTGTGCAGCAACTGTGAAATCCCCTTTAAGAATGGATGTGCATAATTTCACTGCCCTTATTCATGAGGTGGGGTCCCAAGAAGGCCATGCTGAAAATTTGAGGAAAAATATTTAAAAGTGACGAAGCTATGAGGACAAGGTCAAAACCAATTGAAATACATTAAACTGCATACCTGATTTCCTCAATTCCTGGTCCTGCATTGAAGGGTGAAGAAATGTCTGTGATTCAGAGAAGATTGCAGTCTTGGATCAGTGGCAGGATTTTTAGGACAGTAAATTAATAAAAAGGGAACTAGGAGAGCTTCAGTAGCAGACAAGTAGTGGAATAGCAGTATAATTGCAGTATAATGTGGGGAGTGGTGCAATACAGTGGCTGTGGGGCAGCCATATTCAGACAGACCTTCTTGACACTGAGGTGCTGCCCTATCTGCATGCATCTCTCTGGACTGCGGGATGAGGTAGCCAGACTCAGAGCGGAAGTAAACCTGGTCAGGAGTACCATCACCCCTATCCAGAGACCACCCAGTCCAATGCAACTGCCTCAAAGGATGCCGAGAATGAGGAGCAGTTGGATGACAGTGGGCTCAGGGAAGGTTAGATTGGTCAGGCAGAGGCACATCCCAGATCCTATTCCACTCAAGAACTCATATGCCACACTGGCAAATGGGGACAACCAAATAGAGGTACCCAGAGAAGTGGAAGGAAAGGATGTGGAGGTTAGCCAAGGAGGTGACCTCAGCGGGGAAAGCAGTGGACCCCGGAGGAGTAGGAAGTGAATCCTCAAGGGGGACTCCATCATAAGAGGGATCCGGCTAGGAACACAGGAGGGGGAGGACAGGGAGGTGAGGTGCCTACCAGGTGCCACGGCATGGAGGGATGGAAGGAAGATCCTGGGGATCACTGGGAAGGCAAGATGGGAGGGTGAGCTGGATGTCATTATCCACCTAGGTACTAATGACCTGGCAAATGGGGAGCCAAAGGAAGTTCAGGAAGAGTTTAGGAAATTGGGAAGGGGTCTCAAGCAAGTAGCTACTTCTGTCACTTTCTCAGAAGTACTACCTGCGAGAGGCAAGGGAGAGCATAGGGGTGCATGCACCAGGAACTTTAACTCATGGTTGAAGAACTGGTGCTGTGAGGAAGGGTTTGGATTCATTGGTGACTGGGGACCCACCTGGAGGGATGGAGGTTTGTTCAAGCCTGACGGCCTGCATCCATCCTCGAGGGGAATCCAAGCACTCAATGATAAGTTTAGATGCTACATTGACAAGCATTTAAACTAGCAAAGGGGGGTGGCAGACCAGCAAGGAGGATACCTACTTGCTCACCCCCCACAGCTAGCAGTGGAACCAGTGAACCAGAGGAGTGGCTATCTCTACAAAGCAGTGTGCAAAAGATGGAGATTAGCACCCAAGAGGTGGATAGGCAGAAAAGGGTCAAAATTCAGCAGAAGGGCAGGCAGCAAGGAGAACCAGGGATAAAAGGACAACCAACAAAGGGGCTGGAGTAAAACAGCGAAACAGTCTAGGGAGGTCAAATCATAGAAAGCCATGTGTACAAATGCCAGGAGCCTTAGCAACAAGATGGAAGATCTGGAGGCTGTCATGGTGCAGTCAGACCTGGACATTATGGCCATCATTGAAACCTGGTGTAATGATTACCATGCCTGGGAGATGGCCATACCTGGCTACAACATATTCAGAAGAGACAGGGCAGGCAGGAAGGGAGGGGGAGTGGCACTGTATGTGAAAAATGACATAAGGGCCACAGAGATCCAGGAGGAACAAAATGGGGAAGAGATACTGTGGGTTAAGCTGGAAAGGAAAATGGGGCCAGCCATCCGCACAGGTGTGGTCTATAGACCACCAGCCCAGGAGGAAGAAACAGATAGGGAGCTGATGCTAGCCATCCAAAGGATGGCAGATAAGGGTGAGGTAGTACTGGTTGGAGACTTCAATATTGCAGACGTGGACTGGAGCATCCCAGCAGCAGCATCAACTAGGAGCAGATTTATCCTGGACTCCCTTCAGGGTAACTTCCTCAAGCAACTGGTCATGGAACCAACTCAGCAGAAGGCAATACTGGACCTTGTTCTCACAAACGGGGACTGTGTGATGGGGTAACAGTAGGGGAGCACCTGGGGAACAGTGACCACCAGTCATTGTGGTTTGAAATCACAGAAAGAGCAGAACCAAACCACACAAAACCACGTATCCTGGATTTTAGGGGGGAAGACTTTGGGAAAATGGGGAGATACTTGAAAGAGGCATTAAGGGGAATGGGGCAGGAAACAGGGGTTGAGGAACAGTGGGAAGTATTTAAAATGGGGATTACAAGAGCAACAGAATTATGCATTAAGCAGGTTAGCAAGAGAAAAAGGAAGAGGAGACCATTATGGTTTTCCAAAGAGGTAGCATATAAAGTGAAAGCCAAAAAGATTGCATTCAGGCAATGCAAAAAGACACAGGCAGAAGGGGATAGGGAGAAGTACCACGAAAAGCAAAGGAAGGCAGGGAGTTCAGTAAGGGAAGACAAAGCTCAGACAGAAGAACACATTGCAAAATCAGTGGGTAGAGGGGACAAAACCTTTTACAGGTACATAAGTGAAAAAAGAAAGGCAAAGGGAGGGATAGTGAGACTGAAGGGGGAGGATGGGGGCCGCGTGGAGGATGACAACAGTAAAGCTGACATATTGAACAGGTATTTCTGTTCAGTCTTTACTGAGGAAGAGGAGGGTAATGGGTCTGAAGGGAGTACAAGGGGTGAGAATGGTGCAGAAATGGACACAAGTCCCTTTACACGAGAAAGGGTCCTGAAGGAACTGGAAGTAATAAGAGTTGATAAAGCAATGGGGCCAGATGGGGTGCACCCCAGGGTCCTTAAAGAACTAAGAGAGGTGGTGGCTGAACCTCTGGCTATCCTGTTTAGCCGATCACTGGAAACAGGGGAGGTACCCAAAGACTGGAGGATAGCAGATGTAGTCCCCTTATACAAAAGTGGGAACAAAGAGGAAGCAGGGAACTACAGACCAGTCAGCCTCACCTCGGTAGTGGGGAAGATCATGGAAGCACTACTGAAGGAGAGATTGGTGGAACATCTGGTTGTCAATGGACTACAGGACCCAGGGCAGCATGGTTTCACCAGGGGGAGACCATGTCAGAAAAAACCTCATTGAATTTTTTGACTGGGTGACTAGGGAGGTGGATCAGGGGAGGGCAGTGGACATGGCCTATCTGGACTTCAGCAAGGTCTTTGACACTGTGCCACATAGAAGACTATTACACAAACTGGGGAATATGGGTGTAGGCAGGACAGTAGTGTGGTGGGTAGGTAACTGGCTGGGCAGCAGGACACAGAGGGTGGTGGTAAATGGCTGTCAGTCCACAGAGGGAAGAGTGACCAGTGGGGTACCACAGGGATCAGTGCTGGGACCGGTCCTATTCAACATCTTCATCAGTGACATTGTGCAGGACCTAGAAGGCAGAATTTCACTGTTCGCTGATGACACAAAGCTCTGTAACACAGTAGACACACCAGAGGGTGTACACAGAATGAGAAGGGACCTGCAGAAACTTGAAGAATGGTCAGGATTTGGCAGTTGAAATTCAGTGCAAAGAAGTGCAAGATAATGCATATGGGGCACAAAAACCCTGGCGCAATATATCAGTTGGGGGTGAGGATATAGCATGCACCAAGCAGGAAAGGGATCTTGGGGTTATCATCTCTGATGACCTCAAGGTAGGGAAACAGTGTGACAAGGCAGCAGGTAAAGCAAATAGGATGCTGGGATGCATAGGCAGGGGGCATCACCAGCAGGAAAAGGGAAGTCATAATTCCGCTATACAAGACACTAGTGAGGCCCCACCTGGAGTACAGTGTACATTTCTGGAGACCTTACCTACGTAAGGACATAGACAGGGTAGAGAAGGTTCAGAGGAGGGCAACAAAGATGGTGCATGGATTGCATCACAAGCCCTATGAGGACAGGTTGAAGGAACTGAACATATACTCCCAGGAGGAGAGGAGGGAGAGAGGGGATATGATAGAGACATACAAGTATCTTACAGGGAGGAACAGGGTGCAGGAATACACTATTTTTAAGCAAAAAAGATGTTCCAGGACTAGAGGGCATGGGATGAAGTTGGAGGGAGGATGATTCAGAGGAAACGTGAGGAAGAATTTCTTCACAGAACGGGTGGTGGACAAGTGGAACACCCTGCCAGAGGAAGTTGTGGTGGCTGAAACAGTCACGGGATTTAAGAATGCATGGGATAGACATAAAGGAATTCTGGAGGTCAGGGGTAAGGGGCAACAGACTTCTAGGAAAACATAAACTGAACTTACAAGCTCAAATGGGCAGACTGGGTGGGCCATAGGCCCTTATCTACCGACACTGTCTATGTTTCTATGTATCTATGGTAGGTAGGTAAGGGTTGGGGAGTGTATGGTTGTGGGTGCTGAGGGGGAAGGTAAAGGTGGTGGTGGGTCAGCGGCTGCAGCAGACATCAATGGACAGTTTACTTTTTTTTAAAGGGTGTACAAAAATAACAACAGACTACAAGGGCCTTTTTTTATTTTAAGTACTGATGCTGGATACTGGGTACCCCAGTGCTGGTGTTATGTTTGGTGGCACTGGTGGTGGGCTCCCTAGTGTCTCACACAGAAAATGGGTGTGATGGGTGGGTACTAGCTGGCACCAGGGTTTGGGCACCCCGGTGTCAGAAAATTAAGAAAGAAGGGGTGTGAGGGATTGTTTTTTATGTTGGGAAGGGCCACAGCAGGTTGATCATGATGCTGATCAGCTCTGCTTGCTGGATGATGCTATTCAGATCAAAGGAAAGTGCTTCCCTATGATTTGGGTGGCTCTTTTCTTTGAAGGACATAACGTTTCTGCCCAGCAAGACCAGAAGAGTGTCATGATCAGTTTGGCTGAGGATTGGTCTTACACTTTTCAATCCTTTGCAGACTGCCCTGCATTGTACTGACAGTGACACACCTCTCAATATCCGCTATCATACCAATATGCTCACTTTGCACAAGCACAAGGGTGAATTTAACAAGCATTTGTCAATGCCGAAAGTTGCTTGCTTGTATGTGCTGTTTAGGTATTTGGAAGTGACAGTTCCATGCCTTCCTCCCAAGACATCCACTAGAAGAGTGGGAGGGGTAAGGGCCACAGCAGGACAGCAGTTGCCAAGGTGGTGAAGAGGTGGACAATAGTCCATTCAAAGGCAAAAGAGTCCTGCAGGAGCTCACTAAACTTAAGGTGGACAAAGCGATGGAACCAGATGGCATACGCCCAAGGATATTAAGAGAACTGAGAAGGGAGATAGCAGTACCTCTAGCAGCCATGTCCACTGAGTCATTCAACACGAGTGAATTGGACGAGGCACATGTGGTCCCTCTACACAAGTTCGGCAGCAGGGAGGAGGCAGGGAACAATAAGCCATTCAACCTCACCTCAGTAGTGGGGAAGATCATGGAGACATTGCTTAAAGAAAGGATAGTGGGGCATCTAGAAGCCATCGGAGCCCAGGACCATAGACAACATGGATTCACTGTGGGGACATCATATCAGACAAGTCTGGTTGATTTCTTTGACTGAGTGACAAAGGAAGTGAATCAGGGTGTGGCAGTGGACAACGCTTACCTTGATTTCAGCAAAGCCTTTGACACCATCCCATATAGGAAGCTGATAAACTAGCTGGGTAGACTGGGCATGGGGGAAAGGGTAGTAAACTGGGTTAGAAACTGGCTAACAGACAGGAGGCAGAGAATGGTGGTAAATGGTGTGCAGTCTAGGGAGAGGGGGTGACCAGTGGGGTGCTGCAGGGATCAGTACTGGGGCCAGTGCTGTTCAATGTCTTCATTAGTAACATTGCAGAATGTCTGAAGGGAATTTTTTCACCAAATTGTCAACATAGCCATTTTAAGACCTCTACTCATGAACAGTGTCACTGTGATTTTCTTACTCTGTTCCAAACATTGATTGTGCACACCGAATGCACCATTGTGTGCTACATGGGCGGAAACATGTTTTGGGTGAGATGTGAAAAATGGCAGCTGTACTGCTCATAAGGAGGTGTGGTAAAATGGTAATTTTGAAAATCTGGAGTGAAAATATTGAAAATTAGCGAACTTACGAGTGTGTGTAGGACCAGCACAACAAATGCTCATGAAACAGTCATTTTGGGGAATTTTGTCACCAAATTTTTTACATAGCCATTTTAACACTTGTGCTCATGAACAGCGTGACTGTGATTTTTTAATCTGTCCTGAACATTGATTTCGCACACCAACTGTGCCATTGTGCACTACATGCACGGAAACACATTTTGGGCTAGATGTGAAAAATGACACCTGTACTGCTCATAAGGAGGCATGGTAAAATGGCAATGTTGAAAATCTGGAGTGAAAATATTAAAAGTTCACGAACTTATGAGCGTGCTTAGGAACTGTGCAACACACGCTCATAAAACAGTCATTTTTAGGAATTTTTTCACCAAATTTTCAACGTAGCCATTTTAAGATCTCTGCTCATGAACAGTGTCACTGTGATTTTCTTAATGTGTCCCATACATTGATTTCACACACCAACTGTGCCATTGTGCGCTACATGCGCGGAAACACATTTTGGGCGGGATGTGAAAATGACAGCTGCACTGCTCATAAGGAGGTGTGGTAAAATGGCAATGTTGAAAATCTGGAGTGTAAATATTAAAACTTTGTGAACTTATGAGCGTGCATAGGAACTGTGCAATGCACACTTGTAAAACAGTCATTTTTAGGAATTTCTTTCACCAAATTTGCAACATAGGCTTTTTGAGACCCACCTTATGAACACTGGCACTGTTGCTTCATTAATCGATCCTGAAAGGTGATTTTGCACAGTGACTGTGAAGTCACCCTTTGGGCCTGATTAACGCCATGACAGTGACAGAATTCATGAGGAGGGGTCCCAAAAACCCCATGTTGAAAATTTGGTGCCAAAATTCCAAAAAATGCCTAAGATATGCAGCAAAGTTGGAAAAAAAACCCTATCTATCCCATTATACAGCTTACCAGCACTTCCTCAGTTCATGGTCGGCTTTGAAGAGTGCAGACATGTTCCCGGTCCACGAAGATCGTCGGCTGAGGTCCAGAGGTAAGTATGGGGTGGGGGGGGGGAGGCAGGGTGAACAGTGGGTTGAGTGCGGTTGTGGGAGGGGGGCAGGGAGAAGCACCGAGGGACAGTTTTTGTATTTGCAGGTTTATATTTTTTTAATAAGATGACTAGGGACATTTGCCATGCTGGGGTGGGCTCCCAGCGTGGCAGCTGGAAGGCTGTTTGGGGGGGACTGGAGCCGACTGGGGATTGGGCACCCCCGCTGGCCATAACACATTTTGCCATGCTGGGGTGGGCTCCCAGCACTGCACCTGGAAGATTTGGGGGGGGCGTGGAGCTGACGGGGGATTGGGCACCCCCATCAGCCATACAGTGTGTGCGTGGGAGGGAGGGGAAAGGTGCATGAGCATGCAGTATGCGTGTGTGCGTGTTTGTGTGTGTGTGGAGGGGGAGCTCTGCTCACTGAAGCAGAGCTCTCCCTTTCAACTGTACGAACACTGCATTTTCAACTGCTGTCATAGACAGCTGCAGCAGTGATTGGGGAACTGGGGCTGTGCCAGTAAACACACTGACTGAACTGGAAGACGGGTGCCGCACCTCCAAAAACTCGGATGATGGCACTATGTTTCTTGCATATGCATACAAGCAACATAAAAAGCACTATCAGACAAATGTTTATTGCTTTCTACCCGACACTTGCTTTTATACCCAGACTCCTACTACTACAAGAAATGCCTGGTTAGATTTGTTTTCCCCATAGACCCTACCTACACACATGCCTATCTCTTAAACCATATGCAGTCAGCGCAGTGATACCATTATGGTGACAGCAATGGCGGCACTGCAACCCATCTGACAGTCATTCTGGTGATCGGGATTTTGCAGCGCCTGCTGTCATTGCTGCTCTGTGGGTGTTATTCTCTTTCCCCCCACACCTCCAGCCTGGAGGTGATTATATTATTTTCTGGGTGTGCGGGTGGCAAAGGCCCCCATGGTGCAGGGTGAGGGGGACAACCCCCCCCCACAAACAGCCAGGATGTGCCCTGGTGCTTTGGGTGTGATGGCAGTTGGGCAGCACAATTGCCGGGCGTCATGGTTGCCATCGGCATTTGGGTGTCACTGTGAAGTTGGTCACCCTTCTGGGTTTTGAACCGACATGGTGGAACCTCTCTCAAACTATCCCCCCATTCTCCTTCTCAGCTTCACACACACAGATAAGAAAAGGATACCTGAACAACTGAACATTTTTGTTAAAACTCAGATAAACAAGTAACATGTTTTCTACTTTTTTTCATAATTGCACATCTGAATTCCATGGAACACTTAGAGATTTATCATATCAAGCATAAGTCAGTAACCCAGGCAGTTGTACACCATCCATATACACTGAGCAAATCTGACATTTTTATTTCTATCATTTTGTACTTTGAACTGTCTCTTTCCTCCCATACTTTCACCTCATCTCCATAGTCTCACCTTCTCCTCCATCTACATTTTATCTTATTATGATTCCATGTGATAAGAGCAAAAACTTATCAGCAAAAGGAATAACATTGAGTACATATGAGCAACATCACACATAGCTTACACAAATCACAGCAACCATCAAAATTGCGAACGGATGAGCAAAAAAAAACACACTCCCTCCTGTTTCATATATTGCAACCCCCATCATTATATAACTATCTCACAGGCCTCACAAACATTACAGTGGTGTGCCATGGTTTACAGCACAGTCACCATTCTTGCTTCCTCCCACAGTCACTATTATTAGAATTGCCCGTTAATTCCATGTTGCCATTTTGACAGTCTCCCAAATTACCTCGCTCATATTGATTCGTCCATATTGCTTCACTCATATCATTGGATACCCATATGGTTAACAACAAAATGGTCATCCTGCATTAAACTCTGTGATCTTCCCCGAACCTAATTTTTTTAATTATAGAACTGCTAAGTTTTGATTTAGTTGTTAATTTTAATTCCTTGCAACACAATATATTCCTCAATTTTGGGATTCTGGCTATTTTTCTTACTTCTGTTATCCAAAGTGAACATTTTCAGTTAAGAGCAAAGCATAGTCAGCTTTGTTATCACTGTTATTTATTACAGTAATTTATGAAGACCCAGTTCTGATTTTAATATTTAAGAAGTAATAAAAAAGCTTACAGTACCTTAACTCCCACAGACCTCTCACTCACAAAACTAAATGAGAAACCAGTAAAGATGTCCTATGTTTTTAATCACCCCCATCTACAACTTCATCTAACACAAAACTACTGACAAACAAGTATTTATTACTCTGTTTAGAGTGGTGGTGTGATACGCAGTGCCTCAGTTAATTCAAAGGTAGTCAATAAGGAAGCATGAGAACTGGCACCTGTTAAGTTATAGTGTGTGAATACACTACCACAGCTCCTCTTCTTACTAGTCCTCCTCCACTGTCACTAACCTCCAGTTACATCAAACATGGAATCAGGCAACTTGTCATATAGCCAAAGCAGTGTTCTTCTTTATTTGTACAAAAATGTGATAAAATAGGTCAACTCACATAAAATCCATGAAGTAGCACAATCAAGTCTTGGAAGAGATATTCACCCCGCTCCCACAATTCACAGTACATGGTTCACCTGACATGTTTTGCATGTGGTGCTTTTTTCAAAGATTAATTGGCTATACAGGTAGATCTCCTTAAATACTAGTTCTTCTTAAAGGGGCATGTAACATATTACAATTACATGTACTGAGTTGGAAAGTTTTCAACATGTTGCCACTTAGGCTGTCATTTAAGTGACTTTTCCCATTGTAAAATAGTAAATAATCCTTTTACCCTTATGATGTTTTCATGGGATATTCCATGTTCTTTAGTTAGATTTTACCCCATAATAATTTAGAATTCAAAACACTTACAAGTATTCCTATCTGTTTTGAACTGACCATAGGTCCCATTTATAATCACATTATCTTATTATAATGCATAAATTAAGAAGTTCATATACATCAATCATCCACTATTGGTTGCAAAAATATGTTTAAAACAATGAATAGAAAGAAAGCTTGCACTTAGTTTTATGGATGCATAAAACCTTCAGTAGACAGAGTTTAAGTCACTGGTGTTCATCTCTAAAGAGAACAGATAGAAAGAAAGGTTAAAAACAATACAATTCAGCAGTGCAGACAAGTGATTAAAAATGCACATTTACAATCAACTATACCCCACCGCAAGTACAATTCTTTGTCTTCTACAATACTGCTTTATTTTTTTAGAAAGGGCTGTATTTTAATTTTCCCATTCAGACCTTTGCCTTCCATCCATCCAAGGCATGCATCCAATAGTGTTCCCTCTTTAAAAGTAGGTTATTGTAGTCCCCTTTCCCAAGACATAATTGGTTTTTCCATGCCCTTAAAAGTGAATTCATGTGTCCCCCTGTTTCTAGTTTTGAGCACATGCATAGCCAGTGAGTTGGTTGTATCTCTACTCTCAATTGCACGCATATGCTCCCCAATTCGGTTTTAAAGGCCCTTTTTGTTTCTCCTATGTAGTAGCAACCACATGTGCATTCAGCTAGATCTATTAGTCCAGATGTACTGCATATCATAAACCTCCTCCTGACCCCCACATTCTTACCAATAATAGGGTTAAAAATGTTTTGGTATGCTTTACTGCAATATTTACAATTACCACATTTGTTATTCCCACTATTTCTCACTGGCAACCACATCATGGGATTTTTATCAAGGGGCTGGGCAGAATGCGCTAATGTGTCTTTAATGCTCTTGCCTTTTCTGAAGACAATTCTCGGTTCCTCTCTTTCAAATCTTTCAAACCTGCATCTTAAGAAACAATGTGCCAGTGTTGTTTCACTATATTGGCAATCCCAAGAGATTGTGGTTTAAAGGTGCTGACAAATGTTATCTGAGGGTCAATATTATCATTTTTTTCTTTCTTTATTCATAGATTCTTTCTGGGGACCTCATTAACTTTGTCTCTGGCATTTTGCATCCAGGTTTCTCTGTAGCCCCTTTCCCTTAATCTCTCTGTTAGTTCCCCTGCTCCTTTGTTGCAGGTACTTTCTGTCCCACAACTCCTTTTGACCCTTGTGAACTGTCCTTTGGGTGTAGCCCAAATTACATGGGGTGGGTGACTACTATTTGCCATGTGTTGGGTGCTGCAATCCGTATCTTTCCTATACAGATCTGTGGTTGTGCCCCCCAACTCATCCTTCTTAATGATCAGATCTAAAAAGCTGATCTGATGTTTACTGAAGGATATGCTGAATTCAAGATTTGATTACTTCTTTCTAGATATTGGACGAAGTCAAACAATTCCTCCTCTGGTCCCTTCCATATCAGCAATATATCACTGATAAACTGCCTCCACAAATCAGTTCTGTTGAGGTACGGGTTATTGTCAGAGTGAATTATTGCCTGCTCCCACTTTGCCATATATAAACTGGATGAGTAGGGGCAAAGCTTGCCCCCATTGCAGTTCTTTTTTTCTGGAAGTAATAATCTTTTTTGTAAAAAAAAAAAAAAAAAAAATTCATTGCATTTCAGGACAAATTCTACTAACTTACTTAATACTTCAGTTGGTGGCTGCAGGTTTCTCCGCATACTGGAGGTCAGCGATAGTGGAAGCGAAATAGTAAGAAGAGGAGCCGAGGTAGTGTATTCACACACCACGACTTAGCAGGCGCCAGTTCTCATGCTTCCTTATTGACTATTTATTGCTCTGTATCAGGCACCGACCTCTGCACCCATGCTCTTAATTACACAAAATAACTAACTAGATTTGTTTAGTCCAGTACAGTCTAATTGCACCCATCCAGTATGTCATGCTATCCCTGCCACCCCCCAAATCTCACAGTCTGTATGTTACATAAATGTGAAAAGCATGTCTGAAAAAATTAAGGTTTCTGATAAACATCCCATGAATCAGCCAAAACATTTTCTACTTTTTTTCATAATTCCATGCTGGAATTGCACCAATTAGTTTGATCGGAAATACAGCCGTGACATCCCATTCCACTTCAGAATCCTGACATTTGTATTTACATCATCTGATGCTTTCAACTCTCTCTTTCTCTCTCTCTCTCTCCCTCTCACTCCCTCCCTCCCTCCTCACACTCTCACACTCTCGCTTCCATATGATCACCTTCCCTTCTGTTTCTATTTAATTTGACCATCAACAGCAGAACAGTATGGCTTAACTAAGCTATGCGATTCCCCCCAACTGGTAATTTTTAAATTACAGAGATGAGGGAGTTTAATTTAATAATTTGTTTTCATTGCTTTAACGCAATACATTCCTGCATTTCAGGGGCTTGACTTAAAATTGATTGGGACTGGCGCAAGGAGCTTTCATGAAGGAAAAATGACACAAGGGTTTCCTTGTACCACACCTTGCACTAGTTCTGATTTTCTAACATAGACTGCACCACTGGGTGAACCACCTGCACCAACCAGGCTTGTGCCATCCTTGCTGCGGCGGCACCACTGCACCATGGTGGAAGGGAGGTGTACCATGGTGGAGCTACCATATCCTCTCATTTGGGATTTTGGTAACCCCTTCCTCAATGGGTGCATTGACCCAGCCATTAGAGCAGCCTGGAGCTGGTGTAACCTGTTGTGTGCCATTACTGCAGCCCTCACTGGGTGGGAGGCGAGCCTGTTCCCCACCTGGTGAAGGTGCAAATACAGCCTCCCAACACCTGCCAGATCACTAGTGGAGTAGCCAGTGGTCCATGGCAGGTCAGAGCCCATAAACTCCCCCCCCCCACACACACACAGACCCATTTTGTCCCTGCTGTTGCCCAGTCAGGGGTAGTTGTCACCCTCTCCCACTGTCTGATCCATCCAACACACACACCACGAGCCAGGTCATGGCTGGATAACCTGCAAACCACCAGGGTGACTGGCCAACAGGATGGAGGCAGTTCAGAGGAGGGCAACTAAAATGGTGCAGGGTCTGCAAGAGAAGCCACATGAGGAGAGACTAAAGGAGCTTAATATGTATACCCTTGAGGAAAAGAGGGAGAGGGGAGACATGATAGAAATGTTTACATACCTCAGTGGAATCAACAAAGTCCAAGAGGGTAGCATCTTTCAGAATAAGAGATGTGCAAGAACAAGGGGACACAATTTGAAGATAGAGGGGGGGGGACGGCTCTGGGGGAATGTGAGGAAGTATTTTTTCACAGAGAGGGTGGTGGACACATGGAGCAGCCTTCCTGAGGAGGTTGTGGGGTCTAAAACTGTGGGAGAATTCAAGAATGCATGGGACAGTCATAAGGCAATTTTTGTTGGGGGGTAGGAAGAAATAGACTGTTGGTTAAATAGGGTCTGCAGCTTATCCTCTAGGTAGGGAAATGGGCAGACTAGATGGGCCAAGCGGTCCTTATCTGCCATCAAAGTCTATGTTTCTATGTTTTTGTGTTTCACAATTAATGGCTGCTGCTGCCAAAATCCTGTCTTTCGGTTTGCAGCATTCCCCTCTGTTGAGCCGTTTTGTTTGCACAGCAGTTAACTTGCAGCAAACCCAAGGATTTTGGTGCCGGGACCCAGCTTTTTCTAAGATCAGGTGCAGGGTCCCTGATGCACCTGAGGTTTCCACAGGCAGCTGTTCTACACAGCATGCACCAATCTAACGGTGCCTTCTAAAATCTCGCCCCAGGATTCTCACTATTATTTTCACTTTGGTTGTTCTAGGCAAAACTTTTCACTTAACAGCAAAGCATAGTTTGCTTCATTCTCACTATCCCTTATTAATTGATGAAAAACAGATACTATGTTAAGTGTCAACAAATCAAATAGAACTGCAGATAAAAATTACTTCTTAACAACTACAAATATTAACTAAAATAAACAGCAGCCTAAAATGAATCTCTCTCCTCTCTCTCTCTCTCTCTCTCTCTCTCTCTGTCATTCCCAGAATTGACAACATATAAACAGCCCATGAATTAACATGTATATACTTCACAACTTTCTTGTACCATCACCCTGATTATTATTTTGTATAGTCAACTCACTGTCAACTATCAAATCCCTACATAAAACTTTTTCATTTCCATGTCATATTCTACCATCAGTAAATCATGAAAACCACTCTCTGAAGAACCCCAAATTACCATAATTCAATACTGGGTGTGAAAATAATTTATTGACAGAACACGACAGTCAAAAACTAGGTGATGGAGACCAGTTTTAATCGCTACATAAAAGTTTTTATATTTGCATTTTTTTTCTTCTGCTTGAAGAAGTGATGAAAACCAATATGGGAAGTATTCAAAAGTACCATAGCTCAACACAACAGACCCAATTCTAGAATGTTAACACAGGTATTCTGACAAGCACTGTGCCATCTGCAATGTTTGGCGCAGCTGTGCCAAAGCTCTTTGGTGCAATGCAGCCTGATTCAAGAAGGGCTGGTGCATTTGTGACCTTTTTCACAGTTTACGGCAGCTTGCAACAAAGGTTTGACACAAGCCCCATACAATGGGTCACCCTTGGACACAAAGTTAGACCGGGGGGAGCTGGTCTAACTTGCTGCATCTGATGCACCCGTTCCAGAATTGTGATCGGCACCAAATGTCTGCTGCAGGCCCCCAGAGCCATTTGTTTGGTGCACCAGGGACTTGCGGCAGACACAAACCATTCATGAATGGGACCCCATGTTTCTGAATCACTTTTTCACTAAACATTACAAGTAAAAACTAGCAGACAAAGACACATTTTTCTTACCCGCCTGACAAATAAAAACACTGCAATCACAGCCACAACACTAAAGTAAAAACAAGGGAGACACCAAATCAGCCTCTTAAAACAGCCAAATATAACATAAACAACTCATTAGCTATGCACAGATCTTCACATAACCTGATCCAAACCTGCACAAAAAACACTGCTAAGTTCTGTCATTTGGTAAAATGCTGAGGAATTAAGTCCTAGGTGAACGAGCCCAAAACATATCACTAAGCAAGAACTGGATACTGGTTAACAAAACCAAATCACCTCTCTTGATCTCAAAGGGGCATACATCCTCCACACACCAAACTCATGAAATAAAGTACAGGTCTTGAGAACAGGCACCAAACTTCATCTGGTGCCTACAAAAATAGTTTAGTAAAAATCTCCAGGGGCTGGGAGAAAGATAGGAGCCAGTAGATGATGTAGTTGCTTCAGATACTGTGCATGGGTTTATGGTACCAGATGTGCAGGCCTTTCTAATAGTCAGCAATATAATTTGGGGGTGAGTCTATCTCAATTATTCTCAAAATTTGTAATATGCAAAGTGGAGAAAAGTCTCAAACCCAAGAATTTTATTATCCAAATAAAAGAAGAGTTTTTATTGATTCCTAGCCACCTATCATGTGCTGCAGCCAATGTTTCATAACCCCAAGACCACTTTCTGTGGGCTTGTGGTGCTCATTAAACATAATGTTTGTACAGTATTCCGTCAGTCTCCAAACACCCCTGTAATAATATTTGTTTCCTTATGTCTTGTAAAGACCAAACCTTCAGCAACTTCATTCCAGAGTCCAAATCCCAATGTGAATTGCATGCTGCTACGCCCCCTTTCCCCACCTAAAAAAAAAAATAGAAACCATGATACTCCTCTTCCACTCCCCCGCTGGAACCTTCTCACTCCCCCCCCCACCCTGGAGAATTACATACTGCTGGCATGCATGCTGGCTGGTCTGCTGTGCTCCAAAAAGTAATTCCTTACCCCCATGCACCAAACACACTCTCCCCCACCTCCCCAACTGAGTCCCACTGTCTATTAATAAGCACACCCTGTTCCCGAACCCCCAACCAACCCCCCTGTGGTCTTCCCACTCCCTCTTAATGGCAGGAATGAATCTGTAGTCATGTCTTTGCTCCTAGTAAAACCAGACTGGCTGAAAATTCAACCAATAGGAGGGAAGATACTACTTTTATGACACTGGAAATCTGATACAATTCAGATCTCAAAAGAGTAGCTAGACTATATGAGCATGACAGCAAACAACGAAAAAATCAGCCACATTCTGATCAATAAAGAAAAACATTTTACAGACAACGTGGTCTCCCTTCTTATGAAAATTGCAAGTATAATGAAATAAGAAAACTAAATAGAGGAGGAAACTAGCAGTGTGTCAGAAATTGTGGACTGAAATGTGATTAATATAGAAAGGTAATCTTGCAAACCGTAGTTTTATTCTAACTTTATTATTTGTACAAATATCACTAATTAAATGCACATATTTCAGAAATGTCACTGATGTATATGATTACTGTCTCATATTTAAATTTATATATGTACTTCGTTTTTCTCATTTTGGAAAACAATAAAAATTTGAATTAAAACAAATTCAGCCAATCAGGTCTTAGTAGGAGCAAAGACATCACCACTCATTCATTCATGTACAAGACAGACAACAAAGCACAAGCTCTGCACAGGGGGAATGTTTTCTTTTATTCCAGGTTGATTTTGTGTGTGCTGCTGTGGACAGGAGGATAGAGGGGACCAGAGGGAGACTGGGTGGGGGCTGAAGGACTGGGTGTGCTTATTAATAAAGACAGCGGGGCTCGGGTAGGGGAAAGCGTGTGGAGTGTGTCTGGCACACAGGTTTGGGGCATGGATTACTTTTTGGAACAGAGCAGCCAGCATGTATGCTGGCAGTATGCAGTTTGCCAGGGCAAGGGGAAGGAGGAAAGATGGTGCCAGTAGGGGGTATCATGGTTTCTATGTTTTTAGGTGAGGGAAGGGGATGGTGTAGCATGCAATTCACACTGGGATTTGCCCATGAACTGGCCATTTGGCATGTGAATTTGAACAATTCACCTTGCAAATAACAGTATGAACTGTGGTTATCAGCTTCACAAATTTGTCAAAATTCATAGATTTTTTTATGGAGCGAATTTTGTCAACTTCATACACCACTACCAGTGATCTATACAGGGGAAGACTGTCCTCTTCACTTGTGTTGTCAAAATCCCTGCTAATGTTTCCCAATATTCTGTTTGCCTTGTTGTAGACCTTATTGCACTGTGCAGTGACTTTGAAGCTGTCACTGCTAATTACCTCCAAGCCCCTTTACTCTCCTGCTTCTGCTAACTTTACGCCTCCCATCCAGTATTCTATATGAGGGTTTTTTCTTCCAGTGTACACCACCCTGCATTTCTGTGCATGAACCACAACTGGCAGATTTCTGGCAATTTCTCCAGTTGCTCTAAATCCTAGCATAATGCTCTGGCCCCCTCCTCATTATCCATTCTTCCACAAAGTGTTGTGTCATCCAGAAAGAGACACATGTTACCCTTCATGCCATCCCCTATGTTATTAATAAACACATTGAACAGGACTTGTACTAGGACCGATCCCTGCAGCACTGCACTTGTGACCCCTCTCATCTCTGACTCTTTTTCCATTTACCACCCACACTTTGTTGTCTCCCCTTCAACCAGTTCCCTGCCCAAGTAGTTTGTCCCTTCCCTAACCAAAATCCTTCATCTTTTTCAGGAGCTTTCTGTGAGGAACAGAGTTGAAAGCCTTACTGAAGCTGAAATATAAATCATTGACAGCCTGACCCTTATCCATAGCCTTTGGGACCCAGTTCAAGAATGATCAGGTTTGGGTCACAAGATCGTCCCACTACAACTACATACAGTTTCTTGTGCTGTAACCCATTACATCTAGGTATTTCACTGTCTTCTCCTTGATTCTGGTCTCCATGAGCTTCCCCACTATTGAGCTCAGGCTGTCTGGCCTATTGTTTTCTAGGCCCTCCCTGTCCCCCTCCCTTATGAAGTGGCACCATTACTCCCATCCTCCAATGTTTTGGCAATTCTTTTGTCTCTGTAGAACAGCTTAACAGATCTGTTGGGGGGGGACATCAATTCTGGGCCCAGGGTGCAGGCCATCTGACCCTGGTGTTTAAACCACCCTTAGTGTTGCCAAACCCTTTCACACTCTGTCTTCAGTGACCTGAAGTGCAGGGAAGATACGATATGCCTCTTTGCAGATGACACCAAAATCTGCAATAGGGTAGACACTCTGGAAGTGGTAGAGAAAATGAGTAGAGACCTGAGAAAACCTGAGAAGTGGTTGAGGGTATGGCAGCTGTGTTTCAATACAAAAAAGTGCAAACTCATGCACCTAGAGCACAGTAACCTAGGGGAGCTATATAAATTAGGGGGAGGTAGGGTACTGATGGTCACAAAGCAAGAAAGGGACACAGGGTTATCATATCTGATGACCTCAAGGTGGCAGGGTAGCACAACGAGACAGATGGCAGGTCTGGTGGGATGATAGGATGCATAGGGAGGGGAATCTAAGCAGAAGAAGAGAGGTGGTGTTACCACTGTATCAACTATTGATGAGACCCCACCTAGAGTATTGTGTTCGGTTCTTGAGACCACATCTCAGAATGGACATAGGCAGGGTAGAGGCTTTCCAGAGAAGGGCAACTAAAATGGTGCATGGGTTGCATCAAAAGCCCTATGAGGAGAGAATGAGGTAGCTCGGTATGTACACCCTGGGGGGGGGACATGATAGAGACCTATAAGTACCTCACTGGGGTGAACAAGGTAGAGGTGGGGAGTATTTGTCAGAGAAGATGTGCTCCTGGACAACAGGACATGAAATGAAACTGTAAGGAAGTTTAAGAGGGATGTGAGGAAGTAATTCTTCACCGAAAGAGTGGTGGATGCCTGGAACAGTCTACCAGTGTAGCTAGTGGGAGCAAAAGCAGTGATGGGCTTCCTTCATGCATAGGATAGGCTCAAAGGAATCTTATTACAAAAGCAAGGGAGGGAGGAAGTAGCCGAAGATCAGGTAGGTTCTGAGGTGACAGTATAGCAGGGACAGACTGAGCAGACAAGGTGGCCAAGTGATTCTTGTCTGCTGACAAATTCAATGTTTCTACCTGCATTGGTTCCATTTTCCCTTTACCCCTCTCTCAGAGGCCTTGATGCAGTTCTCTGGTAGTGGTCCCCCAACCTCCTTTGTAAATACTGAACAAAAAAATCTAATCTGCACATCTGCTAGTGCTTTCTGAATGTCTTTTTCTACCTAACCCCCTTCCTTCTTTAACCAGATGAATGCACCACAGTCATCTTTTCCCTAATATACTGAAAAAAATATTTTTCTCCCTTTTTTATCCCTACTGCTATTTTTAGTTCTGTATTTGCCTTGACCATTCTGACAACCCTTTTTTCCTCCTTCAGTTTCCAGTTTTCCTCATTTTGTTCACTGTTATATTTTCTAAAGACCTTCCTTTTGCCCATGCCTCCCCCCACTTCTTTGGAAAATCAGAGGTGTTTCTGGTGCTTATTTTTCTCAGCTACTCTTCCTGCACAGTTTTTCATGGCTTCTATGATTCTCCTTTTAATGACGACCCATTTGGACATTTGTATACAGGAACACCTTGTAAACAGGAATTTGTCCTAATGGTGTATATTTTGTCATCCAAATCCTGTCAGAAATTAACCTTTTTACCACTTCTTCTACTACTACTAAAACTACTACATTTGCCTTCCACCTGCTCTACACCTGTCTTATTTCCCAATGTTCACTTAATTCTCCCCACCCCACGTTTTATTTAAATCTGCCTTCCTAAGATCCAGGACCCCAGCATTCAATTTGGAGTTCACTTTTCCCACGTCTGTTTTGAACCAAACCGAATTGTGTTCACTGGAAGTTATTTTTTCTGGGTTTTTTTTGGGTGGGGGGGGGACAAAGGGGTTTCAATTTCTTATGGCAAGGACAAGCTAGGCTCCCCTCAGTCCTGTCCCCACTATCCCCCACTGACAATTACCTTCCCAGGACTTACCCATCGACTTGGTACCCACATGGATTACCCATTGTAGTGAGATCAGAAGGGGAGGGCTGTCTGTCCCCTGTAGTCACAAATGCAGTGCTGACCGGCAGTGTCCTGAAAGTGGCCTAGGAGGAGGGTCAGCATGCAGGGTTTTCTGCATGTCTGTCCTTATCTTAAGGTCACATTCTACTTTTCTATGAAAGAGATGAGTGTCTCCCCCTCAGCAAAGCTCTGTTTGCTTTCACCTAATCCTCCTCCTCCTGATAGCATCAAGTGAGACCCATTCACCACCACTCCTGTTTCACATGTACTGCATCTCCTGAATCTGCACCTCTGAGCTCAGCTATGGAGGGAGAGATATACTGTAAGTCCAGGGAGCTAATTTAAATGTCCTTGTTCCCACAATACAGCCATGTTTGTAGTATATTCATGGATATATATGGCCGGAAGTATAGGGAACACCATTAGGGCTATAGTTTCTGGTTATAGACAATTGTAGTCCTCTGTATGTAAGTTCCTGGCATGACCAGTGGGTTTTTGTTTGTCTATGGTCAGTGGTGTGTGACCACTATCTCTGAGAAGAAATAAAGATGTCTACAGAACAGACCTGCTGTAACTGAGTCATCTTGCACAGGCCACATATATTATTACACTGGCTACTGAAGATCAAAGTAAAACACCTCAGAGGAGTGCAAGAAAGGGTATGTAAGCTAATGCACATATTTTTTAACTGCTAATAATCCTTCCTGCTACCTTGTGTGGGTTTGATGGGCTTCCAAACCTTCCCTACATGCCTGGCTATGGCAAACATCAATGTGTCTGCTGCTATCTCTTGCTTAAGCTCCAGACGTAAAGCAAGTCTAACACCAAAACTCCACCAGTGTGGAATGTCTGTTTATCTTGTTGGGATTGAAAAAAAGAAATAAACTGGCTACTCCAGCTCTGCTGCAAGGGGAAAACCAGAGGAACTCATGATATATGGAAACTGAAACTTAAGAAAGGCAGACATAAATCATGTCAACACCTTCTGCTATAGTATAGATTCCTGACCACAGCAGCAAAGGCAGCTCGGCAGCAGCCTTTTGTGGCATAACACAGAAATTTCAGCAAATACTAAAAAGATTTTGAAATAAAAGACCAAGAGTTTGATTTTTTTCTGGACACTGCAAATACAGACCATTCTGCCAGGGAAAAGGCACAAATTCGGAGAGTGCCTGAATTGAATAAATCAAAGGAAACATTTGATTTACATCTCAAATGTTTCCAATGCTGGCTTAAGGCAAACAAAATAGAAGACATCTAGAAGAATCAGAATCAGAATCAGAAGAATGCAGATGTTTTCTTAACAGTTTTGCCACCACAGATGTACTTCCTTCTACACAATCTAACTGCACCTACTGACATCCTGACCCTGACATATGTGCAAGTCACTGAGGCACTTGCACAGCATTTCAAACCCTAGCCCCTCTCATTGCTGAATGTTACACCTTTCATCACAGCAACCAAGAGGAGAGGGAACCTATTGCTGACTATCATTGCATTAAAGTGCCTGGCACATACTTGTGCATTAGGCCAGTCCCTGGATTATGCCCTCTGGGATCAATTTGTCCGTGGTCTGAGAGGAGAAGCTTATTGGAAAAGCCTTCTGCAATAAAAAAAAATCCTAGACTTCAAGTCAGCTTGTGACATTGCAATCTCTATGGAGCTCATTCAAAAATGCTCCAGGGCACTAGCGGGACACTCTGAACCACAAAGACGTGGAGTTCACAAGGTCACCCATAGTCCAGAACCTAAGGGACATTCCACACCAGGGAGTCATCCACCTCCTGTTTATCAGCAAACCTAACCATTTCAGAAGCCAGCACAACAGGGCACTTCCACAAAGACAAAACTATGTTACAGATGTGGTGGCAACCACGAGCAAAGCACATGCTGATTTTAACATGAGAAATGCCATGGCTACAGAAAGGTGGGTCACATACAGAAAGCATGACAAAAGCACATCACAGACTGCTACTGCACGGTATGTCACTGATGGCACTCCAACTATTGAAACAGAAGATGAGGCATTGCACCTGTTCATGGTTTATGCAACATGGGCAAATGCATCAGAAATTTACCTCCAAATTCATCTAGTAGGAAACCGGGTTAGCATGCAGTTTGACACCAGAGCCTCAGTATCTCTTGTGCCAGAGCACATCTACAGAGAGACACTTCAGCAGTGCCCATTGAAACCATTGTATATTTAACTCTCGTCTTACTCAGGAGACCCAATCCCTGTGTTGGTGGAGATTCAAGTACCAGTCACCTACTGTATGAGGGAGGAATGTGGACTTTGCCTCTGGTGGCAGTACAAGGAGAAATACCTGCATTATTAGGCAGAGACTGGCTCATGCAGATCAAATTGAACTGGGAAAAGATCTTCAGTTTAAATACTGTGACCAAAGCACATTAAGATGCACAAAAGAAAGTATTGGACAAACATAGTCCTATTTTCTAAGACAATTATGGCACAATCTGAGATTTCAAGGTGACGATCCGAGTGTAACAGGGAGCCACTCCAATTTTCCACAAGCCATAACCAGTATCTTATGCTTCAAAGGAAGCGGTAGAGAAGAAACTGATACATCTTGAAAGCCATGGTAACATCTCAAGAGGAGAGAGGAGCAATTGGGTTGCCCCTATTGTTGTGGTACCGAAATGAGACAAAGCAGTGAGGTTGTGTGGTGACCACAAGGTTACAATGAGCCATTGTATGCAGCATATACAGTATACAACCTAGTTCTAGAGAAGCTTGAAGAAGCAAAGTTACGTGAGCAAATGGGCATACTAGGTGGGCCATAGTCCATTATCTGCCATCAACATCTATGTATCTATGTAGCAAGACCCATACCCATTATCCAGTGCAGAGGACTTGTTTGCCACACTCACAGGGAGCAATTTCTTTAGCAAGGTGGACTTATCTTTTGCATACCAGCAGCTGGAGCTGGAATCAGAGTTAGAACCATATCTTACCATCAACACCCACAAGGGACTTTACTGGTATCATCGCTTGGCATATGGAGTTTCAACAGCACCAGCAATTTTCCAGAACACAATGGACCAGATACTGCACAGACTGGATCATGTAGTATGCTTTATGAATGATTTCTTGGTAAAAGCACCCACAGTGGAAGAGCACCTGACATTGTTGTAACAAGTTCTGGCCAGACTGCAGTGGTATGGACTGAGAGTAAAGCTAGCCAAATACCAGTTTCTGCAAAATTCTGTTAAGTACTTAAGTTACCAGAATGACACCCAAGGCCTACACCCAACAGAAAGCTAGATGGATGCTATAGTCAAGGCACCTGCACCAACAAATGTGACAGAGTTAAGATTATTCTTAGGACTCTTGAACTACTATGGATTGTTCCTAGCCCATTTTTCCACATTGTTGCAACCACTCCATGACTTGCTACAGAAAGAAGTTCTATGGAATTGGTCACCACAGTATAAGGAAGCATTCCAGTCTTGTAAGAAATGCCTTCTAAGCAGCAAATGATTAGCACACTATGACCCCCGCCAAATCTCTGAGGCTGGCATGCGATGCATCACCATATGTAGTGGTGGCCATCATCTCTCATGTGCCACATTTTGGAGAGGAACACCCAAATGCTTTCACTTCGAGGACCTTATCCCCAAGTGAAAAAAACTATGCTCAGATTTAGAAAGAAGCTCGGAGTGTACTTTTCGGTGTCAAGAAGTTCCATAAGTACGTGTATGGATAGAAATTCATTCTGCTAACAGATCACAAGCCTGTACTGGCAATCGTGGGGCGAAAGGCCATAATACCAACTCTCGCAGCACTCAGGATGCAGTGATGGGCCCTGATTTTGTTGGCATATGACTATGACATTGAATACAGATGTTTTCAAGATCATACAAATGCAGATGCATTATCGAGACTGCCATGCAAAAATGCTACAGAGAAGGAAGATGATGGAGCAGCATTCCATATTTCACATCCTGAGGAATTACCAATTGCTTCACACGTTGTCACAGCATAGACATGGCAAGATCCTATCCTCTCTAAAGTCTTAGATTTCACCCTAAATTGTTGGCCCAACTTCATGAGAGACCCGACTCTCTGACCTTTCTTGGACAAGAAGGACCAGTTGTCCACAGGGCAGGGTTGTGTTCTTTGGGGAGCTCTAGTTTTGATACCTTCAAAGTTCCACAGAGATTACTTTCTGACTTACATGACAGTCATCTCGTAATCTCTCAAATAAAGGCATTGGCCAGAGGATACCTCTGGTGGCCAGGACTTGATCAAGATATCCAACTTCTTGTCAACCAGTTTGTTCACGGGTCTCTGTCTGCCTCCCCTGCCTCCTCCTCTCCCTCCTCTTTCACCTCCTCTTCCTCCTCCTCCTACTCACCCTTCTCCTCTGTGGTATGTGCTCTGATCTTTATGATACCCTTCTTGGTACCCCCCTCCTTTTCTCCACAGTTCATGCCTAGGTTCCTGCCTCCCTGTATTGAGGGGTGGTTCCTGGCCACTCAGGCATGCCTCTTCTTCTAAAAAAAGGCTCTTGCTTCTGTTCTAGTTGTCTCTGTGGTCTGTATACAGTGGAGACATAACTGTCCCCACTGTTTGGGTCAGGGTGATAATCCTGGTATTGTGAATATCTTGGTGGACCCTGTAGTTTAAGGTGCCAGGTGTACACTTTTTTGTCCCTATAATTAATTACATCTCTTCTAAATGTACTTGTACTGTTTATTATAATCCTTATAGTCTCATAGTTCTCTCTTAAATTTCTTTAAAGAGGCCATAAAATCTTGATGTGTCACCTTTCCTTTGTATTCCTTCTTATATTGAGTAATTTATCCCGCTAACCTTTTCCTTTCTTTAGCTATGTCCTCAATTAAAGTTAGCATAAAGGCAGGTGAACATTTTTTTCTGATTCCATTCCATTTATTGTTAAGTTCTTGTGTGATAAACCTTAAAATGGGTTCAACCAGAACCCTCAAACCCAGGGGAATTCTTTTAATTTTAATGTACTCCCCCACTGACAATGCATGCCACTCCGATCTATAGTAATATTCTTCTGCTCTAAATGTTCTATTTTATTAAATAAAGTTTTATTGCTGGAGATTTCTGAACATGTCTTATTCTGAGTTGAGTGCTAGTACTTGTGCTTGTCCTTCTGCACTAAAATTATATGACAAAAAGTGCTCTCCATTGTCAGCTGAAATTCTGAAAAAAGGGAAGTTCTGTACTAGTTGGTGATATGTTAGCATATTGCCTCCATTCATGTTTCCAAATACCTATTACAGGAGGGAGTAGAAATAGTGGAGGGCAGGGGGTGTGGTTGATGGGGCTGGGTGTGTGCATGTAAGAGTGACAGGTACGTGGCTTGTGATATACAAGGGCCTCTGGAATTGTTGGTTTGCTATCACCAATGCACTGTGTAAGCAAAAATGGGGTTAATTCCAGGATGTCCCTCTCTTGAAGGAGACATTTGCTGTTTAAGGTTGGGTCATCAAGTAATAACAGTCATATCAATAAGCAGAAAAGAATGTAGGATGAACATCACATAAAGTTTCAATATTCAACTTCTTTATTGTCTTAACTCACACAATCAGAAGGGGGTGACGTTTCATGGCTCCACCACTTCATCAGGCCCACTGTGTTTCTGTTTTAATAAATCATAAAAAAGCAATAATCCACCCTTAATACAATGTTAAAGCCTTGAGAGGGAGAGAGGACTCACATCCCCCAAGTGAATTTCTCACACATCTGGCAGATGTGGTACTGACCAGAAACTATTTTACCTTTGAGGGAACATATTTCCTACAACTAATGGGAATGGCCATGGGTAGTACCATGGCCCCCACCTATGCTAATCTGTTAATGTGTTTTCTTTTTTGTGTTGATAAAACATAGGTCTTAGATAGGGAGATAAACCCTTTCTTTGAAAATGTGGTGCATTGTAAATGTTACTGATGACATTTTTGTCACCTGGCTGGGTGGGGAACAAGATTTATTTAGAGTCCATCAGTATTTAAACAGCAGATCAGCCAACATAATCTTATTTATTTATTTATTTATTATTTTTCTCTCCAAGCCTCCAGCGCCCGGTACTTTAAGCCCAGTCAAGGGCCACAGACTTCCACCCCTCACATCAGCCATGACCCTCTGAGACACCATGGCTTCCCCCCATGGCAGGGCTACAGAGCTCCCCCTACATGCTGCAGACATTGGGATAGGCCGGAGGACCAGCTGGAGTAGCTAATTGAAGCCATGGCGGGCTTCATCGAGGGCAGCCGACAGCTGTCCTTTTTCCAGTTTTTCTGGGGAGGCGGGGACATGCAATGATGTCCAGCATCTGCCCTGCCTCCTGTGCATACTAGCACCAGTAGCTGAGTGACTCCCAGCCTCCACCAGGGGTCTACCACACACTGGGCACTTCCCCGCCCTCCCCCCGGAGAAGGAGAGCAGTCCACAGGATGCTCCATCCTTCTCCCCTGGCCGGCCTTCCAGCTTCCTGGGTCCATTCCTGAACCCGGGTCGCCGGCATCACTAGCGGAAATCCAACCGCTGCACTGATGGACCGGGTCAGCCAACATATTCTTCACAATAACAGCCATTAGGGAATGAGTACCCTTCCTTGACCTCTCAATATGCAAGATGGGAGACTACATTGTTTAGGAAAAAAACTGACAGGAACACTTCTCTACATAGTAATCATGATCACAAACTGATTAGAAGTGTTCAAAAAGCACAATTTATGCAGTCTAAAAGAAACTGTAGTGAAGAAAAGGAGTTCAAGAAAATTATGAATGATGTGCTGGTCAGGTACAGAGCAAGGGGACACAGTGCTGAACTCTTAAAACAGGCATCAGATGAGGTTTCTGCATTAAGCCGGGACACCAATGGGACTGATCCCCTATAAAACTTGCCCACAGTATTGATGCTGCACTTGATTTCATTTCTCACTCCTTTCTCATGGCCTGTGACATCTTTGCCCCCCTCTCCCAGACCCACACCAAAAAACGCAATGCTCCCTGGATCACCCCATCTCTCATCCAACACCTGAGACACAGACAATCTGTGGCAAAGAGCCATTTATACAGGTAAACTGGCAGATAGACAGAGCTACAGTGCCGAGTGCAATAAATGCACGTGGGCCATTCGTAAGGCCAAGACAGAATACTATAGATCAACACTTGCATCCTCCTGGGAGTCTGCCCGTAAGTTCTGGGATAACATTAAAGATCTAAATGAGAAGTCACGTACTCCCCCATCTCAACTTAATATCGATAGCACCATCTCCACAGACCCCAAATGCATCACTGACTGCCGCAATGCTGCTTTCTCTGACCTTAGCATACTACTGCCCAGCAACTGTTTTGACCCAATAGCTCCCTCTCTGCCACCGCCCTTACTCGCCCCCATTTTACCTTCACACCACTACTCCTCAGGAAACCTGGTTGTACATGCACAAAGCCCTGAATGGCTCCAGCCCCAGTAACGACCCGCATGACATAAGACTCCTTCGCCTGGTCCTAGATGTCGTGCTTCTTCCACTCACAGACCTGCTCAATTGATCTCTATGGCTTGGCCAGTTTACCCAAGCCTGGAAAATGGCAGTCATTACACCCATACCTAAAAGTGGTGACAGCGCCTCCCCAAGTAACTATCGACCGATTTCCATTCTCCCCCCCCCCTCTAAAGCCCTGGAAAAAATAGTGGCAGACCAACTCACTGACTACCTTGCCACCTATGACCTGCTCTGTAGGGAGAAGCATGGTTTCCAGGCAGGACATAGCACTACAATTGCTCTACTCGAGTTCTCTAACTTCCTCCATTCCACCCTTGATAAAGGTCACCTAGTGGGCACTGTCTTCATTGACCTGTTCAAGGCCTTTGATATGGTCAGCCACTCCCTCCTGCTGGGCTCTCTCCTACAATCTGGCTTCTCCTAAGGACACCATTGCTTGGTTCACCAGTTACCTATCTTCCAGGTCCCAATGTGTCAAAATAAACAACACCCTCTCCTGCAGCCACCCCTTCCTCTCAGGAGTCCCACAGGGTTCCATTCATGGACCCCTTCTTTTCAGTCTATATCTCAATTCCCTACCCATTTCCTGCCCTGGTAAGCTTCTCCTTTATATTGACGATGCGGTCCTTTTTGCCTCTCACCCAAACCCTACCACTCTCCAGTCTTCCCTCTGGCACTCCTTCAACCAGGCTGAATGCTGGTTCTCCAACCGTAGATTGGTCATTAACTTAAAAACAAAAACAAGTCAATGCTCTTCGCTCACCACCAAGGCAAACTTAAAGGCTCTTCCTTGCAGATACTCTCTAGCTCTCTCCATCCCATTGAACAAGTATCTTCCTACAAATACCTGGGTATCATCTTTGACACAGCCCTCACATTTCACTCCCATATCAGTGCCCTCTCATCTGCCACCAATGCACGTATTGACCTCCTTTACTGGCACAGACTGTCTTCCACCGGAAGCACTTCGATTGGCCATCACCTCATTGGTCCTCTCCTTAGCTGACTATAGCCTGCTGGTCTATGGAGCCGCTGACAGTACCGCTTTCAGCAAAATTAAAATGTCCATCAATAAGGCCTGCAATCTCCTGACTGGCACTGATTGGCGCACTCACACCTGTGCTCTTATTTCCCTTACCAATGTGCTCAATTTTGAAGAGAGGCTTGAATATCAATCCTGCCTCATGGCCAAAAAAAATTCTCCTTGCAATTACCCCCTCCCCAGGAGTTGCTTCTACTCTTCATCCAGCCACCCCCTCTGTCTCCACTCGCAGTGCTTCCAAGTCCTCTCTCATGGTCCCTAGGGTCAAGACCTCCCTAGCCCAAAGGACCTTCTTCAACAAGGCCCCATCATTGTTCAACTCCCTCTCAGCCTCAGTCACCAGTTAACCAAAGACTGGACAGTTTAAGGAGGCCCTCAGGAATCACATTCTCTCCACTATCTCTTGTGTATGTCCCCTGCGGTGAGTCTCCGGCCCCACCGGGCTACTCTCACTTATGCAACACCTGTTCTAGGCCCACTTCTGTGACAGAATCTATCAAGAGTGCTTTGCTAAGTCTGCCTCTTAGGTCACAGCTGGTTCAACCTGCTTAATCACCTGTGCTGTATCACTGTACTAGGTCCACTGCAGTGACAAAGTCAATCTAGACTGCTTTACTTAGTCAATGTAGGTTACAGTTGGTTTAACTTGATTATCTACCTTAGCTACATCTCTGTATAGGCACACAACATCACTTTTATATAATTTGGAAACTGCCCATTGTATAATATCTGGTTGTATCCTAATGTCTTGTATATTTTCTCTTTGTATTGTATCTGTCTGTAACAAAAAACTTGCATTTACTTGTATTTCCTGTAATTTGACATGGAACCTTTGGAAATGAGTCCCCTACTCAAAGGGTTGTAATTCCAATGTTTACAACAAATAAAATAAATAAATAGAATGTGGAATGGAGTGGGGTGGGGAACAGAATAGTCATTTCACCCCCCTACAGTCACTTAAGCAGAGACATTGGGATGATTTTATTTAGGAACTGGCACATACTACATACAGGCAACAATAACACAAGATTTAGATAAGCTCCTTTGATAAATTTCAAGCATTACCCAACTATCCATGACACATTGGTACATACAGAACATCAAATACTCCAGATGCCCAAACAATAATTACTTTTGGGCCCCTTAACTGTGGGCTACTATCCCTGTAAGAAGTGCTTTCATTGTAACATTACTAGCAGGAAGAGGAATTATGAACATCCATATACAAACGTAAAATATAAGATAAAACAACACATCATTTGTGAGACAGATCATGCAGTGTATTTACTACAGTGCCCGTGTGACAGATTGTACATGGGCAAAACTAAGAGAGAACCGAGGACAAGGATAAGCGAACATAAAAGTGACATAAGGAAATGTGACAAGAACTCTGTGATGGCAAGGCATTTTAACCCAGCTGGTCATTCAGCAGCATCCTTGAGATTTTGGAGACTGGAACACTTAAACCCTCCAAGAAGGAATATTGACTGGGATCTAACACTTCTCAGGAGGGAAATTTACTAGATATATATGATGGATTGCACAAATGCTCTGGTGGGTTTCAATGAGGAATGCAACTGAATATTATGTCAGTGATTTCTGAAGAATCCAGGGGACATGAAAAGATCAGGCTGTGTTCCTGTTTCTGCTCATATCCAATTGAGACTTTTTATTCATAATTATGACCTTTCATTCATTATTTTATAAGTGATCTTGGGGCTATTGCGGTAGTTACCTTTGTTTTGATGTGTTATAAAAATGGGGATAAGGAAATGGTCATTGATATTGTTTGGAAATCATTGTGGAAGTGCTGTGTGTTATGACCTTTTAATCTTCCTGGCACATGGACACAACAGCTCATATTTTGGTCACTGTATTTTCAACTTTTTGACTGCATGTTATACAGTATATGAATTGTTGGGATAGATATCAAGATAAAGTTACTGATATAATTCAGCAAATGATGTGATCATAACATGTTGTGACCTTTTGGACCTTCCTATCATGCATGACCAGTATGTTGAAGAAGGAGAGTGTGGGACTGGATCTAGGTCTTCACTTTTTGAAACTGAGCGAGAAGTCAAAATGTTTCATAGGATGATAAGCAATGCTGACATTATGGACTCTTAATATAAATCAGCTTAAGGAGCAATTGTGGCCTTTTGACCTCCCTAATGTGATAGACGATCACAATAACAACCAGTATTTAAGCAGTACATTGAGGAATTAGTATCAGGTCATCCCTCCCCCTTTTATTTTTGAAAAAAAGAGATAAAGCAACATACATATTTAGCAAGTTAACATTTAATTGTACAGTTATTTGGAACATCAACATTTGTATACAAAGGGATAAAGGTAAATTTAAGGGGTCCAAGTTAGCTCTTGCCCATTGAGCATTACCAATCTTAAAAATTAACTTAATTTTAGAGATAAGGGGCCAGATATTCAAAACTTTGCACTGAGCAAAAACCATTTGTGCAGGTTTAGCACGTGATTAGCGCGGGTTTGCTATATTCAAAAGGCCAAATAGCGCACGCAAACTGCATTAGCGCCAGGCAAAATCATAATGTATTCAAGGGGCAAACTGAGGGTGTGTGTACATGAATACAGGCACAATGCTATATTCAGTGACTAGCGCTATGCAAAGTGGTTTTGCATGAATTAGCGCAACACTTAGCATGGTGCACATTAACGCCCAGGAAAAGGTAGTCTTAACCCTGGGCAATCAGCTTTACGCAACATTTTGGCTTTGCGCAGTGTTTGCGTGGCTTTGCATAACCATAACAAATAAATATGACACACAGACAAAATCAGACATAGAGGAAACATGCAGTCACAATGATGTCATCATCTGCCACCAGTCCCAGCCATGTCAGGCAGTAAGTGGTGACCCTGCTGCCAGTGGACAGAATGGCAGTGTGGCCATGCAGCACACACCTGCAGATCACTCTTCTGTGGACACCAACAGATGCCAGCACACACACATGCAGCACTGTGGGCATGGAGAATGTTTAGGGGAGAGTGTACGAGTGGCCAGGCTGTGCCACAGACCAGGCGTGGCCACAAGGCTGGGACACATCACGCAGTGCATATGGGCCAGTATTGGGAATACCCCAACACCAGTGTGTCCTTCTGGTAATACATGCCCCCCCCCAGCCACATACAGCACAGCTGTACAACTGCCACAACACACAAAGCCGGACATGTATATGTCACTGTGAGCATCCCATGCCAGAGGTACAGCATCTGTGGGTCACACAACAGCGTAACAGTAATGTCCACTGTCAGTAAACATCTGCATGTTGGGCCTGTCACTGTGTATAGTGCAATCATCAGCACTGCCCTACACACCATAGGCAGTGCTGTGTCCACACACTACTGCCCCCCTTGCTACTGTAGTGTCTGCTGTGTACTGTAGCATGACCTATGGTTTGACAGTTGCATGGAGTACCACCACCATCTGTGCCTATGCTGTGTTTTCCCCTGGGGTACAATATTCTATGCTATGCTGTCCTGTTTACATGTAGCCTACAGTTATCATCATGCACTGCCAGACTAACCTACAGGTGGAGCTGCGGTTGGACCTGGCCAGCCCCTGTACTTCCAGACTGACCTACAGATGGAGCTGTGGGACCCTGCTGTAATGCTGGGCAAACTGCATGCAAATCAGATCATAATGAGATGCTAATCTGCATGTTTGCCCAGAGACTACCTAAGTAGGCTCATTTGCATGTCACTTTTGAATATGGCAAAGTTTAGTGCCGGGCAAACATGTTTGTACTGGGCCAATGGTTTAGCCCTGTGCTAAACCCACACAAACGTGTTAGTGCTGTGCAAACAGTTTGGGGAATATTATACAGTTCTGAACACTGTACTTTCACATATGCTGCTGCCTGCAGCTGTACTGGGTCCACACATTTGCTGGCATACACATTGGCCACATAGTTCACCTCTACCTGCCTTCATGTCACTGTGCACTGTGTTGCTGTTGTGGTTTGCACTTCCTGGTTGCTATATTCAGAGCCGTCTTATTCCAGGGCTAAGTTTGCCCTGCATTCCCAGACCAGTTTGCACAGCCTCATTCCCATGCTATATTCAGCAGCTGTTTGCCCAGGGCTATTCATTTTGAATATAGCTTGATTTGTGCTCCGGGCTAAGTTAGCCCACCAGGCAGTGTTAATTTAACCCTGGGGCAAAGTTTTGACTATCTGGCCCAAGGAGTTTTTAGATGATATGTAAGACTTTATTTGTTATTTTTCTTATTATTTATCTAATAGGTAATTTTATACAAAAAATAATTTTTTAAAGGGCTTTAGCTCTGGGTGGGGAGGGGGACTAACCACCAGAGATTACAGCCTGAGTGGCTGTAACAGGATCTGCCAGGATCCTAGCCTGTTGAGCCACATAGAGTTAGCTGCATCTGCTCCTTCTGGAGCAACTGTGGAGAAACAGAAGGCAAAGATCTCTGAGATGTCCTGGTGATGTCATCTGCTCCCCACTGTTAGGCAGTATTTAAACTGAGCATGCCTGTCAGTCCAGCCCCTCCTCTATGCTGTGGATCATCGGCAGGATGGCTGGGCAATATCCTTACTGTTACCATGTAGGAGTCTGGTACTTTTTATAAAAGATTTCAAGATTCCTTACATTATAAAAAATGATATAATTGGACCCCTCTTCATAAGTTTTGCATTGCAGTGAATGAATTAGGAGCATGGCTCCAAAGACATGAAATAGAGATGGATGAGGCTGTCATGTCAGGAAACAGGAAATGCCATTAAGATAACACTTTATAAATATAAATGTTGATTTTCATGGTAGCAAAGGGGCTGTGAGGAATTAAGAAATGAACAGCGAAGATTGTTTGCAAGTTTTTCAGGGTAAGTCATCTTGGAATCATTGAGAAAAATATGGACAAAATATTTTGAATACACAGGTATGGGGACCAATGTTACAACATAAAATAAGACATTTTAATATTAAATTAAGGACAATACTTAGGCATAGTGTGTTTGGCACTAGAAATATTTCTACCTAAATGATATACAGTATTATAGTGGCATGGTTGTGCCACTATAGTTAGGGTTCAGTGGTCACTTACACACTAAAGTCAAAAGTCTGGGCGTTAATAACTTTGGACCTGTTCAATGGAGTTGCCTGAAATTTGGAATGCACAGTGGAGCATGGTACAACTCTTGATCTGCCAAATTGCATTTTGGTTGGACTTACGGTCTTTGCATATGAAATTGCTGCAAAATGCCAAATTATCCATTTTTGGAGGCAGCTTTTGGGATTTTGGATGTGGCTCTGCACATCCATTGTGTGGCATGCCACTCTGCAAGATAGCTCATTTGATAGAGCTTTGGTGTTGTCGCTCGCGATCAAAGAATTTGCAGGCTCACCAACAAAGAATTAAAAATGTTATAAATCAAAAAATTGAAGGAATTGCAGTAAACCACTGCCATGGTTCAACAGAACAATGCCCCCTGAGTAAAATCCACCCTCATTTGACTTCCTAGGACACCCTGGGCTGAGAAAATTGTTTTTTTAATCTGGCCATCTCATCCCTCGCTTGCGATGCATGGTCACGATCAAAGAATCTCATGATCAAAGAAATTGCATGCTCATGATCAAAAATTGAAAAAGGGTGAATCATGGTTTGTTTCACTGATTTGAAGCAAACCAATACCATGCCTTGATAGAACAAAGCCTCCTGAGCGAAACCCACCCTTATTTGTGTCCCTAGCCCACCCCTGAGCCGATATATTGGAGTTTTTAGGTTGAAATGCAAGATCGCGATCAAAGAATCTCACAATCAAAGAATTTGCAGGCTCACAATCAAAGATCATTAGCGAGCCACAAATTAAGATTTTAAAAGCTTATAACTCTATTTTTTGAGTGATTTGGATGAAACCAAAGGTATGGCTCAATAGATTGGAGCCCCCTGAGTAAAACACATCAAAGTTTTACTTCAGAAGTGACCCCTGAGCCAAGATATTTGTGTTTTTCCAACCGGAAATTAAAAAACAGGATAGCGGACCTCACGATCAAAGAATTTTGAAAATTCTCAGGGACAAAGATTTTTGAACCAGGAGGCTGCAAATTCTTTGATCACCAGGTGGGGTGAGATGGCCCAAACCCCATTCTTTGTTCTCAAAACAACCATATAACTATTCCCATTGACTTACAATGGGAGCTTAAAAGTGGCATAACTTTTGAATGCCTTAATATTTTTTCACCAAACAAACAGTGGTATGTTCGGGCTGCCAAGCTCTTTCAGATGAGCCATCTTTAACAGTGGTACACCACATGATGGCCACACAGGGCCATGGACAAAATCTCCAACTCTGCCTCTGAAACTGGATAATTTTGCATTTTTCAGCGTTTTCGTGTGCAAAGACCGTAACTCCGACCGAAACAAAATTTTGCAGCTCAAGAGGTCTACCATACCCCACCATGCATATCAAATGTCAGGCAAATCCATTAAATAGGTCCAAAGTTATTAACACGGACAACTTTGACTTTAACATCGAAGTGTCTTCATAACCCTAAATATAGTGGCACGACTGCGCCACTATAATATATATATATATATATATATATAGATATCTATCTATCTATATATATATATATATATATATCTATATCTATATATATTTATTATAGTGGCACGTTAGCAGCACTATAGGTAGGGTGGAGTAGGCACTTAAATGTTAAACCCCAGTTTTTGCGCTTTAATATCTTCACAACTGTTAAATGTATGTGCATGAAATTTTGCATGTGCAGTCTTGAGGAGGTAAATCTCTTGACTTGCTAAGTTTCATTCCAGTCAGATGTATGGATTCTAAGATGTGGATAGTGGAAAAATGAAACAAATATGGTGTTTTATGCTGTTATTTTACCATTGTGTAGCACCCAGACACATTGGAATTTTATTCTGAAACGTTCAGAGTAGAAAGAGATTGGCTTGCAATAGTTTTCATCGCTGGTTTGTTGAAAAAATATTAATCTATTCCAAAGCTTTTAAATTTTAAAATGTCAGGCTCTGAACATGCTCAGTAAGCAATTCAGAATAGCTGTATGAAGTGATCATATGGGCAATCATTTTTTTTGTGAGGGCTATAATCTTTTTTATTTGCTGCCATCTTATTTTTTGTTATTTTTTTTTAAACACAAAATTGAAAAGGTTCAAAAATGGAACTGTACATGAAGGCCAACACATGTATGTTTGTCATCGGGACTCCATTAGGTTAACTCTGTACTTAACTGTTGAAAAAATGATATCGAAATATGTTTTTTATTTCTTTGTTTTTATATCCTCTTTTGTGACTGGCTTCCACTTTTTTCGTATTATATTATATGAAAATGTCTGTATGATGTGTTGTTTTTTGCAGTTTTTTTTTTTTGCCATCACCTTGCAGCCAGATGGTTTTGAATTTTTGTCTGAAATTTTCAGGGTAGAAAGGACTTGTTCCACAGAAGTTTCCTTTGGTGGTTCAGTGAAAAACAAAATTAATCAGTCCCAAAGTTATTTAATTTTAAACATTCTGGTTCTGAGCTTGCTCATTAAGCACTAAAAAATTGCTGTATGAAGTGATCATATAGGATAATCCATTTCCATCTCCCTATGTTGCCACTTTTTCCTTGGTGTCTAATGCTATCCCCAACCCTCTGATCACCATCCCCACATTTAGCCACTGTTTCTCTGTCATCTAGTGGCAACCCCCACCCTCTGTTCTCTGTTCTCCTATTTTGTACAGTTTTTTTGGTCAAAGTACAATAATGGAATAAGCAGCTGTATAATACAGACTTATGGTTGCATAGTAACTGCCTTACAAAATCCATGAAAGCAAAATGGTTCATCTGGAGTCTGCATACCAGCAGTCAAATATCTAAGATCATTTCCAATGTCATTATGTTTCTAACCCTAGTAATACTCAGGTATTCATAACTTTATGCAGTAAGCCTTCTAGGTAGAACTGCCCAGAGAGATGGAACATATGCAAATAATGGAATCTTTTGCATGAGCCACTTTTCAAATGCTGCATTCTACTAATTGCCTCAGTTCTAAACCCCTCAGATTTCTCTCTCCGGCTGTCAAGACTAGATGCTCAGAGATCCTCTCCTCATCATCTTGTTCTGATATGAGAAAACATAAAATATATATAAGTATTCTTTACATTTCATTTGCTGCCTTTTACTTTTTGTAATTTTAAGTAAACCCGTAGTTTTAGTGTTTAAATTGTAAGGTTTCTCCCCGGTATAGTATACCGGGGATAAATTGAGGTTTATTTTATATTTATCAGAGTTTTATGACTAAAAAGCTCTGTTAGTTATGTTTAATTTTATTTAATATTGCTTGTTTTAAGAACTGCTAATACCAGTTCCTGAACCAATAGCCTCGGTTCATTTTACTTTGGACCTGCTTCCTGATCAGTTCCTGATCGGTTCCAGAACTGACCACAAATGTTAAATAAACTTTAAATGAATACATTTTTTAGCAGTTGCAACGTTTATCGGTTTCACATGGAAAATGTTGGGAAAAATGAGAAAGAAAATTGGTAATCCTGGTTTCAAATCATATGTTGAGTGTGGTGAAATTTTGCTAAGGCAAACAGTCTTTGTTTTGCCTCTCTGGGCATGAACATTTCCAAGCAGAGCAAAATCTGAATTACATGTCCTGAGAAAACTATTGAAAATGCCTGGATCAGGCAAAAGAGAAATCTATCACCACCTAAGGGTCCCTCTTGCTCAGATCAGCGGACACCCTAAATTACTGTGGCTGAAACCACAATCATTATTGTGACTGCTACCCCTGAGACTGGCATACAAGCAGTTCCTAAGAGACTTGCTCAACCGGCTGACTCCCCAGTTCCCTCAAAGAAATCGAAGCAAACTAAGCACACAGAACACCCCTGCTGGACAGCATTTGGGGACTTCTGTGCCTGCTATATTGCCTACCAACTCCTGCAGAAATTGTAGGCTTTTAAGGTCATTCAGGTTTACGAGAGCTGTCTGCTTTTCAGCAGCAGGCTCCTGCAAAGCAGTCTGTCTCCTCTGCTCAGTTTTCCTATTATTTAAAGAGGAAGAATATGTGATTATTATGAAATAAAGCATCTGAGGATTATTCATCACACTCCACATTTGTGAGAAATGGTTGGGCTGACACCCACTAAAAGCTTCTCCTTCCTGTGAATATATTCTTCAAGAGAGATACTTTAAAGATTTTACAAACTCCAAGTTCTATTTCCCCTCTTGATAAGAGGCTGCATAAGAAATATCAGCTGAATAGGGAGGGAGCTGGCTTTTTAATCTTCCACTCTGTCCACCAAGGAGTGATACAAATGGCAGCCTGTGACAAGGCAAAGATACCCATGGCATCCTATCCTCCTAACCAGGAAGATTTATAACATGATAAAATGGGACATTTATCAGCTTCCTTGGCCATCAGGCAGGCAAACTTTCAAGCCTATGTCAATACCAAAAGTCACTATGGTAGTTGGCCCCTGCTATGGCAGTCAAGGTCCAGACTACCCTGTCAGATGACCTAGCTGAAATGGCTAAATTGGGTTTGGGAGCAGCCAAATACCAGTTCACATGGCTGCTGACTCTAATGACACTCTTGCCAGATGGATGGCAAATACAGTGGGACTGAGGAGGTTTGCCTGGCTGCGAGTCACAAACCACATTCAGGATACCCAAAACCAAGACTATGGATTTCTCAGTTGAGGGTAATTCCCTCTTTGGAGAAAAGATAAAGGCTACATGAAAAAGGTACATGAATACAAAACCACCTACTGTACAGAAGCAATTCTGCAAAAGAAAGAACTTCCCCTTCGACTAAAACATATGGAATGGGAGGCAGAGGCAGATCATTTCACTGTAGACCTTTTTACCAGGCCATGGCTGCACCTCTGTATCAGCAGTACCCACAGCAGTGGTACTTTAGGAACTGACATGTTTCCCCAGGCTGCCTCTCCACCACCTGAGGGAGGCAGGCTTACTCAGTTTTCCAGTCTTGGAAAAATCACCACATTAAAAACAAATGTTTTTTAAGCCATCTACAAATGTAAAGAGAAAACTCATGGAAAAGGAGTTTCAAAACCTGTTACTGTCAAGGATAGTGGACCCTGTCCTAGTACAGCAAAGGGTACCACAAGGAAAATAAGGAGTTGTGGCCTGTTTTACACTTCAGGGTACTAAACAGACACTTAACAAAGCCAAAGTTCAAAATCATAACTTGGTCACTAAGGTGCCGTCTTTTGGATGAGATGTTAAATCGAGGTCCCATCTGTCTGTATTGGTGGTAGTTCAGGTGGATGTTAAAGATCCCATGGCACTTATCGAAAAGAATAGGGGAAGGTTTATTGAAAAGAAACACAACATCACAAAAAAAATGATAATATCACAATATTATACAAGGTTCATAAATATAAAAAACAAACAATATAACAAAAGATCATAAAGAAATGAAATGTTGCCAAAAAGAGTCCACTTTATCCATAGAAAACTTAACAATATCTCTAGTTTTAACAGAAGCTAAACCATTCTCAATCTGTAAAAATATGGCACTGTATAATACTGTCTGTTGTTGTAATACAAATTGACACCGGGCCTGCCATAAACAATATTGGATAAAGGAAAAAAAAACATTCAAAGTACTTTTATGATACAATCTCCAGATCCCTGTATAATCTCCAAGAACTATGGTTTGTTACGAAATATGAGATAAAAAGGGCAAATTCCAATGTGTGGCAGAGTCCTGCCAAAAAGTTTGACTATAGAGGCAAGTGACGAAAAAATGTACCATAGATTCTTCACAGTTTATGCAGGTAGATCTTAAACAGAACCTCTCCGTAATGGGCTTATATTTTAAATTTCCTCTGACTCCCAACCTTCCTTGCATAGAGAGCCAAACAGTATCCCAAATATGTGGGAGAATCCTAAAATCTGTTAACTTCCTGAGAGAAAATAGCATTTTAGAGGGCACACATTCTGGAAATAGTAGAACACTCTTTTGAACATCAAATACAGTGAAGTTATAAAAAGAATTTCTAGTAAAAGTGAGTAGGTTTGGAAAAGAGATTTTCCACTGTTGCATCTTTTTTAAAGTAGAAATACCATATGATGGTAAAAAATCAGTTAACAGAATTTTGGGTGGCAATAAAGACCATATGTTAAGATACCTGGACCACAGAAATTGAGACCATAACTGCCAAGTCATGGTGGCAGGAGTCCATAAATAAGAAAAAGAACCAAAAAAAACAGGGAGTGATAAAAAACAATAGGATTAACCATGGCCAAACCTCCTTTATTAATAGGTAAATAAGTAATATCTCGACATACAGGATTCAATCTATTACCCCAAAGCATCTGAAAAAAGAGACTAAATAGTCTAGTTTCCAGATGCAGTGGGGGTGGAAAGATATAACATAAATATAAAAAAACAGGGAGCAAGAATTGTTTAATAATCATAATTCTTTTCTCTTCCCAAATTTCCATCCCTTCCAGCGATGAATCTTAAATTCTCCAATATATAACTGTTTCTCCCAATTATAAGATGCCAAATCCCCAGCACCAAACCAAATACCCAAAATTTTATGGGGAGAAGAAACAACCGGAATACCCCGAATGTCCAAAGGAACTGGAAGGGTAGAATTTAGAGAAAAAAATAAAGCTTTTCTCCATATTAAGCTGAGCTCCAGATAAAGTCACAAAATGGAAAACAATCTGTAGTGCATTAGTTAGGGAAGGAATATCCTGAACTAACAAAGTAACATCATCCACATAAGCAGTAACTTTCTCATGAGGTAATGTAGGTGAAGGGGCCAAGCCGACAATGTGATAATCCCACAGAATTTGTCTTATTATCAGGTCCAAAACAAAAGAATAAAGAAGAGGACTTAAGGGACATCCTTGTCTTACCCCAATAGTAAGGGGGATATCTGTACCAAAAAGACCATTAACCATAGGTACAATAGTGGCCCCCTTATACAGGGTAGAAATCCAAAATACAAAAGGTTTTGGAAAGCCATAATGAAGAAGTAGGGAAAACAAATATGCATGCCTAACTTTATCAAAGGCCTTGGCCTGGTCCAAGGCTACAACATATCCAGATATCTTATTTGCATGGCTTACTTCAAATAACTCCCGCAGAAGGTACAAGTTATGTTGAATACGCCTGTTGGGAATGGCACAAGTCTGAGCCGGATGTATAAGAAAATCCGCTACCAATAATAATCTATTATTAAGAATTTTAGCAAAAATGTTATAGTCACTATTCAATAAGCTCAATGGCCTCCAATTCAATAGCAAGGCTTTATCTCCTGATTTATATAAAAAATAAAGTAAAGAGGTATTAAATCCAGAATGGAAAAGAGAAGAGGTCAACAGAAAGTTGAAAACTTTGGGCAAAAAATAAAGCATATAGGGCAGAAAAGTTTTATAAAAGTCATTTGGGATGCCATCCAACCCAGGCGAAGTACCCTCACTCAATTGAGATATGGCAACCTCAACTTCCTTAGGAGATATAGGCTGTATTAATGGAATTACCTTAGAAATAGGAACCTGAGGCAATGGGGCAGTAAATCTGGAAAAAGCAGGAAAAGACTGCTCAGACTTATCGTGAAATGAATTGCTAACAAATTGCTGTACTATTGCTAACATCTCCAAATCTGTGGTTACTAAAGTGCCTATAGGTGAGGTAAGCTGAGTCATAAGGGTGTTATCTAACCTCTGTTTACATGCTTCAAATGGATCTGAAGCCGGAGATTTCCTAGTACCAAACTTAAATTCCATTTCCAAGGATTTAGCTCTGTCATATTGAAAGGTTTTCATTTGTTTTTTTTATTTCCAAATTTTGAGAAGTAAAACTATACCTATTACTAGGAGGAAAAGACATTAATTTATATAACTGATTTCGTAAAAGAAGATATTCTAAATAGTTAGAATTAGCCTGATTTTTACCAAAGGAGAGTATAAGCTTCTTCAGCTCCATTTTAGTATCCTGCCACCAATTCAATAAAGAGTCATAAGAACATAAAACAGAATCTCTACTAGCAAAGAAAACTTCAATCTGAGAAGAAAGGGAAGGGGTATCAAGAAGAGACATATTCAGTCTCCATCGATTATGTAGTGAAAAAATCTTAAGAGGGAGAGAATGTAAACTGAAAGAGCAAAAAAGAATATTATGGTCTGAAAATTCCGAAGGCTGAGATTTACAAAGAATAGGCAACAAATGTTTGGAGACAAAAAACATGTCAATACGAGTAGCATATACAAATCTCTGATAGGTAGCTCCAGTATCTGTAGGGTGCAGTTTACGGAAAGCATCCGTCATACTAGCCCCAGAGAAAATTTGTGATAGAGCATTGGAGTCACAGTATATTTTTTTTCTGGGCAACTCCTGTCAAGGTAGTATCCAAAGTACAGTTAAAATTTCCTCCCTAAATAATATGTTTCTTTGAAAACTAAAAAGGTTTAATCTCCTCAAACAACTCAATTCTAGCTGATTTGGTTTGAGGGGCATAAATATTAATGATTCGAAAAGAAAAATTCCTAAGGAATCCATCAAGTATTAAGGCTCTGCCAGGTCTAACATCAATAAGACAAGAAATATGAAAGTGAGTGGATTTGAAGAGAATGCCAATTCCGTCTGCAGTTTCCAAATCAAAAGTCCAAAAAGAAGGCCCCCAATGCCAACGCTTTTTGAGAAGTTCTACCTCATTAAGTGAGGAGAGACGGGTTTCTTGAACAAAAATAATGTCAACTTGAAGAGACTCAAAAAAGGAGAATAAAGAAATCTGTTTTTTATAGGTTTTTAAACTACAGGCATTAAATGACAACAGCTTTAGAGTAGCCATAAAACATTTTTAGCAAGGCCCACTTTTCAAACTGTTACTGGCTTTCCTCTTTTTACCTTTCTTTCCCTTTTTGTCTTTAGAGAGTTCAGTGGATCTGCTCTCTTCATCCTCAGTAACCAACTCTGATCTGTGAGAGGTATCAGATTCTAAGTTAGAATCCCCAAAATCATCCTGAAGGGGAGAGAAAATGTTCTTGGTAGGAATAGGACAGGGAGTGGGAATTTTCAGCGAAGATCTAGTGAATCTCCTCCTTTTAACAGTTTCAAATATGGGGGGGGGGGCATAGTTGGCCTGTTATTATGATTAGCAGTATCGGGAGTAGAGCATAAATCAGGAGCAGATACAGGGACCTGGTCTAGGGTTCTTGTAGGCCCAATGCCATCAGCAGAGGAAACTGATTTGGTTATAACAAGGTGTGATACAGGGGAAAAAGGTGTGGGATCAGTGGACAAAGGATTCTGATGTTTCTCTTGAGCCTGAATCACTAACTCATCATGATCCCAACCTTCTTTCCTATTTCTTTTAGCCCAGGGACACTGATGGAAAGCATGCCCTTTATCATCACATAGATTACATTAGAAGATATTTTCACACAAATCGATAGAATGACCATATATCCCACATAATGAACATTTTAACATGTCGCATGAGCTGCTAATATGAGTCCGAGAACCATATTTATAGCATGCTCTGGGTTGTCCGCTATAGAAGCATACTCCTCTATCCTTACCTAAAAAGAAGCTGTTGGGCAGATGAATAATATCTGAATTCACCTGAAATAACTTTACTTTAAATTTCCAGCTTCCTGTCCAGATACCTTCTAAATCCAACAAAGCTTCAGGAGGACCGAGTATGTCACAGCGGTTCTGTAACCAATGATAGATGTCACTAACATTCGCCCCCTTATTCCGGAACATAATAGTAACATACCGGATTTGAGGCCTAGTAAGGGGAATGGCTAAAAAAGGAACCCACACAGGTGTATTTTTCAGGGTTGAATATTTTTCCCAAAATTTTTCCAGGCTTTGATTAAGTCTAAAACTTACATTAAAAGAATCCTTCCCAGAGACATGTATTAAAGAGTACAAATCAGAAGGCAAAAAAGTCATAGAGCCCCTAAGTAAGGTATTAGCCACGTAGTATCTGTCAGGGTGAGTGGCAAGACCACCTCTATATCTTAATCTGACTGCATTCCTCCTGGGAGCTTGTTCCAGTTTGTTTTTGAGCAAGTCACCCATAGGAATGCGTTTAGATTGCTCAGAACCTCCTGTATTTGTATAACCTTTTTCAGACTCTGAAATACCCCTTGCCCCCCGAGGAAGTACTGGGGTCTAAAATGGCCTCAGACTCCTCTGAAAATGGGTGCGCACCATTAATACTGTTTTTAGAAGAGAAACCAGTCTCAATACCTGAGCTCAGAGAGTTGGCATGCATAGTAGAAATTGCTGTATCTCCCACCCAGTCAGGATTGGGGATCCATGTTCCTGAAGATGTCTGGAGCCATCTGGCTTGAGAAAGAGAGCTCTCCACTGAGCAGTCCCCAAATCCATCAGGGTTAGTGTTTTTTAAACAAAATTGCTGCCTCATAATCTGTGAAGTAGAAGGACATTGATCCTTAGCCAAAAACGGTTCCGAAGTTTCAGAGCGCCCCAGCGCCATATCTGGAAGTGCAGGCACTTAAAAAGCATCCAAAGAAACAACAACAGCTGCTGACACAGAAGTTCCCAAGTCGCACAGCATACAGAAAGAGACCAGAGAACAACTCAAAACACTAGGCATGTTAAAAAGCTCCCATACCAGTGGCTCACCGTTTCCTCCATTGCAACATCCAGCATCTCCTGCTCAGATGCCCCTTTCTCCGGGGCGACAACTGCTTCCTCTAATCTGGACATCAAAAGGGCTCTTACCTACTACTTGACAGTCACTAAAGTCCATAGGCAGGACTGAAAACAACTGTTCCTGACCTATGAGAATGTGGGAAAGGGTAACCCAGCATCAAAAAGGTCCATTTCTCACTGGATAGTACATCATATCCAGTTTTTGTTACTCTAAGGCTGGAAAGGAGACCACAACAGGGTTGAGGGCCCATTCCACAAGGGGCACAGCTGCTACCATAGCAGCTATCTGGGATGTTCCCCTGGTGCACATCTGTAAAGCCGCTACCTGGAAAACAGTACACACCTTTACAAAGCATTACAGTCTGGATATTCTGTCCAGGAGTGATGCCAGGTTTGGCACAGCAGTCCTGTAAAGTCTATCACCAAACTAAGGTTCTGTGCCCACCTCCAAAGGTACTGCTTGGTAGTCTGCATAAAGTTATGAATACTTGAGTATTACTGGGGTTAGAAGAAAATATTACTTGCCATAGTCATCTTGTTTCTTCCCAGTGATACTTAGGTATTCATAACTTCCCACTCTGCCTCCCCTTCTGGAACCTTTAGCCTCTGCACTCCTGAATACTGTGCTCTCATGGGGTATAAATGCAATTTCTGGCATATATGTTGTGATTGTGTTCACTATTGTTGTCCCCCTTCCCTTTTCAGGTGATTTGGACATGTAGGGGTATTCTTTCATATGTTATGCCCTCCAGTTGGAGGCCTTTTTTTGGTGTTAAGGGAGTTCCCTCTATAATTATTATTATTACTATTATTAATATTGTTATTATTACTACACTTAGTCCTTGTGGGTCTGTCTTTCCAGGCTTCCAGGAAATCTGAGGGGTTTAGCACTAAGGCAGTTAGTAGAATGCAGCATTTGAAAACTGGCTCATGCAAAAGATTCCATCATTTGCATACGTTCCATCTCTCCGGGCAGTTCTACCTAGAAGGCTTACTGCACAAAGTTATGAATACCTGAATATCAGTGGGAAGAAACAAGATTACTATGGTAAGTACTATTTTCTTCTTTAACCTCCACTACATTACATTAACGGGTTCTTGCTATATCCACTCTCAATAATGTCAGCTTTGGCTACCTGATATTTGTATATGGCAGCTATTTGACCATAATGTTAGAAGCTCAGTTTGTCACACCAGGCCAAGAATTATGGTACACCCCATGGCTCTTTTTATTGTACACATAACTGACTGAGGACTGTGGGGACAACAGCCTTATTCCAAGATAAGGTCAATATGGTGCTGATACTGTACAACCTGCAAAACTTACAACTGATAAAAACAAGCATTTGTCAATGCCGAATGTTGCTTGCTTCTATGTGCTGTTTAAGTATTTGGAAGTCATTGGAGTGCAAATATTGAAAATTTGCGAACTTACGAGCCTGTGAGGGAACTGCGAGCGACGCCAGAAACAGTCATTTTAGAATTTTCACCAAATTTTCAACATAGCCATTTTAAGACCTTCTGCTCATGAACAGTGTCACTGTGATTTTCTTAATTGTCCGATACATTTCAGCACCGATTCGCCATTCTAGCGCTACATAGAGCGGAAACACATTTTGGTGAGATGTGAAAAATGACAGCTGTACTACTCATAAGAAGGTGGGTAAAATGGCAATGTTGAAAATCTGGAGTGAAAATATTGAAATTTCTTGAACTTACGAGCCTGCGAGGAACTCCGCCAGCAACGACGCTATAAACAGTTGCTTATAATTAACATGGTTTTGGGACTCTTCTCATGAATAGCTGTATATGGTGAAGTTTGGTTCGGCGTTTCGCAGTCACCAAGAAATCACCCTTCCAGGCCCAAATAACGCCATGACAGTGACATCATTCATGAGAAGCGGTCCCAAAACCCCATGTTGAAAATTTGTGCAAAAATTCCCAAAAATGCCTGAGATATGCAACAAAGTTGAAACCCCCCAGCTAGGGTATTATACAGCTTACCGGCATTTCCTCAGTTCGTAGTCGGCTTTGAAGAGTGCAGCCGTGTTCCCGGTCCACCGAAGATCATCGCGCCGGAGTCCGGAGGTAAGTAGGGGGTGAGGGGGTTTGGGGAGGCTGGGTGCGCAGTGGGTGGGTGCGGGTTGTGGGAGGGGCGTCGGGAGACGCTACGTGGGACCGTTTTCGTTTTTCAGGTTAAAAATTAAAAAAAGATGTCGTGGGACCGTTTGCCACACTGGGGTGGGCTCCCAGCATGGCACAGGGACGTTGGGGGGGCGTTCAGCCGACAGGGGATTGGGCAACCCCAGTCGGCCTATGGACTGATTGCCACGCTGGGGTGGGCTCCCAGCGTGCTTTTCAACTGGGAGGGAGAGATGCAGCTCAGTCGGCGGGATTGGGCACCCCGTTGGCTACACAGTACGTGTGGGGGCACGCACGCCTGCATGTGGGGAGCTACACTTCTTATCTCTGCTCACTGAAGCGTAGCTCCCCCTTTCAACTGTATGCCACTGCATTTTGGAGCGTGTCATAGACAGCTCCAAAATGCATTGGCTTACAGGGGCCGCACCTGCCAGTTCACTGACTGAATTGGAGGAGGAGGTGACACACCTCTGAAATCTCCAATGATGGCACTGTTTCTTGCACATGCGTGCAAGCAACATAAAAATGGGTAGTAATAAATCTGGCTTATGGAGACATATTACATAAGCTTGAAAGTATTACCATCTCTGTGTCATCAGTTCTACTCTAACACAGCAATACAATTATTCAAAACAAAAATTAATTTTGTAGATTGTATTCTGTCTTCATCTAGCAGAAGAATTTGTGCAGGATTAAGCATTTTATTATTTTTATTTATGTTGAAACATACAACAGTGAACTGGCAGAACAACAATCAAAGGTTCCATTTAGCTTGATCACAGGAAATTAAAGAGTTGAGAATGGGATTCTGAAATTTAATTTTTGTATAATTCATGTTTTCAAAACACTGTTAATCTTCTGGAATACAAGAATAAAAGACATTTTGACTTTCTTTTAAAGAAATTACAAAACCATAGTCTATTGCAATACAAATCTTGCTGTGGAGTTACTTTTCTGCTAATGTCCTTTTTACGTTCGCTTGCGCGCATGCACAAGGAACGTCTTGCAACAGTGTGCCTTTTGGAGGTGTGTGACCCTCCTCCCCAATGCAGTGCTCAGTGTAGCAGGTGTGACCCTAGGGGACCAATACATGCCAAGCTGTGTATGACAACAGTTTGGCTGTGTTGGTCTTCACTGCTAACAAAAGGTCCGCTTCAATCAGCGGTGGTATTTTGTGTGCAATTAGCATACACGTCAGATGAACTGCTGTCATGCACAGCTCAACTTCAAAGCCCTCCCAATTCCTCCCTCTGCTAATGTCTTCCCCCTCCCTGTTCTCCCCAGTCCCCACCTTGTGTGCCGAGGCGGGTGCCCAATCCCCTTTGGCTCATGCACCCCTCAGCACACTGTGTGGCGACGGGGGTGCCCAATCCTCCGTTGGCTGCAGCTCCTCACCCCACAAAAACAAACAACCAGTTGGAACTCTGGGAGCCCACCCCAACATGCTCCTGCTTCCCCACCCACACACATACTGTATGGCCAGCGGAGGTGCCCAGTCCCCACTGGCTCCAGTCCCCCCCAGCAAACACATAGGTGGCATGCTGGAAGCCCACCCCACTGTGCCAACAGTGTCTGTTTTTTTGTCCTTCACCCCTGCCCACCAACCTGCACCCACCCTCTGTGCTCCCACCTCCCCACAAACCCCCTCACCTAGGTGGCACGCTGGGAGCCCACCACAGCATACTAAAAGCCTCCATTTTCTTTTTTTTTGAAATCTTGTAAAACAAGAAAACGGTTCCTCGGTGAGTCCTTGGCCCTCCCCACCAATCCACGCCCACCCTCTGGGCACCCACCTCCCCACACCCCCCTCACCCCATACTTACCTCTGGAGCCCAGTGCAACGATGTTAAGTGGACTGGGAATATGTCTGCACTCTTCAAAGCCGACTGTAAACTGAAGAAATGCTGGTAAGCTGTAAAATGGCATAAATAGGGTTTTTTTCAACTTTGGTGCATATCTCAGCCATTTTGGGAATTTTGGCACCAAATTTTCAACAAGGGGTTATTGTGACCCCTCCTGATGAATTCAGTCACTGTCATGGTGTTATTCCATCCCAAAAGGTGATTTTGCAGTCACTGTGCAGAATCACCTTTCAGGACTGATTAATGAAATGACAGTGTTGGTGTTCATGAGGTGGGCTTTTAAAAAACCTATGTTGAAAATTTTGGTGAAAAAATTCCAAAATAATCACTGTTTCATGAGTGTGCATTGCTCAGTTTCAAAGCACACTTGTAAGTTCGTGAATTTGCAATATTTTCAAGCCAGATTTTCAACATAGGCATATTTGCATACCTCCTTATGAACAGTGCAGCTGTCATTTTTCACAAACTGCCTGAAATGTGTTTTCGCACTTCTGGCGCAAAATAGCATGGTCGCTGTTGGAAATCAGTGTTTGCTACAAAGTAAGACAATCACAGTGACACTGTTCATGAGCAGAGGTTCTAAAATGCCTATGTTGAAAATTTGATGGCAAAAGTCCATAAAATGGCTGTGTTTCGAGTGTACGTTGTGCAGTTTCTATGCACACTCGTAACTTTGTGAATTTCTAGTATTTCCACTCCAGATTTTCAACATTGCCATTTTCCCACATCTCCTTATGACCAGTACAGCTGTCCTTTTTCACATCCTGGCTGAAATGTGTTTTGGCACTTCCAGCGTACAATAGAGTGGCCGCTGTGGGGAAATCATGTTCGGTACAGAGTAAGAAAACCACAGTGACACAATTCATGATCACACATCCTAAAATACTTATGTTGAAAATTCAGTGCAAAATTCCAAAACATGACTGTTTTATGAGTTTGCCTTGAGCAGTTTCCATGCGCACTCGTAACTTCACAAATTTGTCATATTTTCACTCCAGATTTTCAACATTTGTATTTTCCTACACCTCCTTATGAACAGTACAGCTGTCATTTTGCACATCCTGGCTGAAATGTGTTTTCACACTTCCAGCGCAGAATAGCGCAATTGCTGTTGGAAATCAGTGATCGGTACACAGTAAGAAAATCATAGTGACAGTGTTCATGACCAGAGGTGACAAAATGCCTATGTTAAAAATTTGGTGACAAAAATTCCACTGAATGACTGTGTTATGAGCATGGGTTGCACAGTTACCACACAGGCTCATACCCTTAAGCACACCCAGGGTGTTAGGGTTCCTAAGACAGATACGTAAGAAGAATGAGGGTGAAATGTTGATCCAATGTAAGAGGAGTTCCAGAGAGGTACTTTGTTGGGATATGGATGCTAAAGGGACATGAATACAACAAGGGGGGGGGCCCTGAATAAATGCCAAACACCAATGAAAATACCTGCAAGCGAATGTTTGGCATTGACAAATGCTTGTTACTCCCTGTGGCTATGTTTTTATTTCCAAGAAAATCTCCAGACAGAATTTTTCTGCACTTCGTAAATGGGTGACCAGGTGTCTAGTGGCACCCCATGATCCCCATCCCTATATTGTGCAATATTTCCCTTGTGTCTGGTGGTACCTCCCACCTGCCTAATCACCAGGGCCACTGGAAAACTGCGGAAAAAGTTACCCAAAATTGCGGAGAATTTTGCAAAAATTGTGGGAAATTGTGGGGGTTCTACTACAGACCCTGAGTGTTTCACAATAAATCTTTTCATGTTTACTGCAGCATATATTAGTCAGTATAAATTGCTAAATGAATACACTGACACCTGAATATGTTTAAAACATAAAGAAAAGTTTATGTTCCTAACAAAAATACTAAACTGATAAGTTATCATAAGCATTGCCTATCTTCCAAAATGTAAAAGCATCTGCCTCATACAGTGCTATACAGAGTCTATAAAGTGAGCCACAGCAAATAAATATCAAATAAAGCCAGAAGAAATATTTTTGTTTGTTTCTGGCTGTAGAATAATGAAGCATAATCAACAGCTGTTTACAGTGCTCTGCCAGCTATTCACCCACTTTGGTACAAGAAAAAATAAGCAGACAGAGTGGTGAATAATTGGGTTTTAGTAAAATGTTGCTATAGTGTTTAATGGTCATAATTTATACTGTAGTTACTGTACACTATTTTTGAAATCACATATTTAAACATTAAATCTGGGGGTTATTGGGACTGGCAGTATAATCTAGAGGTAAGAGTAACAAACTGTGAATGAGCTGACGACATCTAGCAGACCTGGGTTTGATTCCCACAACCTCCACTTGCATACCGCGTGATTCTGAGCAAGTCACTTAACCTCCTCAGTACTCCTGAGTTGTGCCTGAAAACAGGCACTTGTGTCTAGTGGGCCTTACATGGTTACCAAAAATTGTAAAAAAAATACCAATATATTTTTACTGCATCATACAGTAGTCATCGGTACCCTGCAATTTACCTTTGTTTTACTCTGGCTGCAGTGATTTTGTTTAGTTAAAGATAAATGTTCAGATACATTTTGTGTTTTATAAGCTTGTTTTTAGACTTTAGTCAGGTTTTTATTGTAGTTTTTGCATGTGAGCGTCTAGGGGGTAGTTGTTAAGAGTGAGATCATTGTTACCAACTAGTTTATTCAAGTTTAAAATCGGCAGCATCATCCAAAAATCCTCAGCTGTTTGAATCAAAACTAGTCTGAATGAAAGTATGCTCACAAGGAATACCTTGCCCTGCCACTTACAAAAATGCTTCATAGTTAGCACCCCATTTAAGTGAATGGGATAATTTGCATCTTTTCTCCCATCTTTTGTTTCAATCTGTGTGTCAACAAAAAGTTTTCTTATAGACTGCTTCAACACAAAACAAATGTTAAGTGTTTAAGTGTACTTATGCTTGGCCAGTGGATTTTGAAACCAAACAAGACAAAGATTCAAAAGAAATCAGTGTCACATAAAACCCTTGCTCTACCTTGCACTGCATTTTTTCGGCCAAACTCAAATCTGCATGCAAAATTGTCAATATACTGAGAGTGTTTTATTACAAATTTTAATACATTTTACACAGTTCAATATAAAAACTCCAAAATTGCAAGAAATTGCAGAACATGTCAGTTTTTGAGGAGAATGGAGAAAATTGCATATTCCACAAACAAATTGTGGGTGCAATTTTCCAGTGGCCCTGCTAATCACCATCGCCATATATTGATACTGTTTCCCTGGTGTCTAGTGGTATCTTGACACCTCTGATCACCTGTTCCCATATTGTTAATATTTCCTTGGTGTCCAATGGTATCTCCCACCCCTACAATCACTTTTCCCCTATTTTTTTAAAGTTGCTGCAGCATTTAGTGGCACCCCCACCACTATGAATGCCATTCCCCTATTTTTTTTAAGTTTCCCTGGTGTCTAGTGCCACCCCCATCCCCATCCTTGTCTGTTGTAAATTAAATTATCCCTCAATGTCTTTTTTCTTGTAAAAAATAAAACAGTCCCTCACTGATCTGACCCCCCAACCTCCCACTAAGCACCCACCACTCCACACACCTTCACTCACCCCAACAGCTCAGTGAGTGAAAAAATGCTGTCTGATTGAATATACGTCTTGCTGTTGGAACCACCAACTGCAATATGAGAAACTAAGGTATGTGCGGTTCAGTATATTTCAATGGGGTTTTCAACTCTGAGGCATAACTTTGCCATTTTTGCATATTTTGAGCCCACATTTTCAACATAGCCTTTCTGGGACCCCACCTCATGAATGCTGATGGTGGCATTAGGCAAATCTGGTCTGCAAGGCAAGTTCATGGATGCTTAGCGAAATCACCTTTTGGATAGGATTTTAAAATTTTCTTCACCCTTGTTCATGAGGTGGGGTCAGAAGAAGGCCTTGATGAAAATGAGGGCTCAAAATATGCAAAATTGAAAAGTTATGCATCTCCATTGAAACAATGCTATGCTGGCCCAAAACTTTGGTCATTTTAAATATGTTTACCCCAAATTTTCAACATAGCCATTTTTTTAGACCACCTCATGAACATGAGAGTTCAAATCCTGACTGAAGTGTGTTTTTGCACCTGTGGTATGGAATGATGTTGCGGTAGCACAGAGTCATGTTTTGACGGGATTCAAAATTTACTCTACTGGGTATATGAGGTGGGGTAATATTAAGGCTATGCTGACAGTTTGGTTCTCCTACAAATGGAAGCA